>LR991081.1:45082792-46448417 GCA_905163515.2 Lymantria monacha | reverse complement strand
TTAATGCAAAAAAGAGTTGTAAATGGCGATGAAAAGTTGCAAGGAAGTATCGTCATTTTTAAAGCCTGAAGCTTCAAACTTATTTTTAGGCTATTGATTAGATATAAATAAATATGACATTAAAAGTTTATAAAATCATTACCCTAAAGGGGTTAAATAAAAATAGGGAATGAAAAATGTTAGGAAAGCAACCTTTTACGCGGGCGAAGCCGCGGGCAGAAGCTAGTGTTATATTAATTGATAATTTTTCGTTATAATAAGTCTTGAAGTAAAGTGACAAACGTAGCAAAAGCATATGTCGTAGAGGATTTTATAAATGTATGTCATCATCATTATCAGCATCTCAGCTCACATTCGCCCCACTGCTGGGCTCGAGCTTTCTCCATAATGGGAGGGAAATTGACCTACTTATACCACGCTGGTCAGATGTGTTGGTATAGGTTTTTGTTTCGAGTTTTTCTTCTCTTCCATAGATGTTATATGCTTTTTGTATCCCTTAGTCGTCTCTTACGATCACCCACAGGTAAGATAGGGGGTAGTGATTTGTATTCTTACTCCGTCGCCACACGGATGAATAGTATGTATATTATGTGGATAAAATGAACAACCGCATTTAAAAAAGCTACATCTTATCCAACTTTAATATTTGTCATGTATTAAGAATAACCAAGCTCAAAGTCGCTCAGCGTGCTATGGAGCGGGCTATGCTCGGGATTTCTCTGCATGATAGAATCCGTAATACGGAAATCCGCAGAAGAACGGGTGTAATCGACATAGCACGAAGAATTAGCACGCTGAAGTGGCAATGGGCAGGCCACATTGCTCGAAGAACCGAAAACCGCTGGGGAAAAAAGGTTCTAGAGTGGCGACCACGTACCGGACGACGCAGTGTAGGATGCCACGACTAGGTAGACAGACGACCTGGTGAGGGTTGCTGGGCGTCGATGGATGCGGGCGGCACAGGACCGCTCTCTTTGGCGTACCATGAGGGAGCCCTACGTCCAGCAGTGGACGGCGATAGGCTGAAATGATGATGATGATAATGATTAAGAATTGGGTTCATAATACTAAGCGTAGGCGGTTACGGTGTCTATATAATTATTTGGTTCTACTAGGACGACGATTTACAGAAAATACCAGCTATTGACTATTTTTCGTACAAGATATTAGTAATCACCATCTCATCATTTCAGCTCATAAACGTCCCATTAGGTTCGGGCCTCCTCCGCAATAGGAAACTGACATACTATGACCACGCTGGTCAGAGAGCTTGATAAAGATTATAAAGATTTCTAATGTTTATGCGAGTTAACATTAGAATTAAAACTATTTTTACGGATTCTATCGCATTTGTATTTGATTCATAATTTCTCGACGTTTCGAACGATTTATAGCATTCATGGTCACGGGAGGACTAAAGTGTCTTACGTCCAATAAGTCTTCGTTATTACATATATTTATATCTACCCGCTACAGTATTAGTTATTTAATTTTGATCCACATTTTTGTAACAAATTCATTGCCAGTACAGAAAGAAATGATTCTATATAAAAATTTTAAAATATTTTTTATGGCCAGTTATTATTAATCATTAAATTTATGATAATTACTATGGCAATTTACTAGTTCAAAGAATTACCCAAAATATTAAGCTACCATTAGATCGAAAAGTGCCCTCATTGAGAAAGATCCGGTAACAAAACTCTAGGACATAATACTAAACTATTGACTTTTAAGAGGCGGTTAACTGTTTATTAAAGTTGAATAAAATTTTATTTAACTTTTTTTATAGTTTAAATCTATACAATTAGTACTCACAGCTTCTTAACCACCATAAACAATATAAAACTTTTTATATAGAATCGTTTTCTTTCTGTACCAGCAATGAATTTATTTCAAAAACGTGGTTCAAAATTTAATTACTAATACTGTAGCGGGTAGTTTAGCTGTGTGGTTGCGGCTTAGAATACTACCAACCCTTACTTTGCTCGTGGATGTCGTAAAAGACGACTAAGAGCCTATAACGACCTAAGCCAACGCCATCTGATGCCGTTTGGTCAACAATTACATTCCCAAGAAGGGTTAACGTCTGCCAAGCGGCCGGTCATAAAACTATTGCCAATAACTTCTACAATATGTACTATGAAAGAAGAGTACATATTGTAACGACCCCAAGTAATTGGGATAGGAGTAGGAGAATGATGACTGCAGTGAGTAGATATAAATCTCTATAGGTACTTAACGATGGATTGGTGGACGTGAAACACCTTTACCCTCCTGTGATTATGAACTCTGTAAAGTGTTTAAACCAAATACAAACGCGATAGAATCCGTAAAATAGTTTAATTTCAAAAGGCAGAATGGTAGGTTTTTATTCCTTCTCTGCCATAGATTTAATATTCATATTATATTACTTAGTCGTTTTTTACCACGGCTAAACATGCAGTAGTGAATTTTATTCTGATACTATCATCATACAATAAAATATTAGTAATACTATAAATTAATTAAACTTTAAAATAACAATATCTTTTGGCCATTACTTTCGCTGGTTATAAAGGCCGTCAATTGCTTTCAACACATTTGATACATTAATTACAAGTAATTAGTTTAATCTTTTAACGAACAAAATATTACATTTTTATCTCTTGTATCAAATTAGAGGCAAGCCCACACTATGGCGGTAGAAAACCTATTAAATTCCTCATCTATGTTTATTTTTATTGGAAATACATACATACATATCATCACGGCATATCTCTTGCAGGGTAGGCAGAGATAATTATTGGAAATTATTATTATTAAAAAATATTATTATTAAATTATTATTATCATTTTTTGGAAATCATGTATTCAATTAACTATATGGAAATAATTGTAAATAGAATTTTCATATTAAATATAAATTAATATATTTCTTTGAACACGACCTTACAGGGCATCTTTGACATAGATATAATCTTATTACAATTCTCGCAGCTCACATATGATTGCGCGTGATGCGAACGGTAAATGAGATAAAATATCTAAGTGATCTTTCGAGGTAGCGTGCCAGGTGCGCATGTTTGAAATAATGTTACTGAAACAGGATTTGATACCCTTCATTTAAAAAGTTCAGTAGATATAACCAATTTCGATAACCTGTGTTTATTATTAGAAGTTTAAGATTACATTCTTATTAAAATAATATTATTTTTTTAGTTAAAATTATTTTATCAATTCGTTTGTTAATCATCGTTCAAAATATATTTGCTACAAATATGAGATTATGTTTATAACTGAGTTTATAACTATACCATATTAAAAGTTTAACGTTAATTTTAATTTGTTTCAGTATATTGGGACTATGGACGTCCCACGTCCTACAAGTCGCGTGGAAATAGTCGCCGCTATGCGCCGAGTTCGAGTAAGTATTTATTTATAATATTGTATATTATATGTACCATAATATGATTTGGGATAAAGTGAGAATGAGAATGCACAGATTATATCTGTTGATAATAATACCTTCTTCAACCCTTTCCGTGTGGTGACGGAATAAGAATACTATTCACCACCCCATATTTTACCCGTGGGTGATCGTACGAGACGACTAAGGGATATAAAACGCATATAATATCTATGCGAGAGAAGGAAATCTCGAAACAAAACCCTATACCAACACGTCTGACCAGCGCGGTATAGTAGGTTAATTTCCCTCCCCTTACGGAGGAGGCCCGAGCCCAACAGTGGGACATTTATGGGATGTGGTGATGATGATGATGAATAATACCTACCAGTTATAAACCTGATAAACCTGTACTTCTACCCGTGCATTTTCTTCTAAAAATGACCGTGATGACTGACAACAAATGCCTCTGGTTAATATTTCAAAGGATTATGGGCTATAGGTGTAAATCATAATTTTTTTTTAATTCAAATTCAAAAATCTAAATACACCAAAATGAGGTATGATCGGCCGCCTGCCAGACGTCAACCCGCCTTGGGAATGTAATTGTTGACCAAACGACATCAGATGGAGTTGGCCCAGGTCAAGGCTTTTAGTCTTCTTTTACGATATCCACGAGCAAAGTAAGGGTTGGTAGTATTCGTAGCCGCTACCACACAGGAACTATACTAGAATTTGAATATAATTATATTTTATTCAAGTTCTAGTATTAGATACCAAATTTCAACTAATTACCTTCCTTTAGTTACTTTGTTTAGTTAAGTGTCTCAAGCACTTAACTAAACAAAAATCTACTAGGTAGCTACAATTTGTTCTTAAAATTAATTTAACATAGTTTCGGTAGTAATCTTATATTGAACAAGAAGGTAAAGCTTTTATGAGTCTATTGAATTACGCCCCAAAGAAAAATAAGCCTAATCTCAATCTAATAATTTATTTTTTAGATATATTAATTTTGATTATTATTCTTAGTCATATATTTTTTTTTGGTTAGTAAATAATTATTATTTGTCATAACGATGAAAGGTGAAAACTCTTCATAGTAATATAGAATAATGATTATTTTCCAACCCCAAAAAATGCTAGTACATGTAAATTTAAACTAAAAGCTTCTACACCTAGCTCGGTGAATGCAACCATTATATTTCTAATCAGCTATTATATTTCTGACCAGCGAGGTAAGTCAAATGGAGATTGGAAAATGTACTTTATAGAAAAAAAAAGAAGTATATGGTCCAGTACAATTTGCTCTTGCCTTTTGCTCAGTTGGTTCCTCGCCGTAAGAACATTATTTATCTTGGAAGTGAATTTAATAAAACCAGAGATCGTTTGTATGATATTATGACCTCATTTTGGTTCAAGTAAGTGGTATTATTTCTTGACTATAATAATATTTGACAACTCATTCATATTTATAATTTAATTTAAGAGGAATTGCTTATTTGTATTCCTTAGGGTTATTAGGTATATTTTTATTCTTTTCAAGATAGATATCATATTATCTTATAGATTTTAATTGTAGATCAATCCTACATAATATTTAATTTTTACTATGTTGTGATAAAATAAAAATACAAGTAAATAATATGGTTTCACTACATTTTTTTATTGCTTATGGTGGCAAGCGAGTAAGCAGCACACCTGATGGTAAGTGTCACTGCCACCACTGAACCTTTGCTATAACCAAGACTATAGCTAGGCCTCTGCCTACCATTACAAACCCCAAACCCAACCCCAGTTGGGTTGCCGGAAAATTTGCTTCCGGAATATTATGGAAATTGGCCTGCTTTAAAAAATTGAAGTACCTACCTTAACAATCCAATATCTAGATGACCGAATTTAGCTCGGTATTTTCTTATTAGTGTTTTTTGGAAAGTATATTTAGATACTAAAATATAAAAAAATATATAAAAAAATATATATAAAAAAAATGATATTATATATGTATTATTTTTTATAAACTACCTATATTAACTACGAAGGCACTTGATTAACTTACTAACAGCTAATTTTGAGCCGAAAAGCGAAAATCATCCTGATTTGATCAATTCGGCCGAATCTGACCGCTCTGGAAATGACGCCGGATTGCAATCCCTAATACGAACTTATAAAGCCTCCTCCACTACATATATACTATGCCATGTTGATTAGATGGATGGGTTCTATACCGATCCATCTAACCAGCAGTTTTATTTCGAGTTTTCAGTCTCTTGCACAGATTTTATTTCGAGTTTTCATTCTCTTGCACAGATTTTATATGCATACTTTATACGGTAGCTGTCTTTTATGATATCTACAGGCAAGATATTGCCTGGATTGGATTTCTGACTCTCTCACTTCACTTACCAAACGAAGTGCAATAGTACATTGCCACTACTCAGATGTCGATTTTCTCTCCTATCATTACTATATAGCTTACATCGAGTTCAAGAAACTGATCAATCAAGCAATGATTAATAAATCTCAATATAAATTATCTTCAAATAAATATTTTGCGTTGTAATGAAAACGGTTGAGTTAAAAATAGATAAGACGCAGTCAATACATCAAACCATCATCGTTAAAACTAATTATGAGATAGGAATACCCAGTCGTATTTTATTTCCATGACGTCAGACGGTTCCATAAAAACTGTAGTAATTCCTCGTAAAATTCTGATTGAACTCAATTAATAGACTTAAATCGTTGTCTACGTTTTAATTATGCCATCTGTAACTTTCTTCCGACTTATTCTCTCAGTAATTACGTGAGAATTAAAAGGAAAACAAATAACAACTGCACGTTTCTAACAAAGATGTTCGGGTTCATTTTAAATTAAGATACTTTACTGAGGACTTAATTTGACTTATCTCTTCGTAGTAGATTTCGTTTTAAATAAAAATATCTGAATAACGCGGTTAATCTTGAAAATAACAATATAAATAACGACGTAAGAGAGCGAGTAGGTATGAAAGAGAGTATTGGCGTAAAGATGCGAAAGGAAATGCTCCGATGGTTCGGACATGTGGAAAGAATGCCGAACGAACGTCTGGTTAAGAAGATATACAATGCGAAAGTTGAAGGATGTAGGTACCGGGGGAGACCGAGACTAACCTACCGAGACCAGATTGGTCACGTACTGAAGAAAGGAGGAGTCAAGAGTCTCCGAAACCGGCGAGCGTGTATGAAGAGGATTATGAATGTAGAGGAAGCGAGTGAAGTATGCAAGGATAGAGTTCTCTGGCACTCTGTTCTCTCTGCCTACCCTGCAAGGGATATGGCGTGATAATATATATGTATGTAATCTTGAAAATCAATCCTTAAGATTATGTTTATACAGATGTAATATTGTGTAAAAGATTTATAATCTTATTCTGCTATAGGTTATTAAAATTTATCAATATTTATTATACTAGATAATTACTCAGAATTTCTCCATTAACAAAATTAATGAGATGCTTCCATTACCTTATTATCAAGTATCCATCGTACCAAGGTAATTCTATTATGATTATACTGTATTCCAATTAATATCGCTTATACCAGATATATCTAATCGTACGTAGATATACGTATAAGCATTATTGTACACCAATTGGGTGCAGATTAAATTAGTGATTACAAATTATCTGCTTCACTTGATCAATTACTTTGCTTATAACATTAACTATTTAATAATAATTTTCAGATGAAGAATAAGCTATTGTTTATTCATTTTCTGACGAAGTACTATACGTAGCCAGCACACTTTATATTTTTGTGACATACCAGTGACGTTAGCAGGTAATGTTATTAGAAGTAGGATAAACTCTGCAGTAAAGGTACAGACAGCATGATATGATATTATTATGTCTGTTTTATAGCGTAGGAGATGAGTAAGAAAAAGGCCAGCATTGGAATATAATTATGTTAATTGAACAAGAAGACCAGGGAACAGATTTTTTTGTTATATTATTATATAGATAGTGCAATCTATTTATGAAAGCAAAATAAATATTAGCTAGTGTATATTACCAGCGATGACTTATGATCCTCAAAGGTGGTCTTTTAAAGTCGGCTTCATAAATAAGGCCAAAGATACACTGCTGTGTGTCTTTTAAAATTCAGAATATGGAAATCCCCAGCAAAACGGCCTGAAAGAATTAACACGTTGAAATGGCAATGGACAGGCCATATCTCTCGTCGAACAGACAACCGTCGGAGCAAAAGGTTCTCGAGTGTCAACTCAGATGTTGCACCGTGGTATAATCCCCCAATTCAAAAGCCGTTTTGAGTAGCACTCTCGTAGGAAAGCTTGTGTTAAACAGTGGACATCTACGAGCTAATAGATGGATGTATTTATTTAAATTAACACAACTACGCAAAGTCATTAGCTGGGTGGTAGCGATTATGTATACTACCAACCCTTACTTTGCTCGTGGATGTCTTAAAAGACGACTTATAACAACCTGGACTAACTCTTTCTGATGCCGTTTGGTCAACAATTACATTCCCAAGGAGGGTTTACGTCTGGCAGGCGTCCGCTGATAAAACTATTGCTAATAACTTTTGCGATATGTACTATGAAAGAAGAGTACATATTATATCGACTCCAAGTAATTGAAATAAGAATAGGAGAATGATGAAATACGCAAAGTCGTGTTATTAAAACAATAATAAAAATGCAATTCAAGTAGTTTTGAGACAGTAATTTCGTAAAATACTGTCTACTATTTCGAATGTCATTTTGCAATGTAATCTTAAAGGTTGTCTTTATTTTCGGCACATCTATCACATATGTTTAGACCCTCTTCAAATAAGTATAACCCAAAAACTCAACGTCAAACATAATTGACTAATGCGATAAATCTTTGACATTTCAAAACTTTTTAATTTTATTTTTCTATTATACGTTTGGGTAGCAAAAATTGATTTATTATCCTTCTGTTATAATGGCTCATGATAAACCAACTGCTCATGATGAGTGGTAAACCTATACCCAACACGACTACATATAGCACATATTGGTCTTTGATTCTTCCACATCAAGTGTCCTGCTTTCGATTCACACGTAGAACAATTCTTTTCTCGTATGATCCACAAATGTTATGTGTTTCTGTTTGTTAATTCCGCTAATTGTATGATCCTCGTCGATACAATCATTTATTTCTTAGTACGAGATGTTGTTTGAAAAGAAAAATTAGTCAATAAAAACCCATGATGAATTGATTATATCCATGATCATCTATTTCCAAAACATAGGCAATATGATCCACTTTGCTGACTAACTAACAATGCAATGTCTCCTCAAATCTTTCTTTTTTGTGGAAACTACCAAATAACTTATTGAGCTAATGTAACAAATCTTGAAACTATAGCCTTTTTTTTGCGGTGGGCTATGGATGTGATCTCGCCCCGCCAAATCGGTCCAGGGTGACAAAAGAGGCGGCGCGTGACCCCACAGACTCACCATGCAAAACTCCTCTCTTCGCTGTGCGAGCGGGCCACCGGTACCCGATCTTTGTCTTCGGTGGAGCCTATGTTAATCTCAGAGTGATTTTAAGTTTTTTCTTAATATGGATAAACCTCGTGGCAAATATTGTCGTTTATATTGACAGGAAACGAAAAATAAAAATGTGGTAGTGCCCCTCAGATCATTCGTCAACAAGTCAGAACTATAACTCTTTATCAAATAATGCTAATTATAAATATATCTTCGTTTTATATTTACTTTATATTATTATAATTATGGTTGTTTGCCCGATAACTGCTAGACGTGCTGTCTCTCTGCTCATTTATAACTAAAAATTATGACTGATTAAATTAAGCGCCATCTGTGTTTAAAAACAGCGTTATATTTGCCTGTATAAGCCGGACTTAAGATATATAATATATAGATTATTTTTTAATTAACAATAAAGAAAACACGCTATTTAAAATTCGTTTTATTTGGTAATAATAATCTTTAAATGCAAATAACATTTAAAATATATGTGAGACTAGTTCACCGCATATTGCACAGGAATGTAGAATTTGAGTCATCCAGGGTCTTATATATATATATATATATATATATATAAACTATCTATAAAACTAAAGTGATTTTTATTTTACAGTATGAATTCAAAGCCAGGGGAGTTAAGAAACGCAAAGTGACCGTAGATGTGTCGACTGATGGTGTCCGCATTACTACCCGAACTACGAAGAGAAAAACTAAGGTAAGGTAATACATTATATTACAATTACATTTACGGCGTGTTTGCTTATATAACAGGAAAGAATTTAGCCTACTACACCACACTGATCAGACTGGTTTATTTCGAGATCTGTCTTCTATTTATATCTGCATGCAGCCTTCGTCATCTTCAGCACCCCTAATAAGTCTATTCGACCCCTGCGCTGAAAATATGTACGGCGTTCATGGGTAAAATATCTGTATATGAATACAAAAAGAATTACATAAATACCCTATAGTAATAAATGAATATATATATATATATATATATATATATATATATATATATAATATTTATATATAATATATATATATATATATATATATATATATTATATATAAATATTTTGCTTCTACAACCAACCTATATTGCTTCTACAATTCATCACATCATCACAGCCCCTAATGTCCCATTTTTGGGCTCGGGCCTCCTCCGTAATGGGAGGGCAATTAACCTACTATACCGCGCTGGTCAGACGTGTTGGTATAGGGTTTTGTTTCGAGTTTTCCTTCTCTCGCATAGATGTTATATGCGTTTTATATCCCTTAGTCGTCTCGTACGATCACCCACGGGTAAGATATGGGGTGGTGAATAGTATTCTTACTCCGTCACCACACGGAAAATGCTTCTACAATTACCGGCGAATTAATAATCTGCACTAACTGCCGGCAGTACCACTTTAGTACGGCACTAGGTTTTTCAACATTTATTTTTATTCATCTATAAGCTATAAAAAAGCCGTATAATAATAATTAGTCATAATTCCTCACTTGTACCTGAGAAATTCCATTTACTCACATGTACCGCTCAGAAATAGTGGCATAGCGCTCAGAGTTCTTTTATGATATACCTAGTAACAGCCTTCTAAGCGTTATTCCGTTGGTTCGTTTCACATGTTATTTTTTCCATGGGCTTGTAGTCTATAAGTTTTATTGTTAGTTTGAAACCTCCTCTACAACGGAAGATAAATGTCCAGCGGGGAACATGTTAACGTGCTCTATCGTGCTAGTTAGAAGTTAGTATATGACTTTATTTCGATGTTTCTTCCTTTAATAGGAACTTTATCTGCTTACAGCACTTTGTAATGTATCGTATTTTACGATACTAATGCCAAGTAAGGGTCGGTTAGTAATATTCTGACTTTGTCAGCACCTAACATCGTCAAGCTGATCGATTAAGCCTACCGACATTAGGTTAAAGCCTGCATAAAAGTAAATGCCATAATGACCATGCTCGGCGTAGTGGGTATCACAGTTGGAATTTTAAGTTTTCTAGGCAAGTACCTTTCCATTCTTCTATTGATTCTTCCTACCATTTTTACGACTCCGATAGGAAAATAAGACCTAGAAGTACCTTGTCGGGATTCCTTATCTATCACCACATGTGTTAATTATCCATCAAACTAATAAAAATAAAATAAAGTGTAGAAAATAGAATATACCTACATTGATAGTTTTTCGAATCAAACCAAAAAAAAGCTATCCGTGTGCTGACGGAGTAAGAATACAATTCACCACCCCTTACCCGTGGGTATCGTAAGAGACGACTAAGGGATATAAAACGCATATAACATCTATGCAAGAGAAGGAAAACTCGAAACAAAACCCTATACCAACACGTCTGACCAGCGCGGTATAGTAGGCTCATTTTCTTCACATTACGAAGGAGGCCCGATCCCAACAGTGGGACATATATGGGCTGTGATGATGATGAATAAAAAAATGGTGGATATAAATATGTTACTAAAATTAATATACGAAACTGCAATGCAATTATTTTATTATTTATAAACTTAAATATTTAAATCGAATACCAAAACTTGTCCAAATTAACGTTTTAAATTAAATTAAAAGCCGAGAATTTTGCTTTGATGTCTATTAGTAAATAACTAAGTAAATAAGTCTGAGTTACAAATATTTTCTTGATGTTCTAAGTGTCCATCACTTAATTAATTAGATGACAGCCTTACATTTTAACCAAAAGTTAACTTAATTCGAAATTACTTTTCTTGGCACGGAATTCTTGTATAATGGTAGAGAAAATGGTTTATTTTATTCTATTATTCTATTAAATTTACTTATTCGAATTCATCCAGCTAGCGTGCGAATTCGAATAAGGTTTTATTTCTAGGTTTTCCTTAAATTGATTTAAATTATTTAACTATTAGTGAATTTTATGATAGTCACAGGGAAGCGGGTATAACTAATATTCTCAATTAGTCTAACTAAATAGTTTATTTTAGCCCTATAGCCATATATCTTTTTTCTAAGCTATGTATTTTTTTTTATTGATAATTAACTATATTTACTAATTTAGGTCTCTGATAAAGTCAGAGGGGTAACTTAGCCTAACTTAATAAATAACTAGCCTAAGTTAGAAAAAGAAAAAAGAACAATAGTTTTGTAGAGGTATGTTTTAATATTATAACTGGCAGACACGGCCACGCCTTGCTGTGGCTAAAGTAGCCTCAGTAACACGTGGTGGTTATGCTAATAAACAGATACCGCCATGTGTTAGAATCTTTTGGCGAAAACAGATAATTGTGACTGTCAAATAATAAACAAATAATTTGCAATAAAATAATATTGCGACTATAAATTGAGATGGAAGCTATCCTATCTTTTAAGTTGGATCAAACTCCACATGCTGTGCAAATTTGATTAAAATCGGTTAAGTACTTTAGGAGTCCATCGCGGACAAACAACGTGACATGTAATTTATATATATTAAGAAGATTATATAATTCGTAATGTTTTATTGTTACAGAAAGGATCAAAGCTGTTTGGTCGCGCAAGCAAGTCAAGTATAACAAGCGATACTGAAATAATGCACCATCCAATTTATCGCATTTTCTACGTGTCTCACGACAGCTCTGATTTGAAAATATTCTCGTACATCGCTAGAGATGGCGCTACGAATGTATTCAAATGTAACGTATTCAAGAGCAATAGAAAGGTTTGTACTTTTTGAAATATCAACCTACATTATTTCAATAAAATGTTGTTCGTATACATAAAAATATATCATCTCATCATCTCAGCTCATATATCCCACTGTTGTGCTTAAGCCTCCTCCGTAATGGAAGGGAAATTGACCTACTATATCACGCTGGGCAGACGTGTTGGTATAGGGTTTTGTTTCGAGATTTGCTTCTCTTGCATAAATGTTATATGTGTGTTCATTTTGTATTCCTTAGTCGTCTTTTACGTTCACCCACGGATATGATAGGGGGTGGTGATTTGTATTCTTACTCCGTCACCACACGGAAGTATATATGTTAGATGCGTTTTTTGTATCCCTTAAGGGATAACACAAACGCATCCAACATCTATGCAAGAGAAGGAAAACTCGAAACAAAACCCTATACCAACACGCCTGACCAGCGTGGTATAGTAGGGTCAATTATCCTTCCATTATGGAGGAGGCTCAAGCACAACAGTGGGAAATATATGGGCTGAGATGATGATAATGATGATATCTGTGCATGATAATTCACATTTCTATAGACCAGAGTTGAAACCATTTCGTATATTGCCAATTGTCGATACAACGTTATATTGTCATGTCAACGTGTATCTAAACGTTATTTTGCAAAATTATAAACTTTCCATGGTTAGTCTTAGGCGACCCATACACGTACAATAATGTTGCACAATATTTTTATAATGCAATATTATTGAGGAGGCATTGCTTAAGGAGGTATTCCTTTGAATCTAAACGTTCAATAATATTAACTTAATAAAATTAAAAAATATTCGTATCAATATTTTCGTTTAAGCAACATGTCTGACAACGAAGTTTTGGCAGCAGTTACGCTTGTGATTTTGTTGCATAAAAAAAATAGAACAAAAGCTGTATTCCTGCTCGTCATTTTGCTCGATTTTAATACACGATCTAACCTATACTACACCGTGACTGACCTCTACAAACAGTGGAAACAAAAATATTGCGCAATATTAAGCCTACACGGTGCAATAAAAAAGCTGTGTGGTAGCGACTACGAATGTTACCAACTCGTGAATGTCGTAAATGACGACTAAGAGCCTTATAACGATCTGGGCCAACTCCATCTGATGCCGTTTGGTCAACAATTACATTTCCAAGAAGGGTTGACGTCTGGCAGGTGGCCGGTCATAAAACTATTGCCAATAACTTTTACATTATGTACTATGAAAGTGTACTCTACATACATATGTACTCTACATATTGTATCGACCCCAAATAATTGGGATAAGAGTAGGAGAATGATGATGATGGTGGCATAAAAAGTACTGCACATTAAAATTTAAACTCGCTCAAACTTATTCAATTATTGCGCAATGTTTCAATACAAGCCCTACATTTTGAATAATATTGTACAATCATTTATATTGTGCAATATTATTGTACGTGTATGGGGGCGCCTTACAATTTATTGTAATAATTGATACATAACAATATAATAATTTGACTACCAAACTAAACTAAAACAAAGTAAGTTAAATAATTATGTGGAAGCAGCAGTATTATTTGAAATTCGAATAGTTTTAGTTTACTAGTTTATTTTATACTAGCTAAAACAAACTTAACAATAGTTGTTCACTTATAGAAATGTTTAATATTACACACTATACGTCGGCTTACTAATTTCATAAATTTATAACGAATCAACCGAGTTAATTACTTTTAGGGTTAGTCTGTTTGGTCACCGAAGATCGGGTACCGGTGGCCCGCTCGCACGGCGTTGAGAGGTGCTTGCAGGGTGGGTTTATGGGGTTGCGCGCCGCTTCTTCCGTCTCCCTGGGCCGATTTGGTGGAGCGTGACCACATTCATAGCCTACCGCAAGAAAAAAAAAAGAAAACGAGTTTGTCTATTAGAATAGGATATTAAAAATCACTTTTTCCACTGTTTTTTCTGCTGTTTAAAATTGTCATGATAACCAATATCGACGCTTTAATTTATTAGTCATAGCTTTCATACAACTTTGAAAGTATTCTTATAGAACATTCAGGCTCGCATCATTATCTAGATATTACAACTCACTGTTTGCGTATAAAAAAATACTAATAAATAAAGTATATATGTGTCAAATTTGCTGTGTGGTAGCGACTAAGAATACTACCAACCCTTACTTTGCTCGTGGATGTCGTAAAAGACGACTAAGAGCCTTATAACGACCTGGGACAACTCCATCTGATTCCGTTTAGTCCACAATTACATTCCCAAAGAGGGTTGACGTCTAGCAGGCGGCCGGTCATAAAATGATTGCCAATAACTTTTACAATATGAAATAAGAATACATATTGTATCGACCCCAAGTAATTGGGATAAGAGAAGGAGAATGATGATGATGATGATGTTTGAGTAAGAAATTATTAACAATCCGTTATTATTAAAGTACACGTAAACTAGTTTAGTTAGATCTATGAGGTTCAGTCCAGGTCATTCGTGTGTCAGTCAATTAACCTCGATACTAAGCTATATAGTATAAAAAGCTTATAGGTAATTAAAATTCATCATTATCATGATCATATCAGCCTACATATGTCCCACTGTTGAGCTCGGGCCTCTCCTCCATAATAGAAGGAAAATTGACTAACTATACCGCGCTGGTCAGACGTGTTTGTATAGGGTTTTATTTCGATTTTTAATTCTCTTGCACAGATGATATATGCATATTCTATCCCTTAATCGTCTTTTACGATACCCACAGGTAAAATATGGGGTATTGTATTCTTAACCCGTCACCACACGGAAAAAAATATAATAATAAAATTATTAATTTTAATCTTAGAGACCATTAAAATCGTTTACTACGAATTTCTTTCAGAGAATAAATACTTAATTGTTATATCTATTGAAATTCCACACGATATTTAAATCAGGGGAAGAAGAAGAGATCACGCTGGTGTAAGTGGTAGCACAATTGGAACGGATTTCCAATAGCTGTGGGTTCGAGTCCCATGTGTAACACTAATTTGCCACTCTTAATCAAGTTTTTATTAAAAAATAAGAAGAGTTTGTTATTGTCGTCTAATTTTAAACCGCGACTTCGTTCATGGCCTTTTAAAAAACATAGGCCCCAACCTATGTTAAGCCAAAATTTTATTCGTGTGTAAAACATTAGTGACGATGAAAATAGAAATAAAACCATTACTGAAGAAAAAAAAAGAGTTTATAAAATTTATTCAAATGTCAAACAAGAAGAAAAAAGATATTTTAGACACATCTTACGAAAATCCTGTTTTACTGAGGTCGATTATAAAGTGGATTATTATTCTTTCAAAAAACCTAAATCAACTCATTACAAAAAAAAATCGATTGTACATCATCTGTCTACCATTTTTGAGTTAAAGCAGGAAATATCATGAAGTTAACCAACTTTCATCTCTCGAGTTGAGTGCTCACACACAGTTGCCTTTGCCATTATCTTTTGAGGCTCACTTATATGCACTTTACAACAATACTAAGACAGCTAAACTACTAGCTTTAGTAATAGACTTTTATGTATTTACTAGTACCGCTTATATCGTATACACAAGCCCAGTAATAAACTATATGTGCATAACGCTCTTGTAATACATGTGAGAATTACTACCGACGGAACAAGCTCCTTTAAGGACTTATACCATCCATACCCTCGTGAATATCTTATTATATTATAGACAACCTAATACTATTACATCTATATACATATGTATATAGTAATTTTAAATTCTATATCTCAGGTCTGTATATCGTCTGGTTAAGAAGATATACAATGCGAAAGTGGAAGGATGTAGGTACCGGGGGAGACCGAGACTAACCTACCTAGACCAGATTGGTCACGTACTGAAGGAAGGTGGAGTCAATAGTGTCTGAAACCGGCGAGCGTGTATGAAGAGAATTATGAATGTTGAGGAAGCGAGTGAAGTATGCAAGGATAGAGTTCTCTGGCACTCTGTTCTCTTTGCCTACCCTGCAAGGAATATGGCGTGATGATATGTATGTATGTATATCTCAGGTCAGGCTAAATAATAATAACCACTCAAGTCAAACAATCGCTATTGGTAACCCGCTCAATTAGCAAGAAAAAGTAATGTCCACACATTATGTGGTCATTCTGCACCCTTCTGTCACTCTGTAAGGATTGGGTTCGCCTGACTATAGCCTGTAATTGCATTTTTATTGTAATAATTGTAAAGCAACATTGCATTAGATTTTAATGCAAAGTTTATCATTGCTTAGTATTCCGTTAGGCGAAACTCTCTAGAAGTCCAGTAAGGCATTTACGTAGGCAAATCGAAAAAAAAAATGTAGAAACAAGTCAAGAATTGCGCGTGATATATAGACCTGCGTCTTATTACGTACGACATTAAACAAATGAATCACAAACGAATTGTGAATGTACGATAACTCTCCTCTATTTTACCTCTTAGACAAAGTCATGGGATTTAAAAAATTAAATAATGTTGTTTATGGAAAGGTGTTAACATTTTTCTGCCACGATTTTAATTAACAGCAGCCTGAGTACATCGCGATCACAAGAAGAGAGTAAATTAATTAAGTTTTATGAACGACCTGCTAGCGGCATGCTGCTCGAATTCCTTTATTTCGCGTGCCATTGATCCGACATCATTGCCATAGTCAAACATAAATCATATGGTTATTGTTATAAATACACACATAAAGGATAAACGTTTATATTTCATGTCTTCTTTACGGTGAATGTTACGTTGTACAGATGACCTCTATACTCGAGTTTGTTACTTTTATACCAAGAATTTCGCATCGCACTGGCATTGTTATTTTCCTTGTAATTACATTCACGATTTACTTGAATAAAGCAATTTCTGCTAAAGTGTTATGATTATAATTTACAAATATAGTAACCTCCTATTTAATTCTTCATATGATAGAGTGTTATTTTTAAAAAGGCAATAATAATTACTTACGTTATATATTTAATCAAAAATCCATCATCAATAATTAAATATCCTTAGTTATTTTGTTGTTCCCAAATGTATAATCCCCAAATATATGTATTATATGTATAAGTAGGTATTTTTTTATTTTTTATTGCTTATGGTGGCAAACGAGCAAGCAGCACACCTGATGGAAAGTATCACTGCGGCCCATGGATCTTTGCTATAACCAAGGGTATTTATAGTTAGGGCGCTGTCTACTATTATAATCCCCAAACTCAGCCAGTTGTGCTTACGGCTCTCTCGCTTACCGAACGAAGCGCAACAGCACATTGCCATTACTCAGACGTCGATCTTCTGCGAGAGTGTGGTACTACCCCGGACGGACCGGCCCGCGGCTGTAGACAGAACTGTCAACAGCATGGTCCTACCACTAATATACATTTATATAAAAAATAATTAAATTGTTGAAATAATCGTGATTTGCACAGATATGTGCGTGCAATATTATAAATTTAGTACTTTAATTACAATACATATTAATTAAATATATAAATCACGTGTCACGTTGTTTGTCCGCGATGGACTCATAAAGTACTTAACCGATTTTAACCAAATTTGCACAGAAAGTGTAGTTTGATCGAACTTAAAGGATAGGATAGCTTAAATCTCAATTTATAGTAATATTATTTTATTGCAAATTATATGTCTAATATTTGACAGTCAAAATCATATGTTATATCAAAAGGATTTTAAAAGATGGCGGAATCTGTTGACTGAATTCAGTAAGTATTTAATAGATGGCGCTATGTTAAATGTACAAACGCTTCATATAAGCTAAAATTTGTTAGAATAAACAAAAAGTGTTACTGAGGCTAACCTAAGCCACAGCAACGCTTGGCCTGGTCTGCTAGTTAAATATATAAATTACGCGTCACGTTGTTTGTTTGCGATAGAATCCTAAAGTACTTAACCGATTTTAATCAAGTTTGCACAGTGTGTGTAGTTTGACCCAACTTAAAAGATAGGATAGCTTCCATCTCAATTTATAGTCGCAATATTATTTTATTGCAAATTATTTGTCTATTATTTGACAGTCACAATTATCTGTTATATCCAAATGATTCTAACAGATGGCGGTATCTGTTGACTGGATTGAATAAGTATTTAATAGATGGCGCTATGTTAAACGTACAAACATTTCAAATAATCTACAATTTATTAGCATAACTACCACGTGTTGCTGAGGCTACCTTAGCCACAACATACAACACGTGGTAGGCCGTATTTGCTAGTTAATTATAATATAGTAATTTAATCATAAATAACTATGGACAGTAAATGCATTTCTTGATATTTGATATAGGCACAGCTAATAATTATTATGCAAATCACTTGCAAGTTTTTCTATTTCTATTTATCTTAAGAACACGTTTTATATTAAATATTATACAAAACATAACGTTAAATCTTATTGTTAACAATTTGAATTAAAACATAAATTGATCAACAATGTCGTCACAACACTATATAAGATCCTACGCAGCAGTTTTAATTTTTTTTTTGTGTAATCTTAACGAATGCGAGGTTTAAGTATGTATCTACATAGCGCATGTTTTACCTGAATTCAAACAGAAAAGATACGTCATGTCCATTTAAAAATAATCCACTTATTATAAGGCTGTAAAGGTTTTTTTTATTAAAAGGTTTTCTTTCTAAGCAACTGAGATAAAATGGAAAAATATTTACCTTTTATATCTCATTATTCGGAATGCTTTTGATCATCCACATTTTACTAAAGTATAAAAAAATATATTTACTTATGAAAAAGTAATAAAAAGACTGCTTTAAGTTATTCATTCAATAACTAAAAATGATAAAGCTAAGTATTTGAATACTGTATTTATTAATGTAATAAAAATATAGCATGTTTTTTAATATTTCAACTTTAACACTGCCGAGCCAGTGATAAGATATATATCTATATATCTATATATATATATATATATATATATATAGGTGTAAAAAAGTTATAATACAGTTAAAGGTCACAAGCAGTGGAAATGAAATTTCTTTAAAACTTTACATCATCATCATCACAGCCCATATATGGGACATATATGGGCTGTGATGATGATGATGTATGATGACTGTTGGGCTCGGGCCCCCTCCGTAATGGGAGGGAAATTAACCTACTATATCGCGCTGGTCAGACGTGTTGGTATAGGGTATTGTTTCGAGATTTCCTTCTCTTGCATAGATATTATATTCGCTTTATATTCCTTAGTCGTCTCTTACGATTACCCACTGGTAAGATAGGGGGTGGTGAATTGTATTCTTACTCCGTCACCACACGGATTTTCCAAAAAACTTTACATGGAAATGATTTATAAAAAGATAATATACATCTGTGATTTTGTTGACTCAAAATAATGTCCAAATGCTTACAAATTAACAAGCTATTAAAATACTGGAAATTAAACAACTAAACGCCCTGATGTCGAGATTTTTGTCGAACTATCCGGGCGTCGACACGAGAGGATACTCGCAAGGGTAGACCACAGGGTGGCCCGCCGAAGACAACGACCTGGTTCCGGTGGCCCACTCGTACGACATCGAGAGGTACTCTTACATTGCGGGTCGGGTCTATGGGGTCGTGCGCCGCTTCATCTGTCACCCCGGACGGATTGAGTGGGGTGTGACCAGCCCATAGCAACCGCAAAAAAAAAAGAAAAGAAAGGTAGTCTGTCTACATCTATATTTTCATACAGTTTCATAGTCCATAGAGTAATAAATTAAAATTCACCACCTAATTTCTATCTCACAAGTTGTCATAAGGACCTATAACGGTTATTACAATAAACGAAATAAAACACTAAAGTAATCAGTATTATTGTAATATATAATGTTTACCTATGTAATTAGCCCCACAATATAATTTAATTTTTAATTAATAATATAATATAGAGCTATCTGCATCATTTTCAATGCCTATATACCTATAGTAATATTGAACACGCTTCTTCATAAATCACAGAGCATTAGCGCATAGTCTAATGCACTGTCCTAGTGGCTGTTTACAACATCACAAGATGCGATGACCATTGAGCTCATTCAGGCATGTAATTTACTACCGTATGCAGGGCCCTTGTTTGTTCTACCAGCGGAGATTCCATGCCAACAAGCCGTGACATCGTAACTAGATTAAAATTCGAATGCAAAAAGAAATCTGTCAAGATTTTGTAATGGCAAATAAAGTATTATATCAATCTAATTAATTGACTTTTATCTACTTTGACTTGATAAATATTGCCCGAAAATTAAGCAGATTAGTGTAGCAATGACTATAATGTCGTTGTCTACGGTGATTTTTTTATGTCAACGCAACTAATCTATATGTAATATGCCAAATCATTATCCGTGTGGTGACGGAATAAGAATAAAATTCACAACCCCATATCTTACCCATGGGTGATCGTAAGAGACGACTAAGGGATATAAAACGCATAATTATAACATGTATGCAAGAGAAGTAAAACTCGAAACAAAACCCTATACCAACACGTCTGACTAGCGTGGTATAATAGTTCAATTTCCCTCCCATTATGGAGGAGGCTCGAGCCCAGCCATATGACATATATAGGCTGAGATGAGGATGCCAAATCAACAATATTAGACTTGGATAAATCGTATATTTTACAATTTAACTATAGTGAGATAAATTGACTGCACAGATGGCGTAGTGGTTAAGATACCGACCTTCCGTGCCAGTGCCGTGGGTTCGATTCCCACGCAGGACATTACTTTGTGTGATCCACAAAGTGTTGTTCTGAGTCTGTGTGTAATTTGTCTGCGTTAATTGCATGTTTGTAAAGTCCCCCGCAATACAAGGATTATTGCCTTAGTGCAGGGTGGTATTAAAAAAAAAAAAAAAAAAAATTACAATTTCTCTACCCTCTCACCCGATAAAATGCCATCGTCTTTATTTATTTAAACGATAGATCCGCCTTTTTGACATTATTCTTTTGTATTTTTACAGACCTTTTCTTAACGATCAGACAGACACCCACTGTAAAAAACTTATTGTGAACCTTTTTCATTAAACACAATTTTATTTGAAAATCGGATGGCATCGTAATACAACTTGGGAATTACGTGTTCTGAGTGTTAGGCAGGTGGGTAAAATTGGATCTTCGCTGCTGAAGTACTGTTATAAACAAAAAACAGTTTACTTTCGGATTGCACGTGATAAACTTTTACATGATAAAGCAAAGCCTTTTTATTGATGTAGGAATTTATTTTTTAATGAAAAGTACTAGTTATTTATTTTTCTACATTAACCATATTATGGTGATGACCAAAAATTACAATGTGCTGTCACTACTCACTTTCCCATAGTCAGTAGCTAAATGAAGGATCACCAAGAGAATAGATAGTAACAATCTCTTAGGGAATTTATAAAACTAATTCCCATCCCTATCCAGGCATCATCCTTTGGGCAGAACTATGTGCAACAATATTGATGGCTTGATGGAATCTTTAAATTTATTTAAATCTTTTAATTCATTAGTGGGACCACACTGTTGACAATTTTCTGTCTACAGCCACGGGCCGGTCCGTCCGGGGTAGTACCACACTCTCGCAGAAGATCGACGTCTGAGTAATGGTTATGTTCGGTTGCGCTTCGTTTGGTGAACGAGAGAGCCGGAAGCTCAACAAAATTTGTGGATTGTAATGGTAGGCAGCGGCCTAGCTATACCCTTGTAATAGCAAAGGTCCATGGGCGGCAGTGACACTTACCAACATAAGCAATAAAAAAGATACTAAATCAATTTTAATTAAATATTGTAAATGTCTTCTTGAACACATGTATGTGGTTTAGTAGCTTTTTGTTTAACTATTAGAACAAGAAGGCTTCTTGAACACTTCTTGGTCTGATAGTTGATAGGATAGTTTTAATGAGTTATCAATTAAAATATGATCCAAATATCTTA
Organism: Lymantria monacha; assembly: GCA_905163515.2. Lineage (NCBI taxonomy): Eukaryota > Metazoa > Arthropoda > Insecta > Lepidoptera > Erebidae > Lymantria > Lymantria monacha. The sequence continues at coordinate 46,425,897 of LR991081.1, read as the reverse complement.
CGAGCAAGAGTTCTCAGTTTAGCTAATAGACTAATGAGATATACAACAATTTATGGTCTATTACAAAATTCAATTCGTCTTAAAATATTAAAAAAAAAATAAGATGAATCACATTTAAAAGTTGCGCACATGTTAGCGCTGTCATAATTTTCTTTTCGATTCACTATTCATGACATTTATTGGATAGATATAAAATTACAAAGACCCATTATTTCGGGATTCATTCCATCATCGATTTAAAATATAACGTTATTTTGGAGCAACGTTAAAAAAATAAGGTGATTCATCGTTTTAACAAATTTTCTATAGCTACGGTAACGACATTTTTATTGTTCTTTTTAGTAACGTTAAAAGTTGGCAGTAAACAACGGTGTTAAAAGTATTTGACTCTTTTGATAGTATATTTCCTGATACACTTAGAAAACATTGCGCATAATATAAATATATCTATATATATACTCGTATAAGAGATTTCCACCTATGTATTGACTCATCACGATATCTCTGGAACTGTAAGGCCTACAGACTCTAAATTTGGTAGGAATATTCCTTTCGACGAATAGAGGTCAGTTAAGAACGGATTTTACGAAATTCGACTCGCAGGGGGGGTTGCTGGGTTATAAAACTCACTTTTTTTTTTAAAATATAGCTCCTACAGACTTGAATCTCGGTAGACATATTTGTGTAACGGAAGCGAAGCGAGGTCGAGTTGCTAGTATAAAATATACAACTGGGTATATTATGTTATGCAAATTTGAATATAAGTTATAAATTTCATCAGATAAATATAGTATATAATGCTTCTCAGTCGTAATCATAATCGCATCGAGTATGACGTAAAAATCTCTACATCAAAAGTCTGGCTAACACATGCTAACAAACAATACACATCTTAGCGATCTATCGTGGCTTTAGTTTATTTTCTCTCTTTAAATCAATCAATTAACGAGAACGCTCCTGCACACGCTAATCTTTGTAAGTATACGAAAATAGATTTCTGTAAAGATTAACAATTAGGTGTATTATATAAAACAAATTTCGAAGTATAAGGTTATCTTGAATGGATCGATATACATAGTACTATATATCATTTAATATAAGACATTATACGTGAATGCTTTTTTTATGGACAATATAAATCTTCCAGTCCACAAGCTCCTCGACTTTTATAATCAATTACCGTCTCCGATCACTCGTAAGAAAATGCTATAAATATTCAAGAAGTACCTGACTGAGTTGTTTGCGCTGAATTGTTTGTGGCCCCTTTTTGATTACTGCTATTAATTAGAGAGTATTTTAATGTAGCCACTATTACGAGTATGCTTCAGTTACGTTTAATAACTGAAGTCACATAAACTCGCGCGTGCATTTTTAATTATTCTTACTAAGAACGTTGAGAAAAGTAACTCCTAAATAAGCGAGTTAAGTAAAGTTACATTTTCATGTCATATTTATTTATATCTAATCAATAGCCTAAAAATAAGTTTCAAGCTTCTAGCTTAAAAAATCACAATACTTCCTTACAACTTTACATCCCCCTTAACAACCCTTTTTTGCATTAAAAAGTAGCCTATGTCCTTTGTCAGGCTCTAGACCATCTGTGTACCAAATTTCATTTCGATCGTTTCAGTAGTTTTGGCGTGAAAGAGCGACAGACAGACTGAGTTACTTTCGCATTTATAATATTAGTAAAGATTATTTTCCAGTTATATTATTAATGTAATTCGTCAGACTATAAACAATGTGAGTGTAACTGTCGCTGATAAATTATCACCTAATGACCAAAAGTATCTAATATTTAGAACTCTTCAAAAACCATTTACTACCATGTCCGATGGCTGCAATATATCTGATTGTGATGTATTACTAATAAATAAAATAAGTACTAATAATAAAAATAAGGAAATTTATCCTGATATATTGGTATGCCATTATCCATATTTTAAAATAATCCATAACTCCATAGAAAGCGCTATATTGAATTTAATATCTTATTAGAATTGGTTAGATCTTTCCGTGTGGTGACGGAGTAAGAATACTATTCACCACCCCATATCTTACCCGTGGGTGATCGTACGAGACGACTAAGGGATATAAAATGCATGTAACATTTATGCGAGAGAAGGAAAACTCGAAATAAAACCATATACCAACACGTCTGACCAGCGCGGTATAGTAGGTTAATTGCCCTCCCATAATGGAGGAGGCCCGAGCTCAACAGTGGGAGTTTATGGGCTGTGATGATGATGATGATCCTGATATATTGGTATGCCATTATCCATATTTTAGGATATTCCATAGCTCCATAGAAAGTGCTATATTGAATTTGATATGATATGATACGATATCGTATCATTATTTCAAAGGTTTTATAAACTCACTGGTTTTATAGGTTTATTTTTATAAGTTAATTAATTTTCGACCCGCACATTGTTATGATATTAATTTCGAGTATAAAAAGGAAAACAATTCTATATATCTACACGATTATTATCTTTGATTACCTATTTTTACTGTACGTCTTAAAAAAAGTATAATATAATTAGTATATATTTTTTTAAATGCTATGATACCATTAAATTTTCTGCCAGATTTTTTTTTATATTCTATGAAACATTGGCAATAATATTACATTCGCAGACAGCATATTTATCCGTGTGGTGACGGAGTAAGAATACAATTCACCAACCCCTTACCTTGCCCGTGGGTGATCGTAAGATACGACTAGGGGATATAAAACTCATATAACATCTGTGCAAGAGAAGGAAATCTCGAAACAAAACTCAATACCAACACGTTTGACCAGCGCGGTATAGCAGGTTATCTTCCCTCCCATTACGGAGGAGGTCAGAGCCCAACAGTGGGACATATATGGGCTGTGATGATAATGATGATATTTATCATAGTGACTATCTTTTGAATAAACTATTTGCTCTTTGACGAGAAATTTTTGGACTCTTTATTTCACTAAAGTTTAAAAAACTGCAGTTCTGGCCCATAGAATACGAATATCTAAAGTATTGAGACATTTGGAATAAAAAAATATATGCATCGAGTTTTTGCCTCCAAATCCGCATGTGTAGTTTGTCTTCCCGTGGGAATGACGTTGCCGAAGATAAAAGCTAGTCTACAGCACTTAAGAATAATATATGTAGTAACACTGAATGAAATTTAGTCCTCTGAGAGCAAATATCCAAACCTCTATTTCCAAATTTTATTTCTCTATTTAAATAGCACAACCACATTATATATATGGTTGTGCTAAAAATAAGTTTCAAGCTTCTGGCTTTAAAAATGACGATAATTCCTTACAACTTTTCATCCCCTTTACAACCCTTTTTTTGCTTTAAGATTTAACCTATGTCCTTTGTCGGGTTCTCGACTGTCTGTGTACCAAATTTCATTTAGATCGGTTTAGTAGTTTTGGCGTAAAACAGACAGACGGACAGAGTTACTTTCGCATTTATAATATTAGTAAGGATTATAATGTAGGGTTTAAATGTAGATAAACGAGCTATTATTTTATTATTTGACAATGGGAGTGACAGTTTGGTTATCTTACGTACCTACCCACAATAGTCTAACTGGTAAGCTGAGGGAAACGGATTTGCTATAGTGGGTTCAAGTTCCATGTATCTTTATAAATGTCAGAAATCTATAACCAGAATCTTTATGTCAAATAAATTTAATCTCTCCCCATTCCCATCCCTAAAGCTATCTATAAATTTCTTCTTTTATTTGTCCTTGAAAGTGCACAAGGTTTTAAAAACCATTATAGTAAACAAGGGAAACACAATTCACTCAAAGTTTTCAACTTTATGGAAAATATTATCTTGGTAATACAACCGTGGTTATTTCTTGGAATAAATAGGCCAACTTAACAATAAAAAAGTATGTAGTACTCAATATATTTATATTTTATTATTTTACTTTCTTTCTTTCTTTTCTTTTCAGCTCATATATGTCCCACTGTTGGGCTCGAGCCTCCTCCATTGTGGGAGGGAAATTGACCTACTATACCACGCTGGTCAGACGTGTTGGTATAGGGTTTTGTTTCGAGTTTTCCTTCTCTCACATAGATGTTATATGCGTTTTATATCCCTTAGTCGTCTCGTACGATCACCCACGGGCTAGATAGGGGGTGGTGAATTGTATTCTTACTCCGTCACCACACGGAAAGTTATTTTACTGTGTATGTACATTTTGTCAGATATTGCCGAGATTTTTCATGCGTATTTATAAACTAATTACAGCAGCAGTAAAGTTTTTTCTGTTTTTATAATTAAATAAGAAATATATCTTTTTTATTTACTATTTGTAAACATTTTGTAATATTTGCTTTAATAAATAATCGAATAATATTTTACTAATCATTAAAATACACAATAATAATAGAATAAAACAGTTCTTATTTTATCGTGTTATAATGCTAGTCTTTAGAAATTGTTGTGTCAATATTAATAATAATCTTTAAAACAGTTTTTCAATTTAAAAACTTATTTAAATAATATTTTAAATATATGATTAATAAATATACTATACTGAAATAGTTAAAATTTTAAAGTGTAATCAACATTATGCGTTTTATGATCATTCTGTACAAAGAACTGTACCGCTTAGAAACACGCGAATATGTTTATTTGTGGTACATGGAGCGACGTGCGACGCACGCGCAGACCATGCCTTTGCCACTTCAGTTGTTTCGTATGAAGCCGTACGGACGCCCGCACTATGATATTAAAAACTATCTGTGACGTGACTTTAAAATAATACGTGCATCAGTATTGTGTCTTTGTGACAATGTCTGAGAACAGAGACCATAGCAAACAGAGGAAAAATGAACATTTACTGAAAAACTTACCGACCGAAGTGTTACTTAAGGCGCGAAGTACACTCTTCTCGTTAAGTGGTGCCCTTAAACCAAAACATGAACAACAAAAAACGAAGCATTCGAAACATGAAGCAAAAGAAAAAAAGAAGGAAGAAAGGCTTAAAATCAGCCGATCAGAGCCAGAATTTAGTGAAGTACGGCAAAATAAGCATAGAAGTAGAATTGATGACAGTCGTTCTCGCGGTCAACTGAGCAGTAGAAGACCTAGACCACTCTCAGTAGGAGCCATAAAGAGGTATGACGAAGATTTAAATGACTTTCATAGTGTGAATTTTCTGAGAGAGTCATCGCCTATGCAAAGGCAATTTGACTCCTCGGAAGATATGTGTGTGCAGTCACGACTTGTGATACCTGTGACCGAAAGACTGAATCAAGACATTCAAATGCATGATGTTAACGAAAGACCGAGAAAAAAACTGTCTTTTCGAGAACCAGAAATTGAATCCAGCGGTAGTGCAACAATTGGACGGTCTAATAAATTGATGGGTATAAACAGCCTTACAAGACGTCCTAATAAATTGCCGTTACGTTCTGAACCACCACATGCATCCAACTTAGAAGTAATAGAGTCAGAATTAGAGGTACGTTTTCTTTTTACCGAATTAATAGTTATTTTTGACGTTTCTATACGATGACTACGAATTATTAATTTCATGTTAGAAATAAAATTTATTTTGAATTGGACCGCCTGGACAAGTGACAATTTAAATGTTAATAGTGACAAGAAACAGATAGAGCTGCCGAATCATCTCCTAACACAAAATAAATAATAATAATAAATTATATAAGAATAAATATATATAAGAAGAAATTGTCATATTTAAGTATATAGAATAGGTTAAAGTTATAATATTAAAGCTAACTCAATGTCATGGAATCTTATCTTTCATTCATTTATTTGAGGGATGTGTTCATTTGAAAACAATTTTATTTACATGTAGTTTTTATTAGTAAAAAGGTGAAATAAGTTCAATTATATTCTTGTCTTTCCTATCCCGGGGTTATTACAAAATATACCTACCGCCCTAAGCTATATATACAACATCACTGTAAGACAACGAAAAAATATTTTTTTTTCACCATAGAACCGTCATAAATAAAACTATCATTAGATATAACATTATATTTCATGGCTATTTTAACAACGGTGACCGTGGCCAAGGACCGATCGGTAGAATGTCGCGGAAGCGCGATAATTTATAAATCTCTAAAGACTCGAGTGACATTTATCTTCGTATTATTCTGCCGATGCATGAACTCGCGTCAAGGGCGATACTTCCGTCGTTGACTCCATTTATAATTTAGAAAACTTTAGTAAACTGGTTATGTTTGTACGTGAGATATTTTGGAACTGCCGCCGCTAAGGTGTAAATTACGCACTGGAATAGTTACTAAAAACATAGTCTCGCTGTCATTAATTCTCTCGGTGCGTTTGGTTTACGTTCTAAATCAACATACAAGTGTTAATGGTGTGAAATGAAGCTTTCAATATACTACTACAAGTCAATGATAAGAATATAATATCTGGCTAACATTGATGATCAATATATTCGTTGTATTTTTAATATACAACCCATACTATTCTTTGCAGTGACAGGTTTAAGGATATTATTATATGTTACCACCCATTAATCCCCTATAAGAGTTGTAGCAGCGTTTAATACTAATGGCAAACATAACATCAAATATCGACAATCCGTTGTCTTACTTGGCAATTATGGCATTATCCTCTCTTGTATAGGGCCGTTATGTTCAAAAATGGACGTCAATCGGCTGATAGATGGATGGATTATTCTTAATGATTAAAAACTCAGGTATATAACTTAAGATTTTTTAATTACTAAAGCTTTTTTTTTTGTATTGCTTTTGGTGGCAGACGAGCAAGTAGCACACCTGATGGTAAGTGTTACTGCCGCCTATGGACTTTTGAAATACCAGTGGTACAGCTAGGCCGCTGTCCACCATTAAAAATCCCAAAACCACCCAGAAAGTTCACAGCAGCACACTGCCACTGCTCAGGCGTCGATTTTCTGCGAGAGTGTGGTACCATCCCGGACCGACCGGCCCGCGGCTGTAGACAGAAAACTGTCAACAGCCTCATCTATCCATCCAGCCATATCATGCTACCACTATTGTGGTATAAATGGAATGAAAAATATATATACACAAAAAGTAACATAGTCCATAATATGACTTACATATATTTTAAGATTTAGTTAGAACACATTACCTTTATTTTTCTAGTATCTAAAACAAAAATCGGCGAGCCTTGTCCGATCCGAGCACGTCCTTTACCTTGTTGATCTGAAACTTTATACAGCCTTTGAGTTGACCACCCGCTAAATGCTATTAAAAGTTATAGGAAGAACTATAGTCACATTTTTATAACAGTACATTAAATAGGTACCTTTCTGCATGTACGTAAATAAATTCTCTATTACTTTTACAATGATCTATTTAATATCTATCTATCTAATCTAATATCTTTAAACGAGCAATCTCATATATATTCTTAATCTCGGCAACGGCACCAATAGTTTTCTTGAAATTTAGCATTCTGCATGCTAAATTTCAAGATGGGGTTCCGGGGATGACGAATCGATCTAGTTAAGTTTCATTTGTAGAAAATATTGTTTTGTCAATATTTTTAGGCAATGTAAAAATATAATTATTGTATTGGCTGACAGCTATTAAAATATGAAGGCAAATTTTGACGCTGTCATTAAGACATCCAACCTCAATTGGATAATCGAGTAGTCTAATCGAGGCCGGTTCGGATTCTGTTTCTCTTTTTTATTACTTTTTGACTTTTAATTTTTTTATTATTATTTAATTAATTATTTTTATTATATATAAATATATCTTCAAAACACACTAATCATCCAAACATGTTTAATATTAGCAGTCACCAGAGCAAGGCTTACATGTTTGTTAGGCATTTACTGAAAAATCTTTGAACATCCCTAAAAGATTCTCATTCCCAAAAATAAAGCTGATTGTTGAGATAATAGTAGTGGTGTATAGTCCATCATTCATCTCATTTATTCTTGAATACAGCAATGCGTATAGATTAATCAAATGCCTTGGACCAAAAAGTAATTGGCGTTTAATATTATGGCCGCTGTATAATTTATATTGTTTTATTTTTCTTGTAAAGAAATTCTCAATAGTGAACATGAAATATCCCACCGGAGGCAAATTTGAAACAACCTTTAAGTAGGCTAAGGCTTTACAAAATTTTCTATTGAATATTTTCTATTGAAATTTTTCCGTCTCCGCATTCTAAAAGTCTCAAAATTGAAATTTGTACCATATATATGTAAACATTATAAGTCTAAGAGTCGCGAGTTATATGCATTTGAACTTATACGTAATTTTCAATTAGAAGTTTCATATTGTTTTTGTTATTACAATTTCGAAGACATTTAATATAGTAGTTTTCGTATGTTGATGGCCTACGAATTTATTTCTCCTTCTTTTTTCGGAAATATTGTATCAGAAGATGAGGGAACTCATACAGATAATATCAACACAAGTGATCTTACACAAAAACTTAAAAACAAAACCTTTTTGCCGATTGAACGTAATTTATTATGTCCATTTTAACTCTCACTTAGGACGATTACTATGCTAAGAGTCAGATAAATAAAAACAGTGAAGAAAAAAAATGACAATGCATATCATATTAAAAAATATATTTACGAAGTATTTATGTTTGGTACTACTTTTTAAGCTTACCGTCAATAATTATTTGCGGTATTCACTTAACTATAAAAATATAAATTAATAAAATTATCAGCTTTTACTATTTTTTTTAAATTAAATTATAAAAATTAATAAAATCTGAGCTGAGATGTAATTAAAAGCAGTATTAACATACATAGCCTAATGTTGCCATAAAGATTTACTTTTTTCACAAATGAAGTGGAAACTCGAAACATGCGTAGATAAACTCTACACTGTGATGGACGTAGATATTATTCAATATTATTTGAGCATACAAACAAAATTTCTCAACTAAATATTGAGTTAAACGAGAAGGGCACCCTTAAACAAACACGATCAAATTTATAACTAAAGTAATATATATCAAACAAATCTCTCCACGGCAATTATTAACAAAGATAAAATTCGAGTATGTATCTATATGCACACACAAAGCACTGCCTGTCTTTTAAATATTTAATTAAGCTATTTATTAGCTGTGTGGTTAGCGGCTACGAATACTACCAACCTTTACTTTGCTCGTGGATGTCGTAAAAGACGACTAAGAACCTTATAACGACCTGGGCCAAGTCCATCTGATACCGTTTGGTCAACAATTACATTCCCAAGTAGGGTTGACGTCTGGCAGGTCATAAAACTACTGCCAATAACTTTTACAATATCTACTATGAAATAAGAGTACATATTGTCTCGACCTCAAGTAATTAGGATAAGAGTAAAAGAATGACGATGATTAGATATTTAAATATTTATATAATTTTATGATTTAGACAGTAAATGGTAATTAAGAATTAATTTCTAGATAGTGAAAGAAAATTGACAGAGAAATTTTGTTCAATACATAAAAACTTTTATATAGGTTTACTCGCGTAAACTAACATGCTGAGATTAGAATCAAGCGACTAGAAGAGAGTAATTAACAATCTACGCTATACTTTATGTCATCCATTTTACGGTTAGATGAAACTAATTACCTATTGAGCTTTCTTCTCCTTAGATGTTTACAGCTAGCAGCACACGAATAGATTAGATTAGATAGAGAAACGTATAACTAATAGATATCAAACCACTCCACGCTCGATGTGAAGTTTTGCCTCACAATCTACTAAGCTGGCAAAATATTTTCTAATTTCTAACGTTTACTAGAGTATTACACGTTTGAAATAAAACTACTTTTACGGATTCTATCGCGTTTGTATTTGATTTTTTAATTCCCAGATGTTTTGAACATTTTACAGTGATCATGGTCACGGGAGGACTAAGATGTCTTACGTCCAATATGTCACTGTTATTACAGGAATTTATGGCAACCCTATAAGATATTAAATTTTGACTCACATTTATAATAATTTGTATATTTGTATTTAAAATCTGGATCGAAAATTTCTAAAACAAAAATCAAATACAAAAGCAATGAAATCGGTAAAAGAAGTTTTATTCAAAAGATATTTTCTTTTGAAAAAAATAAAATTCAATAATTTCTTTGATCAGCAAATTGACAACTTTAAAAAAAATAGAATATAAGATACTTAAAAATATTCAGAAAATGTATTACTCATAATCATCAGCATTATCATCTTGTTCTTATTTCAATTACTTGAGTTCGACGCAACATATCCTCTGCTTCTATACAGGTCTATCAGACGTTATTTCTGTAATCACTCCCATGTATAGAGATATGCACGTCATGCACCATACATCATTTACCTGGTCTTCCCTGTTAAAAATGTATTTAGATAAGAATGTGTTATAGTAAATTTATATAATATTTATTACATTGTTGTTATAATTTATAATAGAAGCATTGGTACGCAAAAAACGAGTTAATTGATAAGCGCCATGGATTTCCCATTACCTATTCTTGTAAACGATCCAGAAATAATTAGTGTCGGTTAATTTTCAAAATAGTTGTTAATATTTCTTATCGAGATAGACTAAATTTTTATGAATATATTCATAAAAATTCAATTGCAGTTTGAACAAATAAAAAAAAAACAAGTCATTGCCATGTTTTAATATTATCTATATATATATAAAAGAAAGTTGTGTTAGTTACAACACTTATAACTCGAGAACGGCTGCACCAATTTTATGATTTTTATGTTTTTGAGTTTGTTGTCGTTGGGAGTAGGATATTAAAATATGATATTAATAAACAAAAAAAAAGAAAATTAAAAGAACATCAATTTTAAACGTTCATTTGTTGATGATGTAACCAATGGCAACTGACAGCTCACGCCATTACGTGGTCTAATGGTTTGTTTGGAAAATACCGCGAAAAGTTAAAATTATAATTTGGAAAATCCAAAAGTGCCCGCCTCATAATTTTTATATTATTTATCATTTACTATTAGTCAATGCTATAATATGCACGATAAGTAAAGCGTCTTACGCTCTCTCTCCCCCTCTCCCCTCTCTGATTGAGTAAATAAACGTACAGAGACAAAGCTTCAAACACCCGCGCCACGGTAGGTACATCACTACAAATATGATGCGCGTGTGTGCGTGAGCACTGGCGGCTCGTCACGTATGGAACGAAACCTGTTTAGGCTGGTTCGGCCAGTGCTCAAACAAAGGGCTCACTCACTGCTCGCTGTGCATCGCGTCGTGCGTGTTTGTTTAAATTTAAAATTTCAATTAATTAGAAAGAGTGTAATTATGGTTTATTGTACTGTGTGCATGAACAACAATCGAAAAAATAAAAACCAATTTTTTTTTAAAATGACATTGTATGTTAATAGATCTGAACAATCTATAAATATGGGGAAAGACTCTTTTTTCAGCCATTACAAAGACTTTAACGAAAGCAGTATACAATTGTTTTTTAATAATACCTCCTGACAACTTTATCGCATTTGTTGAATTGCTTGAGAAGAAATTTCGAGAATATTTCGATCTAGTAATAAATATTGTTAATATTGGTAGTAATATACTAAAACGTATACAAGATTGTAAATTTGATATGTCATGCAAGTGCTTACCCATTGATTATTTAAAAAAACTTTATATTAGATTTAGAATTTATCATTCGATTAAGAGATATAACAAATTATTAAAAATCAAAAATTACAAAAAAAAACCTAATTAGAGTAAGCAATTTGTAAAAAAATATCCATACATAAAAAAGCTGACAAACGTTTTGTGTATTTAATTTTCATCCTCATGTGCCAACCCTATCAGAATAGGTAACAATTTTGCTAGCTCCTTAGAAGCTTGGTATGTTTATTTACTCATTTTGTCCATATTTCGCTTTCACTTCACAGTTACTTAATTTTCAAATATCTATAAGTTTTATAAATTAAGCACCTATAGTATTTTTTAAATAAACCTTTCAAGACGGAATTTTTTTATTTTCATAAGTACTCAATGCGCTAAGTTTTACGCAATAGAATCGATTATATATAAAATTTCATGGTTTTAGTATTTTATTCCTTTGTACACATACACACAACAGTCACCTATCTGGGGGCCACATATATATATATATATATATATATATATATATATATATATATATATATATGATGAGGTCAAAAGTGAAGCCAAAAGTTCGTGGTTCGTGTAAACTTATACACGCTGCGGCTCGCCAGTTCTCTTCGTTTGAACTGTACTTGACACGCTACCGCGTGTCTAGATACTGTTGCATTTCCGTAATAATCTGAGCACCTAGTTTTCAATTGCATTGTTTTAAATGTGTGATAAAAAAAACCGTATGTTTATACTGAACATATATGTAGTTTATCAAAATAATATCAGTTCACTAAAGAGAATTGATACTTAATGTAATACATATTTATTAATTCGGTATATATCGGTATAATGTCTTCTATGAATAATACAATACAAAAATAATGAAACTGAATATCATTAATATTAATGCGATGAATAACAAAGTCAAATGAATTAGATTTCATATTTATATTACATTTTTAAAAATTCATCGTGCGTATAAAATGTATCTAAATGCGTATAAAATTTAAAGCAAAAAGTTTTATCTGCGTATCTATGACGCAAATCAAACTCTAAATTGTAGATAGTAATAAATTTGATTGTGTCACCTGTATTTTTTACTGACTCCAAAATAGCGCAAGGTATTTAACGCGTATGTTTATTTTTATTTCTTTTTATATATAGGTATTTCATGCCATTTGAACACAACAACCGAAAATATTTCAAAGACTTCCATTGCTTAATTATATTCATCTGATGTTTTTCTTATTAGGCACCAAATATAAAAAAAATATTTGTGCTTAGTTTTGCTATAAAATTACAGCAGAGCAACAAAATCTCAAAAAATCATCAAAATTTTGATCATTCAATGACCCTAACACTACTGTTTTTCATTTTCAGACGTAACAATTTATTAATTGATCCATATGTAATTGCTCTGAGCCTAAATGTTATTTGTGTTTGATAATTATATATGTGTAAAGACTTTTGACAAGAGTATGAAGACGCATTGTTTATATGATCAGTGTATGAAATCAAAAAAGAACAGAAAATAGATGTTAATACAGTTGTGCACCAAGGTTTTTTTTAACGGGCTCTATTCAACCGCTCTTCACCTCTTGAGCGAATCTTTAATGCATTGTGTTTTTAACTTCAGAGGCCTTTAACGCCAGAGGCCTATTCGGCTGTTTGCTCCTTCCAATACATACAAGCTGAGTGCATGCTTTCGGAACGTCTGTTTTCGATAGATCTTATTCCATATAGGGATTTTTTTTTTTTTTTCGGGGGCGGGTTACGGTCGGCACACTCCTCGCACCACTCCGTCCGGGGTGACAGAGAGGCGTAAGCATGCACACCCGTAACCCACCCGTGACGTCGCCTTCGTCGTTGGGCCAACCACCGGAGCAGAGTGACTTGACGTCAGTGGTTGGCCCGACGGAATAACCCTGAGGAGTACCCTCTCCTCGACCGACGTCCCCCCCTCGGGTAGGATGTCGGTCTTTCCTCACGCGGTCGGCCTCTCGGCGGGTGACGGACTAAATCCCCGATCCAGTCACCCGCGGCCTCGGCTAGGGCGGCATCAGGCGCAGGTAATCGCGCCTGCGCCGCCCCAGTCGCCGGCGGCGGCTCGCGTCGTCGAGGAGACGTTCCTCGCGCACGCGCTCCGCCGCCTCCTTCCGCGAGACTACTGCCTCGCAGAAGGATGCGACCGCGTCCCAGTTCCTGACGCTGTCGAGCATCGCCCTGGCGATGGTCGGCAGCGTCAGGTCAGCACCGATGATCGCGACGAGTTCACGACGCTGCTCTGCCCAAGCGGCACAAACCTCGAGCGTATGCTGCGCCGTGTCCTCGTCGCAATCGCAGTGGTGGCAGGACGGTGTACTCTCCCTCCTTACGACCTTGTGCAGGTATTTGGCGAAGCATCCATGCCCCGTCAAAACCTGCACCAGTCGGAAGGAGAGCACCCCGTGCCGCCGATTTAGCCACTGCATCAGCACCGGCCGGAAGGCCTCCACGGTCCGCACACCGAACCGAGGCCTCTCCAGCCGGACTGCCCAACGGGCAATGATGTCGCGGCGGGCGTCGACGCGCCAGGCGGTGTGCTCCCTCAACGAGACCACACCGCCCTCCGCTCGCACCCCCAACATCCGCCGATACTAACCGGCGAGCATTTCCGCTTCCAGGTCCCATGGAGGGGTCCCGGCCAATAGACACGCTGCCTCCGTCGACACCGTGCGGTACCCGCGTATGGCCCTGACCGCCATGGCCCTCTGTGGTCGCCACAGAAGAGCCCTGAGTCGGACGGTCAGGGATCCCGCCCACACCGGTGCGCCGTACAGGGCCATCGACCGGATGACCCCTGCGTACAGCTGTCGGCAGGTAGCGCTCGGTCCGCCCACATTCGGCATAAGCCATGATAGGGCGGACGCCGCGCCGACGAGCCGTGGAGCGAGTCTGCGGAAATGCTCCCGGAACCACCATCGCCCGTCGAGCACCAGGCCCAAATACCTCATATGGGCCCGGATGCTGATATCAACCGAATTGACGGTGATCGAGACGCCGATGGGAGGGCCCATGCGGGGCCCATGGAACAAGAGGGCCTCCGTCTTGTCCAGGGCCACTCTCAACCCCAGCGCCCCGATCCGCCTGACGATCTCCTCGGTGCCGAGAGTCGCCAGGCTTGCCGCCTCCTCCAGCGTCCCACCACGGGCTGTGACGAGCGTGTCGTCGGCGTAACATATCACGCCCAGCCCGGGCTGGAGGCTCCCCCTCAACGCCCAGTCGTAGCCGATGTTCCACAGGGTGGGTCCGAGGACCGACCCCTGCGGAACACCGCACGTCATGGGCGTTCGCACAACGTCCCCTACTCGGTTGGTGTAGAGGACGCTGCGCCCCTCCAAATAGTCTGCCACTAGCCGCCTCAGGTAAACTGGCACTCCGTGATATCGGAGCGCCTCCCTGACGCAGCTAAATGGCAGACTATTGAATGCGTTGGCGATGTCCAGGGACACCACCAACAGCACTCCCCCGCCGGTGACGGCCTCAGTCGCCACGTCCCTCAGGCGCAACAGAGCCGCGATCGTCGAACGACCCCTCCTAAACCCAAACTGGGCATCCGACAGATCGGGCCCCGTGCCGACGAGGTGCCGCTCGATGCGGGCAGCCAGCACCCTCTCCAATAGCTTGCCCGCATCGTCGAGCAGCACGATGGGCCTGTAGGCCGAGGCCGTCTCTGGAGACTGTCCCGGCTTCGGCAGGAGCACCAGCCTCCCCTCCTTCCAACACCCAGGGAACCGCCCCGACGCTAGGCACGCGTCGAACAGCCCCCTGAGGCGGAGACCCAGGTGGTCGAGGACCAGGGCCAGCACGCGGTTGGGAACACCGTCGGGCCCGGGGGCGGTGGATTTGCCGCGCATGCGCGCCACCGCCGCCCCCATCTCGGGTTCCGTGATGGGCGGAACACTGTCATCGTCGGCCTCCCGGTCGGTGTCTGGCGGAGCCATGACCGGGGGCGTGTGTTCCGCCCGTCGCGGGAACAGATCCTCGACGACCCTGGTGAGGAGGCCGGGCTGGAGAGTCTCGGTGAGGGGAGGGCCCCGCGCGCGGAGCTTACTCAGCGCTGCGCGATAGGGGCGACCCCAGGGGTCACGATCGAGACCATCCAACATCTCTTGCCGACTGACGTCCTTGGCGGTACGGACGGCCAGCCTGAAGGCCGACCGCGCATTGCGGTAGCCCTCGTAAAGCCGGCTCTCCCGCTCCTCGTCGCGATGGTGCCGCCGGCTGCGGGTGTAGGCCCTTCGGGCGCGTATACACGCGACCCGAAGATCCGCCAGCTCCCGGGACCACCAGTGGACAGCCCTCTTCGGGGGCAGACACCGCACACGGGGCATGGCCGCATCGCAAATCTGCGTCAAAGCATTGCGGATGCGGCCAGCCTCGGCGTCCACCCCGTCCAACTGGTGGGCATTCCATATAGGGATAATCCCTAGTCCACACAATCCTTCGAGCGCATAAAGCTTATATATGATGACTTTTTTTTTATATTTTATTTTTTTATATAGAAAGCCAACATTCAAAATTTGCTTATAATTAAGTAATATCATCTTAGATCATGTACGTCCTACTATTGGGCTCGAGCCTCCTCCATAACAGGAGGGAAATTGACCTACTATACCACGCTGGTCAGACGTGTTGGTATAGGGTTTAGTTTCGCGTTTTCCTTCCCTTGCATAGATTTTATATGCGTTTTATATCCCTTAGTCATCTCTTACGAACACCCACAGGTAAGACAGGGGGTGGTGAATTGTATTCTTACTCCGTCACCACACGGAGTAATTAAGTAATATAATTAAGTAATCGGGTTTTTATAAGTAACTAGCTACTGCCCGTGGCTTCGCCCGCGTAAAAAGTTATTTTCCTAAAGTTTTTCATCCCCTATTTTTATTTTACCCCTTAAGAGGATTTTTTTTTTTGCTAAATGTTAATATCATATTTATTTATATTTAATCAATAGCATGAAAATAATTTTGCATTAAAAAGTAGCCTATGTCCTTTATCAGGTTCTAGACTATCGTTGTACCAAATTTCATTTAGATCGGTTCAGTAGTTTTGGCGTGAAACCGCGACAGACAGATAGACAGACAGAGTTACTTTCGCATTTATAATATTAGTAAGGATATAAAGTAATAATTAAGTAATATATGTAGATTACAATATTACACTATTTTAATATTGTTTTTAAACGTAAGGTGTCAACAAATTAAATTCACCTCCAACTACAGGCAATTATCACAAAAATATTAACACATGTTTCTCTTTATCTTTTATTGTCATTTTTATAGTTATAAAAATGATTGATCTGAAACGTTTGTTAATTCAAACCGTTTAATCTCGGATAATAGGTACTAGTTAGATATAGTATTTTAATATTGTAAGATAAAATGTACATTAATAAATAAATATACATGTACATGACTATCATTTTGGCGAATGTATGATAACGGGAGTGTACATAAGTGACCGCACAACCATTGCAAAAATATTATCAGGTATGAATTCATCGGATGCACTTTGAAGCATTTACGAGGGGACAATCCGACCAGTGGCGTGTATGGCGCACCCGTATGGGCGAGGTCTCTGACCGTCCGAATCAGGGCTCTTTTGTGGCGTCCGCACAGAGCCATGTCGATCAGGGTCATTCGTGGATACTGTACTGTGGCAACCGAAGCAGCTTGCGCAATGGCTCACCGATCTACTGGTGATATCGGAAATGCGCGAAGAGGGCGGTAATGTGTCGGCTAGCAAATTGACAGGCTGGCTGAGGATGCTTGTCAGGATGTCTTTGTCAGTTGAATACCACGGCTGGGAATTCCTCAGGTCGGTGTTCAGATCATGGCGGTCCTCTGACCGATAGAGTGAAGCGGCAGCTCAGTGTAGCAGTCTTCTTTATTTCGGCTGGTGCTGGTCTTGACGAGGCATGGTTGCCTCGGCAAATACCTGAACATAGTCGCAAGGAGCGAGAGGACAGCGTCTTGCCACCAGTGCGATTACCACGTAGACACGGCGCAGCATAAGGCGGAACGGGTCCGGAAGAAACTTCTACACAGTGGAACATTCCGTCCGCCTTTCGCATCTTTACATCAATACTCTCTTTCATACCTACTCGCTCTCTTACGTCGGCGTTACGAATGCGAGCGGTCCGCCTAACTCCACAGATTTTTCCGTAGAGATCGCATCTCGACCGCATTAATTTTACTTTCGTGCTCTTTTCTGCATACCCAACTCTCTGTCTCTCTCTCTCTCTCTCTCTCTCTATATATATATATATATATATATATATATATATATATATATATATATATATGTAGAGCCATATATATATACATATATATATAGATATATATAATATTAGTAAGTATACGTGGAGAGTGGGATGCTGTAATCGTAGTCATAAACACAGGGTTGCGTTTTTATTGCTTAAATAGTGATACCGACGTGGCACGTACAAAAGCTTTTATCCTAAACCAACCATTTCTTTGACCTCACTCCGTCTAGTGTGACGATGCCAGCAAAAATAGACGACTGACGTGTATGTGGCAATGAAGGAGCCGAAAATCATGATCGGCATAAAGGTCATTGTCTTGGCCTAACCAAACCTTGTGTCCCAATTTTTTCTAAAAATACTACACAATCATACGGCTCATGTGTAATACAGTTCAACAGTCAAAATGAATATGGTAAATTATTTGTTTAAGATAATACGTATATCAATAATGATATAGATATAAATCTATAGTTCATCTAATCTAAGAAGTGCATTTTGACGTTTTGCATTTTTTAATACACAATAACCTCGGTCAAACATCATGTGTATACATGATTGTATACACTAAATCTGAAATTTTATATAACTATTAAGTTATTTACATAATTAACATTGCGGGTGACTTTCTTGTACAATAATCTAATGTTGAAACTCGTAAAAATCATTTAAAATAAAAATAACATGGTAAATAGTAATTGTCATTGACGACCTAACAATGTCACGTCATCACGTTCTATACTACTGTATGCTGTAGTGCTTGACAACTTCCAATTCACGAATATCCAAATAATCGGTAAAAATATTAGAATAATACAATTAATCGAATAGAGATTTTGACAGAGATGTACATTTCGACACTTTGATTGATGAGGAAATAATTATTAATGTTCGCGACGCAGATAATTCAAGTAATAGTAGTAATTCTTAATAAATAGCCATTTTCAAATCCAGTTTTTGTTTTTAATTAACCTAATCCTACTAAATATGATGAATAGATTCTATGCTGAAATAATTAAATTTGTTTAGTACTAATTTAGCACTTAATTTATTCATCACCTTTTTGAAAAATAAAAAATAAACCAATTATTAATTATAAAGAATCAATATCGATTTCTCAGTAAAATCGGATATTTTCGATAGCGATTACTTGGTTCACATACCTAGACAACTTACTCAGACAGCTGTCAAAGTGCACTTCTTAGATTAGACAGACTATAAATTGAAATATTTTGGCAACAACATGAAGAAGGTTTTATGTGGTATTAATTCAACTCAGAGAATAAAATTTTTAAAAGGAGGAAAGCAAGAGATACTTAACTCTTTCTCACAATTGAACATTATACCGATACTCGATAGAATCAAGGTAGAATAGGATATAAGGAAGTCTTACTACTATGTGATGAAACGTCTCCAGAAGTTCAACTTGCAATTTGCCGCAAAAATGCGAATAACGATTCAACACATGTTTCGTCTCTAAACGAGCCATCCTAAAAACGCTTCGGGATCAAACTCGCATTTCATATCGATCATGTATAGCCTAATTCATCCAATTATTTTGAGACATTAAAAATATATGTTAATAACTACATAAGCAATTACCAACATACTTAAGAATAGAATATCAACAACGTTCAATTCAATTGGAAGTGAAGTGGATCTCTTTAATGATTCACTTCATAAATATAAAAAAAGAGTGTTGTCGTCACTAAATTCCATTTAACTCTTTCAAATAATTAAATTATATTAATCATTTCAACTTTTTTTTTCTTTCTTCTTTTTTCTTTTTTTATAATGAAGAATTAGGATTTATTTTGTTTCTTTCTTTTTTTATAGTTTGTTTCCGTAATTTGTTGCCATTTCTGTGCATGCTGTGAAGGCTTAAGAATTGAGCATTTAGTTTAATTTTATGTTATATTTATATTTTAATATCTACAATTTATCAATTACTAGCTATCCTAAAAATGAATAAATAAATAAATATATATTTATAATTTCGCTAACTATATATTATTACAAATATACTACTTAGTGGAATATTTTAAATAATATAAGTGGTAGAAGCATACTGTAGACATTTCTCTGTCTACACCCGCGGGCCGGTTCGTCCAGGGAGTACCACACTCTCACAGAAGATCGACGTCTGAGTAATGGTAATGTGCTATTGCGCTTCGTTCAGTGAGCGAGAAAGCCGGAAGCCCAACTGGGTCGGTTTGGGGATTGTAATGATAGGCAGCGGCCTAGTTATAGCCTTGGTTATAGCAAAGCTCCATGGGCGGCAGTGACACTTAGCATCAGGTGTGCTGTTTGCTCGTTCGCCACCACAAGCCATTAAAAAAAATACATACACTATATACTGATTATTATAAGCTATATTAACACTGTTAAACAATGTTGATCAACGATATCTCATCAATGCAATATATTATAACAACTATAAGTTAGAGGACCGTAAACATTTGGAATATCTTTCGTATTGCATGTTACTATTATAACATTTCTAAAGTTATATTTGTTACTTTAAGTATTGGCGCACATGAGAAACACAAATGAAAACAAAGAGTCGCAGTAGGTTTTTAAAAAAAAAACTAAAAATTAAGTTCTTCTGCTCCAAAAAATTAAATCGTTTTGGATGCCTCATCATCATTATTCTCCAACTTTTATCCCAACCAATTGGGGTCGATACAATATGTACTCTTCTTTCATAGTACATAGTGTAAAAATTATTGGCAATAGTTTTCTGACCGGCCGCCTGCTAGACGTCAACCCTCCTTGAGAATGTAATTGTTGACCAAACAGCATCAGCTGGAGTTGGCCATTCGTTATAAGGCTTTTAATCGTCTTTTACGACATCCACGAGCAAAGTAAGGGTTGTCGATACCTATTACCATTCAATGCCATACCATTTTGAAGTACTGTCTTGTTAATCCAATGAAATATATGGTGAGAAATATGTGTTAACACTTCTATCTACCCTTTTTGGAGAAAAAGTATTCCAAAAACTTCCAAAAACAACTTAAACATAAACCTTTAATTCTTTTTCGGCTTTTAAATGTCATAGCGTTAGTTCCAACTTTTTCCATAAGAGACAATATGAGTTGTTACAGTATACTATCATACGTAAACGCGTTAGAATACGTCTAAACTATATTTCATTTGCCTTATCTTGCACTGAAATTATTTTTGCATCTCTAATTCGTCCGTACCAGTGGTTCCTAACCGGTGGTCCCTGAGAGCATCCGAAGTGGTCCGCGGAGCCATCCTTAAAAATAACAACTATATACTATATAGTAAAGAATATGAAATCGCAAAAATCCCATTAAATTTTATCTTTGATTCGTAATAAATATTAATATTTATTCTAATATAAAATTCGTAATAAAAAAAATACTTATTATAATTTAATACTTATTTTTTATTTGTGTTCCTTACTTTATTTCCTTCTAACTATATCTATATTACCTCCAAAACAATAAATTAGATAGGTGGTCCAAGGCTAGTCAAAAATTTTGTATTTTTTGTCTAGTAGTCATACGAAAAGGTTAAGAACCACGAGTCTATACCCACACCTGTGGGAAACTATAGATCAATGACTTGTTATATTCCTCCTTCTTCACCATACAATTAATAAATAGAATATTTTTATATAATTGTTAATAAAGAATCATTCATTTTATTTTATTAAATAAATAGTTTTATTATACATCTTTTGATGCTTAAAATTAATAATGAAACTTCTAGAACAAGCGTTTGTGTTATGCAGTGCTATCAATATATTCACGACGAAATTAGGTGACTGTACGACCGCTTTCTGTCACATTTCGCGATTCTTACGTTAATGTAATAGATAAATAGATGATAGTTTATTGCTACTCATAAAATATATTTGTAATCGTTAAATTAAAGTTAAACGGACTAGTCTCATAAATTAAGTAAACATACCTCATTTTTTTATATTATCACTCTTCAGTCTCTATCTCAATATAAATGGATTCTGTACATCATATCTTTTTGCTCTAACAGAGGTTGAATATTAGAAAAATTGTGTTGCCAAAATTTTAAAACCGTCATCTCCACCAAGATATTAATTCTTCTTGGCAATATAATAGTTAATCACCTGCCATAAGGTGGAATACTTTCATGTCGCTGAAAAATCAGGGTGTGCCTATAGGGTCGCGCGCCGCCCTTTCCGTCATCCCGGAACGATTTGGCGGGGGTTGACCACCTCCATAGTCCAAAGCAAAAAAAAAAAGGTCGGTGAAGAATTCATAGTCATCAAAGAAGAACGTATGAAAAATATATAAATATATATAAATTGCAAGTAGTCGTAATTAGAATCATCTTAGGTATGGCTCACATTCGATTCAATACATACATACATACATATCATCACGCCATATCCCTTGCAGGGTAGGCAGAGAGTACAGAGTGCCAGAGAACTCTATCTCTGCATACTTCACTCGCTTCCTCAACATTCATAATTCTCTTCATACACGCTCGCCGGTTTCGGAGACTCTTGACTCCACCTTCCTTCAGTACATGACCGATCTGGTCTAGGTAGGTTAGTCTCGGTCTCCCTCGGTACCTACATCCTTCTACTTTCGCATTGTATATCTTCTTAACCAGGTTCGTTCGGCATTCTTTCCACATGGAAAATAAATCGATTCAATATAACTCGAATATTTGAAGATGAATAAAATTGAGTACTGAAAAATAAATTATTAATAATAATAAGGTTTAGTTCACTACAAACAATTGATAAAATTAATAATCTTCATGTATATGTAGCATAGCGATATTTTAGCTTTACTTATATTTTTTTTTTTTTTTTTTGTGTGTCTTAGTTGTTAGCCTCAGATGGCTATGACAACTTTACCCGGACTGTGGGTGAGCGCTGAGGGCTCTCAACCTGATGCTTTACTTATATTTTATTATTGTTATTTAATAGCAACATGTAGGACCTCTTCCTCGAACAAGGAGGACTTAGATATATTTTTTATTAAGACACTTTATACTAAGGAAATAATCCTTGTATTGGTAGGGACTTTACAAATATACAAATTGACAGATACAAATTACACCAACAATTCAACGACAATTTGTGAATCGCACAAAGTATAGTTCGGCGTATTCCCAAAAAACTAAGGGCCCTGGTATGGTAGGTCGGTAATCATAACCACTACGCCATATATGTAGTCTAATCTAATCTATCTATCTAATCTAATATCTTTAAATGAGCAATTCTTGTAAATATATATACTTTCAGAATCTCGGAAACGGCACCAATAATTTTCTTGAAATTTAGCATGCAAGGAGTTCCGAGGACGACTAATCGATCTAGCTGAGTTTCATTTGTAGAAAATATTGTTTTATCAATATTTTCAGGGAATGAAACAATATAATTTTGCGTTGGCTGACAAATATTAAAATATGAAGGCAAATTTTGATGTTGTCATTAAAACACCTCAATTGGATAATCGAGCAGTCTAATCGAGGTCGGTTCGAATCCTGTTTCTCTTTTTTATTATTTTTTGACTATATATTTTTTTATTATTATTTAATTAATTATTTTCTAAAAAGAAAATATCGAGCGAAAGCTCGGTCATTCAGATATTATCTAATAATATTATAATAATAATAATACATACGTAATTATTTTGCTACGCTTTTCTCACTTGACAAAATGTTATGACAGAAAAAAAGTAATGGAAAATAAAGATGCTTATTTTCGCGGCATATATAGATATTAACCGCTCATAAACAAGCTATTGTAGATATCGAACATTAGCAAATCGTTAATATCTTATAAGAACAACTAATATAGAAGTGGCGATAGTAATTACCGAGCAGATCACGATATGTGTATAAGCCGATATTTTTAGCGTACTATTATAAGATACTATGGTATTTATGCAGTACTAGCTTCTGCCCACGGCTTCGCCCACGTAAAAGTTTATTTTCCTAAAGTTTTTCATCGCCTATTTTTATTTTACCCCTTAAGGGTAAATTTTTACAATATGTTAATGTCATATTTATTTATATCTAATCAATAGCCTAAAAATAAGTTTCAAGCTTCTGGCTTTAAAAATGACGATACTTCCTTACAACTTTTCATCCTCCTTTTTTTTGCATTAAAAAGTGTCCTATGTCCTTTATCAGGCTCTAGACTATCTGTGTACCAAATTTCATTTAGATCGGTTCAGTAGTTTTGGCGTGAAAGAGCGACAGACAGACAGAGTCGACTGCACAGATGGCGTAGTGGTTAAGATACCGACCTTCCGTGCCAGTGCCGTGGGTTCGATTCCCACGTGGGATAATACTTTGTGCGATCCACAAAGTGTTGTTCTGAGTCTGGGTGTAATTTGTCTGCGTTAATTGCATGTTTGTAAAGTCCCCCGCAATACAAGGTTTAGTTCATTAGGGCAGGGTGGTGTTTAAAAAAAAAAAAAAAAAAAAAGAGTTACTTTCGCATTTATAATATTAGTAAGGATTGACTGGCAGCACCGATGACTGTTATACAATTATTTAATTTATTTTAATCACATGCTATTTTTTAAGGCCACCGAAGAAAAAGATCGAGTGCCGGTGGCCCGCTCGCACGGCGAAGAGAGGAGTTTGCATGGTGGGTCTATGGGGTCACGCGCCGCCTCTTCCGTCACCCAAAAAGAATAAGAAAATGTGTCATTTTATATTGTTTTCCTATCCAAGTATATGATTTTTTTTATTGCTAATGGTGGCAAACGAGCAAGCAGCATACCTGATGGTAAATGTCACTGCCGCCCATGGACCTATGCAATACCAAGGGTTATAGCTAGGCCGCTGCCTACCAATCCAATCTGCAAATCCACCCAGTAGGGCTGCCGGCTCTCTCGCATGCTATGATTCTCTGATCAAACTGAATGTAATGTTTTATTTCAAGTTTTCCTTAATGACAAATATGGATATCGTTTATTTTATCCGACCATAATTTAGATCAATTGTAATTGGACGTCATTTAAATATAAAAATATTTTTGCTCTCTATCGTCCGTATGTTGGTATAAATCTCTGCTAAAATTTGTTCTGAAAATGAGTCAAACAATCTTAAGTTACTTTTATTGTCAGGTAAAGGACTTTTCAGACACTAAAAGGGTTTCTGTGTTTCTTAAAACATGAGGGTTGAGAGAAGAGTTTATTAGGTGCGAATCCTACGAATTTTTTTACGAGTCAAGAACATCTTTAATGCTTGACTTTTTAAAACTAAACTTAATATCAATATAAAGAGGTAATATTTCAATAAAATTGTTTTACAAAAAAAAATAATTTTATAAGTCTATGGTAAATAAAGTAAAATAAATAATAAGGTTCTGATGAGGAGGCCTATCCCTAATATCAGCACGATATAGCTGAAATTAAAGCATAAGAAATAATATTGCAATTAATCATAAAGTTTAATAGTGGTAGGACCACGCTGTTGATAGTTTTCTGTCAACAGCCGCGGGCCAGTCCATCCGGGGTAGTACTACACTCGCCCAGAAGATCGACGTTTGAATAATGGCAATATGCTATGGCGCTTCGTTCGGTGA
The DNA here is from genome assembly GCA_905163515.2 of Lymantria monacha. Classification (NCBI taxonomy): domain Eukaryota; kingdom Metazoa; phylum Arthropoda; class Insecta; order Lepidoptera; family Erebidae; genus Lymantria; species Lymantria monacha. The sequence continues at coordinate 46,400,442 of LR991081.1, read as the reverse complement.
GCGAGAGAGTCGGAAACCCAACCAGGTGGATTTGGGGTTTGTATTGGTAGGTAGCGGTCTAGCTATACCCTTGGTACTGCAAAGGTCCATGGCGACAGCAACACTTACTCATCAGATGTGCTGCTTGCTCGTTTGCCACCATTTTTTTTTTCTTTGCAGGGTGGACCATGGATGTGGTCGCGCCCCAACAAATCGATCCGGGGTGATAAAAGAGGCGGCGCGCAACCCCATGGACCCACCCTGCAAGCACCTCTCCTCGCCGTATGAGCGGGCCACCGGTACCCGATCTTTGTCTTCGGTGGCCCGCCCAGCGGTGTTGCTCGTTTGCCACCATAAGCAATGAGAAAGAAGTTTAATAATTATTTATACATATCTTATTTGACAATCAATATTAAATAGCCACTATAACTTCAAATTCTGTTCGCAGCTATTTATGAATACTACTTGGGTACTTAAATTATTAAACGCCGACGGTTACGAGCTTTATGATTCTTAGAACTAACTCTGAACGTGTCATAAAAAATTAACGTGAACGGGATTTGTTCGCATATTCTCCCTGTAGTAAATATTTTTATACCATCAACACAAATATACGTGATTTTATATAAAAGGGCTATAACTAAGAGGAAACCAGATACTCGTCAAAGCATTGGGGATGTTCCATTTATATGAATTACGTTTAATGTATACAGAACATGTATTTTATTCCTTTGTACATACTGTCATATTAGTGTCAATTTATGCGAGATGACGAACCGTGACAAATAGTGTTTTATCTTCAAATACTCGGGTACCTAATATCTGGTCAATCTCTGGCTCAGGTCCAAGGACTACTGTATTACCACTGAACTCTGTCTAGCATCGATTCTATTATATTTATTATATAAATAGCAGTTCATTAACTTGTTGATATATCTAAACACATACCTAACATATCGCAGTCGCACGCAGTATTGGATATACCCACGAATACATACTTTAATAACACGTATACGATATATAAATTATTACAATATATATACTTAGTCTGGCCTTAAATACTGTAACAAATAAAAAAAAATATTACATTAGAATTTGTAATCTGTCATTTTTATATGATTGTTCATTGTGTTTTCGCGTGGACTTTTGACGAGACAATGAACTGACATAACTGACGACTAAAATATAAATTTATTATAATTTTTTAAACTTATTTTACTTGACATATCTAGTGTCAGTCGGTCATGTACTGAAGGAAGGTGGAGTCAAGAGTCTCCGAAACCGGCGAGCGTGTATGAAGAGAATTATGAATGTTGAGGAAGCGAGTGAAGTATGCAGAGATAGAGTTCTCTGGCCCTCTGTTCTCTCTGTCTACCCTGCAAGGGATATGGCGTGATGATATGTATGTATGTATGTATGTACATTGGCGAAATTGTGGTTAAACACTCACAGAGGCCATTCACTAAGAAGAAGAAATGTTTTCGCATTTTGGCATTGTACAATATTTTGCGATATTAATATGGAGTGAGGTGATAAAGAGAACCGAATCGCTGTGATTGCATTACACAAAGTAGGTATGGAAGCAAATGCAATTTTTAAAATTCTCCATACGCTTAGTATTAGTAAAATGTTTGTGTACCGGGCTAGTAATAGGTGCAATGAGACTGTTTGTGACAGAAAAAGATCTGGCCGTCCACGTACTGTTTGTACGAAAAAGGTGGTCAAAATAGTAAGGGAAAGAATTCGAAGAAATCCTGTTTGAAAGCAAAAGATTTTATCTCGGGAGATGAAGATATCACGTACAACCGTTTCGCGTATTTTAATTGATGACTTAGGACTTGAGGCCGATAAAAGACCTATACTGGTCGTTTCTTAACTGATAATTTAAAAAATAATTGGGTGGTAAAATCGAAACATCTACTGAAGCGGTACGCAAAGGGAAGTCACACAAACATTGAGCGACATTTAAACAAACAAAATGACCGTATTTATGCTCAAAGCTCTAAGGAAGCTTCCCAATTAGTCGACAGAGTGCAACGTGAGCATTATCCGACTTCAGTGATGGTTTGGTGGGGTATTAGCTATGAAGCAGTGACTGAGCCATATTTTTGTGAAAAAGGTATCAAAACATCGGCACAAGTGTATATGTAGATACATACCATTCTTGAAAAGGTAGTGAAGCCCATTAACAACACCATGTTCAATAACCAAGAATAGTCCTTCAAGCAAGACTCGGCGCCTAGTCGTAGCCTAGCTCGTTCTACGCAGTCTTGGTTGGAAACGAACGTTTCGGACTTCATCAGAGCTGAAGACTAGCCGTCGTCTAGTCCCGATCTTAATCCGCTAAGTTATGGTCAGTTTCAGAGAGTAAGGCTTGCACTAAACGCAATGATAATTTGGAGTCCCTAAAACAATCCATACGATTGGCAGTGAAGAATTTTCCCATGGAATGAGTGCATACTTCTATTGACAACTGGCCTCAACTTAAAGGCCTATATTGCAGCCAATGGAGACCACTTCGAATAAGTTTTTTATATTTTAAATTGTTTTATATTTATGTATTAAACTAACACACTGTAAAAGTAATAAATGTTATTTTCAATAGAAAAAAAAAATGTTACAGTATTTGTGGCAAGACTAGGATACACTTATGTATTATTTGTGTTTGTAAAATCCTTCACTATAAAGAACTTTATTTTCTTAGTGTTGGTTTTTGGTGACTGCCTAAAAAGTGAAAGTAATAGTAGGATAGTATTCAATAATACAATATTTGCTTAGAAAGATATTACAATATAATAAAATAATCCTTACTAATATTATAAATGCGAAAGTAACTCTGTCTATCTGTCTGACTGTCGCTCTTTACGCCAAAACTACTAAACCGATCTAAATGAAATTTGGTACACAGACAGTCCCGTACACAGACCTGACAAAGAACATAGGCTACTTTTTAATGCAGAAAAAGGTTTGTAAAGGGGGATGAAAAGCTGTAAGGAATTGTCGTCATTTTTAAAGCCAGAAGCTTGAAATTTATTTTTAGGCCATTGGTTAGATATATATAAATATGACATTAACTACCCTTAAGGGGTAAAATAAAAATAGGGGATGAAAATCTTTAGGAAAGTAAGCTTTTACGCGGGCGAAGCCGCGGGCAGAAGCTAGTATTATATATAGCGCAGATTCCATCAAAAAAACACTCGATCAAAGTATTGATAAAATTCATCAATAACATCGTAACTGTAATATATATGTTTGACTTGACTGATAACTATATTATACTGATTCTTTTTCGAATTACATCATCCATGTTGTATCTTCGATAAAAAAAAGGTATAAATAATATAGATAACTTTAATAACAGTATATAAACAAACATGTTATTATTATATCACATTGAACCTATGTTCTAATATAATTAACCAATACAAATTTTACCCAAACACAGAACAATTTACACAACATTTGTTATAATATAATTAAGATATAATTCCGTAACTGACTGATTAGCATGACAGACTACATTAAGCTTAGGAAAAACCTCTAACAGTGTTTATAAATTGATTAAATTCACTTAATTGTGTGTCATCTCATCATCATCATCTCAGCTCATATATGTCCCACTATTGGGATCGAGCCTCCTCCATAATGGGAGGGAAATTGACTTACTATACCATGCTGGTCGTGCGTGTTGATAAAACGTTTTGTTTCGAGTTTTCCTTCTCTTGCATAGATGTTATATGCATTTTATATCCCTTAGTCGTCTCTTACGATCACCCACGGGTAAGATAGGGGGTAGTGAATTGTATTCTTTCTTCGTCACCACACGGTTCCTGTATTACTTGATATTTATAGTCGACTCGTCGCGCCTTTAGGTTAAAACGCTATATACGAGTATACACAATATTCCTGTTGTTACGCTAGGTTAGATTAGGTTATAGGTACCGCTGGACGACACGAAGGCACGGCAACCTGTCCTTCAGGCTGACGCAGGTACTTACCGGACACGGGGTTTTCGGTAAGTACCTGCACCGAATTGGACGTGAAGAGGCCCTTGGATGCCATGAGTGTGGCGCGCAAATTGATGACGCGCGTCACACCCTGGAGGTATGTCCCGCCTGGGGGCCTCAGCGCCACGACCTGTCGGCGGTCATAGGAGCGGACCTGTCGTTGTCGACCGTCATCAACAAGATGCTTGACAGCGACAGGCACTGGACGTCGATGGCCTCCTTTTGCGAGGAAGTCATCTCTGCAAAGGAGGCCGCGGAGCGAGAACGCGAAGCACTCGTGTCAGCGAACTCGCTCCGCCGGCGGCGATCAGGGAGAGGGAGGCGCCGCTACGCGCACCTCCTCCCACCGCCTTGACGGCTGACTGGTCGTGGCCAGATGGCCAAGCGTAGGGGTGTCGGGGATAGAATATCATTAGACGATCTCCCCGACATCCCGTAAAAGCGCGGAAGGGACCGCTGCTGGTTTTAGTGGGTATTCCGACCGCCAACATCTATGGCCGGCGAGTCCCACACACCCCCCCGTCTGTCACTGGCGGGGGATAGTGCGTAAAAGCATTTCCACAGCGTAAACAAAAAAAAAAAGGTCAGGTTATAGGTAGGTAGTACCTACCTACTGCATATTTTATATATGTTAGGATATTAGTCTTTACACTACCACTGTGCTCCTATAAGTCGCAGCCTATATCTAATAGCCCTTTGTTAAGAAATATACCTATATATAATCTTGTTAAAGAAATTTTATGCAGTTTCATACAAAACAGTAAAAAAAACAGTTGGTTGTCTGTAAAGTCGGACTATAAATTTCCGTGATAACGTCATATGAAAACATTGATGGAAAATTGCATAATCTTATGAATTAAAGAAACATAAACAATGGTAACCACATTAACTTTTTACTTCATTTTATAAACAGTTGACAAAACAGTTACGTCGAATTGTTAAAATGCAAGAAGTAATTACCTAGCCAAACCCTTAGACCGATCGTGCCTCTCTATCACTTATTCCGCGCTCTCGGTTGCACGCTCGGCTCAGGCGGAACGTGATATTTTTTCGTGCGTGCAGCCGGAGTTCATCAATTTATAAGACGTGATCACTTCAATAATACAAACTGATGCATTTCTGGTAAGATCTTTTGAATTGCAGCCGTATGCTTGTCCCGTACTAGATTATAGGATACATTAAAAATAAAAGAATCAAAGTGTTAATTCTGAAATAGATAGACTATTTTCGTTCGCATTAAGTTTTTCCTCGTTATTGTATTTTATCTTACAAACTTACAAGAATCTTAATTGATATCTTTACAAATACTTGTAGATCTTAGTGTGTTGAAATGCGCGCGGCTGACACTAGTTAGTTGCAGAAGCAGCCTATAAAATAGTTAATTTGTTAACCAACGCAAGTACTTTTAAATATATACGTTTACAGCAGATAGTTGCGTGAAATCATTGCCGCAGCTGCAATTGCCAAGACCGAGTCGAAATTTAAAATATTAAGAAAAATAATATTTAAGGGTTTCTGTTAATAAGGTTTAAATTGGCTTAAAGTGTAACAGTAAGTTAAAAAGCCTCCTCACATTACTAACTGTGCTCTTTATTCTAAGACTCTAAGCACCGACATTTTATACATAAGTCGCGGGTTCGTTACTCATGCACAATCTGAGATTTCTTTGTATGACATAGAGATTTTCATTGTTACTATATTTCACATGATTTGCTAACATTAAAAAGGAACTATTTCGTTCCTATTTTTAGTAGCATTGTATATTCTTTCTAAATATGTTATACTATGTTTTTGTAAAAAGTTTCAGTAAAGAAATAATAATAGGCAAACTCACGGCGTTTCTAGCCAGATCTTCTCCGTAGCGGTTGTGTTCCGGCAGTGGTAGTTTATTGGAATCATTTAAAATGTTAAAACTGATAAACGTAAGTACCCTCGCAGGGTTTATATGAAAATAAGATGAATAAATTAAATATAATGAAAGTGAACGTGTCACTACTGGCACTACCCGCCCGCTTCATCACGCGTTTCGTAATTGTTATATGTAGTATAAAATTGTTACTTTACTGTATCCAACAGGCTATGTGTGAGTTTGCTATAACTTACTACGAAAAAAAAAATCTTGCTACGAATTCCTAATGTAGGAGCAATGAAGGGACAAAGCGTCTTACGTCATATGTCATTTACCAAATATTTAAACCCAAGTTAAATTATATAAATATCTATACATATAATAAAAATGTAACGGATCGCTCTCTGTACATTGAAGATATATGAGAAAAAATATTACTGGGACCTTTATCAACACTAACAGAACCCAAAACAATGATTTTTAAATTTTTTGTCTGTATATCTGTTTGTCTGTGCGTTTGTGCACGCTACTCTCAGAAACGGCTTATCCAATTTAGACGCGGTTTTCACTAATATATTGTGATAAGCTTCACTTAACATTTAGGCTTTATTTCATGTCAATTGGTTTATAAATAAAAAAGTTATGTTAATTTCAAAAATGTTTGAAGAAAAAAATATTTATCGATTTTTTTCAAATTACGTACAAATAGTCTTCAGTAAAAATAAATAAACACGTGTTTCAGTATTTATTGATTTTCACCCTCTGGTGTAAATTAGGCCTGCAAAGCGGGTTGGACGACTCATTAAATCATTAGCACCAAGCCGATATTATTGAAGCTGGCAACTTGAAATGTTCACAGTGGTTTCTTTATATGACGTAGAGATTTACTAAGAAAGGATTTTACTAAATTATACCCCTAAGGGGGTGGAGCAAAGTGGCAAAGTTTGTATGGGGAGAAAAAAATCTTTATTGATTCTTTTCAAATTACGAGTCGAATCAAATATTCTAGGGTAATATCCGGCATTTGTCAAATTTCACCCTCTGGTTGTGTAAATTAGGCCTGTGAAACGGGTTGGTCGACTCATTACCGCCAAGCCGAAACTATTAAAGCTAGAAACATAAAATTTTAAAGCACATTTTTATTTATGACATAGAGATTCAATATGAAAGGATTTTATGAATTCCGCCCCTAAGTGGGGTGTAACAAAGCGGCAAATTGTATATGGGGAGAAATTTTTTTTATCGATTCTTTTCAAAATACGTACAAATATTCTTCGGTAAAAATAAATAAACACGTGTTTCTCTCTTCCTCTCCATCAACCCCGCACCAGTGCTGGCGTGAGAGCTCACACGATACACATAGTAGACGGCAATAGGTTCTTGCGTAATGGTTTAAGATACAGGTTAAGTCTAGCTTCAAAAATGTTTACTTTACAACTCAAATAATAAATCATATCTAACGAGGTCGCTACTCTGCTGGTGAAACAAAACAGTCAAATAAAAGGTGGCGATAATTATATTTTTATCCCATGGTCATACCGTAAATAATATATTAATGGCAATATAATTTGTAGAATGAATAGAACTTTGAACCACCTTTTTCTTTAGTGACCGGCTGTGGTATATAGACACACGCGCGCCGTACACGTACATCTACGTTGTGCGGGCGGGCCACCGCAACCGGGTATCATCTCGAGTCGAAGCCCTCATGCAGTGAATCTCAATACAGGTACTTACGCTTGCGCCGCCCAAAGCACCGACGGTAGAGCGTGTCAACCTAGAGTATTTACTCTCGGACCCACCCTATTGCCTAATTCCGTTAGACAACTAACTCGCAGAAGGCGGCGACCGCCTCCCAGTTTCTGACGCTGTTGATTATCGTCCTAGCGACAAACCTTCAACACCTTGCATTGCTTTTTCTATTTAACTCTGTCAGAGATGACTTCTGCGTGGACGAAGTCGCGGGCAAAAGCTATTGTAAATAAATCTTAATATATATAAATTACGTGTCACGTTGTTTGTCCGCGATGGACTCATAAAGTACTTAACCGATTTTAACCAAATTTGCACAGCAAGTGTAGTTTGATCCAACTTAAAAGATAGGATAGCTTAAATCTCAATTTATAGTAATATTATTTTATTGCAAATTATATGTCTAATATTTGACAGTCAAAATCATATGTTATATCAAAAAGATTTTAAAAGATGGCGGAGTCTGTTGACTGGATTCAGTAAGTATTTAATAGATGGCGCTATGTTAAATGTACAAACGCTTCATATAAACTACAATTTATTAGCATAACCACCATGTGTTACTGAGGCTACCTTAGCCACAGCAACGCGTGGCCAGGTCTGCTAGTTAAACTATATAACATACACATATACAGTCGTATACATGTACTTTATAACGTATACAGTCACATTTCATATATATTTTAATTTCAGAAAATATTTATGTAAGTACCTAAATAATAAAATAGGTTCATTATCATCATCATCATCATGTCAGCTCATATATGTCCCACTGTTGCCTCGTCCATAATGGGAGTGAAATTGATCTACTATACCACGCTGATGGGACGTGTTGGTATAGCATTTTATTTCGAGTTGTCCATTTCTTGCATATATATTATATGTCGCTTCATCGTCTTCTACGATCACCCACGAGTAAGATAGGTGTGTTGAATTGTATTCTTACTCCGTCACCATACAGAAAGTGTATAAGTTGTATGCTAGAAAATATTAAGTTCTTAATAAACATTGATTTTTGTTTTAACAAGTATATTTATTTTTAATAAATAACTAACTACATATTATTATGAAACATGTACAAAAACAGATTTTCTTCATACATTCTATTATCCGGATTTTTGAACACCCGAATTCCTAACGACAACAATTAGTCCGGTTAATCGAGTTTCCACTGTATATATATATATGTATATTGTATTAATTTAGTACATCCAAGATTAGTGCGTTCGCATAAAATAATCAACTCCTAAACTTTATAATAATAATACCTAATATAGAAAATACCCCCATAGATAAGATAAGGTTAAGAGCACCATCTTTTACTTGCCTATAAGATTTGTACAAATAGTCTGAAGATTAACCTGCAACATTCTACTTAAAAGACTACTCTACTTGAAAGCTTATAATAAATTGCGATTGTGAACCCGTGAAGAAAGGAGTCAAGCGTGGCAATTATTCCATTATCCCCTTTTGTTTGACCTATGTCTAATATATCGATAGACTAATTATTGGATGTATGGGTAATATACATATATTGTTTTCCATATAATGACAGAGTAAGAATATAATTCACCATACCCCTTCTTGTCTATGAATGTCGTAAAAGACGACTAAGAGCACATTCCAATAACATCTATGCAAGAGACGAAGAAGTTGAAATAAATACCTATAGTAACCCATCTAACCAGCGTGGTATAGTGGGTTAATGTCCCACCCATTGTGGAGGAGACTCGAAAATCTTGTTTGGTTAAGTTAGCGTATGCTTTTATTTCTTTTGAATGCTGTGTGGTAGCGGCTACGAATACTACCAACCCTTACTTTGCTCGTGGATAACGTAAAAAACGACTAAGAGGTCTACGAGCCTTATAATGACCTGGGCCAACTCCATCTGATGCCGTTTAGTCAACAATTACATTCCCAAGGAGGGTTGACGTCTGGCAGACAGACGGTCGATCATAAAATTATTGCCAATAACTTTTACAATACTTGTACTATGAAAGAAGAGGGCATATTGTATCGACCCCAAGTAATTGGGATAAGAGTAGGAGAATGATAATGCTTTTATTTCTTTTGATTTGATTGGTTTCCTCTCTTCCAATAATCTTATGAGTACATTCTTATTAATATTCTTCACACCTTGTTACATATATTTCTTTTATTTGTTGCAATATGCAATTATAATTTATTAAATTATTTCCCCATATTTTATTTATATTTAATATGGTTGAAATGTATAATATTGCCATTTTTACATTTTAATATGTTGAAATATATTTTTTCATACTCAATCATTGTCTCATAACCGCCACAAAATCTGTTTGTTTGTGAATATAAATGAATTGATCCCGTTTTTGACTAATCTATGCATTCATTTAACTCACGTAATTGAATTGCGATACACAAAATTGTTTAATATTTTAACGGGGAATGTTTTATTTGTACCGGAGTAAATCGATCACTCAACACTGATATTGTTTCACTTACCTACATATAAACCTTTTTGATTAAAACACGAGCGTTCAGCCTACATAATATAAACCATCCGTTAAGCATAGAATGAGAGGAACATTAATTAAACACATGTCATCTCCCACGCTTCTCGCGTCTGCCCTTTTATCTCTCTTTGTAAAATATCATTCGCCGTTATACCCTTTTATTGCCATTGTCCTCTGTTATTCCAACCTTATTGGATTTAAGGTCTCAAAGCACAGTTTTCATTCTAAAAGGTGTGTTCTGAAAATAAAGTATGTTATTATAAGATATAACTGATGCTTTGATAAATACTTAAACAAATATATGTCTAGATATTTACATTATATTATACTACCACTGTATTTAAACTTTTTTTTTAAGTAGAGTTGCCTAATCTAAATAATTAATTACAATTTAATGAGTAGAGGAGACTGTCAAGGTGGCAGTTTAGTATATTACATGTACGAAAGGCAGATTAACTCCACCTCGCCTAAGGTCAAAACTTTAAAATAATCTATAGCTGTTTAAGTCAAATAAAATCCATATCTGTCATTCAGTTTAGTTTTCACGACATGTAAATTATTTTTGCGGCAGTTTTGGAGTGTTCATATCCCACTAAATCCGTCCGCGGCGACAGAAGAAGCGGCGCGCGACTCCATAGATCCGCCCAACATCTACCTCTCGATGCCGTGCGAGTGGGCCAACGGAACCCGGTCTTTTTATTCGATGGCATGACCTGTCAGTCTCATACTTTTGCCAACACCAATAGCACGATATTTTAGAAGCTATTTAGAGCTAGGCGCGTATTATAACAGTATGAATTTAACCCTCCTGAAGGTGGGTCTTTAATGGTTTGAAATATGTACGATGCAACAGCACGCATATCGCATACACATATGGGTCGACTTCAAGCTATTACTATTAGTACAGGATGATGATTATACGTCCATATATTAAGTAGCTTTATTAACAATGTTCTCACAATATTTTATTTAAACTACTTAAAAATTAATTGTCGGGACCGCTTATTGTTACTGTTTAAACAAGAGATAGAGTAGTTATTTAAGTCTCGAAGTCCTTCATAAATACATTATCAAGCAATCTGAATAGCTCAGCATTAAGTGAAGACATCTATTTATCTACACTTTTATTAAAACTATGTTCAAGTTATATCTATTTTAATTGAAAAAATTAGAATCAGTCCGCCTTTGATTGTGAACGGTGCAGTGTTCGAAACGTAAACTATAAATCAAATATCATTTCATAATTTCAAAATGATTCTTACTAATATTATAAATGCGAAAGTACCTCTGTCTGTCTGTCGCTCTTCCACGCCAAAACTGCCAAACCGATCTAAATGAAATTTGGTACACAGATAGTCTAGAACCTGATAAAGGACATAGGCTACTTTTTAATGCAAAAAAGGGTTGTAAAGGGGGATGAAAAGTTGTAAGGTTTAATCGTAATTTTGAAGGCCGGAAGCTTGAAACTTATCTTTAGGCTATTGATTAGATATAAATAAATGACATTAAAATTTCGTAAAAAAATTACCCTTAAGGGGTATAATAAAAATGGGGGATGAAAAACTTTAGGAAAGCAATCTTCTACGTGGGCGAAGCCGCGGGCAGAAGCTAGTAATCTATAAATTAAATATAATCACGATAAAATCCGTAAAAATGATTTGATATGTAAAACTCGCGTAAACACATCATCATTACGTCATATATATTAATCTTCTACGTAATAATGCAAAACTATTGAATAAATTTTCTTTTTTTCTTGTTATTATAGCCCTTTTCTCTTTTTTTTTTTAATCTGCAATCGTAAAAGAATTGGCTTACCAGACGAAGAAGTCATCATCATTAATACACGCTATGACTGTGATCTGCCCGCTGTAAAACTTTAGGATAATCATAATCTAAAATTATGGAACTTAACTCATCATTTCCTTATAAGGACCGATAATTATTAACGAGTTTAGACCGATGTCATCCATCCTTATAATAGAAAAAAAATAAAGGAGTGGTAAACGTAACTCTTGTTATAATTATTGGATAGTATCTTTTTTTGGGGACAGGCTATGGTATAGTCACATCCCGCTCAAATCGTCCGGGGTGACAGAAAGGACGGCGTGCGAACCCATAACATATCATACACGTACCTCTCTACGTCATGCGAACGAACTACCGGTACTCGGTGTTTGTCATCGGTGACACGTCCGGCGGGTTATCCTTTCGGTTAGCGTCTCGGGTCGAGCCCTCATGCAGTTGGACTCTCCTCGGGTGAATTGGATAGTACCTACCCGTACTAATTAATTCACGCAATAAACGTTTTATTATTACCCAGAAAACTCAATAGTTCTATTTTGATACAGAGTCAAGCAATGAGAATCGTGCGCACCGTGGGCCAGGCATTTGAAGTGTGTCACAAAATGCAGATAAACACTTCTGATCAACCAGCACCATCCACATCTTCAGCCCCAGATGAGCCCGTACCCAGTACCAGCGATGCGGCTACCTCTAAAGGTTTGCTATAAAACAAATCGGCTCGTATATTCATTTAGTTTTACTTTTTTAAATTGATTTTTTTTTCTCAACAGTATGTATTTCAATATGACCCCTTTTCATCGAGTGCAATACACCTTGAGAACGCTATTATATACTTGAAATGGACAATTTAATTATAGCGTTCTTAAGTGCTCTTGTTCTGTCTATTAATCACTGATCTTTGAAACGCTTCTACGCCTGAGCGTATTTTCTATACATTTATACAATTACAGTATTGCGTTGCGAAATTATCTTCAATATTTATTGCCACGTCAATTTTACTAAGCCTGTTGGCGACTTTATGTGTGTGCCCGTATTTCTAGCAAAGCGAATAAATATAATGTGTCTACAAAATAAATGACACGTCAGAGATTTTATATGAATATGCTTTATAAGTATTGTAAAGACGTCAGACCGACTATACTGTCGTATTCGGCAATTTATTTTATTTAGAAACCAGATTACTAGGCTATACAAACTTTGATGGCAATTATTACATGTTTTTTTTAATAGGCGTTATATTTCACTCTTTAATCGAAAAAATTACCAAATTATACTTATTTTCGCAGTATGTTAGAATTTTAAAATAATTTTCTACAATATATAAAACTAATATTAAAAAGACTATTATTTCGAAGAATCTAATTTATGCAAATACAGCATTCCACTCATATATTAACTTATAAGCTTAGAGCGGAATTTATGTTTCTTTTTAATCCTTTTAACCTAAACTATCGTAATGTACGTACTCTTTGAATACATTATTTTCATTAAGAAATAATAATATTATGAATAAACGTAAAAGATATTTTTGGCAACAGTGAATGGACTTGTGTCCATTAATTATAATTTATAAACTCCCGATCACAAGACTTTTTTCTTATTACTGAATAGGGTTATTATCTTATAAAAGGAATTAAGTACCCAAACAAACCGACAATAGTACATTACTGCAGTGACCAGCAGAAGAGGCATTGATGGACGAACGTATAAATGTCGGCCGAGGCGTAGCCGAGGCACAAATATAATACGTAACTCCATCAATTCCTAGTTGTGGCCAAGGCTTGTATAGTGCTTTTCTCAAATAATGCGCGGCAATTAAAACTAAGTAGTACTAAGTAGAACTGTATACATGACCAACAATGAACAACATTTTTCACGTGCTAAAGGGTTCATTTGTTTTTTTTTTTCATAATCAAACAGGTTTCTATTTTAAGCCAGTTCGAAATTTAAATAAAATTCTAATAAGTTGCCTATATGGTTGCAATATTTTGAAGTAACAAATCGTTCCTTTTTTAAAATACACGACAGATATGAATTTACATATATATTTATTGGCCGCTAAAACACGACAGATATGGATTTTCATACATTTTTTGCCGGCCGCTGCTCGCATGTATTTGGCCAGTACAGCAATATCGATTTATCTCGAAGAAGGTTGTCAAAATAATCCTCAAATTACTAAGCATGGTTGACAAAATATTGTATTTACAATAAATTAATTATCTTATCACGTACGATCATTGCAAATATTTTACAGGAAGTTTTGTGTATATTGTATTATGTATATACAATATGTTTTCTTTATTCACCGTTTCTGCGGGTGACTTATAATTAGCCTTTATGTGTCGTTTTATGACATCCGACGTAACGTGTAGGTAACAGCTGTTTGAACGTGCAACGTCATAATTTTATAATCTTTATTTGATCTTATAATTTCGTTCTTTATTACAAATTCTGAACCCACTTAACAGGCTCACTGAACTTTTGGTCTTATTTGTGTACTCTTTATCTAAAAATTATCTGTATATGTAATATAATTAATTAATAGTATATGAATGATGCAAACTTGCCGGCCGTGTCATATCTCACATATTTTTCTACCGGGAATTGGTAACATCTTCTCATGTAATAATAAATTAGATCAACGTATATTCTGAGTTTTATTATTATTTTCTTTTTTAATTTTTATCTCAATCATTCATGGCGTGTTTTTTTACTATTCCATTCTTACCAATACATGCGATAGTTGATAGTGACATTTTGAAAAGTAGAGAATTATAATGAATGCTGATGTTTGCGCGAGTATTACATATTTAAAATAAAACTATTCTTACAGATTCTATCATGTTTGTTTTTGATTTTTAGTATCACGAAGTTTCGAACACTTTACAGTGTTCAATCGTGTAGCAGTTTTTTTTTCCGCAAGTTGCGACCATTTATGTAGTCGCGGCCCGGCAAATCGGCACCCTCATGGACCCACCCTGCAAACACCTCTCTTCGCCGTGCGGTCGGGCCACCGGTACCCGATCTTTGTCTTCGGTGGCCGGCCCAGCGGTATACCCTTGCAGGTTCCTCTCTTGTCGATGCCCCGACAGCTTTCGCCGTCGGGGGCGTCGCACTCACGCGGTAGCCTCACGTTGGGTGACCGGACAATTCCCCGGTCCGATCACCCGAAGCCTTGGTTAGGGCGGCATCAGGCGCAGATATTCGCGCCTGTGCCGCCCTGGCCGCTGGCGGCGGCCCGGGTCGCGGGAATCCTCCCGGACTCTTTCTGCCGCCTCCTTCTGCGATATGACATTCTCGCGGAAGGCGGCCACCGCGTCCCAGTTCCTGACACTGTCGACCATCGCTTTCGCGAGAGCCGGCAGCGTCAGGTCGGCACCGATGATAGCGACGAGGTCGCGGCGCTACACGTCCCAGCTCGAACATTCCTCGAGCGTATGTTGTGCCGTGTCTTCGTCACTACCGCAATGGTGGCAGGACAGAGTGCACTCCCTCCACACGACCGTGCGCAGGTACCTGCCGAAGCAACCGTGCCCCGACAACACCTGCACCAGTCGGAAAGAGAGGACCCCGTGCCGCCGCTCCATCCACTTCATCAGTACGGGCCAGAGGGCCTCAACGGTAACAACACCATGTCTAGGCCTCTCCAGCCGCGTAACCCAACGGGTGATGACGTCTCGGCGGGCGTCCTCGCGCCAGGTGGCTATCTCGCTCAACGATGGGGTGCCACCTTCGTCGCGCAATGATGTACCCCGCCAGTAGAGGTCGGAGAGCGTCTATGCCTCTAGGTCCAACGGGGGTGTCCCGGCCAGTAGGCATGCCGCCTCGGTCGATACCGTGCGGTACCCGCGAATGGCTCTGACCGCCATGGCTCTCTGTGGTCTCCACAGAACAGCCCTGAGCTGGGCGTTCAGAGCCCTCGCCCACAAGGGTGCGCCGTACATGGCCATCGAACGGATCACCCCCGCATACAGCCGTCGGCCCTCGAAGCTGGGTCCGCCCACGTTCGGCATGAGCCGCGATAGGGCGGACGTCGCGCCGACCAGCCGAGGAGCAATTCTGCGAAAATGCTCCCGGAACCACCATCGCCCGTCGAGCACCAGACCCAAGTACTTCTTATGGGCCTGGATACTAATCTGAATGGAGTTGACGACTAACGAGGCGCCGATTGGCAGCCTTACGCGTGACCCATGGAATAATAGGGCCTCCGTCTTATTTAAGGCCACCCTGAGCCACAGCGCCTCGATTCGCCTGACCATCTCCTCGGTGTCGAGAGTGGCCAGGCTCGCCGCCTCTTCGAGTGTCCTGCCCCGGGCTGTGACGAAAAGGGAATTATAAATTATAGATCCTGAGTGTATTCATAGCCGAATTGGTGTCACAGTGGTAATTCCTATTGGCTATGTGCCCTTTAATTCGAGTTTTTATTGATATCGTTATTTGACCAATATAAGTCAGACAACAGTTACGGTTCCGTTTATAAACTTCTGACACTGTAGATAGATGCGGCGGTTTGTGGTAGGAACTGACTTATCTCGTTAAGCAAGTTAGGCAGGTAAAATATGATTATACAGAACAATTATTTGGATTTAGCTAATCTTGTCAATGAATATTTTAACATAGGCTACGACTGCAGAAACGCGATCTGCCATAAGTGCTTTAATAAGTGAGGCTGTAAGAATAGATTTACAATGGACGTGGGTTTATACCCAGCTAAATACACCCAATACGAGTATGACTCACGAAGTTTCTTATAACACTGCAATACTATGTAATTTTTAAATACTTTCTTAAAAGGAACAGAGCAGAATTCGCAAATAAAAAATACATAGGAATTAAATATAACTTTTATTTAAATAATATCTATCTAGATATGTATTATAGTATATTGTTAAAATCAATAAAAAATATCAAGTTAAATTTTAAAAATGATAATAGCTAATGTTTTCTGATGGTTACGTGAATTTTACACATATGAAATAATACTATTGGAGTTTACTCCTTAAGAATCGATTTTCATATAAGGCGCCCGGTATGAGAAAAAATTGAGGAGTAAAATCTAGTGATGGAATGACCTCGTTACGTTTTTGGTGCGCAACCTATTCTGCGCATCTCTCACTTTCTGACGTGAGATAATACTTCACTGAATAGTTTTAATAAATGTAAATAAAAATATATATATTATTTTTAGTCAAATGAGCTTTTTTTGCGCCTGTTTTGATAATCGTACTTAAGGAGTAAACTACAGTCGTGCGTCGGAGCTGACACACACACTTTTTTTATAGATTCTATCGTGTTTGTATTTGATTTTAATTTCTCGACGTTTCGAACACATTACAGCGATCATGGTCGCGGAAGGACTGATGAGAATAGGTGTTTCAATTAGTAAGCTGTCAAAAACAATATAAAATAATGTTTCTTTTCATAATGTTTCTTTCAGCTTCAATTAAATAGATATTTGCATATGTATATAATAACTGGTTACAAGAGTGAAATAAACTGCCATCAATATGTAGAGTATTACGATAGTTCAGTATAATCTGTCTGAAAACACTTCGTACGCTTCGATATTGAGTAGGAAATAGAGTCACTTTTAGAAATAATGTCTGATCTACAGAAGCAAATTCGGATTGTGGTCCTTCTGAAACTGGAGCAGTATCTACAACGAAGGTTCAAATAGAAGTATGTGCAGCTGGCGGTAAAGAAGACAGGCCTAAGCAATTAGAACTTTTACCACCACCACCGAAAAAGGAGGGGAAACGAATGCAACAGGTGAATATTTTGTCTATCTTCTTTTTCACCCATATAATCAGTACTATTGGATATGGGCTTCCTCTACAATTGTAGGTTAAAAAGACTTCTATCTCGCGCTAGTCAGGTATATCTTTTTATTTTATTTTAGTATTTTTTTCCTGCAGTGAGTTTTTCCACTTACTTCCCTATATTGTCTGTAACCACTAAAGGAGAGTGTATTGATACATTATATTCCATACCCACACGATAAGATTTTATATATATATATATATATATATATATATATATTTATACTACATTGAATTCCTTTCGACGAGACATTTCTTAAAATCCCACTTCATCGAACCTTTATAGAACAGAATAAAGTCCACACCAAATTCCAAATCTGTAGGGGCAGTATTTGAAAATGTGAATTTTTTGGGTTAACACCTACACAATCCCCTTCGGGACTGGAATTTTTTAAATGCCGTCCTTAGTTTACTTCTGCATCGTCACATGAATATGCGTACTGAAATTCAAGTCTGTAGGAGCTATATTTAATAAATATGACATTTAGACCCCAGCAACACCCCCTTGTGGGTGGAATTTCGATAAATCCGTGTTTAGCTGAAATCTACTCGGCAAAAGGAATATTCCTACTAAATTTAAAGTCTTATGGTTCCAGAGATACCGTGATGAGTCAATACATAAGTGGAAATTATTTATATATATAGAATATATTCTATATATATCGTGGATGTCGTAAAAGACGACTAAGAGCCTTATAACGACCTTATTTTTTTTTTTGCGGTGAGCCATGGACGTCGCACCTCGCCAAATCGGTCCGGGGTGACGGAAGAGGCGGCGCGCAACCCCATTGACCCACCCTGCAAGCACCTCTTCTTCGCCGTGCGAGCGGGCCACCGGTATCCGATCTTTGTCTTCGGTGGCCCGCTCGGCGGTACGCCCTCTCGGGCTCCTCTCCTGTCGACGCCCCGACAGCTTTCGCCGTCGAGGCGTCGTCCTTACGCGGTGGCCTCACGTCGGGTGACCGGACAATTCGCCGGCCCGATCACCCGAAGTCTTGGTTAGGGCGGCATCAGGCGCAGGTATTCGCGCCTGCGCCGCCCCGGCCGCGGGCGGCGGCCCGGGTCACGGGAATCCTCCCGGGCCCGCTCCGCCGCCTCCTTCTGCGAGATGACAGCCTCGCAGAAGGCGGTGACCGCGTCCCAATTCCTGACGCTGTCGACCATCGCTCGCGCAACAGTCGGCAGCGTCAGGTTGGCACCGATGATAGCAACGAGGTCACGGCGCTGCCCGTCCCAGCTCGGACACACCTCGAGCGTATGTTGCGCCGTGTCCTCGTCACTACTGCAATGGTGGCAGGACGGAGTCCACTCCCTCCACACGACCGTGTGCAGGTAATTGCCGAAGCAACCATGCCCGGACAAGACCTGCACCAACCGGAAAGAGAGGACTCCGTGCCGCCACTCCATCCATTCCATCAGTACGGGCCGGAGGGCCTCAACGGTAACAACACCGTGTCTAGGCCTCTTCAGCCGCGTAGCCCAACGGGCGATGACTTCTCGGCGGGCGTCCTCGCGCCAGGTGGCTATCTCGTTGAACGATGGGGAGCCACCCTCTTCGCGCATTGAGGTAACCCGCCGGTAGAGGTCGGAGAGCATCTCCGCCTCTAGGTCCCACGGGGGTGTCCCGGCCAATAGGCATGCCGCCTCGGTAGACACCGTGCGGTACCCGCGAATGGCTCTGACCGCCATGGCTCGCTGTGGCCTCCACAGCACCGCCCTGAGCTGGGCGTTCAGAGCCCTCGCCCACACGGGTGCGCCATACATAGCCATTGAGCCGATTACCCCCGCATACAGCTGTCGGCCCTCGAAACTGGGTCCGCCCAGGTTCGGCATGAGCCGAGAAAGGGCGGACGCCGCGCCGACCAACCGGGGAGCAATTTGACGAAAATGCTCCCGGAACTACCATCGCCCATCGAGCACCAGACCCAAGTACCTCATATGGGCCTGGATACTGATGTGGATGGAGTTGACGACTAACGAGGCGCCGATGGGCAGCCTCACACGGGGCCCATGGAATAGTAGGGCCTCCGTCTTGTTTAGGGCCACCCTGAACCCCAGCGCCTCAATTCGCCTGACCATCTCCTCGGTGCCGAGAGTGGCCAGGCTTGCCGCCTCTTCGAGTGTCCTGCCCCGGGCTGTGACTAGCGTGTCGTCAGCAAAGCAAATAACGCTCAGCCCGGGGGAGAGACTCCCTCTCAACGCCCAGTCGTAACCGATGTCCCAGAGAGTCGGCCCCAGAACCGACCCCTGCGGAATACCGCACGACATGGGCGTCCGCACAATGTCCCCTGCGGGGCTCGCGTAGAGAACACTGCGCCCCTCCAAATAGTCTGCCACCAGCCGCCTGAGGTACAGGGGCACTCCATGAAACCGGAGCGCCTTCCTGATGCAGCTGAATGGCAGACTATTGAAGGCGTTGGCGATGTCCAACGACACCGCCAACAGCACTCCTTTGCCAGCGACAGCCTCCGCGGCCGTCTGCCTCAGGCGTAGCAGGGCCCCGATGGTCGAACGCCCCCTCCGAAACCCAAATTGAGCGTCTGACAAATCAGGCCCTACCTCCTCCAGGTGCTGGACGATGCGGGCAGCGAGGACACACTCCAGCAGCTTACCCACATCGTCCAGAAGCACAATGGGCCTGTAGGCCGACGGCAAATCCGGGGGCCGTCCCGGCTTTGGCAGGAGAACCAACCTCCCTTCCTTCCAGCACTCAGGGAACTGTCCAGACGTCAGACAGGCGTTGAACAATCGCCTGAGGCGAGGTTCGAGATGCTCGAGGAGCAACGTCAAGCCTTAAAACGACCTGGGCCAACTCCATCTGATGCCGTTTGGTCAACGAGATATATATATATATATATAATTCTCCTACTCGTATCCAAACTACTTTTGGGCGATACAATATGTACTCTTCTTTCATAGTTCATAGTGTATAAATAGCACAAAAAATATATTATTATTCATTGGCTAAACTATTAAAATATGAAGGCAAATTTTGATGCTGTCATTAAGAATAGACATAGCTCAATGGGAAAATAGATCAGTCTAATCGAGTTAGCTCCGGTTCAGATCCTTAGATTCTCTTTTTTTTATTATTTTTTGCCTTTTAATTTTTCTTTATTATTTTATTAATTATTTTTATTATATTTTAATATATGTATATTCCAAAACACACTAAAGAGAAAATACCGAGGAAAATTCGGTGATCAAGATATTATTAGTTAAAAATGTTTGCTTGTGCCATTGCACAAGCAAACATTTTTGCCAGGCGCACAAACGGTTGACTGAACAAAAATGTCATTTATCACACAGATTATAACTTGAATAAATTTATAGGATATCTTTTTTCAGGGTAATTAATTAACTCGGTGACTATTAATTATTTAGTAATTCATGTTAAAACCAACGCGGCTAAAAATAATTAGGTCATAATTTTTAAACTTCTTTCATCGTTTTGTCATAAAATCTAAAATGCTCATAATAATAATCTTATAATCAAAAACAATTATTTTTTTGGAACTTGCTCTCTCTAACATCTACACCGGCGCGCTCTTGTTTAAATGGCCAGACAAAACAATTAATTATAAGGCGTGAGTTGTATAAGTCAAGATCTTTTCTAGAAAATTTTCTCCTTTTTAAGTATATTTTTGCTGATTTGTGCTATTAATTACCAATTTCAGGTTATAAATAAAACTCTAAAGTTTTGTTTTGTTTCTCTTACCATTTATTTTTCTTGCTATTTTTATTTGCATTCATACATAAAAACACTAATTTTCCGAGATTTTAGTAAGCTTCATTAAAAGAAGGTGCCCAATTTTTAATTTAATCAAGTTCGTCTTAAAATAAATAAGGCCAGCATAAAATAAATTCAGCTCAATTCGGGCTCCTGTTGACTATTATTACTTTCAACAAAATAAGAAAAAAAACAAGGATTATCGAAAGTCGATACTTTAATCTTGCAAAAACTTTTAAGAATTAAGAATTTTCGTGTAATGGACGAACGCCTTTTGTTACTACAACAGCCTCTCGAAGATAATAAAAGTTACTGGTCCATCCAATTACAACAAATTTTCCATGTAAAGTTTTCGCAAGAAAATACAGAATATCTAATTAGGGTTTGAACTTGTTTCGCCATCCCCAAAACATTATATATGTAGATGCGAACCTTTCACAATAGATATGAAATTAAATAAATTACCATTAAAAGAAAATTATCGTTTATTTAGTCCATATGATAAATGTAAATTACATACATTGCATACCCCTTACACGAATAGAGTGTAGTGTAGTGTAATAGCCCTAGCCGAGACAGCGGGTGACCGGACCGGGGATTAGTCTGGTCGCCCCGAAGCGAGGCCACCGCGTGAGGACGACGCCCCGACGGCGAAAGCTGCCGGGGCGTCGACTCGAGAGGATATCCGCGAGGATTAACCGCCGGGCCGGCCACTGAAGACAAAGACCGGGTTCCGGTGGCCCGCTCGCACGGCGTGGAGAGGTATTTGTAGGGCGTGTCTATGTGATCGTGCACCGCTTCTTCTGTCGCCCCCGGACGAATTAGTGAGGCGTGACCACACAATACCCCGTCGCCAAAAAAAAATGTGATGTGTGAAAAAATAGAAGTAGTGTATGTAGTAGTAAATGTATAAGTGTATGTACACTTATACATTTATTTCCCTCCTAAATCCATTGGCGTAATGGGTGCTCAGACAAGCAAGCTTCTTAAACGGCAAAGCTTATAAAATTAAATTAATTAAATGAACTCAGCTACGTAATGGTGTACTGACACATAGTGCAAGCCTATAGAGCAATACCTATATGTATATGTATAATCCTCAAGTGGAATCATTTTTGTCTGACGTTATTTCCTTTATTTTATCATGTTATTGCCATGTTTTACCATGTTTTTATAAACTGGTTTGCTTGTATGTCTGTGGAAATTTGTAATTGATTTTAAACTAATTGCCCAATTTGTTAGATACTTGAAATTTGGACCATAGATTAGAAGTGAGTCACAATGCATGAAAATGTTAAAATGAAGAAAAATAAAAGAATAATAACAAAAATAAAGTAATGTACCTTTTTAAAATCAATTCCTAGATGTCATTCCGCATGTATGCGGTTGCGATAATGCTTTTCATGTTTTTTCCTTTCCAATCTTGAGAGAAGTTATTTTATACTTTTAGTCCGTTATAATAATATAGCAAATTATTGTTTTTTTTTATTTTAGCAATATTTTTTCAATACAAATTTTTCTTGTGTAATCCTTAGTAATATTATAAATGCGAAAGTAACTCTGTCTGTCTGTCGCTCTTTTACGCCAAAACTACTGAACCGATCTTAATGAAATTTAGTACACAGTTAGTCTAGAGCCTGATAAAGGACATAGGCTACTTTTAATTCAAAAAAAAGGGTTGTAAAAGGAGATGAAAGGTTGTAAGGAAGTATCGTCATTTTTAAAGCCAGAAGCTTAAAACTTATTTTTTGGCTATTGATTAGATATAAATAAATATGACATTAACATTTAGTAAAAAATTTACATTTATTTAAAATAAAAATAGGGGATGAAAAACTTTAGAAAAGTAACATACGCGGGCGAATCCGCGGGCAGAAACTAGTTATAAATAATTTTAATACATAGTGTAATTAAGATATAATCATCATCTCCATTTATATATTGCCCACTGTTGGGCGCGAGGCTCCTCCATAGTGGGAGGGAAATTGAACTACTATACCATGCTGGTCAGACGTGTTGTGAGATAATTGTATACAAACTATTTAATTTAAATAAAAGACGTGATCCTGAGCTTAAGGCGTTCCCCTTGCGAGTCATCTACAAGTTTTATTGGTTATAAGTTGCGAAAGACAAAGTATAAGCGTTCCTTCTTCTCGATTTTTAAAGTTGATTACAATATTGGAAGAATATAAAACTAAAAGTTGGTAAGTAATAATCCTATACTTTTAGTATAAATAATTATTCTATGTTCCTACTTTATTAACGATTATCCTATCTATAACATTATCTTCGCACATAAGTTTGTGCAGTATACAATGGCGATTATATGTATTTCGTACCGTAACGGAGTAACAATATATATTACCACCCCTATCTTGCCCGTGGGTGATCGTAACAAACGATCAAGGGATATAAAACGCATATAACATCTATGCAAGAGAAGGGAACCTCGAAACAAAACCCTATACCAACACGTCTAACCAGCATGGTATAGTAGTTCAATTTCCCTCCCATTATGGAGGAGCCTCGCGCCCAACAGTGGGAAATATATAAATGGAAATAGTGATTATATCTTAATTACACTATGTATTAAAATTATTTATACCTAGTATTTGCCCGCGGCTTCGCCCGCGTAGGTTACTTTTCTAAAGTTTTTCATCCCCTATTTTTATTTTACCCCTTAAGGGTCATTTTTTTACTAAATGTTAATGTCATATTTATTTATATCTAATCAATAGCCAAAAAATAAGTTTTAAGCTTCTGGCTTTAAAAATGACGATACTTCCTTACAACCTTTCATCTCCTTTTACATCCCTTTTTTGAATTAAAAGTAGCCTATGTCCTTTATCAGGCTCTAGACTATCTGTTTACCAAATTTTATTAAGATCGGTTCAGTAGTTTTGGCGTGAAAGAGCGACAGACAGACAGAGTTACTTTTGCATTTATAATATCACTAAGGATTACCTACACAAGAAAATTTGTATTGAAAAAATATTGCTAAAATAAAAAAAAACAATAATTTACCATATTATTATAACGGACTAAAAGTATATAATAACTTCCCTCAAGATTGGAAACGAAAAACATGAAAAGCATTATCGCAACCGCATACATGCGGAATGACATTTTGGAATTGATTTTAAAAAGGTACTTTACTTTATTATTCTTTTATTTTTCTTCTTTTTAACATTTTCATGCATTGTGACTCACTTCTAATCTATGGTCCAAATTTCAAGTATCTAACAAATTGGGCAAGAGACTAAATTGAATTTTAGGAAATATCGCTACATAATAACAGCAATTCATAACAAATGTTTCGAAAATCTTTGTAAAGCTATATTTTTAGTAGACATTTTTAGTGGGCGAATTCAATTTATAGTTTATTTTGTTTTTCTTTCAATTCAATATGTTAATTTATAAAAGTATATTTATCTCATTATGAAATAAGAAACATTTGTTATGAATTGCTGTTATTATGTAGCGATATTTCCTAAAATTCAATTTAGTCCCATAGTCGAGTTTTACGACATGCCAGAAATATAACAAGCTAGTGATTTTAGTTCTTTCAAATAAGTAGAAATTGCTACTTATATCTGTATTGTTAGGCAGTCTTACTGCTAAAATGGAAATAGGTAAGTAGATTATAATATTGTACGAAAATCCCAAATTTATGTTATTTTCTAGAGTAATGAAACATTTATTTAAAACCTTTATTTTAAATAAGCCTCATTTATTAAAAATCTGCGTTAATACAAAATCAAGTAATTATTTTATTTTACAAGATAGTCACGTTAATGCTCCTTTTTACTTTTTGTGGTAAAAGTATTAATAGAATCAGGGCTGTCTCATTCCGCAGTGATGCCCTTGGGCACTAAATAATTTGAAGTGTAATAAGAAAATAGAAATAGGTACATAATCATCCTTAGCCTGCCCTCATAGGTATGCTAGGTGTGAATTATATATGCTAAGTGGGGCCTCCGCAACATTTTTTCTTATCCTTCTCTTCATCTTACCTTCCATATACTCCTGTTAGGAGTCATATCTGCACTCATTACTTTCATACGAATATTCTCATTAATACAATCCAGCGATCTCTTTTTGTGTCGCCCACGATTCTTACGTCCATCCGCAATCATATTGGCAATCCTTGTAATATGCCTTCCAACCCTCTTCATCACATGTCCATACCAAGATAAACTATTGTCTATAAAATAAGCAATGAAAATATTTTTTTCTTATTATTTATGTTTGTTTTGGTTGGTTCATTATTGTCATAATGATCTTGGCTTATACAGATCCTATACAGATCACTGCTAGGCTGAAGCCTCCTCCACCATAGGAGAGTAAATAGTATGGTATAGTAGGTCAATTGACCTACTATACCATAGTAGAAGTTGATATAGGGTTTTATTACAAGTTTTTCTTCTATTTCATTGATTTTATATGCCAATTATATCTTTTAGTCGATTTTTACGATATCCACGGGCAAGGGCTGGTGAACCGCATTCTCACTCCGTTACTACATATAAAGGTATATATGATTCATCATTCTCCTACTCTTATCCCAATTATTTGAGGTCGATACAATATGTACTCTTCTTTCATAGTACATATTGTAGCAGTTATTGGCAATAGTTTTATGACCGGCTGCCTGCCAGACGTCAACGTTCCTTGGGAATATAATTGTTAACCAAACGGCATTAGATAAAGTTGGCCTAGGTCGTTATAAGGCTTTTAGTCGTCTTTTACGATATCCACGAGCAAAGTAAGGGTTGGTAGTATTCGAAGCCGCTACCACACAGCTAAAGGTATATATGATTAGGTGGTAAAATCACAAATGTGTTGTTAATTAAGTACAACATGCCTACAACGTGTACTCAATATTTTATTGGGCTTTTTTTTGGCGGCGGGTTATGGAGTGGTCAGCAACCCGGTAAATCCAACCGGGGCGACAGAAGGAGCGGTGCGGGACCCCATAGACCTGCCCATTTCATTGTACATTTGTAGGTACAGCGACATATTTATTTTAATCTTAGTCCATTGATCTTAGCCTTTTGAGCACTAGTTAACTCGACAATGGGAATAAAATTTTCCAACTTTGATCAAATGCATTGACTTAGAATTTTACTTTCAAATTTTCCTTCTTTTGCAGTAATATTATCTTATCGTATTTCTTATTCAACCGAAAATAAAGACCGGGTTCCGGTGGCCCGCTCGCTCAGCTTAGAGAGGTACATGTAGGGCGAGTCTATGGAGTCGCGCGCCGCTTCTTCTATCGCCCCGGATGGATTTAGCGGGATATGACCACACCAAAGCCCGCGACCAAAAAAATAATCATACCTCTTACTCATATTCATATGTGGTGTTGAATTATAACCTTAATCCGTTACCATAAAGATAATCACCATCATTTTCCGTATGGTGACAGATTAAGAATACAATTCACCACCCCCTATCTTGCCCGTAGGAGTCGTAACAGACGATTAAGGGATATATATAATATGCATTTGACATCTGTGCAAGAGAAGAAAAACTCGAAACAAAACCCTATGCCAACATGCCTGACCAGTGCGGTATAGTAGTTCAATTTCCCTCCCATTGTGGAAGAGGCTCGAGCCCAACAGTGGTACATATGTAGGCTGAGATGATGAATCACCATCAGCCATTTTTTTTTAATAGCATTTCATAGACGACGACTAGATATTTAATACGAGTAAAAATGATTTTATAAATTATTGCCAAGTTACTTACTATGGCAAGTTAATGTATTAGTAAAATTTGGAATACTACAACTTTACTCCCAGAAGTAAAAGATTGATATTCTTTTAAAAAAGTTGCGACTAACATCACAATGTTTACCTCAGGGAATTATCGTCTAAGAATATTTACAAAGTGAACGCAAATTGAGATCGTTACACGTTGTTTTTCTCGTGGTTATTATATAGTGAAACGAAAATAGCTTATTTTGCTTAAAAAAATTTAATTTACCATAGTATATATTACAGGGGACTTACTACTAGATACTACTGTGTGGTTGCGGCTACGAATACTACCAATAATTACTTTGCTCGTGGGTGTCGTAAAAGACGACTAAGAGCCTTATAACGAGCTGGGCCAACTCCAACTGATGCCGTTTGGTCAGCAATTGCATTCCAACGGAAGGTTGACGTCTGTTAGGCGGCCGGTCATAAAACTATTGCTAATAACTTTTGCAATATGAACTATGAAAAAAGAGTACATATTGTATCGACCCCAAGTAATTGGGATAAGAGTAGGTGAATGATGAATCATATATACCTTTATATGTATTTTCATTACAGCTGTAGTAATACCTGAAGCCACAATGCAATGGTAATTCAACTTGTATATATTATTATTATCATATTATTAAGATGCCATTAAAACTTACACTGCCTGGTATTTTTTTTTCAATACAACTATTTAGTTGATTATTTGTAGTTTACTTCGTTATTTGATTACAAGTTTGGTGACGGAGTAAGAATACAGTTCACCAACACCTTCCTTTCCCGTGTATATCGTAAAAAGAAAATTAGGGGATATTATATTCGGTTAACATCTATGCA
The DNA here is from genome assembly GCA_905163515.2 of Lymantria monacha. Taxonomy (NCBI): domain Eukaryota; kingdom Metazoa; phylum Arthropoda; class Insecta; order Lepidoptera; family Erebidae; genus Lymantria; species Lymantria monacha. The sequence goes on along the minus strand of LR991081.1, from coordinate 46,372,418 downwards.
AGAAGGAAAATTCCAAAGGAAACCAAAACTTCGAAAATTCGAAAGGAAACCCAAGTACCAATATGTCTGACGGGCGTGATGTAATGCGTCATAGAAGAGTCGAGTCCAGCAGTGGGATTTATTTCAGTAGAGATAATGATGGTGAAAGTTTAAAATATAAACTAAACACGTCTTACTTACCCACATGAATTCTAAAAACTGAGTGATCACTAAGAAAACGGTAGCAGAGCTGTTTCGTGGAAATCATTAACTGCAACCGCCAACCCCTCGTGTCAATTGTGCGATTATTATACTACATTCTCTTAAGCAGGTCTACACCCAATCCTGGACGTAGATAGGCTCATGGAATAGATGAATTTAATTTTAATAGCCCAAGGTTTTATATTAAAATAATATTATTCTTTAATTTCGTTCTTATTCGCTATTAATCAATTAACATGTTATTATTAACATGGCCATGAAAATGTTATACCTAATTGTAATTGAAAAATCTTAAGCGTTAAAATCGTTAGCGTTTTAGTGTATGTATACATTGTTATTCTACATTTCATCGCAAGAAAAGCTTCCGCAAATTTCGGTTACGCAGCTGTTTTCTACGATCAGGCCGGCTTTGAATTATGAATGAAATATTTGAACTTTATCTATTATGTTGATCAGTATTACTCTAACAAATCTTGTTAAAAATAGATATATTATTATCCGTTCTGAAAATAGTAGCTACTCTAGATAATCGCTCACCCACATTGAATCCAAGAAGCGTTACAATAAATCAAATCTATAATAATATCATCGGAACGCGAATGTCTTGGATCTAACTTCATCTAATGGTGCTTTCAGCTTACTTACTTTAGATATAGTGACGTGAGTAAGCAATGACTAGTGAGCTATCTATGTATTAAAATTAAGAGGATACGTGACCAACCATGAATAACCTATCGCATTTTGTTCGAGAATAATAGTAGTAATTACTATTAATCTTGTTTACTCAATGATGATTGTACATATTTAATGTTTATCATCGTCTCAGCTCATATATGTCTCACTAATGAGCTCGAACCTTCTCTAGCGAGCTCTTCTCTCTTCTCTTCGAGTGAAATTGACCTGCAATATTATGCTGTCCAGACGAGTTGGTAAAGAGTTTTCTTTGGAATTTTATATGCACATTATATCCCAAGTCGTCTTATGGGCAAGATAGGGGGTGATGAATTGTATTCTTACACCGTCAACAATAATCAATATTTATAACATACTGATATACGACTTTTTATAATACTATAACATTTATTTTTAAAGAATTTTCATATTGTTAATTGTAATTTATTCTTCGATAATACAGGATTTTATAAAAAAAAGTAAAATAAAAGTGAAATTTGATTGCTCAGATACTAAGACACTAATACATTTTCACTTGCTAATTTATAACTTGTAGTGATGAATTAAGACATCATTTCGTTCATCCTTAGATTATCGTGAATGTATTGTAAAACGTTTGACATACATAAAAATAATATGAAAGGCTCCACTCATGAAAGATATTATTGATTTATTTGCAGTTCATATGGCTTATACTCGTAGTCTCCAAAACTTTTATTTAACTAGTCTGGTTGTAATTTATATATTGGTGTATGGTCGTAATTTATACACCGGTTCTGGCTAACCGTTGCAGTTAAAATTTCAAATATTACTTTAGTAATAATGTACGTCTATCATTTGTAATAGATGGGCCCACTGTTTTAAGTGTAAACTTCTTCTACTTTATGTACTTTTTGTGATGGGTAAAAAAATGTTAAACTCGTGTCAGGGCACCATGCGAGTGAGCCACCGAGACCCGGTTTTTGTGAATAGATGGGCCCATAGAATTCCGTCCGGCAATATCCCTGACATTTCTACTTCAAAAAACGAAAGAAAATTAGCTAAGGACAGTACGGTCGATCATAATCTGCCAAGCAGAATCTTGTGCAACGATGGCTCAATAGATTCACCTTGATATATACAAAGAGAGACAATGAGCGATGTATCAAAAATAGGGGTGTCCACTTTGAAAAAACATCGATGTTTTTTTCGATTCGATAAATCGAAACTGTACATCGATGTCTTTCGATGTATCGGATGAAAAAAACATCGATGTTTTTAAACATCGAGTACTTTTTCTAAAGTCATATCAAAAGTGTTACTTCTAAAAAAAAAAAAGGTCTTTTTTGTGGCATTTATACCTATTCCAATCCCTTATAAAACTGACTTCTAAAAAAGGTCCTTTTGGTGGCACTTATACCTATTCCACAGTCCCTTATCAAACAGATTTCTAAAAAAAAAAAAAGGTCTTTTTGTGGCATTTACTGGTTATCATCGTTTCGATGTTTTATGAAAAAACATCGATACATCGAGTATTTCGATAGCTCTTCAGAACATCGGATCGATTCGATGTATCACATTGTAAACATCGATGTTTTCGATGCATCGATGTGTATCGAATATCCCTAATCAAAAATACAGTGTCATCACTCCATCAATTCTCGTGGTTGTCGTAAATACTGCAGATAATATGAAGAGAATTAGGCAATAAAGTCCTATGGCAACTAAAATGGTATATACTAATGAAATTATAATTACATTTTAAATTTAACTCGTATAAGAGTTATCTTGTATTAGTTATAATACACCGTTAAAATCAGAAGCTTTGGTTCATTACCAGAATCTCGGATACAGGCATGTCCGATGCTTGTTATAGGCGTATAAGCGTACCAAACGTATTATTAATACGTATTTGTGCCCCAAAATTAAACATTCTTTATATATATTTACGTATTACTCATTAGTAAATAATATCGTTAATAATATGGCCTTTATATTAATTAATTTATACAAACCAAAGCGAGTGAACTCTAAAGAATAGTAATTCTTAATAATTTACTTAAACGAAATTTTTTATCAATTTTAAAAGTATAGTTACTTTCTAGAAAATTTAGTCAATCTAATGCTAATAGCATGTACCTAACTGTTCAAAGTGAGAGCTCTGTTTCCGTATCAAAAGAATGTGTCACTGTATTTTTTGTCAAGCATTAAAACCAGCATGAAAACATAATGTTTTGTCGTTTACAAAACTATGTGTTCATCATTCTCCTGCTCTTATCCTAATTATTTGGGATCGACGCGATATGTGCTTGTACATACTGCAAAAGTTATTGGCAATAGTTTTATGTCCTACCGCCTACCCGACGTCAACCTTTCATGGGAATGTAACAGTTGACCAAACGGCATCAGGTAGAGCTGGTCCAAGTCGATATAAAGCTCATAGTCATCTTCTACGATATCTACTACTAAAGTAAGGTTTGGTAATATTCGTAACTGCTACCAAACAGCTTCTGTGCTATCACCTATTAAATATATACAACAATTAATTATCCGTGTGGTGACGGAGTAAGAATACAATTCACCACTCCCTATACTACCCGTGGGTGATCGTAATAGAAGACTGAAAGATATAAAACGCATATAATATCTATGCAAGAGAAGGAAAACTCGAAACAAAACCCTATACCAACATATCTGACCAGCGTGGTATAGTAGGTTAATTTCCCTCCCATTACGGAGGAGGTTCGAGCCCAACAATGGGACATAATATATATGGGCTATGATGATGATGACAACAAATGAAATAAATGAAACTATATAAAGATAGATTTGCTTATACAGATTTCCTCGCAAATAATATTTTTTTAACCATTGAACCAAAGCCAAGATGTTATGGCGTTAGAGAACTACTCACGAGCATGAGATGAGCTTAATTTAATACAATAAGGTCCTTATTTAGTATAATTTCAAACATATAGAAATGACCATGAGCCTAGTAGAGAGGTTAAAATTTAGAGACCACAGTTAAATTACGTTAATTATCGTTGTGATTTAATAATTATAATACATATTAATAAATAGAATCAAACTTCTTAGCTATGAATATTTTTCTATACCTACTCATTAGGTTTGATAACTAGGTATGTTATGGATATAAATATTTCATCTTATCCTTTGCCTTTCATTCAACTTTGATTACCCGAATATTTGAATGGATAAACAAAAATTTCTTTTGATACATGCTTCTGTATCTTAAGCTCTGAAACTCATTTCCTATATTTTCGTATGATGATTTTTTTTTTGCTAGTGTAATGTAGGCATTATGCGGTTATTTGTGAAATTGGTAATTTGCCAATTACATTTCCACAATTCTTGTACACTTTCAAACGAATGATATATATTATTTATAAATATATATCAGCCCATCATACGTATTAATATTGAAGACCAATCAAAATGAAATGCAACATTAATAATATTAAAGTCATTTTTGTAATTCTATAATATAAACATCAACGTTTAATTATTTGTATTATAAACTAGCTTCTGCCCGCGGCTTCGCCCGTGTAAAAGGTTCCTAAAGTTTTTCATCCCCTATTTTTATTTTACCCCTTAAGGCTAAATTTTTACAACATGTTAATGTCATATTTATTTATATCTAATCAATAGTCTAAAAATAAGTTTCAAGGTTCTTTAAAAATGACGAGACTTCCTTACAACTTTTCATCCCCCTTTACAACCCTTTTTTGCATTAAAAAGTAGTCTATGTCCTTTATCAGGCTCTAGACTATCTGTGTACCAAATTTCATTTAGATCGGTCCTTAGTTTTGGCGTGAAAGAGTGACAGACAGACAGAGTTACTTTCGCATTTATAATATTAGTAAGGATTATATTTGAACGAACTAATTTTCAAAAATACCAGTGAATTTTAAAACAAAATATCTGTTAAATGAGTAACATTCGAAGTTTTAAACATACACTTTGCATCGCTTAACATCAAAGCAGTAATAATGAATGTAAACAAATTCTTACTTACTTTTCTGATGGTAGAATAACCTCGGCACAGGCTTACCTGTAAGATGTTCAATGAAGATTTTAAACGCCTGTGGGCAAATCAATAATTATATAAGAGTAGCTTTTTCTCATCCAATATACTTAGAACAAAATATGTCAACCATTATTTTCTTTCCTGTGAATTACAATGACGTAAGTAGCATGTATAGGAAAAGAAAGTCAAAATAAATAGAACCATGGGCAGAAGTTATAAGAATGTAAGAGTATCATATTCTTCAATGGGGCTTATGCAGTTTATAAAAATTAACTCCTTTGAGCCTTATAAATGCAAATATCGAAAATATAACAAATGAAATAGTTTAAATAACATGGTCCAGTATATCCAGTATATTAATCTGAAACACATTCTCGCCTTCTTTTCTAAATAAAACTCATCATTCTCCTACTCTTATCCCAATTGCTTGGGGTCGATACAATATGTACTTTTTTTTCATAGTACATATTGGAAAAGTTATTGGCAATACGAATGTTGAGGAAGCGAGTGAAGTATGCAGAGATAGAGTTCTCTGGCACTCTGTTATCTCTGCCTATCCTGCAAGGGATATGGCGTGATGATATATGTTATTGGCAATAGTTTTATGACCGTCCACCTGCCAGACGTCAAGCCTCGAAGGCATCAGATGCAGTTGGTCCAGGTCGTTCTAAGGCTCTTAGTCGTCTTTTACGACATCCACGATCAACAAATTAAGGCTTGGTAGTATTCGTAGCCGCTACCACATAGCACATTTCTAAAGAAAACTATTTAACATTAAAGTTTCAACAATATTAATTATTTCGGCAAATATCACATCAACGTCACGTAGACATTTATTAGACATAGTATCAACGAAATAGCAATTTGCGGCGGCTGTACATTTACGTTTAGCCATATTCAATTCATCTATCAACAATTTGAATGTTAATTAAATTATCTCCTTGTTCTTACTTGTAATTAAGCATTCTAATATAATCAAAATTTCACAGCGCACTACTCCTACGCCTACCATCAATCTACCTGATCTACCGGAGTGTATTACTAAAGTAGAAGTGGCGAATAACGAGGCCAGTGGAGATACAGTAACACCACTCAGCGCTCAACACCAGCTACAATTGTTGCGCGAACGCCTAGACCAACAGGCGCAGCAAACGCGTGCCGCTGTGGCTCAATTGTTATTACTACGAGACCAATTAGCCGCTGAACAAGCTGCACGATGTGAAGCTCAGGTATATGATATATATATATTAATTTATTATTTGCACTCTTTATTTTAAAACCTCTGTTATCATTTTCCTGCTCCTATTCCAATTATTTTGGGTTATCGCAATATATACTCCTATTCGATTGTACATATTGCACAAAAATTATTGGCAATAGTTTTATGACCAGCCGCTGGGTTAATGTCCTTGTAAATCTCTAAAGCTTCAGTATGTGTCGGTAATTGACACTAATTCAATTCTACTATTTTAATTGTTAAAATTTTTAATTTCATATGTCTATACCAGGGGTCAGCAAGCTTGTGAGTCGGAAGAGCCAAAAATTAGAATTTATAAAGGTATAAAAATTTTAAAGAGCCACAATTTTTTTTTTGCCAACAATAATTTGTGTCGAGGATTAAGCATTTATCAATTCAAAACCATTTTTATATGTTATCTTTATAAAATATTTTTTTGCATATAGAACTAAAGGCAAAGAGCCGCATGTGGCTCGCGAGCCCCAGGTTGCCGACCCCTGGTCTATACAATTAAAATTAACTGATTCCAACCTCTCGTCTTTTTATCATTTCATAGGAAGTTTTAACGCAAATCAAGTTTGATTTGCAATGGTTTGATAGTTTCATCATCATCATCACAGCCCATATATGTATGTCGCACTGTTGGGCTCGGGCCTCCTCCGTAATGGGCGGGAAATTAACCTACTGTACCGCGCTGGTCAGACGTGTTGGTATAGGGTTTTGTTTCGAGTTTTGCTTCTCTTGCATAGATGTTATATGCGTTTTATATCCCTTAGTCGTCTCGTACGATCACCCACTGATAAGATAGGGGGTGATGAATTGTATTCTTACTCCGTCACCACACGGATAGTCTCATAAAAAAACTGTAAATACGTGGTCTTGCTTCCGTGTGAGAATGTTGCAATAGTACAATTCACCACAATCTTTCTTGCCCGTACGTGTACGTAAAAGACAAATAAGGGGTTTAATATGGAAATAACATTTATGTAAGAGAAGGAAAGCCAGAAATAAAACCCTATATCAATTCATTTGACCAAAGTGATATTATAGATCCTTTACTATTATGGAGGAGAGAATTTAGTAGGAGGACATTTACGAGATAAGATGATGATAAAATACGCGGTAAATATCACCCACAACAGCTTTTCTTGTTTTGAATTTCTTAGTAAAAGTATCATAAATTCAAAAATAGAATACTGACTATACTGTCTCTGCTTTTGTAAAATAATTTTCCTCAATTAGCTAATTATGTTATAATATCTGAAATTATGTTTCATCCAATATTTTTGTTTAAGAAATACTGAAGCGCATATCTTTATATTAAATAGTTTCTAATTTATTTATAAATTATATTTATAATGTACTTTCTACTAATATTTATTCTCTCTACTTATAGGAAATCTATTTAAATAAAACGTTTTTGAGTATGTCTTTTTTAAGTTTCATCAGAAAATTAATAGTGTTTTAATAGCAATAACATTTAATCAAATAATCAACAGTAAAAATCGGCCAAGTGCGAGTTGTACTCGCGCACGAAGGGTTCCGTAAAACTTAAAAAAAAATCAAGTTTGTTGTATGGGATTAAATATTTATTTTATTTTATTTTTAGTATTTGTTGTTATAGCGGCAATAGAAATACATCATCTGTGAAAATTTCAACTGTCTAGCTATCACCGTTCTTGAGATACAGCCTGGTGACAGACGGACGGACAGCGAAGTCTCAGTAATAGTGTCCCGATTTACCCATTGGGTATAGAACCCTAAAAACGGGGATTATAATGACAGCAATTGCATTGTGTTTATCCGATTGAACATACACACTTAGCTACTATATGCTAAACATTTCATCTTTACAGATTGATTTTTATTCACTTCGTTATAATATATTTCAACACTTTTATAAATGTACCAGCTGATTTGTGTAGTACAATTTTTCAAGCGTTATTGAGCTTATAATATACATACATACATACATATCATCACGCCATATCCCTTGCAGGGTAGGCAGAGAGAACAGAGTGCCAGAGAACTCTATCTTTGCATACTTCACTCGCTTCCGCAACATTCATAATTCTCTTCATACAAGCTCGCCGGTTTCGGAGACTCTTGACTCCACCTTCCTTCAGTACATGACCGATCTGGTCTAGGTAGGTTAGTCTCGGTTTCCCCGGTACCTACATGTATATTATTATATAATAGTATTTCAACATTGTAATAATTAATATAAAGACATTGTAATATCTTAATTGCTATATAATGACTGGTTAAAAGTATAATATCTGGATGACCGAGCCAAATCCGTTATTATACTTTATGTAAATTGTATTTTTTTGGAATATGTATTTAGATATTATGGGCTATCCGTGCGGTGACGGAGTGACAATATAATTCACAACCTCCTATCTTACCCATGGATAATCGTAAGAGAGGACTAAGGGATATAAAACGCATATACGAGTAACATCTATGCAAAAGAAGGCAAACTCGATATAAAATCCTATATCAACACGTTTGACCAACGTGGTAGCCCAATAGTGAGACATATGAGTTGAGACAATGATGACTAAGAGTTTGTGACAAAATTCCGAGTATATTTAGAAACTAATTAAATATTGATGAAGAATGTATAGCCTTCCCTCACTTTTCCGTTGGAGTTGTAAAAACCGACTGAAGGATTAGCATGATAAGGAATCGTAGTACAACCTGGTAAACACTAATAGCAATTGCCAATCCGTTTGCTAAGTGTGGTAAATATGGCATGGTTAAAGGAGAATCGGTGAGTTGAAGGTGCAAGTATATGGATATGGATGAGCTGAAGATGCAAGTACTTTTTTTTTTGTGGTAGAACCACACTGTTGATAGATTTCTATCTACAGCCGCGGGCAGGCCCGACTGGAGTAGTACCACACTCTCGTAAAATATTAACGTTTGAGCAGTGACTTTTGCTGCTGTGCTTCGTTTGGTGAGCGAGAGAGCCGGTGTCCAACTGCCGGATGTGCTCGTGGCGAGTTCTGGTGATGCTTGAAATTTACGGTGATAAGGTTTTGTTTGGGGCAATGGGCGTGAGGAGCTGACATGGGGTACAGAAAGACCCTGTGGAATTGGTCACCGCCAGCCAACTGCCTGTCAGCAGGGGACCCGAACCCAGGACTATCCCCCTGGAAGGCTGTCCAGTCAACCGACGAAAATCTCGTTGCGGAGTCGTCGTGCCGGAGGGAAACCGGAGTGGAGCCCGACGGCTACAGGCGGGAGGACACCGGGGGCCCTTCCGTGCTTCGTGTCAGCTCTTCACACAAGCCACCCTCCAACCATGTACTGTGCCCCGCACCTTTTTTGGCATCACCGAACCTCATTCCGCACAACCACACTCCCTTTCTCTTCTTAAAAACAAAACTGGTAATGAAAAGGATAATCAAAAAGATAAAGTTTTACACGGCAGTCCCTCTATCCATATTTGACGTCGACTTTGCAACATTAGGGGATTATACAGTAATCTCAACGCCGTCCACCATCACATCGAGACGGCGCGGCCTGCCTTGCTATTTATAACGGAGACGCAGATAGGTGCCCCGGATGATATTTCGTACCTAAATTACCCCGGCTACGAGTTGGAGCACTCCTTCCACCGTAAAGCTGGAGTGAGCGTGTTCATCCGGGGTGACAACTGTTGTCGCTGCTTTAGGGCCCTCGAGCATGGTGACTTGTCAATTTTATGGTTACGCGTAGACTATGGAGGACCTGTATCTACGCGTGACTCTACAGGGCCCATGGCAGTGATTCAGAGTCAACTTATTTATTCGAGTACGTTCAATGGGGGATTGACAAAATATTGGAGCAGTGTCCATCAGTGGAGGTAGTGGTTCTTGGAAACTTCAATGCTCATTATTAAGAGTAGTTGATTTTCCACACCAATGACCTCCTGGGTAGGCATTTCTTCAATATGATATGCAGCCTATGGTTTCTCTCAACTGGTAGATAGCCCACCCGTGTTCCAGACATTAAATCAGGGACACACAGAGTTTGGCAATATAAGTCAGCAGATTAGGATAGGTTTCGGGAATTCTACGCATCCTACCCATGGAAGCGGCTTCGCTTCGCCTCTAGGCACTCTGGCATTTGGGCGGATCACGTTACCGACACGATTATTACGGGGATGCAATTATTTATCTCCAACTCTGAACTACCTGTCGGTGGCTGCAGGCGTCCTTGGTTTAATAGGACCTGCAGTACGGCGTCACGGCAGAAGCAGTACGCATACTAGGCCTAGAATAGGGCCAAAAGATGTTGGGAATGTCAAAGAGGAGAAGCGAAAATTTAATGCCGTTTCTAGATCTAGTAAGACGGCTATTGCCAGAGCCAAGGTGGAACATGTTGCCAGAATTGACGAGCGAATGGAGAGCTATCCCGCCGGGACTAGTGCATTCTGGTCACCAGCCAAAGCTGCCCAAGGCAACTTCTGCCAGTCTAATCGCCCACCACTGCAGAAAAATGATGGCAGTCTAGCCCACAGTGCAAAGGAGAAGGCTGATCTTCTGGGTCAATTTATTGCCTGTAACTCGACTTTGGACGCTAGAGCTACCACACCACCTACCATCCCGCTATGTGAAAGCTCTCTGCCTAAAATCCGCATTACGCAGCGAGCGGTCAGGTGGGAGCTGCGGCTTTTAGACGTACATATATCGAGCGGGCCGGATGGCATCCCTACAGTGGTCCTGAAAACGTGCACCCCCGATTTGACCCCCGTCCTCACGCGCTGATACCAACTTTCCTGTGATACTAATAGGTTTCCATCTTCGTAGAAGGTAGTCCATCTCCACCCGATTCCTAAAAAGGGAGCCCGATCGAACCCGTCCAATTACAGGCCGATTGCGATAACATCCTTGCTCTCCAAGGTAATGGAGAAAATAATTAACCATCAGCTTCAGCATTACCTTGAGATTCATCAGCTGATCAGTGACTGCCAATATAGCTTTCGTCGCGGCCGGTCAGCTGGTGATCTTCTTGTGTACGTCACACACCGCAGAGGCCTTGGAGGACAAGGATGAGGCGCTAGCGTTCAGCCTAGATATCGCGAAGACGTTCGACAGGGTCTGGCACGGGGCCCTTCTATCCAAACTACCATCATATGTAATCTCCAAGGGACTCTGTAACTAGATCAACAGCTTTCTGGATGGTCGGAGTATAAAAGTAGTCGTCGGCGGCTCCTGCTCCGAGACCATAACAATTAATGCTGGTGTACCTCAAGGCTCGGTGCTCTCCTCGATGTTGTTTATTTTGCATATTAACGACATGCTTTCTATAGAGAGTATACGTTGCTATGCGGATGACAGCACGGTGACGAGTGATACACCGAGCATCAGAATGTCTCTCGAAGTATGTGCCACCCTGCAAAGCGCCTCTCTTTGCCGTGCGGACGGACTGCCTGTACCCTATCCTGTCTTCGATGGTCTGCTAGACCCACTTAACTACCTGCAAAGGTGTGCTATTTGGATCGTCGGTGATCCCAATCTTCCGGACAAATTAGAGTCGCTGGAGCGGTGGAGAGACTTTGGGTCACTCTGTGTACTCTACCGGCTTTTTCACGGGAAGTGCTCTGAGGAACTATTTGACTTGATACCACCGTCACCGTTTTACCACCGTAGCACTCGACACCGTAGCTGTGTTCATTTCACCTGGAAAGGATACGGTCCTCGACTGTACGTTTTCAGTGATCATTTCTCCTACGTAATTGCAAGATATGAAATGAGAAGAGACTTAAGAAGAGCTCTTTCTACACAGTAGGCAGCGGCCTGGCTATACCCCTGTTGTTGCTAGGTCCGTGTGCAACAGTATCACTTACCACCAGGTGCTCGTTTGCCACCGTAGGCAATAAAAAATAAAATATGAACATAAAAGTCGGAGTGGCTACCGCCTGGATTCAGAAACCATCTGATTTTCGGCAGACAAAGTGTCTCTATGATGGATTCCTTCTTAAAAAACGATTACAAAGAAATTGAAACGAACTAACATCAGAAATTATTATAAATAGAAGCTGAGATAAAGTCGATAGTTCAAGTTGAAAACGAGACGGACTTCGTATATTTATTTTGTTAATAAATAATAAATCTTTGGTTATATTAAAAAGTAATATTAGGTTAAGACCTTTAGTAGTAAATTGGTAATTACTCGTAGTTTAACGGCAATGATAAAATTGTAAAGAACTGTTTTTTTATAAGTTCCTTAAAACTATTCTTAATAAATAAGGCATAAAATTCGTATCCCAGGTCAAGTTAAATCATCTGTCTACGCTGTCCTGACTTAACATCTGGCTTAACCTCAAAATATCGTTAACCCTTTGGGTTACGGAGGTCAGATGACGGTCGCCCCGTAGAAAAATTATCTTCTAACCGATTTTTGCTAAACGAGTAAAAATTAATGGAGAAAGCCAAAGATTAGGAAGATAATGAAGTATTTTTATGTTTCATTAGGCTTTCGTTTTATTCAGATTTATGTGATGTATATTTTTGTATCTACTAATATATTTCCTTTTATTATATTCCAGGCCCGTACACATCAGTTACTTGTCCACAACAGGGAATTGCTAGAACATATTGCTGCTCTCGTTGCACACCTTCAAGAACGGGAAAAAGGATCCTCTCGACCAATCAGCGCCCAACAACTGACATTATTACCTCAGGTCCGACATATTTAATTTTTTTTAAATCTAATATTATTAATACACTATTATTTATGTATATATATATATATATATATATATATATATATATATATATATATATATATATATATATATATATATATGTATACCCATCTCTTTGTTTGATTCAGGATAAAATTTGCCAACTGTATATATATAGTACTGCATTGCTCCACGTAAATTATGTGAACCAACTTGTTTATTACCTTGTTTGCATTCTGTGTTGTGTTATAATCCGTAATAGTTTGAAAGTGTTCTACTGTTAGCTTATTAGGCATGTGTATGTCATAATTCTTTAGATATGTTCAAGCAAAAGCTATAGTAATCTGATAATTTGCATCAAATAGTTTAGCTATTTAACGACAGTTGAAAAAATATTTTTCGTTTTCTTTGCACTTAGAAAATAGAAATATTACGTTATTATTTTTATTTTGTCATTGGAATATTATTGTCATTTGTATACCTTTGAAGTTGTGTATCTATCTATAATTATTTCTGTAGCTAAAACATGCTACCATCTTCAAATTTATTAAGTACTATTTAATGACATCAATAGGTTGTAATTCATTCCACGAAGATACATTATCTATACCTCCAAAACTAAAGAAGTGAATCTCCTAATAATTCTAATTTAAATTCACTATAAATATGTGCTGTAATTTTAATTGAAAGCAATGTCAAAGCGCCATTGGCAAAACAACTAGACAAATGTGGGATTTCCTGTCACATTTGCTTCATAGATTGACACGCCATTTGTCGCTGTCGCAATTCTACCCCTATCTGACATGACATTCCTGTTTTTACTGCGGTAACAAGCTACCGCGAATTTGGCAAATTTGTTTTATTTTAACACTTTGTATTCGTAATTCTTTGCAAATTTGCAGAGAGCTTATTTAATTTAAACTTTTAGCTTTAGCGTTTGACTTCCTTACCAATACTCGTCGCATGGTCTATGAACGTTTATTGTGAGTACAGTGTTATAACCTTAGTATTTGTATTTTATTTTGTTTTGTTTTAAATTATTGTAACAAGTTTTTGTTAGAGTTTTTAGCTTGTAAATTACGCTTGCTTGCAATTGAATATATTCGCTTATTGCTGGTGTTATAATGTTTATTATGTACTTATTATTTATTTATAAATATTTTTTATGCAGGCAAAAGCTGAAAACGCAACAAAAGAATGTATTAAATCAGATAATACACCAGTTTTGAATGGAAATCGAACACCTACGAATACGGAAGTTTTGATCAATTTAATCACAGAGAATACTAAAGTTAATGAAAGCAAGGAGAATAATAACTTGCGCATGTCTCCTTTTTCTGTCTCACCAGCCCCAGGAAGTATCAACGGAGCAAGCTCAGCACCATGCTTCGACGGCATGACTAACGAACAAATACAGAACTATTTAATAACAAAATTTGAAAACCTATCTCTGCCAAACGACAACGTGGACACAAAACCAGCCACGGTAAATTACAATCAACAGTTCTTTCAAAACAGCAGGGCTTTCCCTAATATTCCACCGCTGACCAATCACTACAGCAACTCTGATCTAGCGAGCTTAATGAACCACAAAGTATATAAGGATCTGGGCAGCTCGACTGACGAGCTCGTTGATATTACGCAGGCAATGAGCGTGGGCCACTCCGAGAACTCACTATACAGCACCAGTCAACCGAGTACATCTAAAGATTCATCCGCTGACGGTTTCAGTTCCGACGATGACATACCATTTATAATGCCATTATCTCATAACTGCACATTGACCGCTACCAGCGAAGATGGTCGCGTGAGATTGATTGTGCCTGTCAGTCCATCTGGGAGTACATCAGACGTTATGGAGTCGCAAAGCAAATCTGCCAGTAACTCTGGCAATACATTGAAAGTGCCAGTACCGACACGATCTACTTCTATGCTAGCGCCTACAGCTCCAATCACGCGTACTACGAGTGAAAAGGTGCCGAACCGCAGTGAGATGATGGCAGTACTTCGTTCTCAATGGACTCGACATACAACAAAATAATTTCGAGGCAAATATAAGACAAGAATCAACAAAAAAAAAATTGAGTCAAGTTACCTAAACATTATTTGCACACGTCTTCTTAAAATATATATATTTCATGATGTTTGTTTGAGGAGCGTAAGTATTTAAAAAAATATATTACATTTTTGTTTTAGATTAGTTAGCATGTTCATAAAATGGGAGACTAATTATGGTGCCAAAGTTTGCCACATCAAATTGATCGGCGTTAAATGGAATAGATTTAAAAAAAAAATAAGTATTCATTTTTGTTTACATATCATATTCATTTATCATAAACTTTGAAATTATTTTTGTACAAAAACTGTTTCATGACGTAACATCTCCATCTCCATGATAAAGGTATCATATCGCTATGAAACTAGGTTTCAGTTTTATGATCCATATTTGTTATAGTATGAAGTGCAAACCTAAAGCAATATTTATGATTTCGATGAGCCATAAAAAAAAATGTAATAGCCCATTATCGTTGGAGTTTTAGCTTTTGAGTAATTCAAATCATACTTGTGATAATTGTTTTAAAGAATGTTACTTATTTTATAATACTACTCAATGTAGCGAAACACTTTATAGTGCATATTATGCCGTATTAGTATCTTAATTGCGTAGATGTCAAAGTTAAGTAAATTGTAGTTATAATATTTATTTACAATAGTTGTTAATAATGATAAATATTATATGTAGCACTTCTCAAGGTATACAGTCGTCTTTTACAAAATTCAATTCTCGTTATAATAAACTAATACAATGTATACACGAATTGCATCTGTAAAATAATTATTGTTAAATGTTTATCTGAATACATGTAACTTAAATACATTTTTATTGGACACTTGTAATGTATAATGTAATAGTCGTTATATTATCACTATAATATCTTAATGATATTTTATAGTTACTTTTTTAACATAGTCTTATATTCTATTCTTGAAATGTATTTATATATTTTATTATAAATCAATCGGCATTGTAGTTAGAATTACGTTAAAACATATATCATTATCAATATGCTAATATTCCAATATTAGGTACAGATCTTTTCTTAAAAAATGTAGGTCTGATTTAGTTATTGACTATTCCAAATATGGAAAGAATAAAGGTTAAACAGTTTTAAGATTTCAATTCCTATCGGTTTCAGTTTCATATTAAACTTAATGCTAAAAAAAGAGGAAATGAAAAAGACCACATTATCGTCTTGACCTTCCATTATATTCTTGACCTTGTTCTCTTTGGTTAGGGTTATCGCAGTATTTTTGGAGTTTACTCCTTAAGAATCGATTTTTATATAAGGAGCCCGGTATGAGAAAAAATTGAGGAGTAAAATCTAGTGATCGAATGACCTCGTTACGTTTTTGGTGCGCAACCTATTCTGCGCACATTTCACTTTCTCACGTGAGATAATACTTGACTGAACAGTTTTAATAAATGTAAATAAATATATATATATTATTTGTAGTCAAATGAGCTTTTTTGCGCCTGTTTTGATAATCGTACTTAAGGAGTAAACTCCAGTCATGCGTCGGAGCTGACACACACACCTTAATTTTTTTATTTTAATACACAATAAACCTAAAGGGTTTATTGTGTATTAAAATACTATATTAAAACTAATTTACATCATCATTCTCCTACTCTTATCCCAATTACTTGGGGTCGATACAATATGTACTCCTCTTTCATAGTACATATTGTAGAAGTTATTGGCAACAGTTTTATGACCGGCCGCCTGCCAGACGTCAACTCTCCCTGGGAATGTAATTGTTGACCAAACGGCATCAGATGGAGTTGGCCTAGGTCGTTTAAGGCTTTTAGTCGTCTATTACAACATCCACGAGCAAAGTAAGGGTTGGTAGTATTCAAAGCCGCTACCACACAGCTAAAACTAAATTACATATCATATGGATACATATTTGATGTTAAAATTATCGTTATCTTAAAATTCATTTATTACAAAGTAATTATATATAATTAAAATAATCAATTATTAATAAAATATAATATAAACACATATTTCAAAGTTGGCATTTACATTTCTTCGGATTAATTCATCATCGTTTATAAGATGAAGTTGAAATTAATCATTTTAGACAATCAGTTCTTTAAAATTAATGTTTGAACAATCGTAATTATTGTTTTTAGTGAGTTAAATATAAATATATATATATATATATATATATAATCTAGTCAATACTTGAAACAGTCAAATTATGTAATAAATTTTAAATTCAAGAGGAACATTGACATTAGTAGGGGTGCGCTGCAAAAAGAATCAATTTATTATTATATACATACATGTTTCCACACTCAGTATTGATTCTACGAGAAAGTTCCACGAATCAACTTACCTTAAGATTCGCTGTTCAGTAAATTATACTCATAAAAAAATATATAAATTTGATTATTTAAAGTGGTCTTTCTAATCTGGTCTTAAGATTTGCGAGCTCAAATTTATCATTCATTTGATAAACTTCAATACATATTTATTATTACGTTGAAAGTAATAATGAAAAGAAAATTTGTTCAAGTATATAATTCTATAATCATAATTACTGTCTTTAGAGAATATCAACTTCACAAAAATAATGTATTTATAGATTTATCCGTGTATGTTTTACTTACTTTATGTAATATAATACCAAAATTAATATATATTATATAATAAATATATATATATATATATATATATATATATATATATATATATATATATATATATATATATTTATATATATATATATATATATATATATTATAGTTCGTAAGCATGTATGCGTTATAATTTTCACAAACTGTTCTGCTATTCTTTGTATGTGTAATAGTTGTGTACCCAATTAATAGTCGTTAGAAGGGAATGTCAAAGTTTCAAGCATAAATGTTAACACAATAACGTCGTAGAAAAAAAAGCAAAACGTTTATGTAATCACATATCTTTGTAATGTATAATTTAAAATTTTAATCACAGTTATAATAAGCATCTATCAACAAAAGTAATAGTAGAGAATGTTATACAAATAAAAATACTATCAATAACGTTGTATCATTCCAAACCATTTATGTAATTATTTTATTTTAATTAATTACGTTTGCCATCATAGCCATCAAATCATTAAAACATCTACACATATAAACAATGTTGTTTTCATGTAATATAACTTGCCCTATCCAAATTAATAAATTTCCTCTACTTCCTACTGCTGGATGATTGATTACGAAGGAATCTCAAGCTCCTTTCTAATAAGATGCATATTGGTTTGCACTGCTCTGTTAAAATTAGTTCAATTAAGATTTTATTTCGATATTATCTTCTCATACAGTGATATCTTCGACTTATCGCTCTGGTAGTTGTCTTTTTCAAAAGACCGGGATAGGCATATGTGATATCTTACTAAATTAATTACTCTTAAGAATCCATCTATGCATCAGCCCGTAAACGTCCACTGTTGGACATAGGCCTCCTCACGAGAATGCCATTTGCAATGGTCCTGTGCCACTTGCATCAAACGGTTTCCTGCGACCTTGATAATGTCATCAGTCCACCGAGTGGGGGGTCGTCCTACGCTGCGTCGTCCGATTCGTGGTCGCCACTCGAGAACCTTTTTTCCCCAACGGTTGTCGGTTCGTCGACCTATGTGGCCTGTCCATTGCCACTTCAACGTGCTAATTCTTCGAGCTATGTCGGTTACACCCGTTCTTTTACGGATTTCCGTATTCCGGATTATATCACGTAGAGAAATACCGAGCATAGCCCTCTTCATAGCACGCTGAGCGACTATGAGCCTCTTTATGAGGCCGACATTTAGAGACCACATTTCAGTGCCGTAAGTATCATCGCTGGTAACACACACTGGTTATAAACCTTAGTTTTCAGACACTGCGGAATATTAGACGAGAAGATCCTCTTAAATTTCCCGAACGCTGCCCAGCCAAGATGGATTCGTCGGCGGACCTATTTCTCGAAATTGGATCTACCTAATTGGACTGTTTGTCCTAGGTAAACATAGTGATCGACAACTTCGAGAATCGTATTCCCAACCAGGATCGGTACAGAAATGACATGGGCATTAGACATGATTTTCGTATTGTCCATGTTCATTTGTAGCCCTACTAGTTGGGAGACCTTGCTGAGGTCATTGAGTAAAGTGCCAAGGTCCTCCAGGAATTCTGCCATGACTACGATATCATCTGCGAATCGAAGGTTAACAGAGCAGCAGATAATAGCAAATGGCGAAACGGGCACACCAGGGTTAAGAACACGCCCAGTGGCCCTCTGTATTATCTGGCGTAGCGTGTGGATGTGGTCTATGATATTATAACCTTTTCGGAAACCGACTTGTTCGGGCGGCTGGAAGTCGTCTAGCTTGCGCGCGAGTCGGCTCGTAATGACTCTTGAAAATAATTTGTACACGTGGCTCAGGAGTGAGATGGGTCTGTAATTCTTTAACAGTGTTTTATCGCCATTCTTGAAAAAGAGTACCACCACACTCCTGGTCCACGACTCTGGAACGTCGCTTCCGAGAATGATAGAATTAAACAGCGCCCGTAGAGCTTTTAAAACCGGCTTGCCGCCTGCCCTTAGGAGCTCTATGGTCATTCCGTCATCTCCCAGTGTCTTTCCATTATTTAATTGTTT
The DNA here is from genome assembly GCA_905163515.2 of Lymantria monacha. Lineage (NCBI taxonomy): Eukaryota > Metazoa > Arthropoda > Insecta > Lepidoptera > Erebidae > Lymantria > Lymantria monacha. The sequence continues at coordinate 46,352,913 of LR991081.1, read as the reverse complement.
TAGAACAATTCTGATTTCGTACAAGCTGACGTCCGGGATTTCTTCGGTATAGTGCCGAGTTAGCTTGGATCTGGGTCTCGGACCAAGCCGACAACAGGATTCAGGGATGATTTCTGTCTGCCCATAGAACTTTTCGACCTCTCCCAAGATCTCACTCTGGGATGAAATGACAGTACCGTTCTCAGTCTTCAGCTTAGTCATTTGGCTCTGCCCAATAGACAAATCTCGTGCAAACACTTTGGAGCCTCGATTTAGCTCTATTGTCTCATCAATACGCAGTATATTGAATCGGCGAATATCGCGTCGCATAGATTTGGAGATTTGTTTATTAAGCTGCTTAAGTTCGGACCAATCGGCTAAAGACTGTACCGTCATTTCCTTTCTCCTCTCCACGAGTTAAAGAGTCTAGTCAAAAAGCTTATTGTTCTAGTAGCGGGACGGGCCTTAAAGAATTTTGACCCAACCGCGTGGACAGTTTCTACGAACCTGTTGTTTATATCATTCGAAGATGCGCACTCTTCCAGGCATTGGAAGCGATTAAGTAATTCGAGTTGAAAGCTATCGGGGTTCTGATATTGGACAGGTGTAGGTCGGAGTGCATTCTTCATCAAGCAGGATCGCTCTACTTTCATACGAAGATTCAATGTGCCTCGAACCATCCGGTGATCACTCCCAGTTTTAATCCCGCTGATCACAGAGACATCATTGAATATTTGTCGCTTGTCCGTCAAGATGGAAGTCTATCTCATTTTTAGTGGATCCATCAGGGCTAATCCATGTCCACTTTCTTTATGGCTGCTTCTTGAAGAAGGAATTCATCATAAAGAAGCCTTACTTCTCCAAAAATTCGGCCAGTTTTTGGCCCCTTTGGTTTCTCTGTCCAAATCCACCGTCCGGGTTGAGAGCTCTCAGCGCTCCCCTATAGTCCGGACAAAACCGTTGAAGCCATCTACTGCTAACAGACACACACAAAAAATATAAATTATTTTTTTATATTTATATATGCATTTTATTTTTTATTTATCTGTTTTTATATAATTTTCTTTTTATATTTCGTCGATATGAGTTGAGTGAGGGCTGAGGGCCTTACTCATAGTCTAAGCAAAGCTGTTAAAGCCATTTGCGGCCAATAATTGTACATAATATTTTTTTTTTGGGTTAAGAACTTTCCTAATTCTCTCTATAATATTAGTATGAAATTAAAGGTTTGAAAAGTAAAAGGCGATAATTTAAATAATAAATTAAATAATAAATAAATTATCGCACTATATCTCATGTGGCCGCCACTCTGAGATGGCGGATTGTATTTTTTTTTAAACAACTTTAATAGGTTTCAAATGAAATTGATTAAAGTATAGAAAATGATAAAATTAATGACATCATACTAAATTCAATATTCCCGCCATTTCACAAAGATTAGTTTACAAAGATTGGTTTCACCGATTTTAATAGAGTTATCTGTGTGTGTTCAAGTAAATTAAAAAATGTTCACTATGACAATCGATTTCAGCGTGTGCTTGCCTGCCTTACCCATAGGTGTATCTAAAGGCGATTAAGAAATATAGTATGTAGATATATAACATCAGCGAGATGTGGTGAACGTAATAAAACTCCTGACCAACTGTCTGATCAGCATAATATAGTTGGTCAATTTCTCTCCTATCGTGAAGGATGTTCGAGCCCAGCAGTAGGATGTGTGTGCTGTGGACGCTTCACACCTCCACGTCGTTAACACTCTGTGTTTGAATACCACAACTTGCAAGCGTGATGCTAAAATAAAAGTATACCAAGAGAGTGAATGTCTATAGAACTAATGCTCCAATCCACACCACAGTAACCTTCATTAAACTTACTAATCTTTTTATAAATAAGACCATAATTCCATAGTATCTTTCAAATACCTGAAAACGCGTTAAGTACTCAAAATACGTTTCGTTTAAAATAATTTTAGAAAATTGCTCAAGTTTCATTACAAGAATACTTCTCTGTCGCTCTCTTCCGCTTTTCATATATGTATATTTAAGAGTACTTACCTCTCTAAAGTACCTATACCGAAGAGTACCCATTAGCAAATTGTACTGTATAGATACTACAAAGTTTAATGTAAAACATTGGCGAAATAAAACACTGAATTAAATATATTTATTAAAAAAATGGAAACATTTATATACAGTAGAGAAGTTTCAAAGGATATATTGGGAAAATAAGACACTACATATTTGTCTTTCAAATTTTAGTCAACAGTTACATGTTCGAAACAATGTGGTGATTATTTGAATATAGCGTAAAATATTACGTATTCAACTAGTATCCAGCAATGATATATATCTACGCATAGGTATACAGAAATATAGCCAAGCCTGTCTCGGCAATAATGCCAACAATTTGCATCAAATTCGATTGGTTTTATACGTACTTAGTAGCAGTAGTAATCTTACCTAAAAATATCTGAATTTTCGCATCCTAAGAATATCTTTCTGTAGTTCATATTATATTCCACTGTTAGACTCGAAACTACAATAGGATGGAAAGTAATAAATGAAGTAATAAATACAATAATTATAATAAATAATAATAAAAATAAATAGGTAAGAGACGACACAAACACCTTAAAGACTCGCTTTAGATCCCTAAACATCCACAGCTTGATCCCTAGCTCGGTCTATGTATTCGCTAGCGTTGGATTATTACTATTTTTATATATAAATAGTTTGCTTTTTATATGAGGGCTTTGTAATACTCAACCAAAAACTTATTGTGAGACCACAATGAAGTGAATAGTATATAACTAATCCGCCATAAGTACGCTGTTTAGCAGTCGCTTAAGCTCTTTTTCTCACAAACTTGAGAAGGCTGAGACGTATATTCTTTGGCTTTCATAATGTTGTTTAAATGAACGAATTAAAAATGAAATAAAAAGTGCTATATGGAAATACTCTTAAGTGACTGATAAATAATTAAAATATTTACCTGCGATACGATACAAAGACTTTAATAAAATTCCATCGTGTGTCTACGGCACAGTCTCTCTAGCATTTTTTTTTTGTTTTTTTTTTTGTTTGTGTTTTTAGCTGTTAGCCGCAGATGGCTTTGACAGCTTTACGCGGACCAGGGGTGAGCGCTGAGGGCTCTCAACCCGATAGTCTCTCTAGCCTTTCACAATATATTTAAATATGTATTAAGTAGTTTAATTTAAATAAAATGCAATAATTAGTTTTATTTTCGTATTATATATCGAGTTTTCATTTTCTTTTATTGAAACATTAAAGGATCATCATCATTCACCTACTCTTATCCCAATTACTTGGGGTCGATAAAATATGTACTCTTTTTTCATAGTATTTAAGGCTCTTAGTCATCTTTTACGACAGCCAAGGGCAAAGACCAAAGGGCCTCAGATGGAGTTGGCCTAGGTCGTTTAAGTCTATTACAACATCCACGAGCAAAGTAAGGGTTGGTGGTATTCGTAGCCGCTACCACACACTCCACACAGCACTGAAACATTAAATAAGATATATAAGTTCTCTTGTGATACTCGTTAGGTTGGTTAGTTAGAGTTAGTGGTTCCATTGATCAGAATCTATGAGTTCCTTTTAATGTTTATGGATGCGATTCTACCGCGTGAGGGCGATGCCCCAGCAACACCGTTTTTGGTCCGTCTGGGCGTCGACGGGGACGTTACCCAAAAGGGTAACCTGCCGAGCGGGCCACGGATATCAAGGAAACGGTACTAATGGCCGGCTCGATGCTATTGGAGAGGGAACAGGGCGGAATGTGTCCAGTCCATAGTCTACCTACATATTAAATTAATTTTATATATTTTTCAACACAGTACCTATAAATATTACAACACAAGCGAAGCATACAAATTTAGAAATATTTTCATTTGATGTCTTTCACTGCATAATTAGGAATAGTTTTATTCTTACTATTGTAATTATTCTCTAATTATTTCAATCCTTTATTAAAAGCCATAATCTATTTCAAGGAGCGCATATAACTGGCAATATATTATCCCCGTGCGTAGTAGGTTATTCACACGTAGGTAACAAAATATTCACTTCAGCCTGAGTTTGGGAAGTAGAAGCGGGTAATATAGCCTAACAACAATCTTGAGTCTGAGTGTCCAATATTCCTATACTCATAAAACTAAGAGTACCCACTCGTGTAGGTACTCTTAGTTTTATGTGAAACACCTTTAAAAATTTCTGTATTTCTGTATCACGCCTTAACTTCTGAACTAATCGTCGTCAAATATTGCATTCACGTTGTCAGGAACACATAAAAAGCTATAGGGTTCCTTTCATCAAGGTAAGTACGTGTTCCTTCTTCTTCTTTGCCTGGCGCTTTCCCATTTTATTTAGGCTCGGCCCTCGTATCATGCGTCTCCAGGTGGCTCCGTTCTGGGTCGTCTCTTTGTTGATTTGGACTTCTCTAAGGTTTCTAATTTACTACGGACATCCATGTGATTCGGCGTCTTCCTCATCCTTGGGGTTTTGTTTCGATATCTAGCACTCTTTTGGTCATATGGTCGGATGGTCGCTTCATAATGTGTCCATACCACCGCAGACGGCCCTCCTGTAGTTTATCTGGAATAGGTCCTACTTTGAAGGTGTCTCTTATGTGTGTGTTTCTAACATGATCCAGTCTAGTTACATCACCTGCCCACCTGAGCATCTTCATCCCTGCGCAGTGTAACTGATTTTCGTGCTGCTTTTTGAATGGCCAGCATTTAGCTCCGTATGGGAGTGTACGTGTTCCTGAGAGAAAAATAGGTTGACAAAATCTTAATGCCAGCTAAGTTTCGTTCTCAGCTAGAGTAAAATCAAACTAATTTAACTTTTTCTTTTTAATGTTTTTTCATTATGCTCACCATAATGGGTTATTTAAGAAGTTATTTGTAACAATACAGTATTATTGCTTATCCAATTATAAATCCAATTACCCTTATACAAATACATTAGACACTAGACAAATACATTAGAATATCCTAGAAGTTTGAAGTTTTCAAAGATTTAAAAATAATTTGGAAAATCCATAAGTACATGCCTCATAATTTTTATATTATTTTTTTATCATTTACTATTAGTCAATGCCATAAATGTAAATAAAAGAACCAGAAAATACTTTTGAAATTTGGTCATAAATGAACACTTTTGAATTTTGGCCATAAATGAAAATGATGTAAAAAGAAAATACTTTTGAAATTTGATGCCATTCTCGACGTAGTGCTTAACATAGCCGTTCGTTTACAATAGTATGGGATTTGTCTGTCCTTTGCCTGTCCGAATGGACGAACAAAAATGTAAACGAACCCAATTTTCATAACATTTACATACACTAATGACTAAGCAGTTTAGTTTTTTATCAATTGCAATTAAACGGCAAAGAATTACCAAGCCATTTTCGAAAGGAAACAGCGCGTTGCAATTATGAAGCGTCAAGCGTAAGGTCGTGGTCCTGCCAGATCCAGAATATTTTATCCGATGTCCTCAAATATTTTTTTAATCAACTATTTTCTTACTTTAAGCAAAATAATTGCTTTTTAATAATATCAAATACGTTTAAACGAATGTTTTTTCTTGACATATGTATGATAATATTATCCTATAAGTGCAATGTGAGAAAAATACAATCATTTTTAGGTTTGAATAGTGCTTGATTTTCATATATCGAGAGTAGAGCACGACCTCAACGCTTTGCTTATGAGGCGTGCAATATGGAAAAAAGCGACCGAATATCGCAGCGAAGCGACGACCGGTCGCTAGTATTCTAATAAGTACCTAATATTGTTCATCTACTTCACATATTTCAAATTATATTAATACTACCTTTTGTCTGCGACTGCGTTCGCGTAAAGAAAGGTGTGTAAGGAGTTCGAGGTAGATTGAACCTTGCAAACCCTGCATAGCTTTTTATTTATATGCATTTGACAAACGATACTTATCACCTTTTGTGATCTAGTTACCCGAGTGGCTTTAGGATTAAGAATATAATTATTGACACCTCTCTTCTAACCTATGAATTCTTAATAATCGCCTAAGGTCTTGCCAGAAGACAGAGCAGTGGCTCTTTCACTGACATTATCCTTTCCTTCGTTGGGGACGTCTACAAGTTTCAGGTCTCTACGATCAGCAGTTTAGGCTGTGTTTTGATCCGCCAGTCAGTAATTCATGACAAAGCATTTATATGTATAGATTATTATTAATTATAATATTTTTTTGTGTTATAATATTTATATTTTCATCTTATATTTATGATATATGTATTACAGATGCTTAACTCTTAGTATTACATAAAATAACAAAACCGCTGTTGAAATATGTTATGCGTGCTATGCGAATTCCCTTCGGTGCGGTAAATAGCGATGATTTTATATATTATATATAAATATTTTTTAATTATAAATTATAACGATAACTTTGTTATAAATGATATCTATTAAGATTATTTTATAGATCTAATGATTTTCTTATTATTTATTACCTGCAACAGTTGTCATCGAGTGCGAAAATAGACCGGTGGTTCTCACTTCTGCCTGCTACTGCGCCGGCCCTCTCTCGTCCAGAGAGCGGGTTTATATCCGGCATGGATGATGCAAATGATGCAGTGACTCTCGCTGAGGCTAAGAATCTACTCCTACAGTTAGGTGCTAAGAAGAAGCGGCGACTGTTACCCATGCGCTTTATGAGAAGAAAGATTCTAGTTAATAAACACACGTTACTATAATATTTAGAGTTAACGTACGCTGTTCAAAAAAGAATCTCACTCTTCTTAGAGTAAGTTCATTCGATTATTATGATCGCATATATTATTGATTCATATAAGTGTATTAGAAAGAAATAGCTAGAAATTGTGGTCACATATAATCTTCTTAATATATATTAGATTGGACATAGTCATTATGCAAAGTATTCGAATTTATCATCGTAGTTTTAATAAGTACGGAATTCTAAGACAATTTTATAGCTATGCTGAATTCAAAGTTGACAAACTAGACAAATTATAACTTTTGCTTTTATGCTTTTAATCATAATAAATAACCTAATTAAAATAAATTGATAGGTTTTTATTTAAGAAAAGTGTAAATGGAAAATATTAAAAAAAGCATAGACTCAAAATAAGGCTCCTATTTTTTGAACAGTGTACGCCTATTGCGTAATAGTTCAATTTATTTTTATAATTTTGTCACACCGAGAAAACTATTAAATTACAACAAAATCTTTACTAATATTATAAATGCGAAAGTAACTCTGTCTGTCTGTCGCTCTTTCACGCCAAAACTACTGAATCGATCTGAATGAAATTTGGTACACAGATGGTCTAGAGCCTGACAAAGAACATAGGCTAGTTTTTAATGCAAAAAAGGGTTGTAAAGGGGCATGAAAAGTTGTAAGGAAGTATTGTCATTTTTAAAGTCAGAAGCTTGAAATTTATTTTTAGGCTGTTGACTAGATATAAATAAATATGACTTTAAAATTTTGTAATAAAATTATCGTTAAGGGGTAAAATAAAAATAGAGGACGAGAAACTTTAGAAAAGTAAACTTTTAAGCGGGCGAAGCAGCAGGCAGAAGCTAGTTTAGAATAAATTAAAATACATGTTTAAGTGAACAAATAAAGATGACTGTCCTATACAATGAAAGGATTGATTACACTTATGTTAGTTGTAATTTAGTTTCAGTGATCTCAAATCAAATGCATTACTAATATTAATATAGCCTTCATTTAAAAATCTACACTAAAATAATTTCATATTTGTATCTTAGTTGAATTATAAGGTTTCTATATTACATTATTATTATTGTCATAAAAAATACCAGAATACATATTAAAAAAAAATAGCAGACTATACAGGTATATATATATATATATATATATATATATATATATATATATATATATACAAATATATTAATTATACAATACCACAAAAATATAAGAAGTAATGTTAGTATTAAATACATATGACTGTGTTAATCTATAAATAATAGAGATTCAACTTAATTATCACAAATAAGTTTATAGACACAGAACTTAGGGGCTGTCCATTAATTACGTGATCTTTTTTTAGCATTTGTTAACCCCCCTCCGTCTTGGTATATGTCTCTTGGATATGTGGTGACGTTTAAGACTGTGTACGAACATCACATGAATTTTTAGTACATAGAAAAAAATTGCCTAAAGCATTTTTTTAATGCAAAACGTACAAGGTTTACGCATATATATACATAACAACATAATAACTGGCGACTGGCGTGCTGAGCCGGACGGTGTTAGTTCGGCGGCGCGTGAGGACTTCGTTCGGTGCCTGGCAACAGCAAGTCAAAATAACACTACACAGCGCTTTTCGGTTTAGAAATCGCGCATTTGACGAAAAAATAAATACACATGATATCTTACTACACCCCTCCTACCCCTTGTGATATTTCGTGATTTTTGTCAAACCCCTCCCCGCCTTTCAAGCCTCACGTGATTAATGGACGGCCCTTAACGATTGTTAACTTAAGAAATTGTAATTTAGTAAGTATTACGAATATGTCTCGATTACAAATTATATTAGCTATATAATAGTGTTTTGTCCTATTTCTGGTTTCAATCACTCGTTTTTGATAATATTCGTTATTGATGTTTAAATATTTGATATTGTTAAGCAGTATTAATTAACTAGTTACTTTATACAAACATATGAAACTCAAGTTAACTAACGAACAAATGTGTGTGTGCTATTGTTTTTGATGAACATGATCTTTTTATTAATCGATAGGCTAATTAAAATTGTGCATTTCCTAGTTTGTTATATTAAAATATAATTTAGATTTAGTTATGTAATAAACTAAGAAAGTTTTAGAGTTTAGTTTTGCTCACTACATACAGCGACCAAATAAAGTATTGAACCATGAGGTGAAGCACCTTCTAGCACCTAATTTTCTCTGAGTGGAGGCAAATTGTCTGCCTTTAGGGTACTGTAGATTACCGTAAACCCTGTTTAGTAATTGAAGCTGGCACAACTGCCACCGCCAGTATACATAGCGAAATGAAATACAGTGCCATAACGTCGCAATTACGTACTAATGTTGATAACTATCCTTTTTAATTTGATTTTCTAATATAATTATAAATTTTAATGTAATCTTATTGTGATGATATCTGTTTTGTGTATTCATTTAATAATTATTACTATATACATATCATCACGCCATATCCCTTGCAGGGTAACCAGAGAACTCTATCTTTGCATACTTCACTCGCTTCCTCAACATTCATAGTTCTCTTCATACACGCTCGCCGGTTTCGGAGACTCTTGACTCCACCTACCTTCAGTACATGACCGATCTGGTCTAGGTAGGTTAGTCTCGGTCTCCCCCGGTACCTACATCCTTCCACTTTCGCATTGTATATCTTCTTAACCAGACGTTCGTTCGGCATTCTTTCCACATGTCCGAACCATCGGAACCATCCAATCATCCACCATTCGTGATGATATGTATGTATGTATTATTACTATTGAAAATGTGTTCGTATTTAATTAATTTTATGCATTCCAGTACTGTGTTATTGGATTATTTAATATAATATATATTAATTTACTTAATATATCTAGATATCGATTTGGAGTGATTATATGACTGATTATTAATTGATAGTACGTTATTTAGTAACTTGTATTTTAATATTATTTTATATAAGTTTTTTTTTTTTTATATTGATGGAAATATACATCACATATTTGTAAGAAAGGAACGTATGGTTTTATTATAAATACTTGGACATAATTCATTTAATTTTATTTTTATATTTTCCTAATAATGAAAAAAAAAATTAACTGATAGTTCATATTTTTTCATATAGTGATACAGTTGTAAACTATTATCGATTATTCGAATACAATTAATCATCATCTCAGCTCATACACGTCCCACTGTTGGGCTCGAGCCTCCTCCATAATGGGAGGGCAATTGACCTACTATATACCACGCTGGTCGGACGTGTTGGTATAGAGTTTAGTTTCGAGTTTTCCTTCTCTCGCATAGATGTTATATGCGTTTTATATCCCTTAGTCGTCTCGTACAACACACACGGTTAAGATAGGGGTTGGTGAATTGCATTCTTACTCTGTCACCACACGGAAAAACAAACAAACAAACAATACTACAATTAATACATAGCTCAAATTGCTATTAGCTTAACGCGTTAATTAAGAATCTTTAACATAAAAATCGTAATTATAATATGTAATGATTAACTATTAAATTAGTAAATAAACTTGTCCGTGTGGTGACGGAGTAGGAATACTATTCACCACCCCATATCTTACCCGTGAGTGATCGTATGAGATGACTAAGGGATATAAAACGCATATAACATCTATGCGAGAGAAGGAAAACTCAAAACCAAACCTAATACCAACACGTTTGACCAGCGCGGTATAGTAGGTTAATTTCCCTCCCATTACGGAGGAGGCCCGAGCCCAACAGTGGAACATTTATGGGCTGTGATGATGATAATGATGATTGATTAACTATGTAATTCCACATGCACCGAATTGATAGTGACCATTATACTATTTATCTAAATCCTATCAAATATTCAACTCACCACCCCCACTTTTCGCGCAGGTATCGTAAACAAAATCTACCACCAAGGGATATAATACAACTAATGAATTTATACCCCCTAGTTGCGCGGCTAATATCATTGAAATAGAAGAATAATTGCCACTAAAACCGAGTTTACGTAAGGTTTCACATTTTAAGTCCTAAAATAGACCCACGGCTCTACGTGCGTACCTAAGTTGAAATTACAACATAATATTAGATCGCAGTAGGTATCTATCTTCACTACATCCTCTGGGAGTGCAGTCTCTGACGTAACAAACGCGATCTCATGTTAGACAGTCTGAAAGGCACGTCTGGGGTAGTATATTATACGGACCTTGTAGCAACTCAAGAAAATTTCTTTGCGTTCAGGCGCTTCTGCCATACGTGCTGTTGCAATCAATGTTAAGGCTCACATATAGGCCCCACAAGCTTTGCCATATCCGTGGTGCTGTACTGCTGCGCTTCACGTGTCAGTACATCCTCTTATCTATTGGCCTATTAGCCAATTTTTGCTTCATGTCTCCCGCTTTGCATAAGAAGGAAGGGGATTTTTTCAACTCCTGTTTTTCTTTTCTAATTAAATTTGTTGCGGGTCCCAAGACAATTAAAAGCGTTTCTCGGGACTTCCCGAGGGCCAAACCTCGATGTCTTATATGGAGACCATTGTGGATCCTGGCTTAGAGGAGTTACAGTGGTGGGAATGTGTGGTGGGATTAGTCAGGTATCTATCTTGTATGAATATACATACATAGCTACCTCCACACATGGCCACTTCAGTCTTTGCTAAAGAATGAGTTTTTGTTCTGTGTATCTATCTATTGGCAAATCATTGGCGAAAACCTATTACAATAAAAAAATAATTTGTCGGAATAACGAATTCCGTCACAGTCAAGATCTTTTTATAGTAGGAATAAAAATTCTATTCAACGAGAAGGCGACAGGTATGTTACTCAAAAAAAAATATTAAAGAAAAATATACTACGTTGACTCCAAGTAATTGGGATAAGGGCTAGAGTAGGGTTATGATGAATAAATAATCTTCGTCATAAATTCAGTAAAGCCAGTACGACAAAACATTGCCATATTTCAACTTTATTACTAAATGTGTATATTCTTTATCTGTTCAAATTGAAGTTTATTTATAGAATTTAAAATAAAAAAATATTTTAGGTACACAACATCATTATCATCATCTCAGCTCATATATATTTCACTGTTGGGCTCGAGCCTCGTCCATAATGGAGGGAAATTAAGCTACTATACCACGCTGGTCAGATTTGTTGGTAATAGGGTTCTTTTTTAGTTTGCCTTCTCTTGCATAGATGTTATAAGAGATCCCTTATTCGTCTCTTACGATCACCCACGGGATAGATACACAACAACATACACAAGAAAAAAACTTGCAGTGCATGCCTTGAAAATATTTTGCAAAAGCTTAGCTCACTTTCTACTTCATTAAAGATCGGTAACTTTAAAAAAAAAATAATTGTACGTACATACATACATATCATCACGCCATATCCCTTGCAGGGTAGGCAGAGAGAACAGAGTGCCAGAGAACTCTATCCTTGCATACTTCACTTGCTTCCTCAATATTCATAATTCTCTTCTTACACGCTTGCCGGTTTCGGAGACTCTTGACTCCACCTTTCTTCGGTACGTGACCAATCTGGTCTAGGTAAGTTAGTCTCGGTCAGTTAGAAAATTAATTGTAAGGATAATTATATAATTCTCTTACGATTTTTTTTACAAGAAGTTAACTAATTTTACAATTATTTCTGTTAACTAATTTTTGCAATCATATATTTAGGTTTTTATTTTATATACAAATAAGGTAGCCCACTCCCACGGCGTCGATAGGTACACGCCGGGCGGGTCCATGGGGTCGCGTACCGCTTCTTCTGTTGTCCCGGACGCATTTAGTGGGATGTGAACACGCAATAGCCCGTCGCTAAAATATGGTCTCTCACTACTATTACCACATAATTTCATAATATTCGATATAATAGAGTATAGAGTGTGGAGTAAAAATACAATTCATAACTCTTTATCTTACCAATGGGTAATCATAAAAGAGGACTAAGGGATATAATATGCATATACATAACATATATGGAAGAGAAGGAAAACTCGAAATTCAACCCTATATCAATACATCTATCCAGCGTAATGTGGTAGCTTAATTTCCCTCCTAGTGTGAGAGAAGCTCGAGCCATCTATGATCTAAGATGGTGCATATATGACTTGAGATGGGGCATATATGACCTGAGATGATATAATTACCCAAACGACGATATAATTATCCTCTTTTTTTGGGGTGGGTTACGGTCGGCTCGCGCCTCGTACCACCCCGTCTGGAGCGACAGAGGGGCGTAAGCACGCACATCCGTAACCCACCCGTGTTACGTCACCTTCATCGTTGGGCTGACCACCGGAGCAGAGTGACTTGACGTCAGTGGTCGGTCTGACGGAATACCCCTTGAGGAGTACCCTCTCCTCGGCCGACGTCCCCTCCTCGTGGTGGACGTCGATCTTTCCTCACGTGGTCGGCCTCTCGGCGGGTGACGGACTAATTACCGAGACGCTACGCCGCCTCCTTCCACGAAACTACTGCCTCGCAGAAGGCTGCGACCGCGTCCCAGTTCCTGACGCTGCTTATCGAGCATCGCCCTGACGATGGTTGGCAGCGTCAGGTCGGCACCGATGATTGCGACGAGTTTACGACGCTGCTCTGCCCAGGCAGCACAAACCTCGAGCGTATGCTGCACCGTATCCTCGTCGCAATCGCAGTGGTGGCAGAACGGTGTACTCTCCCTCCTGACGACCGTGTGCAGATATTTGGCGAAGCATCCATGCCCCGTCAAAACCTGCACCAGTCGGAAGGAGAGCACCCCGTGCCACCGTTTTAACCACTGCATCAGCACCGGCCAGAAGGTCTCCACGGTCCGCACACCGAACCAAGGCCTCTGCAGCCGGACTGCACAACGGGCAATGACGTCTCGGCGGGCGTCGACGCGCCAGGCGGTGAGCTCTCTCATCGAGACCACACCGCCCTCCGCTCGCACCCCCAACACTCGCCTTTACAAACCAGCGAGCATTGCCGCCTCCAGGTCCCACGGGGGAGTCCCGGCCAACAGACACGCTGCCTCCGTCGACAACGATTTATTTATCCTAAATAATTATTATCATTTTAAACAGGTTATAGTCTGGACACATCCTGTCCATTCCGTCCAGGACGATGGAAGGACGGTGTGCAACCCATAACCTACCTTATATACCATATATTACCTTCCCATCGTCAATGAGTCGACCACAGATACCGGTGCCTTGACAACCATGGCAGCAGCATTACCCTTTCGTGTACCATCCCCATCGACGCCTCGAAAACATTGTTGTTTGTTGTCGCACTCAAACGGTCGAACTTTCTGCGGGTAGTGGACTGGCGTCCCTGGTCCGTCCCTCCAAATCGACAACAATCCTAAGACATGCTGCATTTATTGGCATTATTTAAATGCACTAGTATAATCAATCAATCCAGCACTATAAGATGATAATCCTAAATTATCTTACATAATTTAATTTATTTTTTTGTGTTGAGTTACTATGAATAACATGTGGCCAGCACTCAATAATCCATGTTTATGAATAAAAATATTAATAGGTATTACACATCCACAAAAAAACTATTATTACCGAACAGTTTTAAAGGACAAGAATGAATAACTTTGCTAAGCCATTATACCTTAAAGACTATTGCAATTTAATTCCATCAGATTGAAAATTGTTCATTACTCTTTTGTTCTAAATTAAAATATATATTACGGTTGATATTCACATTACGAATATAAACGCGACACTTTTTTAACCGACTTCAAAAAGGAGGAGGTTCTATGTAGGTATTTTTTTTTATGTATGTTCAGCGATATTTTTGTCTATCGTGGGCCGATTTTCAAAATTCTTTTTTCTTTCTAAAGGAGAGGTGGTCCAAAGGTGGTCCCATTGTCACCAAGTGATGATCTGATGATGGGAAGTCATGGAAATCGAGGGCAACCCTCAAATTTTATAGGCATATATTACCTGTCTCAAATATTTGCATCTGACAGTGATAAACTCATTTAGGTGAGCTGATGATGGAAGGTACATCTCCTGAACGGTTAGGAGTTGGAGGATAATTCTTTTAATATCATACGCACGCATAGACCTTTAGCTGTATTCTTTCAAGTTAACTCCTGAGGTTGTCCCATTGTCACCAAATCATGATCTGATGATGGAAATTCCTGGAAATCGAGGGCAACTCTCATTTTATAGGCACATATTACGTGTCTCATGTATTTTTCAAAGCTATTCAAATATTTGCATCTGGCAGTGATAATCTCATTTAGATGAGCTGGTGATGGAAGGTACATCTCCTTAGCGGTTAGGAGTTGGAGGACAATTCTTTCAATATCATATGCACGCATAGACCTTTAACTGTATTCTTTCAAGTTAATCACGTAAGCTGATAATGTAAGGTACTACTCCATAACGATTAGGAGTTAGGTAATTATTTATGTTGCCGATATATGATCTTTGTTACGAGACCCACATTTAGGGACCACATTTTCATGTCATTAATCATCACTGTTTATAGACTTGTGCCTTCAGACACTGAGATATATTAGGTGAGATGATCAAATCCAGCCGTATTGGATAATTGTATCGTACCTATTTAGAACCGTCTTATTCTTTGGCTTACGCTTTCTCCTGGTATAGTCTTTTGATTTGAGTAGTTTATTAGACCCTAAGTCGCAAAAAGCTGTCCCTCTAGAGTCTTTACACAACTCAGTGCAATATAAAACTGATCATTGGCAATTTATTTTTGCCTAAATCAATGACAGCTTTGTTTAAGGCTTTGTAAAGTACCCTAGAGTTTATATACCGCAACCGCCCAAGAGAGGATTAGCGGAAGCATTTTCCGTTCATTATCCCGTAACCTTTCGTTGCCTGATATATGGTTGACACAGGCGCTATGGCAACTAACCCGTCACTGTCTTTCACTTTCGTGCCAATAGTGTCGTCATTAAATTTTATAATAACCAAATCAGGTAACTAGCCTGTTTCAATTTGGTCACAACGAAGGGGAAGCCTACAAGTTTGGATATTATCCCTATTGCCCGCTTACCAAGCCCTTAATGACAGAGATATTGCATCCTACCATGACTCTGGAGCCTATGTCTAGTTTTAACAACTGCATCAAACCGTCACAATTATTTACATCACTTGGATGTTGGTAGTATCTCATACCTAAGTTGTTGCCTCACGTAACGTATCCATAGCACATATGGTGTTATACGCGAATTGATTGAAACAGTGAAATTTAAACCATTGGCAACGAGATTATGAGATATATATATATATAGATACAGCATTTCGTTTCCATTTTTTCGAATAACGTTCTTTATTTTTTTATTTTGATAGTCGATTAACTCATAGTGCTATATTTAAGGCGCCAAGGCGGCTGATAGTGTGGCCTCGAAGCTGAGGGGGCTGTTCGGGCCGGAGGATGGAGTCCGAATCGCCAGGCCCGTCAAGTGCGCAGAGATACGCCTCACGGGTCTGGACGATTCCGTGACGGTGGAGGACGTCCGGGAGGCCATTATGGTGCGTACCGGATGTGCCTCGGACACCGTCCGGATTGGCACCATCCGTCCTGGTCCGGGCGGCGTCGGTGCTGTCTGGGTGCAGTGCCCGGTGGAGTCGGTCAAGAAATTGGCCGACTCAGGCAGGCTCCTCGTGGGCTGGAGTTCGGCGCGGGTAACTGTGCTGGAGCCCCGGCCCGCGAGGTGTTACAAATGCATGGCGGTTGGGCATACCCGACCGACGTGTCGCAACTGCTTTGACTGCAGCGGGCTATGCTTCCGCTGCGGTCAGGCTGGGCACCAGGCAGCATCGTGCTCTGCGGTACCCCACTGCCCCGCGTGTGCGGAATAGGCCTGCCAAGCACCGCATGGGCTCTGGGGACTGCAGACCCCCGGCATCGGCCCCAAAGGGGCGGGGCGGCTCATCGACCGGGCCCGCTCCCGCTCCGATCGCGACCCGATCGCCCGTTAGCGCGGAGGAGGAGACGATGGATACGACCCGTTAATGGACCACGAAGCCATCCGTCTCCTCCAAGCCAATCTCAACCACTCCGACGGTGCGCAGGACGTTTTCCTGCAAGCCATGGCGGAGTGGTTGATAGCAGTAGCCGTAGCCGCAGAGCCGTACGTGGTGCCCGACCGACCTAACTGGCTGGGTAGCACCGACGGCACTGTGGCAATCGTCGCCTCCACGTCGTGGCCTTCGTCGTCCCTGACCCTTAGGGATAGGGGCGTCGGATACGTCGCGGCGGACTGGGGAGAGATTACGCTTTTCGGAGTCTATCTCTCCCCTAACAGGAGCGTGACTGATTTTGGGGCCTCCCTCACCATCTTAGGGGCCTCGTTACGGCGACTGGCACCGCGCCAAGTCTTCGTTCTGGGGGACTTCAACGCCAAGTCCATGGCGTGGGGGTCCCCCAGGACGGACGACCGGGGACGGGCGGTCGAGGAGTGGGCGGCGGCACTGGGCCTCTGTTTGTTGAACAGGGGCTCGGTGCATACGTGCGTGCGGCAGCGGGGCGGGTCGATAGTGGACTTGTCGTTCGCTAGCCATCGTTCACTCGTGGCTGTCCTCTGCCCACCAGTTGGACGGGGTGGACGCCGAGGCTGGCCGCATCCGCAATGCGTTGACGCAGATCTGCGATGCGGCCATGCCCCGTGTACGGTGTCTGCCCCCGAAAAGGGCTGTCCACTGGTGGTCCCGGGAGCTGGCGGATCTTCGGGCCGCATGTATATGCGCCCGGAGGGCTTACACCCGCAGCCGGCGGCACCATCGTGATGAGGAGCGGGAGGGCCGGCTTTATGAGGGCTACCGTAATGCGCGGTCGGCCTTCAGGCTGGCCGTCCGTACCGCCAAGGACGTCAGTCGGCAGGAGATGCTGGACGGTCTCGATCGAGACCCCTGGGGTCGCCCCTATCGCGCGGCGCTGAGTAAGCTCCGCGCGCGGGGCCCCCCCCTCACCGAGACCCTCCAGCCCGGCCTCCTCACCAGGGTCGTCGAGGACCTGTTCCCGCGACGGGCGGAGCACACGCCCCCGGTCATGGCTTCGCCAGACACTGACCGGGAGGCCGACGATGACAGTGTTCCGCCCATCACGGCAACCGAGATGGGGGTGGCGGTGGCGCGCATGCGCAGCAAATCCACTGCCCCCGGGCCCGACGGTGTTCCCAACCGCGTGCTGGCCCTGGTCCTTGACCACCTGTGTCCCCGCCTCAAGGGGCTGTTCGACGCGTGTTTAGCGTCCGGGCGGTTCCCTGGGTGCTGGAAGGAGGGGAGGCTGGTGCTCCTGCCGAAGCCGGGACGGTCTCCAGAGTTGGCCTCGGCCTACAGGCCTATCGTGCTGCTCGACGATGCGGGCAAGCTATTGGAGAGGGTGCTGGCTGCCCGCATCGAGCGGCACCTCGTTGGCACAGGGCCCGATCTGTCGGACGCCCAGTTTGGGTTCAGGAGGGGTCGTTCGACGATCGCGGCTCTGCTGCGCCTGAGGGCCGTGGCGACTGAGGCCGTCGCCGGCGGAGGAGTGCTGCTGGTGGTGTCCCTGGACATCGCCAACGCATTCAATAGTCTGCCATTTAGCTGCATCAGGGAGGCGCTCCGATACCACGGAGTGCCAGTTTACCTGAGGCGGCTAGTGGCAGACTATCTGGAGGGGCGCAGCGTCCTCTACACCAACCGAGTAGGGGACGTTGTGCAAACGCCCATGACGTGCGGTGTCCCACAGGGGTCGGTCCTTGGACCCACCCTGTGGAACATCGGCTACGACTGGGCGTTGAGAGGGAGCCTCCCACCCGGGCTGGGCGTGATCTGTTACGCCGACGACACGCTCGTCACAGCCCGCGGTGGGACGCTGGAGGAGGCGGCAGGCCTGGCGACTCTCGGCACCGAAGAGATCGTCAGGCGGATCGAGGCGCTGGGGTTGAGGGTGGCCCTGGACAAGACGGAGGCCCTCTTGTTCCATGGGCCCCGCATGGGTCCTCCCATCGGCGTTTCGATCACCGTCAATTCGGTTGACATCAGCATCCGGGCCCATATGAGGTATTTGGGCCTGGTGCTCGACGGGCATTGGTGGTTTCGGGAGCATTTCCGCAGAGTCGCTCCGCGGCTCGTCTAATGCCGAATGTGGGCGGACCGAGCGCTACGTGCCGACAGCTGTACACGGGGGTCGTCCAGTCGATGGCCCTGTACGGCGCACCGGTGTGGGCGGGGTCCCTGACCGTCCGACTCAGGGCTCTTCTGTGGCGACCACAGAGGGCCATGGCGATCAGGGCTGTACGCGGGTACCGCACGGTGGCGACGGAGGCAGCGTGCCTGTTGGCCGGGAGTCCCCCGTGGGACCTGGAGGCGGAAATGCTCGCCGATTTGTATCGGCGGGTGTCGGGGGTGCGCGCGGAGGGCGGTGTGGTCTCTTTGAGGGAACTCACCGCCTGGCGCGTTGACGCCCACCTAGATGTCATTGCCCGTTGGGCAGTCCGGCTGGAGAGGCCTCGGTTCGGTGTGCGGACCGTAGAGGCCTTCCGGCCGGTGCTGATGCAGTGGTTGGAACGGCGGCACGGGGTGCTCTCCTTCCGACTGGTGCAGGTTTTGACGGGGCATGGATGCTTCGCCAAATACCTGCACAAGGTCGTCAGGAGGGAGAGTACACCGTCCTGCCACCACTGCGATTGCGACGAAGACACGGCGCAGCATACGCTCGAGGTTTGTGCCGCTTGGGCAGAGCAGCGTCGTGAACTCGTCGCAATCATCGGTGCCGACCTGACGCTGCCGACCATCGCCAGGGCGATGCTCGACAGCGTCAGGAACTGGGACGCGGTCGCAACCTTCTGCGAGGCAGTAGTCTCGCGGAAGGAGGCGGCGGAGCGCGTGCGCGAGGAACGTCTCCTCGATGGCGCGAGCCGCCGCCGGCGACTGGGGCGGCGCAGGCGCGATTACCTGCGCCTGATGCCGCCCTAGCCAAGGCCGCGGGTGACTGGATCGGGGAATTAGTCCGTCACCCGCCGAGAGGCCGACCGCGTGAGGAAAGACCGACATCCTACCCGAAGGGGGGATGTCGGTCGAGGAGAGGGTACTCCTCAGGGGTATTCCGTCGGGCCGACCACTGACGTCAAGTCACTCTGCTCCGGTGGTCGGCCCAACGACGAAGGCGACGTCACGGGTGGGTTACGGGTGTGCGCGCTTACGCCCCTCTGTCACCCCGGATGGAGTGGTGCGAGGAGTGCGCCGACCGTAGCCCACCCCCCAAAAAAAAAAAAAAAAAAAGTGCTATATTTAATAAATAA
Source organism: Lymantria monacha (assembly GCA_905163515.2). Lineage (NCBI taxonomy): Eukaryota > Metazoa > Arthropoda > Insecta > Lepidoptera > Erebidae > Lymantria > Lymantria monacha. The sequence continues at coordinate 46,332,918 of LR991081.1, read as the reverse complement.
TTTAATTTATATGAACCAGTTAAAATTATTACTTAACTACGATTATTTACACTAAAAATTCAAGTGTAAAAAGTTAAGTGTCCATCTGATGCCGTTTGGTCAACAATTAGACAGCCTGCTAGACGTCAACCATTTGGGCACTCCCACGGAGGGTTGACGTCTGGTAGGCGGCCGCTTATAAAACTATTGCCAATAACTTTTACAATATGTACTATGAAAGAAGAGTACCTACATATTGTATCGACCCCAAGTAATTGGAATATGAGGATGAGAATTAAGAAACGGTAAAGAGGGAGAAGATGTAAGTCACGGGTTCGGACGCCGGCTTCCATTAACTAGGAAGGTTGCACAGTATGTGGTTAGGTAAGCCATAGTAAATTCAAAAAATGCCTTTACAAACGTACAGAAAATGTAATGATAGTTATCACGATAATTATAACAGCAACCCAATATAAACAAACAAATAAATTTCACGAGTTTATTGTAATTTGATTGAATTCGTGTGGTGACGGAGTAAGAACACAATTCACCACCTAAGAGGTGGTCTTACCCATGTGTGATCGTAAGAGACGACTTTTTTTTTCCCCGCAAGGTGGACCATGTATGTGGTCGCGCCCCGACAAATCATCCGGGGCGACAGAAGAGGCGGCACGCAACCCCATGGACCCACCCTGCAAACACCTCTCTTCGCCGTGCGAACGGGCCACCGGTACCCGATCTTTGTCTTCAGTGGCCCGCCCGGCGGTTTACCCTTGCGGGTTCCTCTCATGTCGATGCCCCGACAGCTTTCGCCGTCGGGGCGTCGCCCTCACGCGGTGGCCTCACGTCGGGTGACCGGACAATTCCCCGGTCCGATCACCCGAAGCCTCGGTTAGGGTGGCATCAGGCGCAGATACTCGCGCCTGCGCCGCCCCGACCGCTGGTGGCGTGCCGGGTCATGGGAATCCACCCGGACTCGTTCCGCGGCCTCCTTCCGCGAGACGACAGCCTCGCAGAATGCGGCGACCGCGTCCCAGTTCCTGATGCTGTCGACCATCGCTTTCGCGACTGCCGGCAGCGTCAGGTCAGCACCGATGACCGCGTTGCCGGGCCCAGGTCACGCAGACCTCCAACGTGTGTTGCGCCGTGTTTTCGTCACTGCCGCACTGGTGGCAGGACGGTGTCGACTCCTTCCGTGCTATCGTGTGCAGGTATTTGCCGAAGCACCCGTGCCCCGACAACACCTGCACCAACCGGAAAGAGAGGACTCCATGCCGCCGCTCCATCCACTCCGTCAATACGGGCCGGAGAGACTCTACGGTAAGAACACCGTGCCTAGACCTCTCCAGCCGCGTAGCCCAGCGAGCGATGACGTCTCGGCGGGCGTCCTCGCGTTAGGAGGCTATCTCGCTAAGCGATGGGGAGCCACCCTCGTCGCGCACTGAGGTCACCCGCCGGAAGAGGTCGGCCAGCATCTCCGCCTCTATGTCCCACGGGGTTGTCCCGGCCAATACGCATGCCGCCTCGATCAACACAGTGCGGTATCCGCGGATGGTTCTGACCGTCATGATTCTCTGAGGGCGCCACAGGAAAGCCCTCAGCCGGAGGGTCAGAGACCTCGCCCATACGGGTGCGCCGTACATAGCCATTGAACGGATCACCCCCGCATACAGCCGTCGGCCCTCAAAGCTGGGTCCGCCCACGTTCGGCATGAGCCGTGATAGGGCGGACGCCGCACCGACCAGCGGGGGAACAATTCGGTGGAAATGCTCCCAGAACGCCCATCGCACATCTAGCACCAGGCCCACCTCATATGGGCCTGGATACTGATGTGGATGGAGTTGACGACTATTGAGGCGCCGATAGGCGGCCTTACACGGGCCCATGGAATAAGAGGGCCTCCGTCTTGTTTAGGGCCACCCTGAGCCCCAGCACCTCGATTTGCATGACCATCTCCTCGGTGCCGAGAGTGGCCAGGCTCGCCGCCTCTTCGAGTGTCCTGCCCCGGGCTGTGACGAGCGTATCGTCAGCATAGCATATCAAGCTCAGCCCGAGGCGGGGAGACTCCCTCGCAACGCCCAGTCGTACCCGATGTCCCACAGAGTCGGACCCAACACCGATCCCTGCGGAACACCGCACGACATGGGCGTCCGCAAAAATGTCCCCTGCGGGCCGCGCAAAGCACACTGCGCCCCTCCAAATAGTCCGCCACCAACCGCCTCAGGTACAAGGGCACCCCATGAAATCGGAGCGCCTCCCTGATGCAGCTGAATGGCAGACTATTGAATGCGTTGGCGATGTCCAACGACAACGCCAACAGCACTCCTCCACCGGTGACAGCCTCCGTAGCCGTCTGCCTCAATCGTAGCAGGGCCCCGATGGCCGAACGCCCCCTTCTAAAGCCGAATTTAACGTCCGACAAATCGGGCCCCACCTCGCCCAGGTGCTGGACGATGCGGGCAGCAAGGATGCGCTCCAGCAGCTTGCCCACATCGTCGAATCCAAGGGCCGTCCCGGCTTTGGCAGGAGAACCAACCTCCCGTCCTTCCAGCACTCAGGGAACCGTCCAGACGCCAAACAAGCGTTGTACAATTGCCTGAGGCGGGACTCGAGGTGCTCGAGGAGCGACGTCAGCACCCGGACTGATATTCCGTCCGGGCCGGGGGCCGTGTTAGCGGAACGGATCCTCGCCACAGCCACTTCCGACTCCGTCACGGGCGGAACACTATCGTCGGCCTCCCGGTCTTGATCTGGCGACGCCATGACTGGAGGCGTGTGCTCCGACTGCTGCGGAAACAACTCCTCGACCACCCTACAGAGGAAACCGGGCTGGAGGGTCTCGGTGAGGGGGAGGCCTGCGCGCGAAGCTTGTTCAGCGACGCGCGATACCGGCGACCCCAGGGGTCACGGTCGAGACCGTCCAGCATCTCCTGCCAACTCGCACCCTTGGCGGATCGGATGGCCAGCCGAAAGGTAGTCCGCGCACTGCGGTACGCCTCGTACAGCGGGCCCTCCCGTTCAGCGTCGGGTTGACGCGGGTGTAGGACCTTCGGGCACTAATGCACGGCGCACGAAGGTCCGCCAGTCTTGGGGACCACCAGTAGATCGTAAGAGACGACTAGGGGTTATAAAATGCATATAACATCTATGCGAGAGAAGGAAAACTCGATACAAAACTCTATACCAACACGTCTGACCGGCGTGATATAGTAGGTCGGTTTCCCTCTCATTGTGGCGGAAGCTCGGCCCAACAATGTGACGTAAATGAGCTGAGATAATGATGATGATTGTAATTTATTTTGTTTGTTGCTGTTCTGATGTTTTGATTACTTTAAAGTGTCAACAGTAACGTAATCATAATTTGTACGTATTATAAGTACTCTGTATTCATTTCAAAGTGGCCAATGACAATTTATTTTTACGTAGTAGGTACAACAATCGAAAAAAAAAAAACAAAGTACGATTTTAATAACAGTGGTTATATAAATTGTTGAAACAAATTTGGTAGCCATTTTTCTATTTAATTGAGATAGATCGTTTACAAATCGATTAATTATCCGATCTCAAAATTTAATTTCAATTTTTATTAACTGATGACAATTTATTTAGATTGCACAGATGGAATAGTGGTTAATATACCGACCTACCGTGCCAGTATCGTAGGTTCAATTCCCGCGCAGTACAAAAATGTGCGATCCGCATTTTGTTGTTCTGAGTCTAATTTGAGTCTTTTTTTTATTGCTTATGGTGGCAAACAAGCAAGCAGCACATCTGATGGTAAGTGTTACTGCCGCCCATGGACATTTGCAATGCCAGAGGTATAGCTAAGAAGTTGCCTACCAATACAAACCCTAAACCCAGTTGGGCGTTTGGCTGTCTCGCTCATCGAACGAAGCGCAACAGTAAATTTCCATTGCTCAGACGTCAGTCTTCTGCGAGAGTATATTACTAACCCGGACGGACCAGCCCGTGGCTGTAGACAAAAAAATTGTCAACTGCGTGGTCCTACCACTACTGAATTCCTGAATTATGCTTGTAAAGCCACCAGTCAATACAGAGATTATTAAAAAAAAATAAAAGCCATTTCATGACGCATTTCATTTTTCGTGTGTTGACGGAGTAAGAATACAGTTTACCACCCCCTATCTTACCCGTGGGTGATCGTAAGAGACGACTAAGGGATACAAAATGCATATAACATCTATGCGAGAGAAGGAAAATTCGAAACAAAACCCTATACCAACACATCTGACCAGCGTGGTATAGTAGGTCATTTTCTCTCCCATTATGGAGGAGGCTCGAGCCCAACAGTGGGACATACATGAGCTGAGATGATGAAGATGATGATTTCATGACGTTATCATCGCGTATTTAATCTGAGTAAATGGTTCAATAATTTTCTTATTGCCAACTATCAGTCTACTACAATACATATGTTCTTAAATTGACGAAAAGTCACGTTCTCAATTGACCCTTCAATTTCGTTAGTTAATAAAATCGGCCTATAACAGAACAGATGAATTGGTTTAGGCTTTTGTTTTGAGTTTTCCTTTACATCTAGTTATCTGTTAAGATTTCTTAATCATCTGTTAAGACTAACAGTCAGGTGTGGAAGAAATAAGTAAGTTTCAAAAGATTAGCTAGTTATCACATTGCAACTGCAATCTGACCTCCGCAATCCAGAGATAATCTAAAGATGTCAGTATATTAACATACATTAAACTCGCGTATTATCGATGGCAATATCTATAGTATACTAGCAGACCTGGCCACTCGTTGCTGTGGCTGAGGTAGCCTCAGTAACACGTGATGGTTATGCTAATAAATAGTAGCTTATATGAAACGTTTTTACGTTTAACATAGCGCCATCTATTAAATACTTACTCAATCCAGTCAACAGATACCGCCATCTGTGAGAATCATTTGGAGATAACAGATAATTGTGACTGTCAAATAATAAACAAATAATTTGCATTAAAATAATATTGCTATAAATTGAGATGAAAGCTATCCTATCTTTTAAGTTGGATCAAAGTACACATGCTGTGCAAATTTGATTATAATCAGTTAAGTACTTTAGGAGTCCATCGCGGACACACAACGTGACACGTAATTTATATATATTAAGATGTGTTCCTGACAGCCTAAGCCGACGGTATAACGCGCTCCCCGAAGAACACATTCTTAGAGAACCTATTTTTGAATATTACATATGCAGGTGTCTTCATATCATCCTACATTTTTAACACTAGCGATAATAAATAATGTCCATACACACAAAATTTTGGAAATTCTATGTGTGTGCAAGATGAGGGTTTGACCTTGAAATCTCTGCATAGCAGTTAAGCCATTACTGTTTGCTTGAACTTACTTTATATTTATTGCTCATGCCTTCGGCAAGTACCTGCACACGGTCGTGAGGAGGGAGAGGACACCGTCCTGCCACCACTGCGATTGCGACGAGGACACGGCGCAGCACACGCTCGAGGTCTGTGTGGCCTGGGCAGAGCAGCGCCGTGAACTCGTCGCGATCATCGGTGCCGACCTGGCGCTGCCGACCATCGCTAAGGCGATGCTCGACAGCGTCAGGAACTGGGACGCGGTCGCCGCCTTCTGCGAGTCAGTTGTCTCGCGGAAGGAGGCGGCGGGGCGACTCCGAGAGGAAATCCTCTTCGGTGAGACGCTCCACCGCCGGCGCCTGGGGCGGCGTAGGCGCGAGTATCTGCGCCTAATGCCGCCCTAGCCGAGGCCGCGGGTGACTGGACCGGGGAATAGTCCTTCACCCGCAGAGAGGCCGACCGCGTGAGGGCGACGCTCCGGCAGTTAGCTGGGGCGTCGACGGGGGATGGTACCCGAAAGGGTAACCCGCCCTAGTAATATTCTAATTGACAGAGGTGCTGTCGTATTATCGAAAAATCCATACTATAAAATGTATTTGCCTTATGACGCGCAGCACTTCAAAAATAAAGTTTTAACCAGGACACGAACACCTTTATTGGAACAATCCTTACTAATATCATAAATGCGAAAGTAACTCTATCTGTCTCTCTGTCTGTCGCTCTTTCATGCCAAAACTATTGAACCGATCTAAATGAAATTTGGTACACAGATAGTCTAGAGCCCGATAAAAGACATAGGCTACTTTTAAATTAATTTTTTTATTAATTTAAAAAAAGGGTTGTAAAGGGGGATGAAAAGCTATAAAGACTTATCCTCATTATTAAAGCCAGAAAATTGAAACTTATCATTAGGCTACTGATTAGGTATAAATAAATATGACATTAAAATTTCGTAAAAAAAATTACCCTTAAGGGTATAATAAAAATAGGGGATGAAAATCTTTAAGAAAGTAACCTCTTACGCGGTCGAAGCCGCGGGCAGAAGCTAATAATAAATAAATCACATTAAGAACCCGTTCTATGTAGAAATCAAAATCATAAATAACACGGTATGGTGTTTCTTAGAACGTGCAAGACTTCTTAATGTACCTATAGTGTCCATCGTAATTTAGAAAAAGTAAGTAGGTACCTATATATGTACGAGTTTAAAGAATGCATAGTCAGATAACACAAGGTTAAAAAGATTGCATCATTTATGTCACAGGTCTAATTTACGAATGTGGCGTCAATTAAGAGATAGGTATATACTCGTGAGTCGTGATCATATAATAAACAACAATTGCTGTATAATAGTAGGTAGAGATATATTCAGTCACTGGACATGATTCCATCCAACGATTTCACATGTATATACGTAGTTATTTATTCAAGGCTACTCGAATAATTCTTTGTATTGTAATTTTCTATGCTTCCTATATAGGTAGGTATTCAAAATTGTTGTCAAATCGAATATATCTATTACATACTTATGAACTACTAGCTTCTGCCCGCGGCTTCGCCCGCTTAAAAGGTTACTTTCCTAAAGATTTTCATCCCCTATTTTTATTTTACCCCTTAAGGGTAAATTTTTTACAAAATTTTAATATCATATTTATTTATATCTAATCAATATCCTAAAAATAAGTTTCAAGCTTCTGGCTTTAAAAATGGTGATACTTCCTTACAAATTTTTTAACCCCCTTTACAACCCTTTTTTTGTATTAAAAAGTAGCATATGTCCTTTATCAGGTTCTAACCTACCTGTGTACCAAATTTCATTTAGATTAGTTTAGTAGTTTTGGCGTGAAAGAGCGACAGACAGACAGAGTTACTTTCGCATTTATAATATTAGTAAGGATGGTTAGTTACTAGTCATAAATAAATAGCAAAACGAAAAAAAATATAAATTGCCTTTAAATTAAATTGTCGAGGTCAAAAAAATTGTAATATTATTAGATAGATTTGTAAATATAGTGTCTCACCAGTTTACTGATAAAAAGCGGCATATACGTAGGTATATATACATAGGTATATGCTGTTATTAGCAGCCCATGATAAACATACAGGAACCTATGCTCCTGTATGTCCATCACGGTCTTAGGATACTGTAATACGCTTGCAATTTATAAGCATAAATAAACAATGTGTCGATTCAGATCTTTCTCTACATATATGAAAATTATCTATCAAAATAATTTACATACGTTTATGAATTTTAACAGACAAACACACATATGCAGATTTTTATATAAGTAAAGTTATTGCAATTTTAACAATGTATATATTTTTTTATAACTTATGGTAGCCAACGAGCAAGCAGCACACCTGACGGTAAGTGTCACTGCCGCCCATGGACCTTTCCAATACCAAGGGTATAGCTTAGACCGCTGCCTACCAATAAAATCCCAAATCCACCCAGTTGGGCTTCCGGCTGTCTCGCTCACCGAATGAAACGCAATAGCACATTGCCATAACTCAGACGTCGATCTTCTGCTAGCAGCACACTCTAGAGTGTGGTACTACCTCGGACGGAGCGGCCCGTGATTGTAGACAGAAAACTGTCAACAGCGTAGTCCTACCACTATTAGAAATTATTTCACTACCACCTAATTATTTGCTACTACCACTATTAGAATTCTGCATGTATGAAATTTATTTTAAGAATGCTCATATTTAATAAAATATCACGTAGGCGACGCTGCGACCATCAGCTTGTAGTAATATAAATCATATCGAAAATTTTATTGTTCGATAACATTTTTATTGGTTAGTACCGTTTATCGTTTACCGCTTTATCTGAGGGAATTCTTGCAGCAAAAATGTTTTTGGAGATTGCTGGCGAAATAGCAACATTAAACTTATACTTCTTCTACTTAATTTAACAGACATCACTGTGTTCAATGGGAACAAAAAAAAACCCTGTTGTTTATACCTTTAACCGATCAAGGAATGCACTTAAAATGCACCCATGTGTCAAATTAAAATATGTACTTTTTTATAAAAATTATTGAACCTTACGTGACCTTTATATTTAAAAAATAAAATAATTCTGAAAATGTAACTATCCAAGTTGATTGTTTTAATTCGTTTATTCTAATAAAAAATCCTTAGGCGCATGTTTTTCTATTTTTATTTTTGGGAAATCACTTTAGTCCCGTCAATAATGGCTTTATTTTCTTGGAACTCCTCAAGAACAGCTCCGATTTTGATGATTTTTGTTTTAAAAATTTTGTTTTTTTATATTATTTAAAATCAGAAACCTTCTAGAGCGGGGACAAATTGATTTATATATATTGTTTAAGCAATATTTACGATATGTATATAGAAAATTCAGTTTTGTCGCAATTTTTTTGCAAAAAATTCTGCATGTATTAATTTTATTATATTTCTTTTTGTAAATTGTTAAAATTTAAAAAGTTTTTAAGAGAAACTTTATACATTTTACATCATAAGAAAATATATATATATATATGTCACGTGTAGGTATACGTATTTCATTGAATTAATATATCTTTTTTAAAAATAAAATGCTTGAACTTGAAGAATATTAGGGATAGACATTTAAATTGGGATTACGTACTAAGGTGTAGTATCTCTTCTTAAAGATTTTATAGCTGCCGAGGGAATGGGAGATTAGGACTTGCATTTGAGAACTATTGAATTAATGATTCTATTTTTCCACGCTGTAAGATACTTTCTCTATGCTAAATGTAGCAAAATATATTTACAAAAAATAAGTAGGTAGATTTTGAAGTGTAGAAACAGAACCATAGCGTTAAAAGATCCGATATGTATTTTGCAAAAATTTCGACTGATCTGATTATTGAACAGACGCTTATGAAGTCTATGAAAATACAAAAGTGGTCCTTTCAGACGTGGAGCTACACTAAGTGTTGTTTTCAAATGGATGCAGGCAATGTTATTCACAATCGACGTAGTGGACGGAATGGAAGAGTTTTGTGGAGCTGCCTTTAAACCATCATATCAGCATGGTAACGCTAATGAAAGCATAATAATAATAATCTATATAATAAACTTTTCATAGCATTAGCTTCAAAAATAGAAGTACACAACTTAATTCGTTACCTCCGGCAGAAGATGCGATGCGATGAAGAGCAAAACAACATATTCTGAGAGTCTATTTACAAGTCCAGCAATGGAAATTAATTCTTCAATACCTCCTAAAGAATGGGGTTGGCAACAAGATGATTATTTAAAACCAATCAAAATGAAGCAACCAGCAGCACCTAACAACGTTTTAAATTTTGCTCTTGCAAAACAGGATGCGGCTCAGCGTGTGGCTGCCGAATAAGCGGTCTTCATTGAGCAATGAAGATCGCTTCACCAGCCTACATTGTTTGCAGTGGAAGTGACTGTAATAGTCACCCAGCACTTGAGGAAGATGAAGTCTCCGAAAAACAAAATACAAATTAAATGTTTTTTTTTTGTACATCATCATTCTCCTACTCTTATTCCAATTGCTTGGGGTCGATGCAATATCATGTACTCTTCTTTCATAGTATATATTGTAAAAGTTATTGGTAATAGATTTATGACCGGCCACCTGCCAGACGTCATCAACCCTCCTTGGGAATGTAATTGTTGACCAAACGGCATCAGATGGAGTTGGCCCAGATCTTTATAAGTCGTCTTTTACGACATCCACGAACAAAGTAAGGGTTGGTAGTATTCGTAGCCGCTACCACACAGCACCTTTTTGCATATCTTTTTTTGTATATCTTTATAGCATATCTTTAAATATAATATCTTTAAATAAAATAATAAATTTGAAATAGTTAAAAATTCGTCTACATTTTTTTTAATTTCTATAGGTAATTGCTTATAACAGTTATTATTATATTTATATACATACATACATACATATCATCACGCCATATCCCTTGCAGGGTAGGCAGAGAGAACAGAGTGCCAGAGAACTCTATCCTTGCATACTTCACTCGCTTTTCCACTCCACCTTCCTTCAGTACATGACCTATCTGGTCTAGGTGGGTGAGTCTCGGTCTCCCCCGGTACCTACATCCTTCCACTTTCGCATTGTATATCTTCTTAACCAGACGTTCGTTCGGCATTCTTTCCACATGTCCGAACCATCGGAGCATTCCCTTTCGCATTTTTACACCAATACTCTCTTTCATACCTACTCGCTCTCTTACGTCGCTTTTTTTTTATATTTATATACTTTATGTAAAACTATTTACAATGAATCCTCATAAAGAATCATAAAGAAAAATAATATAAATACCTAACTCTATTTCCAAATTTTAAATGGATACTGCTACGATTGTTTAAACAATATAAATAATTTCGTCCCCACTCCAGAAGTTTCTGATTTCAATAAATATAAAAAAACTAAAATTAAAAAAAAAAATCATCAAAATCGGAGCTGTTCTTGAGGACTTGAGATTGTCTGTTTGATGTATTCATTGCCCCGACTACTTCTGGATATTTATTTATTAATTCTTTTAAAAATTTCGTAATTTATTTTTTCTCCTTAAATACTCGAAAGTGGAACTTGTGACTAGTACAGAAGATAGCTGTTAAAAAGACCTATCAATAATAAAAAAACATGTTCCACTTCCACGGCCTTTGGGCGAAATTGACCATTCTGTTCTAAGGTCAAATTATACGGTATAGTGTTAGCGCAAAAGGTAATCAATTTCTTTTTATTTGAAATAAAATAAAGCTATTTTTATGGATTCTATCACGTTTGCATTTTATTTTTAATTTACCGAAGTTTCAAACACTTTACAGCGTCCATGGTCACGCGAGGACTAAGGTGCGCCATTTAATTTAAATATATAAAAAAAAAAGTAATAAATTTATAAAAAAAAAAGTATTTGAATTTGACACGTGGGTGATTTACTCGTGCATTTTAAATTCATACCTTGATCGATTAAAGCTATAAACAGCAGAGGATATTTTTTTTGGTCCCATCAAACACTGTGAACATGGACGATTTTTAAGATCAAGGACCTACTACAATCAGGTTGGTTCACATCTCGATCAAATGAAAACTCAATAAGAATAGTTATTTATTACTTATTTACGAATACTTTATTCATATATAATGGTAATCCTGGAAAGATTACGAAACTACATAAAATTTTATTACAGTTTCTCTTTATTGCAGTCTGCAGTTGAAATATAAAACAGTAATAAAAGATCTTTGTAATCGGAGATTAAGCAGTAACAATAACGTTATTTTTTAATGGAAATCTAACCCTTTTTACTTTCAAAATTTAATCTATATTTGTAGACGTGCGTCCAGTAGGTAGGTACTATTTAAAACATGAGCGTATATTTTTTTCGGTACTCTAATTTTTATTACGTTATAAAATTTTCTATCCGTGTGGTGAAGGAGTAAGAATACAATTCACCACCCCCTATACCCCTTGGGTGATCGTAAGAGACGAAGGACTAAGGGAAAGAAGAAAAGAAGAACGAACTAAGGGATATAAAACGCATATAACATCTATGCAAGAGAAGGAAAACTCGAAACAAAACCCTATACCAACAGGTCTGACCAGCGCGGTATAGTAGGTTAATTTCCCTCCTATTACGGAAGAGGCCCGAGCCCAATGGTGGGACATATATGGGCTGTGATGATAAATAAAATTTCATATCTACAATAAAATTTTATACCATGATACGTTATGGTAAGTTATTAATGCAAAACTGATGTTTCATCATCATCACAGACCATATAATGTCCCATGGTTGGGCTCGGGCCACTTCCGTAATGGGAGGGAAATAAAATTAACCTACTATACCACGCTGGTCAGACGTGTTGGTACAGGGTTTTGTTTCGAATTTTACTTCTCTTGCATAGATGTTATACATACATACATACATATCATCACGCCATATCCCTTGCAGGGTAGGCAGAGAGAACAGAGTGCCAGAGAACTCTATCTCTGCATACTTCACTCGCTTCCTCAACATTCATAATTCTCTTCATACACGCCCGCCGGTTTCGGAGACTCTTGACTCCACCTTCCTTCAGTACATGACCGATCTGGTCTAGGTAGGTTAGTCTCGGTCTCCCCCGGTACCTACATCCTTCCACTTTCGCATTGTATATCTTCTTAACCAGACGTTCGTTCGGCATTCTTTCATGTGGAATGTCCGAACCATCGGAGCATTCCCTTTCGCATAGATGTTATATGCGTGTTATATCCCTTAGTCGTCTCTTACGATCACTCACAAGTAAGATAGAGGGTGGTGAATTGTATTCTTACTCCGTCACCACACGGATTACTGATGTTTACCAATTTTTGTAAATAAACAATGTAATTTAATTTTATTATCTCATCATTTCATCATTCTCCTACTCTTATCCCTATTACTTGGGGTCGATACAATATGTAGTATGTACTCTTCTTTCATAGTACATATTGTAAAAGTTAAAGCAATCAAGAGAAGGAAACCACGAAATAATCCACATGAACTCTTTTTAAAAACAGGCTATGGTATAGTCACAACCTTTTTTATTTTGACCATAACCTATATGGTCTGGACACACTCCGGGCGACGAAAGGGCGGCGTGCTGACCCATAACACAATATGTTCCCTCCCCACTTCGATCCTATTATTTAAAAAGATACGAGGAGAATAAATAGTATAAAGAACTTTAGAAATGAAATTTGTTAAGTCTAGAATGCTTTAATAATAAATAAAACTTATGTATACTAGATATATAAAACAAAAATAGAGAGAATAAAAAGCCCGAAACACATTTTATCTTATTTGTAATTAATTTCAGCATATTTTTATTTACGTAGAACTATATTATAAAATAAATAAAATACTAAATATAATATAAGAATATAAAAAAGATTAGATTTTAGTAGAAGAATAAAATAATGTTGATAATATGAACATCACGACCACGGTCTCTTTGTCTGACAATAGCCCGTTGTTACTCAAAGATTACTGCAAAAGATAATTAACTTAAATATAACGACGCTCGTAGAATTAAGTAGTAAGAAAACAAATTCTGCCAGATATTCAGTTTTGTTTATTATTGTAGAACGTAGGCGTAAGTTATGGGCCAAAGGAAGATCAAAGGAAAGCTAAATGAATCGTGTTAAATGTGACTCGAATACAGAGAGAGTATAGAGAGAGAGAAAATATTTAAATGTAGAGTAAGTTCTTGTGCAGTGAATCGTATGTACATACCTACCTGCTATATAGGTATGTATGGAAGATAATATTATGAATGTTGAGGAAGCGAGTGAAGTATGCAAGGATAGAGTTCTCTGGCACTCTGTTCTCTCTGCTTACCCTGCAAGGGATATGACGTGATGATATGTATGTATGTATGTATAATTGAGATTAGAAAGAAGATTAGGGCTATAAAAAGATTTGAGGTACATCGAAGAATTTAGAAAAAAATCAAAACAGTAGAGTTTTTATTTTGAATTGTTTTACATTTTGCATGGTCTTTTGTGACGGCACAACTCGTCAACAATAAATTTAAATATTTCACTTTTGTGCTTTGATGGGTCCTTGGTTAGCTTAGATTTACAATTTGATTACTATAGCATAGATTTCATTTGATTTTTTTTACATTCCCAAGGAGGGTTGGCGTCAGGCAAGCGGCTGGTCATAAATCTATTGCCAATAACTTTAACAATATGTATTATTAAAGAAGAGTACATATTGTATCGACCCCAAGTGATTGGGATAAGGGCAGGACAATGATGATGAAATTTTAAATGTATAAAAAATGGGTTACAATTCTATAGATATATGTAGTTCACGTATTAATACTTTATCCAAGAATTTATTACACAAATGACATTTTATCTCATGTAGCAAATTTTAAACTTTTTTATAGTTGTTATCCATATCATAGCAAATAGTGTTTTAAATCTGACACATATCTGATTTTTTCGTTTTAAATCTTACAAGTATCTGAATTCTTTGAGATACTTTATTGTACCTAAGTTAATGTTTGTATTGCCTGCATATAAATAAATAACTATAGAAAAAATACAGAGTATAATTCTAAAATGTACAGTATATCAATATTAAATGTTGTGACTGATTTTAATTAGCTTCAACAGATATTAAACATAAATTAAAAAGAGTTTTGATAACGATGTTCATTTTATTTGTCCGTCAATTTCAACATATGATGAGTAGTTTTTACCTAAACTAATTCTCCACATAATCAGATGTCTTAAAAGTTCTCAACAACTACTCTTCACTGGCTGAGTGATTCATCATCGCACAGCCTAAACCGATGGGACTATTTACATGAAATTTTGAGAGAGGTTGTAAGTTTGTATGAATCTTCGTCAGTTTTGAAGTTAGATCCGTGAATATTAAATAAAAATTACGTATTTCGGTATTTTTGGCAAATCAACCCTTAAAGAGGGAAATGGGGCTTTGCCATTTGTATACAAAATTAATAATGTTTCGCTTTCTTATTCTGAAATTCTGTTACTTAATTTAAAATGCAACACATATACATATGTCGTTTTCTTCGAAAATCAGCCCCAAAGAAAAAAGATATAATATTAAAGTTTGTGTGAAAATTCGTCAATTTTAAAGAGAGATCTATCAAAAATTCCAAAAACGTTTTGTATGAAAAATAAAGAAAAACGTGTTTCAGAGTTTTAAGAAAATCTACCATTACAGAAACATAACTAGAGCATAACCTTTCTCTCTCTAAAAATATAAATTTTGATTGAAAATTTACAATTTTGGAATTAGATTTATAGAGCTCAGTACATCGATTTTTTATAAATAAATTCATAAGGAGGGTTGACGTCAGTCAGGCGGCCGGTCATAAAACTATTGTCATTATATTGTGCAGTATAATACTATGGAAGAGGAATAGATATAACGTCGACCCCAAGTAATTAGTACAAGAGCAAGTCATCGTCATCATAATCATGATGATAATAATGACACTGTTTCTAAATCGCGTTATGATTTCGTTAATAGATTTTAGTTTTTGTTATATAAAGAGATGGTGAACCTTATGTTCATTTTTCATTTAAGATTTTCCGGGCTGAGTACCATCAGCGCTCACTTATGGGAAAGTAGTTCAAGGCCTCTGCTGCTAATAGTTAAACACAAAAAAATCATTTTCTTTATTTTTTTTTTAATTCCTTTTTTCGTCTAAGGGTTGATGTCTGCTGCTAACAGCTAAACGCACAACAATGTACATTTTTTAATATTTTTTTTTATTATTATTATTTTCTTTTTAATTTTCTTCGGATTGAGATCCCTCAGCTGTTACTAATAGTCTAGGCAAAGCTGTTAAGGCCATCTGCGGCAAACAACTGTCCTTAAAAAGGCTCTAACTACGACAAGTAAGTAATGGGATCCTCATTAACTTTTATAATTTGAAAATAAGACCATTATGCCAAACTTTGTTCAACGCTATTTTCTACATTATATTAGTGAACAGGCCACGTTATCGCTTAAAATTTGTATACGACTGTTCAATGTACCTACTTGCTGAACACAAGAGTTGTTGCGTGCGAAAGCCGAACTGAATAGGTGGAATAAGGTCGTTGACCTCTGCATATGCTCTTAGGCTTCTAAGAATTACGCGCTCATGTATTTTAGGTAAACTGTTTATAAGAAAAAGACTGAATAGTCTGTGTGACGATGGTTCGGTAGCTTTTTGACGGGTTTTGGAATACCTATGTATGAGTGACCACAGCTTGTTTCTATTGATGCGGAAAATACAATGTACTAGTGCGGCGTTGACTGTGTTAAAATAATTAAAAATGACTGAGGAAAGAATTTTATAACCCTGTTAGATATAACTTCCCAAGCGGAAGATTTCTTGGGTTGTAAACCATTTGACTATCGACTAAACCTCACTATCACTAGTCTCTCATTCGCGACTGTCACTGATGGGATAAGTTCGTTTGAGGTGACGTCACCATCGGTGCGCATAACTTACCTACTCGATGTACAACGTTGCACTGCGCTGTTTACGTGGTCACAGTTTCACGTATCTTTATACTAAATGTTTAACGTAGGCAGGCAAACATTCAGACTTTTCTTCGTCTGCGAATGCAGGTGACTGATTGGGACGCATTAGAGGACATGATTTGGTACCAGTTCTCATAGCGTGGCATCCCATATATTTTGTCTTTCTGCTATAGCTGTTTTGACCACACTCTGTAGTGCCCGCATACAAATGTCTATTCGATCAAATCAGTGAAAGGGCAAGCTGCTGATGCGATTGCTTGTAAGCAATTAACATAAGATATTTATTGATTCTATCATGCTATAGTTTTTTTTAACTGTCCCGAAAGTTCAGAAATTATACGGCATTCATTTTCCATTATAGAGGTAATACTTGTATAACATTTCATCATAACATAACATTTCATCCCTCTATGTGGTAGCAGCTACGAATACTACCTTATAACGATCTGGGCCAACTCCATCTGATGCCGTTTGGTCAACAATTACATTCCCAAGGATGGTTGACGTATGGCAGGCGGCCGGTCATAAAACTATTACCAATAACTTTTACAATATGTACTATGAAAGAAGAGTACATATTGTATCGACCCCAATTAATTAGGATAAGAGTAGGAGAATGATGATCTTTATAACATTACATCGTTATTATTGTATAACCATTACAGTTTTAGTTAAACCATTTTTTATTAATTTTTTTATACAATATTAATTGCTAACAAAAAAAAAGGCAATTGATGAAATATATTATGAACAGGATATTGTTTTTGTTAATTAATTGGCGATGATATTTATGACGCTTTATTATTTACGCTTTATTTTAGAATAAATAAAATACGCTGACGTCAATTACAAACACGGCCATGGAGACATAGATTTGTTAAGTCAAAGTTTGACATAATGTAAACATAATTAAAATACCATGAACTTCTGAAATATAGTTTAAGTTCATAAAACTTTATTAATATTTAAAACTCTTGTATATAGTACATAAATAAGCTAGTTTATATAAATAAGTTAGCGGTAGTTTGAAAACAATTTCTTTATAATATTTTCATTATTTTTTTTATTTTTAAAAGACCCCTGCACTAAGGAAATAAAGGAATACTACTACCATTATAATAATTGTATTGTAGAATACTTTGCAAACATATAATTAACGCAGACAAATTAAAACGAGACTAAGAACAATACCTGTCCTGCGCAGGAATCGAACAATATAGCGCAACATAATTATAACATATCAATAATAGCACTGGCACGCACAGTGCTATTATTGTTATGTTATAATTATTGTTTCAATCACTACGCAATCGGTGCAGTCAATATTTGTAAGGCCTGATAGGAAATAGTAAGTGTATAACTAGATACATAATAAATAATAATCATCTCAACTAGTACGCATCCGATTGCTAAGCTCGAGCGTACTACTCGCAGGGCAGGGTGGGAAATTATCTACTGTATTGCTGATCAGACAGGTTCGTATCCTAAAGTTTATTTTCTCTTGAATAAATATTATCAGCATGCTACATCTCTTAGTCGCCTTTTACTATCCTACCCCTTTTTTTCCTTGCGGTGGAGTATGAATGTGGTCGCGCCCACCTAAATTGGTCCGGGGCGACAGAAAAGGCGGCGCGCAATCCCATAGACCTATCCTGCGAGGACTCCTTTCTTCGCCGTGCGAGCGGGCCACTGGTACCCGATCTTTGTCTTCGGTGGCCCGTTAGGAGCCTCTTACGATACCCTCGGGCAGGAAATGTGTGAATACTGTTGTTACTCCCTTACCTTACCGGCAAACTCCAAACCATCATATAACATTTAGAACCATACTAATTATAAAATAGATAGTGGTAGGACGACACTGTTGACAGTTTTCTGTCCACAGACGCGGGCTGATCCGTCCAGGGTAGTACCACACTCTCGCAGAAAATCAACGTCCTAGTAGTGGCAATATGCTGCTGTGCTTCGGCAGGTCCATTGGCGGCAGCAACACTTACCATCAGATGTGCTCCTGGCTCGTTTGACACCAAGAGCAATTACAAAGAAATTTTAAAGTTATAAGTAGTAGTACCATAGTTACAATTATAGAAGTACTATTAGAATTATGTCTGAGTAAATTATTTTAATAATTTCCATGTGGTGACGGAGTAAGAATACGATTCACCACCTCCTATCTTACCCGTGGGTGATCGTAAGAGACGACTAAGGGATATAAAACGCATATAAAATCTATGTTAGAGAAGGAAAACTCGAAGCTAAACCCTATACCAACACGTCTGCGTCAGCGTGGTATAGTAAATCAATTTCCCTCCTGTTATGGAGGAGATTTGAGCCCAACAGTGGGACATATATGAGCTAAAATTAAATTATTTATTTTATTATATATAGGTAATACCTATATATGCGTATACTTCTAAATAAATAACTTCTTTGTGATGAGGCTGATTAATCATTATATCAATTTGGCTCCAATTATGGGCAAAGCACGTACTCAGTTGTATGTATTAGTAACTAAGGAGAATGAGGAAATATATCAAAGTATGTAGCCAGCAAATATTCTTTAAACGTATACCTACCTACATAATAATAGTAGGTACCTACTAAGGGAAAGGATACATGAGTCAGGTGGATATTGAATCCTGACCAGTCGTGTTCAACGTAATGGCTCCGATGACGTAAGCAAAATACCTACTGCAATCTGATTTATTACCACGTTTTATCATGGTTGAAGACAAAGTTTATAATATGTATAAGGCCATATATTACATATATACATAATAAATTGTATACTTATGCGATTATAATGATACCAGAGCAACAGATCTATTTTGAATTAATTGATAAATTTATATATTTAGGTTCTAGCTACTGCCCGCGGCTTCGCCCGCGTAAAAGTTTATGTTTATCATCCCCTATTTTTATTTTACCCCTTAAGTGTTAATTTTGACAACATGTTAATGTCAAATTTCTTTATATCTAATCAATAGCCTAAAAATAAGTATCAAGCTGTCGAAATTGCTGAGACTGATTTGTTGATACAAGTTTATATCAAAAACTATTGCTAAAATACTAATGTGAAATGCCCAAAATACAAAACTAATCAATTATTAATAGTAAATATTTCCATGTGGTGACGGAGTAAGAATACAATTCACCACCCACTATCTTACCCGTGGATGATCGTACGAAACGGCTAAGGGATACAAAACGCTTATAACATCTACGCAAGAGAAGGTAATCTCGAAACAAAACCCTATACCAACACGTCTGACTAGCGTGGCAGGTCAATTTCTCTCCCATTATATAAACCCAACAGTGGAACATATATGAGCTGAGATGAATCAATTATTAAATTTTATGCTGCCTTTGAAATGCAGAAACAATAGCTCAATATGTTAAGAATGATCTCTTGATTCATGAGATCAAGTCCATCAAAAAAATTTCAATGACATAATAGTCTTAACAAAGTGTTGAATAAAGTCCAAAATTACATATTATAACAGCTTTCTTAAAATAATGATTGAATAGCTTTTAGAAACAAAACTGGTATGGCGATCAGATTTTTTAAGAAAATAAAAAGAAACCCTTTAACAAAAGCGTGGGCCTTGTAACCTTAAGATAGAGCATAGAGAAATAAACGTAATTACAAATACTAAATGAACAGTTTTAACGTTTTAATTTAGGAGTAATTCCAAATATTTTTACATCCGCTCTTCCTTCCATCGAATTATCGATGTCCACTGTTGCAGACAGGATTCACTACAAGGGCTGATTATGGCAAAATCCCCGCCTTATCTAATACTCTAGGTATTGCTATTAATATGTAAGATTCGCAGGACTACTACTCATTCTTATGGTGACCCCTCTATCGGTAAATTATACTAATAACTCGACACCACAAGGATCAACTATTCATTATTGAGTCACAATAGTTTCCTTTTAAATCTTGACCAAAGCAAATAAAATCTGCTTAAGTACGCTAAAAACTTCTGACTATAAAATTATACGCGCGTTAATAGTATCTGAATTATTAATTATAATTAACTTTAGCAGTGAATGAAAACATAATAAGCTAAACTGCACAGCTGAGAGTTCTTAAAAAAATGGTTTGAGCGATGAGCAAAACGCGTGACTCCGAGAGCATGTCGGAAAGTCGTCTATCTGGGCTGTAAATTAACTAGACTAGAATGACTAGATTATCAGTTAATTTATGCAATCTATTTAGGGATTTAGTGCTCTCAATAATCTTGACACTTGTTTTGTGTTCTAATCTAGAATCTGATTAAACTTAAAAGGCGATATAAGTACGAATCTTAATTAATATTATCAATTGGAATGTGAGTTTATTTTTTCCATCTCACGAATTATCTAATGCATTCGTTTTGGAATTTCGTCTACACGTTTTTAAATACAAAAAAGGTAAGTGTACGTTTCAACCGCAAAAATTGCTATGACGAAGTCATAGCTATGTGATCGACAAATTCAACACTATCGTGGGCGAAGCCCGAGCATTGCTAGCACGAAAATATAGCAGTGTGCTGAATATATTGTAACATTTCGCCAACGACTATCCAAAAACTACTTTTCATATTATTCGTGAAGATATAATAGTTTATATTTGGTTATGCTTATAATTATCTTTTCATTGAATATGTCTGTTACTTTTGAGATAAGTAATATATGTAAACAAAAGATATCCTAGTGTTGGCCATCTTACGTAATCATAAATATATTAGATTAAATTGAATAATAAATAGAGGTGAAGTTAGTATATTACCACTTAAGAGATTCGTTTAGAACCAATTTAAAAAGGTCTTCATTAGTAAAACTACATCATCCGGAATGTTTGAACACTAATGTAATAAGCTACGTTGGGTCACATGAGTAAATAAACGTACAGAGGCAAACATTCAAACAACCGCGCCACGATAGGTACATCACTACAAGTATGATGCGTGTGTATGCGTGAGCACTGGCGGCTCGTCACGTACGGAACGAAACCTGTTTAGGCTGGTTCAGCCAGTGCTCAAACAAAGGGCTCACTCACCGCTCGCTGAGCATCGCGTCGTGCGTGTTTGTTTAAATTTGAATTAATTAGAAAGAGTATAAATATGGTTTATTGTAGGTACTGTGTGCATGAACAACAATTGAAAAAATAAAAACATATCTTTTTTTAATTGCGAGAATTAATTGTTTGAGAAGAAATTTCGATCTAGAAATAAATATTGTTAATATTGGTAGTGATATACTAAAACGTATACAAGATTGTAAATTTGATATGCCATGCAAGTGCTTTCCCATTAATTATTTAAAAAAACTTTATATTAGATTTAGAATTTATCATTCAATTAAGAGATATAACAAATTATTAAAAATCAAAAATTACAAAAAAAACTATTTAGAGTAAGCAATTTGTAAAAAATATCCATACATAAAAAAGCTGACAAACGTTTTGTGTATTTATTTTCATCCTCATGTGCCAACCCTATCAGAATAGGTAATTTTGCTCGCCCCTTAGAAGCTTGGTCTCTATACGTTTATTTACTCATGTGGTTGGGTTACAGAGAAACATCAGCACACTTGTTTAGTTGAGACAAAAGCTAGTCTGATATAAAATTACTGGTATTTAACAATCAATTACATAAAATTACTTTTGTACGTCTATAGCTAGAACTAAGCCTGTTAGTTATTTGTCAGAAATAAGTAGTTGTAAAATACTTTCTTATCCTAATAGTTATTTATATGCTATTTCGTAGCAACAAAGAAATGCTACCAACTATAACGTTATCAATAGATGACATACATACAAACAGATCTACACTGGCCATTTCTGTTTCCATAGTGTGTGATTAACAATATTTCTAAGTTAGGCTAGCGTCACAAAGGCTGCTGGTAGTAAAACTTAGACAAAATCCAAAGTTACAGCATGTTTTGTTTTATTATAGAAAAAAAGAAGAATGCAACCACACGAATTGGGATATGAAGAGTAAGATGATGTGTCTATGTTAATTGATGATGTTTTTTTAAAACCCACTCATATAGAAACAATTAAAACAACTCGACACACAATCATCAACAATAATGTTACGGTGCTATTAGTGGCCTTTTAAAATTGTAACAGCTTTTAACCGGACTACATGCGCTAAGAAACCATGCGAGACGTCCCCGTTAAACAGGATTTTCATTATTTGTGTTGCAGGTTGAATAATATAAAATTTATCCTTAAATTTATACTACTATCTTAGTAAAGAATATATTTTCGGAAATTCTGTTTTCTTAGAATTATTTCTTTTTAGTGGTATGTGTGTAGAATGGTATTTCTATATTTATCCATGGGGTGACGGAGTAAGAATTACAATTCACCACCCCCCTATCTTAACCGTGGGAAATCGTAAGAAACGACTAAGGGATATAAAACGCATATAACATCTATTCAAGAGAAGGAAAACTCGAAACAAAACCCTATACCAAGACGTCTGACGAGCGTGGTATAGTAAGTCAATTTCCCTCCCATTATGGAGGAGGCTCGAATCCAACAGTGGGACATATATGAGTTGAGTTAGGCGCTGTCTATTACATACATATTTGTGCTAAATATTAATTCAATAAGAAATCAAGTAATAGAATTACCGTTAAATTTTTAATACCGTATAATTTAAAGAAAGTATTCTCAAAATGTTTATGTTTCTAGCGTCACTAGCTGGGGGGGCACACTTAAAACATTACTTATTTTTACTGACCGTCGCGCCGCCTACAGACTGGTTGTACAAACTTAACTGCTGCCATTTTGTCCTGCCTGTCAAACGTTTGACAACTGAGAATTGTTATTTTTTGTTCCTAGCGTAGGTACTTATTGTCATCGGTCTATTTTCGGTTATTGATATTTTTCTGAAAATTATCTCAAGTTTCAATGTTAGGCTGATATTATTATTGTTTAATTATCAGCTGATATGTTTTTTTTTTTATATTTCAGGGTAGCTTTCATAGTAAAAGAAAATTCTATGTAATTACACATACACATGTAGATATGTATATATATTACTTCAACTTTAGTTCACCGCTTAAACTCTGGGTGGCAGCACTTTCCATACATGCATATTTTATCATCGAGTTGCCACTCTTTTTCAATTTAATAACTTTACTCTTTGGTCACTAGTTTCGGCTCAGCATTGATGAGTTATTCAGCCAGTTTCTTTATACATAGACTAATAACTCCCACAATATTGGATTAAATCGATAAGTAAATTTCAACATAAATGTGCATTTGGTTCGCGTGTGGCAACACCTTATATGATACCAGTCGTGAGCAAAGCGGTTGTACGGTCACATGTAGTATCGCCCCTATGGTTTACCGTTATGAATGTGTTGTGATTGTAAATTTACTAAAAGAAATTAACAGTAAGTACTTATTGCTTTTATTATTCAGTAGCATTCGAAGTCGAAAAAACTCAGTGAATTATTTCTACTTGTCAAATACATCTTAAATTTCTAAAGAAATTAAGTGTGTCAAATATTAAATTTTCATATATCACCGCATATATTTTAACAGATCTTTTAGTATTTCAACATGTACCATTACTATGTAGAAAAATTGTGTTTTATATTTTTAGCTAAAGGGCAATATTTGTATGTAATCCACGTACAGCGAGGCAAATATTTAAGGCTTATTTTCTGTTACATATTTATGCAAATGCGATTCATATGTAAAAACATAACACCATATATGTATATAAATACAACGAATTCATTCGTTACAATCGGTCGTGGAATTTAATATTTTATGGTTAAACTATATTAGTTAAATTAGGTTTTTAAATCAATATTTTATTATTGTTTTATAATGACTAGAGACTGATGGTTTAGTGATATAACTATCTCGACACCGAACATGAAGCTCGGGTTCAATTTGCTTTGGTACTGCCAGTCTCTCGTCCAGTCGCTCGAAACAAATATATATATTATGTTCTGGAAATTTTACTAACATTGTTCATAACTGCGGAGTCAGGACGTAACTGACTTTTTACGGGTGGTCAGGTTTGCTGCCTACACTGATGTATCATACGACGCTATCGATCGGACCACCCCCGCACACAATTGTAGGCACGTAGCGTTACATTCGTCCAGATTCAGTACGATTTGTGGTACAAGGTACGATTGTGTGTACAAGCCGATGATCAGTTGAATAAAGTGGCTGAATTATTCCCAGAATTTCGCTCGCCCGTCAAGTCCCAAACCGCGCAATTAATTTAGACCTTGATGAGTTACAGATTGTGAACGAAGTGCCGACAGATTGATCATTTCATTGTAAAATAATAGAGATTTTTATTTAAGGCCTCCCTAAGTCCCAGCGCTACAATCCGTCGGACAATCTTCAGTTTCATCAATTATCATTATTACAGCTCATATAGGTCCCACTGTTGGGCTCGAGACTCCTTCACAATAGGAACGAAAATTTTATTTCCACCTTTCCTTCGCTTGCGCAGATTTTCTAGGAATTGTCGTCTTTTACGACAAAAACACATGTTTTTTTTCACTATTGATATTGTACATGTTAAACATGATTGATTTCATGTTCTGAATATTGGTTGGATATGTAAATTGTGCGTTGTAAATAGGAGATTAATGGCTTAAAAATAAACAGTTCAAATACTGAACAAAATGTCCATTATACGATGTTGGAGGCGTCTCTATTTCGAATCTCATATCCATTAATTGTCTTTATCAATAAATTACGAAGCACTTTTCCAAAAGTCCTTGTAACATGCTATACAGCACAGAATTGAAACGAGATATTATATAGAACAAGATAGATATCGTCTAAACACGGACATCTTCAAGGCGCGATGGTCAATTAGGCTTTAAAATAGTTACTAAAATAGATACTCTAATTTCATTAGGCTTGCGTCTCATATGGGTCATTTCTTTGGATTACAAAAGCGAAAAGAATGAAGCATATTAGAGAAAGTTTGAATGTTGCATCAGTAACGAAAAAATTAAAAAGTGAGCGTCGGTTGTGATACAAAGATATACAATAATTATGATATTGGATGATTCACATCCACATGTATGTCATTATATGGCTACATTAATATCTGACCAGAAAATAAAAACACTTGTAATTCTTAGGCAAAGTAGTCTTGTTTAAGTAAAATATGGTGATGGAGTTAGAATACAATTCAACACCAACACCGCCCCCCATCACCCCTTCAATCTTACCCGTGGGTGATTCTAAAGAATATAAAACGCATATAACGTCTATGCAAGACAAGGAAAACTCGAAGCAATATGATAGTCTCACACGTCTAACCAGCTTCGTATAGTAGGTCAAATTCCCGTCCATTATGAAGGACTCTCGAGCCCAACAACGGGACATAATCTATATAAGCTGAGATTATGATGATGATGATGAAAACTTAAAGCATTTTAGAGATAATAGAAGACGAAAGAGAGTTTTGATAGATTTTATGAAGTTTGGCAAATAAAACAATTGAATCGATGGTATTTTAAAAGATTCTGAATCTGAACAAACTAAGGGATGATCTAAGGACAGAGTTTATATTTGTATAGACTTTAGTATTAGCTGTGTGGTAGTTAGTGGCTTCAAATATTACTAACTCTTACTTTGCTCGTGGATGTTGTAAAAGACGCCTAAGAGTCTTATAATAAGCTGGGCCAACTCCATCTGATGCCGTTTCGTCAACAATTACATTCCCAAGGAGGGTTAACGTCTGACAGGTGGCCGGTCATAAAACTATAAACCCACTACAATATGTACTATGAAAGAAGAGTACACATTGTATCAACCCCAAGTAATTGGAATCATCATCATCATGATATACTACTACATATTGTATCAACCCTAATAATTGGCATAAGAGTACGAAAATGAGTTTACTTTAGTATTTTATGTTTGTTTAATACCTGGTTTAAAAATTGCTGTACTACTTTACTTTATTATGATATACTGTTATAAACTTTATCAATATCTAATTATAATTTATTAATCACTGACGATAGAATGGCATTTAACCTATAACAAGTACACATGTGATGTGTATATCTAGGCATACCAATTGGGTAAACGTATTTTATCGAATGGATACAAGGTTTATGATAGTTAAAAAGCTATTAGACTAAGTGTAGTTTCTCTTAAAATTTGAAATCCTTTGCAATGTTAATCAATGTGCAATTAACACAATAAATAAAATGTATTTATTTAAGTATTTTTTTTTTTAAATCATAAGTATAGAGTACGCGAAAATGTTCCGTGCTTATGCGATTTGGCCAGTGTAGTGGCTTTACATATTAAAAAGGAACTGGATAATATAGACATTCTATGTAGTTATAATTTTAAAAACTTAATATCCATGCTCGTAGCATAATTTTTATTTCATTGCCAATGTATTTTATTTTGTAAAAATATTAAGGTCTGTGGGCTGTCTCATTCTTTAATTATATATTGCGTAAATTACTCGTACCCGCTGACAAGCCTATGGTAGCCATTGGTAAACTTGCTTGAGATTAAGCAAACAAATGCCATTCAAATGCCAAGAACCAACTCCTCGTGGATAAAGGTTTACAAAGATGACAAAATACTTAAGAATTATGCAATAAAATATACCTTGGAACTTGTGAACTCATTCTATAACCATCTCCATTTGTATTTTCCCTGAATCCATTGTTTTAAGTTAAAATATTGATATCAGTTCACGAACGCAAAGCGCCTTACATCTGAAATTTCCCATTGAAAAAAGACAGCACTTCATATATATATGGTAGGTACAGCTTCTTATACTTTCCACTGCAACATTTTTTCTTTATATTATAAATAAGAGCCATGCTTATAGCGGTAGTATGTTTATGAGCAGCTAAATGAAATAATGCGTGCTATGGAGCGAGCTATGCTCGGGATTTCTCTGCGTGATAGAATCCGTAATACGGAAATCCGCAGAAGAACGGGTGTAACCGACATAGCACGAATAATTAGCACACAGGCCACATCGCTCGAAGAACCGACAACCCCTGGGGAAAAAAGGCGGCACAGGACCGCACTCTGTGGCGTACCATGAGGGAGGCCTACGTCCAGCAGTGGACGGCGATGGGCTGAAATGATGATGATGATGAAATGAAAGAAAGAAAATTAGACATTTCTATTAAAACTGTTATTATGTATAATATACAAGCGAACCAGCTGGAACAACTATTTTTACGTGCAATATGTATAAGATTTAGAAATATGTTGTATGACATAAATTAAGTTCTTCAACAACCTTCAAAGTATAGCAACAAAATTTCATTGAACTGAATTCGTGACGCTTATTTTGGAATATTAAAATGCTTACGTTAAAGTTTTGCTTTAACATGCACAAAGAAGAGCGAAGCAACTGTGAAAAGTCGACAAAACTATTGAGTTTTGTTTAATAGTTATTTGTACAAGTTAGTTAGAAACTGAGACTGAAAGGACTGAGAAGAAATTCACCCACAACGCTGTTCTCTGAGTAAGATTGGGTTGACCTATTTCGACTTTTCCTTCATATATGTGTATTTAGAGTGTTTTATTCTAGTTTATTTTCATCACATCCTGCACAAGTTAGTCCTCCATAATTTATGATATAAACTGAAGAGAAAAGGGTGTTGAATTGTATTCGTACTTAGTCATCATAAATATAGTATATAGAAAATATACCTACCTAGAAAGTAGGTCAATGTACAATTTATCTTGCGCTATACATACTGATTGAGTCAAATTCGTACATAAGTAATTGTTTTCTGAGTCAACTATGGTTCGAACTCATTCCGCCCGACGACATTGCAGCGTGAAATACCATAAACTGTCCCATTCACTCTCCACATTTTTATGGGAATAATCCCAGCAAACGTTGTCACCATTGGAACTTCTATAAGCCAAGATTAACAATAGTCACAATGGCATTGATAATACCGAAGTCTGTTCCTCAGACAGTCCAGGGAAACGCTTTTAATTCTCTTGGAATCCGCACCAAATTCAATTAGTAAAATAAAACAAGAGGAGTTAGAAAAAAAAAATTCCACTTACTTCCTAGATAATGCAGGAGATATGAAGCAAAATTAGTATATATGGCTCTAATAAGCACAGTAGAACAGCACCAATGATATGATAGACTGTGGTGACGGAGTAAGAACACAATTCACCACCCCCTATCTTACCGTGTGTTGCACCGTGTCCTCGTCACTGCCGCACTGGTGGCAGGATGGAGTCGACTCTCTCCGTGCGATCGTGTGCAGGTATTTGCCGAAGCACCCATGCCCCGACAACACCTGCACCAACCGGAAAGAGAGGACTCCGTGCCGACGCTCCATTCACTCCGTCAATACGGGCCGGAGAGCCTCTACGGTAAGAACACCGTGCCTAGGCCTCTCCAGCCGTGTAGCCCAGCGAGCGATGACGTCTCGGCGGGCGTCCTCGCGCCAGGTGGCTATCTCGCTAAGCGAGGGGGAGCCACCCTCGTCGCGGTGTCTCTTCCGTCGACGGCCCAGCTACAGTGTCGGGATATACGAGTAGTATCCACACGGTCAGACTCACTGCATATCATAAATATTTCTCTCTTATGAGGGGAATATACACTTATGTGCCTGCACTGATTTTATGAAATTTATTTCTAACTTATTATTTGTCAACTTCGCTCTTGCTTTAGTTTGTTATCTCAAAAACTCTGAAGTTTTCCGTGTGGTGACGGTGTAAGAATACAGTTCACCACCTCTTCTCTTACCCGTGGGTATCCTAAAAGTCGATTGGAAGGAATTTAATATGCATATATCATCTGTGCAAAAGAAGGAAAACTCAAAACAAAACCCTATACCAACGCGTCTGACCAGCGCGGTATAGTAGGTCAATTTCCCTCACATTATGGAGGAGGCCCAAGCTCAATAGTGGGACATATGTGGACTGAGATGATGATGATGATGATGATGATATTTAACGAGGACGTCACACGTTGCCACATGATTTTTAATAAACTAAACAGATAAACATTCTCATTATTATCACAAAAGCAGTTAATTTATAAATAAATACTAGTTAGCAGCATTTATATATGTATCTTGCTAGAAATAAGCATGTTCGTTTTGAGTACGCCCAAAAATTAACAATCGTTTGACTGCCACACAAGCTGCCCGCAGCGTGGGCGAAAGACGAGCGCGAGCGTTGTCTAAGTATTGAGATTAGTACATCTATGCATTTACGCATAGATGTACTATGCACATATTATCTCAATGAATCCGAACACATCTGAATAAGTTGTTGGAAATCGCACACGCATATTAGGCCAAGCGCCGGGTCTTTTTTTTTGCAACGTACGGGACCTGGTATTTTTTTTTGGGAATATGTTCAAGGTCGTCCCCTGAATGTAAATCCAAGTTGGCGCGGCGGGGGAGGGTTCACTTCAGCCGCCATCTTGGAAAACACGTTTTATTGAATATCTCGCGAACTGCGCATCGTACGACAAAAATTGCAGAGACCATTATTGTAGATAATAATATTTGCCATCTTTTTTATTTGAAACTTTTTTTGTATAACGCATAGGTTTTTAATTATAGCGAATCAAACTTTTTACAATATGGTTTTTACTAAATATTTATTTAATGGTCAATGATAAATTAAAAATAATGGTGACTGAATTGTAGAGCATGAAATTACCTATAAATTTTATAAAAACTTTTTCCCGTAGCATTTATAGTCTAAGAGCTGCAGCTTAGTAAAACTTGCACCTCGTACATTATCAGTGCCAATATTGCTCGCTGTATACGAAAACCATTTCATAACGCATAAAATGGCATAAAGTGTTAAAAAAAATGTCAATACAGCTGTGCAGCAAATCAATTAAAATTATAAATAATGTGGAGAACAACTAATAATTTGTCGATCTTTATTGTTACTTAAAACGGTATCATCATAAAAGATTGTCTATGTAGCAAAAAACAATAGTAGGGGAACCTGTTGTACCTTGATCACGTTTTCATTCACCGATTTTTTAAAAAAATACGGGCATAATTATTGTGTAAAATTAAATTGTACTTTACAAAAGAACTAATAAGGTTCGTATATAAATTATAAAAAAGAATAGACAATAGACTTTGAAGGATCTACAGAGACTAAAAAAAAGTTGGAATGTTGATCAAGGTACAACAGTGGTGATGTACCTTGATCCGCTTATGTTGTACCTTGGTCACAGTTTGAACTCTGTCAAATAAAATCCATATTTCTTTGGCAAATAGTATTTTGTTATTATTTTAACGTTCATTATGTCTTTAAGCTATTAAATAATATCTATGAAATGTCAATCAACAACAATTTAAATTAACAAAACTAACACTTCTAGTAATACCTAACTTAGGCAAATTTTAATCACATTGAGACGTCTCTAATCTCTTCATACAAACTAATTAAAAAAAATAAGGTAATCTTTAAAAATAAACTTAAAAAATATTACATGAACCAATCATGACAATATCATATCGTCATGATTGATACATGTATCTTGCTGGGTATGTGTGTGTGTGTGTGTGTGTGATGGAGTGTGTGTGCGTGTGTATGTAGGTACGTTAAAATTAATTAAAATTTGTTTAGTTGTTACGTAGATCTTATTATAATTATATATAGAGAGAGTCTTCGAGCCCACAGTCAAACCGATAACACGGTTTTGTGGGGCTATGTACCATTAATATGTAAAAATTGATTTATAATAAATAAATAAAAATAAAAAAAAAAATAAAAAATTTTGTACTTAAACGTATAAATTAATCAATAAACTCTGAGTCATTTCAGGAACAAAGTAAAATTTCCTCTTGCAATTAGGTTTTTAGTTTTTACACATAAAGAAGAGCTCCTGCTTGTAGATACAAGCAAGAGCTCTTCTTCATGTGAAAAAACTTTTTTAACTGGCAGGTTATCGTGAAGTTGACTCACATCTTGACCAGTCTTTAAGCAGTGTTCATAATGCCTCTTTAAAGTACATCTTAACAATGTCAAATGCATCGTGGCTCCTCTTATTGACATTTTTCTTTGACTAGTTTGATAGCAGTAGAAAGTGTTGTTTTATTAATGGGTATTCGTTTGGTATTGTTTTTGCTACGAGATATTTTACCTGAACCAAAGAAACAAAGTATAAGTACAAAATCTTAAAATAATTTGTAACGCCAAACAAAATTAAATAGAAAAATATTGGATGTACCTTGACCATATGACCAAGGTACAAAGGTTTTGGTGTGACCAAGGTACAACAGCCCTACCCTGTCGTATTCAAAAGCACGTAGAAATGTTGAGATCATGTATGGGTAAAATCAGCTAACTATATTGTTAACTTCATGAAAAGGTTTATCTGAAACAATCAGGTAAATAAGTTCATGTAGTAAGTAAGAAAAGTAATCGTAAAAATGAAAATATAAAATTACTTACTTTTTTGTGGCAAAAAGTTTATCGCGACGTAGTTCACTAAACACTAACAATAATCGCTTCCAACTAACTTTATGTTGATTAGCCTTGTTCATAGTTCCTCAAACCCCAAATAAAGATACGAAAAAAGGGCGCGAACATTTAAAAATTAAAAGTGGCTCTAGGTACATAGGGTGTCAAGGTATAACAGGTTCCCCTACATCCCGCTACATCGTAAGAATTGTAATAGTTATTATTTTTATTATTATGTATCTCCAATTGTTATCGAAATCACAAAAATGAAAAGAATTTTACGAATGTTACTTCAAAAAACGGGAAAAACATTTGTTTACACAAACAAAAAGTGGCGCATTATTTTACGGTGCGAGTCTTATTTTTTTCGGTGTTGAGGGAAGACACTCATCGTCTTGTGGATCTATCTCTTCTGCCTCCGCCATATCCGAAGGAGACGAATCAAAGGTTAGGTCTTCGGTTGGGATGGCATCTAATATGTCTGGCACGTTGTCGCATGTTTGGCCGCTGCAATTGGAGCAAATAATCGAACATTTGAGAACAGCTTTTCGCCATCCGCAGGCAGCTCCGCAATTTTTGGTGCATTTGCACGATATTATTTGCAACAAACTCGACGGTGCAGGAGCCATAGCAGTTCGAATTGGTTCAAGCCCTTGTGCAGTTCGCTTCCAACCCCATTTTTCAGCGTCGTGATAAAATCCAAGCCAAGTTTGAACCTGGTGGTACACTCTGAAAGAATGGTAGCGTGTCGTATCTTGTGTTGGAGATAGAAGTGATAAATTCAACCTTGTCTTACTCGCCAATTTCCCGAAGCATTTGTAGCGAAGCGAGTTAATAGAGACTTCCGATTTTGTAAAACGGTTGGGATTTATACCTGAATACTGTTGGAATGTTAAGAGGGAGAAATTCCGAACGACCCGAAATATATACTACAACTTATAGGGACATAATTGAATATACAGCATTATAATCTCATTTACAGCGTTATAGCTCTTAAACTATAAATGCTACGAGAAAAAGTTTCTTATAGAATTTATAGGTAATTTCATGTTCTACAATTCAGTCACCATTATTTTTAATTTATCATTGACCATTAAATAAATATTTAGTAAAAACCATATTGTTAAAAGTTTGATTCGCTATAATTAAAAACCTATGTGTTATACAAAAAAAAGTTTCAAATAAAAAAGATGGCAAATATTATTATCTACAATAATGGTCTCTGCAATTTTTGTCGTACGATGCGCAGTTCGCGAGATATTCAATAAAACGTGTTTTCCAAGATGGCGGCTGAAGTGAACCCTCCCCCGCCGCGCCAACTTGGATTTACATTCAGGGGACGACCTTGAACATATTCCCAAAAAAAAATAGCAGGTCCCGTACGTTGCATTACAAACCTACTTTTTTTGCTACGGCGCTTGGAGTATATCTACTGCGAAAAATTGATCGACACTCTTAAGCTAAAATACTTCGCCGAGCAGATAATCAAGACATTAAAATTGGTAATTTTATCTTGGAGCAATGAATGCCTCTGAAGTTCAATCATAGACGCAGATCACTTTATTCCTTCTCCTTTGGCAAGGGTTTTTAAGTTATATAGATTTTAATCAGATCTATGTGAAAGGCCACATATTTTTTTTTATATTATCGATATATAATATATATTTCTCTTTTTTTTTATATTATCAATCACCGAAGACAAAGACCGGGTTCCGGTGGCCCGCTCGCTCGGCGTAGAGAGGTGCATGTGGGGCGGGTCTATGGGGTCGCGCGCCGCTTCTGTTGCCTCGGACGGATTTAGCGGGATGCCTAAACCATAGCTCGCCGCCAAAAAAAAAAACGATGTGTTGTGTGATGTCAGACCACCTATTTCACAACTTTTTTTTTTCGTTTAATCGCATTTTTTTTACAAGCTTTCATACCACAATGCATTTTATTATAGATTATCTTTATAAAAAACGTGAGGCAATACCGCAACTCTAAATTTGAATTGAATATACTTCGCTATCGTGACCATTACCATGTGAGATACTTGGGTATGAGTATTAATTACATTGTGGTTAAGAAAATAATCTTAATCGTACGTACCTAGGATGGCTAGTTACGATTATTAGACCGAGGTGTTATGTTTTAGTTAGTGTTTCTAAAATTTGTCCAATAGATTAAGTCACTACTAATATTAAGTTAGTCCCCTTCTATTTTAGAAATTCGTATAGTTTTTGTACAACTCATATTAATACGTACTTCTTGTTCGCCACTGATACAGGTATCACTATTAAGTACGGGTTACTTTTATGCTAGGGCCGCACCTACGTGTATCGTCACGAAGCTTCGTGCAATGAGACGATACACGCAGACGTAACCAGCCCTTATCGGCTATCATCGCGAACATTCGGGCTTCGTATACGCTATCGCTTGGTTGACGATAAGTCAATAACTTTTAGCACGCTAATATATCGCGCTCTGTGGTCAGACTAGCGTTGTTCATTTCGGCGGAAATTTTCGATGTATTTAGACGCGTTCGAGGGTCTCCAGTTAATCAATAAACATATATCCGACGACTGGCACATGCCTTTATTTAGAGTTTTCATTCTCTTACATTAATGTTATCTGCTTTTTTTTAAATAAGACTCATTGCACTAAGGAAATAATCTCCTGTAATGTGGAGGACTTTACAAACATATAATTAACGGACCTAAATAAAACCCAGACTTGGGACAACAATTTGTGGTTTGCACAAACTACGTAGCAATCGAACCCGCGTTTTCACAAAATGTCCTGCGTGGCAATCGAACCCACGGCGCTGGCACATTAAGTCAGTATCTTAACCATTAGGCCATCTGTGCAATCAACAGTTTATATCCCTTAAGAGGGCGTCCATTATTTACGTGAGGCGTGTTTGAGAATTTTTTGACACCTCCTTCCACCTTGGTGAGATGTCTTAAGATTCAAATCTCAAGTGAGTTTTCTCAAAATTTGTTCTTGGGTATAATCTGTTTTAACTTTGACATAAGCTTAGATGTTCGGCACTGCAGGACCCTCCCCTAATTGTTTCAGATGTTGCCATATTTTATTCAAGACACGTTTTTAACTTTCATTTAACTTTAAT
Source organism: Lymantria monacha (assembly GCA_905163515.2). NCBI lineage: Eukaryota > Metazoa > Arthropoda > Insecta > Lepidoptera > Erebidae > Lymantria > Lymantria monacha. Next base: position 46,298,033 of record LR991081.1, on the reverse strand, counting down.
CTAACTTAACTTTCAGGCAGTTTTACACTATGAAAAAACTCCCTCTCTACCCCAAGTGAGAGTTAGTAAGATTCGGCTCGACTCCCTCCCTCCCCTATTCAGGGGTACCTCGCGTAATTAATGGACGCCCCCTAATTGATTTTTTCGATACTCATGCATGCAAAGCATGGTTTAGTTATTAAGGCGTTATGTATATACCTATCTATTACAAACAATACACATTCTCAGGTTTGATAATAGTTTATTTTAATTGTTAATGAAGTATTGATCTTTTTTTCAGATTATCCATCCTGGCACCAATCAGTAAAACTACTACAGCCGGTTCTGCTGGTAAAAGCAGGGCCGGTTTGGTTACTAAAAATTCTGGTAATAAAGTATCCAGTGGGAAAAGTGGCAGCGGTTTGTTAGGTTCAAGTTTGAGTGGCAAATCTTCGAGCAGCAAAAGTTCGACACATAAAACCTCTTTTGGTCTAGGCGAATTAGGATCAAGCTCAAGTGGAAAGTCGTCGTCACCGTTTGCCAGCTCATATAAAAGTTATTCAGTACAAACTACACCAAAATCTAAAAGAACTTCGGGTGGTTTTGGTATAATATGGATACCAACCAGAAAGCATAACAAAAAGAAAGAGGTGGTTTATACTGGCCACAATGACTCATATCCAAAGGGAAAATATGACCGAACACCGTCTATGTATAATTTGTAAGTATACTACTTTATATTGTATTTTCTTTACTGCAAGCAGTAGCGTAGTAAGCGATAAGTTTCATTGATATACATTAGGAATCGTTCATCATTATGATCTTAATAACAAGATAATTTTAAGTTAGTGATGATTTCATATTTATTATGGCTATTAACATACACGTTACCTTCTTATTATAACGCTCAGTTTAGTTCGGTGTAGTAGTTTTATTTAAGAATCTCGGTGGCAGCAAGACACTAACTCACTTATAGGTACAGTAGGTACCTCCTAAATTATATTAAAAGTACTTACTAGCAGTGGCAATTAGCGCGTCGTTCGTCACCTGGCATTTCTTTTCGGTTGGTATTATATGCTCTTGTAATACTACGATATTACTACAACTCATCGCAATCATCTATTGGTTATAGCAAGAAGTTGCTCCCTTCGTAAAATGTCTAAGATCCATTCAAGGGCGGCTTTACCTATAGTGCAGAGGTTGCGGTGCACCCGGGAGCTGGGTGTCAGGGGCACCGAGAGCCACTCGGGACACATAGAGCCTCCACTGTAACGCTCCGCACGGAGCGGGCACATCGTACGCAGCGAATGCCTAACCATTTATAAAAGTAGTGGGTACATTAGGTATTTGACAAGATTGGGTAGGTTGCTTTGTCACCATGTTCACTGTAACTTCATAATCCGATCGCGTTAACCTGGTTTCGTGTCAAAACAAGGACTAAGCATGCGACAACGCATTCTAGCGAGGTTCGAAGTTTAGTCAAACGTGTTGTAACTATCAACGTATCCCATTTTGTTCACGCATTTTGATACAAGAGGGTGCCAGGTGATTGATTGCGCCCGGGCGCTACATGAGCTAGAGCCGCCCCTGGATCCATTATCCATGAAAATTCACGTTAAACTTGACGATATAATAATTACCCAAAATTGAGTTGAAAATTACATGTCTTCCAAAGCTCCAAAAATGAATATAAATGAATCTGTTCCGTACACCTAAGCCTTAGGCACTATATGACCTGTGCTGTGCGAAAGCAATACCTACATAATATTGAAGCATAGATTCGGTAGTTTCTCATACTAGGGATGGCCTTGAACCCCACTGCCAAATTTCTAGTGAGTTCAGTCCTTTATAAATCGAATCGGATACAGTTATAATTATAGGCTTCTAGTCTACTAGTAATCCTTGAAACCGTAATCCTTGCTAAAATAGAAAAAAAATCAAAGCTAAACATTTTGGATATTATAATTCAATAGCTTTTTAAATCATTTTACACTGAAATTGATTTTTATCTGGGATGTTTATCTATTTCTATTTTGTTTTTTATTTTTAAAGAATGCACGTAACACGTAAATGCAAAATCAAGTAATATCAATAAGAATAATAATCGCCTAATAAGTATAATAATCTCCTTTGGTGTAGTAGTAGAGGTATATCCGTGCCACTAACAAACGAGGTAATTATTTTCGTATGATTATTGAAAATAGCGGCCTTGCCTACTAATAATCGGCTCATAAATTAATGTTTTGGCCTTTACTGCAATTTTTATTGGCAACCCTGAACGTAAAATGGCTGACCATAGTGATGTCAGATATTAAAATTAAATCGATTTTAACATTGATGTTAACATTGTTTCACAAACATCGAATCAAAGCCATGTGTTGTGTGAATTTATTAAATATAAAAAGCATTAAACGTATAGCATCAAACACATTATATATGTGTTTGATGCTATATACGTCTCATGCCTGTTAGTCAGAGAGATAAAATCTGCGGGTTTTACTCACCATGATTCTGATATCTAGATTCATTCATATTTTCACAGTTTCTATCACTGCTCTTCGGTTTCACATACTTAGCATAGCATTTTTCTATCCAGACATTCGTTTAAATTACCCAATGAGAGGAAATTCACCCCTACTCTATACATTTGCTACATTATTTATTTTATTCTGTATATTCCTTTTGATATATTGAAACCATCTGAATTTACCTTATAATAAAATTGTCATCGTTACAACATTATTCTGCTTTCATGTTTGTAAAACATACAAGTTTCATTAGCGTATATGTGTTTGTGTATACACTAGTAATCCTCTGTGTTGTCAGTCATGCCGTTTTGGAAAAAATCAGCTGGTCATAAAGTCTTTTATCCAACTGGCCTTTTTGTGTCTAAAGCGATTTCTATTGCGACGCGCTTTTTGCATCACTCCAGAATGCGCCCTGCACCTGGAAATTACTCTATTGACGATATCGATGGTCCAATACTGCATTATACACTCGATACTTTGCTGACTATCGATATGTATCTAATATCAATGCCTCTCGATATCCCTAGCTGCTACTGACATACTCTAATCAACGTGACATTTGACATCGTAAAGGTCAAGGCTTGTTGAATACTTTTTGAAACTTTTCAAATGACTACTTAAATATTTTATAAAATCTTTATCTTTAATAGTTTCTATAGAAGCAAATATTTATAACTAATATTATAACGAAGAATAATCTTGAAAATTAAATTCATCATCATTGGCCATCGTCTTTGAACAAAACTAAAACTTTTTATAGTTTATGACCCACCAAGATGCAAGAAAACAATAATTTCGAAACTATCATTAGCACATGGCGTCGTTTGTCTGGAGAACAAATAGAAACTCCCGGAGTAAGGTAAAATTTGTTATTGGATATAGTTTACATTAATCACAGTGATCGCTCAAGACGCGTTGTTTACCTTATTATTTGCGTTGCATTTCATATCTACTTACGTGACAATGTGAGACGACTGTCATTGAATTGAAATTCAATCTTTCTATTTCAATTTTCATTGGAGTTCAGTCACACAGGTGAAGGTGTTTTGAAAATAGTTTCAATAAAATAAAATGTCAGTTCTCATTAATATTACTTAATTTCGTAATACAAAGTAGTTATTGAAAACTAAATAGAATCAATACAAAAAATAAACAACCGCATTTGATTATATTTGAATATTTTTATTTTAGTTTTTATCACCTGCTAACTGCTGAACTCATCTCTTCTTATTCTTTACTAAATTATAGTTCAGTAGTGTTAAGACTAAACAATATTGCTACCTATTAATTATAAAATATATTTTAAGCATGTCAGGTGATTCACTTGATTTAAAACCACCTAAGAAAAAAGAGGAAGAGACTGATTTATTGATGCCTGAAAGGACAAAAATGCCAATATCATCAATAGCTGTAGCAGGAACTGCAGCAACATCTTCTGATATCCCCATGGATAATGTAGAGAAATCAGATGAGAAGCAAGAATTTATAAAAAGAGACTCAGATGAAACAAAAGTAAGTACAATGTTGAAAAATTTAAAGTGCTTTTCACACATTACAGTGAAAAAAAAAAACAAACTTAACAATGGGCATATTTAGTTATTTCAATGAATTTTTATGTTACAGAGTTTCTTTGTCTTTGGTAGTTATTATTATATTTTTTTTTATTCTTCACACTAGTGACATGAATATGACTACAGATTATGAGGTCTTAGTAAAGTTTTAGCTTTTTATTCTAACAAGCATCAAACCCCTGCTTAAGGTACAGAATAGTTTAGTAAACAACCAATAAAAATGCTATAGTCTATCAAGTACTATCATTATTTAAATAAATATTTGACCGTCTATGATCATCTCAGCTTATATATGGGCTATGCTGAGCTCGAGCCTTCATAATAGGGGAGAAATTGACCTACTACATCACGCTGGTCAGACAGGTTGGTATAGTATTGAGTTTTTATCTCTTGCATAGATTTATATGACATCTTCAATTCCTTAGTTATATTTTATGAAGCCCACGGGCGAGATAAGGGGTAGTAAATTGTATTCTTACTTTGTCACCATGCGGAAAGATTATCTGTAATATTACTGCTTTATTTATATCTCTTACATTGAATAGTATAAATGAACTGATTGAAATAGATTCCATGAATAGTTTGACACTGGTGGTTCACTCTAAAGTTTATTGCTAATATGTTAGCCTCAGTTTTAAGATAGTAACTAATAGATGGTAATAGGCTCATACTCAATTGCATGAGACTAATAAGTCATATGGGAAAATGTGCAAGGGTTGCATTTGTATACAGCTTTCCGGAAAGGTGACATGGCAAAGCAAAAGTTATACATGTACTAAATATTAAGGGTGTAGATTGTTGGCCTGAGATCTCGATTTCGAGCGACCGCAGCGCCAAAGTTTAATGTAACATCCGACGGGGCGGATGAATGACCTAGAGAGCGTGATTTTCAAAATGTTTTGCAACAAACGTTCCACGTTGAGAAATTGTTATTGAACTTGAATATTTACAGCATAACAATAACGTTGAATTTTTGGAAACTAGCTGTTGATTCTTTTTAATAGATTAATAAGAGTAGTTGAGACACAATTTTTATGTTTTTCTATCATTACATTACATAGTATAAAACAAAGTCGCTATCCGCCGTCTGTCTGTCCCTATGTATGCTTAGTCTTTAAAACTACGCAACGGATTTTGATGCAGTTTTTTTTAATAAATAGAATGATTCTTAAGGAAGGTTTATATGTATAATACATGCATAATATAGTAGAGAAACGCTGATTAATTTAGAGGTTTCTAATGTGATGTCGTAAATAAGCACGTTTTTTGGCGCTTATATTGCAAACGTTGGCTGAACCCTACGAGATAGACCAAAATAATGTACTACAGTATTATCCATCTTAAAAAGTTCAACAAAAAAGTCCACGATGGCATATGTCTATCTCTTAGGGATAACCCACCATAACCATTTTTTATCCTCTACTAAAAAATGATTATTTACTAAGTGATTTTATACAATACAGCATTAATCCTTATCCAATTAAGTACCTTAAATAAATTGTGCATTTATTATAGATCAATATGCTTTTTATAGTATGTAATTTAAGTGAATATTGCCGAAGATAGCGAAGATAGCGAGGGCGGGTTACTAGTTTATAATATAATATACAATCAAGAGCAGGTCCGGACTGACATTTTTGTATTCTACTTACCTAAAATTCCAACTATGTATTTATTTGTAATTTCACTACCAAAATTTATTCTAATTCGTAAAATATTCATTCAATAAAATAATTGCAAATTCAGTAGGAAGTGTGTTTATCTCTACGCAAGGAAATGTGCCTATTGCGTAAACTCAAATACTTACTTTTTGTTTACGATCACCTCGTCGATATCTAAAAAAAATCCTAGGGTTTTAAAAAAAATGTCAATAAATGAAACACAAGTATAAAAATGATTTATTTACTACACAATAACAAATATGAGTCGCCATTACTCGCTATCTCAAAAGCGTGCTAGGGTTGTACAAAAATTAGTAAATAATTCATTTATTTACTAATTTTAACAGAAGTTTGTAAATTATTAATATACTAATTAAAAGTATGTAATTAAACAATAACGAAATATGAGTTCAAAATTCTAATGTTTTTTCATTCGATTACGGATCAAGTTCTGATTTCTGCTAATTTGATGATAAAATCAATGGCTATCACAAAACCTATCAGAATGAAAACGTTACCAGCTGCCCGATTCACGTAAGTAATAAAAACCGTAGCGCAGTGACGTCACTTCGTTTTTTGCAAATTTAGCCCTTTTAACCGACTTAAAAAAAAGGAGAATTCTCAATTCGCTGTATTTTTGAACCAATTTTTATGATTCTTTACACCAGGTAACTCAGAAATTGTATAGTAATTGAGCTATTGGAAGATTTATGACAATCCAAGACTAGATAAGTAAGTGCGTTTAAAACAGAAAACCAAAAGGCGATTTCTAAGTTCCTAAGTTAAAACGACTTTTGGACTGGCGTGTTTACGTGAATCGACTGGCTGGGTAGTTAAGTTACCTGTATCTTTCAAAATCATTAGGCGTTCTTCTCTTTCAAAACACGTAAAGCTCTTTCTTTCCTCTCTTTCATAGCCTCTATGATACTGGGCGCGTCACGAATGGGCATGCTTCGTGACTGCCGAGGATCAACTAATTCTGGAAGTAGGCAATCGTAATAAAACCTAACTAATTTCATTTCCATTTTCTCCTCCCAAAATTTGTCGTCCTTTTCTATAATATAAACTTTCATAGGTACAGTAGCACCAAACCAGATGCCAAGCATGCAAACGTTTCTTTTAGTAATATGTACCTGTCCCTGAATTTGGAAATACCAGTTATGATTTTTATTTATGACATAACCCTTGGAAGCCTTGTCCTTAACCCAAAAGGTATGTTTGGCCATTGCTTCATCAAGAGTCATGCCAGCTAAAGAATGTGGGCACTTAATTTCAATTAAACCGTTTGCATAAATGCCATCTGGTGTAGTACCAAGAAATTCATATTGATCGTCGACGAACAAACCGCAACCTTGTATACTAATATTCTCTTGAATTTCTAACTGTTTAAATGCGGTTTCTTCGTTTTCGATACCGTACCGTACAGCAGGCAAACTGGAGATATTACTACCATAAACGATTTTACGAACAAGAACAGCACAACTTGTGCTCTCTCGTTTTTTACAAACTTCCCCGAACGATGATGAGGTTAGTAATTTTCTCCTTGTACTCATCCACTCAGAACTACTTCTTTGCAAATGGGTCGACCTTTCAAGCTCCTCTCTTTCAGCACAAGACAACTTTAAATCGGCTAAAAAAGATGACTTGGCTTTCTCATATAATTCTGGACTCAGATCAGGTTTTTCGCAGTTTGGTCCATAGTGAGCATCTTTCGATACAGCGCTGTGGCTCTTTTTCAATCTTAATTTAGGTTTAGCAATTAAACGGATTCTACGATTACAATTTTCCACTTTCGCGATCAAAGGATTAGGACTAGATTTAAATATTACTTCATGAGTTTTACTATGAATCGATCCTGTATTAAAAGACACAACAGCAGCTGCGCATCGGCCCGCATAAGAACCACGGGAAGAATAATTTACACGCTTACCCCCTACTAATTTGGCAATCACTGCGTTAAAACTTTCAACTATATTACTTGTACAATTATGAATTAAACTTCTAGAATGATATGACAGTCTTTTACTTAAAATGTGTACCGCGTCCATTAATCCGCATCCAACAATTGCTGGAAGCAACCCAACAGGTTCTATTCGACGAGTATCAGGTCTACAGAAATACTCCTTGCAATATTGGTGATTACCAAATACGTGTTGTGGACCATTTAGGATATCTTCACTAAGATTTTTTATTTTTTCTTCGAGTGACTGATTTTGATCGCCCCAATATTTAATAGCGCATTTTACACCCGTTCTTAAACGCAAATACCTTTCTTTTAGGAATTTCCGCAATTCGCAAGGATACTTAGTGTCTTTCGACAGTTTCTCCAAGCTATTGCAGTAGTTTCGTAAAAGATGATTTTTGCATTCAATTTTCTCTACTGTTAAATTACCGTACGGTCGCGAATCTAATATTTTTTTATAAGTACTGGAATCGCCGTCTGCCACAAATTTATTATAAATTACACCGTGATCAACAATGGAACGTTTAAACCCCTCAACTATTATGGTCGATTCCATACCGGTAGATGATCCCGAATAATTCTTGAAACAACGGTGTTCCGAGGGCTGACTGTCGTTCTTTGCGGCTCGTGCACAAACTACGCAGTATTTATTTTTAACTTCAAAAAACAATACTTTATTAGTTTTAATGCCAATTATCGCAGCTGCGCCGGACAAGGCGGAAAAATTCTTACCATAAGATCTCTTGCTCCAACAACCGTCAACAGCAACAGATATTAATTGTGTACCATTTTTATCAACACTACCTATAGACACTGCGTACTCCGCTTCTTCCTTGACAGCTTCTGCCATGGAATGTGCTGCTGTCTTTTCCCACCAATCGCAAACCGTATTATTAATTTCATTGTATAATGAAGGTGACATGATTGGTAGGGCTACTGCGGCAGTTAATGTTTTTAACTGATAGTAGCTCCCACCAGATGATATGATACCAGATACAATTTGATGATTCACTTCCATTCTATCTTCTTTCTTTTCAATCAAACACACAGTAAATTTCATACTACACATACTACATTTCATGATGAGTTTTGAGTCCAGACCAACTTTTACTTCACCTATTATACTGAGGTAACTTAACTTACAATCCATTGGACCGTGGTCCCCTATGGCCTGAAGAGCTTTAAAAAAAAAAGAAACGTCTACAACTCTACGCCCAACTTCCATTTCATCCACCTTTCCTTCTTGGTCGTTTTCAATAACTAGTTCCTGTAAAGAAAGATAATGGCTTGATTTTTTTTATAAAAAATAATTAAAAATTTAAAAAAATGCAAAAGAATTAATACAATATTAGGTTCCTGATGAATAGAAATTATAATTTCTTTACGCATTGGGTATTGTTTTTTTATGACGTCACCTATTTGAAAATAAATTTTCTTTTGAGAAAGTAATTGAGAAGTATTTCGGTACTAAGGTGTTTGTCTCTCGATGAAAATAATAAATATTGCAAGAAAAATCTATAGGTAGGTATTGAGATTTTGTCTTCGCCCATCACTAACTAAGTAGTTTGTTTATTTATGTAACAAGTCTACAAGAATTACATATAACAACTTACCTCTATACAGCGCGTAGCATTGTTGCTCAGAGTCTCGGCCCCAAGGTTTTCTTTATTTTCAATACTGGAAATATTATTCATCAATATTATCCACTTTTTATTTATTTTGTACAACCCTAAGCCAGACGCTAGGCGCCTCGCGTCTGTTTGGCGGTATAGGTATGTCGACAAAGTTGCACTGTCGCCTACCTACTTCCACAATTTGATATTTAGACAATACTAGCCGACCCGGCGAACTCCGTATCGCCTTTTTTTTTTTAAAAATCCTATTATTTTGATATTACATACAGATACTTCAATTTTATTTATCAGTATAGATATAGATAATACAAACCAATATTTACATGTTATTGTAGGTATATGTCTGAATCGGGCGATCTAAATCATATGACATATTGTATTAGCTTTGTAATGTACCCTGTTCAAATGCGATAATAAATAAGTAGGGAGGAACTTACATTTTATTCCGAGATCTTTTGGCTTTCATATTTTTATAATGCGTACAAAACATTCTTTTCCCTGGCATGACACTCAAATTCAATCAGTCCTGCGAAAAAAATAGCCTATGTTACTCAGTGATAATGTAGCTTTCGAATGATAAAAGAATTATCGGTCCAGTACTTTTTGAGTTTATTCGTTTCATACAAAAATCCAAATCTTTCCTCTTTATAATACCTATTAGTGTAGATATTGTATTTTTTACGATTTATATCTAGTTCCATCATGGTTTTCTTTCAGACATTCATTATATCGATACTTTCTACTAACTGAAAATAAATTAATTATAAAAATGTTATACTTACAGTTTTTTACAAAAAACACAAATTCACAATACGTAATTCTGCTGTCTGCAGCCGACAAGCGTGGTGTCGCGTTCACTTACAGAAAGGAACTGCCGTTAGTGACCACCGAGATTGCACGAATGAAACGAACGCTTTATCCCATACATTTGTGTATGAAAAATTTACCTTAAAATATATCTAGATTTTAGGGCTTTAAAAGAGGAAGTCTTTGTTTGTAAAGGTATAAAAAAAAGTATACAGCTATACTTATTGGTTTCTTCAGTGTTCAAAAAGTGTTTCTTTTTATCAATTTGTGTTGATTTATGGGCTTAAATCTTTAAAATACGAAGTCATGTTTTTGCATTTTTACTCAATTTTGTGCGTTTGTTGACGTTTATTATATAACAACCATTAGGTTTAAGAGTTTAATATAAGCATGAACATACTTATTGGTCTTTGATTGTAATATATACAAATTATCATTGATATCAATCATATGTAAATAGGTTAAATATGAAAAATCGTAACACTCTTTTCGGTGATTTTCACGATCTACACCCTTAAATTCAGCTTAACAAGCAAATATTCACTAGTGGTAGGTAGGTATTCTGTGTGAGTGACTTGAATTGATGTAGAGCTCTAAAACAGATTATCACAACATCTCAAGACATGTTAAGTTAGATAGTATTCAAGGCTACCAAATAGCTCACATTGTATTTTAATTACTGAAATATACTTGGCTTGGAGATCGTGATTTTTAGTTTTTTATTGCTTACGGTGGCAGACAAGCAAGTGGCACACCTGATGGTAAGTGTTACTGCTGCCCATAGACCTTTGCAATACCGAAAGTATCGCTACGCTGCTGCCTACCAATACAAACCCCAAACCCATCCAGTTGGGCTTCCGGCTGTCTTGCTCACTCAAGTGCAACAGCGTATCGCTGTTGCTCAAATTTCGATCTTCTGTGAGAGTGTGATGCTACCCCAGACGGACTGGCCTCCGGCTGTAGACAGAAAACTGTCAACAGCATGGTCCTATCACTCAGTACTGATATATTTTTGCAATGCAAGTCTGTAAATGCAAGCACAATGAAAATCTCTTCAATATTTCCAAGATTAATTATTCAAGTTTCATTTTTGTTTTCTAACATATATTTTCAAGTTTGTAGATGTTGATATATGTATGTCTACATATCCACAAATACTTTTTTTTAGAAATGGTTAGAATATATAATAATAATTATTTATTTTTATAAATGGTAAGGTATTCCTAGAAACTTGATTAACCGGACTAATTGTTGTCGTTAGGCATTCAGATAATCGAAAATTCGGATAATAGAATGTACGAAATAAAACTGTTTTTGTACACGTTGCATAATATTATGTATAAAAGTTAAGCATTTATTAAAAATAAATATACTTTAACAAAAAAAACAATATTTAAAAAAATCAATATTCAAAAAAATCACTCTTTTTTTCAATTTTGTAATGCATCTATGCACTTTTCTATTTATGTATGTTACATGTGTAGTTTAATTCGGCTTTAAGTATTTGGCAATCGCCATTTGACGTATAAGCCACTTTGACCCTTCATTGGTACTACATCACGAACTCGTTTAACTTGTAAATATCACACCCTGTTGGATACAACAGAGTAACAATTTCTAACTAAATATAACAACAACGAAACGCGTGGTGTAATCACGCGAAGCGCGAGCGTCTAACGCCAGTTCTAACACGTTTGCTTACATTGACTTAACAACTTCAACATGCAGGTCCACCATTGGTAGTCTGGATAATCGCGAATCTGTATAAGTATAACTAAGGGCTGGATAACAGAGTTTCTACTCTACTAGGTATTGTTATTCCCAGATTATCATCATCATCATCATTATTATTATTCTCCTACTCTTATTCCAATTACTTGGGGTTGATACAAAATGTACTCTTTTTCCATCTATCTTCATACATATTCTAAAAGTTATTGGCAATAGTTTTATGCCAGACGTCAACCCTCCTTGGGAATGTAATTGTTGACCAAACAGTATCAGATGGAGTTGGCCCCGGTCGTTATAAGGCTCCTAGTCGTCTTTTACGACATTCACGACTAAAGAAAGTGTTGGCAGTATTCGTAGTTGTTACCACACAGCAATGCTATTCCCAGATATTCTACTGTAAATGGGTATAAAGATATTAGAACTGATATTTTTTCTAAATTGCATATTATTTATTTTAGGAGGCTGCTGGAGATTCAGGTGAAAAAGCATTCAAGAATGATAAAGATGATGATTATCTAGACAATGATAAAAATAAATCTGGTAAACAGAATAACGAGAAGAATGTAGACAAAGTTGATAGTGTTTATTTAAGACCTCCACCAACACATAAAACAAAATCTACCGACTCGATTGCACAAGAAGATGATTGTGGCATCAATTGTCTTTATTATACTCTACAATGTTGTGAATGTGTTATAATGTAAATTCTGCTCAAATAGTATTACCAATTTGACAGCATGTGTCAAATAAATTGTATTTAATGCCGTTTTACACAAACAAATCTCAAATTTTAGGTAACACTTAAAGCAATCTCTTAAATTAAAACTGTCATTTATTTCAGCATTGTAATTTAATCTTTCCTTCAAGTGCTGCCTGAAATTTTAAATTGTCATCAAATAATATGGCAGCTTTAGAATATAATACTATGACTAAAATTTGCTTTAAGACTCATTATTCTTATGCTCATTTAGATCTGAAGGGTATCATTAATTAATTATATTTCAAACTCATAGTGTAAGTCTTAGTTTTAGTATCTATTGTATGGTCTCATATAAATATTTCTCATAAACTAACTGTATTAGAAAGTACCCGGTTGAATATTAAATATAAATGAAATTTACTGCCATAGTATTTAAGTAGTATTTGAATTGTTTCATTATTTTGTAAGTTTGTATTATTAAATTATAGGTGGCTATGTACACTTTTAGTATTATACTTCTTGTTGCATTATTTTGAGAGATATAGATCAACGTGTGTTGACATTTATTTTGTGAACAGAAATTTACATGCCACATGATGATGTGATAATTATCATATAAAATTTACATTATTCTTATAATATATACATATAGGCAAGTAATCCAACTTATACAAATGGATGAAGTTTATAATGAGATTTGCTAATTCTGTGCCTTTATATTAAAAATCTTAGTGCTTGATAGGTGTGATGTAAAATATAAATTTCCGTATGATTATAACAAAACATTAGAATTATAAAGAATTTGAATGCATTTATTTTGTATTGATGTATTTTTGACAAACACTGAATGTAATGCCCTTAGCCGATTTGAATTAAAACTAGTTGTAGTGAAATAGTGCCAAATTGCCAAAATAGAACAGATATTATTTCCTAGTTTAACAGTTTCAAAATGTATTAATAAAGTATGATAAATGTGACATTGATATTATATGAATTGAATGATGACATATTATTTAGAAATGTGAGCAAATATTCTAATCAGTTAGCAATAATATTATAATTACTTACCAATAATGATATTAGATTTATTAATGTTGATTATTTCGAAGTGCATTAGTTGTTCTGGTGCCTACTACCTACGTATTAAAAAAAATGGTGTTAAATATATTAATTTAGTCAAACAGGCAGACAATATATTAACTTGTATCATATTGTTAACGTTATAGATTCTACAGATTGTGTTTAAATTTCCAAATTTAATGAAATTATTTAGTTTATGGCTATTTCATTAAGGCAAACGCGTAAAAAAAATCATGAAATAATTTATTATTAAATTGAAAATATATCCATGTTCTTTTTTATTGCATTTTTCATACAAATATGATATTTATAATAATTATAAATCATCTAAACTGATTGATAGAAGTCAGTCAAAAATAGTACTACCCTTTTTAAGAACACTAATGCACAGAATTATAAAAAAAAATGTATCTTTAATTTTCATATAATGATTTATTCTACTTATGATTCATTCCTTATAAGCTTTATTTTTGACTTTATTATGTCCAATTTAATTAATTAAATGCCACTGTCCGTCCGAATTATGGATATAATGTTTGAGTGGTATAAATATTGTAATTATGTTATAAGATTTTGTAAAATATCGTATATTTTTCGAAATCAATATAACAATTGAATTAATAATCTAGTTTCATTTTCCTTGACTTCATAATTAGTATGTCTTTTATTTCATAGTTAGATTCTATATCTAGACTTCACTCAGGATAACGTAGCTTTTCGTTATCTATGCCTCGGGAAGAGTACTTTTTGTACTGGATAAAAGATATCTCATATCCTGTTATCCGCATTCTTTCTCAGGTCGCTGCCTTCCAAGATGATTTAGGGAAGTGATGTCTGCTTCAGTAAACTCGTGATTGGCCTGGCTGGCTTGTGAGATCTGGTCTATCCATAATCTTTGCATTATATTTGAGAATAATTCTCGTAGTTAGAAGTGCCATCACACTGAAGCTGATACTTACTAAACATGTAGCTATACAATTATCTGAAAGACATTATTTAATAATTAAAAAATCAAAAAACCCGACTGCGTAAAAAGTAACCCAAACTACGTACATAATAAAAAAACTGAAAAGAAAAAAACAAGCACTTAGATGTCCAGGTGGTCTAGAATTCTATATATTATTGAATAAATACTATTGCAGAAAATAAAATAGGTATATTTTAATAATAGAACATGACAACTGAACAGTCGGGATCCATTATCCGACAGCAAATCTAATTTTCAGTTGATCCCGACTGTTCAGTTGTCGTGTTCTATTATTAAAATATATTTTATTTTCTGCAATAGTATATTATAGAATTCTAGACCACCGGACATCTAAGTGCTTAATTTTTCTTTTCAGATTTTTATTATGTATGTAGTTTGGATTACTTTTTACGTAGTCGGGTTTTTTTTTTACTTTTTAGTTATGAATACCTAGGTAGCTATAGTTATCTTATTTATTAATAAGTAGGTAAGTACCTAACTATATATAGTTTTTCGACTGAAGTTGAGTACTAAATCGTTAGAAATTGGAGATGGGCGACCGCGTAAGACATTAGTTACTTTAGGTAGGACTACCTATGGTATATTGGACAATATATCTACTAGATACTTCACTATTTGTCCATCCACATCCAGTTATATGAATTTTTCGTCTTTTCATCGTAAATTTCTACTGTCTAAAAAACCTATATGTGAGAAAGGTTGTTACGAAACTTTAAATCGATATAGATCCTAAACGGCCAGTCAAATCGAAAAATGTGGAAAGAAAACTAATAATGATTTTTAAATACCTATTCAACGATACCCCACGCGACATAGTTTGTTGACTTATTTTTTTTAAATTTTCACTATATAGCGTCCAGTAGTTGTCATATTGAATTTTCATTAACGAAAAAGAGAACCCTTAGCATTTATTGCCAGATTTCCTCAGGTAGTGGCTGCGTTCTGAACCGATGGCAGCATTTTAGATTAATTCAAGGTGAAATGTTGAAATTGACTATAATCCAGTGTCTCATTGGGGTTTATACATAATAAATTATTTTAAACACGTGTTATTCGTAATATTTATAAAATTTGCAGGAGTATCTAAACATTAATACAATTTTATAGAAGACATTAAAAAAAATGTGAATGTGAGCAAAACCAAAATAATGGTCTTTGAAAGAGATATAACCAGAACAGATGTAAGAGTAACAATAGGTAATGATGTACTAGAGCAAGTGGATGAATTTGTATATCTTGGATGTGGATTTAGCCGAGATGGAAGGTACACCACTGATATAGAGCGAAGAGTGAATGCGGGAAATAGAGTGAACGGAGCGTTGGGGCAACTTTTCGGCAGCCACCACCTCAGCCAGAAGGCACGTGTAGCAATACATAACGCAGTGCTTGTCCCAACATTACTGTATGGAAGCGAGAGTTGGGTATGCAGAAAAGAGTATGATAGTAAAATTAATGCGGTCGAAATGCGATCTCTGCGGAAAATCTGTGGAGTTAGGCTGACCGACCGCATTCGTAACGACGACGTAAGAGAGCGAGTAGGTATGAAAGAGAGTATTGGTGTAAAGATGCGAAAGGGAATGCTCCGATGGTTCGGACATGTGGAAAGAATGCCGAACGAACGCCTGGTTAAGAAGATATACAATGCGAAAGTGGAAGGATGTAGGTACCGAGGGAGACCGAGACTAACCTACCTAGACCAGATCGGTCATGTACTGAAGGAAGGTGGAGTCAAGAGTCTCCGAAACCGGCGAGCGTGTATGAAGAGAATTATGAATGTTGAGGAAGCGAGTGAAGTATGCAGAGATAGAGTTCTCTGGCACTCTGTTCTCTCTGCCTACCCTGCAAGGGATATGGCGTGATGATATGTATGTATGTATGTGTACATTAAAAAAAAATACAGAATTTATTGCCGGATTTCCTTAGTTGGCGGCTGCGTTATGAATCGATGTCAGCTTTTTAGTTTTATTCAAGGTAAATTGATAATATACTAGTGTCTCCTTGGGGTTTATGCATAATAAATGATTTTAAACACGCATATCAATCGTAATACCTATTTATAAAATTTGCGCAAATATATATTGAATACTAGCTTCTGCCCGCGACTTCGTCCGCGTGGAATGGTTACTTTGGGCTAACGTTAACTTCAACTCACGAATTCGTTTACGTAAAAGGTGGAAATATTTTTAAATAATACATACGTTAAAGCTGTTTTAGGTACCTACATGACCCTTTTATTAGTAAGAGTAGAACATTTAACCTTAAGTAAAATAATAATAATAATCTTTATTGAAAACTAAATACATATGACAGTTGACATAGATGCCTTTGCCTCTTGAATTAGGTAATACCTGTGTTTCAAGAGACAGTTCCTTCCCGAAATACATAAATCTTGAACATCAAATTATTTTACAGTAACATACATTATAAATAATGAATATATACAGGGTGTCCCAAAATTCAACGATAAGCCGGCACCAGCAGATGGACCTACATATGACTACTCGAGAACAAAAAAGAAAAAAATTCTACCTTGATTTTTTTTTTCATTACGACAAAAAAACCGATTTCTTTAAAAATCGTCATCTTTTATTATATTATTAAGTGCCATTGCTACAATTTTACAAGTAATTCTGTGATTTTTTTTGTATTGGCAAGGTAAGTAGTACTACTATCGATCACAACCATTAAAAATTCCAGAATATCTATAGTTTTTACACAAAAATCAACCAAAACTATGTTTTTTTCATAAATTATGTAAGATTTTGACTTTCAGCTCACTTTCACTCATCACAGTGAAAAAAAAAAGTATGGACACTACTGTGGCAAATAGTATTAAAAATTGGCGCAACTAACTACAATTCTAAAATGGTATAACATTCTAGGCAAACTAGCCACAAAAATATACTTAGGTGTACTATTTCAAAATAACAACCATACTTCGAAAATTGTTAGTGTTGATAGTAATCACTTCTACTATGTAGCCAAAATGTTTTTGTTGCAAGTTCTCAGAATTTGAATGAGACATGTGCGTAGTCCATAAGATAACATAAGTTAGACAGAGATAGATATAGAGAGATTAGAATTTACTATATTATTAAAATTACAATAAATGTTCGAATTGTTTGCCATTGGCAGTAATGCAGGCACGACATCGCCTTAAAAATTAACGTTTTATTTTTCTTGCATATCTGATTCTGTTCATGTGATCCACAGCCTGAATTATTTTTTGGCGAAGCTCGTCCAAGGTTGCAATGGGTTTTGAGTAGACTCTGTCCTTTAGACAACCCCAATAGAAAAAATCCAGGGGATTTAGATCGTGTGAACGGGGTGGCCATAAGATAGGACCAAGTCGCCCGATCCAACGCCCTGGGTACTCTTGGTCTAAGTACTCTCGCACAGGGCGGGCATAGTGAGCTGGGCAACCATCGTTTTGAAACCACATGTTTTGCAAATCACTTAAGGGCACGTCTTCTAATAATCCTGGTAACTCATTTTGTAAGAAGTTCAAATAGCTATTGCCATCTATGTTTCCTTGTAACTCAAAGGGCCCTATCACTTTTCCATTTATTATGCCCGTCCATAGGTTAACCTTAAATTGATATTGGGATTTGTCTTCTCTCACCAGGTGCGGATTTTCATTGTTCCAGCTATGAAGATTGTGAAGATTTAAATAGCCATCTTTCTTGCAGGTTGTTTCATCCGACCATAAAACTTTGTCTAAGAATTGGGGATCTTCCCTGTGTTTTTGCAGCATTACACGGCAAAATGCGACCCGCAGTGGATAGTCCCGCGGTAATAACGCCTGCACGCGCCTGTAATGATATGGATGAAACTGGTGACGTTTTAAAATTCTATGTGCAGTACTTTTTGGAATTCCCGTTGCTACTTGTATGCCACGTACAGAGGTAGTTGTATCGCTTTCTATTTCATTGAGAACTTCTTCATCGTGTTCCGATCTAGGTCTTCCAGCGTTTCTCCTGTCAGATGGTATACGACCCTCCGAAAATGCTTGATGCACGTTAATAAATACGCGATAATCCGGATACCTTTGAAGAGTAGGGTACCTTGCTCGATATAATCTGCTAGCAGCGTTGGCATTGCATCGGCATTCTCCATAAATTAGGTGCATATTAGCGTATTCTAACGCTGTATATGGTAGCGGCATAATGAATGCTAAACACTTGAAAATAAGGCAAAACTTCTTTAAAAAAACACAAAATCACAGTCTAAAATAATGCCAAGTCAGGTCAATTTCCAGGTCACTTAATTCAATCCAAAGTCGTTAGTATCAGAGCCACTTTAATTAAAACAGAACGGTGTGCAGTAAACAAAGAAGTAGAGCGTACTGACTTGCTGTGCTGCTGAGGACATTAATTACTTCTCTACCTGCATTAATGTTACTAAACAATTAGCATCTATCTATCTCCCTCTAACGTATAATCTCTCTATCTCTGTCTAACTTATGTTATCTTATGGACTACGCACATGTCTCATTCAAATTCTGAGAACTTGCAACAAAAACATTTGGGCTACATAGTAAAAGTGATTACTATCAACACTAACAATTTTCGAAGTATGGTTGTTATTTTGAAATAGTACACCTAAGTATATTTTTGTGGCTAGTTTGCCTAGAATGTTATACCATTTTAGAATTGTAGTTAGTTGCGCCAATTTTTAATACTATTTGCCACAGTAGTGTCCATACTTTTTTTTTTCACTGTGATGAGTGAAAGTGAGCTGAAAGTCAAAATCTTACATAATTTATGAAAAAAACATAGTTTTGGTTGATTTTTGTGTAAAAACTATAGATATTCTGGAATTTTTAATGGTTGTGATCGATAGTAGTGCTACTTACCTTACCAATACAAAAAAAAACACAGAATTACTTGTAAAATTGTAGCAATGGCACTTAATAATATAATAAAAGATGTCGATTTTTAAAGAAATCGGTTTTTTTGTCGTAATGAAAAAAAAAATCAAGGTAGAATTTTTTTCTTTTTTGTTCTCGAGTAGTCATATGTAGGTCCACCTGCTGGTGCCGGCTTATCGTTGAATTTTGGGACACCCTGTATATCTTACGTAATAAAGACTAATGATAAAGAAATCTATAATAAATGAATGAGTGAGAATTAACGTGTTAGTGAGCGCGCTCACACGTTGTGTGTGTGTGTGCGTGTGTATGTGTGTTGTGCGTTTGTTTGTGTGTGTGTGTGTGTGTGGTGTGCGTGTGTTTGTGTGCATGTGTGTATGTGTGTGTGGTGTGCGTGTGTTTGTGATGTAGTGTGCGTGCATGTATGTGTTTCTTTTTTTTTGTGTCTATTTGTAGTTACGCGAAATAAGTATTTAAAAGTGATTCAAGTTTGACGTAATCCATATAATGCAATGTAGTACCATATAAAGTAATGCAAGTAAAAGTATTGGGTCTTATCTATACTTTCTATAGATATATACAATGTATGTATATTATACATACATACATACACTTACGCCTATTTACGATTACACATACTTTTAATGTGTATGAAATCGCTGTGTGGTAGCGGCTATGAATACTACCAATCCTCACTTTGCTTGTGGATGTCGTAAAAGACGACTAAGAGCCTTATAACGACTTGGGTCAACTCCAGCTGATGCCGTTTGGTCAACAATTACATTCCCAATTAGGGTTGACGTCTGGCAGGCGGCCGGTCATAAAACTATTGCCAATAACTTTTACAATATGTACTATGAATGAAGAGTACTTATTGCATCGACCCCAAGTAATTGGGATAAGAGTAGGAGAATGATGATGATGATGACCTCTCGTGAACAAATCGCCAATTTGGTCCAGAAAAGGTCTTCCCCTTGTATTCGTCCCATTCACGATTGCTTTATATGTTTGCTTCGTCAACCTCTGCCCACTCATTATTTCTTCCACTTCGTGTCCAACCCACCTCAGCATACCAGCGCTCTTTTATAACATTATACCTAATTTTATCTTTCAGACTTACATCACACACGTTACGAAGAGCTGTCAGCTCTACAGCATTTATTCTATTTTCATGTCTTCCCCGCTAAATCTAACTTTCACTGCCATACATGAGGGCAGGCACTAATACTTCCTATACTTATTATTATTATTTAGGATGTGTAAAGCCGACGGAAGGTCATGAGAAGAAAACAAAACTAAAAATGTAGTGTGTGCAGAAGTACTTTGAAATAACATTAGTTTGAGTTTTTTTTTAATATAAAATTATAAGATCCAGTATTATCGTAAATGCGCGCCCAGTACTTGATCATTATTTTGCTGCGATGTTATTTTTAAACTGCGATATTTCCTAAGATATTCATTGAAATCAAATAATGTAAAGAGCAATTTTGTTTTAAATTAAATACTTGTAATGAATAACTTATTTATTTGGATAAGGATTAATATTATGTTTATAAAAACACCTTCGAAAATATCACATTATTTTGAAACAAATTTGATTAGCATAAAAAAGGTGAGTGAGCCAATCTTAAAAGGTAGACATATGCTGTCGCGGACTTTTATTTAGAACTTTGAAAGGGGAACAATTATGTAGTACATAATTTTTGCGCAACTTTAACCGTTTACGCAGCGGAAGCTCTCAAAAGGAAACAAAAACCCGATTTTTACACATTCATCATTGTTGCTCTGCTCCTATTGGTCGCAGCGTAATGTTATATAGCCTAAAGCCTTCCTCTATAAATGGACTATCCAACAAAAAAAGAATTTTTCAAATCGGACCAGTAGTTCCTGAGATTAGCGCGTTTAAACAAACAAACAAACAAACAAACTCTTCCGCTTTATAATATTAGTATAGATATATTTTTAATCGTGCCTATGGTTGCTGTAGATAATTTTTGTAATCTTGGAATAGCAAAAAATAAAAGCGATCGGAACCGTAAAATTATTTATTTCATACTTCTCTTATTTTATTAATACATGTCACAATTTTTTGGCTTACATTATATATTGTGGAAAATAAGTTTTTATCATTATTATTATTATTATAATTTTATGTATTTATCAAATAAATAATGCTGCTGATTATTTTCACATATTTTACATTATAGATTACACACATCCTATAATTTTAACATTGAATAATTTATTTAAATGTAAGGGATCATGTTGAAAAAAATAAAGAACATTAGAATAACAACCTATTCACTCACAACGAAATTAAAAATTATTCACATATAAAACTTAAAATTGTAAATATTTTAATGTCTATGAACTGTAACCTCTACATATATTCTGAATTTATATCGAATTCAGCAGCTCCCAAGATAATAAATGAATAGATTTTTGATGTATTGTGTGGTGACATAGTGAAGGGCTGAAAATACATATCACCATTGACGGTTTCGAAAAAGCGAATAAATCAAGCAAACAGAGAAAAAACCTCGAAAGAACACAATAACTTTCCTCTGGTACCTACTCATCCAGAAACATCCTTATATAATAAGTAGCGAACCGCGAATTACCGTCGGCCGCATTCCGGATTTCCCTATTAAAAAAGTCGAACGAAGACAGATTCGACGATGGATCATTTGTTTTTCTAGCACCATAATCTTTCGTATCGATAATAGAGCAGAGGTTTGCGGTCTGATATTAATATATCAGACCGTAAACCTAAGCTAATGCTTATGTCATCCATTCGAACGAACAATATGCACCCGAAACCAAAGGCAATATAACTGAAATCATTTTGTGGTAGGTTTTTCGACAAAGAATGCGCTCCGAAACGTTTACTTTCGGATATGTTAGTAAAGCTTTTGATTCCGTCCTCTTGATCTGAATTTTCTATTATAAATTCTGTATACCTGTCCTGGGATAATATAATTTGATAGGGGCTAGCGAATGCAATAGATATATAATGTAAAAAGCAATATATGCTTACATGGTAACTAAATAATTAAAATACAATCATCTAAAGCTTAAATATGACGACACACTTTAGCGATCACAAAAATTTAGACGAATAATAAACAATATCATATTTTTGGTATAATTAAAATAATTTGCAACAATAATATTTACATATAAAATAAAATAATACTTAAGTATATTAATTTTTTTCTAAGTTTTAAAGATGGCTTTGAATCAAAATATGAATTATTGGCGAGAACCTTCTCTCTATGTTGTTCATATACGATGCTGTTTAGCTAATTACATATCAATGAATTACAGTTAGTAGAAGTAAGACAGATAAGTTGCAATGCTAAGCGAATAAAAGCACATAAAACTGATAGATTAAAGCCGCGTATGGACTTCGCGCTCCTGGCGCGTGCCATGAATGACCGCGCCGAGAGTGCGTTCCACGGTACGCGTTCCAAATATATGAACTATACAAACTAAGCTCGCCTGGCGCGCGAGGCAACTGTTCCAGTGTTTGATCGTTCATCATGCATGCATCGTATGCGAGCAGCCGTAGCGTTAATGGTTATTCACAATATTATGTATAAGAGAAAACAGAAACGAAGAGTGCGTTGTTGGATGAAAAAGTTTTACCGAAAAAGAATGCAGTATGGAATGACACTTATGACAGATATGCACGTATTTATTATGATGCAAAGAACTTCGCTATTCCACAGCAGTTCTTTTGTACCACATTGACGTCAACTTTGGTTATTCATCGCTTCGAACGCAACAAACACACAAAATACTTTCGTGTCCATCTTAACTGGCGCGCGCGCGACGTTTGATACGCGGTAAAAAACCGACAACAGATGCAACGACCCGCTCCATGTTCGAGCGTTCCAACGAACACATTGGCGCGCGTTCCAAAGTGGTATCCATTTTGCGCAGCCGGAACGCGCGCCAATGTTCGTCCTTTTGGAGCGCGAAGTCGATACGCGGCCTTAGGCTTTTGGTGCTACAACTTATACATTTTAAAAGATGATAAGATCAGAAAATTTAGATAGATTTACCTTTACGAAGACACACTTATCCTTTTAAAACATTTTTAGAAATTGTATCAATTTATTATGGGCGCCTCAGCTCCCAAGGATATAACCCTTCAAAACCATTGGTATCAAATATTTTAATATATGCAGCAAAAGCTTGAGAAGATTATTTCTTACAGAGTAATGTTGAGAGACAGAGTTGTCAGTTACCACTTAAATAATTAATATCATATGGGCCGCTGCCCTGTCCGTCAAATATCATCATAATAAACTAGTAAATACAAATATAGACAAGGAAAACCATTTAATGGATCGAATGCGTGAATAAGCATGATTACAGACGAATCTGTGTTTCAGTTTCCAATACACTGCGGAGAATTTTTAATTTAAATTATCAATTAAATATTTTTTCAACCGCTGGTGAAGTCTATAAGGTCTGTCTTATAATGAACGTCTACAGGTTGATTGGATGGATGGATTAATCAATTTGTAATTTAATAACCATAAATAGTATATATGTATATGCTTAGTCTAATTACACATACTCTCAACAGTATATACCAGGTGTAACAGAGAATGGAACAGCTGGTCAGATGGTTGGTAGGTAACGATGATAAGAACCCATTACAAAAATTTGAAGGGAAAATATCAAGGGTCATTGACCCATCAGCTGTCTGTAAAGGCGACGTTTCATGACGTTTGTCGTACTGTAGCCAACGTAATCATTAATTTATTTAGGTTTTAATAAATATTTAAGAAAGTATGAGTATGTAGCAGATCATTTATCATTTACTTAGTAGATTTCATTCAGTTTCAAAGAAAAAGCGATGACAATATTGAAAATTTTAATGCTTCTAATTCATTAACGAATCGACATTTTCGCTTCAAATTTTTTGTTATGGGTTGCTACCATCATTACCTACCAACATTCTGACCAGCTGTTCAATTCACTATTACATCCGATATATAGGTTATTTAAATATAACTAACATATGGTATTATACAACATATTGGCTTATCATTTCTTTGTGACTTTTATAAACAGCTAGTATACCTAAATTACTTTATATACCGCCTAGAGCCTACATAATATAAACTCATAAATATTTATATTCATGTTAAGAAAGTTTTTGTTTCATTATACTTCAATTATACTGATAAAGAACATGTAAGTTTATTGATAAATACAATACTAGTAAAATAAGTTATTACTTTTAAGGCTAAATCATTGTGCTACCATTATCATAGCCTGTAATATTACTCAGTACAAAGTTAACAAAGTCGGTAAATAGAAATAAAATTGAAATATCAACCGGTAATAACAAAGGGAAATAATAGAATGTAAGTGATGTATGTGTATAGAAATATATATACAGGGTGGAGACGACCATACGACAATAATTTTAATTTTAGTATGTGTATGTTTAGTGATGACTTGCCAAGCCCATATAGAAACTTTGAATATAATATGTCGTATAGTTTAGCCACAGCACATTACTTCGTATTATTAACATTTTACACACTCTGCATTAAAAATTAAAGAAAATTATTAGGCTATCACTAAAAGATCAAAGACCCCGCACCGCATAAGTATAAACTAATATGAAGGTAGGTAACCTACATATCGTCAGTTTACCACTTCAAGTCTTCGCCAAACGCAATACAAATTAATGCATATTATACCTTATTCCTGACCCATAGAATCCATATAAACTGTGTCATCAGAGTTAGATAAGACAATTAAAAATATCTAATGCATGCGGCATAATAAAAGGGTACCTACTCAGTCGGATTACAGTTCCGTGAACTAATATTTACAAACGGCGTTCTATTTTGTTTCAATATTTATGATAAAAAGTTTGAAAATATATATTTTTTTAATTTGCATGTACATATATGGACTTTTTAGATAGTTGCAAAATACTCATATATACTAGTATTGCACTCGTTTTCATTTATTGTCCATCTCCACCTTGTATATGAAAGATTAAATGATAAATTAATTACTAAATCATAATTAATAACGGTTAAAAAAATATTTTAAGTAAACATATCATGAAAATTAACATGTCATGAAAATAATTAAAAAGAAAGAAATACAGCTAGTATTTCGAAACATCAAAAAAAACTATTTAGTTTTGGCCTGGAGTAGAATGCCGCTGACTCCAGTCATTCTTAGCCACTGCACTACAATCAATTATAACATTTACGGTTCCAGTCGATCGTTCAAAAGATTTTTAATATATATGATGTTATGAAGGACTAAGTTGCCTTATTATATTGTATGTTACGTAAGTATATTTATCGTAAGGATTTATATTGTATGTTACGTAACAAATATAAATAGGAAATACCGCAAATAACAATAATTAACATATTAATAAAGTTCTCGACTATTGTGCAAATAAAATATAACTATAGGAAATATTGTATTTAAGTAAAGAAGTTTTAAGTAATAAAAATTAAGTAAAATTCAAATATAATTATAATTACTAATATACGTCAATTGGTATTATAAAAATTCATACTGTCAATCGCAAAAATGGCAATACTATATAATCATTGTATGAATAATTAATATTATATTATAGAATGATGAATTTATTATAATTGAATATCTAATACATTAAGTACTTATTATTAAAAAAAAAGAGATTCTGTTATTCCAATGAGAGGAACATTATTATTTTGAGAAACTGAAACTTTTCAGATTTTCTATGGCCCTTTGAACATTAATAAGAATATTTCAGTAACATAATTATCATGTCTAAACCATTATATTATAAGTTTCATATTCAAATTTGAAAACACATTACTGATAATCTCAGACGTGAATAATAAAAAAATCGAACTATCTAACTTTGCTATAGCGTAGCAGTCATATTATTAATGTAAATTTATTTCAGGTTCAGTTCAAGTTTTGAGTATATAGAATAGAGGATATAAAGGAATTATATGTATATATCCATAAAATATCTAATGGTGCTATATAATAGCAGTTGAATTATTATATAGGTAGATTTATTCGAGTTTAAATTCAAGATTTGAGTACATAAATACACTATTGTGTATAATAAAGGAATTATATAAAATATAATATTATAAAAAAAATATATATACATTCACAGTAATTTCTGCTAATGTTATAACTGGGTTGTCTCGAAACTATCTATAAACTCATTGATAGACAATTTGTAGAAGAAAATTACGTCACACATTCTTCGCTTCAAAGTGAAATGCAACATCAACACAAAATTTTGAACTTCAGAAAGACCTAAGTTTTTTATTCAAAATGACTTTTACAACCCTCAAAAATTTCAATGTAAAAGCATAAATATCACAATATTTGATAGTGGATGGCATTTCCCTCAAATGCGAAGTATGAATCATATTGAAATATCACACAGTACGTGAAATAACTAATATGAATGTCTTAAGTTTATGTTGTAGACGATTTGTGAAACTAGAGATGTCTTAAAAAAATGGATTATCATACAAAATTATAAATTGCATCAAACAGAAAAAAATAAATATGTCGAATATAATTAAAATAAACCATCATAGAATGTACATACATATGTCCAAATTTTATAAAATATTATTTCATCTATATCACATAAAGAGTCAATAAAATTATTAAAATAATAAAAATTAGACTGTCTATTTAAAATAGTTAATAAACATATAGCTATAATAAAATAACAAATGCGTAAAATCATTAAACCTATATTTCATTTTTTGGAGTTTACTCCTTAAGAATCGATTTTCATATAAGGCGCCCGGTATGAAAAAAAAATTGAGGAGTAAAATCTAGTGATCGAATGACCTCGTTACGTTTTTGGTGCGCAACCTATTTTGCGCACCTTTCACTTTCTGACGTGAGATAATACTTCACTGAACAGTTTTAATAAATGTAAATAAATGTAAATAAATATATATATATATATTATTTTTAGTCAAATGAGCTTTTTTTGCGCCTATTTTGATAATCGTACTTAAGGAGTAAACTCCAGTCGTGCGTCGGAGCTGACACATACACTATTTTTTTTAAATATCCTCAATTTATACAATAATTACAACTGATTAATTAGTCAAATATAAATAAGTCCAGACATTATACTACGAATGTTCTTCGCGTTATAATACTGCTCGTACAATTCTCGTAATTTATACTATAACCAATCAAATAATATTGAACTATTAGTTAATATGTATAGGTAATGGATGAGCTTCTGAGTTAATGACATATTTGTTTAAATCAATAATGAATCTATCTTCACTAAATAGTAAGTACAGATATTTAAGTGTCTCTGATAAAAAGAATGATTCCATCATGTCACGTTGGATTGGTTTCTCTACTTTAACATTTGCGAGTGATGTGTAGCCAAACGATGTTTTTGCATGTTTTTCAAAACCCTGAAATAAACATAAGTATGATTCGTTTGAACTCAAAATAAACAAAAAATATCTTAACATGTAAGGAAGGATCTTTTGGATATGGATATTAGAATAATATTATACTTTTTGGATAGGGTGGTTTTGGATAGAGTTACGAATATGAAATTGTTTTGGATATTCAAATTACTTAAATTTAGCATTTGATATGCTTAATTATTTATAAAAACCCAATTACGAAGTGAAATATGATGTCACAAGTAGGATTCTTTGGTGGGATTGATTTAAATGTCCTACAATAGTTCACGGTGATGTAAGTGGCAGCACGATTGGGACGAATTTCTAATAGGTGTGGGTTCGAATACCACTTGTGACATCATTTTTCGATTCGTAATCGGGTTGTTTTGGATAGTTTTAGTTAAGGATTGGAATTTGAAAGACCACAGAGACAAGACTCACTTTGGCGAGGCTATCGACTGTTTGACCAGTTGCAAAAAAATCTTGTAACATGTCCCTTAAAGAGCCTGAACTTATTCCAAATTATCCGAATTTTTATTTCAGATTCAGTTCGAGAAGATTTTAATTTAAAATATCAGATTTATGATTACCGAGCTCCTTGACATTTCTAATTATCTTCTATTTTTTGTAATTGATAATATTAAATGCATAGATCTTAGTTGAAACTGGATGATGTAATTATTAAAATCATAATTTTTCAATATTTACATACATACATACATTTTTCAATATTTACATACATCACGCCATATCCCTTGCAGGTTAGGCAGAGACAACAGAGTGTCAGAGAACTCTATTTTTGCATACTTCACTCGCTTCCTCAACATTCATAATTCTCTTCATACACGCTCGCCGGTTTCGGAGACTCTTGACTCCACTTTCCTTCAGTACATGACCGATCTGGTCTAGGTAGGTTAGTCTCGGTCTCCGAGTCTCCTCTCTCTCTCTTATTTCAATATTTAAAAAGATAATTTTGTTAATAATTTCACAAACAACTAAATGGCTTGACAATGTCGAAATAAAAGTGTTATTTAAATCATACCTGATATATTTGCCAACCCCATTCTTGATAAGTAGCGTTGCCAGTTAATTGATACATGTACCATAGACTTTCAACAAATTCCGGTCGCAAAAGAGAATGTGCATCGGCATTTTTCGTATACATATCATCGGTGGCACTCGCCTGGAATTATAAAATAGCACGTCATTTTGCAACCTTCACTATATCCATTCAAGTTTGATAGAAATTTGGGTGAACATCAACTTCTTTACGTTCTAGTAGTAAAAACAGCGACTTTTAGCATAAAAAGTTAACAATTTGCCATTATTTAAACCATTTTATCTATACTTATATAAGAGTATGTTTGTATATATGACATCACTAAACTCAAAAACTATTTGACCGATTATTATGAAAATTGGAATGTATATGTTTTTTTCCCATCGATGTAATTCGCTATCAGGCGGCGCTGCGATATATCGACTTCTACAAACAAACCAACGGGCTGGATTTGCTTGTATTAATAATATGTCTATATTAATTTGTGTCAATACTATGTTAATAATAAGCAAAAACAAATCTGATTATTAACGTATTAACTGAAGCCATCTGTCGATATTTGGAGCTGTGCAGGGATTGTTATATTGCAGGTAATGTTCTCACTACACAAACTGCCAAGAAATTATACTAATCATAGAAAAATTATAACCATTATTAAGACACAGGAAATATTTAAAAAATGTATTCCATGTTTCATTGTTTATGGAAGAGAGTCCGTAGCATCAATATCCATAATTTGTCATTATTTAGCAATCTGAATAATTTTGAACAGCCCAATAACAGCCCCTTTTATTTAATTGGGCTGATTGTTATTTAATAATGATTTTGTATTGTATCTAAAATAAATGATACCTTCGAAGACCATAATCACATAGTACTTCGAAAACATTTTTCTATTATTCCGAGTTATTTTAATAGAACATTTTGTAAAAGCCTTAGGAGCAAGTTAAAAGAGAAACGAATTAAAATAATTTTGTTATGCATTCACTCGGCAACACGTTTGTCGGGCTTCGGCGGGAACGTAAAAAGTCATACAGTAGTCATAAAAATAATTTCAATGGCATTGTTTGCAACGTAATGTAGAGGTGATAAAGAGGGGAGAATAACTCTTGTATGAGGTTTAGTGATCGCCATAGAAAACTTTTAGTAAGATGACGGCTTACTTTTTTTACGCTTATCCTTACGCTTTACTGAATCAACTAGTTCACAAACAGATTTTAGACAAATTCTAAAATAAACTTAATGTAAGAAATTCACTCGATGCTGAAAATAATAGTTTTTTTTTTTTTATTTTTTTTTTTTTTATTACTTATGGCGGCAAACGAGCAGACAGCACACCTGATGGTAAGTGTCACTGCCGCCCATGGACCTTTGCCAATGGTATAGCTAGGCCGCTGCCTACCAATACAACCCTGAACCCACCCCAGTTAGGCTTCCGGCTCTCTCGCTCACCGAACGAAGCGCAATAGAACATTGCCATTACTCAGACGTCGATCTTCAGCGAGAGTGTGGTACTACCCCGGACGGACCGGCCCGCGGCTGTAGACAGAGAACTGTCCACAGCGTGGTCCTACCACAATTAATACTAGTTTATACTAGGAGTCATTATCAAAGTTGCCATTAAAGTCCAGCTTCCTGTAAGGTTAACAAAAATACAACATTATAATGTTTAGACTAATAATTAATATATAATACTAACCAAATTAAAATGCGTAATTTCAGGTGCCAAAAATGTAGGATGAGCAGCATAAGTCAAATAACAAGTGTACAAGAGTTCTTCTGCCATGGTCATGTGCCAATCCGGTAAGCCATTAGCATGTCCCAACGCTAAAGTGCCCGGCAGAAAACATGTCAAATGGTCCATTTTAGGATTGAATGCCTAAAAATTCATAATAAAATATTAACCATAAAAATTAACCATCTATATTAATATTATAAAGCTGAAGAGTTTGTTTGGTGGAATACGCTAATATCAGGAACAACTGCTTCAAATTAAAAAAAATCTTTTAGAAGTAGATAGACTATTTGTCGGGGAAGGCCATAGGCTATATAAGATGACGTTATGACTAATAGCGGAGGATCAATAAAAATCTTGGAAAAGCGGGGAAAGTCTATTTCTTTTCAACTCCCGTTGCATGTGTTTTATACTTTCAGTAACCTCTCTCTGTCCAGCTAGTGTTATATATTCGTCATTATCGAGTTTTCAATTTATTGTATGGATGTTATATGAATATTATATCCCTTAGTCTTTTATGACACCCTAGAGTAATAAAAAAATTAGTTATGAACTTTATTTTTAAGTTAGTAAATAGAAAATTTGATATATGTATTATCTTCAGAAATACTATATGACTTTGGTTTAATAACTTTTAACTCGTTTTAACAAAATTTTACGACGAATATTATTTACATAATATAAAACCTGAAAACTTGGACTTGGACACACTCCACCTGGATCGTTCAGAAGGACAACCTAGCCCGCTGGTGGGTGGACCGAGGATTAGTTAGCAACCCGCGCCAACAACTTATGTAGGTCTCAAGACTGTGTTAGAATCTGGCTCAGGAAACAGGTACCCAAACGTGAAAGCCATGGCATTAACCACCCAAGAAAACCCCCACGTTATCAGTAATTCGTCAAAAATCATAAGACTGCGACTGCGGACTGCCAAGACTGTCATATCAAACCAACAAGAAGTGTATGGTCACTCAATCAGTTTTTAAAATGACATTAATTTCAAAAAGGTTTAGGTTGCATCATTGTTAAGTTATTCATCATCATTTTAATCAATGTCAAGGCTCACATATAGGCCCCATAAGCTTTGCCATATCCGTGGTGCTGTACTGCTGCGCTTCACGTGTCAGTACACCCTCTTATCTATTGGCCTATTAGCCAATTTTTGCTTCATGTCTACCGCTTTGCATAGGAGGGAAGTGGAATTTTTCAACTCCTGTATTTCTTTTCTAATTAAATTTGTTGCGGGTTCCAAGACAGTTAAAAGCGTTTCCCGAGGGTCAAACCTTGGTGTTTTTTACGGAGACCATTGTGGATCTTGGCTTACAGGAGTTACAGTGGTGGGAATGTGTGGTGGGATTAGTCCCAATAAAAAAAGGTTGCATCATTGATTTTATTATTTTTATCGGCTAAATATTATTGTATAAACCATTAGCAGCTGTTAGGAGAGCCAACTTTTTTTTTTTAATAAAACCCATAAGATATTTATCACAATGATTATTATTGCAAATAATATAATTACCACACAATTCAAAGCATCTTACCTCTGACCCTGCCGACAATTCTCCAATAAACAACAATTTATTTGGAGAAGAACGCTTCGCTAATAATTCCCTGACACCCTCTATGGCTGTAAGATAGTCGTCTAACAAACTGAAAATGTAAAAAAAATAACCTAAAATAATACACAAATTAGTATATTAAATATAAATTTATTTGGCCTAAAATGATGCACTTCGCAACAGGACAGTTAACGGCATTATCATTCGCTCATTATATAAAAAATAACACTTCGCTATGAACTTTTAAAAGAATTAGTAACTCAAATAATGATTACGTCACAGCGATATCTTTAAAGAGGGCAATATAATCCAATGAGGATGTTATCAAATCGAACTAAACGACTTTAGAACGACGGGGGAAAATAAATTGGAGCGTATTTCAAGACATTACAAAGACAGTTTACCTTCGATATGTAAAGTTTATTCAAATCTAACTGATATATACAAGACTAGATTCTGACCGCGGCTTCGCTCGCGTAAAAGGTTATTTTCCTAAAGTTTTTCATCCCCTATTTTTATTTTACCGCTTAAGGGATTTTTTTTTATAAAATTTTAATGTCATATTTATTTATATCTAATCAATAGCCTAAAAATCTGGCTTTAAAAATGACGATAATTCCATACAACTTTTCATCCCCCTTTACAACCCCTTTTTTTCATTAAAAAGTAGCCTATGTCCTTAATCAGGCTCTAGACTATCTGTGTACCAAATTTCATATAGATCGGGTCAGTAGTTTTGGAGTGAAAGAGCGGCAGACAGACAGAGTTACTTTCGCATTTATAATATTAGTAAGGATTATATTTTTAAATGATATTAGTAATTAGATTATATGTATATGCATAGAAGAGAATTATGAATGTTGAGGAAGCGAGTGAAGTATGCAGAGATAGAATTCTCTGGCACTCTGTTCTCTCTGCCTACCCTGCAAGGGATATGGCGTGATGATATGTATGTATGTATATGCATTGGCAGGCAAAACCCGCGATATATGTGGATAAATAGTTATATATGGATGATTTTCTAGACGAATTAACCCTCGAAATGTATATAAGATGGCATACAAACATTATACGACTGCTCGTTCACGTCACTCTGCATACGCCTAATATGGTCTACTCTTAAAGGTGATTGCCTTCAAATGAATTTAAGTGTGGATACGATGCGTTATAATCGAAACGATAAATACCTTACGATAGTTCAATGCATTTCAATTTTTATAGCTAACAAAATTTTGCTTGCAAAATAGGAACAGACATACTGCAGTTTACATATAGATTAATTAACGTGTAATGATATTACGAACAAGATATAAAGCAGTAAACTGCGAGTCTGGAATATCAATATTTTGATCGAAATTATTAAAGGAAATTTCTGTTATCACACATAATATTCCACACCCTTAGAACATCAGTTGTATTGACCTATTTAGAATAAAAAATAAGATATAGAAAAATAAATAATAAAAAACTACACAATAATAAAAATACAGGCCCAGCGGAATGATAATATTGACTTACTAATTAATAGTCTTGCCAGTTTGTATCCATTGCTTTAGTAAGTACTCGTAGTAACTGTCACCTCTAGCGCCCAA
Organism: Lymantria monacha; assembly: GCA_905163515.2. Lineage (NCBI taxonomy): Eukaryota > Metazoa > Arthropoda > Insecta > Lepidoptera > Erebidae > Lymantria > Lymantria monacha. Next base: position 46,264,119 of record LR991081.1, on the reverse strand, counting down.
AGTGATTGTTGCGTGAGTCAAGAAGTGACCACTATTTGGATTAATAAATATTGGTACTAAACCATGCTTCTTCGGTAAATGGTGAATCTTCTCAGACACAGCGGCTGCAGCGTCCTTAAAAAAAGACAAAGATTGCTTATAAAGTTTCAAGTCACCAAAAGTGTTAATTAACAATTACATTATTTTGGAGAAGCCTCGGCAAAAAGCTAGAACCTAGCCTACCTAGCCTGGTGGATAGATCCCTACTTACGTGGAACTAAAGTTTGTGTGGCGAAATATGAACATGTTAATGTCTTTGTCCTTAGGGTATATATACGTAATAATAAAAAAAACTAATCAAGTAACATCAACATAGATAATTATATTAACTTTTTCTATAACCAAAGTCATAAAATTTTGTTAGGAATTAATATGTAAATTCCAAGGCTCATAATAATCATGTTATCAGATTACAAATGAGAATTCTGCAAATGAGGGAAAACTGGAAATAAATCCTTTGAGTTAATCTGTCTGACCAATGATATACCATAGTATCCTAATTGCTCCCATCTGGAGGAGAGCATGCCGAACAGGAGTTAGATGAGTTATAAGAACAAGTAAATAGTCATTCTGAGACGCCTCGATCACGATAAAAGAATATACTTGAATATTTAATACTGTTACAGTTGAAATTGCTCATTGCGAACGATAGATATATAATTGCAATTACGTAGGTATGTATTTTTACTATTATTTGTTACGTCTCTACTTCGTACCAAAAATTAAACCGATATTGATTACAATATCGGTTATAACATATTAATGTTATTGTGGTATATCCAGAGTTATCATTATAGACAGACAGTGTTGGATTTACATAAATAGATTCCAATGGTTCACTAGTGTAACCTTCTTGAATAACACAATGTACGAATTCGATTCGATTCTTAATTTATAGAGTATCAAGAGTAGCCGAGCTGTGATATTTTTTTCTCTCGATCTTGTGATATGATGATATACCTCGCATTGTTACTATTCATTCAGTGATTAGTTTTCACGTACATAATCTAACATATTTAAATCTAATCATCTTATCTAGGATCATCATATATGTCCCACTGCTGGGCTTCGCCACAACAGGGGGAAAATTAGCCTACTTATACCTTGTTATTTTTCGTGAATTAACGGAGAAAGAGTAAAATTCACCAATGCCTATCTTGCCCATGGGCGAAGTATGAACACAATTCACCGCTGCCTATCTTGCCCATGGGTGGCATATGACTAAGCGATATAATACGCAATATCTGGATGACTGTATTTCCTTTTTGTGTGTTTTGAAAGATATATTTAAATATAATAAAATAATGAAAAAAATACAAAAATAACAAAAGAAGAAACTAAGGTTCCGAACCGGAGCTGTCTCGATTAGACTGCTCAATATGCCAATGGAGCTATGTCTATTCTTAATGACAGCGTCAAAATTTGCCTTTATATTTTAATAGTTTTCAGCCAAAGGAAATCTATATTTTTAGTCGCCTGAAAATACTGACAAAACAATATGTTCTACAAATGAAACCTAGCTAGATCGATTAATCGCCTCTGAAACCCTCTGCATGCTAAATTCAAGAAAATCCTTGGAGCCGTTAACGAGATTCAGATTAGATATATATACAAGAATTGCTTGTTTAAAGATATTAAAATTACATAGACAGATATATTAGATATAACATCTATACTGGTTAGACGGGTTGATGTAGGGTTTAATTTTGATAATTCTTTCGCTTGCTTAGATATTATATACTTTTACGAGATCTTGATGGACAATAAAGAAGGTGACAAACTGTATTCTTACTTCGTCACCACACCAAAAGTAAAATTTGATATTACTGTGATAATATAGCAGAAGTGATTTATCATCATCATCTCAGCTCATTTAAGTCCCACTGCTGGGTTCGAGCCTACACTCTAGGAGGGAAATTGACCTACTACACCACGCTGATCAAACGTGTTGATATAGGGTTTTATTTCGAGTTTTCCTTCTCTTGCATAGATATTATATGCATATTTTATCCCTTAGTTATCTTTTACTACCAGCCACGGGTAAGATGATGATGGTGTTGAATTGTATTCTCACTCCGTCACCACACGAATACGTGTGTTGTGACGTGATTTATAAGTTTGTGTATTTATAAGTAATACTTCATCCATCCATCCATCAGCCCGTAAACGGCCACTGTTGGACATGGGTCTCCCCACGAGAATGCCATCTGTAACGGTCCTGCGCCACCTGCATCCAACGGTTTCCTGCGACCTTGATGAGGTCATCAGTCCACCGAGTGGGGGATCGTCCTACGCTGCGTCGTCCGATTCGTGGTCGCCACTCGAGAACCTTTTTTCCCCAACGGTTGTCGGTTCGTCGAGCGATGTGGCCTGCCCATTGCCACTTCAACGTGCTAATTCTTCGGGCTATGTCGGTTACACCCGTTCTTCTACGGATTTCCGTATTCCGGATTTTATCACGTAGAGAAATACCGAGCATAGCCCTCTCCATAGCACGCTGAGCGACTTTGAGCCTTTTTATGAGGCCGACATTTAGAGACCACGATTCAGTGCCGTAAGTCATCGCTGGTAACACACACTGGTTATAAACCTTTGTTTCCAGACACTGCGGAATATTAGACGAGAAGATTCTCCTAAGTTTCCCGAACGCTGCCCAGCCGAGTTGGATTCGTCGGCTGACCTCTTTCTCGAAATTGGATCTACCTAATTGGACTGTTTGTCCTAGGTAAATATAGTGATCGACAACTTCGAGAATCGCATTCCCAACCAGGACCGGTACAGAAACGACTTGGGCATTAGACATGATTTTCGTCTTGTCCATGTTCATTTGTAGCACTGCTAGTTGGGAGACCTTGCTGAGGTCAATGAGCATGGTGCCAAGGTCCTCTAGGGATTGTGCCACGACTACGATATCATCTGCGAATCGAAGGTGAGTGATGTATTCGCCATTGTTGTTGATGCCGAGTCCGGTCCAGTCTAAGAGCTTGAAGACATCTTCCATTGCAGTGGTGAACAGTTTCGGAGAGATAACGTCTTCCTGTCTCACACCTTTCTGCAACTGAATCGGTTTCGTACTCTTATCCCGGATGCGGACCGACATAGTAGCGTTTTTATACAAACACTTCAGCACTTCGACATATCGATAGTCAATTTGGCACCTCTGAAGGGACTGCAGCACTGCCTAAGTTTCGACAGAATCAAAGGCTTTCTCATAGTCCACAAACGCTAGACACAGAGGCCGATTATACTCCTCGGTTTTCTGTATAATCTGGCGTAGCGTGTGAATGTGGTCTATGGTACTATAACCTTTTCGGAAACCGGCTTGTTCGGGCGTCTGGAAGTTGTCTAGCTTGCGCGCGAGTCGGTTCGTAATGACTCTTGAAAACAATTCGTACAAGTGGCTCAGGAGTGAGATGGGTCTGTAATTCTTTAAGAGCGTTTTATCGCCCTTCTTGAAAAACAGCACCACCACATTCCTGGTCCATGACTCTGGAACGTCGCCCCGAGAATGACAGAATTAAACAGCTTCTGTAGGGCTTTTAAAACTGGCTTGCCGCCTGCCCTGAGGAGCTATTGGTAATTCCGTCACCTCCCGGTGCCTTTCCGTTCTTTAATTGTTTTAGAGCCATTCTGAGCTCGTACAAGCTGGCATCCGGGATTTCTTCGGTATAGTGCCGAGTTAGCTAGGATCTGGGGTCTTGGATCAAGCCGACAACAGGATTCAGGGATGAATTGTACAACTGCCCATAGAACCATAGAACCTTTCGACCTCTCCCAAGATCTCATTCTGGGATGAAATGACAGTACCGTTATCGGTCTTCAGCTTAGTCATTTGGCTCTGCCCAATAGACAAATCTCGTGCGAACACTTTGAAGCCTCGATGTCGCTCTATCGCCTCTTCAAAACGCAGTGTATCGAATCGGCGAATATCGCGTCGCATAGATTTAGAGATTTGTCTATTAAGCTGCCTGAGTTCGGACCAATTGGCTGAATCAATCATTTTAAGATATGAAAAAGCATATCCGTATCTAAGTAATTAAAAGGCGTTACAATAATTTGTTTATCTATATTAGTTAAACATACATATGTAAATCTAATCGAGTAATCATATTGATTCAATATAAGATATGAAATATTTCTTTGATTAAAGATAGTATAAAAATACAACGTTTCTATCTCACAGATTGCATGAGATAGATAGAAACGTTAACTGCAAAGCTAGTTTTAACATACGAGGGGAGGTCGAAAAGTTCATGGAATGGAAGGGGATAGGGGCGCTAGCTTAGCGTCTTACTTATTGGGGTCTTAACATTAGTATACACTATACACATTTAGTTTCAACACTGTTGTGTCATTCGTTTTCGAACACTCGCCTGCTAAACAAGTTAATCTGGAAGAAAACTGCAACTATGGAGAAAATTGCACACCATGCTGTGATAAAATTCCTTACCAAGCAAAAAAAGAACGCTTAGACTATTTTAAATTAAATTGAAACCGTTTATAGAGAACAGGGTCCCAGTAAATTCATGATTTACAAGTGCCATGGTCTTTTTAAACATGTTCGGGAGTCGATTGAAGACGACCCCCGCTCAGCAAGGCCAGTTGAGGCCACCACATCAGACATCGTCAAAAAAGTGGAAAATTGAACTGAAGGATATCCGTTTGAAGAAAATACAGTTATCTGCATTAGTTGGATTATCAGATACCACACACAGAAATTCAAAGTCAGAGTCAACTGAAAAAAAATATGGCTATTGTGAGGGGCTAATACGAATTAATTACAAAGAAAAGGGAAGGACCATGACCGGAAAATACTACGCAACGATATTAATAAAATTAGAGGAGGCCATCAAGGAAAACCGTCAAGGAAAATTGACCAAGAGTGTGTTGCTCTTGCAAGACAACGCGTCGGTTTACAAGAGCAATGGCTGCTTTGCACACGTATGGCTTCGAATCACTAGTCTAACCCACCCTAAATTCCAGATTTGGCTCCAAGTCACTCTTATTTGTTTCACAATTCAAAAAAGACGCAAAAGGAAGGAAACTTTCGGATGACAATGGGGTAAAGGAGGCAATTTTGGCTCACTTTGAGGCAAAGGATGAAAATATTTTTACGGTGCTTTAGAAAAATTTATTCACAGATTTAATAAATCTATTCAGCTTCATCTCTTTAAAAACAGCAGTCATCTTTAAAAACAGCAGCACAATTCTGGTCCACCACGAACTATGGATCATCGTCCCCCAGAAAATCAAAGTCAACGTCAATATTTTTTTAAGAACTGCAAAGTCTATATATTATATACAACTTTCAAGATTACAGTGATATACGTAATAATCACATGGATCTTTTTATACGTATGTCTTTATCAGTTAAGGATAGCAAACTATACGTAATCTTTATCTCTAATTACTATATCTATACAGGTTATTGTAAAAGGCCATTACAGTAGTTATTAGGTCAAGATTATTTAGTATGTTTTCGTTTTAATCGCATACGATTTCTTGACCGCTGATTATATAGTGAAGAAAATATCACAATTTTTACCCTAATTGCGAATTTAAAACTATAAATCGTATGGCAACCCTCTTATCGTTTTACTACAAGGATTATTTATTTATTGGGACAACCAAGAATTGCTACAACTACAAAATCAAACGTAATAAACATACATACACATCATCACGCCATTTCCCTTGCAGGGTAGGCAGAGAGAACAGAGTGCCAGAGAACTCTATCCTTGCATACTTCACTCGCTTCCTCAACATTCATAATTCTCTTCATACAAGCTCGCCGGTTTTAGAGACTCTTGACTCCACCTTCCTTCAGTACGTGACCAAACTGGTCTAGGTAAGTTAGTCTCGGTCTCCCCCGGTACCTATATCCTTGCACTTTCGCATTGTATATCTTCTTAACTAGACGTTCGTTCGGCATTCTTTCCACATGTCCGAACCATCGGAGCATTTCCTTTCGCATCTTTACACCAATACTCTCTTTCGTACCTACTCGCTCTCTTACGTAATAAACATTATTACGAAAAATAAACTAGATAAGTTGCACAATTTTTAAAGGTGCCCCATTATGCGCAATAAAAAGTTAGGTACATTATTTCAATACTTATAGGTAATTCAAATAATATTTAAATCTAATTGTAAGGAAAAATATTTATCTACATGAATATAATTATAACAACAATAGCAGGGGGCAATGCAAATGTGTGGGCGAGGGCTCTGAACGCCCAGCTCAGTGCTGTTCTGTGGAGACCACAGAGAGCAATGGCGGTCAGAGCCATTCGCGGGTACCGCACGGTATCGACCGAGGCGGCATGCCTACTGGCCGGGACTCCCCCGTGGGACCTAGAGGCGGAGATGCTCTCCGACCTCTACCGGTGGGTTACCTCAGTGCGCGACGAAGGTGGCTCCCCATCGTTGAGCGAGATAGCCACCTGGCGCGAGGACGCCCGCCGTGACGTCATCGCCCTTTGGGTTACGCGGCTGGAGAGGCCTAGACACGGTGTTGTTACCGTTGAGGCCCTCCGGCCCGTACTGATGGAGTGGATGGAGCGGCGGCACGGAGTCCTCTCCTTTCGGCTGGTGCAGGTGTTGTCGGAGCACGGATGCTTCGGTTTGTACCTGCACACGGTCGCGTATAGGGAGTGACTCCGTCCTGCCACCATTGCAGTAGTGACGAGGACACGGCGCAACATACGCTCGAGGTATGTCCGAGCTGGGACGGGCAGCGCCGTGACCTCGTCACTGTTATCGGTGCCGACCTGAAGCTGCCGGCTGTCGCGAAAGCGATGGTCGACAGCATCAGGAACTGGGACGCGATCGCCGCCTTCTGCGAGGCTGCCATCTCGCGGAAGGAGGCAGCGGAACCAGTTCGGGAGGATTCCCGTGACCCGGGCCGCCGTAAGCGGCCAGGACGGCGCAGGCGCGAATATCTGCGCCTGATGCCGCCCTAACCGAGGCTTCGGGTGATCGGACCAGGGAATCGTCCGGTCACCCGACGTGAGGCCACCGCGTGAGGGCGACGCTGTCGGGGCGTCGACACGAGAGGAACCCGTAAGGGTAAACCGCCGGGCGGGCCACCGAAGACAAAGAAGGGGTACCGGTGGCCCGCTCGCACGGCGAAGAGAGGTGTTTGCAGGGTGGGTCCATGGGGTTGCGCGCCGCCTCTTCCTTCGCCCCGGGCCGATTTGCCGGGGCGCGACCACATCCATGGTCGCAACTTGCGTAATAAAAAAAAAAGGGGGGGCCAATGCAAATATTTCGCATTGTTAGTGGTTCAAGTAAATATAACTAAGTATAGATATTCATCAATAGGTACAAAGATTTTTTTACATATGAATCTGTAACAATTGTAAATTTATTCACTTTTATAAATATAGACTGTTAAAGGTGAAGGTGAAGAGGACAGAATTAATTGACCTAGTGTCAATTAATTCTGTCCTCTTCACCTTCGCTTTGGTGGTATATAAAAATGTAAAATTAAAACTGTAAATTTCATGAACGCATTACATTTCAAGACATTTATATATTTTTCATCATTACAGTTTAGTTTAATTTGGTTTATGAAAAAGAAAACACTCGGCGCTAAGGAATCGTTATATTTCGAGAGACTTTACAAACATAGACGGACGCAAATTATATCCTGGCTCAGAATAATCATTTATGGATCACAAAGTATTGTCCTACGTGAGAATCAAACCCACGACACCGGCACGGTACTTCAGTACCTTCTTTAAACGCTACCCCATCTGTGAAGCCTAGGCTAGCCTAAATACTCAAAAGTCATAAAAAAATCTTAATACTGATGTAGTATTTAAAAAAAATTATAACAATTAAAAAACCATCTTCGAGAAAAACAAAAACGTGTGCTTCTCGGGACGCCCGACAGAAGTGATAACTTAAACTATTTAATATTGAAATTGTTTAACTAAAGAAAAGCTTAAGTTTTTACTTAAATGTTATGTATATTGATATGATAATGAAAGGAAAGGATATTTATTAATAAAATCCTATAACATCACATATTAATACGGCTAGCGCTAGCGCTTTGGGTTAGAGTGAGATAGGAGCCTGCCTACCACTGCTGTATGCGTGAGAGAAAGGGAAGCTAGACAGACTGGCGCCGTTATGCGGTACGTAACGAAGCGGTTTACACTCCCATAAGAAGTTAACAATTTCAAGCATTAATCGAACCTGGCACCTCGTAATCAGCAACCATATACTTATACCAATAGATAACGTTACAAATAATACACACACAACGCTTGACGGAAATCGTTATACAATCGTGCGAGGTCAAAGTGGACGTCAGACAATAAAACTTGTTAATTAACTAATTAATGTGTTATTTGTCGTAGACAATGAGTTGGTTAAGACAAGTAAAGTACTATATAACTGGATAGATGTTTAATCTTTGACAGATAAAACAGGTTCGTTTTAGTCGACTTTATTAAGGACAAATGCATCTTTAGATATATTTGAAGATACATAAACTTACAAAAGCAGGTTTATGAATGGGTTATGGCGGCAGCAACATTAGCGGCGTGTATCGTAAAGCTCACGTCACTATAGAGTTCTCTTAGTTACTATATCTAATAAAAATATATACATTTTTAATTCACAGGAATGTTACAATAAATTAATAATAATGTATAAATAATAATATAAATAACGTAAAAATTGATAATAATGTATGCCCCAATATCAGATAATTTATAGCCTAAAGATTTCTAATTTCTACAAGAGTATTAAACATTTAATTCAAACTACATTCGTATTTAAACTGGTTTTCATTCTCAAATGTTCCATGGGAATTGTAAAAACTAGATGAGAGAACACCAGGAAAATAGGTCAGCAGCACTTTTACGGGGAAACTTTTAAGGCCTACGGCCATAAGAAGTTAACAATTTCAAGCATTAATCGAACCTGGCACCTCGTAATCAGCAACCATATACTTATACCAATAGATAACGTTACAAATAATACACACACAACGCTTGACGGAAATCGTTATACAATCGTGCGAGGTCAAAGTGGACGTCAGACAATAAAACTTGTTAATTAACTAATTAATGTGTTATTTGTCGTAGACAATGAGTTGGTTAAGACAAGTAAAGTACTATATAACTGGATAGATGTTTAATCTTTGACAGATAAAACAGGTTCGTTTTAGTCGACTTTATTAAGGACAAATGCATCTTTAGATATATTTGAAGATACATAAACTTACAAAAGCAGGTTTATGAATGGGTTATGGCGGCAGCAACATTAGCGGCGTGTATCGTAAAGCTCACGTCACTATAGAGTTCTCTTAGTTACTATATCTAATAAAAATATATACATTTTTAATTCACAGGAATGTTACAATAAATTAATAATAATGTATAAATAATAATATAAATAACGTAAAAATTGATAATAATGTATGCCCCAATATCAGATAATTTATAGCCTAAAGATTTCTAATTTCTACAAGAGTATTAAACATTTAATTCAAACTACATTCGTATTTAAACTGGTTTTCATTCTCAAATGTTCCATGGGAATTGTAAAAACTAGATGAGAGAACACCAGGAAAATAGGTCAGCAGCACTTTTACGGGGAAACTTTTAAGGCCTACGGTGTACGCCAACTCGCTGTCGTAAAGCATTATTCTATCTATGAGGTCTATGACCAACAATAGATTACGGATAATAATACGTCTAATATATTTCTATTTTTTGACTTGTCTATGCTTTCGAAGTCAATGGTCTAAAAAATAAAAGTCATATAAAGAAACGAACACTATAACTGAATGCACACTACATTGTGTAGCTTTAGAAGAACAATCGTCTTTAAAAATACACACATATCATCACGCCATATCCCTTGCAGGGTAGACAGAGAGAACAGAGTGCCAGAGAACTCTATCCTTGCATACTTCACTCGCTTCCTCAAAATTCATAATTCTCTTCATACACGCTCGCCGGTTTCGGATACTCTTGACTCCACCTTCCGTACGTGACCAATCTGGTCTAGGTAGGTGAGTCTCGTTCTCCCGCGGTACCTACATCCTTCCACATTCGCATTGTACATTTTTATTGTTTTTTTCTTTAAAAATAAATAACTTTAAACTCACCTCAAAAGCAGGATTGTGACTAGAACGAGACAGCTCTCTGAATTCAAGTTGCACTGTAGTCACTTCCGCCGTAGTACTATAGTGGTACCACTCTGGCGCATGTGCTGTCCTTGCATTAAGATTCACGTCTGAATATGGTATACCAGAAGGTGACGAGAATGCCGCCATGAGACGATCGCCTAAATCAATCTAAAATTAATAAAAATCTATATAATTACTGATTGTATGGGCGACTTCTTATTGTCGCTGACAAACTATTCTATTTATGCTAAACCAAAATTATATGTTAACTACTAAACTAAAACATTAACAACTAAATATTACGAACTAAAAACTTTAACTGCTAACTCAAGATCCGTTTAGCTGTTTCAGAAATTAGTAAAAACTATATCGTGACATGATTTTCATATATTTTTTTTATAGCTTATGGTGGCAAACGAGCAGACAGCACACCTGATGGTAAGTGTCACTGCCGCGCCATGGACTTTTGCAATACCAAGGGTATAGCTAGGCCGCTGCCTAGCAATACAAATCTCAAACCCAAACCAGTTGGGCTTCCGGCTCTCTCGCTCACCGAACGAAGCGCAATAGCACATTGCCATTACTCAGACGTCGATCTTCTGCGAGAGTGTGGTAGTAACCCTGGACGGACCGGCCCGCGGCTGTAGACAGAGAACTGTCCACAGCGTGGTCTTAGGTACCATTATTAAATACATGCTACGATTGTCTTTAATATATATATCATCCTATAGAGGTACATAAAGAATTTTAAATTATATTCTATATACATAAATCATCACCATTCTCCTACTCTTATCCCAATTACTTGGGGTCGATACAATATGTGCTCTTCCTTCATAGTAGGTACATATTGTAGAAGTTATTGGCAATAGTTTTGACTGGCCGCCTGCCAGACGTCAACGCTCCTTGGGAATGTAATTGTTGACCAAACGTCATCAGAGTTGGCCCAGATCGTTATAAGGCTTAGTCATCTTTTACGACATTCACGATACGATACGACTTACGGATATAAAACGCATATAGCATCTATGCAAGAGAGGAAAAACGGTTATTTTTGCATAGTACTAGCCTGTCCTTCGAAAAACGTCTAACAAGCATTCCAATTATCATCTATGAACATAAACTATTAATTTAAAATATTATCGTCGATCTATGTGTGTGTTGTGTCCTATGACTATGAACGTTAGTGTCCGAGATGACGTAAAAAAAAAAACAAATATGACAAAACCTTATTTTATGTATAAACATCAGAAATCATTATTTATTTTAATGCTCGTGGGCCTTAACAATAGCAAAGGCACACCTGGGCCCATACAATAACTTTTTGAATTGAAATATAAAAGCCGATAACAATTTATAATTCGTGTTATATATAATAAATAACTATTTAAACTAACTAAACTGACGGAGTAAAAATACTATTCACCACTCCATATCTTACCCGTGGTTGATCGTACGAGACGACTAAGGGATATAAGACGCATATAACATCTATGCGAGAGAAGAAAAACTCGATACAAAACCTTACACCAACCCGACTGACCAGCGCGGTATAGGAGGTTAATTTCCCCTCCATTAAGGAGGAGACCCGAGCCCAACAGTGGAACATTTATGGGCTGTGATGATGATGAAAATAAAATTAACTTACAGCTTTATTGAGGAACATTTCATCCTGAGTAAAATGGTAACAGGAGAGTAAACCACCGAGAACCCTTATTGTGACTTCGAAAAAATTTACATCTTTGTTTTTTGTAAACACTAGTTCATTCTTAATCCATTCTTTTCCTTGTTCAAATTCTGAGGAAAATATTATTGTTGTAATTATCTTTACATAGTATAAAACAGTAGTCGCTTCCGCAGTCCGTACGTCAATATCTTTTAAACTACGTAATGGATTTTAATTAGGTTTTAATTAATAGATAGAGTTATTCAAGAGGAAGGTTTTTTTTTTTTTTTTTTTTTTTAACACCACCCCGCACTAAGGAAATAATCCTTGTATTGCGGGGGACTTTACAAACATGCAATTAACGCAGACAAATTACACCCAGACTCAGAACAACACCTTGTGGATCACACAAAATAATGTCCTGCGTGGGAATCGAACCCACGGCACTGGCACGGAAGGTCGGTATCTTAACCACTACGCCATCTGTGCAGTCAGTTTATAAGTATAATACATGTTATGATAGAGAAAAGTCTAAAATTTAAGATTTTTAATGTAATGTCATAAAAACCATATCTTTGTGCATTTAAATTGCAAACCTTAAGAGATAGACCAAAATGATTGACTACTAAACTGTTTATTCTAAAAATATCTATTAAAAATAGTCCACAATGGTACATCTATCTCTTAAGAATATCCGTAGTAACCATGTTCATCTTTTAAATATCACTAAAAATAATGGGTTATTTACGAAACTATTTTAAATAATGGTGTGTTAGTTCCTATCTTGCTAAATACATTAAAAACGTAGTGCATTTAATGTAGATCAAAATGGCCTTTTGCAGCAAATCATTAAAATAAATATTAGAGTTTGAACACACGTCTGGTTAAGAAGATATATAATGCGAAAGTGGAAGGATGTACAGGGGGAGACCGAGACTCACCTACCTAGACCAGATTGGTCACGTACTGAAGGAAGGTGGAGCCAAGAGTCTCCGAAACCGGCGAGCGTGTATGAAGAGAATTATGAATGTTGAGGAAGCGAGTGATGTATGCAAGGATAGAGTTCTCTGGCACTCTGCCTACCCTGCAAGGGATATGGCGTGAAGATATTTTGTTGTATATGTAGTTTGAATACGCTGGGTCAAAGTGACCAGAACCGAAGCAAAGGGAAGACAGGTCGTTAGTATTGATAATTTGGTTTTAACATTTGAAAACATCATCTTCCGTGTGGTGACGCAAGCGCAGTAAGAATAAGGTTTAATACCCCCTTCCTTGCCCATAAGAGTCATCAAGACAGATAATAAGCAAATAGCATCTATAAAAAAGAATGAAAACTCAAAATTAAACCCTATACCAACCGTCTGACCAACACGGCATGGTACGTCAAATCCCCTCTTACTGTGGAGCCGGCTGATTCCCATGAGGTGTCCGTTATTTCAATTGCGACATTATTATATATTGGCGGGTAATTAAGTGTATCAAAAATAGTATGCTTGAACGTATAATGCTTGTTAAGAAAAAAAAATCCAAGAGAAATTTTAATATAAAGCTTCACACTTGGAAGTTCTTTTTTTAAAATTATAACACCAACAAATAAATCCGTGTTATAGGATACTTAAAATCATATAATAAATATATGTATATACTTATAGCATAAATATATTTTCTGTGTGGGAATTGAATCGGTACTACATAACGTGGAAGGCAGACGAAGGAATACGACAATTAATAATGGAATCTAGTTTAGTTATTTATATTCGTAAAGCTGCTACTACCTAAACAGATAATAGAATTATCATACGTTGCAATTTGTAACTCAATCCGGATGTTAGGACTGATAAAAAAATCGGCAGCCAGTATTGATTGCGGTTACTAAAAATGCCATTTAAATAAAGTAAATATACATAATTTTTTTTATATATAAATTGTTTTTTAACCATTCCAGCTACATAATTAAGAATGGCTCCAATATAATCCGAGAGAAAGAATGTAACATAGACTTAAGTAGGTTAAGTCTATGTTACATCTAAATAGAAATCTCTTTGTAATAATGAAGGACAGCTCATGGATCACCAAAAGAATGATCTTTGCCTCTCTTGAGAAAGCCAGCCAGCCATTCCGGCTGCAAAGTGTAGCAATTATTCCATTAATCACTCTTCAAGATATCTTATTGGATTTTTCTAGACACTTCTTAGGTAGGATAAGAGGGGTTCAAACCCATGCTTATCGCAATAACTGTATGTGGTTAGATTATAGTTTACAGTTCTCAAGCACATCCCTTTTATTATATTTTCTTCATTTTAATAGTGAAGAAAATGACCAAGTAATAACTATCTATTTTATATAAACAAACTTTGAAAAGAAAAAGGCACTATGGATTGATTGTACTTCTCATGACAATAACAACTAAAACTAGGCCAAAAATCTGCCCTAACATATAGTCGCTTGAAAAGAAAAGTGACATTAATACAAAAAATTCAAATTTTACTGTACACACATGTTTTTTTAAATATTTTTATTACATATGGTGGCAAACGAGCAAGCAGCACAACTGATGGTAAGTGTTACTGACACCCATGGACCTTTGCAACCAAGCTAGGCTGCTGCCTACCAATTCAAATCCCAAACCCACCCAGTAGGGCTTCCGGCTCTTTCGCTCACCGAACGAAGCACAATAGCACATCACCATTACTCAGACGTCGATCCTCTGCGAGAGTGTGGCACTACGCAGGACGGACCGACCCGCAGCTGTAGACAGAATACTGTCAATAGCTTGGTCCTACCACTATCAAATGTGTGGCTTAACATAGAATAACACTTCTGACAGCATAGATTTTGACATTTAATTTTATGATTTATATTTTTTTTTTATCAAAATACAAACTATAATAAAACGTTTTAAACAATAATATCAATTTTCAAAATTTACGAGAAATGTCACGTTCATATTTAAACGACGATATACATATGTATTATTAGATTATTTTCATTTAAAATATATAACTTTAATTCATACAAAAAAAAACTTACCTTCAGTTAAGCCCATAATATATGCAGTATCCAATGAATCCACAATAGTAAGACCAAGTGAAAACCATTCATGCGCCATGCCTGATACGGGTTTCAAATTATCATGTCCCCATGCATTTTGCTTATAACCCTTCCACGCATGTTTAAAACTTTCTACAACGGCATACTGACGAGCATTTTTTGGTCCTAAAATAACAAGTTTTTAATACTATCCCTTTATACTTAATGTACTATCAATTGAATATGTTAAATATTTCAAAGTATGTCATAATATCCATATATATACAATACTAGATATTGTATAAATGAACTTTATAAAATAAATAAACACAAAAAAAATTATAATCATTTTATCATCTTATTTTTAATTATAATTGAGTTTCTAGTGTAATTAAGACCATAAACATTAACTTTATACTTTTTCAGGATGCAGGTGCCGTTGTCAGACATCTTTGGTAGACATGCAGATTGCCTTACATTTACATTCAACATTTAATCTAGCAATATTTAACAACTTACAGTTTGATATGTACATAACTTCAAAAAGGCAAGCTTTACACCTTATTTTCAAATTACAGACCTGTATGTGACAGTCAATTAATTTATCACAAAGTTATAAGTACTTTAAAATTTAAACAATAATTATGCTCACCTGTAAATACTGGCCTTTCATTTACTTCTATGTCTACAAGAGTCTTCTTAGGAATAGCCACATCAACTGCATGTTCATTGACTAGAGATAGAGACTCATTTTTTTGAGGTTCCTAAAAAACCAATTGGTTATGTGTAATAATTATTAATTTAATGTCTAGTGGAAAGAAAAATAGCTATTCACATGCTTAAATCAGATGCATAAAATATATTTTAACTATTTGCAAATTCTTATTAAAAGAAATGTCTGTTTATACTAAAGTTTTTAAAAAAATTAGTATGCTCAAATTGAATCTAGTTTTCAATTCTATATATCTACTCATCATATCATTCTCCTACTCTTATCTCAATTGGTTGGGGTCGATACAATATGTACTCTTCTTTCCATAGCACATATCGTAAAAGTTATTGGCAGTCGTTATATGACCAGCCGCCTGCCAGATGTCAACCCTCCTTGGGAATGTAATTTTTGATCAAATGGCATCAGATAGCATTGTCCCAGGATATTTATAAGGCTCTTAGTCATCTTTTACGACATCCACGAGCAAAGTATGGGTTGGTAGTATTCGTAGCCGCTACCAAATTCTATACATCTACTATTACTATCTAAATAGGTTGCTATTATCAAGCAATTCTATGAAATAAGGTTATATTTTAAATCATGGCCAATCTACAACTTTGCACATTAATTAATGTGCAATTGATTATGTGAAAACATATGAGAATTAGTGTGTTATGTGAAAAAGCAAATAAAACTAAGCAAGTTAAATTTAAAATTTTAAAACAATACAATGCAATAAAGTTTTAACTCACCTGAATGTTTTCTCTAAGATTTTTTTTATTTATGTCACTTATAGCAATATTTGAACAATAAAGTAAAAGTAATAAGGTAACACCTATTGCTACTAGAGCATAAACTATTGATCTCTGTAGTCTAGATAGACGATTCCATCTCTGTAAAAATATATTTAGTAAAATCATTAAGAAATAAAAACGATAATATTTCTGTAATCTCTTCTTCATAGAACATTTTGAGAGAAAATTGAAGTAATCCATACAATAAAAGGGATTTAATTACTTACTCTAATTATTTTTCTATGGGATACGCTTTGTTGATCTGAAATCAAAACTGGAGTGTTTTTATTAAGAGACCATTTGCTTTGAGGTTCGGCTCCATTGAAATCAATTTGAGTATCCATTTTGGTAAACTTTATCTTCAGTTTCGCCTAATATTAATCAATTCATGTTTAACCACCCAGGCATTTTCTGAAAGAAAAATAATCTAGCAATGGATACTTATTTTAAAAATTCATGCAATACATAAATATAAAGTAAAGTAAGTAAATATTATTTAGAAATACATAATATTGAACCACCTATGAAAAAAAAATTAGCAGCCTATTATTCCTATAATACTAGATGACTGTCCAGGCATTGTGTTAAGTAATGGAATAGACTAATACAATCATATTTCTCCACTAGTGGAGGATAAGAAGATTGGCAGTATGGGCCATGGTTGTTTTGTCTACAGGAATAGTTTCTCCTTTTGAATGGGTAAAAAACCAAAACCAGAAATACCTATTATCTTATGAATAGATATTTGCAATACAATTTACATCATGGTGCTTGTAAGCATTTTAGAAAACTGCCAACATTTAGAAGTTCTAGTTAAAGTATAGGATTTTGTTATAATCAGCAACCCGAATCAGAGAACAGATAGAGACAGTCATAACATTAACTCAATTCTTACAATATTTTTCTATATGTGCAGTTTATAAAATAAATATGATGAGCCATTTTCAGTAGCAAAGGCCAGTTAGTATTGAACATTAATATCTCAATATAGATTTGCAATGCATACTTGCCTATGGGCATGCATATTTAATTTTTTCCAACATTATTTACGAGAAGCATATCTGGATGATTATTCAAAAATAAATAAATTGTGAATTATTAAGGCAATATAGAGAAAAGTCCTGAACTAGGGATTTGCTGGTGATATGTTTCTCATCAATGTTTTTAAAGTATACAGTGAAAAAACATGTAATAAATAAATATAACTTACAACTCGCAAATGCAGTTTCACAATGGCAGTTGTTGAAAAAAAATACACAGATCCTTATATTATCATTCTAGGATTTATGCGTAACATTGAACCGAGCGAAAAGTGACTTACTTCAAGAGCAAGTCGTGAATATCTAAACGTTCCACGTTGGCAAAATTAAAAAGACTAATGCCATTTTCAAATTCTATAAATAACTATGTGTTTATACTTGTCTACCTATTAAGTTTAGGTAGGTACTTAGTTTTCAAAAATGAACACTAAATCATCTCGCTCACATCACTACAGAGTAGCCTTCAGTACCTAGTTTGAGAACAATTATAGGAAACAGATAGGAGAATCCTAAAATAAAAAAAAGATGCAACCATCTCTTATTACATCCCATGAATGAGTTGTTTTAGTTCGTTAAGAAATCCATAGATGGCGCATAGTAGGTAGTATTATCATCATTATTTATTTATACGATTAATTTAATGCTACTTGATATGTAAACGTACTTATAAAATTAACCTATGCTTACACATAAAATGTAATTGACTAGGAGAAACCCATGCGTTTATAACGCAACCATGAAGTGAATTAGCACTACTACCATTCACATTTTTTTGCTTCCGTTTGCCCGCTCAGATAGGTAAAGGGTCATATTGCCAAATTATTTAACATTTCATATTGAATAGCTTATTTATAATCAACGTCCGTCAGTAAACGTTACCATCAATTAATGGTAACGCCTTGGAGCGCTGAAAACTAAATTAATCATTTGGTCGAGAATTGGAATATGAAAATACATGTACCTATCACTATTATATTATACAGACTGGACCAGGTTACGGAACAGCTGTTTGAGTAAGTTGTAGGTATTAAACCGTCGTAAAATTATTATACTATTATGTCCCTTTCCAGTCTTTTTATTATTTTATTGTAATTAATTATTTGCATGCAATTGAAAACTATTTATAATGATGCCAAAGAAGTATAACTTCTCACGAGCGTACATAAGTACTAATGTAAGCGCGTACCCATTTCCTTATTTAAAAAAAAACCTACGATTCTTTTGTAAAGGTATGCTTACATTAGTTAAAAATTAATCATTAATGTATAGGTATTCCAGAGAAGGAAATTTCTAAATAAAACTTTATATTAATTCAGATGACTTAATATAGGGTTTTATTTGCAGGTACTATTCCTTACTGGTGAGACACCAGTGGGATATAGTACCTCAATTTCTTGCTATTGCCGAGGAAGCCAGCAGGTGAACTCAGTAGTGATAGCTATAAGAGTTGAGAATATATTATGTACGTTATGTACTCAAAATTGCCTCTACAGAATTTAATCAAATAAATAATTATATTAGAACAAATGACAACGGTGTCGTTCCTATGTCTGTTTACGATGAACTTAAATCGTAGTTGTTCTCAACGATATACTGAGCGAATCATGAAGAAGGTTTAGGTGTATAATTTGTTATCACCTCGTCCTAGCATTCCGATGTCAGCAAAGCGATCGCGATTCGCCACTCCTTCCACAGTTCGTATGAGTGACGGTTTTGTTATATTGCAGATATGTCGGACAATTTCGTCGCAACTAGGAAAAAGGTTATTGAGTAGCTATTAGATGATGAAATGCTGATATATTAGTGTGATATAAAGATATGGTGTCGTCTATTCCTTCATTAAAAAAGGAAGAAGATTGACACAATTTTCACATCGCATGAAGAAGAGGGTTGCTTTCAAAAACTCACGAAACGCCGCTATTGTTATGGGTTTTCCGTCCGCGTGACTGGTGATCCTTTAGTGACCTCTCTCCATATGAATTTATAATAAGTAGTAAATCGCGCGACCCGGTCGCAGTTGGGGGTCGCGATCGCATTTCGCGGTCGCTATGAACCGAATGCTACCTTTAGTATATTTAACGACATCAGTAGACAGTTATTATTTTTTTCCTTTTCCACTTTTGTACATCTCTGTATGTGGCCATTTCATTGAAAGTACGTCGCGATTGACATCGTTTTATTGATTGATCAGTTGACAACGACTATTGTTTAACACATTTAAGGCGACATTTATATTGAATTATTATATATTAATAATTGAATCACCACATGTGTAGCCATTACATGACACTGGCAAAAGTTGCTGATTGCTACTATATCGGCAGATTGCCATTAAAAAGAAAAAAAAGGCGACCTTTGTCATGTGGGTTTGTTTACAGCGAAGCGTTTACGTCTCTTTGTATTAAGTTGAAAATGCCACGAAATTTGAAAGTAGGTATAGGAATAATTATTATCTATTTTTTTAATTTTCCTTTTTATTTATGTCAACAGCATGAGCATTATGGGGCATGCATGGACTTTTCACACTTTTTCTTTTATATCGATGCTTGCTTAAAGCAAAATAAATACTGGCCAGCACATAATAGTAATGTATAATTACAACTTTGACATTTGCTTGAATCCTTGTTAGTCGTTGATGTTTTGTATACATAATTTATTTATTATTTCCTAACTCTAGCTATTATAATATTATCTTATATTCTGTTAACTTATTAAGAATAGTCTTACAGACTTTGAACCTGAGTTTTGTGTTAATGCCTCAGTCAGATTTTTGGCCGTTCGGAAAGGGAAAGTCTACAGATAATAATGAATTCAGCGCTGATACATCAATTTTAGTATGTATTATTTTATTATATAATTTCAAATCTTATAGACAGTATATACCTAGTAAGTATATCAGGTACCTACATATATATACCTATAGCTTTCATAAAAATCTGCCTATGATAGATTACAGACAAGTTTTAATATAACTATAGTTCATCTAATCTAAGAAGTGCATTTGGACGTTTCGCATTTTTTAATACACAATAACTTTGGTCAAACGTATAGGTACACATGATTGCAAACAATAAATCTGAAATTTTAAAGAAATATTAAGTTATTTACATAATTAACGTTGCGAGTGAGTTACTTGTACAATAATGTAATGTTGAAACTTGTAAAACTAATTTAAAATTAAAATAACATTGTAAATAATAATGATTATGGACGATCTTACAATTTTACGTCATAACGTTCTAAACAGTAGTGCTTGACAACTTCCAATTCGCGAATATCTAAATAATCGGTAAAAATATTAGATTAATATACACTCATTTGCAAAAAAAACGGGCACCTAAGCAATGAACCATTTCAAATGTTAATATTTCTTTGTTTGATAATTATAGGTAGTTTTATCCACACAATTTGGTAAATTAATAAGAAAATAATCGTTTTCATCAGTATTTCATAAAATTTAGATACAATTTATGGGAAATAATGCTAAACCTCGCTAGTAGTGTATATTCGCTAGTAGTGCATATGCTCATGAAGTAAAAATAAAAAAGTTTTTTTGTTTGTTTTTCTTTAATAAAGTCAAAGCAGATAAATGTTTAGTATCGAGTGTGACCCCCTCTAGCTAAAATCACAGCTTGAATTCGTCTGGGCATGCTAGCGAGTATATCCCGGATACTTGCTTGCGGAATACGTTCCCACTCCGCAGTAATCACATTCTTCAGCTCTCTGATGGTCTGCGGAGCCGGGTGTACTGATCTCACACGCCGTTTCAGAACGTCCCAGACATGCTCTATGGGATTGAGGTCGGGACTTCGAGCTGGCCAATCCAAACGACGAATGCCGACCTCTTGCACATACGCATTAACATCGCGGGATCGGTGGGCGCGAGCATTGTCGTCCATAAAAATCGAGTCTTCACCTAGAGCGGCCAATGCGGGTTGTGCATGAGAAATTAGAACTTCCGTTATGTATCGATACCCAGTCAGTGAGCCGTTTTCAATGAAGACTAACTCTGTACGATCCATTGAATTTATTCCTGCCCAAAACATAACAGAGCCCCCACCATAAGGTGTGATTTCTTCGAAACATGCCTCTGCAAAGCGTACTCCTTGTCTTCTTAGCACTCGCCGACGTCGATCTTCACCGAACAGAGATATCCTGGCTTCATCAGAGAACAAAACCCTATTCCAATCGTCTTAAGTCCATGATTCACAATTTCTAGCGAACCTAAGCCTGTGAACTCTGTGCTCACGGAGTAATTTGGGGCCGCGGGCCGGGCGGTGACTGCGTATATTGGCAGCGAGAAGCCTCCTCCTGACCGTCCATAGACTAATATGCACATTTCTTACTTCTTGGAGGTTGTTTTTAAGATCCACATACGAAGATTTGCGATTTCTCAATGCGCGACTCACAAGAAAACGATCATCCCGTGGTTGGGTACATGGTTTTCTTCCAGAACCAGGCCTTCTCTCGACGGAACCAGTCTCCTGATATCGCTGCCAGGTCCTTTGGACTGTCGAGCGACTAACATTTAGCCTCCTAGCCACGAAACATTGGCTGCAACCCTCTTCAAGCAGCGCGATAATTTTGGTAGCTTTTACCACTTTATCTACCATTTTTGATACAGCCAAACAGCATTAAATAAAGCTTTGACAGTCAAGGATATGAAATTAATCGATAAAAATTGAATAAAAGTTATGAAAGTCGATGTTAACTTCTGGAACTTCGCGCCAAAAATGTAGGATAAAAAGGGGTTTTCTGTAAAAATGAACATCAAATGAAAAATTGAATTTAGAACGTACTTTTTTAAATACCACAGCATTTTTAAAACCGGCCAGTAACGTGTACAAACGATTGAAACCTTTTTGGTATTGTATCTTTTTAAATATGAATGAAAATCAAAACCGCCCGTTTTTTTTGCAAATGAGTTTATTTAATCGAATATAGATTTTGACAGAGATGTACGTTTCGACAATTTTATTGATAAGGATATAATTATTAATGTTCGCGACGGTCATAATTCAAGTAATACTATAGATTCTGAACAAATAGCTATTTTCAAATCCAGTTTTTGTTTTTACTTAACCTAATACTACTAAATATGATGAATAGATTTTATGATGAAATAATTAAATTTGTTTAGTGTTAATTTAGCACTTAATATTTCATCTCCTTTTTGAAAAATAAAAAAATAAACCGATTTTTAATTACAAAGAATTAATATCGATTTCTCATCAAAATCGGATATTTTTGATAGGGATTATTTGGTTTACATACCTAGACACCTTACTCTAACAGCTGTCCAAATGCACTTCTTAGATTAGATAGATTATAGATTAGAAGATTTTTAAGAATATTCGCACCACTAGCGGAGTATATATTACACTTTGATGAATAAATAATGCTCTTAAAGGTATATATAGCAAAAAGCCAGCAGATATTTGAAATAAAATGTTAAAATATTTACTTTTCCATCGCCTTTAAAGGGAAAAACATCCATATAAAAGATTAAAAAAAAATTTAGACCGCCGTAAAAACCGAACAGCATAAAATAATAAACTTGGTTTTCATTGACCTTATAACGTGTTACTATAACTAATTTAAGTACACCTAAGTAATTTTGAGTTTTATTTTATAATTATTTGTGGATATAATAAACTCTGTGAATGAACTATAGATCATTTCCTGTTTGCCTACCCTTAGGATCGGTTTTTTTTCAAATTTATATGGGACAAACTTCGGGGTATACTTTCCAATAAAAGAAATAATTATCAAAATAGGACTACTCCATAAAAACTTGTGCGTGGTTATACATAAGAAAAATATACGCGTCGACTTGAGAACCTCCTCCGTTTGTTTTCGTCGGTTAAAAATAGCATATCAAAATTCATGTATTAGGTAGTATATCTAGCTAGTTACGTAAGAACTTTACTAAATGCGATAGCATGAACCATATCTATATCTACACATATAATAAAAATGTAACGGATCGCTGTCTGTACATGGAAGAGATATGAGAAAAAATATTACTGGGACCTTTATCAACACAAACAGAACCCAAAACAATGATTTTTAAATTTTTTGTCTGTTTATCTGTTTCTCTGTGCGTTTGTGCACACTAATCTCCGAAACGGCTTATCCGCTTTTGACGCGGTTTTCGCTAATATATTATGGTAAGCTTCACTTAACATTTAGGCATTTAGGCTATTTTATGTCAATTATTTTATAAATAAAAAAGTTATGTCAATTTAAAAAATGTTCGGCGAAAAAAAAACTTTATCGATTCTTTTCAAATTACGTACAAATTATCTTCAGTAAAATAAAGAAACACGTGTTTCAGCATTTGTTGATTTTCACCCTCTGGGGGTGTAAATTAGGCCTGTAAAGCGGGTTGGACGACTCATTAAGTCGTTAAGCTGATATCAGATGGTTCATTTTTTGTTCATTTTTGTCTTTCATTTTGCATCTTTCACTCGAAGTGACGCATCTGAACACAAAATGAAACATTAGTGCCGAATGAATTCATTAGTGAAACGATCCAACAGTGTTGGATATTGGCATTCGGCATCTTTCACTCGCACTCCGAGTGAACGAGAAATGAACAGTCTGAACACTGAGAGAACTTTCATTCGGGTCCGGTCATTTTGTTTCAAGTTCTGTAGCCGAAGGACGTCCCGTGTTGATAATTTTCTGCGCTGCTTTGCACTGGTCGCACGCGGCAAATGTGTGTGTATGTGTGTGTGTTGATCGATCGAGTGGATCGATCAAAATACATTACATTTTTTGGAGAAATTTAAAAAGATTATTACAATATGAATCAGGATCTTCAACTGCTAGTTCTCTCAACAATGTATTTGATGCTGCTAATATTTTTTTCTTTCAATCCATGGTGGTACCCATCACCGTCGACGTTTCGTCTTTACTTCTTTTTTGTCAACTCTTTGATTTTTTTTAGTGCTCTGGTGGCAAATGAGTAAGCAGCACACCTGTTGTTAAGTGTTACTGCCGTCCATGGATATTTACCACACTAGAGGTATAACTAGGCCGCTGCCTGCCAATAATCCCAAACCCACCCAGAAAGATGGGCTTCCGGCTCTCTCGCTCACGGAACGAAGCACAGCAGCATATTGCCACTGCTCAAGCGACGATTTTCTGCGAGAGTGTGGTAATACCCCGGATGAACCGGCCCACGGTTTTAGACATAAAACTGTCAACAGCGTGGTCCTACCACTAAAAAAAATATCAGTAAAAATTGATTAAATGATCATAAATTAAAGTAATTCCAAGACGCACGACTTCGTTCGATGATATATTGAAAGAAATAAATAGTGAATGTTCATTTTTAAATCATTCCCTCTAACGCTATGTCCTAATTGGCTGTCGCAATACGACACGACTTTTGTTGTCCAACCGATCAACTAATGCGACAAAATTAAAACACATGCTTTTGAATGGAGCTGTCCTAACTGACAACTCGCACTGACGTGCGACATCGCATTTGTTGGTCGTTGTGTTTTAAATTCAAATCTGTTCTATTTTGTCGTGTCGGTCGTCCGGGCAACACGTGTTTTTGGTTGATAAGTAAAATGAATACTATGACATATATATATTTTTGACAACGACTTTTCGACGACTGACGACAATGCAATTTGGACACAATGATATTGTCGTACGACCAACTTGTTGCACGGCAATGCGAACAACCGATTTTGTCGTAGAACGACTTGCCAATTAGGACGTAGCCTTAGCCGTGTGAACATAAAATAAAAGAAAAATGAACCATCACTCGAGTGAACAATCACTCGAGTGAACCGTCTGATATCAGCTTTAGCGCCAAGCCGATATTATTGAAGCTGGCAATTTGAAATGTTGACAGAGGCTTCTTTCTATGACGTAGAGATTTATTAAGAAAGGATTTTACGAAATTATACCCCTAACGGAGTACTACTACTACCTAACAGAGTGGCAAATTTTGTATGGGGAGAAAAAAAATCTTTATTGATTCTTTTCAAATTACGAGTCGAATCAAATATTCTAGGGCATCCAGCCTTTGTCAATTTTCACTCTCTGGTTGTGTTAATTAGGCTTGTGAAGCGGGTTGAACGACTCATTACCGCCAAGCCGAAACTATTAAAGCTAGAAACTTTAAATTTTGAAGCACGTTTCTATTTATGATATAGAGATTCAATATGAAAGGATTTTATGAATTCCGCCCCATTTTTTTTTTTGCGGTGGGATATGGACGTCGCACCCCGCCAAATCGGTCCGGGGCGAAGGAAGAGGCGGTGCACAACCCCATTGACCCACCCTGCAAGCACCTCTTCTTCGCCGTGCGAGCGGGCCACCGGTACCCGATCTTTGTCTTCGATGGCCCGCTCGGCGGTATGCCCTCTCGGGCACCTCTACTGTCGACGCCCCGGCAGCTTTCGCCGTCGAGGCGTCGTCCTCACGCGGTGGCCTCACGTCGGGTGACCGGACAATAACCCGGTCCGATCACTCGAAGCCTCGGTTAGGGCGGCATCAGGCGCAGGTACTTGCGCCTGCGCTGCCCCGGCCGCGGGCGTCGGCCCGGGTCACGGGAATCCTCCCGGGCCCGTTCCGCCGCCTCCTTCTGCGAGATGACAGCCTCGCAGAAGGCGGCGACCGCGTTCCAATTCCTGAGGCTGTCGACCATCGCTCGCGCAAATAGCCGGCAGCGTTAGGTCGGCACCGATGACAGCGACGAGGTCACGGCGCTGCCCATCCCAGCCCGAACATACCTCGAGCGTATGTTGCGCCGTGTCCTCGTCGCTACTGCAATGGTGGCAGGACGGAGTCCACTCCCTCCGCACGACCGTGTGCAGGTACTTGCCGAAGCAACCATGCCCCGACAAGACCTGCACCAACCGGAAAGAGAGGACTCCATGCCGACGCTCCATCCACTCCATCAGTACTGGGCCGGAGAGCCTCAACGGTAAAAACACCGTGTCTAGGCCTCTCCAGCTGCGTAGCCCAACGGGCGATGACTTCTCGGCGGGCCCCCCGCGCCAGGTGGCTATCTCGTTGAACGATGGGGAGCCACCCTCTTCGCGCATTGAGGTAACCCCCCGGTAGAGGTCGGAGAGCATCTCCGCCTCTAGGTCCCACGGGGGTGTCCCGGCCAATAGGCGTGCCGCCTCGGTAGACACCGTGCGGTACCCGCGAATGGCTCTGACCGCCATGGCTCGCTGTGGCCTCCACAGCACCGCCCTGAGCTGGGCGTTCAGAGCCCTCGCCCACACGGGTGCGCCGTACATGGCCATTGAGCGGATTACCCCCGCATACAGCCGTCGGCCCTCGAAACTGGGTCCGCCCACGTTCGGCATGAGCCGAGAAAGGGCGGACGCCGCGCCGACCAGCCGGGGAGCAATTTGACGAAAATGCTCCCGGAACCACCATCGCCCGTCGAGCACCAGACCCAAATACCTCATATGGGCCTGGATACTGATGTGGATGGAATTAACGACTAACGAGGCGCCGATGGGCAGCCTCACACGGGGCCCATGGAATAGTAGGTCCTCCGTCTTGTTTAGGGCCAACCTGAGCCCCAGCGCCTCAATTCGCCTGACCATCTCCTCGGTGCCGAGAGTGGCCAGGCTCGCCGCCTCTTCGAGTGTCCTGCCCCGGGCTGTGACGAGCGTGTCGTCAGCATAGCAAATAACGCTCAGCCCGGGGGGAGACTGCCTCTCAACGCCCAGTCGTAACCGATGTCCCACAGAGTCGGCCCCAGAACCGACCTCTGCGGAACACCGCACGACATGGGCGTCCGCACAATGTCCCCTGCGGGGCTCACGTAGAGAACACTGCGCCCCTCCAAATAGTTTGAAGTTGTGAATTCCGCCCCTAAGAGGTTGTAACAAAGCGTGTATGGGGAGAAAATTTCTTTATCGATTTTATTTTTCAAAAAAATATTCTTCGAGAAATATTCTTCGGTAAAAATAAATAAACACGTGTTTCTCTCTCCCTCCCCATCAACCCCGCACCAGTGCCGTTGTGGCGACCAGTGTTCTTGCCTAATGGTTTAAGATACAGGTTAAGTTTAGCTTCAAAAATGTTCACTCTATAACTCAAATAATAAATCATATCTAACGAGGTCGCAACTCTGCTGGTGAAACAAAACAGTCAAATAAAGGGTGGTGATAATTATATTTTTATCCCATAGTCATACCGTAAATAGTACCGTACCGTACCGTACCTGTACCGTACCGTAATTAATGGCAATATAATTTGTAGAATGAATAGAACTTTGAACCACCTTTTTTTTTAGTGACCGGCTATGGTATATAGAAACAGGCGCGCCGTACTCTACGTTGTGCGGGCGGGCCACTGCAAACGGGTATCATCTGGAGTCGAAGCCGGACGGTAGAGCGTGTCAACCTAGAGTATTTTCTCTCGGACCCACCCTATTGCCTAATTCCATTAGACAACTAACTCGCAGAAGGCGGCGACCACATGCCAGTTTCTGACGCTGTTAATCATCGTCCTAGCGACATACCTTCAACACCTTCCATTGCTTTATGTATTTAACTCTGTCAGAGATGACTTCTGCGTGGACGAAGTCGCAGGCAAAAGCTAGTTATTTAATATAATTATACCATCCATTAATACGTCACTAATAAGATGATCTATCTGATAATTATAGTTTCATTTCAAGTTTCCAATATTATCTTGCAGCGATGTAAATGGCTCACCTATATATTTTAGTAGAAGGTACCTACATGTTGGATAAGAACATTCCATCTAATAAATATGTATTGCAATCAAATAATATAAAAGTCTAATCTCCAATGATAGTACCTCGCTTAAATTGATCACTCTCAATAAAGATCAATGAAGGTTGCTGGGCGTCGTTGGATACAGGCGGCACAGGACCGCACTCTGTGGCGTAAAATGAGGGAGGCCTACGTTCAGCAGTGGACGGCAATAGGCTGAAATGATGATGATGATGATGAATAAAGATCAATTCTCCGTGATGGACATTATATCATGGAAATTAGAGTCTGCAGTACTCTTTATCGCTTCACTTTTAAACCTAATAAGGCAGCATATTTAACAGAATAAAAAGACATTAGTGGCTGAATTGAGTGTTGTACTTTGTAAAATGGATAAGTAATTGATTATTTTCTTTTTTAAATTAGATATAGATAATATATATCTTTAAACTTACCAAATCATTACTAATATTATAAATGCGAAAGTAACTCTGTCTGTCTGTCTGGCGCTCTTTTACGCCAAAACTACTTAACCAATCTAAATGAAATTTGGTGCACAGATAGTTTAGAGCCTGATAAAGGCCTTGAGATAGGCTACTTTTTAATGCAAAAAAGGGTTGTAAAGGAAAGGGGGGATGAAAAGTTGTAAGGAAGTATCGTCATTTTTAAAGCCAGTAGCTTGAAATTTATTTTTAGGCTATTGATTAGATGTAAGTAAATATTACATTAACACGTTGTAAAAATTTACCCTTAAGGAGTAAAATAAAAATAGGAGATGAAAATCTTTGGGAAAGTAACCTTTTGCGCGGGCGAAGTCGCGGGCAGTAGCTTGTAATATATATAAACTTACAAGATGTGGTACAAGTTTTAATATTGAAAGACAAATCACGAACTGGACTTCAAAGAGAACTCTGTACTGGCAGTAATTAACTGAGCTATCGTATAGTTTTTATGGCGCAAATAAGATTCAGTTCACAGTGACACGTGCCGGTTACGATCATAGATTTACAATTAAATACTTGTCAACAGCTGTTATTCAGTATATAAATCTAAAAAACAAAAATACGAGTAATCGATTACGATTCCAATTACCAACTCCAATAGTGAATCTAATGACGTGTTTTGTTTTGACTCATTTATATTACCTTAGATTTTACCTAAATTAAGAAGTCCTTGGTGAAAAAGCCTTGGGTATAGTTGGGCTGCTGCCTCCCAATACAAACCCCGAACTCACTCCAGTTGGGCTTCCGGCTGTCTCGCTCACCGAACGAAGCACAATAGCACATTTTTTTTTTTTTACGCTGTGGAAACGCATTTACGCACTAACCCCTTCCCGCCGATGTCGTGACGGGAGGGAGTGTGGGACTCGCCGGCCGGCTAGTCCAACCGGAATACCCACTAAAACCACAGCAGCCCCCTTCCGCGCTTTTACGGGACGCCGGAGAGATCGTCTACTGACATTCGATCCCCGACGCCCCAACGCTTGGCCTTCTGGCCACGCCCAGTCGGTCCTCAAGGCGGTGGGAGGAGATGCGCATAACGGCGCCTCCCCCTACCCTGCCGCCGGCGGCGGAGCGATTCAGTGGGCGCAAGTCTCTCGCGTTCCCGCTCCGCATCCTCCTTTCTCTCCATAACGGCCTCACAGAAGGAGGCCATCGACTCCCAGCACCTGTCGCTGTCGAGCATCTTTGAGATGATGGTCGACAGCGACAGGTCTCCTCCAACCACTGACGTCAGGACGTGGCGCTGGGGCCCCCCAGGCGGGGCATACCTCCAGAGTGTGACGCGCATCATCTACTGGCGGGCCACACTCGTGACATCCTGGGGCCTCTTCTCTTCCAATTTTATGCAGGTACTTACCGAAGACCCCGTGTCCGGTAAGCACCTGCACCACCCTGAAGGTTAGGCTGCCGTGCCCCCTACTAATCCAGCGGTGGAGATGCGGCGCGACCGTCTCCACAGTCACCCGCCCTGCTACGGGGGACTCCAGATCCTGCTGCCACCGCCGGATGACTCCCCTTCGGGCCACTTCCGAAGCTCTGCCCAGTCTCCTAGCGGAGACTTGCTCGCCGCCGGCGCGCGCCACAACGCGCAGCCGGTAGGCCTCCGCCAAGGCCTTAGCCATATGCGGCCAAGGCGGGTCGCCCGCCAACAGTGTCGCTGCAGTCCAAGACACCGTACGGTAGCCCCTAATGGCCCTCACCGCCATGACCCTCTGCGGGCGTCGCAGGAGGGCTCTATTGCGGGCAGTGAGAGACTCCGACCAAATAGGGGCACCATAGAGTGCCATAGACCGCACAATTCCGGCGTACAATCGCCGGCAGGAACAATAGCACATTGCCATTACTCAGACGTCGATCTTCTGCGAGAGTGTGGTACTACCGGACCGGTCTGCGGCTGTAGGCAGTCAACTGTCCACAGCGTGGTCCTACCACTATATATAAGAATAATAATAAATACAAAGTTGAATTACAATTAATACCCCTTTATAAAAGCGTTTTATCATAAGTCTACTAAGAAGCCTGCACATTTAATATTTAATAAAGATACAATTATCAAATAAATCTTTTTAGCCGCTATACCTATGTCCCACTATTGACAACGGACCCTCAGATGAAAGGAATTAGCCAATCATACCACGCCGGCCATAGGGATTGACGTATTATTATTATTATTATTTTTTACTTTATTTCCTCTCATCCCTTAATCATTTTTTACGATATTCATCGAAAAAAAAGGTACGGTGAATATTGTATTTCTTATTTCGAGTCCATACAGAAAATCAATAAAAATGTCAATATATAGGTACTCATTTCAATTTGTAT
The DNA here is from genome assembly GCA_905163515.2 of Lymantria monacha. Classification (NCBI taxonomy): domain Eukaryota; kingdom Metazoa; phylum Arthropoda; class Insecta; order Lepidoptera; family Erebidae; genus Lymantria; species Lymantria monacha. Next base: position 46,233,139 of record LR991081.1, on the reverse strand, counting down.
GTATATATTTTAAGCAAAAACAGTTGGGAGATATGGAAGGAGAAGTTAAAGAAATTCAAATGGAATTAGCCGCAATAAAGCAGAATCGTATGGATTTAGTTCCACAAATAAAAGAACACGTTGTATCTGTAAGTAACTAAACCTAAATTGCACAGTACTCAGTGTCGTATCGTTTGCTTTTAATAATATTAATTGCCAAGTTTTTGTACATCATAAGTCGTTTAATTGTTCAGATTCAGAATGACTAAGTATTGTACATAATAAACAATTAAATATTGTTCTGTAAAGGTTTTATATCTGTAGTGTAACGAGTTATGAATCATACGCGTACGTCCTAGCGTCTTCCTTAGCATATTGAGCGGTGTGACACTTTATTGGAAACCGAATTAAAATATAAAACGTGTTAAGTAGAAACTGTGTGTTTATATGTTATAGTTAAATGCAAAATTAAAATAAGCTATGGTATACCTTGTTTTGTAACCTTGTATACCTTTTATGTTAAATATAAATGGTGTAAATAAATTAATATCAGCAGTCTCTTTGGCGATATTGCAAATTTCGGCTTTAATCCTAATTTGCATGGCCTTGCGAAAACTTCATATGATAATGATAGTCAAATTGAGGTGAAAGTTAAAGCGTCAATAATTAACATTTTCGTATTTAAAAGACAAACTGCTACTCGTATTTTAAATGTATAATAATCAATTTTGACTTATTGCAGCCACTTGAGGTGCTTCCAGAATGTTTTAAGCCAGAAACCCAAATAGTAACGCATGGAGACAAATTTAACATGTTGTCTGAGGTAAGTACTTATGTACTTTCTTAATTTTGAAATCAACCAAACGATTTGCCCCAGACCAGTTTCATTAGAAGGGCAATAATACGAAGATGGTTCATCAAAAACATTGGCTACATTTAAAAAGTCGTTTTCGACATTCTCCATACAAAAATTTGCCGCTATTTTGAAATATTTATAAATTTATTTTTTAAAACAACACCTGCACTCACAAAATAATTCTTGTACTTTGGGAGTCTTATAAACACAATAATTAATGGACACACTTTACACCCAAACTCAGGACGATAATTTGTGGATTGTAGTAGGTAAAGTATTGTCTTGCGTGTATCCTGGTGTTTCAGTATATTAATCGCCGCGCAAATTGTACAGTCAATTAAAATGTATTAATAGCTTAGTAGTATTTATATACGCCACGTACCCCTAGTACCTAGTACGATACAAAGTATCACCTTGCACCATAAATTTGATAATAATTAATATCCATTACTATATTAATATTTTTTATTAATGTTAAAGTTCAGTGTGTAAATTTCAGATTTCAAAACTTCAAGAACAATTAAATAGAGCTAGAAAAGAAGCACATGAAGAGAGGTTTAAAAAAGAAAAATATGAACTAAAACTTAAAGATTTGGAAGAGAAAATTAATAGTATTTGTAACAATGAATTAGTACCTAAATTAAAGGCACGTAATCGATTATAATTACCAAATTTTTATATTCAGGCACTTTAGAAAAGCCACACTTTAATCACAAAGGGTTGCACTGCTCGCTGTTGACTGAGACGGGATATGTCGATGCTGCTAAAGCACAAGAGTTGTCGGAGTAAGGTTGTCGCGTGGGTGGAACAGGCTGCGGGCTATAACCATGCTTGAAGTCTGTATGTTTTGGCCATAAAACGCCATGAACTCATTGCAATTACTAGTGTCAACTTGTTACTACTGGTTTCAATTAAACGAATCTCCTTTACCCCGTTACCCGTGCAAATAACATCTCTGCAAGAGAAGTAACATTTGTCAAAAAGTCCTATACCAACCCGTCTGATAAGCATGGTATAGTTGATTAATGGACTTGACAACTATTGTGGAAGAAAGATTCCCGAATGACGACCACGAATCGGATGACGAAGCAGTGGTAAATTTCTACTATGTGAAATTATGACGGCATAAAAGTAGCGGTATATAGTATTAATGGTAGGACTACGCTGTTGACAGTTTTCTGTATACAACCGCGGGCCGGTTCATCCGAGGTAGTACCACACTTTCGGAGAAGATCGACGTCAGAGTAATGGCTATGTGCTATTGCGCTTCGTTCGGTGAGCGAGAGAGCCGGAAGCCCAACTGGGTGGGTTTAGAGTTTGTATTGGTAGGTAGCGGCCTGGCTATATACTCTTGGTATTGCAAAGGTCCATGGGCGGCAGTGACACTTACGAACAGGTGTGTGGCTTGCTCGTTTGCCAGCATAAGTAATAAAAAAAAAACAAGTGACACAGGACCATTCTGAGTGGCATTCTTATGGGGAGGCCTTTGTCAAACAGTGTACGTCAACGTGCTGATGGATGGCACCAGACTTACGTATGTTAATTTAATGTAGCCGTTGAGCTACTAACTACTTTAAGATTTGTAGGTAACTATTTGTTTTTAAATTAATCAATTTATGCATTGTTAACTAAAATAGGAATCGCAGCAAATTTATGATGACGAATCTGCTTCATTGAAGATACAGATCAGAAATATGAAAGAAGAAGCTGAAGAATTAAAAATAACTTTAACAGAGAATACTGAACAATTACAAGAGTACCGAGTTAAGGTATTGTATCCAGTAAATCTAAATTAATGAATCTGTAATTTATTTATCATAAAATAAATGAATCTATCATCATAAAATGAATGAATTGAATTTTTTTTTTCCAACTTAGTCTCTATCAAGCTAACGACATCCACTAATGATCATAGCCACTCCACAGAGTGTAATCATGCCATAATCGTCTTGATGTAGAAAACCATGCTGTCTACTCTCATGATGACCCTCAGCCGGTTTTTACGGCGTCTATAGTAAAGCAAGGAGTGGGAACACGCAATAATCTTAACCGTTACCACACAGTTAATTATATCACATTATAGATGATGATTATTTATGAGAACAAGTATTTTCATACTCCTTTTAGAGTGTAATTATCACACTAACCCATATAGACGTTGGAACAAGGTTTTATTTCGAGTTCTCCTTCTTTTGTCGCCATGAGAGCTGCAATGTCCCTTATTAAACTTGTACGCGAGGGAAACAATTTGTTAAAAGGAAGTAGGGAAGGATATAGGTAGTAGTTAGTTGTAGTTACCTATAATTGAAAAAGTACAAAACATGATCCATGCGTTTTTTTTTACTAAATTGTATGTTTGTGTGTCTTTTGTTGGTGATCCTAAAAATTAAATAAAAGTAAAAATAAAAACAGAGGGTCTTTTTAATTTAACAGTTTATCAACGTTATGTCTAACTTATTTTAAATTAAACAGTATTTACAAGCTCAGCAACAAGTAGAAGAGCTAAAACGTCAGCTGGACGTCATCGAATTTGACAATAAGCAAGTTTCTGATCAAATTCACATAGAAATACAAAAAATAAAGGTAAGATTTGATGGACTGTCTTTAATTGATTAAATAATCATTATTATCATCCTGATTTTATTCCAATTCGACTGCACAGATAGCATAGTGATACTGCGACGAGGAAACGGCGCAGCATACGCTTGAGGTCTGTGTGGCCTGGTAGGAGCAGCGCCGTGAACTCATCGTAGTTATCGGTGCCGACCTGGCGCTGCCAACACTGGAAACTGGGACGCAGTACTGGATACTGATATTTACTGGATACTGGACTCAGGAACTGGGACGCGGTCACCTTCTGTGAGACCGTTCTCTCGCGGAAGGAGGTAGCGGGGTACCATGTCATTGCCGTGGACTCTATTACCACGCAGAATAACATTTTTTCGTGATCGACAAATTGTTATTCTGAGTCTGGGTGTAATTTGTGTGCGTTAAATTATATGTTTGTATTTTCAAATTATTACTTGAAATATCAGCGTCGCGAACATTAATAATTATTTCCTCATCAATCAAAGTGTCGAAATGTACATCTCTGTCAAAATCTATATTCGATTAATTGTATTATTCTAATACTTTTACCGATTGTTTGGATATTCGTGAATTAGAAGTTGTCAAGCACTACTGTATAGAACGTGATGACGTGACATTGTTAGGTCGTCATTCACAATTATTATTTACCATGTAATTTCTATTTTAAATTAGTTTTACGAGTTTCAACATTAGATTATTGTACAAGAAAGTCACCCGCAATGTTAATTATGTAAATAACTTAATAGTTGTTTAAAATTTCAGACTTAGTGTTTACAATCATGTGTATACGTTTGACCAAGGTTATTGTGTATTAAAAAATGCAAAACGTCAAAATGCACTTCTTAGATTAGATGAACTATAGTTTGATAAATTTATAAGTCTATGTTCTAGCTAACTCATTGAAGATTATCCTTATAAAATTTTAAGAGGATTCATTAGTTGTTTTTGCTCGATGCTCGAGCGTACGAACAAAAAGAAAAATAATCGTTATTTTTTTCTTTATGGCTTAATCACGCAACAGTTATTATTAGTATTATTTTTTTATATATTTTAATGTAAATTTTAAATTCTTTATAATTTAAATATATGTAGATATATTTATATAGTTAAGATAGCAAGGTCAGACCGATATTCATGATTTTAAATACATTTGTTTAGTTTGCTGGTTCTATTCAGCTCGCAAACAATAGTAATATAAATAATATATTTAGAACTTAAAACGATACGCCCAATAAATAAAAAGTGTGATGTAGTCCTATCGCCATTGTTTAGGTTCGACACAGTATATTTTATTCACTGGTACCTACTAAATCAATTTTTGAACTCGTATTTTTAAATTTTGTACATAATCCATTTGTATTTTTAGACTATGTTCTGGACATACCCCGCCTATTCCATCTGAACCATCCAATCATCGCCATTGGACCGACTACTGGTACCGCTTCCTCGACATTCGTAATTGGTCCGGTGGGTTATCCTTTCGATGATTATCTCCATTGACGCCTGTCCTACGCCGGACGCCGGTAACAAACAACTGTATTGCGTTGCCGGAGCATCACCTTCACGCGGTTGGCTCTTTGCGGGTGGCAGATTAATTTCCGGTCCATCCACCCGTGACCTTGGCTAGGGTGACATCAGGCGTAGGTACTCGGACCTGCACCGGCCAATGCCCCGGCAGCGGAGTGTGTTAACACAGAGAATCTTCTCTCTGACACGGCCCGCCGCCTCCTTTTGCCAGATGTTGTCGAGCATCGTCTTACCTATCATCATTTCAGCCCATCGCCGTCCATTGCTGGACGTAGGCCTCCCTCATGGTACGCCACAGAGTGCGGTCCTGTGCCGTTTGCATCCATCGACGCGCAGCAACTTTCACCAGGTCGTCTGTCCACCTAGTTGGCGTCTTACACTGCGTCATCCGGTACGTGGTCGCCACTCTAGAACCTTTTTTACCCCGCAGTTGTCGGTTCTTCGAGCGATGTGGCCTGCCCATTGCCACGTCAGCGTGCTAATTCTTAATGCTATGTCGGTTACACCCGTTCTTCTGCGGATTTCCGTATTACGGATTCTATCACGCAGAGAAATCCCGAGCATAGCTCCATAGCACGCTGAGCGACTTTGAGCTTGGTTATGATGCCTACATTTAGGGACCACGTTTCCGTGCCGTAAGTCATCACTGGTAACACACACTGGCCGTAGACCTGTGTTTTCAGACACTGAGGTATGTTGGACGAGAAGATCCTCCTAAGTTTCCCGAACACTGCCCAGCCGAGTTGGATTCGTCAGCTGACCTCTTTCTCGAAATTGGATCTACATACCTAACTGAACTATTTGTCCAAGGTAAACATAATGATCGACAATTTCGAGAATCGCATTGCCGACTAGGACCGGTACAGGAATGACATGGGCATTTGACATGACTTTCGTCTAGTCCATGTTCATTCGTAACCCCGCCAGTTGGGATACCCTGCTGAGATCGTTGAGCATAGTGCCAAGGTCCTCCATGGATTCTGCCATAACGACGATATCGTCTGCAAATCGAAGGTGAGTGATGTATTCGCCGTTAATGTTAATACCGAGTCCGGTCCAGTCTAAGAGCTTGAAGACAACTTCCAGTGCAGTGGTGAACAGTTTCGGAGAGATGACATCTCCCTGTCTGACGCCTTTCTGCAACTGGATCGGTTTCGTACTCTTATCCCGGCTACGGACTGACATTGTGGCGTTCCTGTACAAACACTTCAGCACTTCGATATAACGATGGTCGATTTGGCACCGCTGAAGGGACTGCAGCACCGCCCAAGTTTCGACTGAATCAAAGGCTTTCTCATAGTCTACAAACGCTATACACAGAGGCCGATTGTACTCCTCGGTCTTCTGGATAATCTGCCGAAGCGTGAGGATATGTTCTATGGTGCTATAGCCTTTTCGGAAGCCAGCTTGTTCGGGCGGCTGGAAGTCATCGAGCTTGCACGTGAATCGATAGGTAATGACCCTCGAAAACAACTTGTAGACGTGGCTCAAGAGTGAGATGGGTCTGTAGTTCTTTAGAAGAGCTTTGTCGCCCTTCTCGAAGAATAGCACTACCACACTCCTGGTACACGACTCTGGAACGCCACCCCCGAGGATAACGGAATTAAATAGCTTCTGAAGGGCTTTTAAGACCGGCTTGCCGCCTGCCTTCAGGAGCTCTGCCGTAATTCCGTCATCTCCCGGTGCCTTACCGTTTCTAAGTTGTTCGAGAGCCATTTTGATCTCGCACAAGCTAATGTCCGGGATTTCTTCAGTATAGTGCCGAGTTAGCTTGGATCTGGGATCTTGGACCAAGCCGACAACAGGTTTTCGGGATGATTTATATAACTGTCCATAGAACTTTTCGATCTCTCCCAAGATCTCACTTTGGGATGAAATGACAGTGCCGTCATCGGTCTTCAGCTTAGTCATTTAGCTTTGCCCAATAGACAGATCTTGTGCGAACACTTTTGAGCCTCGGTTTTGCTCTATCGCTTCTTTAACACGAAGCGTATTAAATTGGCGAATATCGTGACGCACAGACCTGGAGATCTGCCTATTTAGCTGCCTGTATCGGACCAATCGGCTGAAGACTGTACTGTCATTTCTTTTCTCCGCTCCATGAGCCTGAAAGTCTGGTCAGAAAGATTTTTTAGGTCTATTGGCGCGGTGAGTCTTGAAAAACTTCGACCCAACCGCGTGGACAGTTGCCACGAACCTGTTATTCATATCGTTCGGAGATTCGCACTCGTCTAGACATTGGAAGCGATTGTGTAGTTCGAGTTGAAAACTTTCGAGGTTCTGGTATTGGACAGGTGTAGGTCGGAGGGTAGACTTCATTAAGCGTGACCGTTCGACTTTTGTGTGGATATTTAATGTGCCGGGTACTATTCGGTGATCGCTCACAGTTTTAATCCTGCTGATCACTGAGATATCATTACATATACGAGTATGTCGTTGGTCTGACAAGATGAAGTCTATCTCGTTTTTTGTTGAACCATCGGGGCTAATCCAGGTCCATTTCCTTTGTGGCTGCTTTGTGAAGAAGGAATTCATCATAAAGAGGCTTTCCTTCTCCAGAAATTCAGCCAGTTTCTGGCCGCTCTCTGTCCATATCCATGTTTCCCCACTCTCAACTCATCTTCACTCCCTGTGCTTAGTTTCGCATTAAAGTCTCCCATAACCACAGTGAAGTAGGTTTTGGACGCGTGTATGGCTTTCGAGATCCTCGATCCTCCTTATCCTCGTAAAAGGCCTCCACCTCGTCGTCGGAGTATGCCGAGGTCGGTGCGTATACCTGTGTGACCTTCAACGAATACTGTTTGGTAATTCTGAGTATAAAGTATGCTACCCTTGTCGACACACTCTCGATCCTCTCCACGTTGCCTACGAGAGACCTGCGAACGATACCGCCTTGGGACCCTATACCACCCTTGGAACCCTATACCGCCTTGGGACGGGTGATCTCCCTCTCGGTAGAAGAGCAAGTTTCCAAACCGGAGGATTATCGTGCCCTCGCCCTCTCTTCGCACTTCTGATAATCCTACAATGTCGCAGCGGATTTTGCTCAATTCGTCTTCCAGCTCGATAACCTTCTCGTCGGTCCTAAGTGTCTGAATGTTGTGTGTTACCAGGGCCAAGGGTCGTTTTGATTGGTAGCCGGATCGCTGCCGGGGATTCTCAGCACCCCCTACTCCATCGCTACCAGGACCGCTACCACGATGAGCCCGTAGGATATTGGAGCTGCCGTGACTGGGGGCCGTTTTTTTAATTGTGTTACTCATTAAGGGTTTAGAGGCATAATCGCCACGCTTGGTAGGCGGGTTGGCGATCGCAGTATGGTGTTATACGTATCCCAGGAGAGAGCTGCTGCCCACTCTCCTGGTGAATCCTCAGCCGATTTTTACGACTCCCACGGGCAAGCAAGGGGTGGCGACACATGTATTCTATCCCATCGCCACACGGGAAGTCGTCTTACCTATAGTCGGCAATATTAAGGCGGCAACGATGTTTGCGACAAGTTCACGGCACTGCTTTGCCCAGGCCGTATAGACCTCGAGTGTGTGCTGCGCTGTGTCCTCGTTGCGATCGTAGTGATGCCAGGACGGTATCTTCAACCTCTTCGCAACTGTGTGCAGGTACTTATCGAAGCAATCTACACAGTCTATCTGAGATCACAATTTCGGATTCCAGTTTGGCAGAAAATGTTATTGACTCTTTCTGTCACCATTCCCAATAGTAGGAAGTCTGTAATTGTGCTCGGTAGATAGCATATAAGTGCTTCTTGTTACTAGTATTAAATTTAAAAAAAATGCGAATGTCATATCTCTATTTTCAACAATGATAATATTATCCGATGATAATAATTTTATCTTAAAAAATATAACAAGTTAGCTTCATCATTATCATCTCAGCTCATATATATCCCATTCTTGATATCGAGTCTCCTTCAAAATAGGAGGGCAATGGGCCTACTTAGATGGGTTAGTATAGCGTTTTGTTTTGAGTTTACCTTCTCTTACATAGGTGTTGCATATAGTATGCAATCCCTTAGACTTTTACGATATCCACAGGCAATAAAAGCGGTGACGAATTGTATTCTTACTCTGCCATTACCATACGAAAAATGTTATTATTATGCAGAACTGAAATACTAAATCGTCATCATTATTCTCCTGCTCTTATCCCAATTACTTGGGGTCGACGCAATATGTACTCCTCTTCCTACATATTGTAAAAGTTATTGCCAAAGTTTTTTGACTGGCCGCCTGCGTGACGTAAAAAGCAGCAAGCAAAGCATAGCAAAGTAAGGGTAGGTAGTATTCATAGCCGCTGCCATACAGCGAAATATTAGAAGATATTAATGCTAAATACTTATATAGATGCAGTTTCAAGAAAAGTTACAAGAACTAGCGCCTTTACCAGATTTATTAAAAGGTACTCAGTTGCAACTACACGAAGCCAAACAGCTACAGAGATTAGCTGAAGATAACTCTCATCAGCTGTCAAATGAATTGCATCGAGTAAAAGAAAAAGTTTGTATTTAATTCTTTTATATGTAGAATTACAATCCAGAATTACAATTGGGTATAGCCAAGTCACTGCTTACCGTGAGAGAAGAGCTCTCCTTTAACTTCCTTTGAAGATAAACAGCGCTCGGGCAACACCGCAGCAGGCATGACAAGACTTACACGAGCGTAGGTGAAATGAAAACAAAAAACTTACATTCGAGGACGGATAATGGATATCATTTATAAGTGGTATAGCTAAATCATCCAGTGGTGCGATGATAGAATGACGATGTTGTTAGGAGCTCAAATAGCTCTTCAGAGAACTCCCGATTAAAGAGTTGATAGAGCACACAGAGACTTAATGTCTCTTTGACGTCGATAAGATAACCATCATCGACAATTTGAACAGCATGTCTTTGCAGAGAGTCAAGTGGGTGGGCACTGACGTCAAGTTCACGCTGCTCCGGTGGTCGGTCCAATGACGAAGGCGAGGTGTCACGGGTGGGTTACAGGTGTGCGTGCTTACGCCCCTCTGTCGCCCCAGACGGAGTGGTGCGAGGAGAGCGCCGAACGTAGCCGACCCAAAAAAAAGGAGGGAGTCAAATGGGTCCTTTTGGTATTTTAGCGCACTTAGAGATTTGAGCAGTATCAGTGCTTGGTACAAGACATGTCTTGGCGTGAAGTACCGCTTGGCTCTGTTCAGGACGCCTAGCTTTTTGCTTTAATTAGATATGTAACTTACATATCTTCATAGAAAAATATGTATGTCGAATATGTGACGAATCTGTTTCGCTGCATATACATTAAGATGTCTCCAGGTCCTGGCTATCATATGATATTCAATATGCAAAAGCTATGGCCATCTTAAGCCATGTCGTTAACAGGGTTGAAAATAAAAAAGAAATAACAAGATTTATGTCTTTGTTATGATTGTTTGGTGTATATTAAAAATATGTTGTTAATAAGATATTCTGCAGATTTATAATGGTCACGATCAATTCTTAGATTTAAAATAGAAATAACATTATAGGTATATGCTTAGTGTAGGAATGACACGGACTTTCAGTACCGTCGAGGAAGTAATCATTGTACTGAGAGGGACATCACAAACATACAATTATACAGACACAAATTAGAATCAGTCTCAGTATAATAATTTAATTATGTACAAAGTATTGTACTGTACCTGCGTGGGTATCGAACCCACGAAATTGGTACAGTAGGCCGGTATCTTAACCATTACGCCATCGGTGTACGCAGTAAGTTTTATTCGGTTAGGGGCTATTCATTAATTACGTTAGGATGAATTTCGATGCCCCCCTTACTCCATGTAAGGACATACATAAGATTTCTCGAACACCCAGGGGGGTTACCTTTTCTTACGTAAGATTAAATCTCATTTTTCAAAATAATAAAATGTTTTTAGAAAAGGATCAATTACACAAAAACTTTTAGTTTGACGTGAATCAAAGATTTTTATTTTTTGACAGATAATTGAGAATATATTTTATCAGGCCAGGCGGGCCACCGAAGACAAAGATCGGGTACATTTTATCATTGCAATCAGATATAGATTAGCTTTATATTATTAGATAACTCTGTCTAGTTTTTGGAATATGATTATTATAATTAAAAGTAAGTTTTTAAATAATTTTAAAGTGAACGAACCTATATCAATTAAACAATCTTTAAACAAATAACACTGTATAATAATAATCGACTAGTTTTAAATTACTCTAAAAGAAAATAATTTTTATAGTAAAAGCTAGTTCAATTCAGATATTCAATTGTCGTCTGGACTGGACTGGACGGTTTAGTAAACCATGTTGTCCAATCATTAATAATTTCTTTTTTTGGAACGTAGTTCCTTATCGCGCGTTGCGAAAGGCGGCTAGACGGAAAAAATTAAGACCAAAAGTTGTCACGACACAACGAAGTTGTAACTACACAACATAAAACAAAGTCGCTTTCTCTATCCCTATATCCCTATTTATGCTTAAATCTTTAAAACTACGCAACGGATATTGATGCGGTTTTTTTAGATAGAGTGATTCAAGAGGAAGGTTTATATGTATAATATATGCATAATGTAGTAGAGAAACACTGATAATTTTAGAGGTTTCTAATGTGATGTCGTAAATAAACACATTATTTTGTGCTTACATTGCAAACGCTGGCTGAACCCTACGAAATAGATCAAAATAAAGTTACTACAGTATTATACAGCTTAAAAAGGCCTACAAAAAATCCACGATAGTATATGTCTATCTCTTAAGGATAATATACTATATCCATTTTAATACTTTAAAAAATGGCCTATTGTAAAACGATAATTGAAAAGCTATTTACACAAATACTGTATTAATCCTTATCATTTTAAATACATTAGTTGGCTTGAGCATTTCATGAAGATATTTTTTTTCTTTCAGACCATGCAAATTAAATCAATACCTTAAGAGATATAGCAAAATCAAAATAATGCGCAATGAAATTAATTTCGTGTCGCCGCGCGGCTGGCTCGCGTTTGAGCTCGGGGCCCAATAGTTTTGGTAGTCTAGTGGAATTGTATATCCTATTAATATCCTATTAATATTATAAACGTGAAAGTTTGTAATAATGTATGGATGTGAACATGTGTGTTGCTCTTTCACGTAAAAGCTACCGAATGGATGTTCATGAAACTTTATAGTAATATAGCTTGCACATCAGAATAACACATAGGTTATAATTTATAAAGATATTTTGCAAATTGGCTAAAATATAACGATAAAAATCGTTTAAGGCAGAAAAAATTTATATAATTAAAATAGAACTTCGTTCCATCCGGGTGTCCCTTGACACCTCTCGTTTTTTTATAATTTTGGTACATAATTAAGATGGAGTAAACGACGGTGTCTGAACTAGTATAAATTGTGCGCCAGACACCAACGCCTTCCTCCGTACACAAACAAATTGTATCAATCCGTGATAGCGTGCTATTGTATTTCTGTATGTATGCAAATATGGGTGTGTGTGTGTGTGTGTGTGTGTGTACATATGTGTGTGTATGTATGTGTGTGTGTATGCGTGTGTGTATGCGTGTGTGTATGCGTGTGTGTACGCGTGTGTGCGTGCGTGCGTGCGTGTGTGTGTGTGTTTGTATGCGAGTGGGTGTGCATGCTTTAATGAGCGAGGTCTGTTCGTGTGTGTGTGCGCGCGCGTGTGTGTGACTGTATTTGTGTTATGTGAATAGGTACATATTGCGTTAATGTAATAAAAGTTTGTATTATTATTTATCAATCACAAACATGCTCTCAATCTCCTCGTATGATTTGGTTCGGAGATAATCTCTAAGAATATTTTTACACCTTAAAGTTGATAGGGTGTATAAATTACATGCTCTATTCACAGTATTATAAAGATGACTACTGAGGCAACGGTAGTGGCGACCAGCAAGAGCAGTTCTCACTCGTACGATTGGACATACTCGATCTTTTCGACGTTTTCCTATTAGTAACCCGGGTTCATAAGGCACTGATGTATGTCTACGCAAAATTATGTGAAATACACAAAGTTGCCTCACCGTAAGAACTTTCAGTTCTCTATATAGCAGTGTACTGGGGTACCGATAAGGTTTGCTAAGCATCGCTTTTAGGACATCTCTCTGTGCTGTCTCCAAGCGTAATAGTGAAATCTTAAAGGTACCCCCCCACACTACGATACAATACGTAAGTAGTGATTGCACCAGTGCTAAATATATTGTTCTTAGCAGCGGTACACCTGCAACACATCTTAGCTTCTTCATGGGGAAAATTAACTTACGAACACGAGACACCAGTATATCAATATGTTGCCGCCAACTCGTTGTACAATCAATGTGCACACCCAGGTATCTGACGCATGACACTTTTTCGATAGATGGACAAGTACATTCACGTCGATCGGGAGAGGGACAAGATCGCGAAGGGATGTGGACTTTAATATCACTTACTATGGGTTGAGAATTATAGTTTGCAGAAAAAGTGACATAGTGAGTTTTTTTAATATTAAGACTTAACAATTTGGCACTTAACCACTCCTCAACCATAGCAATAGCAGTTTCAGCAGAACGATGTGCCGAGTCCCAAGTATCACCGCTTATTACAAGTGCTGTATCATCTGCATATAGAAAAATCTTGCAGTCAGGTATTGAAAGCTGGCACAATCCATTCACATATATAAGAAAAAGCGTAGGACCGAGTACACTGCCCTGAGGGACACCGAAATGAAGAGTTTCATCATCGCTAATGAAATAACCTATTTTGACTCTTTGGGTTCGATTTGTGAGATAGTCCTGGAATAATTTTTAAGCAATACCTCTGACACCAAACTCTTCCATAATTTTTAGTAAAATGGGCACTGAGACGGTGTCAAAGGCCTTGGTCAGGTCTAAGAAAATAGTTATAATTTTCTTCTTCCTGTCAATTTTTTGAACAATGTAATTTGTCAGCTCAACAACAGCATCTTCGGTGGACTTACCCTTCCTAAAACCATACTGATTGGATGAAAACACATTATTATATTCTAAGAAGGTAATGAGTCTTTTATTGAGGACTTTTTCTAATATTTTGGACAGTACCGTTAATACCGATATTAGCCTATAGTCTGTCATATTGCTTTTATCCCCAGCCTTAAAAACTGGAGCGATCAGAGCCTTCTTAAAAGAGTCCGGAAAAGAACCGCTAGTGAGACAGAGGTTACATATATGTACGATAGGTGGAACTAAGATATGTCTAGCCAACTTGAGAATAGATACAGGTATGCCGTCAAAACCTACCGCACAGTTGTTTTTTAGTCCATTTATAATAGCATTTATTTCCGAACTGTCTGCATTTAACAAGGCCAAAGAATTACCTTAAGGATTAATGAGACTATTATTTCGAAAATTTGATGCTCTACTTGTATGTTCAACAGCCCTTAAGTTAGCCAAATTCAGACCAACATTCGCAAAATAATTATTTATGAGATTTACAGAGTCATGTGGATCGTCAAAAATATTCAAAAGGCACTAGGGTTCGGATTTTATTTCATCATTGCTATAACTTATTGATTTAATAACTTCCCATGTCGCTTTGGGGTTGCCTCTGGCCTATTCGAGCTCATTTTTATCATGTTGTCGTTTTATACTTTTTAAAAGGTTATTACAAAAATTACGATACCTGTTATAAGTAATTTTATAAGATATATTGTCGGGAGCACATTTTGATTTTATGTGCAATTTATTTCTGTTACGTATTTATCTCAAAAGCCCCGGAGTGATCCAGGGTTTGATAATTCTTTTACGATGTGGATGCTTTTTTACAGTAGAATTATTAATAATAATGGTTGATATAGCGGCAATAAAGAGATTAGTGCATTCATTGGGTTCGTTGCAACTGAGTATTGGCGTAAAATCATATGACTCTAAGCAACTAATAACATTAGGTAAATTGATATGTCTGTATGTGTTTGTACGCTTCTCACCCAAAGTCAACATATCAATACAAAGTAGCGTTGGGGCATGATTGGTAAAGTAAGAATCAAAAATAAAAGTTGTGGATCGTTTCGTCGTTCGTAGCAACACGTGATCCAGACAACTATCATTTCGTGTAGCAAAATTATGCGCTGGAAGTAAACCATGAAACAATGTGATTGCTAAATAATCTTCAGAATTAATATCCCTGTTATCAGGCACGATGTTTAAATTTATGTCACCAATAAGGGCAACAGTATTTGTGGCTGAGAGAGAGGATAAAATATAATTTAGTGAACTGAGAAATTTTTCAACGGATCTACATGAAGGCGATCGATAAATTGCTACTATCGCAATATCTGGCATAATCTTTAAGATTAAACAGTTAGCGTCATGAAATATTGGCTCGGTAATAGTGTATTTTAATTCGGATCGGATATATATTATAATACCATCATTTTGATTCGTATATACAGACTTTTCTTGTAACTCATCAGATTCAGCGTTAGATGGAACTTCATTTGATACGTTACCTCATCTTCATCTAGCTACCGTATATCTGCTCCAGCGGTAGGAGGATTAATTGTACGGCACTGTACATTTTAAAAGGGGTTTAGAGGTTAAAGCCACCTTATAAAATAAATATTAGTTTGAATGAAATAATATGCTGTTATTATGCCTTAATTATCCCTATCCCTACTAATATATAAATGTGAATGTAAGTTTGTTTGTTACGCTTTCACGCTAAAACTACTCGACCGATCATCATGAAACATTGTACACATATTCTTGGAGGTATTAAAAGTAACATAGGATACTTTTTATTAACAAAAAATCATAATTTTTATATGAAAAATAAAAAAATTGTTTGTCAAAAAATCTCAAAATCTAGCTTCTTCAACGCCATCTAGCAGTCCAGTAATGAAATTCCCAACCCTGAGTATACAATACTGTTGCACTGTATTACCGACGGTCAAAAATAAAAACAGGGGATCAAAAACTTTAGGAAAGTAACCTTTTACGCGGGCGAAGCCGCGGGCAGAAGCTAGTTATTGAATAAAAAAATATCGAATCATTCAACGCTATTGTTGTTGGAAAATAACAGAATCGTTTTATAATTTCCAATTCATTAAAATAAAATGAATACGCGGGAATTCACTACAATATAATTATTATTTTGAGAGTTGGGTATGCAGAATAGAGCATGAAAGTAAAATTAATGCGGTCGAAATGCGATCTCCACGGAAAATCTGTGGAGTTAGGCTGAATGCGGTCGGCATTCGCAACGACGACGTAAGAGAGCGAGTAGGTATGAAAGAGAGTATTGGTGTAAAGATGCGAAAGGGAATGCTCCGATGGTTCGGACATGTGGAAAGAATGCCGAACGAACGCCTGGTTAAGAAGATTTACAATGTGAAAGTAGAAGGATGTAGGTATCGGGGGAGACCAAGACTCACCTACCTAGACCAGATTGGTCACGTACTGAAGGAAGGTGTAGTCAAGAGTCTCCGAAACCGGCGAGCGAGTATGAAGAGAATTATGAATGTTGAGGAAGCGAGTGAAGTATGCAAGGATATAATTCTCTGGCACTCTGTTCTCTCTGCCTACCCTGCAAGCGATATAGCGTGATGATATGTATGTATGTAACTATAATTATTATTTATGACATTTAAGACTATATTTAAGATGTTGAAAATTTTAATTAACAATGAACAATTGTGAAATAAGATGTAAATTGAAGTGCATATTATGGTGTGAAGAAAATCATTCAGCATTCAAAATAGAAATGGATTTTAATAATAATTTAAACTTGTAAGATGCTACGAAAGTATGGGTTTTGCTCCCCTCCGCACAATGTAAGTTAACATTTTCTTAACCTACCATCCCCCTGGAGAATCTTACGTAATTAATGAATGGCCCTAACGCAATTACACAATATTGAGTAGGTATATCATGCCCGAAAAGCGCCTGTACTAAATATGTTTTAATAAAAGTTTACTTATAGCTGGTAATTGCGGTTAAGAATTTGAATCAAGAACAGACTGAGAAAAACAGTATTACCCAAGAGAATAAATCCTTAAGAATGGGACTCGAAGAGAAAAATAAAGAAAACGAAGACCTATTTAAGAACTTGGATGATAGCAAGTGAATATGAACTTCTGTTATTATATTATCCTGCTTAGGTCAAAGTACCTCTCCTTATTAGCACGGCTCTCCTCAACAATGGAAGGAAGTATATTCTATCTACTATACACGTTGGCCAGATATTTTACTATTATGGTTTTGGTTCGAGTTTCCCTTCTCGGTTCTTCTTCATTGACGATACAGATATCGTGTTCCTAAGAGATGCAAGCAGATTGCATCTCTTATTTGTCTTCTATAATACTTATATATGTAGGTATATAGGAAAGGTAAGGTAGTTTAGTTTAATCTACTACCTATAGTGAAACTCATCGCGTGAGGGCAACGCCGCGATGGTGACAGCCGCTGGAGCTTGACTCGAGACGATACCCAATATGGTAACCCGCCGGGGAGGGCCACTGATGACAAACACCGGGTACCTACCGGTGATCTGTCCGTGTGGCGTAGAAAGGTACTTGAATGTCAGGTTGTGGGGTGGCACGCCGTCCCTTCTGTCGCCCCGGACTGATTAGGCTGGGTGTGACTACACTATAGTCTGGTCCAAAAAAAGGGTAGGTTTAGTTTCCCAAGACAGTCGTCTCGCAGAAGGGTGCGGTGGAGTTGATCAAAGAACAGATACTACACTGAACCGCCCACCATCGGCGCCTCGAGTGGCGCAGTACCTATCCGATGCCGCTTTAGTCGAGCACACGTAATCTGATTGGAGATTAGTCCGTCTTCTGTAAAGAGGTTGATCGTGCAAAGACAAAGCCCTATTTACACTATTGGTTGTTAGCGGCGCGTCGACCAGGGATGGTATCTGAGAGGGTAACCGACTGGGCTCGCCACGGAAGTCAAGGAATTGGTATAAATGGTCAACTCAATGGCGATGTGGGGAGGAATGTGGAGGGTTATGGGCCATAAAGGAGGGTTGGGTTATACAATAACATGATATCATTATTGTAGGAGTTCAGTCAGCATATGCTCTCCAATATAATAAATTAACTAACGAGCTCAACAGACGCGAATCTGTACAAATCTAAAATTCAACGTTCGAGTTCCTTGATATCGATTGCAGCGTCACCTACCTAATCTTATCTAAATACACTCAGCATATTCCATAATATAACACACCTAGAGTAACACACCCATGACATTTCATAATATAAAAAGATAAATATTCGATATAACATTTCTTTTTAATTCTAATTGCTGTTACTTTGTAACCAATATTTTGAGACATCCGTTATATATTTTGTAGCTAGCTGAAAAAAAAAATCATTAACATTCAACGATAGAGTTTGTATATTTTTAATGATTAAATTTTAGATATATTGTATGCTTTTGCAAACAGATCGGATAAAGCATTTGAAAATTTAGTATTTAAGAATAGATAATAACAAGATATTTCAACATAAATATTATATACTGTTGTTATGTATTAAGTTAATTTTATGTTTTTATTAATGTAAATATAACCAAAACTATATATATTTATATTAAATTAGGCGTCGTAACTGTAAACAGGAAAAATGTAATTATGGATGATGAATCTGTTGTCAGTTAGCTACTTTGACAGATATTTATCTTTTAAGTTGCTTTACTTATTTAATGGAATTCGGTGAAACTGTATGACAATTTATAAATTATTTCGGATAGGCGTTTTGTATTACGCTTTTTACGTGTCTCTTACTTTCCTAATAATAAATACAGTTTCTAATGACGATTCAATTTTGGACACAGTGATATCTTTTTTTATTTCGTAATTTTTTTTTTGTTTTGCTGTGGACTATGGATGTAGTCGCGCCCCGCCAAATCGGTCCAGGACGACGGAAGAGGCGGCGTTCGACCTCATAGACCCACCCTGCAAAGCGCCTCTTTTCGCTGTGCGAGCGGGCCACTTGTACCCGATCTTTGTCTTTGGTCGCTTTTATTTCGTACCTGGACATATAAAAAGGTATCTGAATGTTATATACTACCAATGCATTTTTTTTTCATTTGAGATAATTATATTGTGGCATCTGTGTTGCTAAACGAGATTTTCTTTTAAATAAAGTTACTCATATTTAACCTTCATGTAGTTTTCCACTGACGAGATGAGGAATAAATGCAAAATTTTAATGTTAGTACATACAATTCTTTATGTACATTTCTACTTTTCTTCGATTTTATAAAGGCAAAAGAAAAATGGGAAATGAACGCTTATTGAATTAAAAATACATAAAGTTATTATAGAAGAAAAGGAAAACTCTTCTAGTCTGTGTAGGCTAATAATGTCTCGATTTCTTAATGGAAAAGATCCATTAAGATGGAATGTTAATGGAATATAATAATTTAGTTAAAGCCTTATATTTTAAAGCCTAATTATGAAATACAGTTAATTGATGTCAGATGTCTATGACGATATCATATGACATGGATCTGTGGTGAGGGATGAAAACGCTTCAGTCGGCATCTATTCCTCTCTCGCAGGTATTGTGAAATTCGATTAAGTCATGTTCTTTTTTATTTTTTTGGCCGACTGCTATGACTTGGTCCGCAAATGTGTCTTTTTTATTGCTTGTGGTGGCAAACGAGCAAACAGATCACCTTTTTTTTTTGGTTCTGTTCGTCCATTCGGACAGGCAAAGGGATCAAAGCCCATACAGCCAAGTCTTATTTAATTATTTTTCATATATGTTCATCATTTCTTCATATTATGTAGCTTTAATAGTCATTGTCTGTCAGTAAGTCAAGTTGTTACCATTAACCGGGTGCTGATAACCTAATCAATGGTTTTCTTTGGGAATTTTGGCAAAATATGAAAATACACGTAAACCACTATTATACCATATTCACTACACTTCAGCACTTTAACTGTACCATATTGCATAAAATACCAGCAAAATTATTCAATATAACACTACAAAACACTAAAAAATGAATATAATACAAGAGCGTGACATGACATTTCCATATTCGCGCCAAAACTCAAAACAGATCACCTGATGATAAGTGTTGCAATACCAAGGTTATAACTAGCCGCTGCCTACCAATTAAAGCTCCAAACCCACTCAAAAAGTTGGGTTGTTGGCTCTCGAACAAAACGCAACAGCACATTGCCATTGCTCAGACGTCTTTTTTTTTTAGCGAGTGTGGTACTACCCAAGACGGACTGGCCCTCGGCTGTAAACAGAAATTTATCAACATTAACACAGTGACTCTACCACTATTAAATGTAATGTTTATAACAGGAGAAATGATTTTCCCCTATTTTTATTTTACCCCTTAAGAGTAAATTATTGACAAATTTTAATGTCATATTTATTTGCATCTAATCAATAGTCTAAAATTAGTTTCAAACTTCTGGCTTTAAAAATAATGATACTTCCTTACGATTTTTCATCCCCCTTTACAACCCTTTTTTTTGCATTCAAAAGTAGCCTAGAACATACGCTCTTAATTATCTGTGTAACAAATTTCATTTAGATCGGTTCACTAATTTTGGCGTGAAAAAGCGACAGACAGAGTTACTTTCGCATTTATAATATTCGTAAGGATTATCTTAACTTTATTTTCTAATTGAATTTGTCTTTATTCTATTGTTATTGCGTATCTATAGGTAGAGCCACATTATAATTCAATACATTTTGGGTACAAAAAGTATACTTTTGAATACCTATTAGTTTAGTCTCTAATCTAGTTTTTATTCATTATCTTTAACTTATTATTTAATCCAACTCATCATATTCTTACGTGTTGTCATTGTGTTGTATTTTAAGAACTTTTTTTTTTATTATTGCTTATGGTGGCAAACGAGCAAACAGCCCACCTGATGGTAAGTGTCACTGCCGCCCATGGACCTTTGCAATATCAAAGTTACAGTTAGGCCGTTGCCTACCATTGCAAACCCCAAAGCCAACCCAGTTAGGTTTCCGGCTCTCTCACTCACTGAACGAAGCGCAATAGCATATTGCCATTATCAGACCTAGATCTTCTGCGAGAGTGTGGTACTACCTCGAACGGACAGGCCCGTGGCTGCAGACAGAGAACTGTCCACAGCGTGGTCCTACCACTATTGAAACTCTCTAACTCTGTTCATAAAACTTTGACTGATGTATTCTTTTAACAAACGTGCTAAAGTGAAGTAATTATTCTAACCTTGCGGAAGCCAGTGTCCAATAGTCCTTAAGTTCCACTATGAGCTGAGAAAAAAGAAGTACATTTATTTTGTTACAGATGTGAAATAATGAGATTAGAAGAAAAAATACTACATCAGGATGCACTGTTTAAGGAAAAGGCATTAGAATGCTCGCAGCTATTAAAAGACTTGGAAGAATTAAGAGACGAAAGCACTAGATCCTTGGGTAGATGTAAGGAGAGAGCGGACTCTATGCGACGATATTTGCATACTCAAATATCAGAACTTGAAAGGCAGTTGATTCAAAGCAGAGCTCAATACAGATCTTGTCAGAAGGAAAGGGATGAAGTATGTATATATTTTTGTATTCGGAATATAATTATTTGTATCATATAGGTATGTTGTATTATATCATAAATCCAATTCAATAACAGTTCATATGCTTTTGAAACAAATTTAATCCTTATGTCATAAAAATGTTATGTGTAACAGTGTCTTCTATACAGGCGAAATTATAATTGAAGATATTTTTATAGAAAAATGAAATGATTATTGTTACTTATTAAGAAAGAAATCAGAGAGAAATCTATTTTTATTGATTAGCTTAAATTTAGATATAATATTACAGTATTACAGTAAGTCGAATAGACTATAGGTTGTGTAATAAAATATTAAAATAATAGCTAAACTTAACTATCATCATCATCATCACAGCCCATAAATGTCCCACTGTTGGGCTCGGGCCTCCTCCGTAATGGAAGGGAAATTAACCTACTATACTGCGCTGGGCAGACGTGTTGGTACCTATAGGGTTTTGTTTCGTGTTTTCCTTCTCTTGCCTATGCACAACATCTATATGTTATATGCGTTTTATATGCCTTAGTCGTCTCGTACGATCATCCACGGGTAAGATAAGGGGTGGTGAATAGTATTCTTACTCCGTCACCACACGGATATAATTACAATGTATTATGGTATCCTGTAACGTTGATCTTCAATGATTACTTTAATGATGTCTTTAATGAAGCCTATTCTACGTAATACCAATTATATATATATATATATATATATATATATATATATATATATATATATATATATATATATATATATATATATATATATATATATATATATATAATAAGATTTGGATATATCAATTGGGCCAACAGAAGAGGAACTATTGTGTACTACTTTAGTTGACGTTCATGCATATGACTCGTATATTTTTCATTTTTTTTTTGGCGGCTGGCTATGGGTTTGTCAACAGCCCGCTAAATCCGTTCGGGGCGACAGAAGAAGTGGCGCGGACTCCATAGACCCGCCCTACGTGTACCTATCTTCGCCGAGCGAGCGGGCCACTGAAACCCGGTCTTTGTCTTCGGTGGCCCACCCGGCGGTTTACCCTCACGAGTATCCTATCGAATGACTCGAAATATATGAAACATTTGCTAAATAATTAGGACCCCCATCCGGGCAGCCACAATTTATGAATAATGTTAGATTTCTTACAGCTTTTTAAGTAGATGTTTTATTTAAAGTATAATTTAAAAGAAAATTTTCTCGTTTTAGTTTGTGATGGCGGGAAAATGGAATTCTAACTTTGAGTTTGTTATTTTAATGATGTACTAAGCTAGAATGCAATGATTAATGCATCACATTTTTACATATAGCATTAATTTCAATTTCATCATCATCATCATCTCAGCTCATATATGTACGACCCGCTGTTGAGCTCGAGTCTCCTCCGTAATGAGAGGGAAATTGACCTACTATATATCACGCTGGTCAGACTTGTTGGTTTTGTTTCGAGTTTACCTTTTCTCGCATAGATGTTATATGCGTTTTATATCCTTTACTCTCTTACGATCACCCACGGGTAAGATAGGGGGTGGTGAATTGTATTCTTACTCCGTCACCACATGGAAAAATTTAAGTTACAAATGAATATCTTCCATTCCATCAGCCTATTGAAATCCAATAACGAACATATGTCTTTCTATGCAAAGGTAGCCATAATTTTCATGCTTGGCGGGCAGTTTGGCACTCAAAATTGATGGGACAGCGCAGTAATTATACAGTATCTATATAATTTATAAATCAACATTAACCAGTTTTTACGATTGTCACAATAAAATGGTGGTGATACTTTGTATTCTTATTGCCTCCTTACGTTGTATTAGAAGGAAATTACAAATTACTGAAATTTAGCATTTAATATGCTTAATTATTTATTAAAACCCGATAACGAAGCGAAAAATGATGTCACAAGCGGGATTCGAACCCGCGCCTATAGTGATTCCGGCCCAATCGTGCTGCCACTGTGTAGTGAACTATGAACTACTACTACACCGTGAACTATTGTAGGATATGCAAATCTCGCTTCGTATCATATTTACGTCTTAAGGTGATGTATGCCATCTACCCGACAATATTTACACATTGTTATAGGCTTAATACTTCAAACTTTGCAGTTAGAATTGTATTAAACTATTATCGGGTTTTAATAAAGGAAATTAAAATTTTACTGTAAGAAATAACCCCGAATAAGAAGTCAATATTTTAAAGTCAAATTATATTATCGCTAGTGTTCTACACTATAAAATAAGTTAGACTATCAAGAGCTCTTTATAGCTTAATTTAGTTGGAAAAAAAAATCGCAAGTAGTTCTTTTTTTACGATGAAATAATACCGTTAGAAATAATGATTAATTTAAACCATTCAATAATATAAAATAGAGCGAATAAATTAGAAAAGAGAGCTAACATTTTGATTGCTCTTGTCGATTTTGGCATTCAAATCGTGCATGTTTATAGATAATAATATCTGCAAAAGGAATTATTATAATATAAAGTTATAAATACATATAATATCCTAAATATTGACTCAGAACCTCTATGAAATCACATGTATAAATACAGAAATAGTTACAGTTTCTAAAAACTGTAGACTAATGGAACTAAATAACTAATACACCGGTCTTTTTTTTTTTTTTTTTGGGGGCGGGTTACGGTCGGAATACACCGGTCTAAGGTAC
Organism: Lymantria monacha; assembly: GCA_905163515.2. Lineage (NCBI taxonomy): Eukaryota > Metazoa > Arthropoda > Insecta > Lepidoptera > Erebidae > Lymantria > Lymantria monacha. The sequence goes on along the minus strand of LR991081.1, from coordinate 46,208,950 downwards.
GACTTCAAATGAAGTACACTAAGATTTTATTTGATTTTAAGTTTATATCATACAAATTTGCTTTTGCCGTACATGCAGATACAAAAAAAAAATGAAACCAACTAATTTCAATGGAATAATATTATACTGGCATAATTAGAGAAATAGCAAGGTATAAAAATAGCCCTATATTTTTTAAAAGAATATTTCCATTCTTAATATAAGAATTTTATTCGGAAAATAACAAGTTTTATTATGTTTTTCTTCTTATTATAGTTCTTCATACTATGATAAATCTTGCTAATTTAGAATTAGAAAAGTAAATATGTATTAAGTTAATTAATACATACTTCAATTTTATTAAAATTTTGTTTCTAAATTTCATTCGTAAAATATTTTTACAAAGTCACACATACTATGTATTTGATACACATGACTGCTGATTCTTTTGTAAAGAGCCAAGGCCATAGCATGCGAAGTTCTATTTGGCTGTAATTTTGAAGAAATACAAGGATAATGTGTAATGGAAGATTGGAACGAGTGATAATTATAGTTTGGGTGAGTGTTCAGCTTGGAGAAGATTTGAAGAAGTTGTTATAGGTTCGTTGTCTACTTACGAAATCCTATATTCCTAATAACCTTAATATACGCTAGACATTAGAACAAATAAAATGGTAAATTTCACTTTAGAACATTGTAAATAAACCAATTCAAGAGTAAATCAAATGTAATGGATTTTGGTTATTCTATAACCGCATAATGTTTGTTATAGTTATCTGATATTAATAGAATGTTTTGTAAGAAATTGGACGAGTAGTGAGAAGCTTGAAAGAGGCAAAAATAATTTAGTGTTTAGATCATAATTTAATGTTATAATTAGCCTATAAAATATTAGGGCGACAGCAACGTTTTTAACTTAATTTTTAAATTTATTATTATTATTCTATTATTTTTCAGACCATAATCTATTATATTTTGTCTGTTAACCAAGGTGAAGGAAGATGCTTTATTTTATAGCGTGTAGCGAAGCGTATCTTTTGAACAGGTTCATTATTTCATATTGCTTATTTTAAATTGACGTAGTAAATATAAATGTAATATTTATTCAAATATAATTCAAATTGAAATAATGCGTTTTTTTTTAATATTTGCCGTAACTTATAATTGTTTTATTTGTTAAGATTTGCAAATATTCTTTTATTGAAATAATATCTGTTATGTGACCTATTTATTTAAAACATATATGTAAACTAGCTTCTGCCCGCGGCTTCGCCCGCGTAAAAGGTTAGTTTGCTAAAGTTTTTCATCCCCTATTTTTATTTTACCCCTTAAGGGTAAATTTTTACAACATGTTAATGTTATATTTATGTATATCTAATCAATAGCCTAAAAATAAGTTATAAGCTTCTGGCTTTAAAAATGACGATACTTCCTTACAACTTTTCACTCCCCTTTACAACCCTTTTTTGGCATTAAAAAGTAGCCTATGTTCTTTATCAAGCTCTAGACTATCTGTGTTCCAAATTTCATTTAGATCGGTTCAGTAGTTTTGGCGTGAAAGAGCGAAATAATGACAGAGTTACTTTCGAGTTTATAATATTAGTAAGGATTTACTATTTCTAAGTAATGTAAACCTTACAGTGTGTAAACTATAAAAAATTCTATTCAATAATTATCGATCTATTTTAGTTGCTGAATCATTCACTCGGAAACACACGCATTTGCTTTAGTTTTTGTATAACTATTCGTTAAAATTATTGCGCATATAAATTTTATAATTGCCTAATGTGATGACGGGTTAATAATACAATGAATCGACATCATTTATTTTAGCGTGAGAATTGTAAAAACCGGCCCGGTGGATCACTATAATGTTCAGCAGACCTCTGCCGAGTAATAACTGTGTTTGCCATACCACTTGGCTAAGCTTTGCGATTATGGCATTGTATTTTTTTTTTAATCTTGTTAATTTTATGCAACTTACTGCGTATGTTTTAAATTATTTTATTGAGGATGGTAGATTTTCATTAATACATAATATTATAATTATTTACGGATTTTATATGATGGTAGTGGTAAATGATGAATGAAAGTCATGTTTATAACGGCTCACTATTTTAATAGAGATTCAAGATAGATTTTTTTTAGTGGCAAACGCGCAAGCAGTACACCTGATAGTAAGTGTCACTGCCGCCCATAGACCTTTGCTAGAATCCAGACTATAGCTAAGCCGCTGCCTACTATTACAATCCCAAAACCATCCAAATGGGCTTCCGTCTCTCTCACTCACCGAACGAAGTGCAGTAGCACATTGCCATTACTCAGACGTCGATTTTCTGCGACAGTGTGGCACTACCCCGGACGTAGACTGTAGACAGAAAAATGTCAACAATAGGGTCCTACCATTAAAATAGATAGATATATAAAGGTTTAATTAAAATATGTTTTAATTAAACACGAGATTAATCAAACATTTGTTCATAGATTCGTCAAAGAATGCAAATACAAATCAATAACCTTCAAGAGAATTTCGAGTTGGTGGACATTAGGCTTCGCACTCTTCAAGGTCAAGTGGGGTCTCTCAAGAATAGTTATGCTATGATCCTTGTTGATGAAGAGGAAAGCACAGAAATTAACACGCATGCCACTACTTAAATGAAGAACCTCTTTAAATTTAAACTTATAAAATTTATAATTTCTGTGAACAAAATGTTATGATATATATTTTAGATAAATATTTGCGATAGATTTATAATACATGCTACAGCGAGTCTGATGTCATTATTTATTTAAAAAGTTGGAATTTTAATACATTACTAGCTAACTTGTTGTGTGAACTAGTTAACAAAGTTAAAATAAAATTTTAATAGATGTTAATTTAATTTCAATTCAATGCCATTTTAAAATGTATTAGATTGAACAAAAACCAAAGTAAAACATAACGTTGTTGGATATCTTCTTTATAATCATAAACGTACCAGTATTAGGCCATGAGTCTTTATTTCACGGATGGGAAATTATTATAATGGTAGAATAATGCTGGCAACACATATTGGTTTAGAGTTTTGTTTTGAGTTATCTCAGTTGCATATTTAATAAAAATACCAACTGTTGTATAAATATCAATGCGTTATTGAGGTTTTTTGATGTTAAATAATAAATTATTAATTTTTTGCTGTTGTGACTTTATTTATAATTTTTAATTAAATATTTCGTAAAATAAACATGTTAATGTAAGACCATGAGCAAAATGTAAATAATCAAATCTTTCATTTTTGTATATACATATAATAATTAATCTTCAAAGTAGACAGCTTGGTAATTTTACAATACAAAATAAAATCCTGGAATATGAAAGTATTTAATTTGATCTCGTGAAATTTAGTTTAATTAGTAAAATATTTTACCACGTTCAGCCTATCGAGGTACTCTGTGGGCCTTCCCACGAAGGTGAATTATAAACGAATCGTTACGATTTGCAGGCGCCTTTGTGGTCAAAGCCAGCCTGCTTCACATAAGTAATAATTAGTAATTTGGTGTGCTAAGTGCTAATACATACGTATATACGTACTCGTACCTATCCACGTCCACTTATGGACACAGGTATAAGGGTAATTATAAGGTAATTGCCACGCTTGGTATACTGTTTGGAGATCGTTGTTAAATTAAATTTGACCAGGTTATTGCTGAATGCTCCTGGTTATTTCTCAGCAAATTTTTACTACTACTATAGAAAATAAAGGGATTTTACGAATTTTTGATTAACTAAAGGTTTAGTTAGGGGTTTTAGAAAATCGACTTCAAGGTGCCAGAGAAGACGAGGTTTGCTGTTTCTTTCAACATTCAATCACTGGTTGTAACGAGCGTATCGTTGATACGTAACACTCCATGATAACGGAGGGCCTCCCTATTGTGGTAGAATAGTTCTTGACTGCATACACACGCAGACACATGCACGTATGCACGCACGCATGCACGCACGCCAGTGTCGTGGGCTCGAATCTCATGTAGGGCAATGTGCGTAAATAGGTAAAGGTATATAGCCTCACGCCTGTTTCCCAGAGAGGTAGGCAGAGACTACGGATTGCCACAAACCACGATCCTGGCATACTTCCATCGCTTCATTCACACTCATAATAGTCTTCATACATGCTCTACGATTACGCATACTCTTAATAAAACCTCTCGTCAACACATCTCCAACTTGGTGCAGAAAAGTATGACGTGGTCTTCCCCTTGTATTCATTCCATTCACGCTTGCTTTATATATTTGCTTCGTCCACCTCTCGTCACTCATTCTTTCTAAATGTCCAAACCACCTCAGCATACTCTTTTTGATCTTTGTCACTACTTCTTCATTCACAACACAGCGCTCTCTTATAACATTATTCCTAATTTTATCTTTCATACTTACATCACACATACTACGAAGAGCTCTCATCTCTACAGCATTTATTCTACTTTTATGTCTTCCCTTCCAAATCCAACTTTCACTACCATACATGAGAGTAGGTACTAATACTCCCTTATGTACAGCTAAACGTGCCTTTTTGGACACGTTTCTTCTTTTCATAAAGGTGTATAGTGCCCCATTCACTCTATTACCAGCATTTACTCTTCTTTCAACATTATCGTCATTTTTACCATCTCTAGTAGACAAAACACCCAAATATAAAAATTCTTTCACTTGTTCCAGTTCCTCACCATTTATAAAAATGTTACATTCCGTCATACATGTATCCTTTTCAAAAATCATAATTTTCGTCTTACTTATATTTACTTTCATACCTTTTCTTTCAAAAGCTTCATGCATAGTAGTTATCATCGCCTGCAAATCTTCTGCCGATGATGCAAGTAATACCTGATCATCGGCATAAAGAAGACATTTGATAAGTAACTCATTCATTCGTAAACCACAATCATTATTTTTCAGATCTTTCAAACAGCTATCCATGAATAGGTTAAACAACCACGGGGACGCTACACATCCCTGTCTAACACCTTTATCGATATTAAACCACTCCGTGTAGGCTCCGTTTATTCTTACGCATGCCCTGGAATTCTTATAGATGGATTCCAGCGCGTGAATAAGATGGCTGTCCACCCCATACATAGACAGTACCGACCACAGTTCATTCCTCCTCACTTTGTCATAAGCTTTCTCCAAATCAATGAATGCACAAAAGATTTTCTGACCTTTAGCCAAAAATTTCTGCGCCATGCATCGTAAGGAGAAGACTTGATCCGTACAACCCATACCTTTTCGAAAACCTGCTTGTGCATCCCATATTTTCTTGTCGGTTACTTTCACTACTCTTTCAATCAATACTTTCGCATACAGTTTGCCGACTATGCTAAGGAGGCTTATGCCCCTGTAGTTCTTACAATCTTGCTGCGAACATTACCCTTTGTACAAAGGTACAATTACAGCCTTACACCAGTCGTCAGGTACTTGGCCATTAGTCCAGCAGAGATTGAAGAGCTGGTATAGCATGTTAGCTATGATATCTTGTCCAGCTGTCAGCATCTCAACTGTAATCCTGTCGTATCCTGCAGATTTACCCGCTTTCATACCTTTCAGTGCGTTCATAATTTCCACCATAGTAACACATTCTCCATCCTCAAGATCTCTTTCACTCTCAAATAATAGATCTTGTGTCTCTTCTCTTTCAAATAAGCTTTCAAAATACTCCTTCCATCTCTCTAGTACACATTCTTCTCTATTCACTATCCTTCCATACTTATCCCTGATCGAGGCAAGCTCTGTACTTTGAACTTTACCTCGAGCTGATCTTATGGATTTCCAGAAAATCTTTAAATTAGATTGGTAATCCTGCGATAATTTTCTATCGTACTCGTCTTTCTGATCCTCTTTCTTTTTTCTGACAATTTCTTTCACTTCTCTTTTTCTTCTCATGTACTCTTCTTTGGCTATGTCTATATCATGAATCGTTGCTTTCTCTATTCTCTCACTGGCTCTGATAGCAAGCCAATCTATCCAGGCTTTCTTCTTCTCACAAACTGCACTCTGCACATCTTTATCCCACCATGTATTCTTCATCTTATTTACTTTCCTTCTTCCGGTCACGCCACATGTTTCTGTAGTAACATTTACTACATTTACTTTAAAAGTCTTCCATAATTCTTCCACACCACTAATATCAACCGAATCATACAATTTTTGTGTCAATATATATATGTAGGTAAGTTCTTCGTAATGCAAATGTTAGTCCTAAGGAACTAGAACAGGGTGGACGTCCAAAGGCACTACCAACAGCACTTGTCAACGACCGTCTGTAACAACTAGAGTCTCTGAAAGAAAATTGCTGTTTCTCTGATGAAATGGAAGATATAGATCGGATCGTTGCATAGGTAATAGAAGCGAACCGTTAAGTAGGTACATTTATAATACGTAGATACATATATAATTACGTAGGTACATATATAATTACATCATTATCGTCTTGCTCTTATCCCAATTTATTTAAGGTCGATGAAATATGTTTTTTCCTTCCATAACACCCTATCAGACGTCATCTCTGTGTTTACTCCTTGTCTATCCATGTCATGTTTCATGCAGTCCATCCATCTTTTCTTCGATCTTCCCTTATCCCTAAAGCCTTCGACATTCATACTTAAAACTTTTTCACAACATCACTTTGAGTCCGTTTCATCACATGTCCATATCGAGTCAAGCGTTCACTCTTTAATTTATCCGTAACTTTTAAACTCTCTTATACGTTCAAGGTACATATATAATTATGAAGGTACATTTATATAATTACGTTGGTGCATATATAATACACAGGAACATATATAATTACGTAGGTACATATATGAGCGTTAACGTTTATTAATTTAATATGATTAAATAAATTAAATCTATATGGTCATGAATTAAAAATACAATGTATCTCTGACCTTTCTTTCGCTAATGGCATGTAAGAGGACTATATAAAACAAATAAATAAAGATACCGCAAGAGAAGGAAAATTTAATATAAAATAAAACTGGTTATATTAAGTATTATGTATGTTACTTAATACTAATATATTATTAATTTCCTTCTCACTATGAATTTTTTTTTTTTTTTTTTTTTTTTTATTGCTTATGGTGGCAAACGAGCAGACAGCACACCTGATGGTAAGTGTCACTGCCGCCCATGGACCTTTGCCAATGGTATAGCCAGGCTGCTACCTACCAATACAAACCCCGAACCCACCCCAGTTGGGCTTCCGGCTCTCTCGCTCACCGAACGAAGCGCAATTGCACATTGCCATTACTCAGACGTCGATCTTCTGCGAGAGTGTGGTACTACCCCGGACGGACCGGCCCGCGGCTGTAGACAGAGAACTGTCCACAGCGTGGTCCTACCACAATTAAAATGAATGCGCTCATGTTGATTAAGGTGACGTATATTAACTATCAGGGAAGAAAAATGATTATTTTACTAATAATGTTCAATGAAACGATGAATGGAAACTATTAGATTCTAATTTTGTCTTAGATTAGTATTGTAGTTTATAGGTTAATTATATAAAAGGAAAGAATGACTAAGTCACAATAATTGATTGATTTTAACCTTCAAACTGTAGCGTGATGACCGCCATTTGAATCATTAGAAGTAATTAAGTAGGTACATTTAAATAGTTTCGACCAAATTTTATTTCAAACATTACGTTTAAAGGGTATATATATATATATATATATATATATATATATATGTATATATATATATATATATATATATATATATATATATATATATATATATATATATATATATATATATATATATATGTATATATATATATATATATATATATATATATATATATATATATATATATATATATATATACATCCCCAAAGTGATGTTGCGTCATACATGGCGCTTTTTACCGATGATGTTGCATCCAACTCACTTGTTGCATCATTTATACGGACGCACGATTGCCCAGCTCTCAAATTCAGCCAGAGGCAGCCAAATGGTTGATACAACGCATGGGTAAAATATTGGCGTGGAGTCCATTTTGTCACTGGGGTGATTTTTGCCGTATTTTTTAGTTCTGCACTATACCGCGCAAGTTCGGGAGGCCGCCTCAGCGCGGCGTATATTATTGGCGTATATTCACTATTTTGGTCACAGACATTATGTCGATAATGTTGCTTCTGTATATAAATTAAAAAGTTTTTATCGATTTTAATTAGTAGTTTAATTGCGTCACACAAAATGGCATCGTGCAAAGGGCATCGCGGGGATTACAGAAGTGAGGGGGCGGAGTTAGCAAAAAAAAATTCACTACTGCGTGATTGTCGTTATTTGCGTTTTTTAATTTTTTTATGGTCTATATTAATAAGCGTATATTCGATGTTTTTTTTACATAGATCATGTCGGCAATGTTGCTTCTGTATAGAAATTAATAAGTTTTTATCAATTTTAATTAGTGACAACTGCGTCACACAAAATACTAATGCAGGAATAAACATGATGTCGTCTATTGATCCAGCGATATAGATGTGGGCCAACAGCCTCCACTGTTTGTCTTCCTGTTACGGAGGATTCTATCTACCTTTCATCGCTGGATGGGCTTCTACCTGGACCTCCGCTTCAAGCTCCCAGAGCGGGTCACCTGGTGGTGGCCTGCGAGCCCTATTTTGTTCCTCACTCACCCAATTGGGTGGGGGACAATAACGAAGATGTGGCTGTTCTGTCCAGAGGATGTTTCGGCCCTCCCCTCTCTGCACTGGAGAGGGCAATGGTTATGTTGTGGTAGGGTGGCGAGACTTCGCTATCATCGATATCTATTTCTCTGGCCATTGGTCAACTCGACCTGGAAATGGGTCGGTCTGTCATAGCACAGCGTTGGGGCAGGACGGGACAATTATTCACAGACATAGAGGGGCTTGCACGTCAAATGAGAAGTGCCCTTGAGGCAATCTGCGATGCGGCGACGCCAAGGGCTCGGTGGAGGCCGCTGCGCCGTCAGATATACTGGTGGTCACCTGAGATTGCGAATCTTCGGTGGCTTCTAACCGGGCGCGGCGTGCCTACGTTCGATATCGTCAAAGAGTTGACCGGGACGACGTCCTTGAGGGTCAGCTGCGAGAAGAATACAAGACGAGGAAGAAGACTTTGCAGCTGGCCATCAGCCAGGCGAAGGAGAGGGCTCGTAAGGAGCTACGTGCAGGCCTCGACCGGGACCTGTGGGGGCACCCATATCAGCGGGCGCGGAACAAACTGCGTGCCTGTGGTGCTCCCATCATCGAATTCGATGGACTCGGGTTTCCTGTCGGGGATAATGGGGGAGCTGTTCTCGCGTTCTATGGGACATTTTCCCCCTCGAATGGTTCCTCAGTCGGTAATGGAGGTGGAGACCACAATTCCACCCATCACCGACCGAGAAATGGAAGTGGCCCTTTCGCAACTTCACGGGAAAAGGAAAGCGCCTGGCCCGGACGGCGTCCCGGGGCTTGTGCTCGGTATCGCCGCATAATACCTCAAGAGTGAACTCCGGGAACTGCTCAACATGTGTTTGAGGTCCGGGCAGTTCCCGAAGCAATGGAAGGCTGGCAGATTGTGCTTGCTGCGGAAGGAGGGTCGTGCAGTTGACTCCCCTTCTGCGTACAGACCACTGGTGCTGCTGGACGAGACGGCTAAATTGTTCGAGAAGGTGCTTATGGACCGTCTCGTACAGCACCTCGAGGAAGTCGGGCCGGGACTGTCAGGATGTCAATACGGCCAGGGGCGGCTGGTCAACAATCGATGCATTGGCCGCCCTGAAGTCTCTGGACACCGAAGCGGTGGCCCAAAAGGAGGTTCTTCTGGTGGTCTCGCTCGACATCAAGAACGCCTTCAAGAATCTTTCATACGAAACATTGAAGGAGGCATTTCGGTGGCATGGAGTGCCTCCGTATCTCCGAAGGCTGTTAGAGGCGTACCTCGAGGAAAGGCACGTGCTCTGGGAGGGGGGTGACGGGCGCATACATCGGGTGGAGTGCGGCGTCCCACAGGGCTCGGTCCTCGGTCCGGCTCTGTGGAACGTCGGATTCGACTGGCTCCTACGGGGTCGGCTTTTCCCCGGGATGGAGGTCATCTACTATGCGGATGATACCCTCGTCACGGCGAGGAGGCCCGACTTCCGGGGAGCTGTCCGATTGGCAGAGGAGGGAGTTGCGCTCGTCGTGGGCCGGATCTGCATGTTGGGCCTGAGGGTCTCGGCGGAGAAAACCGAGGCCCTCCTATTTCATGGCCCGAATTGAGGTCCTCCTCGAGGAGCACACATCGGTGTATGGGGTTGCCGTGCCAGTGCGTGCTCAGATGAGATATCTGGGCCTGCACCTTGATGTAACCCTGATGTGTCTAGATGGAATTTCGGGCCCCACTTTGCCTAGCTCGTCCCAAGGCTCGTCAAGACGGCCGCGCTGTTGGGTAGGCTTCTGCCAAACACTGGCGGTCCCGGGTCGTGCTGCCGGCGTTTATACGCCAGAGTCGTGCGCTCCATGGCGCTGTACGGAGCCTCTATTTGGGCTGATTCCCTCACCACCCGCAACATAGCCCTTTTGCGAAGACCGGAGAGAGTCATGGCGGTGAGGGCTATTAGGGGCTACCGTACGGTTTCCTGGACCGCGGCGACGTTATTAACGGGCGACCTACCTTAATCGTTAGTGGCTGAGGCTCTGGCGGAGGCTTACCGAATCCGCGTTGCGACGCGGGCAAGACCTTTATGCCACGTCTTTACTTATCTTGAGATTAGCTTATTCAAATCAACATTTATCAGTAAACTAAATCGTCACATTCAATAGTGCGATGACCACACCATTAAATATTTCTTCTAGGTAATTTTGTGATTATTTCTTCTGACATTAATTTTAAATCCTAGTTTTATTGTTGTTAACATAAACTGGAAGAGTTTGTTTGTTTTAAGCACTGATATCAAGAAGGATAAACTGCATTAAATTATATAAAATAAATTAGTTTTGATGTGCACTACCAAAGTGGCGTATACGAGATCTGTTTAAAAAGTATCACAAATTATATAATGTACTAGTTTTTGCCCGCGACTTCGTCCACGCAGAAGTCATCTCTGACAGAGTTAAATAGAAAAAGCAATGCAAGGTGTTGAAGGTTTATCGCTAGGATAATAATCAACAGCGTCAGAAACTGGGATGCGTTGAGGTGTTGATTCTGCGAGTTAGGTGTCTAACGGAATTAGGCAATAGCGTGGGTCCGAGAGAAAATACTCTACGTTGACACGCTCTACAGTCGGTGCTTTGGGTGGCGCATGCATGTGTACCTGTATTTAGGTTCACTGCATGAGGGCTTTGACTCGAGATGATACCCGGTTGCGGTGGCCCGTCCGCACAACGTAGATGTACGTGTACGGCGCGCGTGTGTCTATATACCATAGCCGGTCACTAAAGAAAAAGGTGGTTCAAAGTTCTATTAATTCTACAAATTATATTGCCATTAATATACCATTTACGGTATGACCATGGGATAAAAATATAATTATCGCCACCCTTTATTTGACTGTTTTGTTTCACCAGCAGAGTTGCGACCTCGTTAGATATGATTTATTATTTGAGTTATAGAGTGAACATTTTTTAAGCTAAACTTAACCTGTATCTTAAACCTATTGCCTATTATTAGGCAAGAACCTATTGCCGCCCACTATGTGTATCGTGTGAGCTCTCACGTCGGCATTGGTCGCCACAAAGACACTGGTGCGGGGTTGATGGAGAGGGGAGAGAAACACGTGTTTATTTATTTTTACCGAAGAATATTTGTACGTAATTTGAAAAGAATCGATAAGGAAATTTTCTCTCCATACGCATTTTACTGCATTGTTACACCCCCTTAGGGGCGGAGTTCATAAAATCCTTTCATATTGAATCTCTTTTGAATATCATAAATAAAAAATTGAATGTCATAAATAAAAAAGTGCTTCAAAATTCAATGTCTCTAGCTTTAATAGTTTCGGCTTGGCTACCGCCAAGCGTTTGGACGACTCATTACCATGAGTCGTTCAACCCGCTTCACAGGCCTAATTTATACAACCAGAGGGTGAAAATTGACAAATGCCGGATATTACCCTAGAATATTTGATTCGACTCGTAATTTGAAAGGAATCAATAAAGATTTTTTTCTCTTCATATAAACTTTGCCACTCTGTTCCACCCTCTTAGGGGTATAATTTCGTAAAATCCTTTCTTAGTAAATTTCTACGTCATAGAAAGAAACCACTGTCAAAATTTCAAGTTGCCAGCTTCAATAATATCGGCTTGGCGCTAATGATTTAATGAGTCGTCTAACCCGCTTTGCAGGCCTAATTTACACCCCCAGAGGGTGAAAATCAACAAATGCTGAAACACGTGTTTATTTATTTTTACTGAAGATAATTTGTACGTAATTTGAAAAAAATCGATAAAGATTTTTTTCTCTGAACATTTTTTAAATTGACATAACTTTTTTTTTTATAATCCAATTGACATAAAATAAAGCCTAAATGTTAAGTGAAGTTTACCACAATATATTAATGAAAACCGCGTCTAAATCGGATAAGCCGTTTCTGAGATTAGTGTGCACAGACACACAGACAAACAGATAAACAGACAAAAATTTAAAAAAATATTGTTTTGTGTTCTATTAGTGTTGATAAAGGTCCCAGTAATATTTTTTTATATATATCTTCCATGTACAGACAGCGACCTGTTACATTTTTATTATATGTATAGATAATAAGCTAGCTGGCGAGTGTACGGAACGGACGTGTTTACGAATTTCTTTAATTAAATAAAATTACCTTTTAAAGCAAATTGAAGCTTATATCTCACTAACGTAATTCCATTACCGCAATCTTTATCAAAAGTGATTTAAAACATTACTAAATTGAATCTGAAAGCGAAGACAGCTGTTAACACCCTCTTCACCCCCGCGGAGAAAAGAGACGGGCTGCGATATTTCACCTCACTTTCTCTACTACGCGTGAGTACTTATAAAAACTAGCATTGATAAGAAATGAGTGTGCATCGCTCACCAACGCGAGGGCTTATTACGTATGGCAATAGCGATTGCACGATGGAAACTTTAAATGTTACTGCTGGTGGGTCGCAACCAGACCTTAGGGAGATGGCGAAACTATGTGCATCCAGAACACAGCAGACAACATTTAGGCAAAAGAGAAAACAACCCGATGAAGATTTCTCGTCAAGATTTGATGAATTTGAAAGGAAAATTATGTTAGCTTTAACAAGTATGGCCGAAACTCAAAATGAAAAATTGAATACTATATCACAAGATGTTTTGCTTATCAAAGACCAAATAGCACAAATGAAAATTACAACTGATCGCCTTATATCGGAGCAAAATAACTTTAAGCAAGATTTGGCAAATATCAATAATTTTAATATGAAAACAGCTAAAAGAATTGAAATTATTGAAGGTGAAATTGTGGAAATCAAGACTAATACAATTAATACCCAAATATCACCAGAGTTGTCTTATGAGGACTTGATAAGTGAAATTAATGAACGCACGCAAAGGGAGAAAAATTTAATTATTGCTGGAATAGACGAAATTTACTCTAATAGCTCGGCAGAACGACGCTGTCACGATATGAATCAAGTCATTAAATTGCTACAGTCCATTATTGTAGATTGTGCAAAACCATTAAAAGTCGTTCGCCTAGGTAAATATAACGCCAATAGAAGTCGCCCTTTAAAAGTATATTTTACAACATCTGAAACGCCAAAATTAATACTTCGAAATAAAGGACCTCCAAATAATGACCTGATGAAAGTTAAAATCTACTCCGACGAAACCCCATATCAAAAAAGGGTGATGAATAATTTGAGAGATGAATTGAGACGCCGGACTGAAGTCGGTGAAAAAAACCTAACTATTAAATTCATTAAAGGCATCCCAAAAATTATAGAAACTGCAACAAAAAACTAGCTGTATCTGAATCTAAACAAAATATGCTAACTCTATCTAATATATCTTATGAAATCGTTAATAACTATACAGATTGAAATCAGAACAAAAAAGCTTTAAAATTCTTATACTCTAATATACGTAGTATCGTGAAACCGGGTAAACTAGATGAACTAAGATGCATTGTACATTCTTTCTCTCATAAGGTGCATGTAATAATATTAACAGAAACATGGATTAAATCCGAATCGGAGGCAGAAAATGTACAATTACCTAACTATACCCATTATTACAACTTTCGAAATAATAAACGAGGTGGAGGTGTATCAATCTTCGTACATAATGACTTAAGTCACAATCTAATTGAAGAACTTAAGGAGAATGACAACCACTTCTTATAGATCCACTTGGATAAGTTTTGTTTAGATATAGCCGCAATTTATAAACCAGAAAGAACGAACAGTTCAGACTTCCTCGAGATTTATTCACAACAGTTGCTTAAACGAAAGAGAGCGATTGTGTTTGGTGATTTCAACTATAATTTACTGAAGAGGAGTCAACCTACCACAGCTTATAAACGGATGCTAAAAGAGAATGGATTTACGATATTAAATAACATAGACACAGAACATTGCACACGAGAGACACAAAGTACAAGGGCTATCCTTGACCACGTTTGTTCCAACATAAAGAATAATACCTTCCATTTGGCCATTATTAAAACTATGATTTCGGACCACAAGCAAATTTATTTCGAAATTAATAAGCTTGGAACAATGAAAAATGAAAAAATTGAATACCAGACTATTAATTATAATAACTTCTATAGTACATTAAAAGACATAAATCCAGATGAATGTAACAGCGATTATGAAAAATTGGAGAAAATGTTATTGCAAGCGATTATGAAAAGCAAGACAACGAAAATTAAAATATTAAATCCTCTAAAATCAGATTGGATATGCAAAGATATAATACAAGCTATTAATAAAAGAAATAGACTAGGATACATACATATGAAGTCAGGGCAAGATGATCAAATAGCAAAAATGGAATACTTAACTGAAAGAAAGAAAGTACAAGAATACATACAATCAACTAAAAGTAACTACTACCAAAAATTATTTAAGGATTGTGTTAAAAAGCCAGTTAAAATGTGGAAACTTATTAATAACTTAAATAATAACAAGATTAAACTGAACTCTGCCCCCACAAAGCTTGAAACAAAATCTGGCCCTATAACGGATCTCGCAGAAATATGTCAATACTTCAACTCCTATTTTGCTAACGTAGGCTCAATCTTAGCTAATAGTATACCTCAGACACATCGTAATTTTACAAAAACCCAAGCGAGCTATGATTGGAAATGTAAAAACCCAAGTATACTGTGTGATTATAATCCTACTAGTATTGAAGAAATTGATAAAATAATTACTAACTTAAACTCAAATACAAGTAGCGGTTTAGATGGCATAAGTTGTAAAGCTATTAAAAGTGTTAAAGTTCTCATCCTGAGTGAAACTACACGATGCATTAACAAGTGCTTAGAGAGTGGGCACTTCCCTGACTCCCTTAAAATAGCGCGAGTTAGTCCTATATTCAAATCAGGCAGTAGGCTAGATGCAGGTAACTATCGCCCAATTTCAGTGCTCCCAATTATTTCTAAAATATTCGAGAAAGTTATTTATAACCGTCTCGAATACCACCTAAATTCTACTAACTTTATGTCTGATAAACAATATGGCTTCCGCCCACAATCAAACACCCTTTCCGCCTGCATAGATCTTATAACTGATATAAAAGTAAAACTTGATAAAAGTCAGATTGCTTTGGGTGTTTTTATCGACCTAAAAAAAGCTTTTGATACAATCTGCCACAAAATACTTTTGCACAAGCTATACGCTATTGGTATCACAGGAATGGCGCATAAGATGATCCAGTCATATCTTACAAATCGGACTCAAGTTGTTAAAATTAAAAATGTTCAAAGTTCTTCTGAAAACCTTACTTACGGCATCCCACAGGGTTCTATTTTGGGCCCTTTGTTATTCTTAATCTACATCAATGATATAAGTTACTTAGGCTTAAAGGGCGAAATATCATTGTACGCTGACGACACGTGTTTGTTTTATTATGGTGATAAAATTACAACCATAATAGAAGAGGCCCAAAATGATCTTAATCGTCTCGTGTTATTTTTCAACTCTAATTTATTAACATTAAACACTGCAAAGACCAATTACGTTATTTTTAGTGCAAAAAATAAAAAGATACCTCATTTTGAACCTCTTACTGTTAATAATGTCCCACTAATTAAACTCAATACCGAAAAATATCTTGGTCTTGTTTTAGATAGCCGTTTGAACTGGAAATCGCATATCGAAAAAATATATAAAAAAATATCAAACTTAATGTTTGTTCTACGCGGCAATATACGCTGTTACTCAAAATCAGTTCGCTATATGATATACAATTCTTTAGTAAAGCCTCATTTAGATTACTTAATAGAGTTATGGGGTTGCGCTGCCAAATCTAACATAAAATATTTGCAAATAGCACAAAACAAAATTATAAAGTTATTATTCAATTTTGATTACTTAACTCCAACGGCAACAGTTTATAAAGAAACCCAATTGATGTCATTATCACAATTATACAAATATAATACATGTATACTTGTGCGTAAAATACTTAATAAAAATATTCACACGAAAATTACATTTACACTAAAATCACATTCTCGAAAACGTTCTATGAGGCGTGGTAGCGATATACAGTTATTATCTCCACGAACAAACTACGGCAAGAAAAATGTATTGTACGAAGGAGCTCAGTTGTATAATAAATTACCAAACGACATCAAACATATGAAAACATTTCTGTTATTTAAAAATAAATTAAAACAACATGTTTTGGGCGACTTTTCACAATTTTAATCCTCATAGCAATTGAAATGTCTATTAACCGCAACTTGCATAAGAATAGCAAGCAATATGTAATAAGGTCTTTATAGTCATTTTATATTTTTAAGTCACATTTTGTTATTTACCCTCATGTATATTTTGTTATTTACCCACTTTTGAATTTATTTATTACAACAATAACTTTAGTTTGTTATTAATTCCGTGCACTTCCTATTATTAAG
Organism: Lymantria monacha; assembly: GCA_905163515.2. Taxonomy (NCBI): domain Eukaryota; kingdom Metazoa; phylum Arthropoda; class Insecta; order Lepidoptera; family Erebidae; genus Lymantria; species Lymantria monacha. Next base: position 46,191,890 of record LR991081.1, on the reverse strand, counting down.
TTTATCTTGTATTTCTCTTGTAAGTGAATTGTATTCTTTTAGAGAAATAAAAATCTTTAACCGTAATAATATACGGAAGCGATATACCCATATATTTAGATGGATTTAGGAAAATCGAAGAAATGTATTGATAACTAAGAAATATACACAGTGTCGCATGATTTCCATCATGAACGGACACCACAAACCAGCGAGAATTATTCCAAATTGAATATTATCATTTCCTGTTTAAATAAAATTTCTCGTCGACAATGGAATTCATATGACAGCAATGTAACAATATTCGCACGATTAACTATTGGAATCCCATTGACAATGGTGGACGCTACAGGATTCGACTTTGAAAAGACGCAACAACACTTCAGCGATTTAAATATATATATATATATATGTATATATGTATATATATTTAAATTCATTATCGTATTAATGAAAAGTGTTATCGTCTGTTGTTTACTAACGGCATTTAAAAGTTAGGTATGGTTACTTGTAGATTTGTAATAATTGAGAATTTTTTCCGTGTGGTGACGGAGTAAGAATACAGTTTACCACACCCTATCTTGCCGGTGGGTGATCATAAAATACGGCTAAGGGATATAAGACGCATACAACATCTATGCAAGAGAAGGAAAACGCGAACCAAAACTCTATACCAACACGTCTGACCAGCGTGGTATACTATACCTGGTTAATTTACTAGTTGTAGTCTCGATGTGAAATATCACTTGACTTTGTTTAAATGTCCAGCTTTTTGTTCGCTAAATGGGCTTTGTTCTACCAATGATTAGATTTAGTCGGCTATGTGGACACCGAGGATTTTAATATAATAATATTTCACTACAAAAACTAACTCACTAATTATGACTGCACAGATGGGGGGTAGTGATAAAAATACCGACTAACTATGCCAGGTGTCATAGATCTCACGTTCATGTCCGAGTCTCATGCATTACAATAATGTATAGGCCACCGAAGACAAAGATCGGGTACCAGTGGCCCGCTCGCACGGCGAAGAGAGGAGCTCTTGCGGTTGCAAGCCGCCTCTTCCGTCGCCCCGGACCGATTTGGCGGAGCGCGACAACATCCATAGTCCACCGCAAGAAAAAAAAAAACAGACAATAATGTGTGCAAATTGGTTTTTGGAGTATGGGTGTAATTTCTATCCATTATTTATATAATTATTGAGGCAAAAATACAAGGAATATGCAATATAGGTAACAAAAATATGAAAGCCGATGAAAAAGAACAGAAATAAATGAAATACATTTCTGACTTCATGAAGACCAAAACATTGTATTCATTCGAACTGTGCAGATACTGGTGAACGCCATCTAAAATTTCCGTTCAAGGAAAATCCTAGATTTATTATTGATAAACCTAGGAATAAAGCACATGTTTCCTCATTGCCTACATAGATATCTTTGTTATTATATTTTTTGTTTTTTTTTTCTATGTACCTATATTATTTCACAAAGTTTTTATTATCTTTGATAATAATTCATCAATACTAATATCTGAAAGCTGTGTGGTAGCGGCTACAAATACTACCAACCCTTACTTTGCTCGTGGATGTCGTAAAAGACTACTAAGAGTATCTTATAACGACCTGGGCCAACTCCATCTAATGCCGTTTGGTCAACAATTACATTCCCAAGGAGCGTTGACGTCTGGCAGGCGGCCGGTCATAAAACTATTGCCAATAACTTTTACAATATGTACTATGAAAGAAGAGTACATATTGTCCCCAAGTATTGGGATAAGAATAGGAGAATGATGACTAATATCTGATATATATTCTATCTAGTACTTGACAGTATTTCATTTTCTGAGGAGTCTAGAAGGTGAATCGCCATTCTATTTCATCCCACTGCTGGGCTCGAGTCTTCAATAAGAGAAAGAAAATGGATCTACTATATCACGATGATCAAGCGTAATAGCATAGAATTTTATTTCAAGTTTTCCTTATCTTATATTGGCATTATCTGCATGTAAATTCTTTAGTCATATTTTATGATACCAACTTTCTATTCTGTCACCATAAAGAAGGTGAAGCACACCAGCCCTAAATTTTGGAGTAAAACTAAACGTTACACTCCGTCACGACATCTTCTGGAAATACATAGCTTATTAGTATCTATACGGTGCTAATAAAGTAGATTTAGGTTTCCCACCGACCACGAATTGACGATATATCCGCGGGCAATGATGAATAGTCCGTTATCACATGGATAGTGTGATAGAGCTATGATTAGAGTACAGATTCATCATCATCACCTCAGTTCATAAATGTCCCATTGTTCAGCCCGGGCCTCCTCCGTAATGGAAGGAAAATTAACCTACTATACCGCGCTGGTCAGACGTGTTGGTATAGGGTCTTTGTTTCCAGTTTTTCTTCTCTCGAATAGATGTTAAATGCATTTTGTATCCCTTAGTCGTTTCTTATGATCACCCATATGCAAGATAGGGGATGGTGAATTGTATTATTACTCCGTCACCACACGAAGAATTTGTAATAATACTAATCAGTTGAAAATACTTTTAACTAATTGTGTATGTTATGAGTGTTAATTTTATGGTAAAATAACAATTGTGTCATAAGATATGAAATTATCTGGATCACTAATTTAGGTACAGTTTTATATGGGCCAGTTTTGATATACCGATTATGTATCTACATTTAATAAAAAAATTACGAAGTATTTAACGCGAACTGTATTTTTCGAAGTATAAGTAGAATATTTAACTTTCCCAATGAAACAAACAATTTCTTTACTTTTACTATAAAAATATGATTTATTTAACAAGTGCGCAAATATTACGTGCTTATTGCGTACTCAATCCCGGCAACGCTTGTTCGCGTTTGGCCTGCTTTGTTCGAAGGTTTGAGTGACCGGCACAGCGTATGCGCGCCCTTGTTCGATTTGAGGTCATACCTCTCCACTTAGCTCGTTTAATGTCAACGCACCGCTAACTATATACGTTATTTTTTTTATAATATTTTTAAATATATATATTTTTTTGTTATACTCAACAGAGTATGGTTGAACATATTTTTCACATGCTCTAAAATTATTATACCGTTTAATTTTAGTTTGAAAATGATATTTTGATCGCAAGGGTTTAAAAAAGATGACAAAGTCATGTACTAATTCAAAATATGTTACGCTTGTCTAATGGAATGTCAAGGAGTCCTGTGTTAGGTTACTGGGTTAAATGTTGTGATTATCCGCTTGGGAACTGCACGGGTAATATTATAGTGCAATTTCTTTGTTGTCAATGTATTCGTACTTTTATTTGTCAATTAATTTAGAAATTTAACAAAATAATTATTAACTTTTGATTAACCTACTATTATATTTATTAAATCTAAGCTCAATTGGAGAAATTGGGCTTAATTAATTAATTTCATGTGATTTGGTTTATAAAATTAATTACATACTGTCGATGAATACAAAGCCTCACTTTTCCAATTATTCTTTTAGTCAAAATCCGATTATATTTGAAATCTTGAGAGCGATTTTATTCCTTAGAGATGGCACCAAATCTTATTACAGGTATACTCTCGGCGTACACTGATATTACTTTTACTGATTGCTTTATGCGTTTATTTCTTTTTACTATGGATACAATTTTAAATTGAGTTCCCTCGAATTTTTCATCTTGGAGATAGCTTTGAATTTCGCAGTAATTTAATTTTGTTGTAAATGATATTTATTAAAGATCTTACAATGCTTTGTATAAATAGTTTTATAATATTGTATTAAAAGTTTATTAGAATGTTTGAAATCATTGGTATAGAACTATAATATTAATATATAAATAGTACTTGTAAATAGTTCGTGTTTCCGTTTCCACAAATTCCTAAGGTGAAATAAATGTTTGAATTCAGGTAAATGGATGGTAAATGAAACATTATAATCCACGCAAACGCATATATTTTATGATTCATCTTTATCTTTTTGGTGCTCCATTTTTATTCATTCGTGTTTAATTAAATTATAAATTAATACTAATAATAGTAAAGGATTCAAGAATCCGCACGTTCTCCGTAAATGGGCAATCGAGAGATTCGTGCAGCTTTCGAGATCCGGGCAATGGGCTGGCATAATAAATAATACAATAAGGTACAAAAAAGGAATTCGACGAAGTACCATCGGATGGTTTCGCACTCGCTTACACACACACGCTCCACACATACCAGCAACAGTCTTACGTCTATTATATCACTAGCTATACAGAATGCGGCAAGGCCGCGTGCATTGAACCGTAGATGTTTACGGGTAGGATGATCACTCGAAATGCGAGCCCTTAAGCTTCTTTACAGCGTTGGTAAGGTGCAGCATCTCTGTATTCAGTTGCCATATCAAAGTTTCCAGCTTGTCAACGGAGTCTAGTACCTCCACGCGTTCAGTGTGGGGGTTGAAGCGCACTTCGAAGGGTCGCGACATGGTAGAAACCCAGCGTCTGCATTGACATAAGGTTTAAATATTAGCTAGGTATAATTGATTATATTAATATGCTTATATACATTGATTGTAAAAATTAAGTGAAATCCAACCTGAATTTGTCTTTGGCATCTTCGAAACTCTCAGCTACGTAATAGATGGGTTGGTACTCTTGGTCTTGGTAGGGTTGTACGGAGGTAGAAGCTGGCTCGAAGGGTCGGAGCTCAGGCTTGTCACTCAGGGCATGGAGAAGTTCTCCGATCGAAGACAGGAGAGCAGCACCATATGCCTTTAGTTGTTGGTTCTCCTTGCACAGTCCAAATTCAACCGTGAACCAATACACCTGTGCAAAGATAATTATTATTTATAACGCTCTCGCGTCAAATGCAAAATTCAATGATAATTAAAACATATTTCGCAACAGCTGGGCCCATTCTCTAAATTAACATATTCGCATTTGCATAAATAAAACATCTTGTCTCGGTTCCAATCGAACATCGAACATACAAATGAAACTTACAGTAGAGAGTTTTTCGATTTCAGCGTCCGAAGCGCCTAGGGATGCGAGACCAATTTCTTGAGAGAATTGAGCGAAGCTAGAGTCGGCAAGAAGAGGTATGTGTCCAAGGAGCTCGTGAATACAGTCACTGTAAAATAAATACACAAGTTTTGTTGGCATATATTTAAAATGATACTCAACAATTTATAAGTAATAAATATCTACAGATTTTAATATTATCAAGCAAATTCTATAAACTTGTGTAAATCTCTATATATTTTCTAACTATTATTTAGTTCGTATATAACTTTAAGTTGCATCAATGCTTTTAGTAGAAGTTAATGCACCAATAATAGTGTTAGATGTTCGAAACTTTGAGCTCAATTACTCTACTACGGAGTTATAACGAAATTACAAACGGCCCATTTAACGAAGTTACAATTCCATCAAGACACTGCCGTCGTTCTCACCGATATATTTTACGATACAAGCGAATATATGCACATATTATTTATATGTACCCATTTACTTACGAGTAAATAATGACATTGAAACACATACACTTGTAATTAAATTACGTAGTTTGGTCTACATTTGGTTATGATTTGGTTCAATTTACATAACCTCAACAAGGACTGGTTGCGTAATATTTCCGTAAAGAGACTCGTCAAGGCGATTATTTTGAACCTAATTAAATTATCAGTAATGAATACTTCAGACTAATCTATTATATCCGTTTCCTTATTAATCGGTGTAATTTTTGAGCTAGATAGTTCAACCCATTTAATAGTACTATGATTTAATACTTAAAGTTATAATAGATAATGTTACATGGCCTTACTTAGCCATAACATGACATAAATGTCCATTATGCTATTGATTAAATAATATCGAAGTTCGGTACTTATTAGTCTATATTGAACGGAAAATTAATTTTTCATCATAGGTGATCCTATAAATAAATATTTCAAGTTTGTAGAGGTATTAAAATAAATCCTGTATTAAAATTATTAATGCTATTAATATTAACTAATTATAAACATTTTGCATGTTCAAAATTTTCCCTGTGGTGTTAAAGTAAGAATACGATTCACCAACCCCTTTCTTGGACGTGGGGTGGGTATTGTAAAAAACAACTAAGATATATGATATGCTGTTAATATTTGTGCAAGGAAAACTCGAGACAAAATTCTATATCAACATATCTAACTATCATGGTATAGGTCGATTTATCTCCCAATTTGGAGGGGGCTCAAACCCAGCAATGGGACATATATGAGCTGAGATGGTTATGATCACGATGGTGATATTAAAGGTGATTATAACTTACGGTTCAGGTGTATGGAATGGTGAGTTAGCGTGGCGAACGTATTGGGTAGATTGGAAGACACGGAAAGCAAGAGATGCGAGGAAGTCCCGTGCTGTGAGAAGTCCAGCTGCGGGGCGCAGGGTGAATCCGGTATGTTTGCGTAAGAAGTTGCTAACGTCGTCGAGTTGAGGAATACGGTGTGGAACGAAAATGTCTGCAGCTTGCAACTTGCCGAATGCTGCCTTATACTCCAGGCAAGCATGTTTGGGCATCAAGTCCAATACAGTATTGAATACTCGCTGCCAAGTAGCATTCTCACTTTCAGTATAGGAGATAGAAGGAATTGCGTCTCCATATTTATACGCAAAAGCAATTTCAGCGATCACTTTTCTGCGTTCTCTGTATTCTTTATCTGCGAAACCGGGATGGTTCATGTCCAGCTCGGGCTCATATTTAGTCATAAGGTGATTGCAGTTATCTAAATCCGAAGCATGGCGTGGGAACCATGGAGTTTTGCCGGAGATGTTGTTCTCAGATACAAGATTAACTCCAGCGAATGCTGTTGTCTGACGAAGAGATCTTATAAGTTGTAGCAAATTGATGCGGGACATGGTGACTTTCACGAGAGCATCAAACTGTACTCCAGTTGTTTGAGAAGGACGAGTCTCGAGGTGTTGCACACATCCCTTGTAGTTGTCAATGGTCTTGAGGATGCGAGCAAGTGTGCCCATTCCATCGCGCATGCGCAATAGCAAAGCGGCTTGCTGAACGGCCTGCTCTGCTTCAGGCGATTCACTTGCTGCGTTCTGCAGGATCACCTCCTCCTCGGTTAGAGTATAATCTAGGAACAAATTATTTTCAATGTTGAAACTATATCTATAAGTAAATATTGTCATATAACTACTTCAATAATTATTAGACTCTCATATGCTATTAAATGCCTACCTTCGTCAGCCTTGTTGTCATCGCCGATATCAGTATCAGCTAAAAATAAAATAAAAGAAATAAAATAAAATAAAATAATGAAATAAAATAAATAAACAGTATTAACACAAAATAAATATGATGATTACCCAGGTGGCCATTCTTAGTTTCATCTTGTTGGATGACACGTTCAACTGTCGGGGTGTTATCGCCATTGCCAATATGAAGCCCATCTTGGAGAAATTCGGAATCCAAGCCAGAGTCTAAATAAATTAAATTTTAAATAAAATTAAAAAAAAAACCAAAGAAATAATAAAAATAAATCGTAAATAATTTAATTCCTATAACTGCTTCGATATACTTTTATTTGCAAAAAAATTCGTTTGTTTTATAGTGCTTACCATTGGCACGGGCGCGAGCCTCTTCAAGAACGCTTTGTTTGGTCTGCTTGACAACAAGGGTCTCAAAGCGGGCGTCGTCTACAAGAGAGCGACGTCGAGACGGATAGCCGTTCTGCAACAACATATGAAATTTGCATATTATATTCAATACTCAATTCATTCATTTCTTAGTTTTACATCTCTTTGAATGAGTATAAAATTTTATCTATTATATGAATGATGATAATGTGCATGATCATTTATGGTTCTCAGATTAATGTGATTTATTTGTGTTAATGAATCTAAGATTCATTAATAACCTATACGACATTTAAATTTTACCTAAAAAGATTCTTTGCGTTTTCATTTTAATAATTTTGATTTTATCGAACCGGTATATAATTGTATAAAATTTAAATGACGTCTGCAAACTTTTTTTATTTATTTATTTGAACTTTATTAATGCAACTATGTGTTCTTATTAACTGCGGGTACATCTTTTTGTTACATCTATATTATTATTAAATAACAAAAGCATACATGAGTATACTTGCAACATTGGTGAGAAACATTTTCACTTCACTGCGCGAACACAAAGAAAACGTCTTTCTAAAATAGTTTGATCTCCTAAATCCTTATAAATATAAAGCGGTCACATCGCGTTATATTTCATGTGAGAGCAGAAATTGCTTTTACGAAGTCCTTAAGCTTATTTCCTGAGCGTGGCCGGGCGTAAAGTGCTCCCATTATTCCCGCCCGTCTTGTGCCGGATGTACGATGGCACCCTGCGATTGAAATCTTTGAAAGGAAACTTTTCGAACAGCTACGCCCGAATGTTAACAATTATTTTAACCTATTATACATTTCTACCACTTCAGTAAATTACTTAATTTGTTGTCAAGATAAGAGTACAAATTCTTAATACAAAGTGTATCGTTTCGGTGGCGGTAGTTTCAGGTAAACCTGTTCTCAATACCAACTTTCTAAGATTTTTGTTGTAAATAATACGTAGTTTATATATAAATGTATTTTCTTTTAGGTATTTGAAGTAGTATGTAATTATAGCAAACCGATTGTTAATAGTTTTTTTTAAATAGTTTTGGAAATACAAAGTGATAAGTGTTATTGACATCACCACTTTGTTACTCCACGATTTTCCTCAAACAACAAATGCTAGAATGGTGTTGGCGACAGCGTAATTTCCGTCACGTACCGATAAGAAACGGTTGACGGCTGGCCGAGTGCGCGGGCGGCGAGACCTAGCATTTTCCACTAGAGTGGCCGTGCGGTCCTAACTATGTATGTCAAGGGTTGCGCTAATCACTCGCTATTGTTACTAAGACCCTAAAATACAACTATATTATTAAGTAAATCCTTTATAAGAACATCATGTTCTCTTTTTAACCTATATCCATTCACACTTAGAAGTGTGTATAGCGATATAAGATTGCGGAAACAGTGTCGCTTTCGGTATTGTAAATTTTAAAGGTCTGCCTAACTGGAGCGGACAGGACTCGGAATCCGGTTGATTTAGCCTTGGAGTACCCAAGTGGCCACTTCACCATTCCAGTCGGTCGACGGGCAATTAAGCCGAGTCAGAGTATATGCGCTGTGCGTTGACCTGTATCAACACTCAAACTCACTTAACACATTATATCTATGTACGAGTATATCTTATTAATCAATTATTAGAAATTATTATTATAATGATTTAAAATATATTATAATGCTTTAAATAAATACATATATCAATGTAACGAGGAATTGAATTTGTGAAAATTAGTAAAAGGAACCTCAGCAGATTAATAACAGTGCAATTATATTTTGTGAATATTCGTTCCGTGTACAAAAAGGAAGTTAGTTTATAGCCTTCAAATATATAATGTAACAATTTATAGGTTACAAATGTCCTGAAGTTATTAATGAAACTACAATAAGAACTCCTAGTGGTCAAGGACAAACCTTAATTGGTGACCCCTAAAGTTACTAGACTATCACAGATTAGTGACTCCTTTGTCGATTTTAAATTATGTTAAAAAAAACTAATATTTATTCAAAAAAATTACACTAATTTTAATATTTATGTCTGTACATCTATTAAACCAGTTCAGCACGTTGTATCTCTTGATAGAATTTTAACAATATTTGCTCTATGCAGTGGACTGGGTGAGCGTCGCACTGCCTTGCATTCCGACCTTCAACGGTCAAGGAAATACAATCATTCAGTCACCAATAATAATAAAATATACGATAATCATAGCATGATAGCCACAGGGCTAGTAAGCGCGCAGCATCGAACCAAATTTAGAATGAAGAATAGTGATCGCATTGCATTTCAATGTTTACCGACGTAATTAAAACTTATAAAATATTTATAAGTTAATAAGAGTCTGTAAACTTTGAAAAAATTCGCAATAATGTTCGCAAAGGCTTTGTTGAGACGTAAAGTATTATTGAAACAAAATCTACCAGAATGTACAATTAAAAAATAAATTACCGCGATCGTGACTTGATGTGTCGAATATTCACAACAGTTATTATTCTGCTAAGGAACATAGGCTAGATTAAATACGAGGGAATATATTTTTTTTCGAATGGGTTATTTCACCTATAATAGACACACACTCAGGAATTGCAACGGACGCTTGCACGGTCATATTATGTAGAACAATGACTTATTTAAAACATTACATATTGTTGTATGGAATATTGTGCAATTTGTCACACGATGATATGTGAAAGTATCTCGGCGTGAATGAATTACTTGCCCTGTCTGTAGAGTTCACGTAATGAAATCCGTTCAACTCTCAAGCTTTTTTGATAATTAACCGAGGAATTTATAAGTGAAAATGTAGATACGAATAATACATGTTTGTATATGTCTCCTTACTGGCGCCACTTTCACACGATTTCTCAATACCTCTACTCCCCTCTGTTGTAATTTCTTGTAATTAGTTTATTAACAATGTAAGATGCCATACTCCATTTATTAAACTGGTTACGTGATATGCTATAAGTAATTTATAAATAAATATTTGTAAATTGCCTTGTGCAGTTAACTTGTTTGATGTCTATTGTTATATGCAGTTGTAGTACAAGGGCGACTTTGACTTGTAATAAGTAGGCAACAGTAATTATCTGTGATGAATCAGCTAACACCGAACCTGGTTCTTTGATATACACGAGCTTAAATGTAAAAATGTTTATTCATATTTTGCTCTTGAAATATTTAATTACACTTATTGAATAATTTTACGGTATCGCTAAAGTTTAGTTCAATTCAATTATGAATAAAGATATGACATAATATTATAATTGGCTTTGTCTTAAAGGATAAAGTTATTGATGATAATGTATTTTCACATTCAAATAATAATAATAATAGTTAGTTAAAGTTAAATAATTGATTTCTAGAACGTGTTTATATGAATTCAATATTACTTAATTGAGTTATTAAAGTTAATGATTATTGTATTCAAGATAATATTTTTTAATAATCTTTATTTAAAATTGTAACTAATCATTATATTTCCATCTATATTAAGTTAGAAATCACGGGTACTTTGATTTATTTAAATTTTATGACATATTTTATAATACCTAATCTCATTAGATTAGTTCACTATTGTGATTAAACTGATATGAATGGACTTTAAAGTTTGATATGAATTGGAGGGAAATAAGAAAACGAGCAAGCGGCAGTGGCAGGCGGCGGTGAAATCACCAGGCCAGCCCTGCTGCAGGCGAGCTCCTCACCTCGATGCTGTATGATTTCTTGATGGCGAACATTTCGCGGTTCTTCTGGGCAGCTGCGACGGCCATTGTTTCTCTTATCACACCACTGGGATCTTTAGAGCCTGAACAAATGTTCACTGCGCGAATAGCTAGCGTATTGTCTGCGATAGCTTTGTCTCGACCACGGGCTTTGTGCCTGTCTGTCTGCGACTCGAGCTGTCGTATTACTATAGCTAACTAAACTTTGGATTGCAAACAGACCAATGCATGATGACCGTTCGTAAGAACAGTTTAAATAGTGTTAGGCGCGCGCCTCCCACCCCGCAGCGCCTTTCGTCGCGCATGCGTCATTACCGCCCCCCGCCCGCAGGCTGCTGCCGTCAACTTCTTGACTCTCGACCACCGGCATCCCCCGCCCCCACAGCATCATCATCATGTAATTACCCACTTGGTGTACAGATGCATCCCCTTTTCACATAACCTCCAACTTATTTTGTTTAAATCTAACTGTCACAGATCCTTAGCAATATTTAGATCCTAGTCCGGATACGATTTTACGACACTAGGAAGTAGAGCAACGATGTTTCTTATTAAATGACTAATGATAATACATAATTAATTACGTTGTTATTTTCAGTAAATGAGTAATATTGCAGGGCTGATTAATATAAAAATCATCCATGTGGTTTCGGATTAAGAAATCAATTTTAACTATCATTTCCATTTCTATTGGTATCATTTCATCGGTATGGTAAAATCAATTACAGCATATAGTCAGACAAGGTGATCTTATTAACTTATTAGTTTAGCAAAAGAAGTAAGGTTACAAATAAAATAATTATATCAACTGTTTAGATAGTGTAATATTAGGAAACTAATTTTGTCTAATCGGAAGTGAACTGTGGACCTTCTTCTCTCAACAAGAAGAGAATAAAAATATGAAAAATCTAAACTGTGTTTTTTTTAGGTACCTAAATTAAATTATTTTAAGTGTGTATAGTCGTTTTATTCATCATCATCTCAGATCATATACGTCCCACTGTTGGGCTTGGGCCTCCTGCACAATGGGAGGGAAATTAACCTACTATACCACGCTGGTCAGACGTGTTGATATAGGATTTTATTTCGAGTTCTCCTTCGCTCGCATAGATGTTATATGCGTTTTATATCTCTTAGATGTCTCTTACGATCACCCACAGGTAAGATAGGCATGGTGAATTGTATTCTTACTCCATCACCACACGGAACAACCAACGATATACATATATATATTCACGTCTGTAACCTAGAGGGGTGAGAAGAGACTATGCGTTTCAATAAGTCACGGCATATCTCGCTTGCTTCATTCATCTTCATCATCACAGTTTTCATGTTGGTTCTACAATTAATGGTGCTCTTAATATGACCTTTCGCCAGCACGTCACCAGTTTGATCTAGAAACGTGGTCAACTCGTTGTCATCCCCAACGATGTAGTCATTATTTAATTCACTAAAATGTATTTTAAAATATGAAGCTAAAACTGGCGGCACTAGCGTGCGATTGTATGAAATTCGATTTCTTGGTTCAATAATAATAATGCCATGTTTGAATTCTCTCGTTACTAAATTCTCAGCACCAGAATAGAGCCATTCAAGAATTATGCTAAAATGTATTAATACCATAAAATATTTTATAATACAAGTGAAGCCAAAAATGTTTATATAAATTTGACATACCAAGTTTAATTATCATATATGTATAAAAAAAATACAAAAAAAAAATATAAAACACTTTATAAATTAAGAATTTGTGTGGACATCTTTGTGAATTTTTAAGTGTATAAGTAAATAAAAAAAATATAACGAGCTTATTATTTTACTGATATTATAAATATTATAATAATCTGTTAGAGGTATGTTACGGATTATATGTATTTTTTTCTTTTTTTTTTGCGGTGGACTATGTATGCGTCTCGCCCTGCCAAATCGGTCCGGGGTGACGGAAGAGGCGACGCGTGACCCTATAGACCCATCAGTCAAACTCCTCTCTTCGAGCGGGCCACTGGTACCCAATCTTTGTCTTCGGTGGCCCCTGGATTATGTGTATGGGAATGAGTATACAATGATGATCCTGGTAGCTTAAAAAACGATTTAAGGTATGCAGTTAACGTCAAGAGAGATAAAGGATAAGGTATATCCTTTTACTTGCAGGTGCAAGTGAAGGATAACTTGATATAGAATTCTTTAATAACTTGTCTAACTAGAGGCATAATAAGTTAATTTCCTCATCAAGAAGAAGCCCATGCCCACCATTGGGATGTATTTGGGCTGATAAGAGTAAAATATATTACTGACTCATCATCTTAACTCATATGTTTCACTGCTGCGCTCGAGCCTCGTCCAAAACAAGAAATTTATTTACTACACTGTAATAATTAGACGGGTTGATATAATATTTAATTTCGAGTTATCCTTCTGTTGCATAGATGTTATATACAAAATGTATCCTTTAGTCGTCTTTTATGATATGGCGAAGTGTATTCTTGCTTTGTCTTCGCACATAAATTTACTCTTTATTCGTTAGATTCAGGTAAAAATTAATGTATCGATTTAAGTGCTGGCTAATTTTGAATAACTATCTATTGCTACTATATTACGAAAAGTCTTTAGCGCTGCGAAATTACAAAAAAAATACCGCTTTTATAAGGGGCTGAGCAACTTTACGACCTCCACTTAGTCGGGAATAGATTAATAATCTGCAAATATAATTTTAAATGTTATTATATTGCGTTTTTTTTTTTTTTTTTTTTTTTTCTTGTGGTGACAAACGAGCAGACAGCACACCCGATGGTAAGTGTCACTGTCGCCCATGGACCTTGCCAATGGTATAGCTAGGCCGCTGCCTACCAATACAAACCCCGAACCTACCCCAGTTGGGCTTCCGGCTCTCTCGCTCACCGAACGAAGCGCAATAGCACATTGCCATTACTCATACGTCGATCTTCTGCGAGAGTGTGGTACTACCCCGGACGGACCGGCCCCGCAGCTGTAAACAGAGAACTGTCCACAGCGTGGTCCTACCACAATAAAATATGTTTATTTGACATAAGTATTCATTTGATTTTAATAAATGAACATAATAGTGGTAGGACCACGCTGTTGACACTTTTCTGTCTAAAGAACCTCGGGCCGGTCCGTCCGGGGTAATACCACACTCTCGCAGAAGATCGACGTCTGAGTAGTGGCTATGTGCTATTGCGCTTCGTTCGGAGAGCGGGAGAGCCGGAAGCCCAACTGGGTGGGTTTGGGGATTTTATTGGTACGCAGCGGCCTAAGCTATACCCTTCGTATTGCAAAGATCCATGGGTGGCAGTGACACTTACCATCAGGTGTGCTGCTTGCATGTTGGCCACCAATAGTAAATAAAAAAATAAATTTAAAAAAATATAAAAAAGTAATTACGATCATTTCTTTTTTTTACAGCGTTTATATGTATAATATAACAGTTAAACTTGAGTGTTTTACGTAGAAGAAGGCAAATTGAACTCCTTTACGAGCCTGTCTAGATACATTCACTTATCTATGAGGCTTTCTCAGTCCATTATTGGACTTAAAGTTCTTCACTTTTTTACTTATTTTCTTAAAGGGCATGATGCCATAGTAGTCCCGTTTGGCAGACGAGTTGGCATGATTAGTTTATCAAGTGAATTATCGTTTTTCTAGTGGTTCCTCAACCGTTTTTTATGTCTCCCACAGGCAAAAAAGGGGTTGGTGACACGTTATCACACGGCATATTCCTTCTATTGTATTGTAGTAAAGTTATCTGTTTACATCTCTAGACGATCCGAGAAGATGGTGATACAGGTGTTAGTTCTACTCTCCAGGTCCAGGCCAAACCTCTGAATATTAAATAATCTCAAATTGAAATCCGTCTTCTCGTCTAGTGTATCAATTTATTTCTCATCAGAAGAGACAGAAGCATATATTCTCAATTCATAATATGTCCCACTGTTGGGCTCGAGCCTCTTCCGTAAAGGGAGAGAAATCGACCTACTATACCACGCTGGTCAGACGTGTTGGTATAGGGTTTTGTTTCGAATTTTCCTTCTCTTGCATAGGTTATATGCCTTTTGTATCTCTTAGTCTTCTCTTATGATCACCCACGGGTACCACACGGATGAGAAGCATATAATATATGGGTTTAAAAAATCCTTCTTATTCACGGTGATCATTTTATAAAAGTAATCTACTTCTGATATATCAAATCATAATATTATCAATTTCTAACTTATAATACGCTTATTAACCTTTGCTTTGAAGTATTTAACTAGACTTCCCGTGATAAGACGAAAAAGTCATGTTTTATTGAACAGCTGACACAACCACGCAGTCTCGAACTAAAACAACTTCCTACAAAAGTGTAAAGGCTGTAACCGGTGTCAACTTTTAACATAACTGTATAATATTAGTTAAATTCAAGTGTACAACATTACTTGCCAAATTGTCGATAAAATTAAAAGTCGTCAAAATAAAACAATTTGGACTGTTCATTATTTATTTTTATTCCTAAATTCTTTTGCATTCATTATTCTATTCTAGTTATCTATTCTAGTTGTTTGTATGTGACTGCTTAGGGTTTTACCATTAGGAAATTCTCAGTAATGAAACGGTGTCCGGAAATGTTATCGATAAATATTATTAATATTTACTAGTTATTACTTGCCCTCTATTACGAATAAAAATGCTTATGACTTTATGATGAGAATTAGGGATTTATTTTTTATTATTGTTGTATATATAATTTGTATTAACAGTGCCAAATGAATGTATTATCCTTACTTTAATGTTATAAATGCGAAAGTAAGTCTCTCTGTCTTTCATGCCAAAACTACTGAACCGATCTAAATGAAATTTGGTACACATAGTAGATAGTTTAAAGCCTGATAAAGGATATAGGCTACTTTTTAATGCAAAAAAAGCGTTGTAAAGGGGGATGAAAAGTTGTAAGGAAGTATCGTCATTTTTAAAGCCATTGATTAGATATAAATAAATATGAGATTAACATGTAAAAATTTACCCTAAAGAGGTAAAATAAAAATAGGGGATGAAAAACTTTAGGAAAGTAACCTTTTACGCGGGCGAAGCCGCAGGCAGAAGCTAGTATTATATAAATCCATAGTTTTAGTTCAATGTCACCGAAGACAAAGATCGGGTGCCGATGGCCCGCTCGCACGGCGAAGAGAGGAGCTTGCAAGGTTATGGGGTCGCGCGCCGTCTCTTCCGTCGCCCCGGACAGATTTGGCGGGGCGAGGCCACTCCATAGCCCGCAAAAAAATGGTTGTAGTTCAATATTGTACTTGATTTTATAACTTATAAGTTGTTCGGTTAAATATACATATAAGTTCTTGAATTATACTATTAATTAAATTAGAAAATTCAGCTAAGGCTTTTAAGCAATGCTTTAGCGTTTTATCAACGAATAAATTTAAAACTCAGAATTACTAAACACCGATAGTAAATAATTATAGTGGTAGCAGATTTATAAAATTAAGATAGAAGATTTACGTGGCTCTAAATATTTTGAGGATTATCTACGACAGGAATAGCTGGAATAGTTGACTTGTGATCAAGCCTTATAGCCTTACTCGTGTAAGGAGCATAGAATTCAATAATTTCACAGATTTGTGTATAAATAAATTATTATAGCATTAAGCATATTGAAAACTAAGCACCGGTTTTCATTCTTTTAGTAGGTTTATGAGGAGACTCAGACTAAGATTCGTAGCATCATAGTCCAATCAGATCATCATCATTCTCCTACTATTATCCCAATTACTTGGGGTCGATACAATATGTACTCTTTTTCCATAGTACATATTGTAAAAGATATTGGCAATAGTTTTTTGGCCGGCCGCCTGCCCGACGTCAATCTTCTTTAGGAATGTAACTGTTCACCAAACGGCATCAGGTGGAGTTGGTCCAGGTCGTTATAAGGCTCTTAGTCGTCTTTTACGACATCCACGACCAAATTAAGAGTTGGTAATATTCGTAGCCGTTACCACACAGCTTCAATCACATATCAAATGAAATTAAAATTACTGGTAAACTAAAAAAAAAAAGATTATTAATGAATTACACACCAAAGTACAGAGAGAAATATTTTATTTTCTTAATTGTATATAATATGCGAAAGGGAATGCTCCGATGGTTCGGACATGTGGAAAGAATGCCGAACGAACGTCTGGTTAAGAAGATATACAATGCGAAAGTGGAAGGATGTAGGTACCGGGGGAGACTGAGACTAACCTACCTAGACTAGATTGGTCACGTACTGAAGGAAGGTGGAGTCAAAAGTCTCCGAAACCGCCGAGCGTGTATGAAGAGAATTATGAATATTGAGGAAGCGAGTGAAGTATGCAAGGATAAAGTTCTCTGGCACTCTGTTCTCTCTGCCTACCCTGCAAGGGATATGGCGTGATGATATGTATGTATGTATATAATCAAAATTATATCTATCTTATACTCTGTATGTATGTATGTAGTAGACAAATGATGATTCATTTGTCAGTATGCAATAGATCTTGGGATATTCATATGTTGATAATCTCCAGTGCAATTTGCAATTTTTTAGCACTTATAGTTCTCCTTCCTCATCAGTTTTATCCTCAATAATTCAATATATTGTTATTATTATGGAAAGCAGTTCAACTTGAATCTTATTACGTTGTAAATATGTTAATCTCATGTGACTTTTTAAAGTAATAAATTAATATTTTATTATATATCACTAAAGACATTTATTTAGAACTAATTATATTAATATATATTTTATACATAATTGTATAAAACCTTGATTTATACAATCAATTATATTTTATTTCGATATTCTCAGTAATTTGACATATGCATAATGGCTAGTTCTTTTTGATGCTGAATATGCTATATATAATTTGTAATTATATAAATAAATTTATTCAGGTTTTACGCATATCGAAATGTTAAATACAAATGTATTTATGTATGTCAGTTTTAAATATTATATATAAATTAATGTCAAAATTTGATATAATTCGTCCCTTACTGGTAATTGATCACGCTTTAACTATCGCCGGACAGTATGACGCAACGTTTTATTATTTTTATTTTCGGCTAATGTACAAAGATTTTCTTACATGTATGGTGGCTGATTGTTTTATTATAACCCAAAACGTTTTATTTTATTACTATTTAAAGAAAAACATATTAAATGGACGATTAATACTTAGTTAGCGCGATATGTTGAAACAAACAAACTTTTCGTATTCAAAATAACATAGATTAAGGTAATATATTTCAAAATTAAAATTATAAACATTTTGAATGTCAACTATTCGTAATTACATTATAAATTCAACGCTTATAAAATAAATGTTATGCGTAATTTTAATTATTTATTATATACAAAAAAAAAACAGCCAACTTAAATTTATTTTCGACAGAGTGACGATAAACAAGGGCATGAATAGTTTCCTATTTACGGTAAAAACGTAGCACTGCACTTTTGAGTACTTTCAGGTATTGCCACCGAAGACAAAGATCTGGTACCGGTGGCCCGCTCGCACGGCGAAGAGAGGTGTTTGCAGGGTGGGTCCATGGGGTTGCGTGCCGCCTCTTCTGTCGTCCCGGATCGATTTGTCTGGACGCGACCACGATCCATGGTCCACCTTACGGAGAAAAAAAAATGTATGATAATCCCTTTTTTCCCTATGGACCTAAAAGTATAAAACTACAGAATTATTTATATTTGAGTAAAAGGTTTAATTCAGAATTTTAAAAAGATTATATCTCTCTGCCTAGGAGGTGGTGAATTGTACATGTGTAATCTTACCCGTGGGTGATCGTAAGAGACGAATAAGGGATATAAAACCCATTTAATATCTATGCAAGAGAAGGCAAAATATGAAACAAAACCCTATACCAACACGTCTGACCAGCGTGGTATAGTAGGTCAATTTCCCTCTTATTACGTAGGAGGCTCGAGCCCAACAGTGGGACGTATATAAGCTGAGATGATGATGATGATACCTGCCAAGTTTCAATACTAGATACATACAATAAAATTATATGTGGTTTTGTTTTAGGTATTTTCCCTTGTAGTAGCTAACTTGTTTACTTTCTTAAGTTGTTTTGTGGTTTTTAATCACAATTCTTCACCACAAATGATTGCTGTCCACATATTAATTAATGAATATTTACCTAAAGAAGTTATCCGTGTGGTGACGGAGTAAGAATACACCACCCCATATCTTACCCGTCTTACCCGTGGGTGATCGTAAGAGACGACTAAGGGATTTAAAATGCATATAACATCTATGCAAGAGAAGAAAAACTCAAAACAAAACCCTATACCAACACGTCTGACCAGTGCGGTTTAGTAATTTAATTTCCCTTCAATTACGAAGGAGGCCCGAGCCCAATAGTGGGACATATATGGATTGTGATGATGATGACTTAAGAAGTTAGAAAATAGCATAAATATCTTTCAAATGGAAGATGTATTATTACAACCATACAATCGACACATACATACATATCATCACGCCATATCCCTTGCAGGGTAGGCAGAGAGAACAGAGTGCCAGAGAACTCAATCCTTGCATACTTCACTCGCTTCCTTAACATTCATAATTCTCTTCATACACGCTCGCCGGTTTCGGAGACACAATATTGATATTATAAAGGTTAATCACATAAACTCGTGTTAGATGACAAATATATATTATATGACGTGACGTGGATTTTAAACCAATGTCAACACAACCTATTACTACTTGACGTCACAAATCGTTTAATTGGAAGGCCGTATCGGAAACGGGTAATTCTAATTATTCATAATGATAATTTTTTTGGAATCGATATACATAATGTTTGTTCCAAAGCGACTATATAATGAAAAAAAAAATTAAATAAACACGTACATAAATATATTGCTAATGTTGATATGTTATTTAAATATAAGCCGTGTACATATTTATTATATTTGGAGGGCATTAATTATGCATATAATATTCGATAACACCATGTCGACAAATGTCAATTTTTTAAATTATTTGAATTGATAATGTCAAATTACTTGAATAGTAATTATATTAAAATATTAGCTTCTGCCCGCGGCTTCACTCGCGTTAAAGGTTACTTTCTTAAAGATTTTCATCCCCTATTTTTATTATACCCCTTAAGGGTAAATTTTTGACGAAATTGAATGTCATACTTATTTATATCTTATCAATAGCCTAAAAAAAAGTTTTAATTTTCTGGCTTTAAACATGAGGATAATTCCTTACAACTATTCATCCCCCTTTACAACCCTTTTTTGCATTAATAAGTAGCCTATGTCCTTTATTGGACACTAGACTATCTGTGTAGCAAATTTCATTTAGATCGGTTCAGTAGTTTTGGCGTGAAAGAGCGACAGACAGACAGAGTTACTTTCGCATTTATAATATTAGTAAGGATAAGCTGCAATATAATTTGTTAAGTAATAATAATAATAATTACGCGAGCCGTAGTACCTGCCTCCGGATCTAGATGTTTTTTTTTGACAATGCTGTCATGCTAACAACGTACTAACTTTTAATAAAGAAATAAGTGCATATTTACGTGGGTGGTTTGCTTGAAAACTTATAAATAAAAAAGAATTCAACACGCGTTCAAGGAAAAATAAAACTGCTATTAATTTATTACATTATAATAAATAAATTTTATAAAATTCAATATATCGAATGAGGGGCCGTTCAAGTATTACGTAACGCAATTTGAGGGGAGAGGGGGTTCAAACAACGCGTTACGTAGCATTGTTTTTATATTAAATAAAAAACTAGGGAATTAAAATTTCCTAAGTTGGCAAGTAAATTTTTCTTTTTTAGATGATGAATAAACAACATACACATGTATTGCGAGTTTGGAATCTCTTTTTTTATTTATTATTGTCTCAAACACGTTTAAAAACGGTCACTTGGGTGTTACGTAACGTTCAGGGAGGGGGAAGGGAGGTACATATATACGTTACGGTGCGTTACATGTAGGGGAGGGAGGATCAAAAATCTTCAAAAATTGCGTTACGGAATACTTGAACGCCGCCTGATCTGATTTTAAATTGTGAAAAAATTGCTCACTTGTTGCATTTTTTTTGACAAATCAACTATAATTTGATATAAGTGGATGAATTTGTATATCTTGGATGTGGATTTAGCCGAGATGGAAGGTACACCACTGATATAGAGCGAAGAGTGAATGCGGGAAATAGAGTGAACGGAGCGTTGGGGCAACTTCTCGGCAGCCACCATCTCAGCCAGAAGGCACGTGTAGCAATACATAACGCAGTGCTTGTCCCAACATTACTGTATGGAAGCGAGAGTTGTGTATGCAGAAAAGAGTATGAAAGTAAAATTAATGCGGTCGAAATGCGATCTCTCTTCGGAAAATCTGTGGAGTTAGGCTGACCGACCGCATTCGTAACGACGACGTAAGAGAGCGAGTAGGTATGAAAGAGAGTATTGGTGTAAAGATGCGAAAGGGAATGCTCCGATGGTTCGGACATGTGGAAAGAATGCCGAACGAACGTCTGGTTAAGAAAATATACAATACGAAAGTGGAAGGATGTAGGTACCGAGGGAGACCGAGACTAACCTACCTAGACCAGATCGGTCAGGTACTGAAGGAAGGTGGAGTCAAGAGTCTCCGAAACCGGCGAGCGTGTATGTAGAGAATTATGAATGTTGAGGAAGCGAGTGAAGTATGCAGAGATAGAGTTCTCTGGCACTCTGTTCTCTCTGCCTACCCTGCAAGGGATATGGCGTGATGATATGTATGTATGTATGTATGTCTATAATCTTATATGACATTAGAGATATCTTCTTTTTTAAATAATCTTTTTTAAATTTATTTGCACTAGGGAGATAATTCAGTACAATAGTTTGTGAATCGCACTAAGGCATTGTCCTGTGTGAGAATAGAACCCATTACACCTGGCACGATAGTTTGCTATCTTTACAACCACGCTACAAACTTTACAGCTACCAGGCGATTATAGTGATGTTGTCGTTATTTCACCTCTGGTGAGCCCTATGCTTAAAAGTGGTAGCCGACAAGCTAACTGATATACGTATGTAAGAAAGGCTATCACAACAAATGGTTAATTTTTAGTCGCGCGAGAATCACTCAATTTAAACTAATATTGATGAAGAAAAGATTCTATATATATTAAATATGTCTATACATACATACATACATACATACATATCATCACGCCATATCCCTTGCAGGGTAGGCAGAGAGAACAGAGTGCCAGAGAACTCTATCTCTGCATACTTCACTCGCTTCCTCAACATTCATAATTCTCTTCATACACGCTCGCCGGTTTCGGAGACTCTTGACTCCACCTTCCTTCAGTACATGACCGATCTGGTCTAGGTAGGTTAGTCTCGGTCTCCCTCGGTACCTACATCCTTCCACTTTCGCATTGTATATCTTCTTAACCAGGCGTTCGTTCGGCATTCTTTCCACATGTCCGAACCATCGGAGCATTCCCTTTCGCATCTTTACACCAATACTCTCTTTCATACCTACTCGCTCTCTTACGTCGTCGTTACGAATGCGGTCGGTCAGCCTAACTCCACAGATTTTCCGCAGAGATCGCATTTCGACCGCATTAATTTTACTATCATACTCTTTTCTGCATACCCAACTCTCGCTTCCATACAGTAATGTTGGGACAAGCACTGCGTTATGTATTGCTACACGTGCCTTCTGGCTGAGGTGGTGGCTGCCGAGAAGTTGCCCCAACGCTCCGTTCACTCTATTTCCCGCATTCACTCTTCGCTCTATATCAGTGGTGTACCTTCCATCTCGGCTAAATCCACATCCAAGATATACAAATTCATCCACTTGCTCTAGTACATCATTACCTATTGTTACTCTTACATCTGTTCTGGTTTTATCTCTTTCAAAGACCATTATTTTGGTTTTGCTCACATTCACGCGTAGACCCCTTTTCTTACAATCTTCTGTCATTGTGTCGACTAGGGTCTGCAGGTCAGTCGCTGACTGTGCCAGCAGGACTGCATCATCTGCATAAAGCAGAGCAGTGACCACTGAGTCGCCCATCTGGACTCCCACATTCATATCGTTCAATCTTTGGAGACATTTATCCAGATATATGATAAACAGCCTGGCTGACAGAACGCACCCCTGCTTAACGCCGATATTGACGTCAAACCAAGGCGACATTCCATCATCCAGCCGCGCACAGGCTCTACAGCCCATGTAACTGGACTGCACAGCCTGTAGCAGTTTGCCGTTAATACCATACTCCGGTAAAATGTCCCAAAGTTCCTTTCGTACAACCGTGTCAAATGCTCTCTCCAGATCCACAAAACTGCAGAAAACCCTCTGACCTAGAGCCAGATGCTTCTCCACAATGTTGCGCAGAGAGAACACTTGATCCATGCATCCCCTTCCGCTCCTGAAACCTCCTTGTGTCTCACACAGTAAACCATCGGACACCATCCTCATTCTCCTTTCAATAATTTTTCCATACACTTTTGCTGCCAAACTGGTCAAGCTTATGGCTCTGTAATTTGCGCAGTCATAACGTGAACCTTTGTTTTTAAACAAAGGCACGATGACTGCGCTATTCCAGTCCCTGGGAACCATTCCCGAGCTCCAACATAAATTGAGGAGCAACAGGAACGCCTCCCAGACACAAGAGCCACCGAGCTTGATCATCTCGGCAGACACCATATCAATGCCCGCTGCCTTACCATTTTTCAAACTTCTTATCGCCCATTCAACTTCATCCATACTGATGCCATCGGAGGACGCCGTTGTCGAATGTTGATCTACTAAACCACATCCAACACCGGCGCCAACCGTAGCATCCGCATACATATCGCCAAAATATTCACTCCATCGGCTTAACACGTCTTGTGTTTGTGTAAGAATGTCTCCACCTTTAGACCTTATTTTATTCATTCTGAAGGCTGACCAACCACCCCGAGACTTCTTCACCTCCCTCCAAAAGAGTTTGGTGTTACCCTCGAAGTTTTTAGTCAGCCTATCTTCTGCACTCATACTTGCTCTATCACGTTTCTCTTTCACTAAGGCCTTGGTGTCATTCTTACATTGCCGATATATTTCTTTCTTCTGTTCAGTCATACTGTCATTCAGATTCAAAGAAGAGACATAGTCCAGCCACGCTTTCTTCTTTTGCTCTACGGAAGCTGCCACTTCCGCATCCCACCATGCATCACCATTTGTTTTTCTATGCTTCTTTGAACTTCCACATACTTCTTTCGCTGTATCTACCATACTCTCTTTCAATACTCTCCAGCATTCTTCAATGTCCGATTGCGGCTGGCTTGCCATCGTCAGCCGTTCTCGGACACCCTCTGCATACTTTTCTCTTACACACTCTTCTTGCAACCTTTCAACCTTTATTCTTTCAAGCCCTCCGAAGTGGACACGCTCTCGCCAGTGCCTCCACTTTCTGAACAGACCACTAAATCTCGCAATAACGAGATAGTGGTCCGTGTCGACTGTGGGGCCCCTGTAGGCTCTTGCGTCCAATATTTTGCTTCGGAGGCGACTGTCTACCAAAATTAAATCTATTATGCTTTTCTGTTCATTCCTTCTCCATGTATACATATGGATGTCCTTATGTTGGAAAAATGTGTTTGACACAATAAGGTTTCTCTCCATGCATACATCCGCTATGAGCCTACCTGCGTCGTTTACTCTCTTATCACCAAATGGACCAAGTATGTCCTCATAGTCGGGACGCTTGGTCCCCACCCATCCGTTCAAATCTCCGCATACAATCACGCGTTCACTGGTTTCTGCCATATCCAGAACTTCCCTAACATTGTCCCAAAACTTCTCTAGGTCTGATGCCACCGAGGATCCTACGGGAGCATATGCTACAACCATGAATACCTTGGTGACACCTAGTTTTATACGGACCCAGAGAAGTCTGGGATCATACATTCCGTAATCCTTCACACCTGAGGCCAAGCGAGAGGACAACAGCACTCCTACCCCCATGCTGGCTCGATCGCTCTGTGGTACACCAGACCACAGAGCCATCCCGCCACCAGGAAGATCGCAGGCGTCGCTGCCCCTTCGCTTGGTCTCTGTTACACAGAGCACGTCTAGCTGTTTGTCCGCCATGACGGATATCAGCTCGTGCAACTTACCTTCCACACAACCTCTTACATTCCACGTGCCCACCCGGCACTCCGTTCTCCTCGACTCGCCTAACTGGGCAAGGCGTGATGGGTGGCGGCCCCCATCGCCGCAACTGCCGATGTTCGTACCGACGGGGGCGGGTCGGTACGCGTCGCCTCCGGGGGACGCCCTAACCCGCATTGCGGTACGCATTTCGAGCCGGATTAGCAGTCTAATTAGACTGGCAGGGGACGCGAACGAGCACGCTCCGGACTATGCCCCCCAAATATGTCTATATATGTCTATATATATATATATATATATATATATATATATATATATATATATATATATATGTATATATATATATATATATATATATATACATATATATATATATATATATATATATATGTATATATATACATATATATATATATATGTATATATAAATGATTGCAGAGCAATTAAATATCGTGTGTGTACTAAGGTAAATTATGAACAGAAAGTTGTACGTTTGCTAACGGTTGGGGATTCCCTCTGCACACGAGAGGATTAACCTCACACCGGTAAATTAAAAATCACAGACGTCAATAGTGTGTCATAGTTTACTAAGAAACCGTTGGGTTGGGAAAGTTTCCATCCATAGTATACCATGCATGGAAAATTAGGCAGCGTGTTCTTTCTATATATGTTACTATATAATATTGTGAGCCTCCTTCATAATGAATATGGCAAGATGATATTAAGATGTATAGCAAAATTTAATAGTAAATCAATACAATGCTAATCAGATAGTTTGGTATCATCATCATAGCTCATATATCTACGTTGGGCTCGAGCCTCCTTCACAATAAGAGAGATTGACCTACAATACTGTGTTAGATATTGTATGGTAAGTCAATATCTCGTATACTCTACACATAGTAAGGTTTTACTTCAAATTTTCTTAATTTTTTAGTAGTTTAACTATATATACTTTTCAATCAATCCTCTTGTATAATCCCCAAGAAGATAGATGTGAACTGCGTTCATCTATGTTTAAAATAAGCTAATTGTAAAAGACATTGTGTTTATAAAAACACGATTACGAGCGAAAAATGATTATCATAAGTGAGATTTCATTCCGTGACACGGTGTCATTGTGTCACACGGTGTCGTTCACGGTGGTGTAAGTGGCAGCACGATTGGAACGGATTTCCAATAGGTATGGGTTCGAATCCCACTTGTGATAATCATTTTTGACTCGTAATCGGGTTTTTATAAATAATCAAGCATATTAAATACTAAATTTCAATAATTTGGATATTGTGTTTAAAATCAATATTTAATTATTTTAAAACTTATTATAATTGTGACCTCGTCTCATCGTTTTCCTTCGTTTCGCTAGATTTGTCGACATTTACCAGCATCGCCCCTCTATTATAGGTTACTCTGGATTTTTTTTTCAATTCTACCCATATAGATTTATAGATTTACAATTCACAAAGGATAACTGCATTTTAAAATAGCGCAGGCAAATAGTTATCGAGATTGGCATGCTCAAAATTAGCTTAGTATGAAAAATGTTATTAATTAATAACACTAAAAATGTTGTTTGAAAAACCTTCATTCTATAATCTATACGATTTTAATAAATTTTAGAAAGTGGGGTTAATGTTCATTCATTATTAAGACTATTTACCTTGGATGAAGGACAGGATAGTCGCTGACATTATCATCTAAAAAATGGGTGATCGTAAGAGATCACTAAGGGATGTAAAACGCATATAACATATATGCAAGAGAAGGTAAACTCAAAACGAATCCCTATACTAATACGTCTGACCACCAGCTAGTATAAAAGGTCAACTTCCCTCCCATTTTTAAAGAGGCTCGACCCCAACAGTGGGGCATATATGAACTAAGATAATGAGTTCAAAAGTTTATTGAATTATATCACGGCTACTATTCTTATTTTGTGTAGTCATCATTCATCATTCTCTTACTCTTATCTCAATGACTTGGGGTCGATACAATATGTACTCTTTTTACATAGTACAGATTGTAAAAGTTTTTGGCAATAGTTGTATGACACGCCGAATGTAATTGTTGACCAAATGGCATCAGATAGAGTTGGCTCAGGTCGTTATAAGGCTCTTAGTTGTCTTTTACCATATCCATGAGAAAAGTAAGGGTTGGTAGTATTCGTAACCGCTACCACAAAGCTAAGGTACTGTTAGTATATACTTAAATGTATATGTAGAAACTTATATTTATAGCTGATATTATTGATTTGATTGGCGATATGTCAACTGCATAAATAGCATAATAGTTTAGTGACCGTAGTGGTTAATATAGAACGCTATGAGTTCGATCCCTACGCAGAATAGTCGTCTCTGCCATTTCAAAGCGATCATTGCTCATTTATTCTGTGTTTGACCTTTGTGTAATGACGGAGTAAGAATATAATTCACTACGCCCTTATCTTGCTCTTTAATGTCGTAAAAGACGACTAAGGCATATAATTAGACAAATCCGCTGAGTTTCTTGCCGGATCTTCTCAGTAACGGTCTCATGCCGATCCGGTGGTAGTTTATTAGATTAAATTTAAATATAAAAAAAATGACAATATTTAAGTGCCCTCGCAGGGTTTATGCATAATAAATGAATTTGAATTTTGAATTAATTTCGTTCTTACTGTGAAGGAGACTCAAGCCCAACAGTGGGACTATAATATGAAGTCAGACGATGATGCATTGTGTGTTTGTAATTTTAAGTTAGTATTTCCACCGCGATTCAAGCGTTAGTGCAAGGTATTGTCTTAATACAAATACTACGTGGTATTAGAACAAAATAATAAGCGCAAATAACTACAAATCAAATATGGAATAGTTATAGTAATGAGTTTTGATATTGCTAAGCTCCAGCGAAACTATTTCTCTAATAAATTATCTTTATATTATAACTAACCTAACCTAACCACGCGTTGCTGTGGCTAAGGTAGTCTCAGTTACACGTGGTGGTTATGCTGATAAATTGTAGCTTTTATGAAACGTTTGTACGTTTAAAATAGCGCCATTTATTAAATACTTACTCAATCCAGTCAACAGATACCGCCATCTGTTATACTCGTTTGAAGATAACAGATAATTATGACAGACAAATAATTTATATTAAAATAATATTGCTACTATAAATTGAGATGGAAGCTATTCTATCTTTTAAGTTGGATCAAACTACACATGACGTGCAAATTTGATTAAAATCGGTTAAGTAGTTTAGGAGTCCATCGCGGACAAACAACGTGACGCGTAATTTATATATATTAAGATAAGTCGGAATGTCCACACAACGCAAGACCAATACTCATCTTACGCTCATTTTAAGTAATACTCAATCCAATATTAAAGATACCTTACAACAATAGTATGCATCATGTATTTAATTTTATTTTGTTCAATTAACATCAAGGTTATGAGTATTATCACCTTGCCTTGGTGTTACATAAAATTTAGCACTGTGAAAAACAGTGTTATTCTTACATTTTGGCAACCTACAAATAATTAAATTACAATTCGAAAGTGGAAGGATGTAGATACCGAGGGAGACGGAGACTAACCTACCTAGACCAGATTGGTCATGTACTAAAGGAAGGTGGAGTCAAGAGTCTCCGAAACTGGCGAGCGTGTATGAAGAGAATTATGAATGTTGAGGAAGCGAGTGAAGTATGCAAGGATAGAGTTCTCTGGCACTCTGTTCTCTCTGCCTACCCTGCAAGAGATATGGCGTGATGATATATATGTATGTACAAATAATTATGTTGAAGATTAGTGTAAAATTGAAATAAGCTTAAGATACATATGTGCCAAAATGTATTAACTTAACAGATTGTGTCAGCAAATATTTTTCTGGGCCTCATAAATACGCTATA
Source organism: Lymantria monacha (assembly GCA_905163515.2). NCBI lineage: Eukaryota > Metazoa > Arthropoda > Insecta > Lepidoptera > Erebidae > Lymantria > Lymantria monacha. Next base: position 46,162,504 of record LR991081.1, on the reverse strand, counting down.
GTAAAAAAGATAACAAAAAGTGTGCTATTGAAGAATATTAATTACAGTAAGACCATTGAACGCACGCCTTAATTAACCTAAAGGACAGTAATAAAGTCACTTTACAATGTATTGCTCGTTTAGAAATTGTTTATTTTATCTTAAATCATCATGTATTTCGAAGCCTTGTTTACACACATCATGATGCAATACGAGTATACATAATTCTACCAAGACTTATAGAAATAATCTGTTAAATAATCAAGTATAAGTATATGTACTCGTACATCACTTGAAAAATTCATTACTGCTGTATATTTCAAATATTCGAATAGAATATCGTTTTTGTTTTTGGTAATTGTTTATCTTTTTTATTATTAATTCAATTAGTGTCTTATTTATTCAATTAATTGAATTGTTTGTTTATGTAAACAAACTAATTACTAATTTATTTATGTAGTATAACTTTCGCCTTTTAGTTACAAGCTCATGTAATAAAACGTACCGCCTTGCTATCCTGTCTAACGTTAACTTCCTCATTTACCTTCAACGTCATTGCCGTTTAGATTGTGTTGGACGGTAACAAACGCAATAACTCTTGGACATCTGGGATTCAAATCAGCTATCATGGTGATTTACAATAATTATTCAAAGTTCATTAAATGTTAATTTTTTTATTGCTTATGGTGGCAAACGAACAAGCTGCATAACTGATGGTAAGTGTCACTGCCGTCCATAGACCTTTGCAATACCAAGGGTACAGCTAAGCCGCTGCCTACCAAGAAAAATCTCAAAATCACCCAGTTGGGCTTCCGGCTCTCTCGCTTACCGAACGAAGTGCAATAGCACATGCCATTACTGAGACGTCGATTTTCTACGATAGTGTGTTACTACCTCGGACGGATAGGCCGGCTGTATACAGAGAACTGTCAATAGCGTTATCTTACCACTATGATTTCCCGTGTGGGGACGGTACAATACAATGTGTTACTAATCCTAGCTTTCTCACGGTAGTAGTATAAATCGAGTGAGGAATCACAAAATGAAAGGGCAGCAGCATTCTTCTAGCAAAAAGTCATAATACTCATTGTGAACTAAAATTCCAGTCAAGTGCGACTACTATTGCATTATCCTTACTTAGGGATACTTTTGTCTTATAGTGAACACCGATAGTGTGATAGTTTGGAATTATTTTTTAAAAAAGTTTTAATTTTTTTTTTTTTTGATTATCATAACGTCTTAATTTTGGTTTTTACTTGCCTGAAATTGGGTAAGTAGTCAACATTCTCAACTTAACTTCTTAAAGAATGGATTTTGTTGGCATTTGATTTGTGAAAGGATGTAGGTACCGGGGGAGACCGAGACTAACCTACCTAGACCAGATTGTTCAAGTACTGAAGGAAGGTGGAGTCAAGAGTCGCCGAAACCGGCGAGCGTGTATGAAGAGAATTATGAATATTGAGGACGCGAGTGAAGTATGCAAGGATAGAGTTCTCTGGCACTCTATTCTCTCTGCCTATCCTGCAAGGGATATGGCGTGATGATATGTATGTATGTATGTATGTTGATCATCTTCGCTAATATAATGGTAGTGGTAGGGCCACATTAGGTAGTGTAGTAGGTCAATTTCCCTCCCATTATGGAGGAGGCCCGAGCCAAACAGTGGGACATATATGGGCTGAGATGAGATGATGGCATAATAGAAAAACATCATGTAGAATTATAAAGTGATATTCATAACTATATATATATATATATATATATGTATATATAGTAAAATATATTAAAACATTAAAATTGGATAAATAAATAAATAGTTACGAACATTTTCTTTTTTAATAAACTTAAATTTCATTTACATAACAAAATAAAAAAAAAAGCCGGTTACGTAGCTGATATTCAGAGACCATGTTTTAATGTCATCGCTGGTGATATCTGTTGGTCATAGACTTGATTCCGTTTAGTCACGGATTAAAAATATAATTCACTACCATGTTGCCTGTGAGTGTCGTAAAAGATGACTAGACTAGTCTATGAGGTCTGTGTAAGAGAACCAAAACTCAGCATGAAATGAAATGAAATCTTACAGGATGTTTTGTATAGTTTACTATATATCTACTAGGCTAGTATTCTAGCCCATCTGACCGGCGTAGCGTTCAAATTCATACTCCTTCTGGAAGAGGCTAGTATTAGTAATAGTAAGAGCTGAAATGAATAAATGAAATGAAGACTTGGTTTTAGATTTCGCATAATATAGAAGGAGAAAATTTCAAGTTTCTGCGAAGTTAAGTTCGATTCTATTAGTCCGCCGAATATTTGAAAAGAAAAACATTCAACATAAATATTATATATTTTTTTTTGTCATTTATTATTACGAGCTGACCCAAAAGACGCTTAGCTGTACAAATTAAAGTACATTTTTTTTTGTATCTCTTAATTGTTAGCCTCAGATGGCTATGACAACTTTACCCGGACTGTGGATGAGCGCTGAGGGCTCTCAACCCGTCAATTAAAGTACATAAAAAATTCTTACTAATATTATAAATGCGAAAGTAACTCTGTCTGTCTGTCGCTTTTGCACGCCAAAACTACTGAACCAATCTAAATGAAATTTGGTGCACAGATAGTCTAGAGTCTGATAAAAGACATAGACTACTTTTTAATGCAAAAAACAGAGTTGCAAAGGGGGATGTAAAGTTGTAAGGAATTATCGCCATTTTTTAAGCCAGAGGCTTGAAACTTATTTTTAGACTATTGATTAGATATAAATAAATATGACATTAAAATTTCATAAAAAAATACCCTTAAGGGGTAAAATAAAAATAGGGGATGAAAAACTTAAGAAAGTAACCTTTTACGCGGGCGAAGCCACGGGCAGAAGTTAGTAAATATATAATTCCAAAAATATATATAGAATTAGTGTCCTATAACCATCATCGCATTAGTGCCTTTCTAATGTAATCGGTTTGGTCATTTGTTGTATTTGATATAAAATATTTTAAATGTTAATATTTTAATTTTATTTTATGATAATCTAGATATATCTAGTTAATGTATACAATATTTACTTATTTTATTGATATTTTATTCATTAACTAACTATCAGAGTCTAATTTTAAATATGTATTGATTTATGCGCAAAATATATAGTTTTAAAATATAAATATCTGAATAACCGAGCCTTGCTCGGTATTTTCTTGTTAGTGTGTTTTGGAAGATATATTTAAATATAACAAAAAAAAAATTAAAAATTCAAAAAGTAAAAATAGAAACTAAAAAATGTATCGAGCAAAATGGAGCGAAAATCACGTTTATTGTATGGGAGCACCCCTTAAATATTTATTTTATTTTGTATTATAGTATTTGTCGTTATAGCGGCAACAGAAATACATCATCTGTGAAATTTTTTGTCTGGCTGCTGTCTAACTATTATGGTTCATGAGATACAGCCTGGTGATAGACAGATGAACGGCCGGACGGATGGGCAGCGAAGTCTTAGTTATAGGGTCCCGTTTTACGCTTAGGGTACGGCACCCTGAAAAGGTTGAACTCACATAAAAGCTTGGTACAATGGAAATACTCTTTAAAATTGGAATATCTCGAAACTCACAATACTGTATTAATATGGCATTTGAAAGTTTTTAAACTATAAAATTTTAAGACACGGCGTCATAGGAACATAGAGTTTGAAATTTTAAATATAATATAGAGAATTATATTTGAAATGAGATGATGAATTAATGAATTTGTTCCATGCGATTACTAAGCTTTGTTTCTAAACATGAACATGTTTTAAAATTTAGTGGAAGCAAAAGGTGGATGATGAATTGATCTAATAATGCATACGGTTATTTATTTTTGAGAAAACATTAAAGTTGTCATTTATTAGGGTTAAAACTTTGATTATAAAATTTTACAAGTAGTTTTGCAGTAAAGCAGATGAAATTTTTTAAAGTACTAGCTTCTGTCCGCGGCTTCGCCCGCGTAAATATCTATTATTATATCTATTCAATAGCCTAAAAATAACTTTCAAGTTTCTGGCTTTATAAATGACGACACTTCCTTACAACTTTGCATCCCCCTTTACAACCCTTTTTTGCAATAAAAAGTATCCTATGTCCTTTGTCAGGTCCTAGACTATCTATGTACCAAATTTCATTTAGATTGGTTCGGTGGTTTTGGCGTGAAAGAGCGACAGACAGACAGAGTTATTTTTGCATTTATAATATTAGTAAGGATTTGGCATCAAGTGCTTATTAGCAGATGCTATAATAATATTTTAGAAAATTTTAGTAACATTTTGCTTTTTGTCCTTTATTACAAAATTATAATTTGTCCTTAGTTATAAAATTATAATCTAATTATTACAGATACAATAAATGTATCTGTAATAAGTAGATTAATCACGAAATTCACCTTGCCTTTCTCAATAATTTCTTTAATTAGTGAAGAAGAAAAGTATTACCTGTTTCCAAGTACATTGTGTAATTAATTATTATCTTGTTCCTAATTAACATGAAAACAAAGAAATTACTAAACGGTAAACTCGAGCAATGCCATAAATTAAAAAAAATATATATATTAGCAATATTGTAGGTTATTGTAGGTTTCCTCGCTTTAAATTATGATAAATTAAAGCAAACCATAATTATATCAATTAACAATTATTTATTCTCATGATTGCCTCCAACACAGATGAAACCTGAATATTGAACTGAAATGTTGAATAAATTTACATTATCTCAAGTAAGGAAACAAATTTGTTTGAATTTAAAATTAACTGTGCGCATTGTACAATTAAAATTTTCCAATAGAAGGCAATCTTCATGATGCTGATGTTTCATCATATTTACATTTCCTGAAGTTATTATCGGACTTTTTTAATTAATATTAGGTTCTTATAGTTTATAAAACCATGTTTAATAATCACACAACGAACTTATCAATACTGTTTTGGAATACAGCTAAAACAAAGTAGAAACACAATTCTTTATTTTGGTCAAAAATTTATTAATGTATATGCATACTTTTAACTGAATATAAATAAACTATTAATTAATTAAATTAATTAGTTTTGAGTGCGATGTGTTTTATAATCATAGACGAATTAATCCGTGTGGTGACGGAGTGAGAATACAATTCACCACCACCCTTTCTTATCCGTGGGTGATCGTAAGAGACGACTGAGGGATAAATATGCATATAATATTTATGCAAGAGAAGGAACACTCGAAATAAAATCCTATACCAACACGTCTCAGTAGCGTGGTATAGTAGGTTAATCCCACTCCCATTATGGAGGAGGCCCGAGCCCAACAGTGGGACGTATATGAGCTGTGATGATGATGATGATGTGTTTTATATGAAACTGACAAATCTCCGGTATTTTATATTGAGATAATCACTGGTATAATGTTGATTTTAGACATAATAAATGTTCAGAGGAAGTAACCTTCACCTTCTTTACAGTTCGTATTATATATACATCGTAACATACGTACGTATGACTTACATATCTATGTCAGTTTTATTACGGAAGTCAAGTTTTATATACCGCTTTGCAACCAATCCGTCTATGATTATACTGAGTGCGTACGCTTTGCACTACATATCGCAAATATATCTATCCATTTAAGTTGTTGACCTTCGAATACAAATTTATACTGGTATATCCAAGGGGTTTTGAAACAATGCACTTAACTGCATTATAATTAAACCAACCAACGATTTTTTGTGGGTGTTTTGCTGAATAGTATTTTTTTTAATATCTTTACATATTTTTTTTTCTAAACGTAGTAATTTGGCATTTGTAGTTGTAATTTGGTACATTTGGCATGAAAATCTCACGATTGTTTTAGTGGAGAGAATAAACTTGAGATATAAACTCACTCAATACAAGCAGGATTGGCTTGTTCTAGTGAAAATCAGAAGAGAAAATAATTGAATTTATATTTCTGTATGCAGTTCCACATCCATTAAACTGCTTATTATACCCTGCTCATCCCGTGATAATTTAGAGTATGACTAAAACTCGTTGTTGTGTGTATTATACCCTTGTTGATATTATACCACTGTGTCACTGTTATATGTTAGAGATATTATAAGCTATTATTACAAATAATAAGTAGCTCAAAATTTTGTAAACCAGATGACTTCAAAGCTTAGCTGCGCGATAGCGGCTACGAATACTACCAACCCTTACTTTGTTCGTGGTTATCGTAAAAGACCACTAAGAGCTTTAGTCATAAAACTATTGCCAATAACTTTTATAATATGCCTTTATAATAATATACAAATACAGTGTTATCATAGCGTCCGCCCTCAAACGGTTAACCTCTCTGCGGTTGGTGGACTAATCCCGGTCCATCTACTCACGACCTCAGGTAGGGAGACATCAAACGTTGGTACTCACGCCTGCACTGCCCTTTTTTTCTTTTCTTTCGTGGACCATGGTTGTGGTCGCGCCCCGACCAATCGATCCGGGGCGACAAAAGAGGCGGCGCGCAACCCCATGGACCTACCCTGCAAACACCTCTCTTCGCCGTGCGAGCGGGCCACTGGTACCCGATCTTTGTCTTCGGTGGCCCGCTGCCTGCACTGCCCTACGCGCCGGTGGTAAAGTTTGTTAGCGTAGTGAGTTTCCTCTCTGGCACGCTCTGCCACCTCCTTCTGCGAGATGACTGCTTCACAGAAGTAGACGACCGCGTCGTAGTTTCTGACGCGGTCGAACATCATCTTAGCGATGGTCAGTACCGATGATTACAATGTGTTTACAGCGTTACTCTGCTCAGGCCACGCAAACCTCGAGCGTGTGGTGCAGTGTGTCTTCGTCCCAATTACTGTGGTGGTAGGATGGTGTCCTCTTCCTCCACGCAACCGTGTGCATGGACTTGCCCAAGCACTCAGGCCCAGTCAATACTTGCATCAGTTGAAAGAAGAGGATCCCGTGGCGCCGACCCAACCACTTGCTCGCCTTGACAGTCGAAACACCAAACTGAGGCCTCTCCAGCCGGACTGCCCAACTGGCAATAACGTCTCGGTGAGCAACTCAGCCAAGCGGCCTACTCGCTGGGCGAGACATTACCGCCTTCAGCCACCAACAGATACCTGTGTTTTTACTCAGTACTATCTGTTGCCGAGGCGTCTATGGGGCTGGCCACGGATGTCAAGGAGTCGGTTCCAGTGGCCGGCCCCAAGGCAATGGAAAGGGAACACGTGGGATTATAAGACTGTACGCCATCCTTTCGACGCCCTAGACGAAAAAAAAAACCTAAAACCTAACCTAAACCTGTGTTTTTACTCAGTACTATCTGTTGCCGAGGCGTCTATGTGGCTGGCCACGGATGTCAAGGAGTCGGTTCCAGTGGCCGGCCCCAAGGCAATGGAAAGGGAACACGTGGGATTATAAGACTGTACGCCATCCTTTCGACGCCCTAGACGAAAAAAAATCCTAAAGCCTAAAACCTAACCTAAAACCTAGACGAAAAAAAAAATAAAGAAACTTTTAGATGATGCAAAGTCCAATAAAATCATTTTCATGTCTCATAATAAAATATCCTACATATAAATTAAAGTCATGAAAACCAATATGGCTACTTGTTACTTAAACTATGCAGTATGCCGTCTGTGTTATTAAAGATTACTATTATCGCATTGTCTTTTTGCAGTATGATTTATAATAATATATACCTACTTGCGAGAGAGCCGGAAGCCCAATTGGGTAGGTTGCGGGATTATAATAGTAGGCAGTGGCCTAGCCCACTGCCTACTATTATATAGCTAGTACACACATACATACATACCATCACGCCATGTCCCTTGCAGGATAGGCAGAGAGAACAGAGTACCAGAGAACTCTATCCTTGCATACTTCACTCGCTTCCTTAACATTCATAATTCTCTTCATACATGCTCGCCAGTTTCGGAGACTCTTGACTCCACCGACTCCACCTTCCTTCAGCACAAGACTGATCTGGTCTAGGTAGGTTAGTCTCGGCCTCCCCCAGTACTTACATCCTTTCACTTTCGCATTGTATATCTTCTTAACCAGACGTTCGTTCGGCATTCTTTCCACATGTCCAAACAATTGGAGCATTCATTCCCTTTCGCATCTTTACACCAATACTCTCTTTCATACCTACTCGCTCTCTTAGGTCGTCGTTATGAATGCGATCGGTCAGCCTAACTCCACAGATTTTCCGTAGAGATCGCATTTCGACCGCATTAATTTTACTTTCATACTCTTTTCTGCATACCCAACTCTCGCTTCCATACAGTAATGTTGGAACAAGCACTACGTTATGTATTGCTACACGTGCCTCCTGGCTGAGGTGGTGGCTACCGAGAAGTTGCCCCAACGCTCCGTTCACTCTATTTCCCGCATTCACTCTTCGCTCTATATCAGTGGTGTACTTTCCATCTCGGTTAAATCCACATCTAAAATATACAATATATATATATATATATATATATATATATATATATATATATATATATATATATATATATATATATATATATATATATATATATATATATATATATATCGGTTATAGTAAAGGTCCATGAGCGGCAGTGACACTTATCATCAGTTGTGTTGCTTGCTCGTTTGCCACCACAAGCAATAAAAAAAGAAAACTTACACATGAATAACCCTACTCTACTGACTATACGAAATGGAAAGCAAATAATTAATAGATCAATAGGGAAAAAAATATGTTGATTGCGAGTCGCGAATCTACAACCTTATTATTGCATAATTTACTCATTCGTCATTATTCACAGTTAACTATACTGTCGTCATCAATTGACCTTAACCGGTTCTTTACATGCTAATCGTTTTTTGCAGTATGATTTATTATTGTTAATATGAGTTGTTAATAGTTTTAATATGAGTTATGATGAGTCGCGAATCTACAACCTTATTATTGCATAATTTACTCATTCGTCATTATTCACAGTTAACTATACTGTCGTCATCTATTGACCTTAACCGGTTCTTTACATGCTAATCGTTTTTAATATTATAAAATTAAAATGTAAAATTTCATTAAACATATGCGTCTTAATATCGTTAGGCAAAAAACTATTGGCATAATTTTTATATATGACCTTTTAAAAAATCTTATTTCCTCTTGATTTATCTAAATGCACGTAATGGCTACGTAAAACTTAGTATTTTTATTCTATACTAGCTTTTGCCCGCGACTTCGTCCACGCAGAAGTCATCTCTGACAGAGTTAAATAGAAAAAGCAATGCAAGGTGTTGAAGGTTTGTCGCTAGGATGATAATCAACAGCGTCAGAAACTGGGATGCGTTGAGGTGTTGATTCTACGAGTTAGTTATTTAACGCAATTAGGCAATAGGGTGGGTCCGAGAGAAAATATTCTACGTTGACACGCTCTACCGTTGGTGCTTTGGGCGGCGAAAGCGTGAGTACCTGTATTTAGGTTCACTGCATGAGGGCTTCGACTCGAGATGATACCCGGTTGCGGTGGCACGCCCGCACAACGTAGATGTACGTGTACGGCGCGCGTGTGTCTATATACCATAGCCGGTCACTAAAGAAAAAGGTGGTTCAATGTTCTATTCATTCTACAAATTATATTGCCATTAATATACTATTTACGGTATGACCATGGGATAAAAATATAATTATCGCCACCCTTTATTTGACTGTTATGTTTCACCAGCAGACTTGCGATCTCGTTAGATATGATTTATTATTTATTTTTTTAGTCAACATTTTTGAAGCTAAACTTAACCTGTATCTTAAACTATTAGGCAAGAACCTATTATCGTCTACTATGTGTATCGTATGAGCTCTCACGCTGGCATTGGTCGCCACAACGGCACTGGTGCGGCGTTGATGGAGAGGGAGAGAGAAACACGTGTTTATTTATTTTTACCGAAGAATATTTGTACGTAATTTGAAAAGAATCGATAAAGAAATTTTCTTCCCATACACACTTGCCGCTTTGTTACACCCCCATAGAGGCGGAATTCATAAAATCCTTTCATATTGAATTTCTATGTCATAAATAAAAACGTGCTTCAAAATTTAATGTTTCTAGCTTTAATAGTTTCGGCTTGCCTACCGCCAAACGTTTGAACGATTCATTACCATGAGTCGTTCAACCCGCTTCACAGACCTAATTTACACGACCAGAGGGTGAAAATTGACAAATGCCGGATATTACCCTAGAATATTTGATTCGACTCGTAATTTGAAAAGAATCAATAAAGATTTTTTTCTCTTCATACAAAGTTTGACACTCTGCTCCACCCCCTTAGGGGTATAATTTCGTAAAATCCTTTCTTAGTGAATCTCTACGTCATATAAAGAAACGACAGTCAACATTTCAAGTTGCCAGCTTCAATAATATCGGCTTGGCGCTAATGATTTAATGAGTTTAGACGACTCATTAAATCACCCGCTTTGCAGGCCTAATTTACACCAATTTTTATGTTTATTTTACACCAATTTTTATGTTTATTTATTTTTACTGAAGATAATTTGTACGTAATTTGAAAAAAAATGATAAACATTGAACATTTTTTAAATTGACATAACTTTTTTTTTTATAAACCAATTGACATAAAATAAAGCCTAAATGTTAAGTGAAGTTTCCCACAATATTTAGTGAAAACCGCGTCTATCTATCTATCGGATAAGCCGTTTCTGAGATTAGCGTGCACAAACACACAGACAAACAGACAAACAGATAAACAGACAAACATTTTAAAAATTATTGTTTTGTGTTCTATTAGTGTTGATAAAGGTCCCAGTAATATTTTTTTTTATATATCTTCCATGTACAGACAGCGACCCGTTACATTTTTATTATATGTATAGATATAAAGAAAAGGCAGCAATCTCGAAAATAACATAAATTACTCGAATAAAAGGCTACTGAAAGCTTTTAAACGAGGGTGCAAGTCTTGAGGCAAAAACAAGCGACACTAAAATATACGTAGAATCATTGTTTTGAGTCGGCTATAACTTGGGCACACTTAGTTCAACCGTCTGGTAAAGGCCGCTTGGAGCTTCATAACCTGACCTAACCAACCTCATAAAGTAACTATCTAAATAACATAATTTACCTAAGTGATTTTGTCTAACGCTGAGACATAGCGTTAAAACCATAGAGTTATATGTATAGAGAAGCTATCTCGAATAAATATTTTGTTCCATTTTGGTAACAGTTAACCTAAAGTCCGCTGCAGTGCTAAAAGAATAAATAGGTAATCTAACGCGAACATTGAAGCACACAGCGCTAGATCGCTTTATAGTTGTAATTTTCTCGCGACCAAAACGTCGTACAGATTGCAGTACAGTTTAGTCGAACAAAGCAAGTGTTCGGAACGCGAAATCTAGTACGTAGTACATATACATATATCGATGGTTAAAACTTTATAAACCAACATGCCACCTATCCAAGTAGTAAATTTAAGTGGATATACAAAATAAGAATTTTTTTACTTGTAATAGTTTTTTGTAACACTGGTTCGGAATGTGATCTTATTGATAAAAAGCTAACACGAAATCTTTGTAGGCGCGTATTCTAATAAGTTAATACTACTAATTACATGAAGTAGATTGATATTAAAAATAGTCTAATGAATTTAAATTCAAGTACATACATATGTATATTATTTTACATTTGATCTACATTGTTTAGCTAAGGCTCTCTATACCTTCATCATCACAGCCCATATATGTCCCACTGTTGGGCTCGGGCATTCTCCGTAATGGGAGGGAAATTAACCTACTATACCGCGCTGGTCAGACGTGTTGGTATAGGGTTTTGCTTCGAGTTTTTCTTCTCTCGCATAGATGTTATATGCGTTTTATAACCCTTAGTCGTCTCGTACGATCACCCACGGGTAAGATAGGGGGTGGTGAATAGTATTCTTACTCCGTCAGCACACGGAAGTCTATACCTTAGTACGAAGAAAAATATTTTGTTTATGCCAAGACTGTAACATACACATACAAATACATTAGAAAATGTTTAATCTAATGTAATAATGAAGTACTATTTCCTGTACTCAATCAAATACTGTAAACTAAAAAAATACTTCAGCCATAATTCCGGTGATAAGCTCCTGTATCCTTTAGAGGAAACTTGACTAATTACGCACTAACTAAACCGCCTCGTAACACCCACATTGTGATATGTGATTTAATCACAAATCGCAATTAATATGTAATCAGATGATAAAATTTTCAATGTAAAGGTGATTACTAAACGTTACTAGTCTATGTATATGTACAAAACAAAGTTGTGTTAGTTACACTACTTAAAAGTCAAGAACGGCGGGACCAATTTTTATTGTTTTCCAGCTTTTGGATATGTCTTTGTCGGGAATAAGATTAAAATATCATATTCATTAACAAAAAAATTATAATAAAAAAAAACATCATTCATTCGTTTGTTCATGACATAAAAAAAAACGCAACTGACAGCTCACGTAATGTCGTTTATAGTTTGTTTTGAGAATATTCAGATTTATAGAGATTAGACAATGAACCGACATGACTGACGACTAAAATATAAATCTATTATAATTTTTTAAACTTATTTTACTTGACATTGGCGAAGTTGTGGTTAATCACTCACAGAGGCCATTCATTAAGAACAAGAAGAAGAAGAAGTTTGTTTTGACAATACCGCGGATTATTAAATACTTTGGACTCTATGAGTAGACGTCACACGTACAAGAGGTATTTTTATTAATATTATGTTATTTGTTTAAAATTACATAAAAATTACAAAATTTTGCATTCTACATTAGTCTTTACATTAGTTAGATATAAATTACCGTAGAAAAGTGTAAATTTGTATATAAAATTGGGTAAGTATTGTTTTTGACATTACGTTTTCATTTGTTTGCGTTCATTTATTTTTTTTGTTTTGGTAATAATTTTATAAGAAGCCGAAACGGAGAAGGAGTTGTGGATGGATCCCCAGGACCCAGATCCACCAGATCCGACTGATCCTCCTGATCCTCCAGACGATCGGAGTAAGAGCAAAGTTAGCAGTATAGTTTCTGGTGCTAAGCGTAATCTCGATGATATTCAAGGGCAAGATAGTTCAAATATTGCCAAAAAAGTTATTATTGACAAAGATATGGCTGTAGCTTCTATACAAAATATATATGTTCATCCTAGATTAGTTGTCGGCATAAAAGCATACACAGATATTGACAATGGTCCTTTTATTGTTCACGTCTCCAGAATAGAGCCAGATCTGGTTACAGGCACTGTTATCCGACCCATTAAGTTTGGCCAGTTTTTATTCCGTAACAAGATAAATAATATTTGTACCGATGGAGTCAAGGCAGTCGGTAGAAATAAAATATCTATTGAGTTTTCCACCGCATTAGACGCTAATAAATTTTTGGACAATCCAATTTTGGAGATTTCCAAATATATAGCAACAATTCCCACCTATAACATCACCAAAATGGGTGTCGTTCGTCAAGTCCCTGTCGACATGTCGATGGATGAAATTGTCGAGTCCTTGACCCTTCCAAATGGATGTGGTCCTATTCTCAAGGCTCGCAGGCTCAATCGTAAGACTTTAACTGATGGTAAGGTGTCATGGATACCAACACAGACTATAGTTTTAACTTTCCAAGGCCAAATTCTACCCAAAAAAATTTTCTGTTATCACACTTCCCTTCCCCTTGAGTTATACCAGTTTCCAACAATACAGTGTTACAACTGTTGTAGATTTGGCCATGTAAAAAATCAATGTAGATCGAAACCAAGGTGCTATCGTTGTGCTCAGCCTCATGCTGGAGATGGTTGCAGTGTGTCTGGTCAGCACTTTGCTAATAGTAAGAGTTGTCCTGAGCAGGGTAGGCAGAGGTCTATTAAGATACTCATGTCACAAAAAAATATATCTTATCATGAAGCATCAAAACAGTCACCCAAAACAGTTAAGCCTTATGCAGAAGTTGCACAAGGGTCAAACAATCATCTTTCTCAAACACATACTTCATCCAATACCACCCAACCAACAAATTCTCATATCTCATACAGGAAAACAGTTTACTCAACTCCACGTCCTCATGTTCCACTCGGCAAATCATATGATAAGGCTGCCCATCAAGCTCTTACTGCTGGCCAGTCTTCTTCCTTACCAAATGGTTGTGCATTACTCCTAGATAATTCTTCCACTCCTTCACCTCTTCAGGATGACAACCTCCTGGAAATTCTCTTAACAACTATTATTAACTTGATTTCAAAATCCAACTCTAGTATACCGCCCCACGTTGCCAATAAACTTTCTCAAATTTTTACTTTATCAAATAAATATGGACCTAGTATCTCTACTACAATGGAACATAAAAAGCCTTCGTCATAAGAAGCATGAACTTCTCCACCTGATTAACAAATTCCAGCCATCGGTTATTGCCATCTCGGAGACATGGTTGGTGCCTGGTTCCCATTTTAGGGTTTCGGGCTACTCCTGTATTCGGGATGACAGGGCTGATGGATATGCTGGAAGCGCTTTACTAGTAAGGCGTTCTTTACCCTTCTCTCTTTTATCTCTTCCTCCTGTATCACTTAACATTAATGTAGTTGCTGTAAATATGCTTAACATCTCATTTTTATCATTTTACATTTCCCATCCTCACTCTTCATTAGTGTCAGACATTTTGTATATAATCTCATCGGTTCCCTCACCTGTCATTATAATGGGTGACTTTAATGCTCACCACTCCTCATAGGGTTCGGGCCACGATGACCCTTTTGGCCTTGCCCTTCTGGAAATTTTTGACCAGGCAGATTTGTGTGTCATGAACAATGGTTGCCCTACACGGAGAGTCTTACCTCACCAAAATCCTAGGAGTGTAGTGGACCTTTCCATATGTTCCCCATCACTCCGGTCTCTTTTGTCTTGGAGTGTTTTGGAACATACATATGCCAGCGATCACTACCCAATTGTAATTTCTATGCCCAACAGAGTTACTCCAACTTTAAATTTTTGTCCTTCTTTTAAATACAGATTAAATAATGCAGATTGGGGAGCATATGCTTCCTCCCTTGACAATAAGCTATCTAGTCTTTCTTTTCCTGACATTAATAATATTTCTCAATTCTATTCTAAATTTATCAATCATATTATCTCAAGTGCTAATGAACATTTCCCTTTAAAAAATCTTAATAAATTCAAAATTTCTTCTCCTTGGTGGGATGCTGAATGTTCGAATGCTGTGAAGGTACGAAAAGTTTCAGAAAAAAGGTATAAGGCCAATATGTCCATTGGAAATTATTTATCATATAAAAGAAACGCTGCAAAAGCAACCAGACTATTGAAAAGGAAAAAAAAGCTAGGTTGGGTTAATTTCTGTGAACAGATATCTCCTAGGACTCCATCTTCTATGGTCTGGGAGCAAATAAAAAGATTTAGAGGTGCATTGAATGATAATATTGTTACCGATAATAATTGTTTATCATGGCTTGAGGCCTTTTCAAACAAAATGTTCCTACTTTTGTCCCAAATATAGATTCTTTACCTTCTCCTCCTAGTCCTCTTCCAAATTCCAGTATATTTGACTCATACTTTTCATTTTCCGAACTTAGTCTGGCCCTTGAAGGGTTAATAGATTCTTCTCCAGGTGGAGATGGAATTCCTTATTCCTTTTTGAAAAAGGCCTCATTACAAACTAAGGAATTTTATCTCAAATTAGTTAATAAATTTTTTGAGCATGACATTATTCCACAGCCTTGGAAAAATCAAATAATTATTCCTATCCGAAAACCAGGTAAGCCAGCCTCAGACACTACTAGCTATAGACCTAAAGCTCTGTCTTCTGTTCTGAGTAAAATCACAGAGCACATGATTAAACATCGCCTTGAATGGCTTTTAGAAAATGGTAATTTGCTAGCAAAATCCCAATTTGGTTTCAGAAAAGGTATGAGCACTATTGATAATCTTACTATATTAACTACTGATATACGTCTCTCCTTTTTTAAAAAAGAATATTTAGTTGCCGTTTTTTTGGACATTTCATCAGCATATGATAATGTACTACTTCCAGTTCTTAAAAATAAACTCATGCATCATAACATACCTGAAAAATTAGTTCGTTTTATATGTAATTTATTTATGGAAAGATCCATCACAATTAAACATTAGAATTCCTTTTTACCACCTAGGTTAGTATGGAGGGGCTTGCCACAAGGGTCAGTCCTAAGTCCTTTGTTGTACAGCTTGTACACCAGTGATTTGGAAGCTGCAGTTCATTCTTTTTGTCAAATTCTACAATATGCTGATGAAATTGTTCTCTATGTCTCTGTTAAATCTTTGGAAGAAGCCAAAAGTCGCTTAAATTCTGCTCTTCATTATCTGTCACAGTGGCTTATTCAACATGGCTTATCCATTTCTGCGCCCAATAGTAATGTTGTTATTTTTACCAAAAAAAGGATTATTCCACCTGTGACAATTAACATTAACAGGGATGTAATACCTCAAGTACACAAAGTTAAATTTTTAGGAGTATGGTTAGACTGTAGATTATCTGGTGTTGCTTACTGCGATTATGTTACTCAAAAGTGTGAGAAAAATTTAAATATTCTACGCTGTTTATCTGGTGTCTTTTGGGGTGCACATCCTTCCACTCAAAAATTATTGTATAATGCAATCATTCGTAGCCACATGGACTATGGAAGCTTTCTTTTATATCCATGTAACAAATTGGCATTCAAGAAAATGGATAAAATACAATCAAAATGTTTACGTATTATTCTTGGAGCAATGAGGTCATCCCCAATCAACGCAATGCAAGTGGAGTGTGGTGACCCTCCACTCTCAAAACGCAGACAATACCTTTGTAATAGATATCTCTTTAAAATTATTCAAAATTATAATCACCCTCTCTCTCCTAAGTTAATACAATTGGCTGAATTATATGATTATCATAGTCATCAATCAGTTGATGAACTTCCTTGTATTGTTTACAGTTATATTTTATTTACACGCTTACCTAATCCAGTTTTTCAAACACATTTATTGCACAGATTATAATATTGTACAGATTATAATGTATTAGTTTACCATCCGAAAATAATTCTCAACTTTGGTATTGACAAAAGTACAATTGAGGCCAACCAAATTTTCAAAACTAAACTTCATTTGCAGTACAAGGACTGGTTCACTTTATATACTGATGCTTCCAAATCGTTAGGTAATGTGGGTGTAGCGGTATGGATACCTTTCACTGGGGTTATACTAAGCTATAAATGCCCATCCGCCACATCTATATTTACTACAGAGTCCATAGCCATTCTAGAGGCAATTTTATTTGTGAAATCTCATCATTTAAATAACTCCATTATATTTTCTGATTCAAAAAGTTGCCTTCAGTCCATCTTGTCGAACCCATTTCGATCAAAATCTAGATTTCCAATTTCGCTAAGAATAAGAGAGGCATTATTTCAGTGTAAAGGACTTGGGATTAATATTGTTCTAGCCTGGGTTCCTGGGCACAAAGGTATTCCAGGCAATGAAACAGCTGATTCTTGTGCTAAATCTGCTATAGATATAGGTTCTTTGGAATACTACCAAATTTATTCTCATGATATTTGTGCCTCTTTAAAATCGGTTTTGTTTCAAGAGTGGTCCAAGGATTGGATAATTTCTAAGAACGTAAAGGGTAAATTTTATGGCGATATACAACCTGATATTCCACATAAACCCTGGTTTATGAAGTTTCCAAAAGTGGATAAGGCTATTACATCGACAATCTGCCGTTTACGACTGAATCATGCCTGCACCCCTGTCTTTCTGGCCAAACTTAGAATTAGGGATAACTCCATTTGTGAATGTGGACTGGGTCAAGGAAATGTGAACCATATTTTTTTCAGTTGTTCTAAATTGCAGTATTCTCTATATGATATTTTACCACCAGAAATTTGCCGTCCTACTTCTTTTAAATTTCTTCTTACTCTTGCATTTACTCCGTTTATTTATACTCTCTGTAAATTTATTAAAATTAATAAAATTAAATTGTAGATATGTAAATTAGTTAAGTAGTTAGAATTCATTTTAGTTATGTGTATATTTCAGACTAGTTAGAATTGTTTTTTGTCTCAGTATACTACTTGTCACTGTATTTCTCATGTAATCTTAGAGTCATACTCACCGGCCCTTTACATACTATTTCGTACCGTACAATCTCCTTCGTTTGACGGCCTACGAACGAGCCTTACGGGACATTGGCGAAGTTGCGGTTAATCGCTAACAGAAGCTATTCATCAAGAAGAAGGAGAAGAAGACAATACCGCGGGACTTTTGACGAACCGACATGACTGACGACTAAAATGTAAATCTATTATAATTTTTTAAACTTATTTTAGTTGACATTGGCGAAGTTGTGGTTAATTACTCACAGAGGCCATTCATTAAGAAGAAGATAATACCGCGGAACGTTGAAATTAAAGTTGACCGGTCGATGTATTTATTTCGTGCGAGTGCTCCAAGTATTATTATAATAAATCTCATTATGCCCATATTATGATTAACAATGCCGTGACCAAGAAGAGCTAATCTTGCCCGACAAAGCCGTAATGTAATTAGGATTTGAAGAAGAACAAGATATTGCATGTGAACAGCACCGCGTTAATATGACCCGCCTTCGTATTTCTTAATCACAAAAGTGAGGCAGCCCTTGAAACGGTTCGTTTGGCAATGCGAAATTGTGAAGGAAATCTCAGAGATCAACAACTAGATAAATTTTGACGCGCAAGAAAAAATCTGTCGTGAATTACAAGGTGCTTTACTGCAGAGTGCAACCAATACACCAAAATATGACCTATAAATAGCAAATGTCTTGCTTGCCATAATAAAGCAAATGTCTTGCTTGCGCGTCATTAAAATCCTTGATTTTTTTTTAAATTTGTATTTTATTTTTATTTATTATCATAATAAAAAAATGAACTATGTATTTTTGAATTAATTTTAAAATCCTAAGTCAGCTCATTCATTGACTGTTAGTTAGAACGAAAGTTTGCCGGGTCAACTATTGTATATATATATTTTTTTATCCAGTTTGACTGATTCATCATCGCACAGCCTAAACTGCTGTGGCTACTTTCATGAAATTTTGACAGTTGACGCCTTTTATATTGTAGGCGCTCACTAAGAAAGGATTTTTGGAAATTTATGTCTTACATACATACATATCATCACACCATATCCCTTGCAGGGTAGGCAGAGAGAACAGAGTGCCAGAGAACTCTATCCTTGCATACTAAATAAATACATACTAAATAATACTAAATTTATGTCTTAAGAGTGTAAAATAGGGGTTGCAGTTTTGAAGTGAAATCCGTGAAATTTTGTATTTGCCTATTTAATATAAATGAACACGGGTTTCAGCATTTTTGAAAATCTCTCCCTTAAGGGTGAAAATAAGGTATTGCAAGTTTGTAAGAAAATTGACAAATGTTTATACAAACTTGCAATCCCTTATTTTTAAAGTTAGATCCCTGAATTTTTTATTTTTAGCTATTCAATATTAAATAAAAAAAAACATGTTTTAACATTTTTAGAAATTTCTCCCTAAGGGTCTAAAATAGGGGTTGCAAGTTTTTCCTAAAATTGAAATTTGTTCCTTTAAGGAACAAATTTCCAAAAATGCTGAAACATGTATATGTTTATTTAATATAAAAAAATGTAAATACAAATTTTCACGGATTTAACTTCCAACTGACGAAGTTTCATGAAAAAACTTGCAACCCCTATTTTAGACCCTTAGGGGAGAAATTTCTAAAAATGTTAAAACATTGAGAAAGCGAATGCAGTATGCAAGGATAGAGTTCTCAGGCACTCTGTTCTCTCTGCCTACCCTGCAAGGGATATGGCGTGATGATATGTATTTATGTTCCTTAAAGTTTTAAAGTTAGATCCCTGAAAGTTTGTTTTAGCAGTTATAAAAGTTGGCAGCTGCTCTAGGACAGTTGCTCTATGATGGCGGATTGCATTTTCTTTTCAACTATCTTAATATGAATGAAATTATATAAAAGAACTTGAAGAATAGAAAACGATAAAGTTGTTGACATTACACTAAATTAAATACGACTCTCACTCTAAAATGGGGAATTATATTTTCTTCACAATTCACTTAATATATGCATCAAAAGAATGGACTTTACGCCGGGAAAATGAAACAGTTGATGACACCATATTAATAATGCTTTCAAACGTCACGGTGGTAACGCAAAAGTAATAAAGATATAATTTTAAACTATATACTTTACAAAGTCTTGTAAATCTATATATATAAAAGAAAGTTGTGTTACTTACAACACTTATAACTCGAGAACGGCTGGACCAATATTTATGATTTTTATGTTTTTGAGTTTGTCTTCGTCGGGAATATTTATATATTCTATATTCGCCAGGTCCGCTAGTTATAATATAAAAAAATAAAATAAACATATATTTAGTTCAAAAAAATATAAAGTTAAGAATAATCTTTTTTACTTTTTATATTATCTTTTTTACTTTTTAGTTCTTTATTAAGTATGTATAGATTAAGTCATTACCTAACTAATTACTTTTTGACCACTCAAACAACTAACCATATTTTAATATACATATTCCGACGCGGAAGAAGCCATGGGATACATTGGAGTTTTTTGATAAATTCTTCGCCAAGTGAAACAATGAGTTTGCGATAGTAATTTGATCTATGTTAGAACAACCAAAACACATATTGTGTTAAAATGATGCATTTTTATAACAACTAACTCCTTAAAGCTTGTAATATTTCGTACCTATATTAAGACAAGTACAGATATCCGTTTGAATATAAATAAAACTTAGTTAAAGTTTTTATATGTGCAAGCATATCGAATAATCACGTGTACCAACTTAATGTCATTATGCAGATCGTGTGGCTAAAAAGAGAATGCGAGTTGTGGTACAAAATGCGCGTAATAATGAAAAACTAGTTGGCAGCAATGATCCTACCTATCTGCTAACTGCCTAATGAATGACAATGTTTGAAATAATGACTAAATGTCCGAAACGTAATACGCTAGATAGGCCACTGAAGTCCATCTGGGACTTTTGACGGGAATTTGAAAACATCATGTGGTGCTCTTGTATTATATTCGATATCTTAGTGCTTTAACGTGTTATATTAGATAATTTTGATGGCATTTTATGTAATGTGATGCGCGGAACTACTGGGATGTCGTGAATATCATATAAAAGTGCTTTACATCGTTTTCGTTTTCCATCAAAATTCCAACAAGATACCATTAACAGAGTGGCCATTGCACTGTTAATGGCGACAATTTGACTTAGACAATGACTAACTTGAAAGACTAAAAACGTGAAAATATTTATAATTTGACACTGGCACCAATAGCTCGTCTAAGTAGCTGATTGCCAATATATAAGAAGAAGAAGAAGTCCATCTATCGTCTGTCGTCTAATTCAGATATTCACTGTTCAAGTGATAGAAAGAAGTCAGATAAGTTCCAAACTAGCTAAGGTCGTGTAGACGGGCCCGGTGGTCTTCAAGCTGACTATGAATGGCTGAGTTCCATTCGGTTAGTAATTAACTCATCATAAAAGTAACTATATCATTTCAGCCCATCGCCATTCATTGCTGGACGTAGGCCTTCCTCACGTTACGCCACAGAGTACGCGTCTTGTACCGCTTGCATCCAACAACGCTCATCAACCTTCACTCGGTCATCTTTCCACCTAGTGGTGGGCCTCCCACACTGCGTCGTCCGGTACGTGGTCACCACTCTAGAACCTTTCTTCCCCAGCAGCTGTCGGTTCTTTGAGCGATGTGGCCTAGTCATTGCCACTTAAGCGTGCTAATTCCTCATGCTATGTCGATTACACCCGTTCTTCTGCGGATTTCCGTATTTCGGATTCTATCTCGCAGAGAAATCCCGAGCATAGCCCGCTCCATAGATGAGTTACTTTGAGTGAGAGAAAATATGAATCTCAGCAGAAATTGGCTTGGAGGAGGCAGAGGAGAAAATTTCTAAAGATATACGTACATTACTCCAATTCAAATAAATACAAATTGAATTGCGTGATTGTATTCCATTTCCTGTGATTGATGATGTTTCCATTCAGAGCTCATTCTACCGTTACTAAATTTAAGAATTTTGATAAACACTAGAATGCATTGTGGAACAAGGATGGTTGGTTTGTTACATGCAATAATATCTTCCGCCATTATCTCAGCTAATACACATCCAAAATACCGGTCTGGGTTCTTCTGCAACATGGGAAGAATACATCGGTGTCAAATGGGTTATTATAAGTATACATCATCATCATCATTCTCTTACTCTTATTTCAATTACTTGGGGTCGATAAAATATGTACTTTTCTTTCATAGTACCTACATACATATTGTAGAAGTTATTGGCAATAGTTTTATGACCGGCCGCCTGCCAAACGTCAACCCTCTTTGGGAATGTAATTGTTTACCAGACGGCATCAGATGGAGTTAGCCTAGGTCGTTATATATATATATATATATATATATATATATATATATATATATATATATATATATATATATATGTGTGTGTGTGTGTGTGTTTGTATATAATTAGCAGACCCAGCCACGCATTGCTGTGGCTAAGGTAGCCTCATTAATACGTGGTTATGCTAATAAAGATCATAGAATATATATAAAATATTAGAATCGTTTGGAAATAACAGATAATTGTGACTGCCAAATAATATATACACAATCTATATACACTCATTTGCAAAAAAAACGGGCACCTAAGCAATGAACCATTTCAAATGTTAATATTTCTTTGTTTGATAATTATAGGTAGTTTTATCCACACAATTTGGTAAATTAATAAGAAAATAATCGTTTTCATCAGTATTTCATAAAATTTAGATACAATTTATGGGAAATAATGCTAAACCTCGCTAGTAGTGTATATTCGCTAGTAGTGCATATGCTCATGAAGTAAAAATAAAAAAGTTTTTTTGTTTGTTTTTCTTTAATAAAGTAAAAGCAGATAAATGTTTAGTATCGAGTGTGACCCCCTCTAGCTAAAATCACAGCTTGAATTCGTCTGGGCATGCTAGCGAGTATATCCCGGATACTTGCTTGCGGAATACGTTCCCACTCCGCAGTAATCACATTCTTCAGCTCTCTGATGGTCTGCGGAGCCGGGTGTACTGATCTCACACGCCGTTTCAGAACGTCCCAGACATGCTCTATGGGATTGAGGTCAGGACTTCGAGCTGGCCAATCCAAACGACGAATGCCGACCTCTTGCACATACGCATTAACATCGCGGGATCGGTGGGCGCGAGCATTGTCGTCCATAAAAATCGAGTCTTCACCTAGAGCGGCCAATGCGGGTTGTGCATGAGAAATTAGAACTTTCGTTATGTATCGATGCCCAGTCAGTGAGCCGTTTTCAATGAAGACTAACTCTGTACGATCCATTGAATTTATTCCTGCCCAAAACATAACAGAGCCTCCACCATAAGGTGTGATTTCTTCGAAACATGCCTCTGCAAAGCGTTCTCCTTGTCTTCTTAGCACTCGCCGACGTCGATCTTCACCGAACAGAGATATCCTGGCTTCATCAGAGAACAAAACCCTATTCCAATCGTCTTGAGTCCATGATTCACAATTTCTAGCGAACCTAAGCCTGTGAACTCTGTGCTCACGGAGTAATTTGGGGCCGCGGGCCGGGCGGTGACTGCGTATATTGGCAGCGAGAAGCCTCCTCCTGACCGTCCATAGACTAATATGCACATTTCTTACTTCTTGGAGGTTGTTCTTAAGATCCACATACGAAGATTTGCGATTTCTCAATGCGCGACTCACAAGAAAACGATCATCCCGTGGTTGGGTACATGGTTTTCTTCCAGAACCAGGCCTTCTCTCGACGGAACCAGTCTCCTGATATCGCTGCCAGGTCCTTTGGACTGTCGAGCGACTAACATTTAGCCTCCTAGCCACGAAACATTGGCTGCAACCCTCTTCAAGCAGCGCGATAATTTTGGTAGCTTTTACCACTTTATCTACCATTTTTGATACAGCCAAACAGCATTAAATAAAGCTTTGACAGTCAAGGATATGAAATTAATCGATAAAAATTGAATAAAAGTTATGAAAGTCGATGTTAACTTCTGGAACTTCGCGCCAAAAATGTAGGATAAAAAGGGGTTTTCTGTAAAAATGAACATCAAATGAAAAATTGAATTTAGAACGTACTTTTTTAAATACCACAGCATTTTTAAAACCGGCCAGTAACGTGTACAAACGATTGAAACCTTTTTGGTATTGTATCTTTTTAAATATGAATGAAAATCAAAACCGCCCGTTTTTTTTGCAAATGAGTTTATATAAAAAAAGTTGTGATAGTTACAACACTTATAACTCGAGAACGGCTGGACCAATTTTTATGATTTTTACGTTTTTGAGTTTGTTGTCGTCGGGAATAGGATATAGGATATTAAAATAGGATATTAATAAACAAAAAAAAAACAGTAAGAAAACATCAGTTCTAAACGTTCATTTATTGATGATGTAACGCGTAAACGCAACTGACAGCTCACGTCATTACATGGTCTAATGGTGTGCTTGGAAAATACCGCGAAAAGTTGAAATTAAATTTGAGTCAGAGTCAGCCAGTCAGAGTTCGTTTTGTGCGAGTGTTACGATTTTTTACGAATAGATATTGTTACATATAATAAAACATATTGTGTCTATATTGTCATCAACAATGTCGCGACCAATAAGATCAAATCTTGCCCGACAAAGCCATAACGCAATTAGAATTCGAAAGATCACGAATGTAAACACGGCAGAAGAACAATTTGTTATTTTATGTTTATTTATTATTTTATTAAGAAGAGGCAATTAGAATACTTTTAGAGAACTTAACCTACAGCGATATTATAAGTAACAATTTCGATTATAAAATTGATCGTAAAATATGTTAAAAACAAATAATTATTACAATAAATTAAGATAAATAATAAAACATAATATCAAAATATTAATAATAGTGTAATATTATATTTTATCATAATCAATACCTAACTAAATATATTTAACTAATTATATGCAACGCACTTGTGTGCAACGTCTGTGAATAGAGAGAGGCTGCAATAGTAAATGTCTACTGTATAATTGATTATATTTATTTATTTAATGGCACGTGTCAGAGGTGCGTAAGTGACGCCATCGAAGACAAAGATCGGGTACCGGTGGCCCGCTCGTACGGCGAAGAGAGGTGTTTGCAGGGTGGGTCCATGGGGTTGCGTGCCGCCTCTTCTGTCGCCCTGGACCGATTTGTCGGGGCGTGACAACATCCATGGTCCACCATGCAAAAAAAAAAGTTGCGTAAGTGAGTATGTTAGTTCTGGCCGCTGGCACACTGAGTGCGGGCCGCTGGCCCCTTACACCCATAAGGCCTGCTAGTGCACACGGGTGTAGCATAGCCAGTATGGCGGGGGTGGTGTAGCTGGCCGCATAGTACACGCCAAACATAGCACGCCAACGATATATTGCGGCGCACGCTCAGCCGATCGTAGCCAACCATACCCAGCACAAAGAGACTTGGATACATAAGCGGATAAAATGGATATACTCCGTACTGTTTAATGTATAAAAAATGGGTGAATTTATTCTGGATTTTTCCAGCATAAAGATGTATTTAGACTCATGGGGATTCCAAACGATTGCGGATGTCTCCAGGTGACTGCGTACGAGAGTATTATATAAAATTTTGATAGCCGAATTATTATTAAAATCTTTATTGCACAGGAAGACCGCCGCGTTAATAAGGCCCAATTCCATACTTCTTAATCACAAGAGCAAAGCGAGGCAGCCCGTGCCGTTGACAATGCGAAATCGTCGAGCAAATCTCAGAGACAACAATTAGATAATTTTCAACGGGCATGAAGAAACATTTCGTACAACACAAGGTACTTCTTCGTCTAGCTGACACGTTATTAAAATACTTGATTTTTTGAATGTATATATTGTTCATATTTATTACCATAATAAAAGAAAAACTTAATAATTTTGAATTAATCGAAATCTGCTCATCTCATTCATTAATTGTTAGGCAGAACGAAGTGTGCCGGGTCCGCTAGTTTGTAATAAAATTATACTGCGACTATAAATTGAGATGTAAGCTATCCTATCTTTCAAGTTGGATCAAACTACACATGCTGTGCAAATTTGATTAAAATCAGTTAAGTACTTTAGGAGTCCATCGCGGGCAAAGAACGTGACGCGTAATTTATATATATTAAGATATACATATTCCGGATTTGAACTAATCATGTGTTCTGACTTAGCAAGGTCACTTAACAGATTCATCAATAATTCATAACAATTTAACTATACAGCACAATTGTTGTTAAAGTACTTATTAATTATTATATTTTATTTATTATTTGAATTACTTGGTGGTTACATTATAAGTTAAAGATTTTTTTATTGCTGATGGTCTCTAACGTGGAAGCAACACACCTGATGTTTAGTGTTACTACTGCGCATGGACGTTTGCAATACCAGGGGTACAGGGATACTGTCTACCAATGAAAAACACAAATCCACCCAAAAAGTTGGGCCACCGGCTCTGTCGCTGACCAAACAAAGCGTAACAGTATATTGCCACTACACAGACGTCGATTTTTTGCGACAGTGTAGTTAGTATCACACCAGACGGACCACCCAGCGGCTGTAGACAGAAGACTATCAACGGTGGCCCTACCACTATAAAATTTATTGATGAACTGCCACCATACAATTGAAAACAAAATAATTATTGTATTTTCAATAAACATTCCATGTTTCCCCATATATTCATGCGTGCGTTTCTTCTTTTCCCTTTTTAAATTTCATTTTAATCAAGCTTTTCTGCCATATCCACTATTGTAATAAATTTTAAAGCTCCCGTATAGATCCTGTTAAATCCTTACTAATATTATAAATGCGAAAGTAACTCTGTCTGTCTGTCTATCTGTCGCTTTTTCACGCCAAAACTACTGAACCGATCTAAATGACATTTGGTACACAGATAGTCTAGAGCCTGAAGTAGCCTATGTTCTTTGACATAGGCTACTTTTTAATGCAAAAAAGGGTTGTAAAGGGGGGATAAAAAGTTTTAAGGAAATATTGTCATTTTTAAAGCCAGAAGCTTGAAACTTATTTTTAGGCAATTGATTAGATATAAATAAATATGACATTAAAATTTTGTAAAAACTTTTAAAGGGGTAAAATAAAATAGGGGATGAAAAACTTTAGGAAAGTAAACTTTTACGCGGGCGAAGCCGCGGGCAGAAGCTAGTCTTTCATATTCCTGGTTCTGTGTTGCTTCATTGGTAGCTATAATTAATAGCTGTACATACTCTTATGGATTGCGTGAACTGAAACATTGACTTTGTTACTTTATGTCTCCTGTATTGCATATAAGAGAAATAAAATCAATATTGGCCAATTCCTCTTGTTTAACTTTCTAATTATATTAATTACGGGCACCAAAACAATTAAAAGCGGATTCAGGACTGCCTCAGGTTCCAATCTTAGTGCCATTAATGATCTCCATTGTGGATCCTGGCTTACAGTTAGTTATTACGGGGATGCAATAACGGGAATATGTAGTGAGATTAGTTCGATGAAAAAACTTATGTCTGTCTCGTTTCAGACATATGTTCTAAATAAAAATATTGTAATTTAGATTAGAGGTAATATTTATGACTGTAGGTATCCGCACTTAAGCAGCCAAGCCGCACAGTAAATTCGTAACATCCAATTAATTGATCCTTAATAATAAGTCTTAGAATAATAATAATATACATATATAGAAAACTATTTCCTGCACACAATTTGAGGCCACTAAATTGGTGATAAAATGTCACCCTACGCCAGCCCGTTTTGTAGTGTGCAAGGTCACTGTGTTCATTTTATAGTAGGTAGTGTTCATGTATACTTGTGTAATCGCTTGCATACATATTATAGTAGTGTGCGTGTAATCACTTGCACACTAACAAGATTTTTGGCTTTACTTTTTTAAACCCTTATAGTACCGAACTATCCTTCTATGTGTTTTTATTCTAAGTACGCCAGTATTGTATGGACAAGTTCAAAGGATACTACTGTTTCTTTTCATTTAATATAAATACTTCTTTTATACGCGACTGCTTAAAATATCGTCACGGCCGTGACTACGTATATGGGCATTGTACTTATTTTTAGATAAGAAATGTCTTTAAAATTATATAAATTACTGTCGAAACTTGTATCCAGAATTAATTTATAATATTTTCACCTTCAATAAAAAATCGGCCAAGTGCGAGTTGTACTCGCGCACGAAGTGTTCCGTAAAACTAAAAAAATATTTATGCAGTAGTTTTTTTTTATATTAATTCAAGTTTTTTTCTTTGATATTAATTCAAGTTACACCTATTTATTAAAACTACTAATTTATTAAAACATTTAAAGTACACGTTTTTAAACTGTTTTATTTATAATATTATTAAATTATTTAAATAAATTTTGCAAAAATAAATAGCAAAAAGAGTTAGACGGCGGTTAGATTCGATCCCACGCCTACGCGCTACGGTGTCTAAAACCAGCGTCTTAGACCACTCGGTCACACTGCCTGCGTATAGTCAGCGCAAAATTAATTGCTGCTTGTCAACCATACATTCTTAGGTTTTATTTTCTTTACGAAATTTCTTGATTCGGTCGCTTAGTAATATGTAATAGCTTAAAAATATGTGATGTAACTAAAAATTTAAGGTATTCTGAATTTTTCCTTTATATGTGCTATAAATCATTGCTTCATGCCAAATTTCAAGATTCTAGGTCGACTGGAAGTGTACTCTTTAGCTTTTGCCTTGCGAATAGTTGCGAGTTTGAAAATATGCTGCTTAAATTGCTATTTCTTTTGATTGCGTTGATATAGAAGTTTGATTTTGTTACAACTTAAAGGTATTATAGAACTGAGTATTTGATACGAATTTCAATTTAACACTACACGTTCAGGTAAAAAGGGGTAGTGAGTTTAAAATTATTAAAAATATTTTTTATATATGATGTAATCAAAAAAATACAGTTTTCATAATTTTTCCTTTATCTGTGCCACAACACGTGGCTTCTTACCAAATTTCAAGATCTGAGTTAACGGTAAGTACCCTGTAGGTTTTGATTCCCTTGCGAGTGTCGAAAATTTGCAGAAATTTGCGATATAAACAACTGTATCTTTTGATTGCGTTAGCTTAGAAGTTTGATTTTTTCACAGCTCTAAGGGACAATAGACCTGAGTATTTGATATAAATATTTCAGCTTGATACCTCCACGCGTGCCTGAGAAAAAGAGTCTTGACAGACAGACAAACGGAGAGACGGACGGACGGACGGACGGACAACAAAGTGATCCTATAAGGGTTCCGTTTTTTCCTTTCGAGGTACGGAACCCTAAAAACTAATAATTTCATGGCATTAATTGTATAACACAATCTGTAATTGTTATTTCACAAATAAAATGTTATAGTTATTGCATTCCGATACGGTAGTATATTAGGTTTTATTTTTTCACTTAAATTAGTTTTTATATTATAATAATTTTCAAATAATCATCATCATTCTTCTACTCTTATCCCAATTACTTGGGGTCGATACAATATGTACTCTTCTTTCATAGTACATATTTAAAAGTTATTGGCAATAGTTTTATGACCGCCCGCCTGCCAGACGTCAACCCTCCTTGGGAATGTAATTGTTGACCAAATGGAATCAGATGGAGTTGGCCTAGGTCATTATAAGGCTCTTAGTCGTCTTTTACGACATCCACGAGCAAAGTAAGGGTTGGTAGTATTCGAAGCCGCTAGCTATCACACAGCAATTTTCAAATAATAAGTAACCAAAATAATTATGATTATATAATGTTTTTTTTTCTGTTTACCATCATATAGAAATCTAGATCTAAAACTAATAACTAGTACACAAAACCAACTTGACTTCATAGTCATCTATCTACCTTATTTAAACGTCAACTAGCTTAGTTTTGTCGTAACCACGAATACTTTAAAGTGTCTAAACGTGGAACGCACAAAATTAATTTGAAACATTTTTAAATTTGTAAGAGTTTCATTCTATGTGTTATGTGTATAACACGAATCTCTTAGAATGAAACTCTTTTTTTTTAATGAAACCTTTTTTATAAATTTCATACTTCACTCGTATAAATATCAGAAATTAATTATTGTTATGTATAGTTGACGTCATTGCATTATGAATTAATAAAAGAAAAGGGATGGAAAGTCGATACCACAAATTTAGTTGCTTCCTTTATTTAAATTAATTCTAATATTTAAATATAATGTGATGATGATATTTACTAATATTTTCAGCATTTAGTAAAAGTAAATGACTTCTCTTTTTCGAACATAATCTTCGAATATAAATATGCAAGACGCGCTTGCATAATTTTTTTTACGTTAAAAAATAGTATCATCATAATAATCTCAGCTCATACCTAAATGTCCCACTGTTGGGCTCGAGCCTCCTCCATAATGGGGGGAAATTGACCTACTATACTACGCTGGTCAGACGTGTTGGTATAGGGTTTTGTTTCATATTTTGCCTTCTCTTGCATAGATATTAAATGGGTTTTATATCCCTTATTCGTCTCTTACAATCACCCACATCAGACGTGTTGGTATAGGGTTTTGTTTCGAGTTTTCCTTCTCTTATATAGATGTTATATGCGTTTTATATCCCTTAGACGTCTCTTACTATCACCCACGGGTAAGGATAGGGGGTGGAGAATTGTATTCTTACTCCGTCACCACACGGATAAAAAATAGTTTACCCTGGCGGTATTAAATAATAAGTAAACCATCCACCCATCCATCAATCAGACCTTAAACGTACACTGTTGGACATAGGCCTCCCCACGAGAATGCTACTCAAAACGGTCCTGTGCCACTTACATCCAACAGTTTCGGCAAAAAGTAAACAAGAAAATGTAAATTACAAATATATTACAAATATGACTATTACAAGAGTCTTTGTTTTACTTAAAAAGCTACCTTATTTAGGGCACCCCATCATCATGCCGACAGAAGTTTCTTCCTATTCTACCCATGAAAGGACTCCAAGAGTTTGGAAATGCTGATATTGTATCAATCCGTTCCATATTAAAGTTTGAGGTTATGGTCTGAAAGTTAAACTTCAACTGATTGGTAAAGTTTGAATCCAAATAGAACATTAGTTTTAGGCAAAAATGCATAGTGACCCAAATAATATAAAGGATCAAATTATCTCATATTACAAAATCAGTACGTGTGATTAGAACATTCTTCATATAATAAAATGATTAGTAATAATGTTAAATGTAAATGTAGCGTACATAATCTGTGTCATTAACCCAGGAAGTATACTCTACAGACGAAAGCGTGAGTATTTTTAAAGCAGACAATTTGCTAGTCCGCTTTCAAACAATAACAACAAAACCGACTTATTTTGTAATGCTTTGTTGTGGCTTTTATGTTTTAAGAGCTCTACATAATATTACACTAGTTTTAATTATAATTAAAATTTGGATTATCTTAATTAATTTATTAGTATGTATTGTTCATAATACATAATAATTTTAAGGTGATGAGTGAGTTTGTCTGTAGATACTATGGAATTACTTAACTGGTACAAAAACAAATTATTTAAATGACCTATTTCTTGAAAAATATTAAACCGGGTTATCGGTCATGGCCTATGCTATGCTAATTGAGCAATGAGCATTAATTGTAAGAATCTCTTAACTTGCTGTTTCCTTATAGCATTAGATATTTATCTATAGCTGCTATCTTATGCGCTTTGATCTGGTATTATTACTTTTTATGTTACATTTTGTATAGATTTAATTAATCTCTTTTGACTTTAAAATTAATTGCTGCAGCTAGAATGAAACGTATTTGTAATAGTCTTTCAAATAAAACTGAATTAAGTCAATACAAGTGTTATATTTTAGGAACAAAGTTAGATTAGTACGAACATTTTACCCACTTTGCATAGTGGATTTTATAATCCACTTTGAACATGGAACCCGCCGGGTCATTATTAACCTGGTAAGTTCAATGCCGCTCTTTTTGAGAGATGGTGAACAACTGTTCGTATCACCGACAACGCCTGCCAAATTAGGCTAGCCAACACATCTGCTAACAAATCCCATGTCAGTTTTCCTTATATTGTGTCCTTACTAATGTCCAAAGAACTATCCGGGCTAAGCCTAAGTGTCCTTACCGATATCATGGTTAGAAATGGTCAGTCAAACAATCTCAAGAGCAACTCACTGTGCAATCACGATCTCAAGATGAAATAAGCCCGCAAACATCTAACACTTCATACAGTAGCAGAAATGATCATGCACAGATCGTGTACTATACTTTTCTATAGGATGTCGAAACTTATAAGCTGGGCTGTTACTGTATTGTCTTTAATAATGGAAAAAATATTAATAAAAATTCTATTCGCTGAATCTTATAATATACCTCATAAAATTTAGGCCGTATGTGAACACTGTCTCAGTACTTTTTAGGGTTCCGTTCCTCAAAAGGAAAAAACGAAACCCTTATAGGATCACTTTGTTATCCGTCCGTCCGTCTGTCCGTCTGTCTGTCTGACCCTTTTTCTCAGGAACGCGTGGAGGTATCAAGCTGAAATTTATATCAAATACTCAAGTCTACTGTCCCTTAAAGCTGTAAAAAAAAATAAAGTTCTAAATCAATGCAATCAAAATATACAGGAGTTTATGCCGCAAATTGCCGCAAATTTTCGACACTCGCAAGGGAATCAAAACTTACAGGGTACTGCCCGTGAACTCAGAATTTTGAAATTTGGTACGAAGCAACGTCTTATAGCACAGATAAAGGAAAAATTGCGAAAACCTTATATTTTTAATTACATCATATAATAAAAATATTTTTAATAATTTTAAACTTACCACCCTTTCCTCATGAACGCGTAGAGGTATTAAATTGAAATTCATATCAAATTCTCAGACCTTTAAACTGTAACAAAATCAAACTTCTATGTCATCGCAATCAAAAGAAACAGCAAGTTAAGCCGCAAATTTTCAAACACGCAACTATTCACAAGGGAATCAAAACCTAAAGGGTACTTTCAGTCGACCTAGAATCTTGAAATATCGCATGAAGCAACAATTTATACCATATATAAACGAAAAATTCCGAAAATCATAATTTTTTAGTTACATTACATATTTTTTTTTAGTTTTACGGAACACTTCGTGCGCGAGTACAACTCGCACTTGGCCGATTATTTTATATTTAACATACTAGTGTTTTATTAACTAATTTTATTGTTTTTCTTATTAATGTTATTAAGAGGAAATGTAAAAAGGTATCGAACATTTCTAAATAATTTAACAGGTTTTCATGTTTTGTCAAACTTGCTCGTGGATCCTACTGGTTACTGAATAGTCATTTCAATTCAAATCAAAATACAACGTCTTAATTTAATGATATGACACCATGCTTTGATTATCATATTTTTTTGTATACTAATATTCAGTAAGACCAGTTTGTAAACTGGCCTTAAAATATACCCTAATATGCTAAATAGCATGGGATTACAATTCCATGCTAATTATTTTTCAAGTTACAATAAATTTTATCATATTAGAATAATTATCATTAATTAACAAAAAGTAATGCAACTAATGTATTGTTTAATTTCATATATTTTTTTACTGGGATAACACATTATTAAGATCAAAAGTATCCTATGTATTCCAGGAAATAGTCTATCTGTATGCCAAATTTCATCGAAATCTGTTCAATGGCTTATGCGTGATTGAGTAACAAACATACTAACATCTTCACAAACTCTCACATTTATAAGATTAGTAGGATACTGTTAACATATAAAACCAAATAGGCTATAAAACTCTTTTAAGTTCCTTCCTTTAAATTGTAGACACAAATAGGATGGATTATTTAAGGTAAGTTATTCCATTCATCCCTACATCCACCAGCCCGTAGACGTCCACTGTTGGACCCACAAGAATGCCACTCAGAATGGTCATCTGCATCCAATAGTTTCCTGTGACTCTTAATATGTCATCAGTCCCTTTAGTGGGGGATCGTCCTATACTGTGTGGTCCATTTTGTGGTTGCCACACCAGAAACTTTCTTCCTTAACGATTGTCGATTTGAAGAGCTGAGTCAGTTACACTTATTCTTCTGCGAATTTTAGTATTTCGAATGTTATCACGTAGAGGAATACCGACCATAGCCCCTATACTTTGAGCGACTTTGAGCCTTTTTATGAGACCGACATTTAGAGACCAGGTTCCAGTGCCGTCGGTCATCGCTGGTAACACACATCAGTAATAATTTCTTGTATTCAAACACTGCGGTATATTGGATTTAAGGCTTTTTATAGCCAACAAATGCTAGACACAGAGGCCGATTATACTCCTTGGTCTTCTGTATGCTTTGGCATATTGATTCCGTGATTCCGTCACTTCCCGCTTTCCATTCTTTAATTGATTTTAGAGCTATTCTAATGTCGTACTAGCCGACATCCGGGATTTCGTCGGTGTAGTTCGGTATAGTCAATATATCAAAGTGCTGAAGCTGCCCTCCAAGATTTCTTTGGTATAGTACCGAGTTAGCTTGAATTTAGGGTCTTGAACCTTCGTCCAAGACCCCAACAACAGGGATCTGGTTTAATTTGTGCAAGTGCCCATAGAACCTTTCGACCTCTCTCAAGATCTCAGTCTGGGATGACATAACAGTGTCATCACGGGTCTTCAGTCATTTGACTCTGCCTGATAGACAAATCTCGTGCGAAAATATTTGAGCTACGTTGCCGCTTTATCGGCTTTTCAATACGTTGTCTTTTAAGTCAGTGAACGTCACGTTGCTCAGAGTTGAAGATTTCTCGGACATATCGACTGAAGACTGCACCGTCACTTCCTTTCTCCTTTCCATGAGCTTGAGAGTCTGGTAAGGAAGTTTTTGGGTATAATTGAGTGACAGGCCTTGAAGAATTTTGACCCAATCGCATGGACAGTTTCTACAAACCTAAGATTACGATTCCACGAACGATATGAGCAACATCATATCGTTCGAGGATTCGCAATCTTCCAGACGTTGAAAGTGAATGTGCAATTCGAACTGAAAGCTATCGAGATTGTGATATTGGACAGATGTAGCTCGGAGTATACTTCATCAAGTAGACTTCATCAAGCGAAACCGCTCGACTTTTTTTGCGATGATTTAATGTGCTTCATATCATCCGGTAATTACTCCCAGTTTTAATCCTGCAGTTCACAGAGACATCATTAAATATTTTTCTTTTGTTTATCAAGATTAAGTCTTTCTTATTTTTACTTGAAACATTGCAGCTAACCCGTGTCCACTTCTTTATATCCAGTCGCCACACAGGAATAAGATTAGAAGAAGGAATAAGGTAACATATTATAGCTATATATTTAATTAATTACAATAAGCTTGTTAAATAATTCGTTCAATATGCTGAAAGAAGGCTTGATAATATCGATAATATAATAGTGTTGAAAGGAGGCATCATAAACGGTTCTAATAGCAGTCTTCAAAGTAATACCCCTTTATAATAAAATGTCAAAGGTTTCCTTTGTGCATTCAATTTCCTTTCATGTTAAAAAGTCCATTAGAGGCATCAACGTTATTAAGCGCACCAGTCATTATTGAAACTTCCCTTTAAAGTTATAACTATGCGTGTTATATATCATAATTCCACTGTTGATAAAACACACCTCATTTTAATAGATAGAAAAACTCCAATATGCCATATTGGTACTGAAGAATGTGACATATTAGATATTTTTTTTAAAGATTGAAATATGAAAAGCTGTAATCTGTCTATGATCCTTTATTGTCTTTATTAAACCCAAAAGCAATGAAAAGTGGTAAGTCATACTCTTGCTTCGTCTACATTACACTCAAAATAGATGCATTGTTTTAATTGAATCTATTGATAACTTGACCTATTGTGTAGATTTAAAAAAGGGCAGTCGAAAAAGAATACTGGCTAAACTAAGTTTAAAAGATTTGCGCACAAGAGAATGTAAATGAAATAATACTTTACACATGAAATAAATTATGTTCTGCATTTTTGTTTCCAGGTGATATAATAATTAGCAAGATACTTTTTTTGTGAACATTGCAATTCACTAATATCTATCTATGGGGCCGTTCAAGTATTACGTAATGCAATTTGGGGGGAGGGGGGGTCTTGTTAAATGTTACAATGCATTACATAGTCGGGAGGGGGGTTCGAACAACGCGTTACGTAGCATTGTTTTTTTTATTTAATAAAAAACTAGGGAATTAAAATCTCCTAAGTTGACACGCAAATTTTTATTTTTTAGATGATGAATAAACAACATACACATGTATTGCGAGTTTGGCATCTCTTTTTTTATTGCACGTTTAAAAACGGTCACTTGGGTGTTACGTTACGTTCAGGGAGGGGAAGGGGGTACAGACATACGTTACGACGCGTTACATGTGGGGGAGGGAGGATCAAAAATCTTCAAAAATTGCGTTATGTAATACTTGAACGCCTCCTATCTATCTATATATCTATCTATATCAAGCTGTTGGTTGACTGACCTATCAACGCCGAGCCAAAACTACTGACTCGACAGACATGAATTTTTAATCGTAGTTTGCTTTTATGACGTAGAGATTCATTAAAAGTGGATTTTACGATTTTCCGCCCCTAAGGGGGTGAAACATAGTGGCAAAGTTAAGGGGAGAAAAAAATCTCTATCGATTCTCTTCAAATTACGTACATATATTTTCGGTAAAAATTAATAAACATGTTTTTCAGCATTTATCAATTTTCACCCTTTGGAGGTGTAAATTAGGCATGCGAAGCTGGTTGGACGGCTCATTAGCGCCGAGCCTATGATATTATTGAAGCTAAAAGCATGAAATTTTGACAGTAGTTTCTTTTCATGACGCAGAGATCTACTAAGAAAAGATTTTACGAAATTGCACACCTAAGGGGGTGAAACAGAGTGGAGAAGTTTGTATAGGGAGAAAAAAATCTTTATTAATTCTTTTCAAATTACCTAAAAATATTTTTCGGTAAAAATAAATAAACACGTGTTTCAGCATTTGTTAATTTTCACCGTCTGGGTGTGTAAATTAGGCCTGCGAAGTTGATTGGACGACTCATTAGCGCCGAACCGATACTGTTAAAGCTATATACATGAAATTTTGAAAGTAATTTCTTGTTATCACGAAGAGATCCATTAAGAAAGAATTTTACGAAATTCTGCCCCTAAAGAGTAACAGAGTGGCAAAGTTTTTATGGGAAGTAAAACCTTTATCGATTCTTTTGAAATTTCGTACAATTATTTTTACTTAAAAATAAATAAACCTGTGTTTCAGCATTTTTCAATTTTCATCCTTTAGAGGTGTCTATTAGGCACAAGAAACTGGTCGAACAACTCATTACCGCCCGGCTAAAACTACTAAGACTAGAAACATGAAATTTTGAAAGTAGTTTCTTTTTATGAAGTAGAGATTCACTAAGATAAGATTTTACGGCATTCCGCTCCTAAGGAGATGTAATAGAGGGGTAAAGTGTGTATTGGGAGAAAAATCTTTATCGATCCTTTTCAAATTATGGACCAATATTCTTCGAAAAAAATAAGTAAACATGTTTCACCATTATCAATTTTCATCTCCTAAATGAGAAGCAAAGTAAACGAGAAACAAGTACTCCTGGACTACATTCTACGGTAATACGTTTATTTACTTATAGAGTTAAAAATTAGCGCAAGTAGGTGGCTACACAACTGACTTTTATGTCCTAAAGACTCGCTAAAAATGAGTATTCTGGAAGTCAGTCTCTGAAGATATATTTCTCCCCAATTTTTGTGAGCAATGTTCTTGACCCGCTACGTTTGTTCCATCCGGATCGGAAGGGTGGCGTATGGTCACATAACACACACTGTTAGCTCTCCGTGGCCATTGGGACGGCCATGGATCGAACGAATGCACAAATCACCGATTCGTTTACATCCATGGCCGGCCTGGCAGATTCCCTATTCGGGTAACCTCGCCATCAACGCCGCACCAGTGCCGCCGGGGCGTCGCTCTTACGCCGTTTACACAATATGCTGCTGCGGCAGCGTTTTCCGCCACCGCGGTACATAAACTTGCCGCCGCCGCCACGGGGTTGTATGTAAGGCTCCATACAAATCCTAGGGAGATTAGCGCTGTGGCGTAATGTGTAAACCGCCTTACACGATATATATAGTAGACGACAAAATGTTCCTGCCTAATGGTTTCAAATACAAGTTAAGTTTAGCTTTAAAAATTTTCACTCTATAAAATAAATAATGAATCATATCTGACGAGGTCGCACAATAGTTTGAGTCAGTTAAGAGAGGTCTGTTTCTCATACGTGCAACTATTCGTGGCCTGTTTTAAAACAAATTCCACCAAACAGTCTGGTAGTTTTTGCACCGAGAGGTAATACTGTGAAACTCCTGTATAAAGAGGTTCTGCATTGGTATGTGTATGTTTACATCTTTATACAACAAAAACAAGATATAAAAGGCAATTTACTTTGTAGAATGAATTGAAATATAACTTTCTGTTTACTTCTGTCACAGTTTATTTCTAGAGAGACGAAGTTACGAGCAATTTTCATCCTCTAACTAGTAATCGCATATTAGATTTATTTTAGCGTTAATTTGATAGCCTTAATTATAATAATTGGTAATATTTCATGCCAATTGTTTATAATCAAAAATAATATCAATTTGTTGTTTCTGAATTCTGAACCGAGGCGAAAAGTGAAAGTCCCACTAAGATATCGAATATAATACAAGGGACTTTTGACGGGAATTTGAAAACGTCATGTGGTGCTCTTGTATTATATTCGATATCTTAGTGTTTTAACGTGTTATATTAGATAATTTTGATGGCATTTTATGTAATATGAAGCGGCGGAACTACTGGGATGTAGTGAATATCATATAAAAGTGCTTTACAACGTTTTCGTTTTCCATCAAAATTCCCACTAGATACCATTAACAGTGTGGCCATTGCACTGTTAATGGTGACAATTTGACTTAGACAATGACTAACTTATTGAAAGACTTAAAACGTGAAAATATTTATAACTTGAGACTGGCACCAATAGCTCGTATATGTAGCTGATTGCCAATATATAAGAAGAAGAAGAAGATATCTTAGTGTTTTAACGTGGTATATTAGATAATTTTGATGGCGTTTTATGTAATGTGATGCGGCGGAACTACTGGGATGTAGTGAATATCATATAAAAGTGCTTTACAACGTTGTCGTTTTCCATCAAAATTCCCACAAGATATCATTCACATTGTGGCCACAGCATTGTTGATGATGACAATTTGACTTAGACAATGACTAACCTGAAAGACTAAAAACGTGAAGATATTCATAACTTGACACTGGCACCAATAGCTCGTATAAGTAGCTGATTGCCAATACATACGAAGAAGAAGAGCATGTTCTATTTATTAAAACAATTATATTTTAATCATATTTTCAACCCTGCTTATAAAGTGAACGTATATGTCTGCTACAATATAATGCGAAAAGAAACTGTAAGAAAACTCTAAAGTTATGTGCATTTTAAATTGGTAGTAGTGATGTAATAAAAAAAATCACATGATTTAGGAAATTGGTATAGAACAGTTTTTGCAATGCTAAAACAAACGTTTACTGTATTACAATTTCCTTGAATTAGAATTATGAAAGTCAAATTTCAGTGAGTTTATATTGTGCGCCATGTATATTATTATGTCAAAAGGACGACGGCGAATAAGTTGTGCAGCAGTGTTGCTTGCTTTTTAGTGTTTGACAGTCAATGTATATGTGCCTGGCTCGTGTCATGATAAAAATCTATACATTATTAATATTAGATACATATTTAGAGACGTACTTGTTGTAACCAAATAAATATTTTATATGTTCCGTGTTGTATTTTAAAATATTGTACCAGTCAACCAATATACATATACGAACGTTTATTAAATATGTAGAACTTCACATAGATATTTAAATTACTGAAATTTAGCATTTAATATGCTTAATTATTTATAAAACACGATTACGAAGTGAAAAATGATGTCACAAGCGGCATTCGAACCCGCGCCTATTGGGATTCCGGCCCAATCGTGCTGCCACTACACCACCGTGACTAATTGTAGTGTTGACTATTGTAGGACATGCAAATTTCACTTCGTATCATATTTACGTCTTAAGGTGACGGTATGCTATCTACCCGACAATGTTTACACATTGTTATAGGCTTAATACTTCAAACTTTACAGTTAGAATTGTATTAAACGATGACACAACCTTGTTATTTAAATTACTGAAATTTAGCATTTCGATTACATAGATTCGAATCCCGCTTGTGACATCATTTTTCACTTCGTAATCGTGTTTCACATAGATATATTTTTAATTTATATATTAATTATTTTGTTGTAACTCTCGTTATAAAAATATCATCATAATTTTGAAGTGAAAACTTCTTTTGGCACACATATTTTTCGTAGGCACTGATCCATCACGCTCTGAGGTGAAAGGCTAGATCGGGTGAATTGGGTGGGACCGCCGAGTGTACCCGACCAAGAAAGATACAGATGTCAGCTGCCCTTCACTGCTGTGGCGCTGTTTACTATATTCCATTTACACTCGGGTTGAGAGCCCTCAGCGCTCACCCACAGTCCGGGTGAAGTTGTTATAGCCATCTGAGGCTAACAACTGAGATATACAAAAAAAATATTCCATTTACATATAATTAACGACGACGTAAGAGAGCGAGTAGGTATGAAAGAGAGTATTGGTGTAAAGATGCGAAAGGGAATGCTCCGATGGTTCGGACATGTGGAAAGAATGCCGAACGAACGTCTGGTTAAGAAGATATATAATGCGAAAGTGGAAGGATGTAGGTACCGAGGGAGACCGAGACTAACTTACCTAGACCAGATCGGTCATGTACTGAAGGAAGGTGGAGTCAAGAGTCTCCAAAACCGGCGAGCGTGTATGAAGAGAATTATGAATGTTGAGGCAGCGAGTGAAGTATGCAGAGATAGAGTTCTCTGGCACTCTGTTCTCTCTGCCTACCCTGCAAGGGATATGGCGTGATGATATGTATGTATGTATGTACATATAATTATTTTTATTATCATTTATTCAATAGTTTTTAATAGTTATCATTGATACGTAGGTAATAACTAAACTATTTTAACAATCATTGTTTGGTTCACAATGTGAGGTTAGTGTATATAGTTAGTGGTTTATCGTATTAATATTACATAGTGAAAAAACATTAAAGATTATAAAAAACATAATATTTTTTTTTGATAATTTTAAGTGTTCACTTCTGTCGGCAGTTCTCATTGAGTGCTTTGCTTTTTTTATCTATATTTTTGTAATTATTATAACAATGCGGTAGCTATCTACGTCAAATCTATATTAACGTCATTAAAATATGCAAAAGGGACTTTTGACGGGAATTTGAGAACGTCATGTGGTGCTCTTGTATTATATTCGATATCTTAGTGTTTTAACGTGTTATATTGAATAATTTTGATGGCGTTTTATGTAATGTGATGGGGCAGTACTGGGATATAGTGAATATCATATAAAAGTGCTTTACAACGTTTTCGTTTTCCATCAAAATTCCCACAAGATACCATTAACAGTGTGGCCATTGCACTGTTAATGGCGACAATTTGACTTAGACAATAACTAACTTGAAAGACTAAAAACGTGAAAATATTTAAAATTTGACACTGGCAACAATAGCTCGTATATGTAGCTGATTGCCAATTTATAAGAAGAAGAAGAATATGCAAAAGGAAATCTGTCAAAAATGTTGTCATACATTTTTGACAGATTTCTTTTTGCATATTTTAATGACGCCTCGGGTTTTTACATTTTAGTTTATACTAGGTATTACTATAATATAAGTACCTACAAGCAAATTTATTGTTTCAGTATTGCAACTAATATCTAGTACATAAAAATTCATTCGTTTACATTTAAAACTACGCAACAGATTTTCATGCGGTGTTCAATAGTACATATGTAGTTACCTCCTCTGTATTTTCACACTTTATATGGAAGAGGATGTTTTAAAATATATAGGTACTAGAGAATATACTAGATATTATACTAGTGAAAAGTTTGGCATTTCGAAAATTTGTAATGAGATATCGTAAAAAATATGTTTTTGTGTGCTTATAATACAAACGCTGTTTAAACCTTACGAGATTGATTAAAGTAATGTACCATAAAATTATATAATTTAAAAAAGATCTACAAAAAAGAGCGCAATGGTCTGTCTGCTAGGGATAATTCATAGTTGCGAGGGAAAACCGCCTTGCAGGCCACCGAAGACAAATATTGTATTGTATTTATTGGGTTCCGGTGGACCGCTCGCTCGGCGAAGAGAAGCGCATTGCCGGGCGGGTCTATGAGGTCGCGCGCCGCCTCTTCTGTTGTCCCGGACGGATCTTCTTACATATCACTAAAAAATAAAGTATTATTTACGAAGTTAAGTTATACAATGTAGTAATATTTTTTATCTAACTAAATACATAATATACATGTATATGTAAATTAAAATTGTGCTTTACAACATATTACTAAGATGATTATTTTAGAAATTATCAGTGATTTAAAATGCGAGGCGGGGACAGAGCGCCCGAAACCCAAGTGAAAAATATATTGTTAAATATTTACTTTTCTTTTCTTTTTCTTCTTTTCAAATCATATAAGTTTCATTGCTGATCTATTTAACCTGTTTTTTTTTTATGACACCAGGCTATGGTATTCTCACATCCCGTTCATTTCGTCCAGGGTGACAGAAAGAAACCACCGAAGTCAAAGATCGGGTACCGGTGGTCCGCTCGCACGGCGCAGTGAGAGGATTTTACGGTGGGTCCATGGGGTCACGCGCCGCCTTCTCCGTCAGCCCGGACCGATTTGGCAAGGCAAGACGCACCCATAGCCCACCAATAAAAAAAAAAAAAGAAAGGGTGACAGAAAGAACGGCGCGACTCCATAGACCCGCCCTACAAGTGCCTATCTTCAGAATCTATTTTACACTTCACACGTAACCGACAAACTTTTTAAAAGTTATTCGGTCTAATATACCACGTCGAGCAGTGGGGTTACCATTGTTTATTTTTGGATATTTTATTCACTAGGAGTAAGTTACGTTACCTTTTTAATAGTGGTAGGACCACGCTGTTGACAGTTTTCTGTCTACAGTCGCGGGCCGGTCCATTCGGGGTAGAACCACACTCTCGCAGAAGATCGACGTCTGAGCAATGGCAATGTGATATTGCGCTTCGTTCGGTGAGCGAGAGAGCCGGAAGTCCAACTGGGTGGGTTTGGGGATTTTATTGGTAGGCAGTGGCTTAGCTATAACCCTTGGTATTGCAAAGGTCCATGGGCGGCAGTAACACTTACCATCAGGTGTGCTGCTTGCTCGTTTGCCACCATAAGCAATAAAAAAAAATAGTTAAAACCCATGGGGAAAATAAGGGACGACAATACAGTATATTGTAAGTCTTTTACCACATTGATAGAACGAACAAAGTTATTCTGAGTACTTATTGAT
The DNA here is from genome assembly GCA_905163515.2 of Lymantria monacha. Taxonomy (NCBI): domain Eukaryota; kingdom Metazoa; phylum Arthropoda; class Insecta; order Lepidoptera; family Erebidae; genus Lymantria; species Lymantria monacha. The sequence continues at coordinate 46,118,818 of LR991081.1, read as the reverse complement.
TTAACATAATTATCAAATATTCCCTACTATTGAGAGAAAGAGAGATACTAGTTTCTGTTTGAATTAAGTTTAATCATGTAGTGAACTTCTGTGTTTAAATTCCTTAATTTAAATATTTTTAATTAACTTAATTCGTAAAAGACGGCTGGTCTTTACGAAATCCTCTTATAAAAGAGGAGTTCGTTGAATAATATTCAGTAAAAATTCACCACTTCTAAGACCTTGCTATATTTGATTATAAGTTATATTATAAGATGATTAATTTTCGAATGTTAGTTCATTTATATGTTACTTAGTTATACTATGGTTCTTTTAAGATTTATAAAGGTAATTTTATTATTTATATAAAACGAAGTCACGATTAGAAGCTTGTATTATAATTGTAATAATAAGATACAGTATATTATTGTACCAAGTATATTATTATTTAAATTAATGGCTTAATTATACTCGACATCTTTGCACAATAGATGATTGTTTATTTAGGAAAATAAAAACTTAATTTAATAATACAAATTGAAAAAATAATAATGACTGCTAAATAAGTAGATAAATTAAGGTAGCATTCGGTTGTTAGCAACCGCCACGCGAGACTGCGACCGCAACCGGTTCGCGCGATCCACTGCTTGGTATGAATTTATATGGAGGACTAAACAAATCCCGCGACTGCGTCGCGTGACCGTTGTGCGTGGTCAGAGAGTAACGCGGCGACTACGACCCAGTCGCACCACAGGCAGTGCAGTCACGCAAAGGAGTCGAGAAATTCATTAAAAGGGCGGCGTTTGATGAACATTCGAAAGTAACCCTCGTCTTCATGCGATGTGAAAATTGAGTGGGTCCTATAAACCTTTCTTCCGAAGGAATAGACACTAATATATCTTTAGATCATACCAACATATCATCATTTCATCATCTTCATAATCTTCCAATAGCTGCTGAATAAACTTTATTCAAGCGGAGAAATTGTCCGAAATATAAATACGCTACAATAAAACTAAATCGTCACTCATAAAATTATGGAAAGAGTGGCGAGTCGCGGTCGCTTCGCTGACATCGGACAGGCGACCACGGCTGCGTAGGCGAACTTGCATTGGAATGCTACTTTAAGGTAGCATTCCAAACTTAGCGACCATTCGACTACGCAGCCGTGGTCGCCTGTCGCGGGGCGACTGCTATTGGTAGCATTCCGATGTCAACGAAGCGACCGCGACTCGCCACTCTCTTCATAGTTTTGTGGGTGAAAATTTTGTTCTATTGTAGTGATATATCGGATAAAATGGCCGTAGCTAGAAAGAAAAATATATTTAGCAGCTACTGGAAGATGAAGAAGATGGTTTAATGATGATATGTTAGTATGATTCAAAGATATGTTACTGTCTATTCCTTCGGCAGAAAGGAAGAAGATCGATTAAATTTTCACATCGCATGCAGACGAGGGTTGTTTTCAAAAATTCATAAAACGCAGCCATTTTATAAATTTAGCCTGCGTCTTGTAACTGCACTTTCTTTGGCGCGATCGGGTAGCGGTTGCTACGCGACCCACTGGCCGCGGCAACCGGTTGCTCGACGCGGTCGCGCAACGTGTTTAGTTTAGTGCTCCATAGAAATTCATACTAAGCTGTGGGTCGCGCGACCCGGTCACGGTCGCGGGTCGCGGTCGTGCGTCGCGTTCGCTAAGAACGGAATGCTACCTTTTAAGGTAGTATTCGGTTCTTAACTGCGACGTCCGACTGCTATACTTAATTCTTATTCTTCATTGTTACACACAACGGATTATGTTTTTATCATAGTTTATCATAGTTTAAAAAAAAAAGACATTTTTGTTAATTTAAAAGTCATAATACACTAAATAAAAACAGCGACTAAGACAAAAAGTTAATTGTATAATATAATGATAAAACTTTAGTTGCTTAACTATGGCAGCCATTATTGTGAAATCCATATTATAATCTAGTAGTAGTGTATAATATGGATTTACTACTATAAAGCTGAATTGTTTGTTTGTTTATTTGTTTGAATGCACAAATTTTAGAAAATATCTCAAACTCTTATTGTGTAAGATAACCTATTTATCGACGAAGTTTGCCGGATATTATACATGAGCGGCTCAAAAACTATAAATGTTAATAAATCCGTTAAAATTTAATTACTTTTGGACTTGGCAAATTGCTGTTAGCTTAGCAAATGTTGCGACAGGATAAATGTTGGTTGGTGTATTGTGGATGATAATAATATTTATAACATTAGTAACTATACGGGATGATGTTGGTAGGTACTCAAATAAAATAATAACTTAGTATTTAAAGAATGAATGTGTATAATAAATTAATAATAATACAAATACTTACTGATACGAATCATAATTAGATTATTCTAAATCTTATACTAGACCAGCGACATATTATTTGCTTAAATTTACGATGAGCGTAGTAAGCAAAATGATGTAGAAGTAAGCATAGAATGTTATATGTTAGGCTGTTTTGTACGTTATAGAAGAAAATCATGTAAATACATACATACACATACATATTATCACGTCATATCCCTTGTAGGGTAGGCAGAGCAGAGAACTCTATCCTTACATAGGTACTTCACTCGCTTCCTCAACATTCATAATTCTCTTCATACACGCTCACCGGTTTCGGAGACTCTTGACTCTACTTTCCTTCAGTACGTGACTAATCTAGTCTAGGTAAGTTAGTCTCGGTCTCCCCCGGTACCTATATCCTTCCACTTTCGTATTGTATATCTTATTAACCAGACGTTCGTTTGGCATTCTTTCCACATGTCCGAACCATCGGACCATTCCCTTACGCATCTTTACACCAATACTCTCTTTCACACCTACTCGCTCTCTTACATCGTCGTTACAAATGCGATCGGTCAGCCTAACTCCACAGATTTTCCGTAGAGATCTTATATACTGAATAAAAAATGGAAAACTAAAGAACGTGGTTGAACGTGGTTGGTGAACTTATTTTTTAGAGAGTGGACGAGAAAAAGAAGTCGTGAAGATGTTGTGACTACTTGAGAGGTAGAATAGTGATCAAAACAAAATAATGTTAACTTTTCACATTACAGAGGCTAAATAGCAATTGCTTGCTGTGTGTTTATTACTTACTATGTCTACATCCAACTTTGTGTTCAACGAAAAGACGCTCTATCTTGAGTGAATATAAATACCGTACCATAAAGATATATTTTTTTTAATTTAATAGGTTTCAATGATATCCTCCGATAAAATCTATTGTTTTTTATATAAAAATAGAAGTTTGATGAAAAAGTATGTTTTTATATTCAAACAATCCGTAGATGAAACGAAATATACCAATACAAAATCCTTACTAATATTATAATTGCGAAAGTAACTCTGTCTGTCTGTCTGTCGCTCTTTCACACCAAAACTACTTGTACGGTATGCACAGCCTGCAGTGGACTGTATGAAGTAAGTTTACTGAACTAGGTGAGGAACTGATATTATCCTATCCCTGCAAGCCGCGAAGAAGTAATTAAAAAATACTCCACCAACCTTTCATCCACTTTCGCCGAGGGCAGTAGTGTCGTCGCAGTAGGCTCGCCAAACCGCGCGGTCAGCTTCACTATATTCTATATAATTATGCAGTTCACAGCACCACAAAACACTATTATGGTGGTTCCAACAGTTCCGTTAAACTATGTCCTACCAAGGATTAAGCAGGTGCGGCGATTACGAATACACCGAGTGGCACAACCGCCTGGCGGACCGAGTTGTCTCAAATCTTCTACTCAACTCTCATAACGACGGTTGCAGAATCGAAGTTGTGAAGTTTCTCCAAATACCCTCCACATAACTTGCAAGGACCGAACATACCCCTCACCGAATTCAACATGATGAATTCCCCATTCTAAATTAAAAAGCAAGTAAGGGATATACAATCCACTAACCTATGTAAACAAAACACATAGAATAAATAAACCTTTAGTGAGGTATATTTTTGAAAAAAAAGAATAATAATAATTAATTAATCTAGATAAACAATAAAATTTAACCTAAGAAAAAAATAAAAGGTAATTAATTTGCATACGGTAATGGACAAATTTTATTCACCGGTCTCTTAATTAGACCATTTTTAGTTCTCAAAGTAACTACACGAATAATGCCATCAACGCCCTCGTGTGTTGTTTCAATTCTACCAAGAGGCCACTGCAATGGGCGCGTCAAATTTGATTTCAGTAAAACTAAATCACCAATCTTTACGTTAGGAGGTGAGGCAAACCACTTCTCTCTTTGTTGCAGAGTATGAAGATAGTCATTTGACCAGCGCTTCCAAAATAACTGTGATATTTTTTGAATTGACTGCCAACGAGATAATCTATGTTGAGGAACGTCCTCATAATTATATTCAGGCACAGCCACTAAGCTTTGTCCTATCAGGAAATGACCAGCAGTTAATACATCGAACTCGTTTGGGTTTTCAGATAGTGTACATAAAGGGCGTGAGTTTAATACAGCCTCTATTCTGCAGAACACAGTTGACAACTCTTCCAGAGTGAGACTTCTATCACCTACAATACGTTGTAAAATGTGTTTCGTACTTTTTATCCCGGCTTCCCAAAGTCCACCCATGGAAGCTGCGTTAGGAGGATTTGTCCTCCACTCTACTTGCCGCGCGGTTAATCCTACGAGTACCTCGTCATGAATCTTATTACCATTTAAAAATCTAAGTACCTCCTTGAGATGCTTGGCTGCCGATACATAATTCGTCCCGCAATCGGAATATAAACAAGTACTTAATCCGCGACGGGCTACGAAACGGTCATATGCAGCTAGAAAACATTCAGCTGATAAATCAGTTAACACCTCGCAGTGTACTGCTTTTGTTGAAAAACATACAAATAGGCATAGATAAGCCTTGTATATTTTTGCGTTACGACGTGTACTTTCTTTTACAAGGAATGGACCACCTATATCTGTACCTACATGGCTGAATACCTTATCAACCTTAAGTCGGGACATGGGCAACGTACCCATTTGAGGTTGTAATGCAGTAGGTCGGCATTTAAAACACACCTTACACTTTGTCAGTACCGATCGAATGATGCTACGAGCACCAACGAGCCAATAGTTTTGACACATTAGACCTTGTAATGTACGAGGCCCTACGTGTAGGTATTTTACGTGCAAATATTCGATTAATAATTTACTTGTATGGCATTTTGGTAGCAAAACCGGGTGCTTCGTATTGTACGGAAGGTCAGATTGTGAGATACGACCCCCCACCCTGAGGACTTTATTTTCAACGAAGGGTGATAGTTTACGTAAAGAGGCTACAAACTTACCCTTTTCTAACGCTACTATTTCAGATTCAAAGTGATTTTGTTGAATAATTCTAATAATTGAATCATGACCTTTGCGCAACTCAAGGGTCGTTAGAGGGCCTAAAGACCGATTTGAAATTTTACACTGAAGATTTATAATAAATCTATGACACCATGAAATAATACGCTGTAATTTATTAAAAGAAGAACACTTATTAAATATTTCTTCAAGGTCATTTTTAATTTCAACCTTTAGAGAAGAATTAAAACTAAATGTTGCACTATTTGATTTAAGTTCGGGAATCTTGAAGTTATGATTTAATAAATATGGTTTTATAGGCCACTTTTGTTGGTTATCATATAGCCAATCGGGGCCGTGAATCCACTCTGTAGCTCTTTCCACGAAGTGAGCAGGCAACGTTCCACGTGAACATATGTCTGCAGCGTTATTTTCGCCCTTCACGTGATACCAACAACTAGGTGGTACTGCGGCAATAATGCGACTAACACGGTTAGCCACAAAAGTTTTTAACGTGTATGGTTGTGTATGTATCCAAGCCAAAACATTTTTCGAATCGCTGAGCGCAAATATAGAAACAGATAAATTATTATCGCTTAAGTTTTGTACGACAAAACTTACAACCTTCGATAGCAGCACGGCTGCTTCGAGTTCGAGTCTAGGTATAGACAAGAGTGGGTTTAACGGCGCAACCTTTGACTTACTAGTCAGCAGTCGAACCTTCACTTCACCTATATTGTTTATACTACGTATATATAAGCACGTTGCGTATCCACGGGATGACGCATCGCAAAATGCTATTAATTGTATTTCACTAAAATTAGGTATTAAGATGTGACGCTCAAAACGCAATTCACTCAAAAGTGGTAGATCGGAGATGAATCGATTCCACTGTGAGCACGGCTCAGGTGGTAGTTGCTCATCCCATGCGACTCCCATCTTCCAGAGATCTTGCATGATACACTTTGCGACAAACGTACATGGTGAAATAATACCTACAGGATCGAATATGCTCGCCAGTAGTTTTAAAACTGATCGTTTGGTCTGTTTATTATCAGTCATGTTATAGGAAAACGCAAAACTGTCACAGGCAGGTAACCATGTCAACCCTAACACCTTAAGGGAGGATGATAACGTATCATCTTGAAAATCGATGGTTACAACTTGATTTGACTGCATATGAGTAAGTAACTCGGGACAGTTGCTAGCCCATTTTCTTAAATCAAAGCCACCACTTTTAAGAAGTGTCAGCAAATCATCCTGCAACGTGCAGGCCTGTTCTAATGATGGGCAGGACCATAATACGTCATCAACGTAGAAGCCTTGTTTGAGCACCTTTGCAGCCTCTGTACGCGGACGTTCAGCATGAGTGAGCTCATCCTCAGCTAGCTGATGCAGCGTGCGCACAGCTATGTAAGGTGCACTACGGAGACCGTAGGTATTCGTTCGAAGTTCGAAGACGCGAACTGGCTCCGTTGGAGATTCTCGCCAAAGAATGTGCTGGTACTTCCTATCAGCAGGATCAATCAGAACAGCCCGATACATCTTTGACACATCAGCAGTGAAACAAACTTTATATAACCGAAAGCGAATTATAATCTTTAGTAAGTCTGGATGTAGTTTTCTGCCTGTCAAGAGTGCATCGTTAATTGAAATACCATTCTTAGGTTGTGCTGAACCGTCGTAAACAACGCGCAGAGGTGTACTTACGGACGATGGACGCAGAACACAATGGTGCGGTATATAATATCCTGACTGCTCAGGACCTTGATATAACTCCATGTGTCCAAGAGATTCATACTCTCGCATGAAGTCAACATAAGACTTATGAAGGTCTGGCGATCGCGCCAGGCGGCGCTCGACCTGTTTAAGCCTTGTTATAGCCACATCATAAGAATCACCAATAGGTGCATGGTGTGGGTTTAATAAAATGGGAGAAACATAACGACCATTTTCATCACGACAGTGTTTTTCTGTGTACATTTTTTCGGCTAACTCCTCCATAGGATCCGTTGGAACTTCACACGGTAAAGATTCCAACTCCCAAAACCGTTTAAGTGTATCATTTAAATAATTATTTTCAATTGTGTACGACACAAATGACGTTGCACACGGTACAACATCGAGACTACTAGAGCAATTTTTTAACCCTAGTCTTCCAGTTATGACGTAACCAAATATGCTCCCCAATGCCACTGGTACATCTTTATTTATTATAAATTTTGTCCCGTCATAAATATAGGGAAACACTTCGCCCGATAAAATAATGTCAATCGGGGACGTTGTATAAAAATACGGATCAGCTAATTGTAAGTCTTTATACTTAGTAATCAACTTATCGGGAATAAGTACGTTTGGCAAATCGGATGTAATTTTAGGTAAAATTACAGCATCAATGTTAAACACCGGCGTGTTATTGTAGCGCGGCTGAATAACACACGAAGCCATTCCATAATTTTTTACATATTCGCCACCTAGTCCGAAGATATTATATGGACATTTATTAGCTGATAATCCTAACCGTTGAAAACAATCTAACGTAATGAAATTACTTTGCGCCCCAGAGTCAATTAATACGCGCACGGGCTGATAATTATTAAACGCGTTCAAAACATTCACAACAGCTGTTCCCAAGATAACTGTACAGTTAGAAGTATGCGTAGACGTCAGATGACACGCCGTACTTATAATTGATTGTTCGTCTCCCTTGCACGGCGCAGGAGCGGTCTCAGTCGAAATCAGCTGATTCGAACACGGTTTGTTATTATCTATCGCGCTAACTTCACGATGTAACAGAACATGATGCGGTAAATTACAGATTAAACATTTAAAATTACTTTTACACGCCTTAACGGTATGATTTGATTTTAAACAATTATGACATAATTTTAATTCATTCGCACGGCGAATACGTTGCTCATTAGACAATTTACGAAATTGTTCACAACGGAAAATCATATGATTACTATCACAATGTACACATAAACCCTTTAATCCAGAGCGTGTAGAAGATAGCGAATGCTTTTTTGTATCCTTTTGTCGCGAATCATTTTGTTGATATTTATTAGAATACACATTAGAATATGACGCAGAATGATCTAGAACTTTTATTTGATTATGTATAAATAATGCTAATTCATCGAAGGTAGGAATGGAATTTTGATCTAATTTTTGTTCAAAATATTTTCGAGTTTGTGGATCTAATGCCCTTAACGCAATATGACACATTACATAACTGCTTAAATCTTTAATATTAAGTGCCTGTATTGCCTTATACGAATGTTCGAAGTTCTCAATAAACATGTTCAAATCAGCAGACGATTCCTTGCGTAACGGTGAAAAGTTTAACATTTTATCTAGGTACCTACCAACTAACAATCTATTGTCTCGATATTTATCAATTAAACTCTGCCAGACGAGATCGTAGTTATTGGCGGATATCGGTACACTTTTAACCATATTTAATGCAGAACCTTTCGTGCAAGACAATAGATAATGAAATTTATCAATTTTTGGAATGTGCGGCTGATCATGTACTAACGAGCAAAATGTTTCATAAAATGTATTAAAATTCTCAATATCCGAATTAAATGTAAATAATTCAAGTTTAGGCAGGCGAGGGCGGGACTCCATGGTAACCAAGCGATTCTCACCGTTATTGCCGATGCGTGCCGAGCTATATTTCGAAGCACATAATTTCACTCGAAAATATAGTTCATCAAAACTTTGTAACTCTTGACTTCTAAGTATTGACTCAGAATCAACTAAAAGTTCTTGTTCGAATATATCGAATATTATTTCTTCGAATGAACTACGTAGGTCACTAATTTCAGAGACGTGCAATAAAAACAATTCTTTCGTATCAGAATTCGATAAATCGTGGGACATATCATATACCTTTTGCATTTGTGAAAACAAGAGTTGTTTTCGTTGAATTAACACGGTTAATTCTTTGGGTAATGGATGTTTCTTATCACTAGAAATTTTTGCTTTAGGTGCCGCCATCTTGTGAAACAACACACGTAGCCCAATGAAATTATAAAATTAATATTATATTACTTTCACTAATACTTGTTACCTATACAATTTAATTATATAACACTTAGCTGAATAATTGTACGACAAATAATAATTTATGTGTTTTGTTTATATTGTATACTTCGTATAGTGGAGAAAAGTAAAGTAAGTACATAAGATATGTATAGAACGTCTACACAATGAAATTATAATTTCATTAAATAATGGGGAATAAGAAGTAATTGGCACGGCCAATATAAATAAATTATATGCTAAGAACGTCTTAACATATATGATATTTATTGGGAGGTATTCTAACACGGTTAGAAATAACGGTACAGAACGTCTGTACTGTCTAAATACCTGGGAATTACGAATTCCTAGGTGAGGTATGAGACCTTAGGAGCGGTATCCTGGGTCGAAGTGACCAAAAAAAGACTGTACGGTATGCACAGCCTGCAGTGGACTGTATGAAGTAAGTTTACTGAACTAGGTGAGGAACTGATATTATCCTATCCCTGCAAGCCGCGAAGAAGTAATTAAAAAATACTCCACCAACCTTTCATCCACTTTCGCCGAGGGCAGTAGTGTCGTCGCAGTAGGCTCGCCAAACCGCGCGGTCAGCTTCACTATATTCTATATAATTATGCAGTTCACAGCACCACAAAACACTATTATGGTGGTTCCAACAGTTCCGTTAAACTATGTCCTACCAAGGATTAAGCAGGTGCGGCGATTACAAATACACCGAGTGGCACAACCGCCTGGCGGACCGAGTTGTCTCAAATCTTCTACTCAACTCTCATAACGACGGTTGCAGAATCGAAGTTGTGAAGTTTCTCCAAATACCCTCCACATAACTTGCAAGGACCGAACACTACTGAACCGATCTAAATGAAATTTGGCACACAGATACTCTAGAGCCTGATAAAGGACATAGGCTACTTTTTAATGCAAAAAAGGGTTATAAAGCGGAATAAAAAAATTGTAAGGAAGTATCGTCATTTTTAAAACCAGAAGCATGAAACTTATTTTTAGGCTATTGATTAGATATAAATAAATATGACATTAACATGTAAAAATTTACCCTTAAGGGGTAAAATAAAAATAAGGGATAAAAACCTTTAAGAAAGTAACCTTTTACGCGGGTGAAGCCGCGGGCAGAAGCTAGTGACTAATAAGTTAAAAAATACTGTCACCTAGATTAACTAATAAAGAAAATAATAAGAATATCAAACCAGACAATTATAGAGAACTCTTCGAGATATTTCATTTTATTTTTAGTATTTCTCTACAAAAATATTTATCACTATTAAATTTGTTGTTTCAATATCATGAATAATAATGTTAATGCTTCGCCGACCGCACATCATAACTTTGCTAATTAAACAACTTTAAATATTAAAATAAAATTTATTATTTATAAACTTTATTTAAAAAAAAGATTAAAAACGCTAAGAGTCACCATATATATTAGGAAGATGATTTTGTGTAGGTTTGACGTCATTGAATTTAAATGGAATTAACATTAATAAAACAATAATAGCGTTTTATGAATGACAAAATATTTACAACAAAATTTAACATTTGCTAGATGAAAAATAATAAATAGATAAACAATCTAATGAACCGATCAAATTGAATTATTAATAGATTTTTGTATGACATGTTACGCACTCAAAGTTAACACATTCTATATGGCTATGAAATCTAAGATTGATTCGTTTTAGTGGGCGTTAATATTTTGATACGTTAGATTTGATTGAGTGAATAATACATACATACATATCATAACGCCATATCCCTTGCAGGGTAGGCAGAGAAAACAGAGTGCCAGAGAACTCTATCCTTGCATACTTTACTCGCTTCCTCAACATTCAAAATTCTCTTCATACACGCTCGCCGATTTTAGAGACTCTTGACTCCACCTTCCATCAGTACGTAACCAATCTGGTCTCGGTAGGTTAGTCTCTGAATTGTCCGGTCACCAGACGTGAGGCCGCCGCGTGAGGGCGACGCCCCGACGGCGAAAGCTGTCGGGGCGTCGACACGGGAGGAACCCGTAAGGGTAAACCGCCGGGCGGGCCACCGAAGACAAAGATCGGGTACCGGTGGCCCGCTCATACGGCGAAGAGAGGTGTTTGCAGGGTGGGTCCATGGGGTTGCGCGCCGCCTCTTTTGTCGCCCCGGATCAATTTGTCGGGGCGCGACCACATCCATGGTCCAACCTGCAGTGAAAAAAAAAAAAGTTTAGTCTCGGTCTCCCCTACCTACATACTTCCACTCTCGCATTGTATATCTTCTTAACCAGACGTTCGTTCGGCATTCTTTCCACATGTCCGAACCAATAATGTTAATAATAATTAATTAAAAGTTTTTTTTTTAAAAGAGTTAATAATAACTATGATATATAACTAATAAATATAAGACATAATTATTTGATAAAATTACGCTTTCATGTTTTAGTATACTACAATCAATCAGTATACAGGTACAGATTTAAATGCTTTAGGAATTCTTCTTAGAAAATCATTGAAGTAATTATATTTGGTAAGCTCCAAAACTCTTTTGCGTACTGATATATGTCTCAATAAATCTCTAAAATGTTTCAATTAAAAGCTAAGCACGAGGTTACCCTCGTATTAGTGATACCACTGTATTACTACAGGAGTGTCATTGAGCTTATCATATTTACAAGGTAATGTGTCTGTCACGAACATTGCAAATCAACAATGGCCTGGATGATGAATTACTATGAAGCACCCTGCTTTTCACACGCTTAAATGAACTTATTGCTTAATTAACATTTATTCCTTGAACGAAGGTGATGCTCGTTTTGTTTTTTTTTACTTCTATGGAATACAATAAAAATATGTACGATATTTTATTTTCCGTGTGGTGACGGAGTAAGAATACTATTCACCACCCCATATTTTACCCGTGGGTGATCGTACGAGACGACTAAGGGATATAAAACGCATATAACATCTATGCGAGAGTAGGAAAACTCAAAACAAAACCCTATAGGCCAATACCAACACGTCTGACCAGCGCGGTATAGTAGGTTAATAGTGGGACATTTATGGGCTGTGATGATGATGATGTACGAGGAGGAGGCGGAGACCCTTTCCAATCACAGTAGGGGTCACAGGGCGGATGGAGCTTCAGCGTTTTCGCGGTGGGCTGTGGGACGTCTTGACAGGGACCTACTGGCGTAGGCCGCCATCGTTCACACGTGGCTGTCCCCACTACCCCCAGCGGACGGGGTGGACGCTGAGGCTGTCCGCATCCGCAGTGCGTTAACGCAGATCTGCGATGTGGCCATGCCCAGTGTGTGGCGTCTACCTTTGAGGCAGGCGGTCTATTGGTGGTCCCCAAGACTGGCGGACCTTCGTGCGGCGTGCATTAGTGCCCGAAGGTCCTACACCCGCAGCCGGCGGCGTCACCGCGACGCTGAGCGGGAGGGCCAGCTGTGAAGTGGGGGCGGCTGTGGCAAGGATTCGTTCCGCCAACACGGCCCCCGGCCCGGACGGAATACGAGTCCGGGTACTGACGTCGCTCCTCGAGCACCTCAAGCCTCGCCTCAGGCAACTGTACAACGCCTGTTTGGCGTCTGGACGGTTCCCTGAGTGATGGAAGGAGGGGAGGTTGGTCCTCCTGCCAAAGCCGGGACGGCCCCCGGATTCGCCGTCGGCCTACAGGCCCATCGTGCTCCTTGATGATGTGAGCAAGCTGCTGGAGCGCATTCTCGTTACCCGCATCGTCCAGCACATGGGCGATGTGGTGCCCGATCTGTCGGACGCTCAATTCGGCTTTAGAAGGGGGCATTCGAACATCGGGGCCCTGCTACGACTGAGGCAGATGGCTGCGAAGGCTGTCACCGGCGGAAGAGTGCTGTTGGCGGTGTCGTTGGACATCGCCAACGCAATCAATAGTCTGCCATTCAGCTGCATCAGGGAGGCGCTCCGATTTCATGGGGTGTCCTTGTACCTAAGGCGGCTGGTGGCAGACTATTTGGAGGGGCGCAGTGTCTTCTGCGTGGGTCCCGCAGGGGACATTGTGCGGACGCCCACGGCGTATGGTGTTCCACAGGGTTCGGTCCTGGGGCCGACTGTGTGGGACATCGGTTACGACTGGGCGTTGAGAGGGAGTCTCGCCCCGGGCTGAGCTTGATATGCTAAGCTGACGTTACGCTCGTCACAGCCCGGACACGGCACAGATGCTCTCCGACATCTACCGGCGGGTTACCTCAGCACGCGACGAGCGTGGCTCCCCATCGTCCAGCGAGATAGCCACCTGGCGCGAGGACGCCCGCCGAGACGTCATCGCCCGTTGGGTTACGTGGCTGGAGAGGCCTACACACGGTGTTGTTACCGTTGAGGCCCTCCGGCTCGTACTGATGGAGTGGATGGAGCGGCGGAACGGGGTCCTCTCCTTCCAGCTGGTGCAGGTGTTGTCGGGGCACGGTTGCTTCGGAAAGTACCTGCACACAGGTCGTGTGGAGGGAGTGGACTCCGTCCTGCCACCATTGCGGTAGTGACGAGGACACGGTGCAACATACGCTCGAGGTATGTTCGAGCTAGGACGGGCAGCGCCGCGACTTCGTCGCTGTCATCGGTGCCGACCTGACGCTGCCGGCTGTCACGAAAGCGATGGTCGACAGCGTCAGGAACTGGGACGCGGTCGCCGCCTTCTGCGAGGCTGTCATCTCGCAGAAGGAGGCGGCGTAACGAGTCGGGCAGGATTCTCGTGACCCGGGCCACCGCTAGCGGCCGGGGCGGCGTAGGCGCGAATATCTGCGCTTGATGCCGCCCTAACCAAGGCTTCAGGTGATCGGATTGGGGAATTGTCCGGTCACCCGACGTGAGACCACCGCGTGAGGGCGACGCCCCGACGGCGAGAGCTGTCGGGGCATCGACAAAAGAGGAACCCGCAAGGGTATACCGCCGGCCCGGCCACCGAAGACAAAGATCTGGTACCGGTGGCCCGCTCGCACGGCGAAAAGAGGTGTTTGCAGGGTGGGTCCATGGGGTTGCGCGCCGCCTCTTCTGTCGCCCCGGGCCGATTTGCCGGGGCGCGACCACGTCCATGGTCCACCTTGCAAGGAAAAAAAAATAATTTGGAAAATCCAAAAGTGCACGCCTCATAATTTTTATATTATTTATCTTTTACTATTAGTCAATGCCAGAAATAAAAATAAAATTAAAGAATAAGCCTTTTTTAAAAACATCCTTTTATTATTTGCTAATAAAATAAAAAGGTAAAAATAAATTAACTCTAATAAGACATATAACACTTTATAAGTTCATTGTAACCTTTAACGATAATTAAGCTTCTTCGTCTATTACAAAATAATTCAATATCGTACATTATTATATATTTTTAACACTAAAACTTTACACCATAATTATTAAATCTTCCCGTTTCTATCACAGACCCAGTTTTATAAAAAAAAGCGTGTTACATTTTGATGGTATGATTAAGAACATTTAGCACCTTCTTTTTCCTATGGCCAGCTTCCAGGTCCAACATCAGATTACCATATAGTATCAAAGTACTCGTCAAGACGAATCAAACGAGTCCAAGCTCGATGGAGTTGCGTCGTTTAATTACGGAGTTCCTATGGCCCGCTACCAGGTCGATTGTCAGACCCTAGTTACCATATAGTATCAAAGTATTGGTCAAGACGAATCAAACGAGCTCGAACTCGATGAGGTTGCGTCGTTTAATTACGGAGTTCCTATGGCGAGCTTCCAAGTCCATGATCAGACCCTGGTTGCCATATAGTATCAAAGTACTCGTCAAGACAAAATAAATGATTCTTATTCTTGTTCTTAAAAGACGAATCAAGCGAGTCCAAACTCGGTGGGGTTGCGTTGTTTAATTACGGAGTTCCTATGGCCGGGTTTCAGGTCCATCTTCAGACCCTGGTTACCATATAGTCTCAAAGTACTCGACAAGACAAATCAAACGAGGCTAAACTCGATGAGGTTGCGTCGTTTAATTACGGAGTTCCTATGGCTAGCTTCCAGGTCCATGATCAGACCCTGGTTTCCATATAGTATCAAAGTACTCACCAAGACGAATCAAATAAGCCCAATTTCGTTGGGGTTGCGTTGTTTAATTACGAAGTTTCTATGGCCAGCTTCCAGGTCCATCGTCAGACCCTGCTTACCATATAGTATCAAGGCACTCGTCAAGACGAATCAAACGAGTCCAAACTCGATGGAGTTGCGTCGTTTAATTACGGAGTTCCTATGGCCCGCTACCAGGTCGATCGTCCGACCCTAGTTACCATATAGTATCAAAGTATTGGTCAAGACGAATCAAACGAGCCCGAACTCGATGAGGTTGCGTCGTTTAATTACGGAGTTCCTATGGCAAGCTTCCAAGTCCATGATCAGACTCTGGTTACTATATAGTATGAAAGTACTCGTCAAGACAAAATAAATGATTCTGATTCTTACTCTTAAAAGACGAATCAAGCGAGCCCAAACTCGATGGGGTTGCGTTGTTTAATTACGGAGTTCCTATGGCCGGGTTTCAGGTCCACCTTCAGACCCTGGTTACCATATAGCCTCAAAGTACTCGACAAGACAAATCAAACGAGGCTAAACTCAATGAGGTTGCGTCGTTTAACTACGGAGTTCCTATGGCTAGCTTCCAGGTCCATGATCAGACCCTGGTTTCCATATAGTATCAAAGTACTCACCAAGACGAATCAAATAAGCCCAAACTCGATGGGTTTGCGTCGTTTAATTACGGAGTTTCTTTGGCCCGCTTCCAAGTCCATCGTCAGACCCTGGTTACCATATAGTATTAAAGTAATCGTCAAGACAAATCAAATGAGGCCAAACTCGAAAGGGTTGCGTCGTTTAATTACGGAGTACCTATGGCCAGCTTCCAGGTCCATCATCAGATCAGCTCTATGTCACAATAATATTGCATTGTCCTCCGATTTATATATGCATGCAAAATTTCAGCTCAATCAGAAACCGGGAAGTGGATCAAATTTAACTTGCAAGATTTGATTACAGACAATGGGACAAGTGAAACTAAGTATAAGCTTGTAATGAAAGAAAAGAAATACTTTTGAAATTTCGTGCCATTCTCGACGTAGAGCTAAACATAGCTGTATAGGCTGAATGGGATTTATTTCCTTTGCCTGTCAGAATGGTCGAACAAAAAAATCTAAACGAACCCAATTTTCATAAGGTATACATACACTAATGACTAAGCAGTTATTAATTGCAATTAAACGACAAAGAATTACCGAGCCATTTTCGAAAGGAAACAGCGCGTTGCGATTATGAAGCTTTTAAATAAATAAATATTATGATACATTAAGTTTTACGGTCGTAAATCCTGCCAGATACAAAAAAAAAATGATCGGACGTCCTCGAATATTTTTTTATCAACTATTTTCTTACTTTAAACAGAATAATTGCTTTTTAAAAATATCAAATATGTTTAAACGAATGTTTTTTTCTTGACATATGTATTATAATATTATCCTATAAGTGCAATGTAAGAAAAATACAATCATTTTTATGTTTGAAAAGTGCTTGATTTTCATATGTCGAGAGTAGAGCAAGACCTCAACGCTTCGCTTATGAGGCGTGCAAAATATGATGTACGATATTCTGACGACTCTAGAACTATAGGTCTATGAGCAGTATGTGTTACTACTGCTGACACGAAAACTAGAAGAGAGGTGTTTGTGATATCTTTTCTGCCTATATTCTTGAACGACCCACTATTGAGCTCGAACTTCATTGTAATGTCCAAAGTTATAAATAAGATTTTTTGTAGTTCGATAGATGGCATTGTATAATTTTCTACATCGCGATGTTAACGTCAGCAAAGGTTGTTTAGACCTTGCTAGGTAATATTATGTTAAATCATTCTGTTACATTATCTCATCCACACGGGTTGAGAGCCCTCAGCGCTCACCCACAGTCCGCGTAAAGTTGTCATAGCCATCTGAGGCTAACAACTAAGACACACAAAAAAAAAAAAAAAAAAAAAAAAAAAAAATCTCATCCAGAGTTTTATTTACCCCTGAGATATTTTTGAGACTGCTATACATGGCCCTTCGAGCCGGTTTTTGGACCAGTGTGTTGTGGTCCATCCTTGAGATTCCCTTTCAGCGTTTTTAATACCAAGGAGAGCGGGTTTGACAAACCCGGGTGGCGCTGAAGTTGGAGACCGTTCGAGCAAAAGCGGTATATTGGAGAACAAACGAGAGAGAGACCAGTCGAGCCATTTACGAGACGCAAGAGGAGCACCCCCGCGTGTCCTATCATCGATCTGACGTCATATATGCATCGTGTTGTGAGTGATTACGATTTGTGTGGTTAACCGTGAGTACCTTAATTATTTAATAGTGATATCTATTCAAGATTGTGTCGTCAAAAGACTTGTAAAATTTCAACGATAATCTTACACTTAGAATAATTTTACTTAAAGAAGTGGACTTAGTTAAATTTATGTGTGGCATGTGCATGGACTAAGAATAATTTCGAAAAAAGTGACAAGACGGGGGGAACCTATGCACAATTTTTTACCGATTTTATATATGTTTCAAACACTTGTAAAATTTTTCGATTTTGTCATCAACTTAGAAATTTTTAACTTTTAACGGTGTTATTCACATTGTACAAAGTTAACTTTGTTTCTTTCTATTTTGTTTTATCATGGAAACATTAACTAATGTGTAACGTAATTTACATTCTAACATTGCAAGATCTAAGGCGAACTATAGAAAGTCACCAAAGGATAGAATATTAGTTTCCTATATTGAAACCAGATTAGAAAATTTAGAAGCCGATTGGTTATCTTTTTCTGAGAATCATATAAAAATTGTGAGTTCTACAAAGTCTACTGAGTTCGATAAGTCCGAATATAATACTAGTAATTTATACGAAACAACTAAAGAATTGTATTTTGATTATAAAACTTAATTAAAAGAAATGTTAAAGAAAATTGATAAGCCGTTTTATAGTTCTACTAGCACTTCTGAATGTCAATCGAAGGACAGTAACACTCATGCGTCTGTTAAGTTACCGAAAATAGAACTACACGTTTTCTGTGGTAATTATGCGGACTGGACTAGCTTTCGCGATTTGTTTATTAGTTTGATACACAATAAAAAATCTTTGGATGACGTACAGAAGTTGGTGAGGCTGAAAGTCTTTTGAAACATGTACCCGTAACAAGTGGTATTTATTCTGTTTGTTGGTCACAACTAGAAGTAAGATATAATAATAAAAAATATTTGGCTAATTGTATATTAAAAAGATTTATGAATCAAAAATATTTACATGTTGAATCGTCTAGTGTACTGAAGGAACTTCTTGACACTTTTAATGAATGTTTGAACGCATTAAGAAATTTGGACATTAAAGTTGATGGATGGGATGTTTTAATAATGTATATTTTATGTCAAAAGTTAGATAATGAGTCGCGTAAGCAATGGGAGACTAAGATTAGTGAATCTTCCGATGAATTGCCTGAATTTAAAATGTTTCAGGAGTTCCTTGAGCACCGCTTTAGATCTCTAGAATTTCTTGATAGCAAGGGTCAAAGAAATATGTCAAGTCGCAATCATTCAGCTAAATCATACCATGCATCAAACCACATATCCACTCAATCCTGTTCTTTCTGTCAAGAAAATCATAAGTTAGCCAATTGTAAAAAATTCTGTCGTCAAGAAATTGAAGCGCGCCGTAAATTTGTCCAAACACATAATTTGTGTTTTAACTGTATTATGTATATGGTACTAATCACTCTGTATATTCCTGTCGGCAGTCGAATCGTTGTCGTTTTTTGTAGTAAAAAACACCATACTCTCCTACATCTCAAAAATGTCTCAAACTGTAGTAATGAAGGTAGTTCAGCCCCTCATGTTGAGAATACACCAGCAGTGACTACTTCGAGTAGCGAATCCACCAATATTGTAAGTTGTTTTTCGAGTAGTCAACCTCAAGTTTTGTTAGCCACAGCGTTAATTAAAACACAGTCTAAGAATGGAACTGTTTTTGATTTAAGGTGCCTGTTATACCAGGGATCCCAGGCTTCGTTTGTGACGGAGTCCACAGTCCAGTTGTTAAGCTTAAAACGCACATCCAGTAAGAGATTAATTTCAGGTTTAGGCGGTGATCCCCATGCTCCTATTGTGTGCACGTCAATGGTTACGATTAAAATTCAATCCCGCTTAGATCCCAACTTCCAAATTGATGCTGAAGATTTTGTTATGAAAAAAACTTACTACACTCTTACCCGAACGAAAGATTAAAGAGCAAACCGTTAATTTAACGTCAACTATGGCCTTGGCGGATCCTTCTTTCGGAATAACGAACAAGATAGATCTGCTTCTTGGAGCTGAAGTTTATGGCCAGATATTGTTAGAAGGAATAGTCAAAGATCCGACCGGTCGTTGGATCGCTCAAAACACTAGACTGGGTTGGATTTTGTCTAGTCAACTTAAACCAATCAGCCATAGCGAACCACTCAACAACTATCACAATATTATTAGTATGCATTCATTTCATTTAGATGAAAATGAACTTCTCCGAAAATTTTGGGAGTTAGAGTCAGAACCACCAATTTTAATTTTGATAAAAAAAGGTTAACACCTGATGAACAGATATGTGAAGATTTATTTCTAGCTACTACTAAACGTGATGAATCAGGTCGTTATATAGTACGCTTACCTTTCAGATCAGATAATCCAAGTTGTAGGTATGGTGGCTCCAGGGATGTAGCGTTGAAACGGTTTCTCATGCTGGAGAAACGGCTCATGAAAAACCCTGAATTGAAGTCATAATGCTCGTCAGTTATAGATGATTATTTAGTATTAAACCGTATGGAAAGAGTTCCCGAGAAATTCAAAAATGATGCTGTGGCTGTCTATTTGCCGCATCATGCAGTTATACGCAATGACAAAACCACTACTAAAGTTCGCGTTGTATTTGACGCTTCTTGTGCAGGAAGTAATGGTATTTCTTTAAATAATGATCTTATGGTGGGACCATATTTACAACCCGAACTACGTCATATTTTAATGCGTTGGCGTTGTTATAGAATTTGTTTAACTGCTGCTATAATTAAAATGTACAGACAGGTGAAGATTGCCAAAGAGGACGCGGATTTCCAACGTGCTTACTGGCGTGAGAATCCGGATGCTGAACTTCAGCATCTTCGTCACTTGAGAGTGACATTTGGGACCTCTTCTGCGCCTTACCTAGCCGTTTGGTCTCTCCAACAGTTGGCTTATGATGAGGGATCAGATTTTCAATTATTAACGGACTATCTGAATTTTACATGGATGATTTTATGTCTGGTTG
Organism: Lymantria monacha; assembly: GCA_905163515.2. Lineage (NCBI taxonomy): Eukaryota > Metazoa > Arthropoda > Insecta > Lepidoptera > Erebidae > Lymantria > Lymantria monacha. Next base: position 46,098,136 of record LR991081.1, on the reverse strand, counting down.
TGAACGTATTGACGAAGGCATGGAAATCTACAAGCAATTGACAGAAATGTTAAGGCGAGGTGGGTTTCAACTTCAGAGATGGTTTAGTAATAGTTCTAATTTAATGAATTTAATCAAGGATGGACAAGATTTAAACAATGTTATAGAAATCAAATTAGATGAAGTTTAAAAAATTTTGGGTTTGATGTGGAATAAAGAAACTGATGAATTTGAATATACTGTCAATCTTCCTACATTAGAACTCCCAGTAACAAAACGCAAAGTTATTTCGGATATAGCCCGACTATTCGATCCCCTTGGATGGTTGGCTCCAGCCATAACGACTGCTAAGGTTTTTATACAGAGATTGTGGTTATGTGGAATTGGATGGTATGATGATATGCTAACAGAGAGAGATGAAAGTATCCTGTCAAGATTTTCTAAACTAAATAAACTAATCAGAGTAATAGCATACTGTAAAAGATTCATTAATATAAATAAAGGAAAGGAAAAATATTCTAAATGGCTAAGTACTAAAGAATTAAATGATCCTTTACTTATCTGTGTAAAAATCAGCCAGTACCATTGTTTTGAAGAAGACCTTGAAGCACTGAATAGTATGAGAAAATTAAGTAAAAGGAATAAACTTACGTCGTTGAATCCATTCATCGATAACTGCGGTGTATTAAGAGTTGGAGGACGCTTACAGAGGGCTCATATTAATGATAATATGAAGCATCCAATACTCATACCGCACAACTCACCTTTCACTTACCTTTTGATCGTGGACGCTCACGAAAAAACATTACACGGTGGATCGCAATTAATGTTAAATTACTTGCAGTCTAGGTATTGGATTATAAATGCAAAACCTATTGTCAGGATTTATGTGAGAAAATGTGTTATTTGTATTCGTCACGCGGCAAAGGTGAGTCAACAAATGATGGGTCAGTTGCCGGAGGCCAGAGTGACATTTCAAAAACCCTTTCAGTCTAGTGGTGTAGACTATGCCGGACCCATTAGTATCCGAACAACTAAGGGTTCATCATGGTTATCATGCCAGTAAAGGCTATATAAGTCTGTTTGAAATAAAACTACTTTTACGGATTCTATCACGTTTGTATTTGATTTATAATTTCCCGACGTTTTGAACACTTTTGTTGAATATCTTATAGGGTATATATAGATAAATTTCTGTAATAACAATGACATATTGGACGTAAGACACCTCAGTCCTCCCATGACCATGATCACTGTAAAGTGTTCGAAACGTCGGGAAATGATAAATTAAATACAAACGCGATAGAATCCGTAAAAGTAGTTTTATTTCAAATGTGTAATACTCGCGTAAACATTAGAAGTCATTATATATAAGCCTGTTTATATGTATATATATATACCTACCTACACTACCGTCCAAAAGTTTGGAAGCAGCAAGGTAAAATCGAATAAAACCAAACTAAGTCATTTAAATTTAAATGTATTGATAAAAAAATAAAGAACAAACAGAAACTAACTTAAACAAAATAAAAAAATAATATACAATGGTAAATTAGATTAAATTTTAGCTTCATCAAAGTGTCCACCTTTCTCCTTTATAATCTTCTCACATATTCTGGGCATTCTATTAATCAATTTTTTAAAATAATCTTTATCTAATTTGTTCCATTCGTTCTCTAATAGCTGCCACAAATGTTCTGAGCTCGTAGGACAACGACTTTTCACCCTCCTGTCAAGTTCATCCCAAACAAGTTCAATGGGAGAAAGATCAGGGGATTGAGATGGCCATTGCATGATGTTTAAAATGTTTTCAGCTTTTTTCTTGTTTAAAAAGTTCTGGCACAATTTAGACGAATGCTTAGGATCATTATCCTGTTGAAAAATGAATCCAGAACCAATGAGACTTAGTCCACTGGGTATGGCAGAATCTTGGAGAATTTTTAAATAGCCTTCCTTGTTTAATTTTCCGGTTATCCTCACAAGATTGCCGGGTTTACTGTTGCCAAAACACCCCCAAACCATGACATTACCACCACCATGTTTGATGGTAGGCACTGTACATGCCTCTGAAGCCCTCTCTTCTTTTGACCGGCGTACAAAGACACGTCTATTGGATCCGAAAATCTGAAATTTTGATTCGTCACTCCAAAGGACATTTTCCCATTGTTCTATAGTCCAGTTTTTATGCGCTTTTGCCCATTCTAGTCTATTTTTCTTATGTCGATTTGTTAGTTTGGGTTTTTTAGCAGCAACACATCCTCTTAATCCCGCAGACAGTAAGCGTCTTTTAACAGTAGTTGTTGAAATGGGTGTTTCTCGCGTATCATTCAGAGCTGCAGTGATCTGTGGTGCAGTTAAGCGTCGATTCCGTTTAGAAAGAACTCTAATGAAGTTGTCCTCTTGATTTGTTGTGGATTTGGGCCTACCAGATCTCTTTCTATCTTCATTTTTCCCCGTTTCTTGTTTTCTAGCAAGGGTATAGTGGACACCTTTACAAGAAATTCCGAGCCTTTCTGCGATTTGACGTTCACTGTATCCTTCCTCGCGTAGAGTGCAAATAGCGCTTCGCTGTTCAAGCGTGATTTGCTTGCGTTTTGCCATTTTCAGAAGAAAAAATACGGTCAAAGTAGTAGCCGATATCTTTCGAATACAGACAATGTTAATATCACAACTTTCACGTGCCAATGCTCAAGTGCGACTGAATAAGGTCTAAAAAAGTTAAAACCAGCAAACATTATCAATAAAACTACACCATTGCATAGGATAAAGTAGCCGACGGATTAAGTCATAAAACACGTGTTTCGTCAATATTAAGGAATTCCATAAAACTTGATGAATGTAGGATAATAATCCTTTTGTGTTTGTGTAGACAGTCGTAAAAGGTTGTAAAACTTAAGATTATTGCTAATTTTTACCGCTATTAGTCGGCATTTATTTGTTTTGTTTGAAAACAGGTGTGCTTCCAAACTTTTGGACGGTAGTGTATATACCTACCTATGTTTATATGGCTACCAGGGCTATACACCTCGAAGTTTTTAGCGATATGACAACTCAAAGCTTTTTGGCCGCTTACAAACGTTTTGTGTCCAGGCGTGGTAAAGTACTTGATGTGTGGAGTGACAATGGCATGACCTTTACCGGCGGAGCCAAAGAGTTAAACTATCTCTTTAATGCAGAAAGGTCCAGTGTAGCCCCAGAAACAGTTAACTTCCTTATTTCGAATGGGACCAATTGGCATTTTATACCTCCCCACGCTCCAAATTTTGGAGGGTTATGGGAAGCAGGTGTAAAATCCACCAAATACCACTTGAAACGAGTCATAGGCAACAGTATTTTGACATTTGAAGAAATGACAACTGTGCTGTGACAGATCGAATGCTGCCTCAACTCGAGACCAATTTCTCGAATCTCGAGTAACCCAGAAGATGCAGCCCCATTGACACCGGGTCTTTTTCTTGTCAGCGAACCGCTCGTAACCGTCCCAGAATTTAATTATGAAGGCGCTAATATTAGTAGTCTTAAGCGATGGCAGCTGACGCAAAGAATGCTCCAAGATTTTTGGCGTAGGTGGTCTTTGGAATATCTAAGTCAATTGCAAAATAGATATAAGTGGACCCATTGTATTCCAGATTTACACATACGACAGCCTAAAATTGGAGATGTTGTTTCGGTAAGAGAGGATGGACTTCCACCTAGTAAATGGTTGTATGGGGTTATTGTAGATAAACATCCAGGTTTGGACAAAATTACATGCGTAGTAACATTATGATATAAAAATAGTGAGATTAAAAGACCTGTATCGAAATTGATTGTGTCACCCGTAACCTCGTAAACTAATAGATGAGTATTGTGCATAATTTTGTATTCATGAATTTTGTAATTTTTTTATTTAATTTATATAAGATAGTTTTGTTTTACATTTTTTTTATATTGCTTTTATTTTTTTGTATTTTATAATTACCAAATTCAACTCCACCTCGATTATTGGTCGTGTTAAGAAATAATATACATATTTTAGTTATATTTCTTTTCAAGGAACTATTTTTGTTTTTTTTCAACAAGTTTAAGTTATATTGTAGCATTTAAGTGTTTAAAGTGATGGACATGGTATGTCCATGGTGGGCGGAATGTCCAAAGTTATAAATAAGATTTTTTGTAGGTCGATAGATGGCATTGTATAATTTTCTACATCGCGATGTTAACGTCAGCAAAGGTTGTTTAGACCTTGCTAGGTAATATTATATTAAATGATGTTGTTACATTATCTCATCCAGAGTTTTATTTACAAACTCCCCTGAGATATTTTTGAGACTGCTATACAGTAAAGATAGGAAAAAAGATATTTCTGGCAGTGCAATATTCTTGGTACCATGATAATTATTTCAGAAATGTATTAACGGGCAGTTTTTATTACGAAATTTCTTTTTCTTATGGTAATGTTATTTCGTATTTTTCGCACACTTTCCGTGTGGTGATGGACTAAGAATACAAATCACTACCCCCTATCCTACCCGTGGGTAATCGTACGAGACGACTGAGGGATATAAAACGCATATAACATCTATGCGAAAGAAGGAAAACTTGAAACTAAACCCTATACCAACACGTCTGACCAGCGCGGTATAGTAGGTTAATTTCCCTCCCATTACGGAGGAGGCCCGAGCCCAACAGTGGGACATTTATGGGCTGTGATGATGATGATGATGAAATTAAAGAATACTGATAACGAAAACAATATATTTAAAATGTTTTCTAATTGTCTATGTGTATTCAACACGCAATAATTACTCACTAAATATAGAGGTATTAAATTCTAGTAATTTAGCTTTCTAATAATTTATAATGATATTATGCTCTAACATATATGAAATACTAGCAGACCCGGTCACGCGTTGCTGTGGCTAAGGTAGCCTCAGTAACACGTGGTGGTTATTATTATATATTATATTATATTAGCAAAATAGCTTCGAATTTACGCTCGACATCTATTCTAATCCATCGTCATGAAACTCGTCGATATGTCTTGTATTTTTTGGATAATTAAGACCACATGCTGATTGCGCCATTGTATATAAACTGATGTGACATTGTGAAATTACTATAAACATGATGCGAGTAACAGGGTACCACCTAATACATCAGTCTGAAAACTTTTTCTTGCAACAGGAGCGATACACATCCCATGACTATTTAATTTTAATATTTCTCACAGATAATCTGAAAAAAAAATGAGTGTGTATAAGGGGCATGCTACAATATTAGTAAGATTTAATTAATTTACGATGACATTTCGAATGCGATTGACACATGATGTGAAATCTAAATAAAAGGAATGATGACGAGTTGATAGCGGTATGGATTTGGATAAAGAAATCAGAGTAGCTAAAAAGTGACTGATTATCTGGAGAGGAAAAGCCTGTTAATGATGAATTTCCTTTCACAAATATTAAAAGGTTACGTTTGATAAGTTCATCACACGTTGTATACTTGTTTAATACCAGAGACTTAAAATGTTCCAGGTTTAACTACACAATTGTTTCTAATGTCTATATACACCCATCTTTGAACTATATGTCTATATACACGTGAAAACAGTAGTAAATAGAGACTGGCTGACAAATGGATGGATGGATAGAATGTTTGTGATGCATGTTCAAAAAACGCATATAATTCCAAAGCCATCTTCTGTTGAAAATAATATTAAGCCTGTTATTTGCAAAGTGATTTTACCAGCGCTTAAGATATAAAAGCAACATAGTTGCCGACTTTGATGGCAAATACAAAATATAGATAAATAATTTGGAAGCTGGGTCTATTTAAAAGAGAATATTGCCATCGTCTGGTTCTTGCAGTACATGTATCAATATTAATTACGGCTTTTGAATGGATACAAATCACCGCTCTGTAATGTAGGCAAGATCAGATGACATAACAGAAGAAGAGTATTGGTGAATATTTTTATATAATCTAGTTTGCATGCTTAGTTTACCCATAACTGGACAATGTGGTATACACAAAGAAAGTTTAGAGCTGTTAAAAATCAATCCTTAACGGTTAAAAATCAACCTTAACGATTCGGTTGCGTTTTTTGTAATTACCTCATTTTATTTACGCGCGCCTGCTTCTGATTCCATTTTAGCCAAGCCAAAACCAGCATTTGAGGCAGTCGCCCGGAGCGTGGACATTTTCAACGGTGTGAGCTACTAGCGGACCATCGAATACAAACCATAGTACCGGTAGTCAGTCCTTTAAGATTTAGAGAAGATGGAGTAATACAACAGGTTGTTCAAGAGACGTAGATTCAATACTAGGCCATTGTGGCCACGAACAACGGGGTCTTAAAATAAGAGGGAAATATACCTATGAGTTTGTTGATGTGGTGTTTGATAACATGAACATAGCTAGTCATTATAACTAATTAATTATTATTAATCAAGTTTTCAACTGAATTCAGCGTTGATCATATCCATCTTATACTTTAGCAAATTAATGGCTCTACTTATTTCATTTCGTGTGCTTTGTCAAATCAAATCAAATCGAATCATTTATTATGCATAAGCCTCCCCATAAGGGCAAGTGTCCTTTTGGGGCTTATGCGTAATAAATGATTTGATTCGATGTAAGCACATATTGTAAATTTTACATATATTTTTTTAATTAATCTACCACCAGATCGGAAAGCGTTCTCAAACTGAGAAGATCCGGCAAGAAACTCAGCGGGCTCGTCATATTTTTTTATTTATATGTTTTCTTTGTCTCCTTACATTGCTGCGTGTTTGAAATTGTTGCCAGGATTACCAAAAGTTATAGAGTATTTTTTTATTTACACCACAGTATAAACTTAAAAAACCAAGTCTGTATTTTAAATTAATAATAAAAGAAAATGAATGACAATGAATTACATCGTATAAATATATACACGTGAGATAAAATTTTGTATTAAATCGACAAGAGCATATTGTCATCTACAAAAATTATTATTAATATGTGGTACTCGCCAGTATTTTTAATTAATTCTTATTTATTCTTAATTCTCGACCCCAAGTAAATTAAATATCAAATAATTGAATATATGCTTTTGTCTGACTGCTAAATATAAAAACCATACTCCATTAATATTATAAAAAAGTACTTCATATTTTTGGTACAAGAACAATGGACGAGAAAAAGAATAAGTCGTTAAGTTATCACATTATACCTAGTTAAAATCAAACATCAATTTATAGTTTCATCTTTGTACAAAAACCTATATAAATGTATTCGCCTTTAATAATAATCATGTTTACTGATTTAATACAGAAGTAATTTATACTTAGATTCTGATATTCTAAAAATGAATCCGTCCTCAACACTAGGACAGTTACGTGTTAATAGTGATGCTAATAATATCGCGATAATTTCCTTATTATATACTCAATGCTTAATTTAATTACGAATCATTGTGATTTAAAAATACGAATAAAAGTTATATAAACTCGTATTGTCCTATGCGACTAGCAAAATTGTCATTAAAATAATTGCTTAATCTGTCTTTTATTTATAAATATAAAAGAGTTGGTTGACTGATTCATGAACGTGGAGTCGAACCTATTTAATTTAGAAACATGAAATATTTTCTGTAGTTTCTTTTTGTGATGTGGATACTTACTAAGAAAGGATTTTACGAAATTAAATATTAAATAAAACGAACGTCCTAAGTTACAGGAACAATTCCAAATCGAGTCGGAGTTGTCTGACTTCTTTTTCAAAATTGGATCTACCTAACTAAATTGCTAGAGCTAAGTAAACGTAATGATCGATAACTTCAAGAATAGCATTTCTAACTAGAATCCGTACAGTAATGACATGGACATTACACACATTTTTCATCAGACGTACTAGAGATGATGATGACTATGAGAAACCCTACTGAGATCATTGGGCATAGTGTCAAGGTCAACCAAAGATTCTGCCACAGCTGAGATATCATCAGTAAATCGAAGGTAAGTGATTTGTTCATCATATCACTGATGTTGACGTCAAATATGGTCCAGTCTAAGACATCTTCCAGCATAATGGTGAACAGTTTCGGTGGCATGACATCACTCTTTCTCACAAGTCAAGCCTGCGCTAGTCGATTTGTAATGACTCTTGAAAACAATTCCTACAGATGTTTCGAAAGTAAGATGCTTCTGCTATGTGGTAGCAGCTACGAATACTACCAACCTTTACTTTGCTCTTGGATATCTTAAAAGATGACTAAGAGCCTTATATCGACCTGGGCCAACTCCATCTGATGCCGTTTGGTCAACAATTACATTCCCAAGGAGGGTTGACGTCTGGCAGGCGGCCGGTCATAAAACTATTGCTAATAAGTTTTACAAATATGTACTATGAAAGAGGAGTACATATTGTGTCGACCTCAAGTAATTGGGATAAGAGTAGGAGAATGATGAGTCACATTAAAAAAGATTTTACGAAAATTAACCCCAATAAAATATATTAACAAATTTTGCATTAAAAGAAACAAGACCATATCCATTGTTTTCAAATTTAACAGAAATATTCTTCATTAAAAATAAATAAACACGATTATCAATTTTCATATCCAAAAAGTGTAAAACAGTGGATTACATTTTGAAGTAATTCTTCAATTTATTGAATTAAAACTTTAAAAAATCAAATCTGTATCAGGTAGCGTCTTAATTTTGTGATGTTAAAGAATTACTAATAGGGAATATTCTGAAAGCTCTCTATCCCCTTTGAGGATATCCTCCTTAAGGGTTTGAAAATAGGGGCTAACATTTAAATATTTTTCACCTAACAATACAAATAATTAATCATATTTAAATTGTTTGCGTAGTTGTATGAGTCAGTTAAGTGAGGACTGGTTCTCACACGGATAGTCATACGTGGCATATTCAAAGTTAAGTGTCTTAATAACAGTGTGCCTTAGTAACTTAAAACATTATTTTTCATGTGTTATAAATATACTTCTCAATCCAGATAGCAAGAGACATTATTATTTTCAAGTAAATTTTAAATTTCAAGTAATTATAGGATACTAGCTTCTGCCCGCGGCTTCGTTCGCGTAAAAGGTTACTTTCCTAAAGCTTTTCATCTCCTATTTTTATTTTACCCTATATGGGTAAATTTTTTACGACATTTTAATGTCACATTTATTTATATCTAATCAATTGCCTTAAGGGGTTAGGGGTAGTCAGAGACACGAAAAAATGAGAATTTTCAGTAATTTTTTTTTTGCTATTAAATCATGTTATTTTACAAAAGTAATAATATGGCATTATTATACAATGTTTTGACTTGAAGTTACGAAAATTTGAAAAAAAAATTATAATTTCCAAAGTTATAGCTGTCTGTGTTGACCCAGTTTCAAAAAAAGGTCCTTGCGGTGACTATCATAAGTCCTTGGAGATTCATCTAAAATCAATCGGATGAAAAAAAATAGTATAAATAGATAATCCAGGGCCTGATCGAAGCTTTTTTTATTTTTTTCAAAAATTAACAAAATGGCGGCCTCAGGAATTTTTTTTCTAGATTTTCGGGAAAAAATCAACAGTTAATTGGTCTTAAAAAATCAAAATTTCTGAAAAAGAAAAAATCCTTCGATCAGGCCCGAGTTTATTATGTATTCTAAAGGCTGTATAAATTTCATTAAAATCTACTGAGCGGTTATCGAGTTACAGTTGTCACCAGTTCAAAAACCATAGTTTTGAGAAAAACGCATTTAAAGTTTCACACTAGATTTACGTACAGAAATACGAATTATTTAATCACTTACACCGAGTCATCAATTCCTGGGCCATATAATAGTTCTTCAGCCATTGTGGAAGTGGCATTTATAAATTTAGGTACTACTACATACATCAAAGGTTTAGTTCATGGATGACAATAAAACCCAAGAAACTGGTTGCTTGCAACTGCCGCTAGCTACCTACTCCCGAGCGTTATGGAGTGCCCGAGCGATCTTTGTTATTTGTCGAATAACTCGAAAAGTAATTATCTGATCAACTTCAAATTTTCAGAGAATATTTTGAAGATATTACACTTAACGAAAATGTAAAAAAAAAAATATTTTTTTGAAAATCCTGACTACCCCTAACCCCTTAAAATAAGTTTCAAGCTTCTGGCTTAAAAAATGACGATAATTCCTTACAACTTTTCATCCCCCTTTGCAGTTTTTTTTTTGCATTAAAAAGTAGCCTATGTCCTTTATCAGGCTCTAGACTGTCTGTGTACCAAATTTCATTTAGATCGGTTCAGTAGTTTTGAGTGTTTTGCGTGAAAGAGCGACAGACAGACAGAGTTACTTTCGCATTTATAATATTAGTAAGGAAGTAAGGATTATGTTACAAGGTGACTTACATTCTTATCTAATTTATTAAATATTTAAGTAGCGAACTTATCTACTAATTGTCGAGTTACTGGTAAAGCATAAAAAAAGGTAAGTAAGTAAAAGGTACAACTGATGTAATGGAAAATTTCAGTGTATTGATGGGGTAAGAATGTCACTTTTCTGTAGATTTTGTAAGAATGACTAAGGTATGCAAGCAATCCTTACATCTGCGAACCCCTGTATAACGTAGTATTTTATAGTAAATCGATTTCCTTCTTATTCAAGAAAATATTTTTTTAATCTAGATGGCATATAGAGATATGCAACAGTCTGTCACAGGTAATAACACTAACTTTGAGAGCAAAGTCTAAGTAATTTGTAGAAATGGACAATTTAATGATATATATCAACAATTTCATTGTATGTCTTGTATTGACACAATAGCACAATTTGCGGTATACATAACAGATTTATCTTCATAACTGCTCAAAAAATGTAGTATTGTTCAGTAAATAGTCATTCATCTCACACTTTAAGCTGTGGATGTGTTATCACTTGAGTTCAAGTTTATTAAGAACCAGTGGTCTCGCCCATTACATTCCGTGTCATATTTTGTATCAAATTCGATGTGGTGACGGAGTAAGAAGTCTGTCTATGCATACAGTGGCCACAATGATTTTTATTAGCGCAAAACGAGGGCTGCTCATGTATGTGTGTCTGTCTTTGCATCGTAGCTCCTAAATGAATGGACTGATTATAATGTAGTTTATTTTATTTGAAAACTGACGTGATCTAGATGGTTTTCAGCTAGAATTTGTGGATATTTTATCATTATATTTTTTTAGTGGTAGGACTACGCTGTTAACAGCTTTCTGTTTACAGTAGCGGGCCGGCCCATCCGGGGTAGTAGCACACTCTCGCAGAAGATCGACGTCTGAGTAATGGCATGTTTTTTTTTTTTTTTTTGGTGGACTATGGATTAGTCTCGCCCCGCCAAATCGGTCCGGGGTGACGGAAAAGGCGGCGCGTGACCCCATAGACCCACCGTAAAAACTCCTCTCTCTTCGCCGTGCGAGCGGGTCACCGGGACCCGATTTTTAACTTCGGTGGCCCGCCCGGCGGTTCACCCTCGCGGGTTCCTCTCGTCGACGCCCCGACAGATTTCGCCGTCGGGGCGTCGCCCTCACGCGGTGGCCTCACGTCGGGTGACCGGACAATTCCCCGGTCCGATCACCCGAAGCCTCGGTTAGGGCGGCATCAGGCGCAGGTATTCGCGCCTGCGCCGCCCCGGCCGCTGGCGGCGGCCCGGGGCGCGGGAATCCTCCCTTGCCCGTTCCGCCGCTTCCTTCTGCGAGATGACAGCCTCGCAGAAGGCGGCGACCGCGTCCCAGTTTCTGATGCTGTCGACCATCGCTCTCGCGACGGCCGGCAGCGTCAGGTCGGCACCGATGACAGCGACGAGGTCACGGCGCTGCCGCTCCCATCCCGGACACACCTCCAGCGTGTGTTGCGCCGTGTCCTCGTCACTCCTGCAGTGGTGGCAGGCCGGAGTCCACTCCCTATACACGACCCTGTGCAGGTACAACCCGAAACACCCGTGCCCCGTCAATACCTGCACCAGCCGAAAGGTGAGGACTCCGTGCCGCCGCTCCATCCACTCTATCAATACGGGCCGGAGGGCCTCAACGGTCTCCACACCGTGCCTAGGCCTCTCCAGCCGCGTAGCCCAACGGGCGATGACGTCTCGGCGGGCATCCACGCGCCAGGTGGCTATCTCGCTCAACGATGGGGAGCCACCTTCCTCGCGCGCTGTGATAACCCGCCGGTAGAGGTCGGAGAGCATCTCCGCCTCTAGGTCCCACGGGGGTGTCCCGGCCAACAGGCACGCCGCCTCTGTCGACACCGTGCGGTACCCGCGAATGGCTCTGACCGCCATGGCTCTCTGTGGCCTCCACAGAACCGCTCTGAGCTGGGCGTTCAGAGCCCTCGCCCACACGGGTGCGCCGTACATGGCCATCGAGCGGATGACCCCCGCATACAGCCGTCGGGCCTCAAAACTGGGGCCGCCCACATTCGGCATGAGTCGAGAAAGGGCGGACGCCGCGCCGACAAGCCGGGGAGCAATCTGTCGGAAATGCTCCCGGAACCACCATCGCCCGTCGAGCACCAGACCCAAGTACCTCATATGGGCCTGGATGCTGATGTGGATGGAGTTTACCACTATCGAGGCGCCGATGGGCAGCCTCACACGGGGCCCATGGAAAAGTAGGGCCTCCGTCTTGTTTAGGGCCACCCTGAGCCCCAGCGCCTCGATCCGCCTGACCATCTCCTCGGTGCCGAGAGTGGCCAGGCTCGCCGCCTCTTCGAGTGTCCTGCCCCGGGCTGTGACGAGCGTGTCGTCAGCGTAGCACACCAAGCTCAGCCCGGGGGGGGACTCCCTCTCAACGCCCAGTCGTACCCGATGTCCCACAGAGTCGGCCCCAGAACCGACCCCTGTGGAACGCCGCACGACATGGGCGTCCGCACAATGTCCCCTGCGGGACCCGCGCAGAGGATACTGCGGCCCTCCAAATAGTCTGCCACCAGTCGCCTGAGGTACAGGGGCACTCCATGGAACCGGAGCGCCTCCCTGATGCAGCCGAATGGCAGACTATTGAATGCGTTGGCGATGTCCAACGACACCGCCAACAGCACTCCCTTCCCGGCGACGGCCTCCGCGGCCGCCTGCCTCAGGCGTAATAGGGCCCCGATGGTCGAACGCCCCCTCCGAAAACCATACTGAGCGTCCGACAGATCGGGCCCCACCTCCTCCAGGTGTCGGACGATGCGGGCAGCGAGCACACGCTCCAGCAGCTTACCCACATCGTCGAGGAGCACGATGGGCCTGTAGGCCGACGGCAAATCCGGGGACCGTCCCGGCTTTGGCAGGAGAACCAACCTCCCTTCCTTCCAGCACTCAGGGAACCGTCCAGACGTCAGACAGGCGTTGAACAGCTGCCTGAGGCGAGGCTCGAAGTGCTCGAGGAGCGACGTCAGCACCCGGACTGGAATTCCGTCCGGGCCGGGGGCCGTGGTGGCGGAACGAATCTTCGCCACGGCCGCCCTCACTTCCGACTCCGTCACGGGCGGAACACTCTCGTCGTCGTCGGCCTCCCGGTCCTGATCTGGCGGAGCCATGACCGGGGGCGTGTGTTCCGACTGCCGTGGAAACAGCTCCTCGACCACCCTACGAAGGAAGTCGGGCTGGAGGGTCTCGGTGAGGGGGGGGGGCCCGCGCGCGAAGTTTGTTCAGCGCCGCGCGATATGGGCGACCCCAGGGGTCACGGTCGAGACCGTCCAGCATCTCCTGCCAACTCGCGCCCTTGGCGGCATGGATGGCCAGCCGAAAGGCAGTCGGCGCACTGCGGTACGCCTCGTACAGCTGGCCCTCCCGCTCGACGTCGCGGTGACGCCGCCGGCTGCGGGTGTAGGACCTTCGGGCACTGATACACGCCGCCATCCCCTTTTTTGCCTATGAGTGTTGTAAAATTAAGGAATATAATGTGTAAATTGCACCTATTTCTATGCCAAAGAAGAAAATTCGAAATAAAAATCTATACGAATCGAACCAGCGTCGTGTAGTAGGTTAATTTGTTTTTATTTTGTAGAAGGCTCAAGCTGAGCAGTGGAATGTAAATGAGATGAATTAGTAAATGGTGAATGGACTTTTCCAGCATATCTTGCATAGTAGTTTCTGGACTACTACGCAACATATGCTGGGAAAGTCAAACCCTCATGATTAATATCGCAGTCATTCCCACACGAGGTGATTTTTTCTACAATTCATTTGAAGAAATTGTTTTATATTTTGATATTATTTGTGTGCGTTATATGTAGATTTATGATATCCCTTGTGTTACAAATATTTGTACTTTGGTACTATAATATTGTTTAAAAAAAAACTGCAAAATTGTATGTTGTTTTAAAGTTGACGAGTCACCCAGGTACCATAATCGATTTTTTAGATAAAAAGATTAACATATATCAAAGTATATTAAAAGAATCAAGAATTTTTTTACAAATAATATCTATATAATTACATTTTTTTTAAGATTTCCTTATTGCACCAACATTGTTAATTTTAATTGTGTGTCTGGGAGCTACCCACACATTGAATAACCCTAACAGAATACCTTATTCTGTCTGTGTGGTGACGGAGTAAGAATACAATTCACCGCCCCCTATCTTACCCGTGGGTGATCGTAAGAGCCGACTAAGGGATATAAAACGCATATAACATTTATGCTAGAAAGGGAAAACTTGAAACAAAACCCTATATCAACACGTTTGACCAGCGTGGTATTGTAGGTTAATTTCCCTCTTATTACGGAGAAGGCCCGAGCCCAACAGTGGGACATATATGGGCTGTGATGATGATGATGATGAATACCTTATTTAGAGTACTAGGGTTACATATCCATGGATATCAAGATTCGTCCAACAAATATTTTCATATATTATGTTGTATGTAACCATTTGAGATACAAAAGCTATACTAAATTATTATAAATTATTTTCTGTCTAACATATATTTTATAAATCATGTTATGTTAATCACTGTAATTTAGTAGTTCCTTTAACGACACAAAAAGAATCACTAAGTGTATAATAATTGTGATATTACATTTGAGGATAATTTATTAATAAAAGAATTATATGTACATTTTATTTCTAGAAATAATTACAAGATAACTAAGTTGATCTTGCTCATTGTGAACTTAGTTACAGATTTCAGATGTTATTGACAAATTCTCAAATGCAATGCACAAATACATTCGCTTAACAATAGATGTAGCAGAACTTATCTGTAACCCACAATCTTTTATCAAAAACATATATCCTTTTATTTTTAGTTAAGTTTTTTTTAATGGGACTTTAGTAGTTCTTTATATACTAGTTCTTTATATACTAGTTTTCTTTTTAGTATGTAGGACCCTAGTACATATATGGCCCCTTTCAGGTTATTAAAAAAAAATAGCAGTATCCGTTGCTTTGCTTACGTTGAAAATTTATTTATTAATGTTTTATACCAAATATTTATACTATGTATTCCAGAAAGATATCTCATATACATTGATATATGCAATAACTAATTACCGTTACTTTTTGCGCAATCGCATATATACAGGGATTTATTAAATTAATAGATATTCTACGTATTATGCCGAACGAACGTCTGGTTAAGAAGATATACAATGCGAAAGTGAAAGGATGTAGGTACCGGGGAAGACCAGGATTAACCTACCTAGACCAGATTGGTCACGTACTGAAGGAAGGTGGAGTCATGAGTCTCCAAAACCCGCGAGCGTGTATGAAGAGAATTATGAATGTTGAGGAAGCGAGTGAAGTATGCAAGTTCTCTGGCACTTTGTTCTCTCTACCTACCCTGCTTGGGATATGGCGTGATGATATGTATGTATGTATGTCTACATATTATTGAGAGTTATTATTAAATGTAATTAAAAATAATAAATAAATGGGCAAAACTAGACTCTGATATCGTTTCATTACAAAATAAATCACAGATTATCTCGTATGAAATTAGTTAGATTATTTAAAATTAGGCTATTTATTGATATTCTTAATGTAAATCTGTATGTATTTTGTTCTCATTCGACTGGTTACCTGCTAATGCTGCTATATAACTGGAATATAATTAGATAGTGCTACCGTGGTAACTGAATCATTCAATAACACGTACTTTCTACAGGATTGCTTACGTCAAACTGTTTTTTTTTGTTTATGCGAGAATTACGCATTTGAAATAAAACTTTTATTATGGATTCTATAGCTTTGTATTTGATTTTTAATTTCCCGACGTTTCGAACACTTTACCGTGTTCATGGTCATGGGAGGCTAAGGTGTCTCGAGTCCAATAAGTCATTGTTATTACAGAGATTTATATTTAACACTCTCGTAACCATGAACGTTGTAAAGAGTTCGAAACGTCGGGCAATTAAAAATCAAATGCAAACGCGATATAATCCGTAATATTTATTTCAACTGTAATCTTATATGTATTTCAATCGCATTATTATTTATACATATTTATTGCATTAGCAGTAAAATAGGAACCTATTTGTTCGAGCTTTACAGACGCGCACATCGGAAGGGTTATTATATACAATCGGAAGTGTATATCATATACCACAGCTGTACAAAATTGGAACACCGTTGTTCGTTTGGTAATCTGGTGATGAAAGACGATGGGATATAATTTATATTGAAACTATAATAATATATATATATAATAAATAGGTCATTTTTGGAGTTTACTCCTTACGAATCGATTTTCATATAAGGCGTCCGGTATGAGAAAAATTCGAGGCGTAAAATCTAGTGATCGAATGACCTCGTTACGTTTTTGGTGCGCAACATATTCTGCGCACCTTTCACTTTCTGACGTGAGATAATATTTAACTGAACAGTTTTAATAAATGTAAATAAATAAACTCATTTGCAAAAAAACGGGCGGTTTTGATTTTCATTCATATTTAAAAAGATACAATACCAAAAAGGTTTCAATCGTTTGTACACGTTACTGGCCGGTTTTAAAAATGCTGTGGTATTTAAAAAAGTACGTTCTAAATTCAATTTTTCATTTGATGTTCATTTTTACAGAAAACCCCTTTTTATCCTACATTTTTGGCGCGAAGTTCCAGAAGTTAACATCGACTTTCATAACTTTTATTCAATTTTTATCGATTAATTTCATATCCTTGACTGTCAAAGCTTTATTTAATGCTGTTTGGCTGTATCAAAAATGGTAGATAAAGTGGTAAAAGCTACCAAAATTATCGCGCTGCTTGAAGAGGGTTGCAGCCAATGTTTCGTGGCTAGGAGGCTAAATGTTAGTCGCTCGACAGTCCAAAGGACCTGGCAGCGATATCAGGAGACTGGTTCCGTCGAGAGAAGGCCTGGTTCTGGAAGAAAACCATGTACCCAACCACGGGATGATCGTTTTCTTGTGAGTCGCGCATTGAGAAATCGCAAATCTTCGTATGTGGATCTTAAGAACAACCTCCAAGAAGTAAGAAATGTGCATATTAGTCTATGGACGGTCAGGAGGAGGCTTCTCGCTGCCAATATACGCAGTCACCGCCCGGCCCGCGGCCCCAAATTACTCCGTGAGCACAGAGTTCACAGGCTTAGGTTCGCTAGAAATTGTGAATCATGGACTCAAGACGATTGGAATAGGGTTTTGTTCTCTGATGAAGCCAGGATATCTCTGTTCGGTGAAGATCGACGTCGGCGAGTGCTAAGAAGACAAGGAGAACGCTTTGCAGAGGCATGTTTCGAAGAAATCACACCTTATGGTGGGGGCTCTGTTATGTTTTGGGCAGGAATAAATTCAATGGATCGTACAGAGTTAGTCTTCATTGAAAACGGCTCACTGACTGGGCATCGATACATAACGGAAGTTCTAATTTCTCATGCACAACCCGCATTGGCCGCTCTAGGTGAAGACTCGATTTTTATGGACGACAATGCTCGCGCCCACCGATCCCGCGATGTTAATGCGTATGTGCAAGAGGTCGGCATTCGTCGTTTGGATTGGCCAGCTCGAAGTCCCGACCTCAATCCCATAGAGCATGTCTGGGACGTTTTGAAACGGCGTGTGAGATCAGTACACCCGGCTCCGCAGACCATCAGAGAGCTGAAGAATGTGATTACTGCGGAGTGGGAACGTATTCCGCAAGCAAGTATCCGGGATATACTCGCTAGCATGCCCAGACGAATTCAAGCTGTGATTTTAGCTAGAGGGGGTCACACTCGATACTAAACATTTATCTGCTTTTACTTTATTAAAGAAAAACAAACAAAAAAACTTTTTTACTTTTACTTCATGAGCATATGCACTACTAGCGAATATACACTACTAGCGAGGTTTAGCATTATTTCCCATAAATTGTATCTAAATTTTATGAAATACTGATGAAAACGATTATTTTCTTATTAATTTACCAAATTGTGTGGATAAAACTACCTATAATTATCAAACAAAGAAATATTAACATTTGAAATGGTTCATTGCTTAGGTGCCCGTTTTTTTTGCAAATGAGTGTATATATATATTATTTTTAGTCAAACGAGCTCTTTTTGCACCTGTAATGATAATCGTACTTAAGGAGTAAACTCCAGTCGTGCGTCGGAGCTGACACATACACTATTTTTTTAATAAAAATGAACTAAACTTATTAACCTCTTATTAGGAGCTGGTTAGCAGCCTAATTTTAAAAATCTCGAATTCAATTTCTTTTTTGATAAAAGTAATTTATCAAATCGAAATTCCATGTTGTATTTTTAGCAACATTCTATGATTTCACAAATATTCAATTAATGCAGAAATTACATTCAGTATGATAACATTAATTTGTATATCGCACAAAAAATTGACCGCGTGGGAAATGAGCTCACCTAGCAACGTAGCTTTGCTGCTGTTTGTTTTTTTTTTTACATTCAATGAACCAATCATAGCAAAGGCACGGAAATATAATATATGTTTATACTAACAATTGAATCCGATTATTATTAGAGTATTCTGATGTAACTCTATAACTTCCATAGAATAGGGGCACGTTGACACTGTTTTTGTTTTCTGAACCATAGTACCAAATTATGCCACGTATGTACATACGGCCCGTAATTTGGTATATATAATATATATACATACATACATATCATCACGCCATATCCCTTACAGGATAGGCAGAGAGAACAGAGTGCCAGAGAACTCTATCCTTGCATACTTCACTCGCTTCCTCGACATTCATAATTCTCTTCATACACGCTCGTCCGTTTCAAAGACTCTTGACTCCACCTTCCTTCAGTACGTGACCAATCTGGTCTAGGTAGGTTAGTCTCGGTCTCCCCCGATACCTACATCCTTCCAATTTCGCATTGTATATCTTCATAATCGGACGTTCGTTCGTCATTCTTTCCACATGTCCTAACCATGGAAGCATTCCCTTTCGCATCTTCACACCAATACTCTCTTTCATACCTACTCGCTCTCTTAAATCGCATTTGGTATATAATGTAATATATACATAGTATAAAATTCCATTTGGAAAAACCACATAACTCTATGCGTATTACTGGCCGTTCGAAATGTATTTGTCATTTATATTAAATAGATACGCCGAACCGAACCAAATGGTTTCGGTGCAAATTTGTTCTAATTAGTTGTGGTAACTGAAGGTCGCCAGGAAGTAGTTGGGAATTTCTTCAATAGCTGATTCATAAAGTTTATCTACCGCAGCTACCTTTATTTAACATTATCATATTTGTGGTTTGTTTACGTTCGTTTTATTATTTATGTATAAAACAGGTAACTTAGATTTGATGTTAATATGAATCAATGTCGTTTTTCCTCAATTTTAATGACTACGAAGAACACTGACGGTTTTTTTTTTCTTCTAATGTTTTTTAAACAAAATATCTTAATATACGTAAAAGACTATCTAAATTCACAAGTGAAAATTGAAAAAAGTGAGAATCACAGCATTAAGTTAAACTACTTAGGGGGGGCATAGTCCGGAGCGTGCTCGTCGCGTCCCCTGCCAGTCTAGTTAGACTGCTAATCCGGCTCGATATGTGTACCGCAGTGCGGGTTAGGGCGTCCCCCGGAGGCGACGCGTACCGACCCGCCCCCGTCGGTACGAACATCGGCAGATGCGGCGATGGGGGCCGCCACCCATCCAATAGAGGAGAGCAGAGTGCCGGGTGGGCGCGTGGAATGTAAGAGGTTGTGTGGTAGGTAAGTTGCACGAGCTGATAACCGTCATGGCGGACAAACAGCTAGACGTGCTCTGTGTAACAGAGACCAAGCGAAGGGGCAGCGGCGCCTGCGATCTTCCTGGTGGCGGGATGGCTCTGTGGTCTGGTGTACCACAGAGCGATCGAGCCAGAATGGGTGTAGGAGTGCTGTTGTCCTCTCGCTTAGCCTCAGGTGTGAAGGATTACGGCATGAATGATCCCAGACTTCTTTGGGTCCGTATAAAACTAGGTGTCACCAAGGTATTCATGGTTGTAGCATATGCTCCGTAGGATCCTCGGTGGCATCAGACCTAGAGAAGTTTTGGGATAATGTTAGGAAAGTTCTGGATATGACAGAAACCAGTGAAGGTGTGATTGTATGCGGAGATTTGTACGGGTGGGTGGGGACCAAGTGTCCTGACTATGAGGACGTACTTGGTCCATTTGGTGATAAGAGAGTGAACGACGCAGGTAGGCTCATAGCGAATGTATGCATGGAGAGAAGCCTTATTGTGTCGTCGACACAATGACAGAAGATTGTAAGAAAAGGGGTCTACGCATGAATGTGAGCAAAACCAGAATTATGGTCTTTGAAAGAGATGAAGCCAGAACAGATGTAAGAGTAACAATAGGTAATGATGTACTAGAGCAAGTGGATGAATTTGTATATCTTGGATGTGGATTTAGCCGAGATGGCAGGTACACAACTGATATAGAGCGAAGAGTGAATGCGGGAAATAGAGTGAACGGAGCGTTGGGGCAACTTCTTGGTAGCCACTACCTCAGCCAGAAGGCATGTGTAGTAATACATAACGCAGTGCTTGTCCCAACATTACTGTATGGAAGCAAAAGTTGGGTATGCAGAAAAGAGTATGAAAGTAAAATTAATGCGGTCGAAATGCGATCTCTACGGAAAATCTGTGAAGTTAAGCTGATTGATCGCATTCGTAACGACGACGTAAGACAGCGAGTAGGTACGAAAGAGAGTATTGGTGTAAAGATGCGAAAAGGAATGCTCCGATGGTTCGGACATGTGGAAAGAATGCCGAACGAACGCCTGGTTAAGGAGATATACAATGCGAAAGTGGAAGGATGTAGATACCGGGAGAGACCGAGACTAACCTATCTAGACCAGATTGGTCATGTACTGAAGGAAGGTGGAGTCAAGAGTCTCCGAAACCGGCGAGCGTGTATGAAGAGAATGCTTCTTCCAACTACATGGGGTCGACGCAATTTATTCTCTTCTTGCATATATTCCTATCAGACGTTATCGCTGTGGTCATTCCCTTTATATCCATGTCATGCTTCATGCAGTCCGCCCATTTTTTCATTGCTCTTCTTTTACCCTTAAACTGTTCAACATTCATATTAATACTTTCCTCAGAACTTTACTTTTATTTTGTCTCATTACAAGTCCATACCATGTCAAGCGTTCACTCCTTATTTTTTCCGTTACTGGCGAAACTGTCAAAACTTATATTTTTTATCTTATTATCGTCATTCTCTTACTCTTACCCCAATTACTTGAGGTCGATACAATATATGCTCTTATTTCATAATACATATTGTTAAAGTTATTAGTAATAGTTTTATGACCGGCCATCTGCCAGACGCCAATCCTCCTTGGGAATGTAACTGTTAACGAATCGGCATCAGATGGAGTTAAACCCACGTTATTATAAGGCTCTTAGTCGTCTTTTACGACTTACACGAGCAAAGTAAGGGTTGGTAGTATTCGTAGCCGCTACCACACAGCACAAAATTTTTTTCTTATATATTTTTTTTTTCTGTGTGGTGATGAAATTAGAATGCATTAGACAACGCCCCTTCCTTTGCCTTGGGTGTTGTAAGAATTAATTAAGGATGGTGAACACATAACATTTATGCAAGAGGAAAAACTTCAATATAAAATTTTATGCCCATCCATCTTACCATCATGGTACACTACAATCATTTTCCTCATTCCAAGAAGTCTCGTATATACTAAAGAAGCGTTTATAGGCTGATAAAAATCACTAGAAAGTCTCTACAAAAAGTGTAATACTTTCCTTCTGTCACAACAAAAACTGGTAGAGTGGTAGGGTAGGAATAGTAGGGTCATACTATTGACCGTTTTCTATTCTAGAGCAGCAGGCCAGCCCGTCCGAGGTAGTGCCTCACTCTCTCAGAAAATCAACGTCCGAGCAGTGGTTGTGTGCTCGTGCATTTCGTTCGATGAACGAGAGAGCCGCCAGTCCAACTTTATGAGTGGGTTTTGAAGTTTTCAATGGTAGGCCGCTGGCTAGCTATGCCACTGGTATTATAAAGCTCCATGGGCATTATTAAAAATTACCATTAGACGTGCTGCTTGTTTCTTTGCCACAATAAAAAAAAGAAAACATAAGGAAAGTAAGTGACATAACTTATTACCAAACGGGTATAACATTGTATGGGTTTATAACGGTTCGTTTATATTTCTATATTACGTTTTCAATTCATACCATGATCTTAGGCACGAGCCTCCACAACGTAATTGTCTTATAACTTACGGCTAAATCGAAAGATTTAAAGACTTTATTTCTTACTATTTCTTCTCGAGCTATTTATCTATTTTAGTGAATATTAGCTCCTTTTGTCTCTTAATTTTTTTTATCTTTGTCTTCTAATCCGCGATTTAATTAGGATACACCCTCATAAATAAAAAGTATATTTAGTCTGGCCATAAATACTGTTACAATTAAAAATAAACAAAATATTACATTTGAATTTGGAATCTGTCATTTTTATATGATTGTTCATTGTGTTTTCTCATGTTCACGTCAATACATTGCAACATTAAAATGGAGTGGGGTGATAAAGAGAACAGAATCGCTGTGATTGCATTATACAAAGTAGGTATGGAGCCAAATGCAATTTTTAAAACTTTCCATATGCTTAATAGTAGTAAAATGTTTGTGTACCGGGCTATTAATAGGTACAATGAGACTTCTTCTTCCTTTGTTTGTGACAGAAAAAGATCTGGCCGTCCACATAGTATTCGTACGAAGAAGGTGGTCAAGAAATTATGATTCATGGTCAGTTTTAGAGAGTACAACTTGCACTAAACGACATGATAATTTGGAGTCCCTAAACAATCCTTACGATAGGCAGTGAAGAATTTTCCGATGGAAAGAGTGTGCGCTTCTATTGACAACTGGCCTCAACGATTAAAAGACTGTATTGCAGCCAGTGGAGACCACTTCGAATAAGCTTTTTATATATTAAATTAATTTATATTTATGTAATAAACTAACACACTGTAAATGTCAGTCCGTATCCCTGATAAGAGTACGAAACCGATCCAGTTGCAGAAAGGCGTGAGATAGGGAGATTTCATCTCTCCGAAACTGTTCACCATTGCACTGGAAGATGTCTTCAAGCTCTTAAACTGGACCGGACTTAGTATTAACATTAACGGCGAATACATCACTCACCTTCGATTTGCAGACGATATCCTCGTTATGGCAGCATCCATGGAGGACTTTGGCATCATGCTCAACGAACTCAGCAGGGTATCCCAACTGGTGTGTTACGAATGAACATGGACATGACGAAAGTCATGTCAAATGCCCATGTCATTCCTGTACCGGTCCTAGTTGGCAATGCGATGTCAGTCCAGTTAGGTAGATCCAATTTCGAGAAAGAGGTCAGCCGACGAATCCAACTCGGTTGGGCAGCGTTCGGGAAACTTAAGAGGATCTTCTCGGCCAACATACCTCAGTGTCTGAAAACACAGGTCTACAACCAGTGTGTGTTACCAGTGATGACTTACGGCACGGAAACGTGGCCCCTAAATGTAGGCTTCATAACCAAGCTCAAAGTCGCTCAGCGTGCTATGGAGCGAGCTATGTTCGGGATTTCTCTGCGTGATAGAATCCGTAATACGGAAATCCGCAGAAGAACGGGTGTAACCGACATAGCACGAAGAATTAGCACGCTGAAGTGGCAATGGGCTGGCCACATCGCTCGAAGAACCGACAACCGCTGGGAAAAAAAGGTTCTAGAGTGGCGACCACGTACCGGACGACGCAGTGTAGGACGCCCCCCCACTAGGTGGACAGACGATCTAGTGAAAGTTGCTGGGCGTCGATGGATGCAAACGGCACAGGACCACACTCTGTGGTATACCATGAGGGAGGCCTACGTCCAGCAGTGGACGGCGATGGGCTGAAATGATGATAATGATGATGACTGTAAAAGTAATAAATGTTATTTGCAATTGAAAAAAAAAGAGTTTAGAGAGTGAAAGGAAACTTACCATCTAATTTTCAATCAAACCTATATATCACACCGGGATACAACATGATCCACATTTGCTATATAGTATCTTAAATTGATAAAATCGCTCTTCTCATATTGTGAATACGAACGTTGCATGTGTCTAAGGCCCAACCTTCGTTTATCTATACTTCTTTAACCATGCTTAACAGATAATCAAGCAAAATAAACTATACAGATGATGTAGTGGTTAAGATATTGACCTACCTTGCCAGGTATCGCGTGCTTGTTTCCTATCCAAAGTAATAAAAGTTATTTGCAATAGAATTTTTTTTTCTTTGTTACAGTATTTATGCCAGGTATAGGTATTGTTATTGTTTTTTAAAGTTACGAGTAATCATTGCTATTTTATTTTCTTATACCGTCACCAGAAATACGGATATTCGTGTTTTCAATACAGACGAGTTTTTACTTCCTGTTACCATAATGGAAAGTCGTTCAGCAATATACTTTATCTTTACGTAATATTAACAAAGTAATAATATGTCATTCGTTGATTCATTATGATTTTGAGTTAATTATTTATGGTAGATATAATATCAGAGCAAATACAAAGAGGAGCTGTTGTAATGAATATTTTCTATGAAACAATGCGTGTCATTTACAGGCGCTGAAGGGAACGCTGCTAATGGAAAGAGTGAGACAAATAATAGTACTTGTCTCACTCCCTCCTATATGTCCATCTACCGGCTATTAGCACAACTACTAATTTCGTATATTTTATGCAGTTGAGCTATCTTGCATTAGATGTCAGTAAGTGTATGGTGTAACAGGGACGTACTTAGAATTTACCTATATCAAGGAGTGCTATTTTTTTTTATTTCAAAGATACAAACAAATCTTATTAACTGTTTGCTCTATTCAAATATAAATGTTTGTAATCAAATAATTCTACATAGCGAATAGGTGAATGACTACTGTTTTTAACCGCAAATTTCTTTATAAGGCTTGTCAGCATTGTTCATAATGTTAATATTTTATGAAAAATCCATCTTTTCTTTACTGTCATTCTGATAAACTCAGAAGTTTAGAAACCTTTTTTCTTCTTCATATTTGTGTCCTTTTTATACGACCAAATAATACAATTATTTGTTTGGGTTTCTAACAAATTGTCGAATGTAAGCCCTAGTTGGACTTTTAGTAAATATGTTAGTTACACGGTATTATTTCCTTCTTTTTTGTCTTTTCCATATAAAAAAGAATCAAACCACTCTATTAAAATAATGCTTTATACAATCGATAATGCAACAATAGTGTCAATGACCAAGACATGTGAAAGAGTATTTCAGGCGAGCAGACCAGCCCCTCCTGGTAGCAACCGTTTGATTGACGCACGGTCCATCTAAAACTTAGCCATGCCAAAGGTAACTTGAAGACTCGGTCTTCGACGCCACCACCATTTTGAATATTTTTGTGACGTGCTCAACCTCGTTAATCTTATCAAGAAATTACATCTATATATATAAAAGAAAGTTGTGTTAGTTACAACACTTATAACTCGAGAACGGCTGCACCAATTTTTATGATTTTTATGTATTTGAGTTTATTGTCGTCGGGAATAGGATATAAGATATTAGAATATGATATTAATAAACAAAAAAAATTTATTAAAAACACATCAATTCTAAACGTCTATTTGTTGATAATGTAACCAATGGCAACTGACAGCTCACGTCATCACGCGGTCTAATGGTTTGTTTGGAAAATACCGCGAAAAGTTAAAATTATAATTTGGAAAATCAAATAGTGCACGCCTCATAATTTTTATATTATTTAGCATTAAGTATTAGACAATGCTATAATATGCGTATATATAAATAAAGCGCCTGAATTATTTCATTGAGCAAGATCTGGTAGTAATATTAAATAAAAAAATATGCGTGCGTATAAAGTACGTATACATATCAGAAGTCACACTTTGGCTAACAACTCTCTCTCTCTTTCTATCTCTCTCTCTCTCTCTCTCTCTCTCTCTCTTTATCCCTCTCTCTCTCTATCCCTCTCTCTCCCTTTCTATCTCTCTCTCACTCCCTCTCTCTCTCCCTCTCTCTCCCTCCCTCTCTCTCCCTCTCTCTCTTTCCCTCCCTCTCTCTCTCTCGCTCTCTCTCTCTCCCTCTCTCCCTCTCTCCCTCCCTCCCTCTGTCTCTCCCTCTTTCTCTTCCTCCCTCTCTCTCTCCCCCCTTCCCCCCTCTCTCTCTCCCTCTCTGCCTTTTTTATTGCTTATGGTGGCAAGTGAGCAAGCAGCACACCTGATGGTAAGTGTCACAACTGCCCATGGACCTTTGCTATACCAAGGTATAACTAGGCCGCTGCCTACCATTACAATCTCCAAACCCACCCACTTGGGCTACCGGCTCTCTCGCTCACCGAACGAAGCGCAATAGCACATTGCCATTACTCAGATCTGTAAGTAAGTAACTCTGTCTGTCTGTCGCTCTTTCACGCCAAAACTACTGAACCGATCTAAATGAAATTTGATATACAGCTAGTCTAGATCCTGATGAAGGATATAGGCTACTTCTCATCATCTCATTTCAGCTCATATATGTCCCACTATTGGGCTCGCGCCTCCACCATGATGGGAGGGAAATTGACCTACTATACCACGCTGGTCAGACATGTTGGTATACGGTTTTGTTTCAAGTTTTCCTTCTTTTACAAAGATGTTATATGCGTGTTATATTACCCTTACTTTAGTCGTCTCTTACGATCACCTACGATTAAGATAGGGGGTGGCGAATTGTAATCTTACTCCGTTACCACACGAATAACTCTCCCATGCGCTTTACACTTCAAAATAAATATGGCGCTTAACAGAAAAACGTTACAATATAAAATTTCTCCCATACGTCGTTAAAAAGTTTCACTACAAAAAGTTAGAGAAACAAAAAAAAATACAATATTTTTAAGATACCTACTGAAGTTAACAGACATGTGACAATTTTTCAATATTTTATTTATAATTTACTATTAGTCAATGCCATATGAAAAAGAGAAATAATTTCATGCCATTCTCGACGCAGTACTAAACATACCTGTTCGTTTACAATAGGCTGTATGGGATCTATTTCCTTTGCCTGTCCGAACGGACGAACAAAAAATGTAAACGAACCCAATTTTCATAAGGTATACATACACTAATGACTAAGCAGTTTAGTTTTTTATTAATTGCAATTAAACGACAAAGAATTACCAACCCATTTTCTAAAGGAAACCGCGCGTTGTGATTAAGAAGCTTTTAAAAAAAGAAATATTTTGATACATTAATTTTTACGGTCGTATTCTTGCCAGATACGGAATATTTTATCCAACGTCTTCGAATATTTTTTTATCAACTATTTTCTTACTTTAAACAAAATAATTGCTTTTAAAAATTTCAAATACGTTTGAACGAATGTTTTTTCTTGACATATGTATGATAATATTATCCTATAAGTGCAATGTGAGAAAAATCCTATTTTGTTTTGAAAAGTGCTTGATTTTCATATATCGAGAGTAGAGCAAGACCTCAACGCTTCGCTTATGAGTCCTGCAAAATTTTACCAGTCAGAGTTCGTTTTGCGCGAGTGTTACAATTTTTACGAATATTGTTATAATAAAACATATTATGTCTATATTGTCATCAACAATGCCCCGATCAATAAAATCAAATCTTTCCCAACAAAACCGTTACGCAGTTAGAATTCGAAACATATCGAACGTAACCACGGCAGAAGAACAATGACAGATAGCTCATGTAATCTATATCTATATATATGTATATATATATATATAAAAGAAAGTTGTGTTAGTTACAACACTTATAACTCGAGAACGGCTCCACCAATTTTTATGATTTTTATGTTTTTGAGTTTGCTGTCGTCGGAAATAGGATATTAAAATATGATATTAATAAACAAAAAAAAATGTTAAAAAAACATCAGTTCTAAACGTTCATTTGTTGATGATGTAACCAATGGCAATTGACAGCTCACGTCATTACGTGGTCTAATGGTTTGTTTGGAAAATACCGCGAAAAGTTGAAATTAATTTTGACCGCTCAGCGTTCGTTTTGTGCGAATGTTACGAATATTGTTATAATAAAACATATTAAGTCTATATTGTCATCAACAATGCGCGACCAATAAAATAAAATCTTTCCCGACAAAGCCGTAACGCATTTAGAATTCGAAACATAACGAATGTAACCACGGCAGAAGAACAATTTATTGCACGCGAAGACCGCCGCATTAATATGGCCCAACTCCGTGCTTCTTAATCACAAGACTAAAGCGAGGCAGGCCGTGCTGTTGACAATGCGAAATCGTCGAGTCAATCTCAGAAACCAACAATTAGTTAATTTTCAACGCATATGAAGGAAAATGTCGTATAACAACAAGGTAATTAATTCTTCGTCTTACTGGCACGTTATTAATATACTTGATTTTTTGAATTTATATATTACTAGCTTCTGCCCGCGGCTTCGCCCGCGTAAAAGGTTACTTTCCTAAAGATTTTAATCCCCTATTTTTACTTTGACCCTTAAGGTTAATTAATGTCATATTTATTTATATCTAACCAATAGCCTAAAAATAAGTTTCAAGCTTCTGGCTTTAAAAATGACGATTATTCCTTACAACTTTTCCACCCCCTTTACAACCCTTTTTCTGCATTAATAAGTTTTCCATGTGGTGACGGAGTAAGAATACAATTCTCCACCCCCTATCTTACCCGTGGGTGATCGTACGAGACATAGGCAAATAACATCTATGCAAGAGAAGGAAAACTCGAAACAAAACCCTATACCAACACGTCTGACCAGCGTGGTATAGTAGGTCAATTAACCTCCCATTAAGGAGGAGGCTCGAGCCCAACAGTGGGACATATATGTGCTGAAATGAGATGATGAGAAGTAGCCTATATCCTTCATCAGGCTCTAGACTAGCTGTGTATCAAATTTCATTTAGATCGGTTCAGTAGTTTTGACGTGAAAGAGCGACAGACAGACATAGTTACTTTCTCATTTATAATATTAGTAAGGATTCATATTTATTCATCATTCTCCTACTCTTATCCCAATTACTTGGGGTCGATACAATAAGCACTCCTCATTCATAGCACATATTATAAAAGTTACCGGCAATAGTTTTATGACCGGCTGCCTATCAGACGTCAACCCTCCTTGGGAATGTAATTATTGACCAAAAGGCATCAGATGGAGTTGGCCGAGGTCGTTGTAAGGCTCTTAGTCGTCTTTTACGACATCCACAAGCAAAGTAAGTGTTGGTAGTATCTGTAGCCGCTTTCACACAGCTAAAAATAACTTAATAATTTTAAATTAATCGAAATCTGCTCATCTCATTCATTAACTGTAAGGCGGAATGAAGTGTGCCGGGACAGCTAGTTATTAATAAATAAAGGAGAAAGGGAGACATTGGATCTAATAATAAAAATGAAACACTCTTTTACATCATATATTTCTTGAGCTATACCTAGTCTTGCCCTAAATACTGTAACAAAGAAAACTTTTTACTATTGCAAAAAATATTTATTGCTTTTACAGTGTTAGTTTAATACATAAATATAAAACAATTTAAAATATGAAAAGCTTGTTCGAAGTGGTTTCCATTGGCTGCAATACATTCCTTTAAACGTATAGGCCAGTAGCAGGGTTCCGGGAAATCGTTGGGTTTTGTTCCCGGGAAATCAAGCTCGAGAAAAGTCGAGAACTCGAGAAATCATGTACATCGTATCTGTCTGACTGTATGTTCAGCTCCTCAGCGTGAGATGTTCCATTGATCTTGCAAAGTTTTCATTTGTTTTTATTGTAATTAACATGCCATAAATGGTGCTGTGATTGTAATTTAATTATAATTTACATTTATTTTCTACCTGAATTTAAGATATTAACGTTTTCTTTCATGTTGTTTTTTTTGTTTAGTTTAATAGAAGCTACTTTTGTTTAAATGTTCTAAAAAATCAGCCAAAAATGGTGCTGTCATTATAATTATGGGTCTGGATAATATTATTTCTGTATTTTTTAAAAAATAGTTAATTAGCTTATTCATAAGATTAATGTTTTTGAATATAATCAATAAACGTTTTATAATTAATTAATTGGAGTGTGGTGGTGCTGTTTTTCAAGAAAAGTGATAAAACTCTCTTAAAGAATTACAGACACATCTCACTCCTGAGCCATGTGCACAAATTGTTTTCAAGAGTCATTACGAACTGACTTTCGCGCAAGCTAGACGACTTCTAGCCGCCTGAACAAGCTGGTTTCTGAAAAGGTTATAGTAGCATAGACCACATCCATACGCTAGGTAGAACGACCCCCCACTAGGTGGACTGACGACATTATGAAGGTCGCAGGAAACTGCTGGATGCAGGTGGCACATGACCATTGTGAATGGCATTCTCGTGGGGAGGCCTATGTCCAACAGTGGACGTTTACGGGCTGATGGATGGATGGATGGGAATTAATTTGATACTTTTATTTGAGAAGAAAACCACTGAATTTGTTGACGTTATTGGAACCAAATAATATGAGAAAACGTACGTAAATGTAAATTTCTCGACAACCCGAGAAGCCTCGAGAAATTAGCCTCGAGAATTCTCGAGACCCGAGAAATTGAAAAGCTCGAGAAACCATGAACCAGTAGTCAATGAAGCACGCACTCTTTCAATGCGAAAATTCTTCACTGCCAATCGTATGGATTGTTTTAGTGACTCCAAATTATCATGGTATTTAGTGCAAACCGTACTCTCTAATCTCTCTAATTCATTGCTTCTTAACATTATCATTGGACGGTATTCTAAAACATACAAAATTTACAGTTTAATTATATGGTAATAGGTTCATTTAAAGTAGTGTAAAAAATATTTTTCTTTGATGAAAAATCCGAATGTTATAATTATATTCTAATTACGACCCTGGCATTTTGACACTTTTATGGTTCTTCATAGTTAACGACAGCTGGCGTATTGTTTACAAAATAATTATTAACTACATATAAAACTCATATTTTTGTCGAGGTGAATTTTAATACTCACGGTTATTAATTATTACGATAATCTTAATAGTTTGAACTTTATGTGCTTTTATAGCTCTAGGTCATATTACGCAAAGTGGTGCCATCTAACGTTGAGTAAAATTATTTATGAACATGATACCGTCAAAAGATTTATCTAGAAATTATTTTGATAAATTATGAATAAATATACTTACAAATGAAATGTGATTCTTTCCATAGCATCTGAACGTTTATCGGAGTAGTTTTTACATGATAAAACACAACACTTCAGGGTTTTCTTCGTAATAACATAAAAATACACCAAATATATAATTGTATGCACCGTACAAACACCGGCAGCAACGACAGCAGACTACTAGGCCACGCCTACTATTGATGTTAACGCGATGACGTTAAGGCCTACTTGAGAATCACAGTGCACAGTAACTTAGGACGTCTCCTCTTTGTATTTGCTCTGTGTATAATATGCTTTCCCTTTTCGTATTATTATTATAAACTATCTACTACAAGTAAAGTATATGTATATATATATATATGTATATATATATATATATATATATATATATATATACATATATATATATATATATATATATATATATATATATATATATATCCTACTAATATTATAAACGTGAAAGTTTGTAATAATGTATGGATGTGAACATCTTTGTTGCTCTTTCACGCAAAAACTAGCGAATGGATTTTGATGAAACTTTATAGTAATATAGCTTACACATCAGAATAACACATAGGCTATAATTTATAGAGATATTTTGTAAATAGGCTAAAATATAACGATAAAAATTGCTTAAGTCAGAAAAAAACGCCCATCTGCGAGCTATTTTTGCATACGCTGCAAAAATCTTGAAACTCAGACTAATGTTATGTATTGTGGAAATGTACCTCTTAAATAGTTCTACAAAAAAGTCCGCGATAGTATATATCTATTTTTAATATGTGCAGTGACAGTATATATCTATTTTTAATATATGCATTTATCGTTAAAATAGTAAATTAAATATTCAAAATAATTTGGTATTTATTGCCGATGAACATTTTATAGTAACGAATTGATTCTTATGCAAACAAATGCTTTTATTACTTTCGATATTTAAAGTACATATTTTTTGCCTTTTACCGTGTGTCGTTTGGTACAGTATTTCAAAAGTTAGGACAATAAGAGTGCGCAGTGCTGTGGTCACGCAGCAACCGGGCGCACTACAGAAATATGGCAAGAAAGAAGATCGCCGATTGTGCGACCCGAACACAAGTAAAAACGTGAGAGCAGTCATCGTTGATGATTGTTGTATTTTTGACAGCACTATCGATTTGTAAATAACATACTATACCTGTATATAATAGATAGGTATTGAAAGTTTGTGATATGAAACATCTTTTTGCGCGCCTTGGCAGTAAAATTGTGTCGACTACTGGAAATGATAGATTGGGTAGGTAGGTACTAATGCAAATGTGGTCATGCTGTGATACTACGCCGCTCTTCTCTATTCATTTGTGTATGACAGGGGTAGCTGTCTAACATAAATGTGACATTAAATAATTAAATATTACCTAATCCTTACTAATGTTATAAATGCGAAAGTAACTCTGTTT
The DNA here is from genome assembly GCA_905163515.2 of Lymantria monacha. NCBI lineage: Eukaryota > Metazoa > Arthropoda > Insecta > Lepidoptera > Erebidae > Lymantria > Lymantria monacha. The sequence continues at coordinate 46,065,100 of LR991081.1, read as the reverse complement.
GTCAGTCGCTCTTTCACGCCAAAACTACTGAACCGATCTAAATGAAATATGGTACACAGATAGTCTAGAGCCTGATAAAGGACATAGGCTACTTTTTAATACAAAAAAAGGGTTGTAAAGGGGGATGAAAAGTTGTAAGGCATTATCGTCATTTTTAAAGCCAGAAGCTTGAAACTTATTTTTAGGCTATTGATTAGATATAAATAAATATGACATTAACATGTAAAAATTTACCCTTGAGGGGAAAAATAAAAAAATAGGGGATGAAAAACTTTAGGAAAGTAACCTTTTACGCGGGCAAGGCCGCGGGCAGAAGCTAGTATATATATATATATATATATATATATATATATATATATATATATATATATATATATATATATATATATATATATATATACACTAGTCACAAAAATTAAGGGATATAAAAAAAAATCCAAATTTTTGGGTTATTTTTAACGAGCTGTAACTCCGAAGAAAATGGTCGTACAGAAAAAATAAAAAAAGTAAATTGTAGCTCCAAGTGTCTAGTTTTCAGATATGACTATAAAAAAATTTTGTCATGTCCAGGTCTGGAGAAATACTAAGAAAACAACCAAAAAAAAATTTTTCAAATTTATTCTCGTCTAAAAAAAGGTCCACGGGCTTCAAAAAATTTTTTTTGATTGTTTCGTTCAAAAACTCTTTTAGAGAATTTAATACTCTTTAATTTGACGTATTCAAAAAGCTTGTACAACGATTTGTCACGGAGTTATCGTCAATCAAAGCAAAAAAGATCTTTTTAACTTTGATAATCAATATCTCTTGAAATAATGACTGATCTTTTTTTTTTAAACTTCTTAAACAGTTAATCTTTTTGATCAAAAACATAAAGATTTTAGAGAGAAAAAAATTTTTCCATTGAAAAAATTAATAAAAATCACAAAATTGCTCATAATGGTGATTTTTGCAAAAACAAAGAATTTGAAGCTTCGGGACACAATGAAAAAAAAATCGCAGCGCTTTGAATTTTTGAGGGATTTTAGGGGACACTTTGAGGTTAAAAAATTACCGACGATATCTTTCGTTCATCCATTTTATCCAAAGTTATACCAAGTTATCCAAATATCCTTAATTATGCGAATTTTTGTCTTTTTTTCAGTCCGAGTTTGCAATTCAAAAATTTTTTTTTCTAAAAGATGTTTCCATTTTCTTATAGAGAATATTGTGCAGTTTTCAAAACCTTCCTTCAATTTTCTATACAATCGTTATTTCCGGAGTTATTGATTATCAAAGTTAAAAAGATCTTTTTTGCTTTGATGGACGATAACTCCGCGGCAAATCATTGTACAGGCTTTTTGAATACGTCAAATTAAAGAGTATTAAATTCTCTAAAAGAGCTTTTGAACGAAACACTCAAAAAAATTTTTTTGAAGCCCGTGGACCTTTTTTTAGACGAAAAAAAAATTTGAAAAATTTTTTTTAGGTTGTTTTCTTAGAATTTCTCCAGACCTGGACATGATAAAAAAAAATTATAGTCATATCTGAAAACTAGACACTTAGAGCTACAATTTGCTTTTTTTATTTTTTCTGTACAACTATTTTCCTCGGAGTTACAGCTCGTTGAAAATCACCCAAAAATTTGGATTTTTTTTTATATCCTTTAATTTTTGTGACTAGTATATATATATATGTATAGACTCATCACATCTCTGGCACCATAAGGCCTACAAATTTTCAGCCTTGAATTTTGGTAGGCATATTAATTTGTGTTACAATACGGAAGCAAAATAAGAACGGCTTTTTAAAAAATCCACCCCTAAAAGGGAAAGGGTAGGTGTTACCCCCAAAAAATCCACATTTTCCAATACTGCCCCTAAAGACTTGGAATTTGGTAAAGACTTTCTTTCTGCCCTGTAAAGGTCAGATGAAGTAGGCTTTTAAGAATTTTCTTCTCTGAAACGATTTCTATGTAGCGAAATTAAACTAAACAATTGAACTGACGTAACTGAAGCGAAGCGAGGGCGGGTCGCTAGTGTATTATATACAAGTTTATCAATAATCAATATCTTGCACAATAAAGTTTCTTTACATGCTTATAAATATTTGTAATAATTATTTTCAAATAAACATACATACTATTAAAAAAAAACTGTGTTGTAGTAGCGTAGCGTACCAACCCTTACTTCGCTCGGAGATGTCGTAAAAGATGACTAGGCACTTTATATCGACCTAGGCTAACTCTACCTGATGCTGTCAGGTCAACAATTACAATCCCAAAGGAGGGTTGACGTCAGGCCGGTCATAAAATTACTGAATATAACTTTTGCAATATGTACGATTGAAGTACATAATAATACATACATGAAGTACATAAGTAATTGGGATAAGAGCAGGATAATGATGATACATAAATATTAATAAACACTAAACGTGTGGTGACGAAGTAAGAATACAAATCATCATCCCCTATCTTACTCGTGGGTGATCTTAAGAGACGACTAAGGGATACAAAAGGCATGTAACATCTATGCAAGAGAAGGAAATCTCGTAACAAAATCCTTTATTAACACGTCTGACCAGCGTGGTATAGTAGGTTAATTTCCCTCTCATTACGGAGGGAGCTCGAGCCCAACAGTGGGACATATTATGAGCTGAGATGATGATGATAATGAATAAACACTATTAAAATAGCAACCAAAATTATGTTTTAATAATAATATCGTAATTACTAGTAATAATCGTAATTACTGTTGAATGTCAGATAGAAAAAAAAATAACACGTGCTATGAATTATATTATAATACAGCACGTGTTGTCTAAATATTTGCAAGTGTGTTTTACTTAACCATTACTCAAGGTTGTATTGCTATGATGCATCACTGGGACTGCCCCGACTTTGAATTTCATCAATGAATTACAGAATGTTTCCTAATGTATTGGCAACTTCATCTTACAGACGTCTTAACTAGATTTCTAAACATTTCAATTATGCATTTTATATTTTTTAATCATAGTTAAATATTTTATCCTCATTCAATTAAATATTTGCAAGCTGAGTGATGAATGTTTTAAATATTTTCCTGTTTATAATAACGGTATTTCATATTATGTCATCTTCATTATCATCATCTCATATTCATTCAATTTCTAGCCTCGTACTTCCCTGGGCTTTAATTGACTTACATCACGCTGATTAGGGGTCGTTTATAAATTACGTAAGGGATTTTGAAGAATGATTTGGCCAGCAACCATCAACCGTAAGATATCATAAGATTGCAACTACTCTCCCCTTGCCCTTTATGAAGAATTTTTGTAAGGAAAAGCCCTATTGATCAAATATAACTCCGTATATTCTGAAAATATCTTTTATTACAATGTTCTTACTACTAGTATCATTAACTCACTTTTTTATTCTTATTTATTTTTATTCTTATTTATTATTATCACATTAATATTATTATTCTATCACAGTTTTAACTAAAATTTGTAATTTTCAATTTGATATCTTACATAATGCCAGGTTCACTACCAATAAGAAGTTATAATATTGAGTCAACACAAAACGTCTTACATAATTTATGAATAATCCTTTAGACCGATTGACATAGGACTTTAAGTTTTTCTTTCCTTCCATTCCTTAGTCGTCATTTATGATACACCTATGAAAAGAAAAGGTGGTGATCATTGTATCTTTACTCCATCACTACAGAGATAATATTACGGTAGTATATAAAAATATGGCCAGCCACGATATTTAAGGAATTGGTACGAGTGTTCGGCCTTATTGCGATGGGGAGATAAAACGGTGGGAGCAGCTCGCTGACCTTCCAACGCCCAGGACAGAACGAACGATATATATCCAGCCTTTCTTTTTTCCTGCGGTGGACTATTCGATAGAAAAAAAACTAGTCGCGCCGCGCTAAATCGGTCCGGGGCGACGGAAAAGGCGGCGAGCGACCTCATAGACCTACCCTGCAAGCACCTCTCTTCGCCGTGCGAGCGTGCCACCGGTACCCGATCCTTATCTATGGTGGCCATCCTGACTATAGCCTACCTACCAAAACAAAAGTATGTAAAAATGTCTAATTTGAAATTTCATTAGTATTTACAAGAGTACACACTGAATTTGTAGTTCACATATAAAATTTGTATAAACCGAGTGGTTAATAAACGTATTTAAATATAGTTACAAATCATTCTACAAGAAATTTGTATTTAATATGTTCCATAATTGTTGTATATGCTATATAGGTATATCTGGTAAGTATAAAAGAGTCTATGAGCGTTGTATAATAGACCAATTTTCCTCTTATTGAAGGACTTGCACTTAGAGCAGGCTAGCGCTTAGAGTATGCTGTAAAGTAAAAGTATGTATAAATGTATTATATACTGTGCTAGTTAAAATTAAATAAATTATAGTCATTAAGTCATGTGCTAAATATATAAACTGTACTATATATATCATATCTTATAATCTAAATCGTGACAGATTTCTTCTTTTGCATATAATGAGAGCAAACGGCTAAGCAGGACACCTGAAGTAATAGCTAGTGCTCATGGATCTTAGCAACAGGAGAAGCACGGGCGGGCTATTTCCTGACATAATTAAAATTTGCAATAAATCTTTGAGTAATACATAAAATCACGCATAAACTAATTGAATTATTTTTACTTAAATAAACTAGTAAATTTCTATATACATACATACATATCATCACGCCATATCCATTGCAGAGTAGGCAGAGAGAACAGAGTGCCAGAGAACTCTATCCTTGCATACTTCACTCGCTTCCTCAACAATCATAATTCTCTTCATACACGCTCGCCGGTTTCGGAGACTCTTGACTCCACCTTCCTACAGTACGTGACCAATCTGGTCTAGGTAGGTTAGTCTCGGTCTCCCCCGGTACCTACATCCTTCCACTTTCACGTTGTATATCTTCTTGACCAGACGTTCGTTCGGCATTCTTTCCACATGTCCGAACCATCGGAGCATACATTTATACTAATTAGGATTATATTTATTACTATAATCTTTAAAATATAGCTTGATCTCTGTGACAGATAGATACAAAACCGATGAAGTAATTTTGATTACGCGTCATTTTTACAATTTTATTTTGTATTTTTTTTTATTGCTTATGTTGGCATACGAGCAAGCAGCACACCTGATGGTAAGTGTCACTGCCACCCATGGATTTTTGCAATACCAAGGGTAGCTTAGGCCGCTGCCTACCAATAAAATCCCCAAACCCACCCAGTTGGGCTACCGGCTCTCTCGCTCACCGAACGAAGCGCAATAGCACATTGCCTTTACTCAGCCGTCGATCTTCTGCGAGATTGTGGTACTACCCGACTAGAAATTTTGTCGTCTTCCTTAGCAGGACCGGACCGGGCATGCCCGATCTGGACCAGATAAGGTATGTAACGCAGAAGATATATCTGGACCCGATCAGGAAAACCTTATCGGGTCCAGATCAGGCATTCCTGATCGGGTCCAGATCAGGCGTTCCTGATCGGGTCCGGATGAAATTTTACTGATCGGAACCAAATCAATCATCTGCGTTATAAATCTTGCTTGATCCAAAACGAGTATGCCCAGTCCGCTCCTTTAAAAAAACATGAATATCTTAAAGAACATGTTTAATAGGTAAAAATATAAATTAATATATGACGTAGACACCGAATGCAGTGCTATATTCTTATCATAGAGAGTCCCATTGAGCCGTTCCGATTATGGCGCAACCACCAGATGCTAACGACTGCAACTGTCGCCTGAATTTCACATTCATGACCTGATCGATCTGTTTTAATCTGATTCGCTAACAACCAATTTAATATTAGGCCACGTCATTACGCTTCGGAGAATCTTAACACAGCGATTCAAATAATGACGTCATTTTACTAACGCCATCTATTTATTATGACCCAAAACATTAAATGTTCGAATGGTTGTTACAATATAATATTTCTATCTATCTATGTTTTCAAATGTTAGGTATATTTATATATATATATTATTTATTTTTGTTATTTACTTTAAATATAAATTATTTTGTATTATTAATTAAACATTATTATTATTATTAAATACATATGATTAATTAAAGATTTCAGATTAATCTCCTCTGATGCAAATACAATTTCGCCGTGGCATAAATATGATAATCGTGTCATTTTTTTGAATTTTGATTGATATTTTTTTTGTGTTACTAAAACTGTTTCTGGTTCTGATATACTACAAGCCTTACTATATACTTGATGATATTTCACATCAGGCTATCCTTATTTGGTCCTGATCTGGTCCTGATCCGGTATGCCTTACCATACTTAATGATATTTCACATCAGGCTATCCTTATTTGGTCCTGATCTGGTATGCCTTACCATACTTAATGATATTTCACATCAGGCTATCCTTATTTGGTCCTGATCTGGTCCTGATCCGGTATGCCTTACCATACTTGATGTTATTTCACATCAGGCTATCCTGATCCGATCAGGACCAGGTCTGGTCCTGATCGGGTTTGCCAGATCCGGCATGCCTCATTCTATCCTGATCGGGTCCAGATACATGATCTGGTTGAACCATACTTTTTTTCTAGTCGGGTACCTCGGACGGTCCAGTCCGCGGCTGTAGACAGAAAACAGTCAAAAGCGTGGTCCCACCAGTATGATCGCTTATATTTTCACTCTTTACGTACCAGTTATATCTCAACTGAATTATGAATATAAAAATATGAATATTTACACCAAAACTTGTACCTCATACGTTTTAAAATATTTAGTTACAATTTTATAATAAAAATATGATGCTTACGCAAATACAAAGTCATGCTGGACTGAGAAAAAGATAGAGATGGGACAATCGATAAACGTAAATCGATAACATTCTTATTAATTATTCATAAAACAAGTAAAACCAAATCATTACATATATTACCACCACTTGGTTACTCTATAAAATGAGAAAATTGTGTTAATTTAGTATTCAGACATCAGTTATAATATTAATAAGACCATTGCTTTTAAATTAAAAATATAAATTCTTTTATAAAATAAACATGATTATTCATGAAATAATCAGTGACCAAGAACTCGTTATCAACCTACAGGAATGCCCTAGCGATAATGATAGTAGTGATGATGTACTTTTATGCACTCCTTTCGAATAATAAAAATAAATAATTAACAGCTTTAGTTTAAATTAAATAAAATCCATTGATTTCAATTCAATAAGATTATCATAGATTGTTTTACATTTTTGATCGATTCACTCATCCATTTGATTGAAATTCAATAAGATTTACATAGATTGTTTTTCAATTGCAGTAGCAAATAACTTTAAAAATAAGGAATTATACCGACAAAAATACGAACTGCATCGTAAGCGTCCGGCACTAGTGAGAACTGTCACAGAGATCATGCTATATTTTATAGACTATAGAACACCTATGCAAATACTTAGCACTGTTAGTTGAGGATTTTTTTCGCATATAACAGTGACCTAGGAACTTAGCAATTTAAAAGTGACGCGACACTTTATGTAATAAATTATTTCATTCGAATGAATGACGTTTAAATTATTTGGATATTTTCTTTTGCACAAACATATGTTTACACAAAAATACTAAAGTTGGGATTAAAAATAGGCGGTGGGGACAGTAGTGTTCCCTTTATTTTCCGCGGATATTGTAATACACGATTAAGAAACGTAAATATAATACATAAAATCATTGTAAAGGAAGGATAAACAAAATCTTTTACTAACATGTGTGGTAGGCAAGGTTTAATATGAAACATTTCCCTGTCCCTGTAGAGGCACTTCTTGCTCAATGTTATAGTAGAATAATGTTAACATGCATGAGATATATATATATATATATATATATGTATATATATATATATGTGTATATATATATATATATATATATATATATATATATATATATATATATATATATATATATATATATGTATATATCTATATACATCCATCTTGCTTCAAAATATGAGGAAATTTAATAACGGTACCAATTACTATATACCAGATGCTTTGATATAAGATTTTATTTTGATTTTCTTTCTCTTAAATTAATTGCCTTAGTCGCCTTATACGATAAAATGTTATTAGGTAGTAATTCATGTTCATATTCCATTACCACAAGAGTCAATTACTACAAATAGTTTACTTGGTATTTGCAAATATTTTAATACATTATTGTTCAATTTTAATTAAAATCTTAAACACCAGTTCGTATATACGAAACGAACCTTACACTATTTTGTTAAGTGTCAAATACTGTTTCCTTACTAGTTAACCTAACGTATTTTGAGAGTATGTAAATTGAGCTCAAGGTAATGTACATATATATATATATATATATATATATATATATATATATATATACCGTCAATAGTGTCATTGTTAAATACCTATACATGTACATACATGCATAGTGCAGTATATACTTTATATGATGTAACAAGTACTTATTTATCTCTGTAACTTTATTTAAATATACAAAAATTAACCTTAATTTTAACATGTCTGTTCACACGCTTATTATGCCCCCAAAATGTCAATTTCAAAAGAAAAATAATAATAAAGAATTATATAAATAAATAATTTACTTAATTCTACTTAATTTTTTTTTGTTACTCGAAAAAATCGTTTAAACAGCTCACTTAATGAATCCAACTCGAATAGGTGGCATTTAAAACACTTGCGAGGATCGTTCTATATGCCGTAATATCTGAAAGCAAAGATCTTGAATGTATGTTATCAACGATGAATTACGGTACAAAAATATAGTCTCTTAAGTATGAACTTGTAATTAATCTTAAAGTCACTGAACGTGATATAATGGGCGGACATTGGATTGGATTTTGTATTTCACTATGTGATATAATTCTGGATTTGAAAAACGTGTAGGGACGGCTTTAAATGCAATGTCCTGGAAAATTAGCAGATCATAGTGACAATATATACCCTACATCTATAGGATACTGTTGGCTGAATGCGGTAAGTAACCACTTTCTTTTATTATTATTGCGGGAGGACTATAACATCTTGGCGTTAATTACTTGGGATTGGTGTGAAATAAAACGTTTAAGTCTAAAGTTCCAAACTGAAACCATTTATTATGTGTAAACCCTTCCCGTGTGGTGATGGGTTAAGAAAACAAAATGTCACTTACTCCTCCATAGGAGTTGTAAAAACCAGCTAAGGAAACATCAGGATTCTCTGCAGCAAGACATTGATAAACCTACATTAATACGCACTACTATCGTCCCCTCTGTAAATGAGGAAAATGATGGCTTAGTTTAATGTTATAGTATCTCATATAAAAGTGACATTACAACGCTGTTATTCTGCAGAGTCCTGTGACGTCAGTCAGCAAAGTAACAGCAAAGTAAAAAATAAATACAAGAATAAGTCCAAATCCTGGCCACCGAAGACAATGATCAGGTTCTGGTGGCCCGCTCGCGCCCGGCAAAGAGAGGCGCATTGCAGGGTCTATGCGGTCGCGCGCAGTCTCTTCCGTCGCCCCGGACCGATTTGGCAGGACGTGACCACACTATAGCCCACTGCAAATAAAAAAAATAGGTCCTAATCCTAATGAACGTAAGCAGGGCTTTTGGCGGGAATCTAATACGTCATGTGGTGCTCTTGTATTATATTCGTTATCTTAGTGTTTTAACGTGTTATATTAGATAATTTTGATGGCATTTTATGTAATGTGATGTGACGGAACTGCTAAGATGTAGTGAATATCATATAAAAGTGCTTTACAACGTTTTCATTTTTCATCAAAATTCTCACAAGATACCATTAACAGTGTGGCCATAGCACTGTTGATGGCGACAATTTGACTTACTGACGGACTAAATGACTAATCTGAAAACACTAAACGATAATTATAACTCGACACTGGCAACAATGGCTCATTTAAGTAGCTGATTGCCAATACATAAAAATAAGAAGAAGAAGAACGTAAGCAGATAATATCTATAAGCAAAACTAGATATAAAGCTATCATTAAGCATGCTTAGCTAGTATGGAACTGACCTACTAAGGTCAATTTTATTTTTAGTGGTAGAAGACAGTTGTACTTCTACCGGAATGAAATGAAAGAGAAGGTAGCTCACGCTAGGATGAATGCGTTCATGTGCCGGGTAACTATTGGCTCTTCTAGAGTACGCGTCAAAATATAGAATACTAGCGACCCGCCCTCGCTTCGCTTCGACTACGGCAGTTCAATTGTGTAGTTTACTTTCGCTATACAGAAAGATTTTTTGGGTTTACACCAACGCAATCCCTTTTAGGGGTGGAGTAAAGTCGTTGTTAGTTTACCTCTGCATCGTAACACAAATATGCATACCAAAATTTAAGTTTATAGGTGCTTTAATAAACAAATGAGGATTTTTTAGATTAAACCCTCCGCATTTCCCTTTGGGAACAGAATTTTGTAAAATCTTTAATCATCTGACCTCTACAGGGCAGAAAAAATGTTCATACCAAATTTCAAGTCTGTAGGAGCTATATTTAAAAAATCGGCCAAGTGCGAGTTGTACTCGCGCACGTAGGGTTCCGTAAAACTAAAAATCTCGTTTGGTCAACAATTACATTCCCAAGGAGGGTTGACGTCTGGCAGGGGGCCGGTCATAAAACTATTGTCAATAACTTTTACATTATGTACTATGAAAGAAGAGTACATATTGTATCGATCCCAAGTAATTGGGATTTTTTTTTTAGGGGTGGGTTATGGTCGGCGCTCTTCTCGCACCACTTCGTCCGGGGTGACAGAGGGGCGTACGCACGCATACCCGTACCCCAACCACGAACCTCGCCTACGTCGTTGGACCGGCCACTGGAGCAGCGTGAACTTGTCGTCAGTGGCCGGCCCGACGGAATACCCCCTGAGAGGTACCCTCCCCTTGAGCGACGTCCCCCCACCTCGGGGCGGACGTCGGAAGTAATTGGGATAAGAGCAGGAGAATGATGATGATGAATTCAAGTTTCTTTTTTCTTTGATATTAATTCAAGTTACAACTAAATTAGTAGTAAATAAAAATTAGTAGTTTTAATAAATATTAAAACTACTAATTTTTAAAACATTTAATGAACACGTTTTTAAACTATTTTATTTATCCCTACTAATATATAAATGTGAATGTAAGTTTGTTTGTTACGCTTTCACGCTAAAACTACTCAACCAATCATCATGAAACATTGTACACATATTCTTGCAGGTATTAAAAGTAACATAGGATACTTTTTATTAAAAAAAAAATCAAAATGTTTATATGAAAAATAAAAAAATTGTTTGTCTAAAAATCACAAAATCTAGCTTCTTCAACGCCATCTAGCAGTCCAGTAATGAAGTTCCAACCCTGAGTATTGTAATACCGTTGCACTGTATTACCGACGGTCAAAAATAAAATAGGGGATCAAAAACTTTAGGAAAGTAACCTTTTACGCGGGCGAAGCCGCGGGCAGAAGCTAGTAATATTATATTATTAAATTACTAGCTTCTGCCCGCGGCTTCGCCCGCGTAAAAGGTTACTTTCCTAAAGTTTTTGATCCCCTATTTTTATTTTTGACCGTCGGTAATACAGTGCAACGGTATTACAATACTCAGGGTTGGAACTTAATTACTGGACTGCTAGATAGCGTTGAAGAAGCTAGATTTTAAGATTTATTGACAAACAATTTTTTTATTTTTCATATAAAAATTTAGATTTTTTTTAATAAAAAGTATCCTATGTTACTTTTAATACCTCCAAGAATATATGTACAATGTTTCATGATGATCGGTTGAGTAGTTTTAGCGTGAAAGCGTAACAAACAAACTTACATTCACTATTGCAGGGGACTTTACAAATATGCAATTAATGCAGACAAATTACACCCAGACTAAGAACAACACTTATTGGATCGCACAAAGTATTGTCTGCGTAGGAATCGAACCCATAGCACTGCTACGGAAAGTCGGTAACTTAACCACTACGCCATTTGTGCAGTAAATTTTTTTAGACAATATTTCTTGTACTTATATTGTGATTTATAGTTTCAGTTTAGTTAACTGCTAAACCGAAACCAAGAAGATTTTTGACTTGTTGATATATTCTAATTAAATCTAATTACTGAAATTTAGCATTTAATATGCTTGATTATTTATAAAAACTAGATTACGAGCAAAAAATGATTGTTATTGTTTTTATAAATAATCAAGCATATTAAATGCTAAATTTCAGTAATTTGAATAACAGGGTTGTGTCATCGTTTAATACAATTCTAACTGCAAAGTTTGAGTATTAAGTCTGTACAATATGCAAACAATGTCGGGTAGATGCCACACGTCTCCTTAAAGACGAAAATATAATACGATACGAGAAATGAATGTCCTATAATAGTTTATGGTGGTTTAAGTTGCAGCACAATTGAAACGGATTTCCAATAGGTGTGGGTTCGTATCCCACTTGTGACGATCATTTTTCACTCACAATCGGTTTTCATGTTGATATATCATAAAACAGAAAAATAAACTCGGGAATACATTCGACTAGTTGTACCAGCCGCTTATCTGTATTATTTACTTACATACATACATACATATCATCACGCCACATCCCTTGCAGGGTAGTCAGAGAGAACAGAGTGCCAGAGAACTCTATCTCTGCATACTTCACTCGCTTCCTCAACATTCATAATTCTCTTCATACACGCTCGCCGGTTTCGGAGACTCTTGACTCCACCTTCCTTCAGTACATGACCGATCTGGTCTAGGTAGGTTAGTCTCGGTCTCCCTCGGTACCTACATCCTTCCACTTTCGCATTATTATTTACTTAGGTACACTTTAATCGTAATTTTCATTTAATATTATTTTTTTTTCCTTGTGGTGACAGAGTAAGAATACCATTCACCACCCCTGGGTGATCGGGTGGGATCTTACCCGTGGGTGATCGTAAGAGACGATTAAGGGATATAACGCATACAACATCTATGTCAGAGAAGGAAAATTTGAAACAAAACCCTATACCAACACGTCTGACCAGCACGGTATAGTAGGTTAATTTCCCTCCCATTACGAAGGAGGCTCGAGCTCAACAGTGGGACATATATGGGCTGTGATGATGATGACGATGATGATTATTATTTATTTTAAAATAATGTCCGTACATATATATCAATGAAAATTAAAAAAAATATGTTATTACGATAATTGTTGTAGTAAACTAAGTAAAATATTCAACGAATTGTTAGATACAGCTCATTAAATATGTTTCTTTGTTATTCATCATCATCATCATCATTTTAGCCCACATACGTCCTAATGCTGGGCTCGGGCCTCCTTCACAATGGGAGTGAAACTGACCAACTATACCACGCTGATCAGACGTGTTGGTATAGGGTTTTATTTCGAGTTTTCCTTCTCTCGCACAGCTGCCATATGCATATTATATGCCTTTATCGTCTTTTACGATACCCATGGGTAAGATAAGGGGTGGTGAATTGTATTCTTATTCCGTCACATACATACATACATATCATCACGCCATATCCCTTGCAGGGTAGGCAGAGAGAACAGAGTGCCAGAGAACTCTATCTTTGCATACTTCACTCGCTTCCTCAACATTCATAATTCTCTTCATACACACTCGCCGGTTTCGGAGACTCTTGACTCCACCTTCCTTCAGTACATGACCGATCTGGTCTAGGTAGGTTAGTCTCGGTCTCCCTCGGTACCTACATCCTTCCACTTTCGCATTGTATATCTTCTTAACCAGGCGTTCGTTCGGCATTCTTTCCACATGTCCGAACCATCGGAGCATTCCCTTTCGCATCTTTACACCAATACTCTCTTTCATACCTACTCGCTCTCTTACGTCGTCGTTACGAATGCGGTCGGTCAGCCTAACTCCACAGATTTTCCGCAGAGATCGCATTTCGACCGCATTAATTTTACTATCATACTCTTTTTTGCATACCCAACTCTCGCTTCCATACAGTAATGTTGGGACAAGCACTGCGTTATGTATTGCTACACGTGCCTTCTGGCTGAGGTGGTGGCTGCCGAGAAGTTGCCCCAACGCTCCGTTCACTCTATTTCCCGCATTCACTCTTCGCTCTATATCAGTGGTGTACCTTCCATCTCGGCTAAATCCACATCCAAGATATACAAATTCATCCAGTCACCACGCGGCAAAATCGAAATCGTTGTTGTTTTTAAATAAATCACGAGAAATAAATGTGTATACACAATTGATACAATATTACAAGGTCGTTAGATTTGCTGCTATAAATACAGAAGCCTGTCATCATTCTCCTACTCTTATCCCAATTACTTGGGATCGATACAATATGTACTCTTCTTTCATAGTACATATTATAAAAATTATTGGCAATAGTTTTATGACCGGCCGCCTGCCAGACGTCAACCCTCCTATGTAAATGTTGACCAAACGGCATCAGATGGAGTTGGCCCAGGTCGTTATAAGGCTATTAGTCGTCTTTTACAACATCCACGAGCAAAGTAAGGGTTGGTAGTATTCGTAGCCGCTACCATACAGAGTAGCAATACAGAAGCCTGTATTTAATCATATTTCTTGTGGGAGCACAAAATAAGTTAATATGCTATGTGTGCTCCAGAAGTTCATTTATTAGAGCAATTGCTTTGCCTGAAGGCCAGTTGATAGTGTAGCCAGTTGACATATGTGAAATAAACTCAATGTTATCAGAAATATGAAAATGTATATATGCCTATAATCTTGCCCGATAAATAGACTAAAGCCGGGTATCGACTTCGCGCTCCTGGCGCGCGTGCCATGAATGACCGCACCGAGAGTGCGTTCCACGGTACGCGTTCCAAATATATGAACTATACAAACTAAGCGCGCCTGGCGCGCGAGGCAACTGTTCCAGTGTTTGATTGTTCATCATGCAGGCATCGTATGCGAGCAGCCGCAGCGTTTAGAACGCAACAAACACACAAAATGCTTTTGTGTCCGTCTCAACTGGCGCGCGCACCACGTTTGATACGCGGCAAAAAACCGACAACAGATGGAACGGCCCGCTCCACGTTCGACCATTCCAACGAACACATTGGCGCGCGTTCCAAAGTGGTATCCATTTTGCGCGGCCGGAACGCGCACCAATGTTCGTCCTTTTGAAGCGCGAAGTCGATACGCGGATTAATAAAATAAAAATAATGTTTTTTATTGCTGATGGTGACAAACGAGCTAACAGCACACTTGATGGTAAATGTTACTACCGCCCATGGACCTTAACTATACACCAGCAACAAGCAAGGCCGTTGCCTAGCGGTGAAAACCCTATATTTAAAAAAAAAAACTTATTATGGTAATATAGTTTTTAGTGGTAGGAACATGCTGTTGACAGTTATCTGTCTACAGCCGCGGGCCGGTCCGTCCGAGGTAGCACCTGTGCACCACAGTCTCGCAGAATATCGACGTCTGAGTAATGACTACGTGCTATTTATTGCGCTTCGTTCGGTGAGCGAGAGAGCTGGAAGGCCAACTAGGTGAGTTTGGGTTTGTATTAGTAGGCAGCGGCGTAGCTATATCCTTGGTATTGCAAAGGTCTATGGGCGGCAGTAACACTTACCATCAGGTGTGCTACTTGCTCGTTTGCCACCATAAGCAATAAAATAAAAATTGACTACTTAGATTATTGTGGTAGGAGCACGCTGTGGACAGTTCTCTGTCTACAGCCGCGGGCCGGTCCGTCCGGGGTAGTACCACACTCTCGCAGAAGATCGACGTCTGAGTAATAGCAATATGCTATTGCGCTTCGTTCGGTGAGCGAGAGAGCCGGAAGCCTAACTGGGGTGGGTTCAGGGTTGTATTGGTAGGCAGCGGCCTAGCTATACCATTGGCAAAGGTCCATGGGCGGCAGTGACACTTACCATCAGTGTGCTGTCTGCTCGTTTGCCGCCATAAGCAATAAAAAAAAAAAAAAAAAAAAGAGACTTTGAAACATGATAGCCAGATATCATTATTCAATAGCGCTAATTTTGGAGTTACTTTGTTAATTAATATTTTTTAGAGCAGTTTAAGTTATAATCATTACAGCAAGTCAACAAATAGACACAAAATAAGTGCATTTTTGTGTAGCTTATTGTCGAACAATGAAAGCAAATAGCGTTTAAAAACGTGACATTGACAATATATAGGTAAATATTCTACATATTCTTATGCATTTTTTAAATGCATTACATATTTAGTCAATTTTGTTAAGTACTTTATATGTGTGTTGAATGTCTTGAGACTGGATTTTTGAACTAATAAGAGACACAATGGCCATCTCAAGTTAATAACTAAATAATTGCGAAGCTACTGGACTAGGCAACATACCAACATTATTATACCTAATGACGGCCTAGAAATACAATGTTACACTTATCTGTGTCATAAAATATAGATTACGGATTTTGGAGTGATCAGGTTACGGATTTTGGAGTATTTTATATATTTATGAAGAATTACTATAAAAAAGGTGAACTTAAAATGAAACCCTATTTCATCCTATTTGAATAGATATGATAGGTATGAAGATAGTTGTCCAATTTGACTTTTATTAAAGAAAAGTTATAAACAGTGAGTTTATAAAAAAGTTGTAATAAATTATATTTTCTCAAACATGCTTGGTTTGAGCTTTATTTTGACAACCTTCTTTGAGATAAATCAAAATTGCTGTACTGACCAAATAGATGTGAGCAGCGGCCGGCAAAAAATGTATGAAAATCCATATCTGTCGTGTTAATTTTGGAACGAGGAACTTAGGAAAAGATCAGAAGGATATATTAGATACATAATTAGATATATATTTATAATTAAATAAATTAAAAAAAATTTTTTTTTTGTTTATTTTATTTTATTTATTTATTTATATCACCATCTCTGATAGCCTCGTTTGCAAGCCGGTCAGCTATTACATTCCCAGAGATGTTACAGTGACTGGGAATCCAAGCAAAAGAAATGATATATCCTAAATCTGTACGTTTTAATAATAAATTTCTTATGTCAATAATTAATGGAAATATAATTTTACTACTAAATGGATACCTATGAAGCGCCTGTAAAGGACTTTTAGAATCGTTAAAGATAACAGTCTTATGAAGCTTAGCCAATAAAATATATTCCACTGCTTTATAAACTCCGTAGCACTCCCCAGTATAAACTCAAGATTCAGGAGTAAGTTTGATTTTCTGTATGATAACTATTATATTGTGAATGAAATACACCAACTCCCACATTACCCCGAGATGAATTTTTAGATGAATCTGTGTATATATGGTGCCAGTCTTCACTAAGTTGAAATTAATGTTTGCGTCTATGTCATTTTAATAGATGCCAACATTTAATTTTATAACTGGCAAGGTTGTCAATGCATTGAAATTAGCATTAAAGAGTGGTTGCACTGTATAATTAAAAGAGGAGGTCAGTAAGCCTAAGAATCTCTGATAACTTTGAACTTAGCACGGAAGAGCTTTATGTGTCCAGTAGCTTGATGTAATTATGGAATTATGTAGGTCTTGTAATTTGGTGCGTCAAGGATGTTTTGTGAATTGAAAACAGCGAAATAAATATCTATCCGACAGAAACTGGCGTCTCAAATCTAGAGGAGATTCGAGGCACTCTACTTGTAAACAGTTTGTAGGGCTAGACTTCATTGCTCCGCAAATCAACCTTAACCCTTTAAATTGAACAGCATCCAGTTTTCTGAGACCACTCTTATTGCTTGGTAGAAGCAAGAAAGAAACATAATCAAGAACACTTCTAATCTATGCATCGTAAATAATTTTCAGAGAAACGGGTTGAACCTCCCACCAGACTCCTGAAAGGCATCTTATAATGTTTAATAAACGCTCACACTTAATAGCAATATGTTCGCAATGAGGAATACCTGATAGCTTGGAATCTAAAATTACACCAAGAAATTTGGTATGGTCTTTTTGAGTTATTTTGTTATTTTAAGTTACTATAAAAGACAGAAACTAAAGGGGATGATTTCACACGGGAAAAGGGAATAATCACGCTCTTTGAAGCAGATATTTCAATTCCATTCTCATCTAATCAATTTTCTAGAAAAGAGAGTGAATAAGATAGAGTGTTTGATGCCACTTGAACATTATAATGAGAGCAATAGACAAGTAAGTCATCAGCATATTGAAGGACATTGACGTCTGGGCCAAACTATGACTCTAAATCATAGCTGTATATGTTATATAAAATAGGACTAAGTACTGAACCTTGTGGCAATCCTCTACTAACATGATGAGATGTGGTGCAACCATTTAAAGTAATATTTATACATCAATCTGATAGCATGTTGACAATAAAATTAGATAATAAATCCGGAATATTTAAGCATTTAAGTTTTTTGTAAAGAATAGAGATTACTACATTATCATAAGCAGCCGTGATATCGAAAAATGCAGCAATTAAGCATTTATTTTCTGATAATGTAAGTCTAATGTCGGTAATTAAAATACTTAAATTGTCTATTGTTCCTCTGCCGCGTCTAAATCCAAACTGGTTATTATTTAACAAGTTGTTAGTTTCTATGTACCATTCAAGACGGCTTTTAATTAGACGCTCAGATATTTTCATTAACACCGAGTAAAGAGCAATAGGGATATTATTCCAGATTATAGATGGCCTTGTATTGGTACATATGGACAGACAGAATGATCTCCATGCCTAAAACTTTTTTTGTTTCAAAAAGTTTCCTAGTGTCATTGATTGCTTTCAAAACCTTGACAAAATTTTCGTTTATTTAGAGGAACATAATACTGACCAGGTTAATGAGGAAGATAGATTTACAGAACAAATATATAAATAAGGGGCACTAGTACCTTCACTAGGTGCTGTACATCGAGTGGGAGTGTCATCATTTAAAATACATAAATTTTGAGCCTCTAACATTTCAATAATTGAATTTCCAAATGAATTATTAGTAGAGCTTCCCCAAGACTGATGTTGGGCATTAAAATTTCCTAATAAAATGCAAGGTTTCGTTACATATAGCACAATATCATTAATTTCATAGAAAATATTTGAAGAAGGGTGGGGAACATACAGGGAAATGAAGCAAATATAACTGATAACAGCTGCAATTATAGAGAAATCGATGCTATAGGATGGAATAGGAAAAAAAGTATACGATATGCCATGTTTAATAAGGAGGGCTACACCTCCATATCCATCATAACGGTCTTCTCGTAAACAAGTGTAACCAGGCATCGTAAAATTAGATGATGGTTTTAGCCAAGTTTCTTGTAAAGATAAGCTAAGGGTGGTATGTATTAATTAAGTGAACAAGATCAGATTTTTTTGAAATAATACTTCTACAATTCCATTGTATAATCTGAGTTAGATTGTCCATTATTAATTTGTAGATGAGAAAGAAGTGAAAAGATAGGTGCAATGTTGGACAGTGTAAGTACTAGACTGAGACAATAATTTGATAAGCATCAAAATAATTTCAGTGATTGAGGCAGTTGTATTGTATGTTAAGATTGAGAACACATCCATTATTACTGGATGACTTCATGTTATAATCTTTAGTAAAAGCTCTGTGTGCTGCTACATCATATCCTTTTGATTGGTGGGGTTTATAAGGACCAGAGGGTTTGGCGATAACTGTTTTCTTATATGAGCGAGATAGAGAAAGATGGTGAGAATGCTGTTCATTTTGGGTGTTGGTTAAATCATGATTATTGCCAAAAAGTTGTGATTGTTTTTGTATATTGCTTATAACGGCATCAGCATAGGATATTTTTGAAATGGCGGGGTGTAGCTTAGAAGCTTCAAAATAGGAAATGCAGTTGTTAGCCATACTTTCTTTGACAGCTTTCTGTCTCTCAAATTCCAAACAATTTTTGCTAGTAGCTATATGACAGCCTTTACATAGACAGCAAACAACATGTTCCTCATCAACTTACATTTCTCTCCTGAATGTCCATCTCCACATCTATAACATCTGGGAGTAGAACGACATTGGCTTTTCACATGCCAAAATCGACAGCAGTTATAGCATTGAATTGTGGAAATATATACAAATCAATTGGCAGTGCAGAGTAACACATAAATACTCTTTTAGGCAGTACTTGCCCATCAAATGTTAAGACTACCGACTCAGTACACTTTAAAGAAGTAATCCTATTTTCAATTACTTTTCTTTTCAAAAGCCTTACCTTTAAAATGGGACCACAACCAATAGGCACTGAAATATTATCTATTATGTCTTCATCAGACCAGTCAGATGGAACTCCTCTCACTATACCTAAGCGAGTTACCGTAAAAGATGGAACAAAGGTCTTATAGTTTGCTGATACCAAATTTTGATTATTAATAAAATTATTTGCTGCTTTATAGTCAGAGAATGATATTGATAACCTATTTCATCTAATACGTTTCGAGCTACCGTTTATAACACATGGAAATGCATTACTTTTTAAGAATTTACCAAATGTAATTGAGTGCAGTGTTTTACCATCATTTGGAGAGTCTTGGTTGCGCTGAATATGGACTACATATGGACTTGCATCCGATTGCTGATATAACAGTCTTGCAACAGGTTGAGGTGCGATGTTTGTCAAGCTATTATCAACTACATGAGACTGAGACGTAGAGGGAATTGATGGTGTATTAACAGCATTAATAATATTTGAATTATGCTCAGTAGAACATTGACAATCCTCATCTCTTACTTTTCTATCCTAGCCGTAGCGTCTCATGGATCTTTTCTTATTGCAATGTTTGCACGTACGACTTACGGTGCGTTTTCGTCTAACAACACCATCATGAGAATAAGATGCATCAGTGTCAAGACTAGTGCAATCATAAATACTTACAACATGCCCTACTTCAGGGATGGATCCGATAAGTAGTTTAAAAAACTTACCCTATTTTAACAGCAAGATACTACATAATACACTACTTAAAATAAATTAAATATACATAAATACAAAGAATGTGCTTCCAACTGATCAAATTCTGTTAATAATATGAAAAATAAAACAATTTTAAAATTAAAAATCCAAAAACACGTTCGAACCAGACAACTGTTTCCCGCGCTTTTTTTCATCTGTCGTGTTTTAGCGGCCAAATAAATATGTAAATTCAAATCTATCGTGTATTTTAAAAATGGAACCATTTGTTACTTCCAAATATTGCAACTAAATAGGCAACTTATTAGAGTTTTATTTAAATTTCGACCTGGCTTGAAAAAGAAACCTGTTTGATAATGAAAATAAAAACAAATGCATGAAAATAAAAACAAACCCTTTAGCACGTGAAAAATGTTGTTCGTTATTCGTCGTGTATACAGTTCTACTTAGTACTACTTAGTTTTAATTTTCACTCATTATTTGAGAAAAGCACCATACATGCCTTGGCCACAACTAGGAATTGATGGACTTACGTATGTGTGCCTCGGCTACGCCTCGGCCCACTTTTACACGTTCGGACATCAATCTCTGTTTTGCTGGCCGCTGCAGTAATGTACCTGTTACTTATATCTCGAAATATGATTACAATAATAATAAAATAATCCCCTGGGCTAGCGATTATCTCATCATGAGGCTATCGCAAAACCTGGAGGTTCATTATATGGCTCCCTACGTTCTTTTGAAAACAGCCAATAAACTGCAGGGCTGGTTGTGGCGAGCTGATTGTCAGTGGCGATATTGCAGCCCGCAATACTCCAGAGAGTCGGTCAGGGCCTCGTCTCTAGCTAACTTTCATTGGTTGGCTAGAGTGGAAACCGAAGAGTGCCCAGAGAATTATTATGGCTTGCCTTAGACAGGTGATCAGAGAGGGATCACCAATGCCAAAATCCTCGAGGGCGGAAGTGTAATTTTTAGGACGTAACTATAGACAAACCATGGTGAATCACTCTTTATTGGAGACTGGTTTATTGGCGATGGTGAAACCGGTGACGCACCGCTCGACACCTATAACCACTTTGCCAATGGTGCCCCTTGTTGCCCGTATGACTGGTGTCCCTGTGACGACCGACTTTTCTGTATGATTGTGAGGCACCGTCTATCAAAGTTCATAACTAAATGATATACAATACAAACGACAGTTTTTTTTATTAATAGCTTTTATTTAAACGGTCCCAATAAATACCCAATCTGATTTCAGATAACATTAACTCGCAATAGTACCTATGGTTGGCAGTTTACGAAAGCTATGGGCAGACGTGACTGGAGTGTCATTTGTAGATGTCCTATCCCAATTTCTAGATTAAATTTCTCCAAAGGCCTCTTGCATGTTGGACCCATGTTCCCATGTAAACCTCACAAAACCGAGTATCTGCCCTACAGAAGATTTCGTAAATAGAAAAGAGATGCAAAAAATAATAATATTATTTATTGTCATAAAACAGCACAATATTTAGTTGATTAGGTATCTGTAAAACTAAACTTATTGATAGATAATCTACCGATAAGCTTAGTTTTAATGTCTACATATATCTTATTTTATATTTTCATATGTTTGTTATTCATATGCAAAGTGGAATGTTGGTGGTGAGATGCTTCAAGTGGCCTCATTACTTTACCTGGCTATCGTTAACATGCAGTTCCAGGAAAATGAGGAGCATCTTATTACTTATAACAGTAGTACACAAATTAACTATCTTATCAAAAGAAGCAAGGTAGGTTCTGTAAAGGATTGTAAGGTGCTGTCAGAGCCTCAGCTCTAGTATCACAATACAGGCTCTTAATACTAGATACCACAATAAGGACACGCTCCATTAAGTGCAAAAGCCCGCTTTCCCCTAAGGAAAGATGGAGTATGCTTGAAAAAAAAAATAGTATAAAAGAAGATTTAAACAAAATCTGAATAGGTAAAACGATTGAAATGAATGATATGAAGGATAAATCTCTGAATGAATGTTGAAATGAAATATTAGGAATTCAAGTAATACTATAAGAAACGAATAGATGCGAGAACCTAGGGCCAAGACTGAATTTATAATTCGTCAGATGGGCCTCGAAGGCAAAAGGCGCTGTACCATATAGCTAAAACCCGAGAAAAACGATTGAAAGATATATCAAGTGCATGAAACATGAAGCTGGTAAAGTTTTAATAAAGGGTAAGGAAATAAGGTAGCGTTGGAAGGAATATTTTTATATATTAATGAAGAATGAAAATTTATGGAACGGTGTCTCAAAATACGTGTGTAAGATCATTGGTCTAGTAAGAGAAATTACAATAAGTGAAGTACAAAAGACAGTAACAAGTATAAACAATGGAAAGTCTGTAGGGCCGAACGGTATACGAGTTGAAGTAAGGAACGTTTTGATTAGGATGGGCATAAGTGGCTGTCTTTATTATTCGATAAATTGCTGGGTGAAGTTTAGGACTGCGGTAGTTATCAAGGAATAAAGCTTATGTCCCATAATATGAAAGTGTGGGAAAACGTAATTGAAAAAAACGGGATCACCTAAAACCAGTTTGGTTTTATGTCTGGCCGCGGGACAATGGATGCCATATTTGCACTGCGCTAACTGTGTAAAAAATATTATGGTGCATATAGAAACTCGCACATGGTATTTGATCTTGAGAAAGTCTATGACAGAATACCAAGTAGAGTTTTGTGATGAAACAGAAAAGTGTACCTGTGAAGTATACTAGATTAATCTGTGTTATGTATCAATAACCTAGGTCGTATATAACATCAGCGGCTGGAGACTCTGACGAGTTCAATATGTAAATGTGTCTGTACCAAGGGTCGGTGTTTAATTCTTGCCATCCATTCTGTTGATAATGGATGATTTACCATCGGAATTACAGGAAGAGGCACCCTGGTGAATGCTAATCGCTGATTATATTGTTCTCGTCGGTGAAGATGGTCTTGGGGTAAAAATCATGCTGGAGGAGTAGTGCTAGAACTAAAAGCAAAACATGTTTTGCGATTTCTCTGGTCTCTTCAATTTTACACCCATATCCCTAGATGGAGTACCTATACCAGTATGTTTAGTTTTCTTATCCAAAGCGATGGTAACCTGAAATGTGCGGTGACGCACATAATTGATGTGAGATGGTTGAAATAGCAGCAAGTCACAGGTACAACATGCGACTCCAGAGTACCCCTTAAATTAAAGAGCAAAATTCACAAAACCATAATAAACTGCATGCTGTACTGTATGAATCTGAATGTTGGGCCACAAAAACGATGGATGAGAGATGATGATGTTGATGATGATGATGATGATGTGCATGTAACAGAGCTGCGAATGTTGAGATAGATGCATGGTGTGACGAAAATGGATAAAATAAATTCAGCGGCACAAGCGTAACACGTACCAGGCAAATATTACATATAGCGGCACAAGCGTAACACGTACTTAAATCAAAGGAATTTAATTACTATTAAATACTATTAAATAATATACATAATATAATACAAGCTGTCGTAATATCATACCAACACATACAATTACCGACGAAAATGTTAATCATTATGTCCCTAAGTAATCAGTAATAAGACTGATTGTAACGTACGCACTTGATATTATATAGCTATGTAAGTACATCTACCAAGCTCGTAACTAAGTATGATCAGTTCATGTCATAATTATCGTGAGCACCATAATTAAAATGTACTTTATGAAATGATACATTTTACAAAGCGCTAATATTATTGTCCGTGACTATATATGTCATATTTCAAAGCCATTTAAATGGTAATTTAAACATAGCTTTTATAATAGAATATAGTATATGCATATTTACCAAGGAATGTTTTTTTTTAAATAAGTCAATTTAATTTTTACTTATTGCCTAACTTATTTCACATAGCAAACCCTTTTACATATAAATAGTAATCTCTCCCCTTTGCATATACATAAGTAAGTACCTAGGTAAATCTTAAAATGAAAACTCGAAAGATATTTAAAAAATTTTAATCGACTGTAAAAGTTAAATAATATAGAGTTATAAATATTCTCAGTATTCAAATTATGCATGTCCGCTATATGTTAATTGGGACAGATATTAATACTACGTGAACGTAAGGGTACCAATTTTAGCACAGGTTTAAATGAAGAAGAAGTCCGATACTATCACATCTGACCAGCGCGGTATACTAGCTCACCTTCCCTCTCATTACAGAGGAGGCTCGAGCCCAGCAGTGCAACCTAAATGAGTTGAAATGATGAAGGAGTGCAGGAAGCTAATATGAGTTTTTTAATAGTATACATTTCAAAACATATTTAATGAAATGTAACATAAAAAAGACATAATATTTTTTATTGGCTATGATGATAAACGAGCAAGCAGCACATCACATGCTGGTAAGTGATACTGCTGCACTTGTACCTAAACAGCACTAGGGTTACAGCAAGTTCGTTCCCTACCTTAAGAAAAGTGCTCTTTTTAAATCTAATTTGAAGAAGGCCATGTCATAGCGCTCGGGCAACACAGAAACAGGTAATTAATTCCAGACCTTGCACGTACGTGGGAGAGGCGATTGCTGAAAATGTTCATTCCAGGACGGTATCATTTTCAGTTGAAATAGATGAATCCTGCTACGATGTCGAGTGGTACAGTGGTAAAACGAAGACGGTAGTACCAAGTCAAACAGTTCCTCAAAGCACTCTCCGTGAAAGCGCCAGTAGAGTACACGGAGAGACTCAGAGTCACCCCGCCGCTACAACGATTCTAGTCTGTTCGGGCAATTGGGATAACCGACGATTCAAACAGCATGCCTTTGCAGGAAGTCAAGTGGGGTCTAGCTGGTATCTAGGCGAGCCTGCCGGGAGATGAGATATATATATATATATCTTCTTCTTCTATATATATATATATATATATATATATATATATATATATATATATATATATATATATATATATATATATATATATATATATAAACTCATTTGCAAAAAAAACGGGCGGTTTTGATTTTCATTCATATTTAAAAAGATACAATACCAAAAAGGTTTCAATCGTTTGTACACGTTACTGGCCGGTTTTAAAAATGCTGTGGTATTTAAAAAAGTACGTTCTAAATTCAATTTTTCATTTGATGTTCATTTTTACAGAAAACCCCTTTTTATCCTACATTTTTGGCGCGAAGTTCCAGAAGTTAACATCGACTTTCATAACTTTTATTCAATTTTTATCGATTAATTTCATATCCTTGACTGTCAAAGCTTTATTTAATGCTGTTTGGCTGTATCAAAAATGGTAGATAAAGTGGTAAAAGCTACCAAAATTATCGCGCTGCTTGAAGAGGGTTGCAGCCAATATTTCGTGGCTAGGAGGCTAAATGTTAGTCGCTCGACAGTCCAAAGGACCTGGCAGCGATATCAGGAGACTGGTTCCGTCGAGAGAAGGCCTGGTTCTGGAAGAAAACCATGTACCCAACCACGGGATGATCGTTTTCTTGTGAGTCGCGCATTGAGAAATCGCAAATCTTCGTATGTGGATCTTAAGAACAACCTCCAAGAAGTAAGAAATGTGCATATTAGTCTATGGACGGTCAGGAGGAGGCTTCTCGCTGCCAATATACGCAGTCACCGCCCGGCCCGCGGCCCCAAATTACTCCGTGAGCACAGAGTTCACAGGCTTAGGTTCGCTAGAAATTGTGAATCATGGACTCAAGACGATTGGAATAGGGTTTTGTTCTCTGATGAAGCCAGGATATCTCTGTTCGGTGAAGATCGACGTCGGCGAGTGCTAAGAAGACAAGGAGAACGCTTTGCAGAGGCATGTTTCGAAGAAATCACACCTTATGGTGGGGGCTCTGTTATGTTTTGGGCAGGAATAAATTCAATGGATCGTACAGAGTTAGTCTTCATTGAAAACGGCTCACTGACTGGGCATTGATACATAACGGAAGTTCTGATTTCTCATGCACAACCCGCATTGGCCGCTCTAGGTGAAGACTCGATTTTTATGGACGACAATGCTCGCGCCGATCCCGCGATGTTAATGCGTATGTGCAAGAGGTCGGCATTCGTCGTTTGGATTGGCCAGCTCGAAGTCCCGACCTCAATCCCATAGAGCATGTCTGGGACGTTCTGAAACGGCGTGTGAGATCAGTACACCCGGCTCCGCAGACCATCAGAGAGCTGAAGAATGTGATTACTGCGGAGTGGGAACGTATTCCGCAAGCAAGTATCCGGGATATACTCGCTAGCATGCCCAGACGAATTCAAGCTGTGATTTTAGCTAGAGGGGGTCACACTCGATACTAAACATTTATCTGCTTTTACTTTATTAAAGAAAAACAAACAAAAAAACTTTTTTATTTTTACTTCATGAGCATATGCACTACTAGCGAATATACACTACTAGCGAGGTTTAGCATTATTTCCCATAAATTGTATCTAAATTTTATGAAATACTGATGAAAACGATTATTTTCTTATTAATTTACCAAATTGTGTGGATAAAACTACCTATAATTATCAAACAAAGAAATATTAACATTTGAAATGGTTCATTGCTTAGGTGCCCGTTTTTTTTGCAAATGAGTGTATATATATATATATATGAGATTTCCACCTATGTATTGACTTATCACGATATCTCTGGAACCATAAGGCCTACAAACCTCAAATTTGGTAGGAATATTTCTTTCGCCGAGTAGAGGTCAGCTAAGAACGGATTTTACGAAATTATATCCCTAAAGGGGTGAAAAAGCAGGGTAAAGTTTGTATGGGACAACGTGTTTACTTGGTCCAATCTATTTCAAATTTTGCATAAACATTCTTTAACAGAATTGATGAAAGATGTGATTCATATTTTATTGAGACTTATCTCCTAACTGGGTTAAAAAGGGGTGGAAAGTTATTTTAGGTGTGATTTGCTTTAAAGTTGATATAATACTTCTTAGTGATTTTGATTTAAAAGACATTTTATTTTGACACATGTTTGAAAACTCAATTCGATTATATTAAAAAAACCGGCTAAGAGTGACTTGGTGTCGCGCACGAAGGGTTCCGTACCATTATCTATAAATGGCAAAATCATCATGTTTGTTGTATGGGGGCTTAAATTCTCTATTTGTTTTATTTTAATTTAATTATTTATTTCTAAAGGGAATATATTACTAAATATTCTGTGAATATTTCAAACGACTACCTATTTTTGTTATCAATATCGAGCATAAACCTTACCTTTGTTGTGTGGGAGCCCCCTTAAATATTTATTTTATTGTTTTTAGTATTTGTCGTTGTAGCGGCAAAAGAAATTCATAATTTGTGAAAATTTCAACTGTCCAACTATCACGGTTCATGAGAGCAACCTGGTGACAGACAGGCTAAGCAACGGATGGACAGCAGAGTCTTAGTAATAGGGTCCTGTTTTATCTTTTGGGTATGGAACTCTAAAAAGGTTGATGTCACATAAACGTTCTTCTTCTTCTCTTTGTGTATTGGCAATCAGCTATTTATACCAGATATTGGTGCCAGTGTCAAGTTATAATTATTTTTACGTTTTTAGTCTTTCAGGTTAGTCATTGTCTAAGTCAAAATGTCACCATCAACAGTGCTATGGCTACACTGTTAATGGTATCTTTGAAAACGTTGTAAATCACTTTTATATGATATTCACTACATCCCAGTAGTTCCGCCGCATCATCATCACAGCCCATATATCATCCATGCACTCGATAGTACTTAACCGATTTTAATCAAAGTTGCATAATATGTGTAGTTTGATCCAACTTAAAAGATAGGATTAGCTTCCATCTCAATTTATAGTCACAATATTATTTTATTGCAAATTATTTGTCTATTATTTGAGAGTCACAATTATCTGTTATCTCCAAACGATTCTAACAGATGGTGATATCGGTTGACTGGATTGAGTAAGTATTTAATAGATGGCGCTATGTTAAACGTAGAAACGTTTCATATAAGCTATAATTTATTATCATAACCACCACGGGTTACTGAGACTACCTCAGCCACAGCAACGCGTGGCCGGGTCTGCTAGTATATATATATATATATATATAAAAGAAAGTTGTGTTAGTTACAACACTTATAACTCGAGAACGGCTGCACCAATTTTTATGATTTTTATGTTTTTGAGTTTGTTGTCGTCAGGAATAGGATATAGGATATTAAAATATGATATTAATAAACAAAAAAAAAGAAAATTAAAAATACATCAATTCTAAACGTTCATTTGTTGATGATGTAACCATGGCAACTGACAGCACACGCCATTACGTGGTGTATTGGTTTGTTTGGAAAATACCGAGAAAAGTTAAAATTATATAATATGGAAAATCCAATTGTGCACGTCTCATAATGTTTATATTATTTAGCATTTACTATTAATCAATGCTATAATATGCACGATAAATCCTTAATTATTTCATTGAGTAAGATCTGGTAGTAATATTAAATAAAATTGCACTTAAAAAAAAGTAAATAATTATGCGTGCGTATAAATAAAGTACGTACACATATCAGAAGTGACACTTTGGCTAACTACTCTCTCTCTCTCCCCCTCCCTCTCTCTCTGTCTCCCTCTCTGCCTTTTTTTATTGCTTATGGTGGCAAACGAGCAAGCAGCACACCTGATGGTAAGTGTCACAGCTGCCCATGGACCTTTGCTATACTAAGGGTATAACTAGGCCGCTGCCTACCATTACAATCCCCAAACCCACCCACTTGGGCTACCGGCTCTCTCGCTCACCGAACGAAGCGCAATAGCACATTGCCATTATTCAGACGTCGATCTTCTGCGAGAGTGTGGTACTACCCCGGACGGACCGTCCCGTGGCTGTGGACAGAGAACTGTCAACGGCAACTGGCAACAGCAGCAGTAAAAATCCAGGGGAGAGAGAAAGGGTGAGATCCCTCTCTCTCTTCCTCTCCCTCTCTGCCTCTCTCCCCCTCTATGCCTCTCTCCCCCCTCTCTTCCTCTCTCCCCTTTATCTCTCTCTCTCTTCTCTCTACCTTCATGCGCTTATAATCTCAGCTCATATATGTCCCACTATTGGGCTCGCGCCTCCACCGTAATGGGAGGAAAATTGACCTACTATACCACGCTGTTTATTGTTATTTATAAATTATTATGTATAAATGTTTACATACTTATATAGTATAATAACCTTTATTATGGTGTAGGAAAGGTTATATGTAGGCATTTATTAAAAATATTAAAAGAAAATGAATTTTTTGTTATATATTATGGACACGAGGCTCTTTTCTTAACAGTCTATGTTTTGAACACACCGCGCCAATTCCGACCGAGGCGACGGAAGGGTAGTGTGCGGCCCCATAAGCCACCGCCTTTTCCATAGAAATTTGGCCGACCACCACTTCTTTGTCATCCACCCGCGATACTACACCTGTCACAGTATTTCTTTGTAAGCAATATCTTTTGTTTTTCTTTCGGATGCTAGAATTACCAGGCTACTCTGTGAGCTTACTCTGAAGCATGTCACATACAATTGCCCATGGGAGATACAGCTTTCTCTCAAGTCTACTCCCGCTACGTTAAGAATTTGAACTCGAGCTTTGTTTATGGTTATTGCGAAACAGACTTTGATGACAAACTGCACTCTCTGAAATTCAAAGGAGTAATTTGATGGTAGGTATTCAGAGAATCCTAGGTCAGTATAGTTGACCCGATTACATTGCAATGCAGTGTTTTTTCTTGCAAACTGGTGGTATTGTATAATTTTGGCGCACCAGCTCTCAATTTAAAGATGTGAGTTGGGAGACCGGGAGCCTTCAGAGTATTCAGGAGCTTGAGCGGTTGCTGGACTCGGAGTTTATCACTTATTCAAAGGATTTATTTTGATATTCGACCCCTTCAAATGATTTAAAATATTTGCAAGTAAATGGTATAAATTAATAATATGCAAAAGAAGGCAAACTCGAATCAAAACCCTATACACATCTGACCCGCGTGGTATAGTAGGTCAATTTTCCTCCCATAACGGAGAAGGCTCGAGCGCAATAGTGGGACATATTATGGGCTTGATTGGCTAAGATGATGATTAAACGCTGGTTAAACAGCAAACAAAAATATGGCAAATGACTATCTCTCTTTCCTAATCATTATGCGGTAAAATAAAAATGGGTAATGCATCTTATGAGCAATGGATTTCAGTTATTCGGTGCAATGTGTTATCATGGCTCTCAATTACAATATTCGGCTTAGAAAATTGCTGTCCAACAATTTAAAATTTCAAACTCTACGTTCCTATGACACCGTGTCTTAATAGTGTACCTTTTTATAGCTTAGAAACTTTCAAATGCCATATTAATACAGTATTGTGAGTTTCGCGACATTCCAATTTTAAAGAGTATTTCCATTGTACCAAGCTTTTATGTCATTTCAATCTTTTCAGGGTTCCCTACCCTAAGCGTAAAACGGGACCGTATAACTAAGACTTCGCTGTCCGTTCGTCCGGCCGTTCATCTGTCTATCACCAGGCTGTATCTCATGAACCATAATAGTCAGACAGCAGCCAGACAAAAATTTTCACAGATGATGTATTTCTGTTGCCGCTATTACGATAAATACTAAAATACAAAATAAAATGAATATTTAAGGGGTGCTCCTATACAACGAACGTGATTTTCACTCCTTTTTGCTCGATATATTTTATAGTTTTAATATATCTTCCAAAACACACTAACAAGAAAATACCGAGCAAGGCTCGGTCATCCATATATTATATATATATATATATATATGTATATATATATAATATATGGATGACCGAGCGATATATATATATATATATATATATATATATATATATTCCCATCTTCAGTAATATTCTATTTTTTTACAATCGGATATTAACATCTGAATTCATTACGCCTTGAAATAAAACATTGACGGTTCGAAGTGAGAGCCAAAAGGCGTTTGCCTTTTGTATCTCACTTTGGACCGTGTTTTTCGGGTACACATACTAATAGGTCAATGAAAATTTAAGTGTAAATATTAAATGGAATAATGATATATCTCTGAGAGATACATTATTGAATAAAATGCAATGTAATGTCAAAGGGTCGTATTCGACCACTAGGCGGTCGCTACTTTATAGATAAATAGCCGATGATGATGACAGCTCCATTAGCATAAAAGTCTAATCGCATATTTCACTTTAATTGTTTCGAACTTATTATATATTCAAGTTTATTTTTTATCTTTGCATACATTGAATACTAATAATGTAACCTTAGTCATTTAAACTTGTTTGTGCTTATGGTGATGGACTAACATTACAGATACTAATACTTTTTTCGTTGTAAAGTGAAAGACTTCATGACTCCATAACCCCTCACGCGATGTTGGGACACCGTTTGACCCAAAAGAAATGTGCTCAACGCGCTTTTGGGACACACGTTTGACCCAATTAAATGTTCTATATAAAAAATACGAAATACTAATAGCAATTGTTTTAGCACTTTATCTCGTATTTTTTTTTCATATAGCAACAATAACAGTTTACTTAAAATCATAAAATTCACTAAACTTTTTTCAATAAACCAAAGCGAGGGGCACTCGATAGCGCCGCGAAGTCCGACGCGTGAGGGGATAAATATCCATTTTAACAGTACCTGATACGAAGATTTGCCTGTAACTGCTGCCACTAACCCTTTACCCAATAAGCTAACATTTTTAGATCCGGTACAGTTTTGGAACGGTGATTATGTGTAACTTAACTATTAAGAAATCGTATATTGTTAAATATGCTATGAAAAACAAAAAATAAAATACAGATTTAAGAAATATTCACACCGTAGTTTTGATACTTGTAGCATTTATTGTACTTACTTATATAATATATAGTGATGTAATTAGTCCATCACTATATATTATGTAGTGATGGACTAATTACAACATAATATATCATCATCCTGTCTATTGAAAAGGGTAGTTGTAATAAACGACAAAGAAACATAAGTAGAGAAGAATAAAATGCAAATAAGATAGAAGGCAAAAAAACTCAAAATATAACCATGTATCAATACATTATGTGGGTATTATTAACGCCTAACCTCTTGTATGTGTACTTTCCGTGTGGTGACGGAGTAAGAATAGAATTCACCACCCCCTATTTTACCCGCGGGTGACCGTACAAAACGACTAAAGGATATAAAACGCATATAATATCTATG
This sequence comes from Lymantria monacha, assembly GCA_905163515.2. Taxonomy (NCBI): domain Eukaryota; kingdom Metazoa; phylum Arthropoda; class Insecta; order Lepidoptera; family Erebidae; genus Lymantria; species Lymantria monacha. The sequence goes on along the minus strand of LR991081.1, from coordinate 46,031,966 downwards.
CGAGAGAAGGAAACCTCGAAACAAAACCCTATACCAACACGTCTGACCAGCGTGCTATAGTAGGTCAATTACCCTCCCATTATGGAGGAGGCTCAAGCTCAGCAGTGCGACGTTTATGAGCTGAGATGATGATGATGAACCTCTTGTATGTGTCTAGGCCTTCTTGTATATGTAAAACTAGCACTTATGATTCTAGAGCTCTTAGTTATTTTTTCTAAATCCACCCTTCCATTGGGTAGTAATTATGGCCACACCGAATAGCTTCACATGTGGTTATAATCAGAAAATGAATAAAGCAGCCAGGAAATACAAAATGATGAATACCCATAATGCATACACATATATCTATATAGGTAATATGTAATAACCGTGAACAATAAACCGCACGATTTTGTAATAACACACACAATTACCGCTATAGCCGTGCTTTACGGAGTGATATAGTTAATTAAAAATATCTATTAGTTTTTGTTTCTATGTTATGTAATTAACATAATAGTTTGTTATAATTGTTTTGCTATTAAATGTTGTTCTTAATAGTTTGAGACGCGTCATATAGTTTTGTCTTTTACATATATTGAATAATTTTAAATGTTATGAAACGAAGTCTCATGAACGTCAGAAAAATGTATATATATTTATATATATATATATATATATATATATATACACTATACAGGTATATAAATCTTATATATGGATAAAAAATCATTGTTTACAAACAAGCTAAGCTATAAATTTATTCTCTGACTAAATATGAACTAGTATCCTATTTCTAAATATAGAATCTCATTAGACACGCTATTGAATCAATCAGGTAGCGTGATTAATTTTAGTATTAATTTCGTTCACGGGCAAAAACTGAGGAAGCATCGATTGCCACGTCCGGTTAATTGCGGTTACAGTAAACTGCCCCGCAATGGTTCGCTGATAAAGTTCAGTGTTAAAGCATTAATCTTAGTTAGTTTATTTATTTAGGCATTAACTATTGAAATGGTTAATTCTTTTTTTCTGAATTGGGATGCATACTATTTTCATTCCCTCAAACTTTTCCGGAGAAGAGGTGAGCAGAAATAAAATACAACCATATGCACCAAGTAATTTCAAGGTCGACGAGAATCAGGCCTTTACCGAACTTTTAAATTGTCTATCTAATAAGAATTTTTTAATAAATATCTTCGGGATACATTTTTTTAAATAATAACTATACCCTGCACTAAGGGTTTATATATATCCGTGTAAGTGCGCTAAAAACTTAAATTCTTAAGATACATGCGAATGTGTTCTTACCTATTTATTATTATCATAGCCCACACTGTTTTCATATCTCGAATATCAACAATATACAGTTTTAATATCACAACTGTTCTTTTGTTAATTTTTTTTTATTTATGTATTTCTAAGGCACATCACATCCAAGGATACATATCTATAAATATATAGTTATGTAGTGTAAATGAAAGGAAGAATAATAGATTGCATTAATTTACATACATACATATCATCACGCCATATCCCTTGCAGGTTAGGCAGAGAGAACAGAGTGCCAGAGAACTCTATCTCTGCATACTTCACTCGCTTCCCCAACATTCATAATTCTCTTCATACACGCTCGCCGGTTTCGGAGACTCTTGACTCCACCTTCCTTCAGTACATGACCGATCTGGTCTAGGTCGGTTAGTCTCGGTCTCCCTCGGTACCTACATCCTTCCACTTTCGGATTATATATCTTCTTAACCAGACGTTCGTTCGGCATTCTTTCCACATGTCTGAACCATCGGAGCATTCCCTTTTGCATCTTTACACCAATACTCTCTTTCATACCTACTCGCTCTTTTAAGTCGTCGTTATGAATGCATTAATTTAATTATAATAATTAATACTTTTATCAGATAATTATCTGAATTAAAAAAAATGTAACGAAATTACATAGTAACAGAATTTAATAAAACAAATAATTAAATTTGAGGAACAGAAGATATGTCTATTCTTTTTTTTTCTTGAAGTTTTTCATAATCTGTTTAGATAATGATCATTTCAATACCTATTGTATTCTAAATAAGCTGTTTATACTGGCTCTGAACGTTCCTCTTGAAATTTTTCAATTTAAACATAATTATACATATTTTTATATTCAAAATTATTTCCTAATTAAATACTAGCAATGTCATAACATGAAGATATGACTTTCGTGAAATAATATAATTAAAAAAAATTACGAGCCCACTGAGTTTCTTACCGGATCTTCTCAGTTTGTAGCTGCTTTTCGATCCGGTGGTAGATTAATTAAAATTTATTTTAAAAAATGATGTAAAATGGACAATACGTAAGTGCCCCTATGGGGCTTATGCATAATAAATGATTTGATTTGATATAAACTCGTGTACTTACATTATTTTGTTCTTTCATCAATAGCCTGTAAAAGACACGGCTATAAAAAAGATTAGTATTTAGAACAAAAAGGCTGCTATTGTGACTTAACTGTAATAGTTAGATATATTCTGTGGTAGATTATTTGTAGATAATAATAAGACCTATAAACCTGTAGTACATTATTTTTTTCTATCTAATGCAATTTACGATTAATGCAAACCTTAATTAACAATTTGCTACAGACATAGTTTTGAAAAGTCAGAGGTTGCACGGCTTTAGTTTCATTCTTAATTCTCTACGTATCCTTTATTCTAAGTATATCATATATTTACAAAGTTGTCGCTTATGATTCAATGTCGTTATGCATTCGTTTTAGAAATTTGACCTAACCTTAACAATAACTAAGTTTATGATCATTTCCATCACAATAATATTATAAATGCGAAAGTAACTCTGTCTGTCTGTTTGCCTATCGCTCTTTCACGCCAAAACTACTGAACCGATCTAAATGAAATTTGGTACACAGATAGTCTAGAGTCTGATAAAGGACATAGGATACTTTTTAATGCAAAAAATGGTTGTAAAGGGGGATGAAAAGTTGCAAGGAAGGAAGTATCGTCATTTTTAAAGCCAGAATCTTGAAACTTATTTTTAGGCTATTGATTAGATGCAAATAAATATAACATTAAAATTTTGTAAAAAAAATACCCTTAAGAGGAAAAATAAAATAGGGGATAAAAACTTTAGAAAAGTAACCTTTTACGCGGGCGAAGCCGCGGGCAGAAGCTAGTATATTATAATAAGGCATGTATAGATACTATACTATAGTTTAGATGCAAGTACGTCCGCGTAGAAGTTATGTTTGATAGAGGTAAAAACAAAGAACGCAGTGTCACTGAAGAAGTGAAGAAACTTAAACACCATACAGAGTTTTCTATTTTTATTCATTCCTAAACTATTTTACATAGATAAAAAAAATTCTTGGGTGATATATACTTTTAGAAATATATCCTATTAAGAGCTGATTTTCAGAAAGAGTGTGTTTCTACTTTACAAAAGTAAGACGCTGTCCTAGTTCTTACATGTACTAATTTTTAATTCAATAAGAAACAAATTCAAAATATCCCTGCAAAATTTAATGCCCTATTTTACACACTTAGAGGATGAAAAATTACAAATGTTGTAAAACGTGTTTACTTATTTTTACTGAAATTTATTTGTCCTTAATTTGAAGAAGATAGATTAAGATTTTCTTCATAATTTCGCCATTTCTTTCTCACAATTTCGTTTAAGAAGATAATATTTCTTCGTTTTCTTATCATCAGACTTTATACGCTCCGCTATTACGAACAAATCATCTACAAATGAAGACAATTAGTCTTTTATACCACGCTGGATAGGCTGATTGTTTTATGTCTTAATCAGCTCTTATGATATCTATGGCAAAGAAAAGGGTCACCATATTATAATTATTTAGTGACCACAACGACAGTTTTACATTATTCTTTTATTGTTTTTCTCTCTTTTCTTTTTTTAAAGACACCAACTTGCACTAAGGAAATAATCCTTGCATTGTAGGGGACATTACAAACATATAATTAATGACGGAGGAACTACAACCAGAACCAGAACAACACTTTGTGGATCGCACAAAGTATTGTCCTCGGTAGAAATCGAACTCAGCAAGACTCGGCGCCGCCCACAGAGATCGGTTTACGCAGTCTTGGTTGGAAAAAAACGTTTCGGACTTCATCAGAACAGAAGACTGGCCGTCATCTAGTCCTGGTCTTAATCCGCTGGATTATAATTTATGGTCAGTTTTAGAGAGCATGGCTTGCTAAATGCCATGATAATTTGGAGTCCCTAAAACAATCCATACGATTGACAGTGAAGAATTTTGCCATTTTTTTTTTTTTTTTTTTTTTTTTTTTTTTTTTTTTTTTTTTTTGGTAGGCTATGGCCCGGTCACACGTCGCCCGTACCGCCCGGGGCGACGGAAGGGCAGCGCGTGGCCCCATAACCCACCGTATTCCCTCCCCATCGCCATTGGGCCGGCCACTGGTACCGCTTCCTTGCCTTCCGTGGCCAGCCCGGCGGGTTACCCTTTCGGGTACCATCCCCCGTCAACGCCCCAGCTAACTGCCGGGGCGTCGCCCTCACGCGGTCAGCCTCTCTGCGGGTGAAGGACTATTCCCCGGTCCAGTCACCCGCGGCCTCGGCTAGGGCGGCATTAGGCGCAGATACTCGCGCCTCCGCCGCCCCAGGCGCCGGCGACGGAGCGTCTCACCGAAGAGGATTTCCTCTCGGAGTCGCCCCGCCGCCTCCTTCCGCGAGACAACTGTCTCGCAGAAGGCGGCGACTGCGTCCCAGTTCCTGACGCTGTCGAGCATCGCCTTAGCGATGGTCGGCAGCGCCAGGTCGGCACCGATGATCGCGACGAGTTCACGGCGCTGCTCTGCCCAGGCCACACAGACCTCGAGCGTGTGCTGCGCCGTGTCCTCGTCGCAATCGCAGTGGTGGCAGGACGGTGTACTTTCCCTCCTCACGACCGTGTGCAGGTACTTGCCGAAGCAACCATGCCCCGTCAAGACCTGCACCAGTCGGAAGGAAAGGACCCCGTGCTGTCGACCCAACCACTCCATCAGCACTGGCCGGAAGGCCTCGATGGTCCGAACACCGAACCGAGGCCTTTCCAGCCGGATTGCCCAACGAGCAATAACGTCACGGCGGGCGTCGCCCCGCCAAGCGGCCATCTCACTAAGCGAGACGGTGCCGCCCCCTGCCCGCGTCGCTGACACCCGCCGGTACAGTCCGGCGAGCATTTCCGCCTCCAAGTCCCACGGAGGTGTTCCGGCCAACAGGCATGCTGCCTCCGTCGCCACCGTGCGGTATCCGCGTATGGCCCTGACCGCCATGGCCCGCTGTGGTCGCCATAGTAGAGCCCTAAGTCGGACGGTCAGGGACCCCGCCCACACGGGTGCGCCGTACAGGGCCATCGACCGAACCACCCCCGCGTACAGCAGTCGGCACGTAGCGCTGGGTCCGCCTATATTCGGCATAAGCCAGGATAGGGCGGACGCCGCGCCGACAAGCCGTGGAGCAAGCCGACGGAAATGCTCCCGGAACCACCATCGCCCGTCGAGCACCAGGCCCAAGTACCTCATATGGGCCCGGATGCTGATGGGAACCGAATTGACGGTGATCGAGGCGTCGGTGGGTGGACTGGTGCGGGGCCCATGGAATAATAAGGCCTCCGTCTTATCCAGGGCCACCCTTAGCCCCAGCGCCTCGATCCGCCTGACAATCTCCTCGGTGCCAAGAGTTGCCAGGCGTGCCGCCTCCTCCAGCGTCCCACCCCGGGCTGTGACGAGTGTATCGTCGGCGTAACAAATTACGCCCAGCCCGGGCGGGAGGCTCCCTCTCAACGCCCAGTCGTAGCCGATGCTCCACAAAGTCGGCCCCAAGACCGACCCCTGCGGAACACCGCACGACATGGGCGTTCGCACAACATCCCCTACTCGGTTCTTATAGAGGACGCTGCGCCCCTCCAAATAGTCTGCCACCAGCCGCCTCAGGTATACAGGCACCCCGTGATACCGGAGTGCCTCCCTGATGCAGCTGAATGGCAGACTATTGAATGCGTTGGCGATGTCTAGAGACACCGCCAACAGCACCCCACCGCCAGTAACAGCCTCCGCGACTACGGCCCTCAGGCGCAGCAAGGCTGCGATCGTCGAACGCCCCTTTCGGAAACCAAATTGGGCGTCCGACAGATCGGGGCCAACCTCGCTAAGGTGTTGGCCGATACGGGCAGCCAGGATCCTCTCCAACAGCTTACCCGTATCGTCCAGCAGCACGATCGGCCTATAGGCCGAGGCCGAGTCCGGAGACCGTCCCGGCTTCGGCAGGAGTACCAGCCTCCCCTCCTTCCAACACCCAGGGAACTGCCCAGACGATAAACACGCGTTGTACAGTCCCCCGAGGCGTGGACCCAGATGTTCGAGGACCAGGGCCAGCACCCGGTCGGGTACCCCGTCTGGCCCAGGAGCGGTGGTCTTGGCACGCATTCGCACCACCGCCGCCCCCATTTCCGTCTCCGTAACGGGCGGAACACTTTCGTAGTCGGCCTCCCGGTCACTATTCGGCAGTGCCATGACCGGGGGCGTGTGTTCCGTCCGACGTGGGAATAGTTCCTCGACAACTCTGGTGAGGAGGCTGGGCTGGAGAGTCTCGGTGAGGGGGGGGCCCCGCGCGCGGAGCTTACTCAGCGCCGCACGATAGGGGCGACCCCAGGGGTCACGCTCGAGACTGTCCAGCATCTCCTGCCGACTAACGTCCTTGGCTTGACGGATGGCCAGCCTGAAGGCAGACCGCGCACTGCGGTAAGCCTCGTACAGCTGGCCCTCCCGCTCAGCGTCGCGGTGACGCCGCCGACTGCGGGTATAAGATCTCCGAGCACGTATGCACGCAGCTCGAAGCTCTGCCAACTCCCGGGACCACCAGGGAACCGCCCTCTTCGGGGGAAGACACCGTACACGGGGCATAGCCGCATCGCAAATCTGCGTTAACGCACAGCGAATGCGGCCAGCCTCGGCGTCCACCCCGTCCACCGAGGGCGGTGACGGCAGCCACGAATGCACAATGGCTGCCTCCACCAGTAGGTCCCGATCAAGTCGACCCACAGCCCACCGCGGAAAAGCGGGAGCTCCGTCTGCCGTGTGACCCCTGCTGGGCTGGCGGAGGGTCCGGGAGACCTCTATCCGAATGTATCTATGGTCGGATAGGGTCTCAACCTCCTCCTGGACATACCAGCTCCTCACACGTGGTGCGACATCGGGGCTAGCGAACGACAAGTCCACTATCGACCCACCCCGCTGCCGCACGCACGTATGCACTGAACCCCTGTTCAGCAAACAGAGGCCCAGTGACGCCGCCCACTCTTCAACCGCCCGCCCGCGATCGTTCGTCCTGGGGGACCCCCACGCCATAGACTTGGCGTTGAAGTCCCCCATTACGAAGAGCTGGCGCGGTGCCAGTCGCCGTATCGAGGCCTCCAAGTTGGTGAGGGAGGCCCCGAAATCTGCCACACTCCTGTTAGGGGAGAAGTACACGCCGTAAAGCGTTACCTCTCCCCAGTCCGCCGCGACGTATCCATCACCCCTGTCCTTTAGAGACAGAGGCGGGGAAGGCCACGACGTTGAGGCGACGATTGCCACAGAGCCGTCACTGCTACTCAACCAATTAGATCGGTCGGGCACGCAATACGGCTCCGCGGCTACGGCTACACCTATCAACCACTCCGCCATAGCTTGCAGGAAAAGGTCCTGCGCACCGGCGGAGTGGTTGAGGTTGGCTTGCAAGAGGTGGATGGACTCGGTAGCCATTAGTGGGCCGTGTCCATCACCTCCTCCGCGCCGGCGGGCGATTGGGTCGCGCAAGGAGCGGAAGCGGCCGGGGTCGCCGGGCCGCTCCGCCCCTTTGGAGCCGAAGCCGGGGGTCTGCACTGTCCACCCCCCATGCGATGTTTGGAGGGCTTATTGCCCGCCGCACACGCGGGACAGTGGGGTGCGGCAGCACACGATGCCGCCATGTGCCCGGTTTGACCGCAGCGGAAACATAGTCCGCTGCAGTCAAAGCAGTTGGTACACGTTGGCCGGGTATGCCCGACCGCCATGCACCTAAAACACCTCGCAGGCCGGGACTCCAGCAGGGTTACCCGCGCCGAACTCCAGCCTACGAGGATCCTGCCTGAGTCAGCCAATTTCTTGACCGACTCTACCGGACACTGCACCCAGGCAGCACCGACGCCGCCCGGTCCAGGGCGAATGGCGCCAATCCGGACAGTGTCCGAGGCGCATCCGGTTTTCGAGACAATAGCCTCCCTGATGTCCTCCACCGTCACGGAATCGTCCAGACCCGCAATGCGCATCTCTGCGCACTTGACGGGTCTGGCAATTCGAACGCCATCCTCCTGGCCAAACAGCCCCCGCAGCTTCGTGGCCACACTATCGGCCGCCTTAGCACCCTCGGCCCCAGGAAACTCGAGGATTCGAGCCCCTGTCCGGGCCTTGCGGGTCCTAGCTTCGACGCCTCCGATGTCAGAGACGTCTAGCTCCCGCCGGGCGCGACGTAAGACGGCCTCATAGTTGAGGCCCTTCTCAGCCGCCTCAGGCAGCACAGTGATAACCACTGCTGCTGACTTTGGCGACCGGAGCTTCCTGCGCGACCTCTTCCCCCTCTTTTCGGCTCCTGCTTGGGGAGCGGTGGCCTCAGCGGCGCTTTTGACCGCCGCCCTCCGTCTTTGGCCGGGACTTTTCCTGCTTCGCTCAGCCACCTGCCAGCCCTGTTCGAGCATGGCAGCAGCACTGAGCGCAGCAGGCGCAGTCGTGGGCGCGCTAGCCGGTACCAGCGACGCAGGTGTGGGCACCGGTTGCGGCGTGGCCTTAGCAGGAGCCGGCGCCGATCTCGGCTTCTTAGCCGAAGCGAGCCCTTTGGACCCAGCCTTGGGCCCAGTCACAGCTGCGGCGAAGCTCACGCGGCCACCCTGGCAGGGTAGCGGGGTGGGTCTCGACGCTATAGTCGGCCGCGTGGTCTTGCTTCCGTCCGCAGCGAGTGGCGGCCGGAGACGTGGCTCCGGAGGCAATCTTGCCTCAAGAACCTCCATGCGCGCATTGACCATGACGCCAACAGACTCCATGATGGCGCGCATGGTTGCCTCCGGCACACCGTCCACCACAGGCAGCGCGGGCAGCGGTACTGCCGCTACTGGCTGGGCTATCGGGGCGCGCCTCGCAGCTCGAGCCGGCGCAATTGAGGCGGCGACAGAGTCGGACCTTGTCGACGGCGTTGTCGGCGTCAAAAGCGCGAATTGGCTCCGCAAGTCGGCCATATCTTTGGCCAGCTTGCGGTTTTCATTCCGCACCGCCGCTAACTCCGCCTCCAGTCGGTGGTTTTGGTCCCGCAGACCTAATACCTCGCCGCTAAGGCGGGCATTTTCGGCCTGCAGGGCCTCCATCTGAGTGCCTGGGGGGTCGCTGCTCACAGCGCCCTCAGCTGCCGCCGCGCCAGTGGGAGGGATGTTGGACAACACCCTCACCATCCTCGCGGCGACTGCTTCATTTTCGGCACGCATGCGAGCCTCGGCCTCCCTCAATTGGCCAACCGGGGACGAAGCCGCCGATCTTGCCGCCACCGCGGCCCCTCGCCCCCTGCGAGAGGTTGCCACCTTGGGAGGAGGCATAATAATTGCACTCCCCTCGTAGTCGGACCCTGAGCTGCCACCCTTATTTAGGGGGCGCTTCCGCACCTTCGAGGGGAGGGCCTCCTCCCTGAGCGTCAAAGCCGCCGCCATGGTTGCCGCAGAACGCGACGATGATGCAGCGGCAGTCTCGGCAGCCGACATGCTGCCCTCCTCCATCTCCGACGGACCTGCGGCATCGCCGCCCTCGTCCTCTGTCTCCACGACAGATCTGCCGCCCTCGTCGTTGGACGGCTCTGCGACAGAACTGTCGCCCTCGTCCTTCGACGGCTCTGCAGCAGAACTGTCGTCTCCTTCATGGGTTGGAGCGGCGGCAGCCTCCCTGAGAGCCCGCCGCTCCTCTCGCTCCTTTTGGCGCCCCTTCGCGACGGAAGCCTTCCCACGAGTCGCCTTGGGTGGTCTTCCACGCCTCTTCGGCTTCGATTGGGCCTCCATGGGTGCCGGGCCCTCGGCGGGTTTGAGCGCCTCTAGTCTAGAGGACGAGGCGTCTTCTGTGCCAGTTTTATGGTAGCATGGCGAGGCTGTAATGTGGGAACCGCTAGGATCCCCGTCTGTAAGTGGTAAAATGTGATCCATCTTGTTCCCACGAGTAAGGGAGAAGTACACCGTCGACCCGGGCAGAGATCCCTGTACCCGGGCAAGCCTACATTTACCAACCAGGGGGTCGGCCGGTACCCTGGCTGGAGCGTGCTAACAACAGAACAACCCATCTGCCATGCATCTTCTCGCCGCACGCCAGAACTTAAGATTCTGGGTGATTTCCGAATTCGAATGTTAATTCGAATTCTTTATAGAGGTTGTCTTCCTCGCGGTCCGGGCGGTTAAGCCAAGACCCTCGCTCCTGAAACTACGCCTCACGACAATATGTCTTGAAGCGAGATATCAGGTTTACGATATGTCGGCGGTGGCATAAGCCTGCCCAGCCCTCAAATTAATGAGTGACCGGGCCCGTCCGAAATTTCGCCTCCTGTACCCTCTACAACTAGAGGGTCAGGAGCGAATTGGGGCTCAACCCATTGCTGGGGAACCCCCCCTCGCGCCAGAGATTCGCTACGAGCGACAATTCGACAGAAGGATCTGGGGGACTGTCGCTCGCACCCAGGGTACACCACGTGGAGGTTTCTGGCATCGTACCCCAAGAATTTTGCCATGGAAAGAGTGCGTGCTTCTACTGACAACTGGCCTCAACGTTTAAAGGACCGTATTTCAGCCAATGGAGATCACTTCGAATAATCTTTTAATATTTTAAATTGTTTTATATTTATATATTAAACTAACAAACAAATAAATGAATGCAATATAAATTTCTTTTTACTTTGTTACAGTATTTATGGCAAGACTAGATAGTAATAACCACACCAATGTCTGACTATGTTATGTGGCAGTGTATAGAGAAAACCGACAGAGGATGGTGAAAAGATAAATAATAATAATGACTTTTCGAAAGGAATTGGTAGCGCTTGCCCGTTTAATTAGATTGTGATAGTAATGCCTACAGCAGCTGCATAATACTTGATGCATTGGCTTTCTGTATTCCGTCACCCCGGATGTCTTAGACGAGATTTTGTTTGACCAAAGCCGGTCAAAAATGGTTGATGAGATGTAAAACTGTATACTCGTACACTTTCATTCGTATTTTTAAATCATTTGACCAATAAGTTAATATAAGGCGATATTTCTATCTTATCTGAATAGTTATACTATATATAAAAGCGTGCAATACAAGCTTGAATAGCATTAAGTGTAAATTTGGCCTCTTAGCTCGTGTCTTATGAAATAATTACAAAATAAAATCTCCTTTTATATTAATAGCCTTAATAGGACGTAGGCTACGGTGTTACCTTGATATCCCGCAGACATTTTTTAACAGTTTCTGATTAGCATTCAGATACAGATAACCAGTTTAAGACAGACCGACAATCGCGGATACGACCTATATAACCTTGATACTTATTGTATTATGACTATTTCTTAGACAAAGTCTATGACCTCAAATTGGAGAAATTAAATTATCAAATGAAATAATTTAAATGTTAGGAGCAAAGTTTAGACGTTACCCGGATTAAACCTGGTAAAATTTAAACCTGTAAGAAAAATGGATTTCCCTTTAAGCAATAATATACTCCAGGTACTTACATATGTATACTAGGATCGCCTAACCAGGTGCTGGGGCATGGCAATTATTGCATTATCCACATTTAGGCAGACTTATTTATCCAGCAGTGAGCGCCGTTATGCTGATGGATGCATGTTGAGCAATTTATGCCAATAAACAGAAAAAGGGAAGTGAAGTATATCAAAATACCGATAAGAGAAATATAAGAATTCATATCGAGATGCCAAATTTTCATGTTATTCTTTAGTATAATATTAATATATTAATATTACCCTGTTTTACATATAGCGCTTTTAAACTTTTTTTAAGGCTTACATTGTATAAAGGTAGCCGGTATGTTCTTCAATTATTACTTCATTGCCAAAGTCTACATCTATACTAATATTATAAAGCGGAAGAGTTTGTTTGTTTGTTTGTTTGTTTGTTTAAACGCGCTAATCTCAGGAACTACTGATCCGATTTGAAAAATTCATTTTTTGTTGGATAGTCCATTTATAGAGGAAGGCTTTAGGCTATATAACATTACGCTGCGACCAATAAGAGCAGAGCAACAATGATGAATGTGTAAAAATCGGGTTTATGTTTCCTTTTGAGAGCTTCCGCTGCGTAAACGGTTAAAGTTGCGCAAAAATTATGTACTACATAATTGTTCCCCTTTCAAAGTTCTAAATAAAAGTCCGCGACAGCATATGTCTATCTTTTAAGATTGGCTCACTATAACCTTTTTTTATGCTAATCAAATTTGTTTTAAAATAATGTGATATTTTCGAAGGTGTTTTTATAAACATAATATTAATCCTTATCCAAATAAATGAGTTATTCATCACAAGTATTTATTTTAAAACAAAATTTCTCTTTACATTATTTGATTCCAATGAATATCTTAGGAAATATCGCAGTTTAAAAATAACATCGCAGCAAAATAATGATCAAGTACTGGGCACGCATTTACGATAAAAATACTGGATCTTATAATCTTATATTAAAAAAAAACTCAAACTAATGTTATTTCAAAGTACTTCTGCACACACTACATTTTTAGTTTTGTTTTCTTCTCATGACCTTCCGTCGGCTTTACACATCCTAAATAATAATAATAAGTATAGGAAGTATTAGTGCCTGCCCTCATGTATGGCAGTGAAAGTTAGATTTGGCGGGGAAGACATGAAAATAGAATAAATGCTGTAGAGCTGACAGCTCTTCGTAAGCTGTGTGTGATGTAAGTATGAAAGATAAAATTAGGTATAATTTTATAAAAGAGCGCTGGTATGCTGAGGTGGGTTGGACACGAAGTGGAAGAAATAATGAGTGGGCAGAGGTTGACGAAGCAAACATATAAAGCAATCGTGAATGGGACGAATACAAGGGGAAGACCTTTTCTGGACCAAATTGGCGATTTGTTCACGAGAGGTCATCATCATCATCATTCTCCTACTCTTATCCCAATTACTTGGGGTCGATACAATAAGTACTCTTCATTCATAGTACATATTATAAAAGTTATTGGCAATAGTTTTATGACCGGCCGCCTGCCAGACGTCAACCCTAATTGGGAATGTAATTGTTGACCAAACGGCATCAGATGGAGTTGGCCCAAGTCGTTATAAGGCTCTTAGTCGTCTTTTACGACATCCACAAGCAAAGTGAGGATTGGTAGTATTCATAGCCGCTACCACACAGCGATTTCATACACATTAAAAGTATGTGTAATCGTAAATAGGCGTAAGTGTATGTATGTATGTATAATATACATACATTGTATATATCTATAGAAAGTATAGATAAGACCCAATACTTTTACTTGCATTACTTTATATGGACTATACTACATTGCATTATATGGATTACGTCAAACTTGAATCACTTTTAAATACTTATTTCGCGTAACTACAAATACACACAAAAAAAAAAGAAATACATACATGCACGCACACTACATCACAAACACACGCACACCACACACACACACACACATATACACATACACACACGCGCACACACACACAAACACACACACACACACACAAACACACGCACACCACACACACACATACACACACACACACACAAACAAACGCACAACACACACATACACACGCACACACACACACAACGTGTGAGCGCGCTCACTAACACGTTAATTCTCACTCATTCATTTATTATAGATTTCTTTATCATTAGTCTTTATTACGTAAGATATATATATTCATTATTTATAATGTATGTTACTGTAAAATAATTTGATGTTCAAGATTTATGTATTTCGGGAAGGAACTGTCTCTTGAAACACAGGTATTACCTAATTCAAGAGGCAAAGACATCTATGTCAACTGTCATATGTATTTAGTTTTCAATAAAGATTATTATTATTATATCTCCATTTATGCACGGGATCTTCCGTAGGGAAGATACCCGGTCCTTTGGTAGGCTTACATGGGGATATGGATCCAACACGCAGAGGCCTTTAGAGAAATTTAATCTAAATATTGGGATGGGACACCTACCGATGACATTCCACGTCTGTACATAACATACGTGGAATGCCAGCACTAAGTGTAAAACTATTGTGTGATGATGGTATCTAATATATGAATATGAGAGTGGGTGCTTAGTGGACTGGTTCATCTTATATCTATGAAATTATAAACTGTCGTCTGCCTTCAAACCCATGTTAAGAGATGAACGGTGGCAGACGGTGACTCGCCAACTCACTGAATGGGCCCCCTAAATAGTCGCCACAGACACACTAGTATAATATATAACTAACAAATTTGGAAAACAAATATATCCTTATTTGTAACTAGCTTCTGCTCGCGGCTTCGCCCATGTAAAAGGTTACTTTCCTAAAGTTTTTCATCCCCTATTTTTATTTTACCCCTTAAGAGTAATTTTTTTACGAATTTTAATGCCATATTTATTTATATCTAATCCATAGCCTAAAAATAAGTTTCAAGCTTCTGGCTTTAAAAATGGCGATAATTTCTTACAACTTTTCATCCCCATTTACAAACATTTTTTGCTTTAAAAAGCAGCCTATGTCCTTTATCAGGCTCTAAACTATCTGTGTGCCAAATTTCGTTTAGATTAGTTCAGTAGTTTTGGCGTGAAAGAGCGACAGACCGAGTTACTTTCGCACTTATAATATTAGTAAGGATTACCCTATTTTACATATAGTGTTTTTAAACTTTTTTAAGGCTTACATTGTATAAAAGTAGTCGGTATGTTTTTTAATTATTATTTCATTGCCAAAGTCTACACAAATATAACTAACAAATTTGGAAAATAAATATATCCTTATTTGTAAATATATAATATTCATCGTAGCAATAATCAATTGAAATAGTCAATAGTGTTGTTAAGAACGCGAGCTGATTCTGTTCTGATGAGTGCGTAGACCTAATAAGTGACCTTAAATTAAACACAATCGCTAATTAATGTTCTATATGCTGACATTCTATTAATGGGAGAAAGTCGAAATGTGAGTTTTCAATGCAAGTCAAGGTTGTTGTTTTTTAATTTAGGAATTATTTGTAGTTTTAACACTAGTAGTTTTATTAAGTTATTGTTTCAATAAACTATTTTTCAATCAATTCTATTTGAAGTCCGTTGCTTTTATGAATATTTTGCATTACAATACTAGGTATATGAGGTATGAAAATCATAGCGTTAATTCTTGGCTTTGAAATAATTTTTAAGATACTTTTCTATTTTCGTGTGGTGACGGAATAAGAATACAATTCACCACCTTCAATTCAACCCTATCTTACCCGTGGGTGGTCCTAGGAGACGACTAAGGGTATAACGTATATAACATATATGCAAGAAAAGTTAAACTCAAAACAAAATCCTATACCAACACAGACCAGCTTGTTATAGTAGGACAATTTCACCCCCATTATGGAGGAGGCTCGAGCCCAACAGTGGGACATATATGAGCTGAGATGATAATGATGAGAATACTTTTCTTACAAAGCGAAAATAAATTTGACATTTGCCATTTTTGACTATCTACAAATTTCACATTCAATCAATATAACTGATTGAATGTGTAATTAATTTAAAATATCAGTATAAAATATTTTTATGATTTGTTAATCGTAATATATATAATTTAATAAGATTTTGCATCTATGGCTAATAATAGGTACGTTGATTGTTTTCTATTTTGTATGCCATTTGATAAATACAGATAGGCAAGAATCAAAGTTATAACCTGAATCAGATCATGGTAAATGCTTCATATATGGAGCAGTGCATTGCAAAATAATGTTAAGCTGTTTTAAATATTTTAACATACGAGTGTAAATTAAAATAAAAAATTGAAAAAAAAACACAAAGCAGTCATAATATGAGGACTGCCGACAGGAGTGAAAACTGAAACCTATGAAAATAATGAATATTATAAATCAAAATAGAACAAGTACGTATTTCAGCTAATTTCACGACGCTCACACTGTTTACTTCGCTGCATAGCAAGAATAACACGCGCATGTGCTTAGGATCTACCGACTCACTCTCTTTCTCTCTCCTACTTTCTACGTTTGTGTATTTTTCTTTCTCTCTCCCTCTTGCGTTGGAATATTGGACGCCTCTCGTTGCTAACGCTCGCGCTAGCCTGTAGCAGGAATACTACGCGCATGCGTTCGAGAGCCATTGCGTTAAACGTTTACCGCAACCTTGTTGGAAGTCGCATTAGAAGTTCCACTTCAAAATCATTTATTTATATTTATTAACTGTGTAATATTTATGAACTTGAAAATCTATACCAACCCGTCAGTCAGTGTGATATAGCAGGTCAATTTTCCGATAACGATGGTACGACCACATTTAGGGATGAATCGTACTACCGAGTACTCATATGGTATCGATATTCTCCAGTCGATACTACTACTATGGTATCGTATAGGCAGTGACCCACCCGCACGGCGTTGAAAGGCGTATATTGACAATCGCAGACCGCCAAAAAAAAACGTCGTGTGAGGTGCACGGCACGACCGTAGTTTTCCCCCATTTTACCATAAATACGCCTCCAATGTCTAAAATGTGGCAATACTCTCTCGTTTACTTTGTGTATTAAAATTTTATGAGTAGATACTCAAAAGTATCGATACTTTCATATAGTATCGACTATGGTATTGATACTTTGATCCGATACTACTATCGAGTACTAGTATCGAAAAATAATAGTATCGTTGCATCCCTAACCCGAGTACGTATTACGTATAATTATAATATTGGATCCAATTATTTATTGTTAAATATGACCAAACGAACAAAAATTAATCAAAAGACAAACAACGTTAAATCTATATACTATTGAAAATATATATAATGATTTATTATTAATATGTGTAACATTCTTCATTGCGGTCATATCTTGGCCATGTATGTTTATCTGGCGTAAGGTGGACCAGTAATTATTACGTAATTGACCAAAGGGGACATGAAATCCAAATTGCGAGTAGCCGCGAGGCCATTCTGTGCTGACCTTAGATTTTTCTAAATGTGGACTAACATGAATAGTTTTTATTATATTATTTATTATTTAATTAAGCTCTTTATAACCATAAAGATATTGTATATATTTTTTTAAATATAAAGAATACTTTTCACAGATTCGGGAGTTGTTTTCCAAAAGAAAAACTTCATAATTCGATATGTTTAGGAACGTCACTACTTGTCATAAAACTGTAGGAATATGCAATGTGCCCTCGGTCATGACTTTGCCGGACAGTGATCGGGAGGCCGATGACGAAAATATACCGCCTATCACAGAGACGGAGATGAGGACGACGATAGCGGAATTACGTGCTAAGACTCGGCCATTGTCTATAGGTCCATCGTGCTGCTGGACGATGCGGGAAAGCTGTTGGAGAAAAGCCTGGTTTTCCGCACAGGCCAGCACCTAAGCGTCTACGTCAGCTAATTCGGAAGGGGCGTTCGACGATCGCGGTCTTGTTGCGCTGAGGGCTGTGGTTGTTGGCGAAGTCATTAAACTTCGCCAACGCATTCAATAATCTGTTATTCAACTTCATGAGACCAATTTGGTATACCAGGACGCCCGTATACTTAAGGCGACTGGTGGTAGACTATATAAAGGGGCGCAGCGTCCTAGCGTGTTCGGTAGGGGTCCGTTTTGTGGCCCACCCTTTGGAACATCGGCTATGACTAATAGACAACGTCTACGCGAGTGGTGAGTGGCACTCTCTCGCCCAGCAAGATGAAAGTCTTGTGGAAGAAGGCAGCAGAGTATTTCAGAGCTCAGACAGACCACGCTCCACCGCCAGCGCTTCAGACAGTGCAGCTGCGAATACCTGCGTCAGAAGCTGACTTAGCCGATGCCACGGGTGATTGAACCGAGCAATAATCCGTCACACACAGAGACACTAACTGCATGAGGACGATGACCCAACAAAACTATTAGTGGCTGCCAGGTCGACGATGGAGGGTGATATACGAAAAGGTAACCCGCAGTGGTCGCCCCAATGGCGATCAAAGAGATAGATTATGGGGCTACGTGTCGTCCTTTCGTTAACCAGATGGAGCGGATGGCGTCTGTCCAGACCATAGCCTGCCGGAAACAAAAGAAAATACAATCTATAAATTGAATATATTGGTAAATGAACATATTACAGTGATTTTTGGAATTTTTGTGTATTTTTCATTAATATCCGTTAAAATAATTTTACTTCATAATTAAATGTTCTTATTATAGAGATTTCTTAAGTAAATATTATAAATCATTAATAAATATTAGTAACTACGCACTTAAGTTAGAAACTAAGTTTGCATCCTAACGATAAATTTAATTAATACGCAACGTTCATACCAGTACCGTAGTTGGCGCAATATCTGCCAAAAAATCAATCGTATATAAATTTTCGAATATATTACGCCAATCCGCGTTGAACATTTATTTAGTCATCGAATCACGGATCTATTGTAAGTACATTTATAACCTAACACGTGCTGCCAGCACGTGAATCTATAGCCTAAATTGTTTTTCTGTAACATACTATGCACTTCCTGCTCAATGAACTATGACAATAACTATGCATAACAAAATGTAAATCATATACTCATTTGTAATTCGTGTCTTTTGTGCAAAGTATGGGAAAAGTTACGGACGGGTGAATATAACAATCATAGGGTCCGTAACTTTTCCCATACTATTAAAACTAAAAATTAAATGATATTAAAGAAACTGATTGATAGTGGTAGGACTACACTGTTGACAGTTTTCTGTCTACAGCCGCGGGCCGGTCCATCCGAGATAGCACTCTCTCGCAGAAGATCGACGTCTGAGTAATGGCAATGTGCTATTGCGCTTCCTTCGGTGAGCGAGAGAGTCGGCAGCCCAACTGTGGGGCTTTGGGGTTTATATTGGTAGGCAGTCGCCTAGCTATACCCTGTATACCCATTATATCCATGGTATTGCAATGGTCTATGGGCGACAGTGACACTTAACATTTTTTTTTTGCTGTTGGCTATGGACGTGGTTGAACCCCGCCAAATCGGTCCGGAGCGACGTAAGAGGCGGCGCGCAACCTCATAGATCCACCCTGCAAGCACCTCTCTTCGCCGTGCGAGCGGGCTACCGGTACCCGATCTTTGTCTTCGGTGGTGACACTTACCTTCAGGTGTGCTTCTTGCCCGCTTGCCACCAAAAGCAATAAAAAAATATTATCTGCTTAAGTCTTATGTGACACATAGTCTACCTTTACCACAATCAGCATGGCTTCAAAGAAATCTAAAAAGCCCCATGGTTACTCATCTAATCACCGTGACAGAGGAGACCAATTATACATATTTAGGTGCCTTGTAGCCAATGGTGAGATATAAGTGGGCCGTGAAGAAAAATCCATAACATTTAGAATAAACATTTGCCGCATTACGCAGAATAATTAATTTGCTACAAGTTATTCCCCGATCGTAGTTTTTAGTATTCTTAGAAAATTTGAGGGTTTTACCTGCATTATTGGTTCAAATTATTAATATTAAATAATTTTGTGGTGAACTTGTTTTTGTTTTTTTAAAGAATGCTCGTTCTTAATAATCTTAATAATAAAAGCCGTTACGAAAATCTGCAAATAACAAGTAGCAGACATATTTTATTAAATAAGTTCACCACGCCCGAACGTAACATAATGAGATTTTCTCTTGTTGGGACTAATCCCACCATACGTTTCCACCATTGTAATTTCCATGAGCCAGTTTCCACCATGGTCTCCATAAATGACACCGGGTTTAACCCCCAGACAGTCGCGGGAGATGCTTCTAATTGTACTGTAAATATTACACAATATTCTTAAAAATATACTCATACGGTGTATGTAGTTTAAGATTCGATGATATGAAGTTTAAGATTCGCTATGGAGAATCAAATAGAGGAATATAATATACAAAAGCTTAAAATTTATTTACATTGAAAATTTTAAAAGGTGCATAGTTGACATTCATATTTTAAATGTGACAAAATCACAATGTAGGTCCAAATTACAAATTCTTTTTTGTTTCTAAATTAAAGAAACCTATTGCATATATCAGCATGGCATGGATACAGTTCTGAAGGTTGACACCCAGCCAGGATAATCTTCAACAAACAACAATAACAGCTATAATAGGCACCATGAATGATGCAATATTCTGGGTTGTCTCCAAAATTGATAATTATTCAAAATTTTATAAGCATTTTAATTAGTATGACATCGTAACCTAACTGTTTCGGGGTATGGGTTCTGATAAGACTACTGTTCATCTCATCTCAGCCCATATATCCCACTGTTGGGGTCAGGCCTTCTCCATAATTAAAGGGTAATTGACCTACTATACCACGTTGGTCAGACGTGTTGGGTTTCGAGATTTCCTTCTCTCGCATAGATGTTATATGCGTTTTATATCCCTTAGTCCTCTCGTATCCCACGGGTAAGATAGGGAGTGGTGAATTGTATTCTTACTCCGTCACCACAAGGAAAACAAGACAACTGTTGAATAGTACAAAATACTCCTACAAAGAATATATTATATACATAATATAACATCGTTCAAACTTAAATACTTAATGAATTAGGGTTAAATTTGAACCATTTGGCAACTTACTGGCGAAATAAAACTTCAACATTCTTTGTTACTTTACAAAAATTTTAATTAAATAACCAAACTATTGTTTTTATTTATCATTAAATAAATCTTATTTAACATTCAGCAATTGATATGAGGAAGTTAATTAAACCACCATAATAAAAAAAATGCTTAGACGGATACGGAACTACGTATTATATTGACTTAATTTAAACGTACAGGATGCCTTCGTTAACAGTTATTTATTCAGTTGTGTCCGAGCTAGTCACGCCCTATAACTGCCTACGACTCAATAATGTTACGAATATGTACCTACTTGAGGGTCGTATATTCATTATGGTGATTGATTAATG
This sequence comes from Lymantria monacha, assembly GCA_905163515.2. Taxonomy (NCBI): domain Eukaryota; kingdom Metazoa; phylum Arthropoda; class Insecta; order Lepidoptera; family Erebidae; genus Lymantria; species Lymantria monacha. The sequence goes on along the minus strand of LR991081.1, from coordinate 46,010,785 downwards.
TTTAATGCGTGTTACCAAGAAAATGATCGGCAAATTTTCTTTGTTGTCAAACGAATACTTGATATTAAATCAATGTTTCATTGTGTTATATATTTTATTAAATATTATTTTCATCAAATGTATTTTAATTTTCTATCATTGATTTCAATCATCTATTTTATGGTAAGTCATAGTCGTTTCTGTTATAATACTAGCCACTGTTAAGCAAAAACACGCCGCTATATACTGCGGAAAACATAGTAGGTATATAAGTTATTAATCATAAACAGATTTTAATCTTTTTATATGGAGATTAAGTATGACACATTATTTAACTAATTATAAATATATTTGACGTATATGTATTACCCACTACACAGTTTAAATTTTAAGGAAGATTAATTACTTCCAAAAATTGAATTTCAACTAAAACCCTCACAGCGTGCTCTGGTCTAATTTCATTTGACTAGGGACTGAAACAACGTTGTGTAGAAATCGATGCATGTATCGATTATATGTATGGTCGGCAAATAAGGAGCTCTATAAAATACTTAAAGTATATGCTTAATTACTTATTACTTTTACGGATTCTAGCGTGTTAGTATTTGATTTTTAATTTCCCGACGTTTCGAACACTTTATAGTGATCATGGTCACAGGAGGACTAAGGTGTCTTACGTCCAACCACCGAAGACAAAGATCGGGTACCGGTGGTCCGCTCGCACGGCGAAGAGAGAGGATTTTACGGTGGGTCTATGGGGTCACGCGCCGCCTTCTCCGTCACCCCGGACCGATTTGACGGGGCGAGACGCACCCATAGCCCACCAACAAAAAAAAAAAAAAAGTATCTTACGTCCAATATGTCATTGTTATTACAGAATGGTCTTATGTTTGAAACGTTGGGAAATTAAAAATCAAATACAAACGCGATAGAATCCGTAAAAGTAGTTTTATTTCAAATATGTATCACTCGCGTAAACATCGGAAATCATTATATATGCTTATTTTCCAATAATACATATTTCAAATAAAATATTCATCATCATCATCATCACAGCCCATAAATGTCCCACTGTTGGGCTAGGGCCTCCTGCGTAATGGGAGGGAAATTAATCTACTATAACGAGCTGGTCAGAATAAAAATATTAATAAACAATATTAAAATTTTCTTTGAAAACAATTATGTCAGTACGCTTCATACTAATTAAAAACTCAAGCTACTCTTAAGATATTTAGGTGTAATTATATTTTCTTGTAAAATTGTATGATTAGTTAACTAGTAATAGTGATAAAATATAAAATATATCAACGGTTGTTATGTTATTAGCTGTGTTGTAGCGGCTACGAATACTACCAACCCTTACTTTGCTCGTGGATATCCTAAAAGACGACTAAGAGCCTTACAATAACGTGGGTCAACTCCATCTGATGCCGTTTGGTCACCAATTACATTCCCAAGGAGGGTTGACGTCTAGTAGGCGGCCGGTCATAAAACTATTGCCAATAACTTTTACAATATGTACTATGAAAGAAGAGTACATATTGTATCGACCTCAAGTAATTGGGATAAGAGTAGAAGAGTGATGATGGTTGTTTGATTATGTTTGTAATATAAATATTTTCGTAAAATCCAAGATCAATCATTCTATAAAAAAAATAATAAATAGTATAGAATAAATTAAAAATAATCTTAATAAATTAAATTGCACCGAATACAATGATTTTAAATAATTATTTTTTTACAGGTTTATCATTATGTTTATTATATATATATATATATATATATATATATATATATATATATATATATATATTGAGGTTTTAATTAAAAACGATAATAATATTTCGATATATATTCTTATTTCATACGTAATCACCACGTCCTTTGCAGGGTAGGCAGAGAGAACAGAGTGCCAGAGAAATTTATCCTTGCATACTTCACTCGCTTCCTCAACACTGACAATTCTCTCTTGAGACTCTTGACTCCATCTTCCTTCAATACGTGACCAATCTGGTCTAGGTAGATTAGTCTCGGTCTCCCCCGGTACCCACATCCTTCCACTTTCGCAATGTATATCTTCTTAACCAGACGTTCGTTCGGCATTCTTTCCACATGTCCGAACATTCCCTTTCGCATCTTTACACCAATACTCTCTTTCATACCTACTCGCTCTCTTACGTCGTCGTTACTAATGCGATCGATCAGCCTAACTCCACAGATTTTCCGTAGAGATCGCATTTCGACGGCATTAATTTTATTTTCATGCTCTTTTCTGCATACCCAACTCTCGCTTCCATACAGTAATGTTGGGACAAGCACTGCGTTATGTATCACACGTGCCTATATATATATATATATATATATATATATATATATATATATATATATATATATATATATATATATATATATATATATATATATATATTGGTTTCGAGTTTTCCTTCTCTTGCATAGATGTTATGTGCGTTTTATATGCCTTAGTCGTCTCTTACGATCACCGATGAGGTGGGTGATTTTTGTTCTTAGTCAGTCACCACACGCCTAGCAGATGAATAGCAGGTAATAAATAATATGGACGTGTCACACGTGGTATACTTGTAGGAAAATAAAGCTTTTAATATCGTATCAAAACAATTTTAACGAATTTTATAGAGTCCGTATTTCAATCTGGGAATAATCCTCTCATAAGTAGATATGAGCGCTGTAAAGAGTTCGAAATGTGGGGAAATTAAAAAAATCAAATACATGCGCGATAGAATTCGTAAAAATAAAATTTTATTCTAAATGTGTAATACTCGCGTAGACACAAGGAATCATTTCTGATACGATATCAGAAATTTCATAAATTATTCTACATTTACTACTTATTCCAATTATTTTCTGAGTGGTAATGGAGTAAGAATATATAATTCACGACCCGATATAATTCACGACGATTATTGGCCGTGGATCTTGCAAAAAATAATAATAAAGAAACGCAATCATCATTCTCCTACTCTTATCCCAATTACTTGGGTCGATACAATATGTACTCTTCTTTCATAGTACATATTGTAAAAGTTATTGGCTATGGTTTTATGACCAGCCGCCTGCCAGACGTCAACTCTCCTCGGGAATGTAACTGTTGACCAAACGGCATCTGATGGAGTTGGCCTAGGTCGTTATAAGGCTCTTAGTCGTCTTTTATGACATCCACGAGCAAAATAATGGTTGGTAGTATTCGTAGCCGCTACGACACAGCATAATTAACAAATACAATATGAAGAAAATGTCTGATCAAGAGAGAGAAAACTCAAAATAAAAGCCTGTATTAATTTTTTCTGACCATTGTAGCATTTTACGTCAAATTCTCTATCTACTGTAGGATGCTCGGGCCCGGCAACGAGGACGTCAACCTGGGACGTATATAAGCTAAGATGATGATATTTCTGTACATTTGAACCTCCAAATATATAAACCTACACACTCCCACTTTATAATCCTTACTTAATATTATAAATGCGAAAGTAACTCTGTCTGTCTGTCTGTCGCTCTTTCACGCCAAAACTACTGAACTGATTTAAATGAAATTTTGTACACAGATAGTCTAGAGCCTGATAAAGGACATAAGCTACTTTTTAATGCAAAAAGGGTTGTAAAGGGGGATGAAAAGTTGTAAGGAGTTATCGTCATTTTTAAAGCCAGAAGCTTGAAACTTATTTTTAGGCTATTGATTAGATATAAATAAATATGACATTAAAATTTCGTTTCGTCGAAAAAGTTTACCCTTAAGGCGTAAAATAAAAATGGGGATGAAAAACTTTAGGAAAGGTACCTTTTACGCGAGCGAAGCCGCGGGCAGAAGCCAGTATTAGTATATTTTTAATGCTATAAGTTTGATTACTGATCGTTCAAAGATAAAGCATGCAAAACGAACAAGAAGGCCGTCTGTTGGTAATTTATCTTCATAATGTAGATGTAAAATTTTAATTATTTACAAGATGTATATAACTACTAGCAGACCGGGCCAGGCGTTGGCTTAGGTTAGCCTCAGTAATACTTTTTGTTTATTCTAACAAATTTTAGCTTATATGAAGCGTTTGTACATTTAACATAGCGCCATCTATTAAATACTTACTAAATCCAGTCAACAGATGCCGCCATCTTTTAAAATCCTTTTGATATAACATATGATTTTGACTGTCAAATATTAGACAAATAATTTGCAATAAAATAATATTACTATAAATTGAGATTTAAGCTATCCTATCTTTTAAGTTGGATCAAACTACACATGCTGTGCAAATTTGGTTAAAATCGGTTAAGTACTTTATGAGTCCATCGCGGACAAACAACGTGACACGTAATTTATATATATTAAGATAAAGTACAATATACAATACTATATCATATTCATAATATTGACGGGTACACCAAAAGTGAATGAACACCCATCTATTAATTTATTGACGCTTACAGTTTCACGTAGGTTTTTTTTAATTTTTTTTATTGGTTATGGTGGCAAACGAGCAAGCAGCACGCCTGATGGTAAGTGTACCTGCCGCCCATGGACCTTTGCAATACCAAGGGTAGATATAGTTAGGCGGCTGCCTACCAATACAAACCCTGAACGCACCTACTTGAGCTTCCGGCTCTTTCGCTCACAGAACGAAGCGCAATAGCACATTGCCATTACTCAGACCTCGATCTTCTGCGAGAATGTGGTACTACCTCGGATGAACCAGCCCGCGCCTGTAGACAGAGAACTGTCAACAGCGTGGTCCTACCACAATTAAAGAGGTCCGTCCGAAGACTACCGTAATCATGTTGTTAAGCTATAGCTTAACATAATAACCTATAGGTTGACGCTCGTAAATGGTTTCATAAACTTACTAGGAAAGCCTATTCCACAAAAAATCCTATCCTTATCCTACTAAAGGGGTGGTGATGTAAAGAAAGGTGAACTAAAGTAATCATCACACAATAGGCTTAGGGTACGATATGATAGGTGTTGTTAGTTAGATAGATACTAGCCTTTTTATGGTAGTATAACTAGAGTGATGATTTTATAAAAACATGAAATTAGATATGACTCATTTTTACCAATGAAACTTAAATTTTAAGTGATATCTATCAATATATATGACAACTAGCTGTCCCGGCAGATGTCGTCCTGCCCGGAAGAACTTTAAGCGATATGCCGACAGCAGGGCCACCTAACGGGTCTAATTGTGTTTTGAAATCATCTAGGGACCCATTGGAATAAACATAGAAAATTTTACCCTAATCGGTTCAGCCGTTTGCCATACCGACAGCGGCGCCACCTACCGGGTTCAATTACGAATCAAAACCATTCTTGAATCCATTCGAACAGACACAAAAAATTTCAAGAAAACCCGTCCAGCCGTTTAGGAGGTTCACTGTCAACACACGCACAGAAAAAAAAAAGTGTGTGTGTCAGCTCCGACGCACGACTGGAGTTTACTCCTTAAGTAAGATTATCAAAACAGGCGCAAAAAGCTCATCTGACTAAAAATAATATATATATTTTTATTTACATTTATTAAAACTGTTCAGTGAAGTATTATCTCACGTCAGAAAGTGAAAGGTGCGCAGAATAGGTTGCGCACCAAAAACGTAACGATGTCATTTAATCACTAGATTTTACTCCTCAAATTTTTCTCATACCGGGCGCCTTATATGAAAATCGATTCTTAAGGAGTAAACTCCAATTATATATATGACAATTAGCATCAATAAATGTTGTTATGTGTCATTTAATATGTGATATTGATGTTTAATTGCCTTAGTTGCTATCTGGAACTTAAATAGATTCTTAAGGGCCGCTTCATTTGAATTGTATTATATTGTCAGTTTAATAATATATAAGATTTTTCAAAAAGATTTTTTTTGTATAGCTTAAGGAGGCAAATGAGCAAGCAGCACACCTGATGTTAAATGTTACTGCCGTCTTTGGACCTTTACAATACCAAGAGTATAGCTAGGCCGTTGCCTACCAATACAAACCCCAAAGCCACCCAGTTGGGTTGCCGGCTCTCTCGCTCATCGAACAAAACGTAACAGCTCATTTCCATTGCTCATACATCGTTATTCTGCGAGATTGTGGTACTACCACATGAGTAAATAAACGTACAGAGACCAAGCTTCTAAGGAGCGAGCAAAATGGTTACCTATTCTAATAGGGTTGGCACATAAGGATGAAAATAAATACACAAAACGTTTGTCAGTTTTTTTATGTATGAATATTTTTTTACAAATTGCTTACTCTAAATAGGTTTTTTTGTAATTTTTGATTTTTAATCATTTGTTATATCTCTTAATCGAATGATAAATTCTAAATCTATTATAAAGTTTTTTTAAATAATCAATGGGTAAGCACTTGCAAGACATATCAAATTTACAATCTTGTATACGTTTTAGTATAGCACTACCAATATTAACAATATTTATTACTAGATCGAAATATTCTCGAAATTTCTTCTCAAGCAATTCAACAAATGCGATGAAGTTGTCAGGAGGTATTATTAAAAAAACAATTGTATACTGCTTTCGTTAAAGTCTTTGTAATGGCTGAAAAAACAGTCTTTCCCCATATTTATAGGTTGTTCAGATCTATTAACATACAATGTCATTTTCAAAAAAAGATATGTTTTTATTTTTTCGATTGTTGTTCATGCACACAGTACAATAAACAATATTTACACTCTTTCTAGTTAATTGAAATTTTAAATTTAAACAAACATGCACGACGCGATGCACAGCGAGCGGTGAGTGAGCCCTTTGTTTGAGCACTGGCTGAACCAGCCTACCCCCAACAGGTTTCATTCCGTACGTGACGAGCCGCCAGTACTCACGCACACACGCGCATCATATTTGTAGTAATGTACCTATCGTGGCGCGGTTGTTCGAAGGTTTGTCTCTGTACGTTTATTTACTCATGTGGTACTACCCCGGACGAAACGGCTTTTTTTTTGACGGACCGGCCTGCGGCAGTAGACAAAAAACTATCAACAGCATGTTTCTACCACTTATGCTACTACTAAAATATTACTACTATGTTTTAAATTAACTTAAGGATATATAAAATCACTTAACCACAGACTTTAGAGCAACAGAATATAAAGCAGTAATAAAAAAATCACATTAAATATACCATTAAAGTTCGAGAAAGTATTACTCGAATCAGCACTTACTGTATAAATAATTATAAATCATATCACGTTTTCTATTACGATCTCTAATTCTGTCCTCATACTTAAATAAACATAATCTCTATCACCGCCGTTACCCTCTATAATGACTATACATTAAGTCAAGTTTTTAAGGAATGCTGTAAGTTGACTATAAACAATCGTAACAAACGTCGATACAGCGATTGAATCAGATCTTTATGGACACCTATACAAGACACTGTTAAACATACCGGCCATTCTTTAAGCTCGAACACCATTAAAGGTAAATTAAAAAATATATGCTAGTGTATCTATAACATTCCTTTGTAGTACAACAACTAGTTAAATTGTACACATATTCCTACAATAACTGAATGACCACGGCAGTTATAATTTACAACAGCTTAAGCTTGTAATAAAGTAAATAATATGCATTTTATATTACATTGTTACTAGTCATATATCATGTCATCATAGTCAAATAGTTAAGACATTATAAGACTCCTAGAAGACTTAAAATAATTTCAATTGTTGCGATTTGCATAGTTACTCGTATTAATTATACTGGTAATGTGTTAAAGGCAAAATCGAATTTAATATTGAAGATACCTATTCAAAAAAAACGATATCAAATTTATCATTATTTAAAGGCAATTGAAATTGTTTTAAAGTTTTAAAGGCAATTGAAATGTTGCTGTAATATAGTTACAGTTAATAAACACTAGATTCGTACATAAATTAGTGATTATTTTTAAAAGTATATATATATATATATATATATATATATATATATATATATATATATATATCTGTATAAAAAATGCCCACAGAATGCCACAGACATTGCGCTATCGCGTTATTATTTTCACACCTAACATTAAACATAAATGCTCGTCTCAAAACTGCCAGTTGAAAGTTTGAAGCTTAGTTAGTCTAATATAAACTAAACTTCAAACTTTTGTTATAAAGGAACCAATTGGCCATAGAAATGCCAATGTAATGCCTACTCGCTGGCTTGAAAACTATAAATGAAAAATATATTATAATGATTAAAATTTTAATCATAGTTTTATTTATTTATTATATAGTTTCAACTATTTAATAATGGGTATTATATGTATTATTCAGTGAGGGTACCTAATAAACCTAACAATAAATAATAATAACAATAATAACAACAATAAATATAATAATAATAATAATAACCTAATAACCTACCTACCTAACCCCAGATAAACTCATTATCTGATTAAATTCAAACCAGTCTAGTATAATATAAATATTTATCATTAATAACTATTTTTTAACAATTAAATTCCATTGTTAATCAAATAAAATTGTTTAACAATGCAATTACATTGTTAATCAATTAACATAATCAAACGATTGCCGAACTTTAAGTTCTCAAGTTCATTATTTATTCGCGTTTAGTGATTTCTTATCCGTCTAATAAGAGCCGACTACATGATATAATACGCAGATCACATCTATACTGAAGAAGTAAAACTTAAAATAAAACCGTGTAACAACCCATCAGACCAACGTGGTGTACCGAGCACCACAATGTTCTTGGGAGTGTGTCATAGGAAAGATTCATTCTTGTGTCTGAAGTAGAGCGCTCTCTGAAGCGCTTCTCGGAATGGATTAAAGAGAACTCATACAGCTTGATCCTATAGACTCAAGTTTGTGCGTTCACTGCAAGGCAGGCTCCAGCTTCTATGACGTACTTCCTAGTCCTAAAGAGTAACACTCCAAATTTTAGAGAGTAATAGAATACTCGACATTTGACTATCGAGCAAAGTACTTAGTAAATTTTGTAGCACCGTGGTAGACTTTTGAGAGTCATTTGGAGGACAAACCCAAATTGGCAAGCAGTATAGTTGATATCCCGAACAGAGCCAAGTTCACACCTAAACAGAGTCTTGTGTTATACAAAATACATGTTCGTACTCATTTGGAGTACTCCTCATATCAGGGCAAGCGTATCTAAATATTAACTAGACTCACTTGATTCCCTGCAAAGATGTGAAGATGTGCTGCAAAGATGTTTGCCACCATAATCGTTGCCATTATAATCCTATAAACGTGTAAGCTGTATCTTTAACCGTTGCGAGACGGGGCGATTTTATCTCATACATTATTATAATAAATGATATTTCAAACCTGTCATAATTTGGTCTCTCCCGGACGTATTAGTACCCGGACGGATTAGCGGGGCGTGACGTACCGTAGTCGGCCGCCAAAAAAATAAAAAAAATGTGGTCTTTGAACATGAAATTGCAACGTCTTTGAGCATAATAAAGTAGAATTTTTGAGACAAGTAAATTTCTATCTACGACCGTCATTATAGTAACTTATATCAAATAAATAAATAAATTTGTAATTTAATTATAGGCACACTTATAGTGACACTTAATTATATCATGTTTCTTTTTGCTGATAAACAATACTCAGTAAGACGGAAAGGCATATCCAGTAAATGTGGGTTTAAAACCCACATGTGACAATGATGTTTTGCTCGCCAAACAAGTTTTTATAAATAACTCAGCATGTTAAATGTTATATATCAATAATTTAAAATATGAAGTTAAAAACTTTAGTTCACAGAATACTCCAATATCTCATTCCTTCATATTGCGAGTGCCAAGATTTTCAGAAACTGAAATTATAAAAACATTAACCTTGTATTATCCTGTACAATACTAGGACAATAGTCAATTTATGAACATAAAATTCAAACACGACTTTGTAAAATAATTGTCGGCCTCACAGAAGCAGCCGTCTTCATCTTGGTACCTCATGCATGACCTCGTTAGACCTCCGACTGCCATTCATACATATAAGTGGCGTTTTTTTTTCTTCAAGTAACCAGAGTCACGCAGTTGCTTTTTTACATATAAATTGACAAACATAATTAAGCCAAACATCGTATCGCTTCAGTTCTTATAATAAAATTTAAATTTAGGCCAATCAATAATATAATTAGCTGAAATAATAATCAAATTTAAAATAAAAAAAAATTTACTTGCTATGAAAATGCTAAAAATTGAACAGATGAACAGCGTGGGCCTTATAATACATACATACCATCACGCCATGTCCCTTACAGGGTAGGCAGAGAGAACAGGGTGCCAGAGAACTCTATCCTTGCATACTTCACTCGCTTCCTCAACATTCATAATTCTCTTCATACACGCTCGCCGGTTTCGGAGACTCTTGACTCCACCTTCCTTCAGCACTCGACTAGAAAAAAAGTATGGTTCAACCAGATCATGTATCTGGACCCGATGAGGATAGAATGAGGCATGCCGGATCCGGCAAACCCTATCAGGACCAAGTCTGGTCCTGATCAGGATAGCCTGATGTGAAATAACATCAAGTATGGTAAGGCATACCGGATCAGGACCAGATTAGGACCAAATAAGGATAGACTGATGTGAAATATCATTAAGTATGGTAAGGCATACCGGATCAGGACCAGATCAGGACCAAATAAGGATAGCCTGATGTGAAATATCATCAAGTATGGTAAGGCATACCGGATCAGGACCAGGTCAGGACCAAATGAGGATAGCTTGATGTGAAATATCATCAAGTATGGTAATGAATACCGGCTCAGGACCAGGTCAGTACCAAATAAGGAGAGCCTGATGTGTAATATCATCAAGTATGGTAAGGCATACCGGATCAGGGCCCGATCAGGATAGAATGAGGCATGCCGGATCCGGCAAACCCTATCAGGACCAGATTTGGTCCTGATCAGGATAGCCCGATGTGAAATAACATCAAGTATGGTAAGGCATACCGGATCAGGACCAAATGAGGATAGGCTGATGTGAAATATCATCAAGTATGGTAAGGCATTCCGGATCAGGACCAGGTCTATATCAAATAAGGACAGCCTGATGTAAAATATAATCAAGTAGATATATGGTAAGGCATGTAGTATATTAGGACCATAAACAGTTTTCGTAACACAAAAAAAAAATATCATGATTATATCATATCATGATTGTCATATTTATGCCACGGTGTAAATTGTATTTGCATCAGAGGAGATTAATCTGAAATCTTTAATTAATCATATGTATTTAATAATAATAATAATGTTTAATTAATAATATAAAAATAATTTATATTTAAAGTAAAAACAAAAATAAATAATAGGTACATTTGAAAACATAGATAGAAATAAATATAATAATATTGTAACCATTCTAACATTTAATGTTTTGGGTTATAAATTGTTGATGGCGTTAGTAAAATCACGTCATTATCTGAATCGCGGTGTTAAGATTCTCCGAAGCGTAATGACATCGCCTAATATTAAATTAGTTGTTATCGAATCAGATCAAAACAGATCGATCAGGTTATGAATGAGGAATTCAGGCGACAGTTGAAGTCGTTAGCATCTGGTGGTTGCGCCCGAATTGAAACGGCTCACTGGGACTCTCTATGATAAGAATATAGCACTGCATTCGCTGCCTACGTCATATATTAATTTATATTTTTATCTATTAAACATGTTCTTTAAGATTTTAATGTGTAAACATGTTCTTTAAGATTTTAATGTTTTTGAAAAGGACCGGACTGGGCATACTCGTTTTGGATCAGGCAAGATATATAACGCAGATGATTGATTTGGTTCCGATCAGTAAAATTTCATCCGGACCCGATCAGGAATACCTGATCTGGACTCGATCAGGAATGCCTGATCTAGACCCGATCAGGAATGCCTGATCTGGATCCGATCAGGAATGCCTGATCTGGACCCGATCAGGAATGCCTGATCTGGACCTGATAAGGTTTTCCTGATCGGGCCCAGATATACCTTATCTGATCCAGATCGGGCATGCCCGGTCCGGTCCTGCTAAGGAAGACGAAAAATTTTCTAGTCGGATACATGACCGATCTGGTCTAGGTAGGTTAGTCTCGGTCTCCCCCGGTACCTACATCCTTTCACTTTCGCATTGTATATCTTCTTAACCAGACGTTCGTTCGGCATTCTTTCCATATGTCCAAACCATCGGAGAATTCCCTTTCGCATCTTTACACCAATACTCTCTTTCATACCTACTCGCTTTCTTACGTCGTCATTACGAATGCGATCGATCAGCCTAACTCCACAGATTTTCCGTAGAGATCGCATTTCGACCGCATTAATTTTACTTTCATACTCTTTTCTGCATACACAACTCTCGCTTCCATACAGTAATGTTGTGACAGGCACTGCATTACGTATTGCTACACGTGCCTTCTGGCTGAGGTGGTGGCTACCGAGAAGTTGCCCCAACGCTCCGTTCACTCTATTTCCCACATTCACTCTTCGCTCTATATCAGTGGTATACTCCGGTAAAATGTCCCAAAGTTCCTTTCGTACAACCGTGTCAATGCTCTCTCCAGATCCACAAAACTGCAGAAAACCCTCTGACCTAGAGCCAGATGCTTCTCCACATTGTTGTGCAGAGAGAACACTTGATCCATGCATCCCTTTCCACTCCTGAAACCTCCTTGTGTCTCACACAGTAAAATGCTTGCAATGCAATGCTTTTTTGTATTTCGCAAAAAGGGCTTTTATACAGATCATCTACTTTAAACTTCGTTCGTTGCCTGGCAACGGCAAGACAAAGTCACACTACACGCTGCTTTTCAGTCTGGAAATCGCAGCATTTGACGAAAAAATAAATACACGTGATATCTTACTACACCCCCACTCCCCCTTGTGATATTTCGTGATTTTTGTCAAACCCCTCCCCTCTCTTTCAAACCGCCCGTGATTAATGGACGGCCCCTTATTAAGCGGGCCACAATCGCTTCAAATAAAAAAAAGATTGTTATTATTTTGTAAAATAAATAATATTTGTATATAGTATGTTTATACAAAATCTTATACGCTTTATGTCCACGAATACAAATGATTACAACAACAGAATTTTCTGAACATTATAATAATATATAAAATAATAATAATATATAATATAATAATAATAATAATATAATAACATAATCATCCATTTCAGACATACAATTCATGTCATAATATATGCCTGCATAATATAGCATGGACAAAGGAAATAATAGCCGACGGAGAGAGGTGTAATCTCGTGCCCATAACAAGGACGCTATATCTTCCGGTCACGATATTGTATTGGATATTCATTTCCGAAACAGATCACTGACGATTTATTATAAATCGTCATATAATAATTTATTCTTGTATTATTATAAGCAGCGACCTGTAAAATTTCGCAATGATTGTTCGCAAAAGTTAATAGCTCTTTTTAATTATGTTGCTTATATTGACATTGTTATACTTAAGTGAATAATGTAATAATATATTATATTTACTGGGTATATTGCAATTAAAATAAAATGTACATATTGTGACTTTTTGTTGACAGTGTTTTTATTTAATGTTAATTAAATTAATAAAAAATTGATTTAGAAAATGCTTTTAACCTAATAATTTCTTCGGCTGAATAATATATATGATAATAATATGCGTAACATGTTTTCAATATCTATTATATATATATATATATATATATATATATATATATATATATATATATATATATATATATATATATATATATTATACTAGCTTCTGCCCGCGGCTTCGCCCGCGTAAAAGATTACTTTCCTAAAGTTTTTCATCCCTTATTTTTATTTTACCTCTTAAGGATATTTTTTTTACAAAACTTTAATATCATATTTATTTATATATATCTCTAATCAATAGCCTAATAATAAGTTTCAAGCTTATGGCTTTAAAAATGTCGATACTGCCCTACAACTTTTCATACCCCTTTACAACCATTTTTTGGATTAAAAGTAGCCTATGTCCTTTATCAGGCTCTAGACTATCTGTGTACCAAATTTCATTTAGATCAGTTTAGTAGTTTTGGCGTGAAAGAGCGATAGACAGACAGAGTTACTTTCGCATTTATAATATTAGTAAGGATTATACAGAAATAGATAAGGAGCGTAGGAAGTACCTAACTAGTTTCGTTTTATGTATTAGCATGTGATCTAATTAAAAAGGACACTAGGTATATTGTGCATATTCCTTAGGAACTTTACAATAAGAATAACAATATCGACATCAACCGAATTAGCTTGCAGATACTTATTGCATCATCATCATCATTTCAGCCCACATATGTCCCACTGTTGGGCTCGAACCTCCTCCATAATGGGAGGGAAACTGACCTATTATACCACGCTGATCTGATACATGCATATTATATCCCTTAATCGTTTTTTACGATACCCACAGGTAAGAGAGGAGGTGGTGAACTGTATTCTTATTCCGTCACCACACGAAATACTTATTTAGATATTATTAATTCATCCATATCTCATCATCATCGCAGCCCATAAATTTCCCACTGTTGGGCTCGGGCCTCCTCCGTAATGGGAGGGAAATTAACCTACTATACCGCGCTGGTCATACGTGTTGGTATAGGGTTTTGTTTCGAGTTTTCCTTCTCTCGCATAGATGTTATATGCGTTTTATTTCCTTTAGTCGTCTCGTACGATCACCCACGGGCAAGATATGGGGTGTTGAATAGTATTCTTACTCCGGCACCACACGGAAAATCCATTTCTAAATAATACTAAATTAAATTTACATTTTTAGTATAAATATTTTTGTTTCGAAATTTATTTTTTTTATAGCCACGGAGAAAATGAATTCTTAGTTCAAATAGATATACGAAAATGGAAAGAAGCGTTGTTAAATTTAGATATCAAAGCACCCATACTGACGTTGCAATGTCTATAGAACAATTACGTTTAACCTTATCTATCATAATGGCAATTCAAAAAAGCAAATAATATAAATTACAGCAATTTAACAATAAACGTTGAATGTGGCTATTGCCTTGACCCAAGCAATGGGCTGGCAGGCGTGAACGGCTGCCAGGAAACATGCTCGCTCGCGCCGTACCGGTTTGTTCCTTTCATTACTAAAAACAGGACATTTAGGCAATTGTTGAACTGTAGCGATTAAAAATATTATAATCGATGGCAATAATTCGTAGTGCAGATTATATTATGGTAGGTATTTATTTTGTTTATACCTATCTTACTTTAAGAGTAAGATAAGATACATTATTCATTGTAACTGTAATAATAATAGCGTAATCTTTTTAAAAATTCTTTGTTCGAGTTTCTTTTATCAAGTAAAAGGTAACAATTTGCTTATTAGTATTTACAAGCTATTTACATTTTATTTATTTGATTATTCATTCATCATCATCATCACAGCCCATAAATGTCCCACTGTTAGGCTCGAGCCTCCTCCATAATGGGAGAGAAATTGACCTACTATACCGCGCTGGTCAGACGTGCTGGTATAGGATTTTGTTTCGTGTTTTCCTTCTCTCGCATAGATTTTACATGCGTTTTATATCCCTTAGTTGTCTCGTACGATCACCCACGGGATATGGAGTCGTGAATAGTATTCTTACTCCGTCACCACACGGAATTATTCATTACTGATATATAAACAATGTCATATATTAGTAAAATGACTTGCAGAAATGACTTATTATTGATTAAAATACCGACTTACCATGCCAGTATTAGGGTTTAATTTATTCTTAGAACAATTAAATGTTTGTAAAGTCCCTTGCAATACAAGAGTTATATCCTTAATGCTGGGTGGTGACTTTTTATAGGAAAAAAAACTGCAAATAAGAATCTTCGACCCATAATATGTATTCTCTCTTTTCCGAAGGGCATAATTAAATAAAATATCACTATAGATATATAGAAAAGTAATAATGTTTACATCCTTATGGATCTTGAATGACTTCATCATTCTACTACTCTTACCCCAATTACTTGGGGTCGATACAACATGTATTCTTCTTTCATAGTACATATTGTAAAAGCCTCTGGCAATGGTTTTATGATCGGTCGCCTGCCAGACGTCAACCCTCCTCAGAAATGCAATTGTTGACACAACGGCATCAGGTGGAGTTGGCCCAGATCGTTATAAGGCTCTTAGTCGTCTTTTACGACATCCACGAGCAAAGTAAGGGTTAGTAATAATCGTAGCCGCTACCACACAGCAATGATCTTGAACGACAATGACGCGGATAATAGTCACTATGAATCTAAACAAATATCCTTAATATTCTGCAAAGATTTAAGCATAGTATTCAAGAATAAGATATTATTAAATTATATTATTAAGGCACGTGTAGCAATACATAACGCAGTGCTTGTCCCAACATTACTGTATGGAAGCGAGAGTTGGGTATGCAGAAAAGAGTATGAAAGTAAAATTAATGCGGTCGAAATGCGATCTCTGCGGAAAATCTGTGGAGTTAGGCTGACCGACCGCATTCGTCACGACGACGTAAGAGAGCGAGTAAGTATGAAAGAGCGTATTGGTGTAAAGATGCGAAAGGGAATGCTCCGATGGTTCGGACATGTGGAAAGAATGCCGAACGAACGTCTGGTTAAATATCTTCTATACAATGCGAAAGTGGAAAGATGTAGGTACCGAGGGAGACCGAGACTAACCTACCTAGACCAGATCAGTCAGGTACTGAAGGAAGGTGGAGTCAAGAGTCTCCGAAACCGGCGAGCGTGTATGAAGAGAATTATGAATGTTGAGGAAGCGAGTGAAGTATGCAGAGATAGAGTTCTCTGGCACTCTGTTCTCTCTGCCTACCCTGCAAGGGATATGGCGTGATGATATGTATGTATGTATGTATATTATTACTGATAGTTAATAGCACAATAACAAAGAAGTTCTTTTGTAGACATTTAAAAATAATACATCTCAACACTAAGTGGGACATCATATAATAAATAAAAAGCTTTTTTACTTTAAGTACTCAGAGATATATTAGAATCGGAGCATAAATAATAAATAATTATTTTGTTATGTACATATAAAGTATATTTTCCGTGTGATAACGGAGTAAGAATACGTTTCAACACCCCCTTACTTACCCGTGGATGATTGTAAAAGACGAATAAGGAATAAAATATGCATATAGCATATTTCTAGTGAACTTCACTAGGACTATACTGTTAACAGTTTTCTGTATACAGCCGCGGGTCGGTCCGTCCGAGGTAGTACCACACCCTCGAAAATTGACTTCTGAGTAATGGCAATGTGCTATTGCGCTTCGTTCGGTGAGCAAGAAAGCCGGCAGCCCAACTGGGTGGGTTTGTATTGCTAGGCAGCGGCCTAGCTAGCCCTTAGAATAGAGGTCTATGGGCGGTAGTAACACTTACCAACAGGTGTGCTGCTAGCATATTTGCCATCATATACAATAAAAAAAAACTCGAAATAAAACCCTATATTAAGATCAACACGTCTGACCAGCGTGGTGTAGTTGTTCAATTACCCCCCTAAAGTTCGCGCTAAAGCCCAGTAGTGGGACATATATGAGCTGAGGTAATGATGATGATGATGATATAAAATGTATGAGATCTTTACTACACAAATAAATCATCTTGAGCGTATGATCATGAGCATAATACACTAAAAAATACTCGAATGATTGGTGATTTCAAAGACAGTCTAAGCTGTAAGATACCTACAAGCTCTTTTAAATTATACGTAAACATGACTGATCCTGAACTTGAACAAAATTTAAAAAAAAAATTGTTTGTTTGGCAATAGAAATACTAAAGATAATTACCTTATTTCCAATAACAAATTTAAACTTAAAAAAATAACAAACAATGTAAATAAAATAAAATATTAAGTATTTAATTTAATAATGAACAAGTTTTATATATTTTCCGTGTGATGATGGAATAAGAATAGAATTCACCACCCTCTAACTTACCCATGGGTGATTGTAAGATGACTAAGGGATATAAAATGCATATAGCATCGATTTAGGAGAGGGAAAACTTAAAACCCTATACCACACGCCTAATCAGCGTGATATAGTAGATCAATTTCCCTACTACTATGTAGGAGGCTCGAGCCCAATAGTAGGACATATATAAGTTAAAATGATGATGATGATGAAGCTACAACCGGTAAGCTAAAACTAACTGCACGTACTTTCGAATGGATGATCATCTCAGCATCAGCTGGGTTTCAAGCACTGATTCTTCCGGTAGCAACCCTGTTGGTGATTCATTGATATCACTAAGCCTCAGTAACACGTGGTGGTTATGCTAATAAATTATAGCTTATATGAAACCTTTATACGTTTAACATGGCGCTATCTGTTAAATACTTACTCAATCCAGTCAACAGATACCGCCATCTGTTAGAATCGTTTGGATATAACAGATAATTGTGACTGTCAAATAATAGACAAATAATTTAATATATTTTGCGACAATAAAATAATATTGCGACTATAAATTGAGATGGAAGCTATCCTATCTTTTAAGTTTTGTCAAACTACATATGCCGTGCAAATTTGATGAAAATCGGTTAAATACTTTAGGAGTCCGTCGCGGACAAACAACGTGACGCGTAATTTATATATATTAAGAAGATTAAGATAACCGAACTGATTGATAAGCCGAACAACATGAAAAATAAAACTTCCTATTTCAGTGAAACTTGTTTTTGTAGTTTAGCGTACAAAATACATTTACATAGAAGTATTACTATCATTATAGCAATAGTTGGTATGAGTTAATCTTAGATTAATAGCTGAAATAGATGTAAGAACAGAAACATTAAAAATATAAGTTTTTAGTAACTGTAATTTATTTCTATTGCACTTCTAAACAGATGTTAAAACCAGTTCCACTTCAGGAAACTAAGGTGCTTAATAATTGGATGGTTAATACAGACAAAAATATCTCTAAATATATTTTTATTGGGTTATTATGTCAGTTGTAAGGTCTAGAAAAACTTGAATTGACAATTATGTATTCATTTTACGGATGAGTTTTGTGCACATTGACTCAGTACGACTAAATGTCTATATAATTATGATCTGGTAAAGCGAAATCCTTCTAGCAAAGATTTAATAACTATTTAATGGATCATAGTGCTAATAGCTACTGTATGGTAGCGGCTACGAATACTACCAACCCTTACTTTGCTCGTGGATGTCGTAAAAGACGACTAAGAGCCTTATGAGGACCTGGGCCAACTCTATCTGATGCCGTTTGGTCAACAATTACATATCTCAAGGTGGGTTGACGTCTGACGACGGCAGGCGGCCGGTCATAAAACTATTGCCAATGACTTTTACAGTATGAAAGAAGAGTACTTTTTGTATCGACCCCAAATATATATATACATATATATATATAATCATAACGTGTAGCAAAATAAAGGCAACGCCAACAAAGCGTAGTATATGATAAGGGTAAATAAATGATTTAAGTACGTTTCCGGCTTAGCTGCCACATTCGTCATAACGAGTAGGGTCAACCAAACAATTAATTAATAACGGTTTAAGTCACGCCACTGCGCTTCATTGATCATGTTTTTTTCTATTTTCTATGTAATTATCATTTTAAATTATTTAATTTATCTGTCTAAATTGAAGTTTAACATGATTTCTTACCAAGAACCTGAAGACTTGAGAACATATTTAGTTTGTTGACAGGATCCTAAATATATTCAACAGTTTGGCTCTTAAAAATAACCATTAAAATTAAATCATCATCATCATCTCCCATTCATATATGTCCCATTGTTGAGCTCGAGCCTCCTACATAATCGAAGGTACAATGACCTACTATACCACGCTGGTCAAGCGTGTTGGTATAGGGTTTTGTTTCGAGTTTTCCTTCTCTCGCATAGATTTTATATGCGGTTATATCACTTAGTCGTCTTATACGATCACCCACGGGTAAGACAGGGAGTGGTGAATTGTATTCTTCTCTACCACACGGAAGAAAAAAAATATAACTACTAAACTTTGAATTTCAATTTTGATACTTTATTACTAAATACTCATCAAACGATATTAACATTTTTTTTGTCTATCTTATTTCTAATCGTACTGTAATCAGCTTTGTAGTCTAATCTATTTCTACAGAATTTCATTATACCAGGGAACGATTACTATCTGTGCACTGAAACCTCAAGGGAAAACGATATTCTAGGATTGGATCTATGGACTATCAAGATATTCAAGAGTTTCAAGACAACTAATTGCTTAGTAATTTTAACATATATGCATCTATTGCAGTTAATCATATATAAACGTATATGATTAAGTTGGTTCTACAAATCCTTTTATTTCTAGTAGAACTTTTAGATATGCAGGTTTGCTACGATGGCCACCGAAGACAAAGATCGGGTACCGGTGGTCCGCTCGCACGGTACTTGGAGGGTGGGTCTATGGCGCTGCGCGCCGCATCTTCCGTCGCCATGGACTGCTTTGGCGGAGCGCGACCACATCCATAGTCCACCGCAAGAAAAAATAAAAGTTTTCTCAAGTCAAGTCAAGTCATCTCGATTTGCCTACCACTGTAGTAACTATAGTACTTACCATTTTTCTTAGAACGATATGCATTAGAGACTTCGATATTTCCAAACACCAAAATAATGACGTATATAATTGAAATATTTATTTAACATGATATTTAAATTAAGCTAACAAATAATTATTTTACAGCACCTAAAAAAGGAATAATAAATAAAAATTGTAGTTAGATTTTGCATTTATTTTGTTTTTTTAAATATTTTAAATTCTAGTCTTAATTTTTTTTTATTTTATTTAACATTTAAAATGATTATACCGTGACACAATGGTCGTTCAAATGTAAATTTCAATGACTAAATTATATTATAATAATATAAAATGTTTTCACATCTATTTTAAATTAAAAATAAAATATACCAAAGGAAAATATTTTCAAAATATTGATTGCAACACGAACTGGTGAACAAAGTGAGTGTACAATTTTAATTTACCTAACTTATACGCAGCGTCAATGTCATGAATTAAAAACCTTTGTAGATGTCATTGTTTTATTAAATATTCTCACCCGGATATATATACCGCACTGTACTTTGTTAAAGAGCCCATGTAAAACGCAACAATTTATTTCCTTTTAAATGAAGGTTTCGTCTGAGATAACTATCTACCAGCAAATAATGAATAGATCAGTGTTATTCTAATTATGATAAAATTGTTTTACAATGTAAAATATAATCTTGTACTAGATTATCATCTAGCTATACTAGACTTTTTTTGCGGTCGGCTATGGTGTGCTCGTACCCTGTTAATTCCGTCCGGGTCGAGACTAAGAACGGCGCACGACCCCATAGACTCACCCTACATGTACCTCTCTTTGCCGTGCAGGCCACTGGAACCCGGAACTATTTTGGCCTAGGCCTAGTTAATGTGTACATATCTAAGCAATTTTTTTTTTTAATTCTGTGCAAACCTTATAATTCACCTTTTCTGAAAAGACCACAATCTTGTTACAAACCGCCTAAGTCACTTGGTGAGACGGAAGGGTGGCATGTGGCTCAATAGCCTGTCATATCACTTGTCACCGCCAACAATAGGACTGCCACCAAACCTGATTGGTTGACTTCAGCGGCACGCTCGGCATTATTTCGGATTACCAGCCCTCGCGCTACGGCGTCTTGTTGTCGTCAAAAAAAGACGTCGTTACGTGATAATTTCGCCTACCATTCAAGTGCCGGAATAAAGCCCGGCCTGAATACCTTTTCCTCGACTAGGCTGGTAATCATACTTACGTCGCACGTCACTTCAAACGTCGGCCGTAAAGTAGGTCAGTGTAGAGGATTTTCCTCTCAGATCTGCTTCGTCGCTTCCTTCTATGAGAGATGTACCTCGCGGAATTGGGCGACCACGTTTCAATTCCTGACTGACCTGACACTACAGACGCTGATTGCAGCGTGTCCACCACGCTGCCTTGTCTAAAACCTTACACATTCCAAGCATATACTCAAATGTATTTTAACGCAACTTAAGCGATAGCAGTTAGAAGTCGTTTCTCTCTTCATTACCATACAGGTAAGCTTTGAACCTACATCTACAGAAAATCCGTTCCAATAGTCTTAACAACTTAGACGAATGTCCACGTATAACCATATTTTTCACTGATATCTTCATATTTATGGAATCGTTCTACATAATCTAGGATGTTAAATACTAAATCTCAGAAATTCATCTAGAAAAGTTAACATGATGCCTACCAACTGCGCCAGTAGCAACTCCAACTCGCTAAATGAGAGGCGACCGCTCCTTGTCTGTGGCGCTGACATTGGTTGGTAATCCTGCAATCATCGCCGCTCCAAAAACTATTATACGTAACATAACACAGGACACACTTTGCTATTCTCAACTTATCACCACATAAAGATCAGCAAGGCATAGTAGATCAACTACTTTGGAAGAGACAGAACGAACTTAAAATAGAAAATAATATCATCAGCGTCGTCCTCTTGCATTTATTAATATAGACAGGATAGTCTTTCGTAAAATTTAATAACGAGTCACTAAATCTAATTCTAAGACAAACCCATTTAAAATGCATTTTTTGTGGTTCGTATTACTGACAAATATTTATAGTATATAGAAACGGAATCCACTATATCAATTATAGCCAAGACTATTATCTACTAGTATCAATTGCAAATTTAATGATTCACTAATTAAATAATGGAGTAAAAGTATTCATAATTGAGGAAGACTTACAAATGAAAACTTAATTACTATTGACGAGTGTTTGTAATGACATTTTATAGATTTATCAGAGTACCTATTAATAAAACAACGTATTGTGTGGGTCTCATACCTTGAATGTAAGGTCTTATAATACGTCAATTAATTAGAAATAGAGCAGTTAGCCAATATTAAAATATGGACGATGTTCTTCACGACGTGGACTGAATAATTCTAGACAGAGAACGTATTATTATTTATACCGCTAGCCAGATTTGTGATATGTGATGTAATTTATAACATGGTTCTTTAAACGCAATAGAATATAATTATGATTTAGCTACTATAGTTTCGTTAGCGTAGCTTAGTTTCATTATTATTATTGTAATTCTAAACACATATGTCGTCTACTTTATTTTAAGACTAGCTTCTGCCCGCGGCTTCGCCTGCTTAAAAGGTTACTTTTCTAATGTTTTTCATCCCCTATTTTTACTTTACACCTTTAGGGTAATTTTTTTTACGAAATTTTAATGTCATATTTATTTATATCTATCAATAGCCTAAAAATAAGTTTCAAGCTTTAAAACTGACGATAATTACTTCCAATTTTCATCCCCCTTTACAACTCCTTTTTTGCATTAAAAAGTAGCCTATGTCTTTTATCATGCTCTAGACTATCTGTGTACCAAATTTTATTTAGATTGGTTCAGTAGTTTTACGTGTGAAGGAGCGACAGACAGACAGAGTTACTTTCGCATTTATAATATTAGTAAGGATAACCATGTATATTATTTTGAACATAATTTTAAACATAGTTGTTGCGCCAATGGTTCTACTAACAATTTACTATGTAATTACTAAAGTTATCCTGATTTACAGATAGTTCTGGTTACTTCTCAGCACCCAAGTATTGCAACGTATTACGCAAATTTTACGCCAATAGCTCAAACGTCATAACCCAGTGTGGACATTACTATCCGAGCCTATATAAATTATCTATTTCATGGTGACGAATGAACGATAGCAGTTCAAATAGCATTTCTTATGGGCTTTAAATTAATGCTTCTCCCACAATATAAGAGACTCGTGTCTAATTTTACGACTTTACAGAAAACTGACCTAAACCTAGGCCTAAACAGAAGAATAAGAGAGGAGTAAAAATATAGATTTTCGTGCTTCTTAGTCAAGTGTTTCACAGTATCAACCAAATTAGAGACTGCAGCTGAACTGTGTGATTTAAACGCCCCAGCTAGGCTTGATTTTACTACTAGTATGGATCTCACTATTTCAGAATTCAATTGATATATTTCTACAACTGAGCATGCATATAACATGCCATTGCATAAACGCACAAAACAAACGTCCACCATAAGGTAGACAAATAGCTGCAGATATAATAAAACCTTGAAAAAATCGGTGTTGGCTGACATTTATACGTATTCTGATAAATTATCTACAATTATACGAAGAGTTTGCTTACTAAGAACATTCTCATTATAAGTCTAGCCCAAACCCAAGACTTCTGTAAAGAAACGTGATAGAAAATGAGTGATATTCAAATGTTATACCAATATTTATTAACATCTACGTCTGTCGACATTCTGATTTAGTACCCACAAATATCTAAGATAAGCTTTTTTCTTTTTTTTTGACCGCAGGCTACGGGGTCGTCAAACCTCGTTAATCCGTATGTAAAGTAAGTGTATAAGTCTTATACACAATCAAAGTTAAGGAATCGGTACTGATGGGCAGCCTAATTGGTGATGGCAGATATACAAAAAGTTATGGTGATGTACGCCACTCCACTATTTAAAATGGTTTGATTAATAGCCAGGTATAACACGATAACAAATAATAAAGGCTCGGTACTAAAATAATATACATTGTCCTAGAAACGTTGTAAATCTAACAATATCTTAAGTTTAAGTCACATAAAGTAACCGAGTTAAATTTGCCTTGCGAACTTTTTATTTGAAGGTTGTTTAAATATTTCCTGATCTGCCGACACCAATGTCAATTATTGCGCCAGAAAGCACTCTCTGGAACTGCGGTGGTCTTCGAATTGAAGGTCATTTATTATAGTCCAATCACTGTTCCTGCAAACCTTAGATCGGTCACGTAGGCCGCTAAACCTATCGGAAATATACGAAAACAATGATTGACAGTACTTCTTACGAGCGCTGCTTGCGTGACTTTGTTACACCATGTATAATTTGCAATGCGTAATAACTTCTAAGATAGACAATGACTTCTAAGTGTATATAGTAAACATTAGAGTAAACAATAAGATTATCGTGATCTGGGTGAAGTATAAACTATATTAAAATACGTAATATGGTGAAGTATAAACTATATTAAAGCGCAATAGACCGTTACAATAAGATTTCTTAAAACTAATTAATTTATATATTAAAACCAACTGCGTGCATCTATAGCTTTACAAAATTATGTGAGTTTTAATTCTGCATTTTTTGTTACAGTCAATATAGTTTCCAAGAATATCCTTATTACTATGGTATGGGTCCAAGAACATCTTTATTTTGTAGTGGATACAAGAATATCCTTATTACTGTTGTATGGGTCCAAGAACATTCTTATTAATTTTGTAGTGGGTACAAAAATATCCTTATTACTGTGGTGATTAAAGATCGTTTGCTATTTAATTATGTCTACATAAAGAATATATTTATTTTCCAATAAAATTCTAACTGTTAATCAATAACTATTAACAAAAATTACTATTCCACAACATTATAAATGGACCTTATTCACACAATTTATTCACCAAGCATTACTTAAAATACATTGTTCTTCTTATGACTATCTTTACCTCTAAGTTAGAAGAAGCTAATATATATATATATATATATATATATATACATATATATCATCATCATTCTCCTACTCTTATTACTTGGGGTCGATATATGTACTCTTCTTGGATAGTACATATTGTAAAAGTCATTGGCAATAGTTTTTGACCGGCCACGTGCCAGACGTCAGACGTCAACCTTTATTGGGAATGTAATGTAATTGTTGACCAAAAGATATCAGGTGGAGTTGGCTCAGGTCGTTATTAACCTCTTAGTCGTCTTTTACGACATCCACGAGCAAAGTAAGAGAATGGAGCAACTGGTCAGAAGGGTGGTAGGTAAAGGTGGTAGAAATACATAACAAAAATTTCAAGGGAAAATGTCGATTCATTAATGAATTAGAGCCATTAATAATTTTCAATTTTTTCATCGCGTTGTCTTTAAAACTGAACGAATTGTACCAAATGATAAATAACTTGCTACACACTCATACTTTCTTAAATATTCATTAGAACCTAAATAAATCAATGATTACGTTTGCTACAGAATGACAAGCGTCGCATTTACAGACAGCTGATGAGTCAATGACCTTGACATTCTCCGTTCATATTTTTGTTATGTGTTCCTACCATCATTAACTGCCACCCTGCTCCATTCTCTGTTACACTTGGTATATATACAGGGTGGAAGTGGACCGCTTCCGAAAACAAAGACAGGTGACCCTACTAGTTCTACTTGTAATGATAGGCTAGAAAAAAAAATCGATTCGGATGAAAAACTTTATACACGCTCGCCGGTTTCGGAGACTCTTGACTCCACCTTCTTTCAGCACGTGACCAATCTGGTCTAGGTAGGTGAGTCTCGGTCTCCCCCGGTACCTTCATCCTTCCACTTTCGCATTGTATATCTTCTTAACTAGACGTTCGTTCGGCATTCTTTCCACATGTCCGAACCATCGGAGCATTCCCTTTCACATCTTTACACCAATACTCTCTTTCATACCTACTCGCTCTCTTACATCGTCGTTGCGAATGCGGTCGGTCAGCCTAACTCCACAGATTTTCCGTAGAGATCGCATTTCGACCGCATTAATTTTGCTTTCATGCTCTTTTCTGCATACCCAACTCTCGCTTCCATATAGTAAAGTTGGGACAAGCACAGCGTTATCTATTGCTACACGTGCCTTCTGGCTGAGGTGGTGGCTACCGAGAAGTTGTCCCAACGCTCCGTTCACTCTATTTCCCGCATTCACTCTTCGCTCTATATCAGTGGTGTACCTTCCATCTCGGCTAAAACCACATCCAAGATGTACAAATTCATCCACTTGCTCTAGTACATCGTTACCTATTTTTACTCTTACATCTGTTCTGGCTTCATCTCTTTCAAAGACTATTATTTTGGTTTTGCTCACATTCACGCGTAGACCCCTTTTCTTAAAATATTCTGTCATTGTGTCGACTAGGTTCTGCAGGTCAGTTGCTGAGTGTGCCAGCAGCCTATATATATATATATATATACATACATGAGCACTACTTACAAACCATTATAACATGGCTCCATCATTAGCCGTCACTATAATTATTATTTAGTTTCTTTTTAATGTAGCGTTTCAACTATATTACAATAATAAATAATCAAAGGTATAACTTAACTCTTGTTATTACGGTTCTTTATAATGTTTTATATTGAGTTCCGTGTATTATTCAATATCTTGTAAAACACCTGGTACTATGAGTACTACAGCTGTTATGATTATTTTTCATAATAAGATGCGATAAGGTTTCCGTCTTGTCTACTTATGTATTGATTTATTACAAATTCAATGTCATTGACAATCGTAGCAGATTTTACCTAAGATATATTTGTATAATTATATTTGTTATGCTTTATTTTTAATGTATCTCAACGCTTCCCATGCTATAAATGACTAAGCATAAGTAATAGCTACGAATTTTTTGAAGGGGCTTTGATTTATGGGAAAAAAAGTAGCCCATATTCGCGTATCAAAAAAACAGGTGGTCATTATAGAAAAGGAATGAGAGGAAGTTTTATTTCGTTGCCAACTGATAGAGTAGCATTAATATGAGTAACATGTTATTATTAGCTTGTAGTCGTAACGTAATGCGTAGTCGAACGTAGTCAAATTTGTAATTAATTTCTTTTGCTCACCAAAACTTGACGAGAATAGTTAACAAATGTAGCGAGCAAAGATATAATCGCACTAAGCCTGTTCTTAAAATAGCCAACCGAATGATTACTCATTACGTGTTATACTTTATTTTCAATTATAGTTTATCATAAATTAATTATCAGGAACTAGTAACCGGACTTTAACTAAACTGTTTTCTTGTTATGGAAACTTTGTGCCTAAGCATTGCCTTTAAAGTATCCTGTTAGTGATTTAGATTTCTATTAATATTATTGGTTTGAATTCTATAAATAACATTAAATGAAGTAGTTTTTATATGGTTTTTAGCTTTATCTTCTATAATACAAAATATTTCAACAAGTTTCTTTAAAATCTTGTTGAAATAATTTCTGTTTATTGGATTTGGACTTCCTCGCAAGGAAGGATAATGGTATATTCCACACCCTTTGTACTCTTAGCCAGATTTTATCACTGCCATGAGAAATAAATAGGTTGCAAAACCTTATATTCTTAACCCATTCTACTTTTTTATATCTTTAATGCTTTTCTCTAATTGCATGCTAAACTAACATAATTGTGCCAGCGGAAATGTTTGGCCTAAGTATTTATTTTGGGTTTACTTCACTCTCAAGCGGGGCAATATTGGTGATATAATGTAATCTTAGTATATGTATATTTTGTGTATTCTTAGTAATGTATTCTAAATATTGGTGATGTAATGTGACTGACTGCACAGATGGCGTAGTGGTTAAGATACCGACCTTCCGTGCCAGTGCCGTGGGTTCGATTCCCACGCAGGACATTACTTTGTGTGATCCACAAAGTGTTGTTCTGAGTCTGGGTGTAATTTGTCTGCGTTAATTGCATGTTTGTAAAGTCCCCCGCAATACAAGGTTTATTTCCTTAGTGCAGGGTGGTCTTTAAAAAAAAAAAAAAATGTAATCTTAGTATATGTATATTATGTGTATAGTATATTATGTGTATTCTTAGTAATGTATTCTAAATATTGGTGATATAATGTAATCTTAGTATATGTATATTATGTGTATAGTATATTATGTGTATTCTTAGTAATGTATTCTAAATATTGGTGATATAATGTAATCTTAGTATATGTATATTATGTGTATAGTATATTATGTGTATTCTTAGTAATGTATTCTAAATATTGGTGATATAATGTAATCTTAGTATATGTATATTATGTGTATAGTATATTATGTGTATTCTTAGTAATATATTCTAAATATTGGTGATATAATGACACTTAAAAAAGACATTTTAGAATCCTATCTGAGCGGTAAGTATAAAAATTTTACTAAAAAATATGTTTAAAGAATAATACAAGCCTGTAGAGTTTTTTACTTAATCTTCTCAGTGGCAACCGCTTTTTAAATCTGGTGGTAAATTATTGGATTAATATGATTCTATCTTATATTAATGTCAATACTGAGTGCCGACGCATGGCTTATATATAATGGTTATGAGATCGATCGTCATTCCCTCCAGCACCCCAGACAGAATGGTCGAGGAGCCTTCCACCAAAATGGGCTTTAACATATTAAATAATTTCAAGCTAAATATCTTCAGTTTCATAATACAATAATAATATATCAAGTGACATTAAATTCGTAATTATTACGTTTATTATTAATAATTAATTCATAATTTTAGATGGAGTAGAACTCTTAATATATTATTAAGTGTAATTTAATTCTTAATATATAATTAAGTATAATTTGAATAATTCATGTTGAGTCACTTACATTTAATATAAGATAATTATTGGCTAAATAATTAAATGTTTAATACATTTCACGGTTGTGTAAGCTATTGTCATAATTGACACTGTGCTATTGTCTACCTCATGCGAGTTTACCAAATAGAAGAGCTTGAATTATCCTAATAGAGCAATGGCGTAACTAACATTAAATGCATTAGGTAGCTATAAATAAAATACAATACCATTAATTTATTTTGTTTTCATACGAGTACTATTAGAAAACTGGCTTTTAAATTAAAGTATAAGAGAATTCAGGTCAGGTCAATAATGAAATCATTCAGTTTTCATACTCCATCATTGTAATTTTTATATCCAAAAGCCTCTTTAAATTCAAGAGGCATAGTAAGTTTTTTTTAGCATGATCACTTTTCATCTCCATCTATAAAATAAATCAGTATCTAATAGTAGAATTAAATTCTAATGAACCTAAGAGGCAAAAGCTAAAAAAATTATAGTAAATATAATAACGTAATAATAATAATTTAGAGTGAAAAGTGCAAGATATCTATCTATATATATATATATATATATATATATATATATATATATATATATATATATATATATATATATATATATATATATATATATATATATATATATATATATATATATATCAAAGTTATTTTTCTTTCTCAATATATTCGCCCTTAACCCTAATATACTTCTTACATCGTTCAATTAATTTATTTATACCATCAAAAAAAAAATATTTCTCTTTGTCGTCAAAATAGGCTGAAATTGCGTTCTTCACCTCATTATCAGACAAAAATTTCTTCTGCTAAGTCTGGACTGTAGGAACGATGTTCCAACATTTGGAAGCCCACTTTTTGTATGGCAGCCATTCGAACTTGCGCCTTGTGCACGGGTGCATTGTCTTGTAAAAGCAGCACCGTTTTGGTCAATTTGCCTCGCCTCTTCTCCTTCACAGCATCTCGCAAGTGCTCTAGCAGTGCAGCGTAGTACTCTCCGGTTATATTGACACCCTTTTCCTGCTTTGACTCTTGCTCATAATGTTGAACCCAAGTTTCATCCCCAGTCACAATACGCCCCAAAATGGCTTATTTGTCCTCAGCACAGAGGTCCAAAAACTCTCAACAACACGCAACTCGTCGCTGCTTCTGCGTAGTGTCGTAGTTTTCTTCCGGTTTAACTTGTTTGACCGATGATAGCTCAATGAATAATAACTCGATTTTTATAAAGTTTGGTATTTATACTCATAAGTAGTCCCGCAATTAGTGCAGGTAAAAGAATAATATAAAAGACGTGTTGGTATACGGTTTTGTTTCGAGTTTTCCTTCTCTAGCATAGATGTTATATGCGTTTTACATCCCTTAGTCGTCTCGTACGATCACCCACATAAAATATGGGGTGGTGAATTGTATTTTTACTCCGTCAACACACGTTATTCGCTTACTTCTAGTTAATATATATCTGTATAGAATAAAAATAAAGAAGGCTTTCTTTTAGCTGTCAAGTTATGTTGTCCCTGGACCCGGTCTGGATTTGTGAGATAGCAACATAGCATGGTACCTCATAACTTATGTTTACTGATGGCCTTTCAAGAAAACCACTAATAAAAACACATAGAGCAAAAACTTCACACTTATTTCGTTCATTCCATACTAGCTGTATAATTTTGCATAAAATTAAATTCTGTTTTAACACCTGTCTGCCCGTGGTATTGTTAATAATATCAATATTAATAATATCATCCATAATACATTAATTAAAAGTGTTATTATCACAGCAGTTGTCATGACATGCATGATTGTTATTAGTGCACCTTTGTTGTTAAATTTTGACCTCTCTTTTTTTAGATATTACTAGATTTACCTATTTAGATTTTAGATATTACCGTTGTCTAAAACCTTTAACGTCGCCCATAACCTTTCTTGAATAACAGTATATATATATATATATATACATATATATTTTTTATTTTTTTTTATCTCTTATGGTGGCAAACGAGCAAACAGCACACCTGATGGTAAGGGTCACTGCCGCCCATGGACCCTTTGCAATATTAAGGGTATAGCTTAGGCCGCTGCGTACTGTTATTCGGGTTCTCGTAAATTGGTTTTTAAAAAAAGGTTTTTAACTGTCACAAACACTTTTAATTGAATGTAAAATTAGTACAATTATTAAAATGATTTTTAATGATAAATCGACCAGCGTGAAAGGGTTCTGTAAACGGACTGAGAATGTGTGGGATGCGCGGGAGACGAGAGCCTAGAAATGCTGACATGGCAGAAAAGAGGAAAGCTAAGAGATACAGGGAAGAGCTATAGTTACAACAGTACCAATAAAATACCCAAACCTACCCAATTGGGCTTCCGGCTCTCTCGCTTACTGAACGAAGTGCAATAACACATTACCATTACTCAGACGTCGGTCTTTTGCGAGAATGTGGTACTACCTTGAACGGACCGGCCCGCGGCTGCAGAAAGAGAACTGTCAACAGCAGGGTCCTACCACTCAATGTATTTGCCTACTTATTGTAATAATTATTACTCCCGAGATTAGTGCATTCAAACAAAAATAAAAGCAAGCTTTTGTAGCTTTATAATAATAATTATATAACTAGTGGAATCATCATCATCATTTCAGCCCATCGCCGTCCACTGTTGGACGTAGGCCTTCCTCATGGTACGCCACAGAGTGCGGTCCTGTGCCGTTTGCATCCATCAACGCCCAGCAACTTTCACTAGATCGTCTGTCCACCTAGTGGGGTGGCGTCCTACACTGCGTCGTCCGGCACCTGGTCGCTACTCTAGAATTTTTTTTTCCAGCGGTTGTCGGTTCTTCGAGCGATGTGGTCAGCCCATTTCCACTTCAGCGTGCTAATTCTTCGTGCTATGTCGGTTACACCCGTTCTTCTGCGGATTTCCGTATTACGGATTCTATCACGCAGAGAAATCCCGAGCCTAGCTCGCTCCATTGCACGCTGAGCGACTTTGAGCTTGGTTATGAGGCCTACATTTAGGGACCACGTTTCCATGCCGTAAGTCATTACTGGTAACACACACTGGTTGTAGACCTGTGTTTTCAGACACTGAGGTATGTTGGACTATAACTAGTAGAATAATTATGATATATTAAAGCTATATTAATATATATATTATATGCTATATTATATGCCGTTTTAATTAAATTTACCTTACTAGCTATTATATATAGTAAAATATAGAACATTATACTGGTATTTGTTTTTGTTTGATCTTATTCATAAAAAGCCGGTACTTTTATTTACTAGTGGTTCCACCGGTTACTACAACGAAAGTACTAATATTTCTATACTTTCGTTGGTAGTTTAAAAATACTAATGTCAGTAACTACAAGTTCAATATCACATATTGCTTTAGGAAAATATATCTTTGAGACGCGAGTGCCTGATGTCACCCCAGCCGGGGTTGGACAGAGAGAAGTCCATCGCATGAGAGAGACGCTCCAGCATTATTATTGTTGACGCGTCGCCATGGAGATAGTGCCTGATTGAGTCACCCGTCGAGCGGGCCATCGAAACCAAGGAATGGGTAGTGATAATCAGTCTAAATAGTAATACGAAGATAATACGACAAATTAAGAATTTTTAAGATTAAGAATTTTTGCTCCAAAAGGTTTGGGTTTCGGTCTTGTGAAAGGGCTATATTTTTTATGAAACATATTATATAGACTAGAAAATAAAGGTTGTACTCGATTTAATTACTCATTTCTCCATCCTTACTAATATTATAAATGCGAAAGTAACTCAGTCTGCCTGTCTGTCTGTCACTTTCTCACGCCAAAACTACTGAACCGATCTGAATGAAATTTGGTACACAGATAGTCTAGAGCCTGATAAAGGACATAGGCTGCTTTTTAATGCAAAAAAAGGTGGTAAAGGGGGATGAAAAGTTGTAAGGAAGTATCGTCATTTTTAAAGCCAGAAGCTTGAAACTAATTTTTAGACCATTGATTAGATATAAATAAATATGACATTAACAATTATATATTATATTATATATATATATATATATCATCATCATCATCTTGCTCTTATCCCAATTACTTGGGGTCGACGCAATATGTCATCTTTTTCCATACGATCCTATCAGACGTCATCTCTGCCATCACTCCTAAACTATTCATGTCATGCCTCACGCAGTCCATCCATCTTTTCTTTGGTCTTCCTTTACCCCTTAAGCCTTCAACATTTATACCTAAAACTTTTCTCACAACATTACTTTCATCCCGCCTTTTCACATGTCCATACCATGTCAGCCGTTCACTCCTTAACTTTTCCGTCACTGGCGCAACTTTCAAACTTCCTCTAATGTATTTATTTCTTACTTTATCCATTCTTGTCACACCACACATCCATCTCAACATTCGCATCTCCGCTACATGCTGATCCATACATATATATATATATATATATACCATATATAAAAATAGGGGATGAAAAACTTAAGGAAAGTAACCTTTTACGCGGGCAAAGCCGCGGGCAGAAGCTAGTTCTCTATAAACGGTATAAGGTTTGCATTTTGCGTGACCGAATCATATTAATTTTTTTTTTGCCTAAAATAAAAATTAATCTTAGAACAAATTTTAAATATTTGTTCGACTTTTCCTCATAGCCTTATATTATTTTTATTTTACTATTCTAGTAGGTATATACATTTACTCATTCAAATATCTAGAAAATATAACAATATTTTAAAACGGTTCCTATTTTCAGACTGCAAACATGTTGTAATATTCCGCGTTTAGTATTTTTCATCTGCTATAAATAGACAACAATTAAATATAGTCTCGTTAACATATTTGTTGCGCAATAAATAATACAGTAAGTACTGGAGTTCCTAGTACTTACTGTATCTTTTGTACTTACTGTACACAATACGAATACTTACTGTATTTTTTCATTTCCTGTATTGGAAATATTTATATCTTTACGGTAGTTATAATTTTATTTTTGGAATAACAGTAAAATAATTATTAATTTAAAAAAATAACATATACGCAGGTACAGTATTAAATTGGATGCTCAGGTACTTGCATTGCAGTAGCCGCTGCGTGACTGCTACTTGCAATGCATTCACAAAGCCTTGCAGAAGGTCTATTATACTAGTGATGAGTACATAATTTATTTGCTTATGAATTAAGATTCAGTTACAATTGTGCTGTTTTTAAATAAACATTTAAGCAGCGTAATTAAAACCAGAATGTCATACTTAATCTTTTATGATTAATCTTGATACAATTAGTTTTATTGTCATTATTAAAGTCAAGTGGATTGAGTGCCAAGGTCGGCAGTGAGGTTATTTAAATATTTGACGTTACGTCTAGTTAATTAAATTATTGTTATAAAATAACAAAATGATTGGATTTAATTGCGGCAGTCAAGCAATCTGCTGGGATCCGCCGAACCGTGGACAGGCCTTTCGATTTCACCATTATTTCGCGAGGATGTCCGTTCCTTTTAATTTTAACTAGATTGTATTCTTTATAATAATTACTATATTTTAAATAATAGTTACAAACATAAGTTTATATTTTACAGTAGTTTTATTTTTAGTATGTAATATTCATTCAGGGTTGTAAGTGGTATTTTTATTTTTCTATCGCAGAGAATTAATCGTGTGAATTTTAAAGAAACAAAAGAGTTTGTTTATAATCAAAAGCATGTGTTTATTAGAATATTTGACGTGCTGATTATTGATGTCTCTATAGACGTGTTTGCTTGCACCAAAACTACCATTATCCAAATCTAAATTACAAATAGGATCGAAATCTACATATATCTATCTATCTACACATTAAAGCACCTAAATGTACAATATTTTTTTTGGAGTTTATTCCTTGGCTACTAAGGCCTTTAAGCCAAATCTTAGTATATAAATTAACTTCTTTTAAAGTCATTGTCCGTCAGTAAGTCAAATCGTCACCTTCAACAGAGCCATGGCTACACTGTTAAAGGTATCTTTTGGGATTTTTTGTGGAAAACGGAACCATATGTAAGGCACTGTTATATCATAATTACTTAACCTAAGCACTTCCTACGTATCAAATTGCATAAAATGCAATCAATATTACTTAATATAACATTTTTTTTTTGTTTTGGGACTAATCCCACCACACATTCCCACCATTGTAACTCCTGTAAGCCAGGATCCACAATGATCACTATAAATGACACCGAGGTTTGACCCTCAGGCAGTCCCGGGAAATGATTTTAATTGTCTTGGGACCCGCAACAAATTTAATTAGAAAAGTTAAAGAGGAGGAGTTGGAAAAGAGTGATTCCACTTCCCTCCCGGGCAAAGCGGGAGACAGAAAGCAATATTGACTAGTCAGCCAATAAGTAAAGGGTTGTACAGCTACGATAAGCGCAGCAGTACGGCACCACGGATACGGGATAACTTAACGGGGCCTATATGTGAGCCTTAAGATTGGTTGCAGTAGTAGGTATGGCAGAAACGCCTAAACGCACGGAAATTTTCTCGAGTTGCTACAAGATCCGTATAGTATACTACTCCAGATGTTACTTGCAAACTGTCTAACATAAGGTCACGCTCGTTACGCCAGAGATCGCACTCCCAGAGAATGTGATGTTCTGATTGTTCATACTCGCGGTTATTTGTAGAATATTGACATAGTGGTGAAGGTACGAGTTTAAAAGAAAATAATTTACTTTTAAAGTTGCCATGGCCAGTCAGAAATTGGGCTACAAAATGGTCAACCTCCAGCCACACTCTCTCTAGGCGCTCGCGGACGCATGGGAAAAATAGATAGATTAATATAACATGTTAAAACACAATATTACTTAATATAACATGTCAATATCTTATATTGAATATAACACAAGAGCACCACATGACACTTTTCCTTTCCCGCTAAAACTAATGTACAATAAAATGTATAATTTAAAATTATTATTATTATTAAATAATAATAATTTTCCGGGTGGTGACAGAGTAGGAATACAATTCACCACCCTCTATCTTATTACCCGTGGGTGATCGTAAAAGTGGCTTCCCGTGTGGCGACGGGATAGAATACAAGTGTCGCCACCCCTTGCTTGCCCGTGGGAGTCGTAAAAATCGGCTAAGGGTCCACCAGGAGAGAGGGCAGCAGCTCTCTCCTGGGATACGTATAACACCACACTGCGATCGCCAACCCGCCTGCCAAGCGTGGCGATTATGGCTCAAAACCCCTAATGATAAGCACAAATAAAAAAACGGCCCCCAGTCACGGCAGCTCCACTATCCTACGGGCTCATTGTGGTAGCGGGCCTGGTAGCGATGGAGTAGGGGGTGCTAAGAATCCCCGGCAGCGATCCGGCTACCAATCAAAACGACCCTTGGCCCTGGTAACACACAACATTCGGACACTCAGGACCGACGAAAGGGTCATCGAGCTGGAAGAGGAATTGAGCAAAATCCGCTGGGACATTGTAGGATTATCAGAAGTGCGAAGAGAGGGCGAGGGCACGATAATCCTCCGGTCTGGAAACTTGCTCTTCTACCGGGAGGGAGATCACCCGTCCCAAGGCGGTATAGGGTTTATCGTTCGCAAGTCTCTTGTAGGCAACGTGGAGAGGATCGAGAGTGTGTCGACAAGGGTAGCGTACCTTATACTCAGAATTACCAAACGGTATTCGTTGAAGGTCATACAGGTATACGCACCGACCTCGGCATACTCCGACGACGAGGTGGAGGCCTTCTACGAGGATATCTCGAAAGCCATACACGCGTCCAAAACCCACTTCACGGTGGTTATGGGAGACTTTAACGCGAAACTAGGCAAAAGGAGTGATGATGAGTTGAGAGTGGGGAAACATGGATATGGACAGAGAAACCAGAGGGGCCAGAAACTGGCTGAATTTCTGGAGAAGGAAAGCCTCTTTATGATGAATTCCTTCTTCAGAAAGCAGCCACAAAGGAAATGGACCTGGATTAGCCCCGATGGTTCAACAAAAAACGAGATAGACTTCATCTTGTCGGACAAACGACATATATTTAATGATGTCTCAGTGATCAGCAGGATTAAAACTGGGAGCGATCACCGAATAGTACGAGGCTCATTAAATATCCATACGAAAATCGAACGGTCACGCTTGATGAAGTCTACCCTCCGACCTACACCTGTCCAATACCAGAACCTCGAAAGCTTTCAACTCGAACTACACAATCGCTTCCAATGTCTAGACGAGTGCGAATCTCCGAACGATATGAACAACAGGTTCGTGGAAACTGTCCACGCGGTTGGGTCGAAGTTTTTCAAGGCTCACCGCGCCAATAGACCTAAAAAACTTTCTGACCAGACTCTCAGGCTCATGGAGCGGAGAAAAGAAATGACAGTACAGTCTTCAGCCGATTGGTCCGAACACAGGCAGCTTAATAGGCAGATCTCCAGGTCTGTGCGTCGCGATATTCGCCAATTTAATACGCTCCGTGTTAAAGAAGCGATAGAGCGGAATCGTGGCTCAAAAGTGTTCGCACAAGATCTGTCTATTGGGCAAAGCCAATTGACTAAGCTGAAGACCGATGACGGCATTGTCATTTCATCCCAGGGTGAGATCTTGGGAGAGGTCGAAAGGTTCTATGGACAGTTATATAAATCATCCCGAAGTCCTGTTGTCGGCTTGGTCCAAGATCCCAGATCCAAGCTAACTCGGCACTATACCGAAGAAATCCCGGACATTAGCTTGTGCGAGATCAGAATGGCTCTCGAACAACTACGAAACGGTAAGGCACCGGGAGATGACGGAATTACGGCAGAGCTACTGAAGGCAGGCGGTAAGCCGGTCTTAAAAGCCCTTCAAAAGCTATTTAATTCCGTTATCCTCGGGGGCGACGTTCCAGAGTCGTGGACCGGGAGTGTGGTGGTGCTGTTCTTCAAGAAGGGCGACAAAGCTCTTCTAAAGAACTACAGACCCATCTCACTCTTGAGCCACGTCTACAAGTTGTTTTCGAGGGTCATTACCAATCGACTCACGTGCAAGCTTGATGACTTCCAGCCGCCCGAACAAGCTGGCTTCCGAAAAGGCTATAGCACCATAGACCATATTCTCACGCTTCGGCAGATTATCCAGAAGACCGAGGAGTACAATCGGCCTCTGTGTATAGCGTTTGTGGACTATGAGAAAGCCTTTGATTCAGTCGAAACTTGGGCGGTGCTGCAGTCCCTTCAGCGGTGCCAAATCGACCATCGTTATATAGAAGTGCTGAAGTGTTTGTATAGGAACGCCACAATGTCAGTCCGTATCCGGGATAAGAGTACGAAACCGATCCAGTTGCAGAAAGGCGTGAGACAGGGAGATGTCATCTCTCCGAAACTGTTCACCACTGCACTGGAAGATGTCTTCAAGCTCTTAGACTGGACCGGACTAGGTATTAACATTAACGGCGAATACATCACTCACCTTCGATTTGCAGACGATATCGTCGTTATGGCAGAATCCATGGAGGACCTTGGCACCATGCTCAACGATCTCAGCAGGGTATCCCAACTGGTGGGGTTACGAATGAACATGGACAAGACGAAAGTCATGTCAAATGCCCATGTCATTCCTGTACCGGTCCTAGTTGGCAATGCGATTCTCGAAATTGTCGATCATTATGTTTACCTTGGACAAACAGTCCAGTTAGGTAGATCCAATTTCGAGAAAGAGGTCAGCCGACGAATCCAACTCGGTTGGGCAGCGTTCGGGAAACTTAAGAGGATCTTCTCGTCCAACATACCTCAGTGTCTGAAAACACAGGTCTACAACCAGTGTGTGTTACCAGTGATGACTTACGGCACGGAAACGTGGTCCCTAAATGTAGGCCTCATAACCAAGCTCAAAGTCGCTCAGCGTGCTATGGAGCGAGCTATGCTCGGGATTTCTCTGCGTGATAGAATCCGTAATACGGAAATCCGCAGAAGAACGGGTGTAACCGACATAGCACGAAGAATTAGCACGCTGAAGTGGCAATGGGCTGGCCACATCGCTCGAAGAACCGACAACCGCTGGGGAAAAAAGGTTCTAGAGTGGCGACCACGTACTGGACGACGCAGTGTAGGACGCCCCCCCACTAGGTGGACAGACGATCTAGTTAAAATTGCTGGGCGTCGATGGATGCAGACGGCACAGAACCGCATTCTGTGGCATACCATGAGGGAGGCCTATGTCCAGCAGTGGACGGCGATGGGCTGAAATGATGATGATGAATGATGATGATCGTAAAAGCCGAGTAAGGGATATAAAATGTATATAACATCTATTCAAGAGAAAGAAAACTCGAAACCGAACACTATACCAACACGTCTGACCAGCGTGGTATAGTAGGTCAATTTCCCTCACATTATGGAGGGGGCTCGAGTCCAACAGTGGGACATAAATATGAGTTGAGATGAGATAAAATGAATAATAATAATAAACTATCATTTAAGACAAAGTTCATATTATAATTAAGGTATGCAATTCATTACTTATCCTAAAAGTGCTTTGTTCTTTATTTATAGACTACGTTATATTATAACTAAATGAGACGCCGATATTCTGGATATAAAGTGTATATTTTGTACATCTATTTAATTAGCAAATATTGCTGTGTGGTGTCAGCTACGAATACTATCAAACATTAGATTACTCGCAGTCATCGTAATTTACATTGATCTGGGCCAACTTGTTAATAATTACGTTCCCATGAACGATTGTCGGAATAATGCCATAATCGCAAAGCTGTGACAAACCAATTCGCATCCACAGTTGATATAATAGATTTCACATGAGAGGAGGATTCAAAATAAATTCATTTTGCACTGCATCAATAAAAATGATGGATTGCATATCTACTTGGTAATAAGAATCCTAATGGTAAAATGAGATAATATTATCATTTAATGTGATTGGTAAACCATCCAAACCAACGGAAGGTGGAGTCAAGAGTCAAGAGTCTCCGAAACCAGCGAGCGTGTATGAAGAGAATTATGAATGTTGAGGAAGCGAGTGAGGTATACAGAGATAGAGTTCTCTGGCACTCCGTTCTCTCTGCCTACCCTGCAAGGGATATGACGTGATGATATGTATGTATGTATGTATGTAAACCATCAAGGAATGAATCAATACTTTTCGTTATCAATCCTTACTTATATTATAAATGCGAAAGTAACTCTGTCTGTCTGTCTGCCTCTCTTTCACGCCAAAACTACTGAACTGATCTAAATGAAATGTGGTCCACAGATAGTCTAAAGCCTGACAAAGGCCATAGGCTACTTTTTAATGCAAAAAAACAAAAAAACTTTTCATCACCCTTTACAATCCGTAAAAAGGGATGAAAAGTTGTAAGGAAGTATCGTCATTTTTAAAGCCAGAAGCTTGAAACTTATTTTTAGGCTATTGATTAGATATAAATAAATATGTTGTAAAAATTTACCCTGAAGGGGTAAATAAAAATAGGGGATGAAAAACTTTAGGAAAGTAACCTTTTACGCGGGCGAAGCCGTGGGCAGAAGCTCATATATAAATAACATATTTCTAAATATTAAAATGTATTAGAAACATACAAAATATTCCTTTCAGTAAAGTCGTTTTTTCGTTCTTCCTAATGAATCAAAACTTTAAAACGACTTATTTAAAACAGTAATAAATGAATAAAAGAAAAGGATATAACTACTCGCATAATCTGAGTGAGAGTAAGTATTAATGCCATTTGTACTCCTTAACATTTAGTCCCATACTATTCGTAGCCTTTGCTTTTAAAGCGATGCAAATATGGATGTATATAAATAATTAAATTGATACCAAAATAGTTATTTTAATCTCATTTATAAATAAATAAATATATTATAACAAATAAGCTGTGTGGTAGCGGCTACGAATAC
Organism: Lymantria monacha; assembly: GCA_905163515.2. Lineage (NCBI taxonomy): Eukaryota > Metazoa > Arthropoda > Insecta > Lepidoptera > Erebidae > Lymantria > Lymantria monacha. The sequence continues at coordinate 45,969,431 of LR991081.1, read as the reverse complement.
TACCAACACTTACTTTGCTCGTTGGTGTCGTAGAAGACGACTAAGAGCCTTATAACGACCTGGGCCAACTCCATCTGATGCCGTTTGGTCAACAATTACATTCCCAAGGAGAGTTGACGTCTGGCACGCGACCGGTCATAATACTATTGCCAATAACTTTTACAATATATACTATAAAAGAAGAGTACATATTGTATGACAAATAAATAAATATAAATGGAGAAATAAAATGATTTTCTTGAAAATAAAGATATTAATTATATAAATCGTATTTCGGTAAAACCTTAGGAAATATGTAATATAACTTGCATATGATATGAATAGTTGACATTTCTATCTGATCAATGTCATATATTGATGAGAAGAGTGGTGTAATGACTGGTAGCCAAAACCTATAAAAGATGGAAAGTTCTATTATAAATAATTTGTTTTTTAAATCATAATAGTCAACCTATTAAATTCATATGGTATCTAATCTTACCATAAAAAATATCAATATATCTTACGCATTCACTTCAAACTGTTATGATCAAACAAACAAGCAACACATTTGCATGGAATTGGTGTGGTTGCTATGTGTGTGACTTGGATTTTTTTTTAAATGTAATTTTTTTTGTGGTATTTATGACTTGGTTACTAAGAGACCTTTAAGCCAAATATTTGTTCATAAATTCTTCATTTAAATTCATTGTTCGTCAACACGTCAAATCGTCGCCTTCAACAGCGCTATGGCCACACCGTTAACGGTATCTTTTGGGCACTTAAGTGGGAAACGAAAACGTATGCATTGCACTGGTATATCATATTCACTACACCTCAGTACTTCCTGCGCATCAAATTACATAAAATGCCACTAAAATTATCCGACATAACACGTTAAAACACTAAGATATTGAATATTATACAAGAGCACCACATGACATTTTTTCTTTCCCGCTAAAACTCTGTAAATGTAGGTTTATTTTAAATGTTGATTAACCTCCACACCAGGGATCTAATAATTACAGGCTTTCATTTTAGCTATCAAAGTAGTTAAAATCCTACAAGTCGATTTTAACCTATTTCCTTTTTATCCCTAAGTCGTCTCATACGATCACCCACGGGTAAGATATAGGGTGGTGAATTGTATTCTTACCGCGTCACCACACGGAAATTGACTTGTATTAACGACTCCAATAATTTGCGTAGAGTAATGAGAATCGTGAGATCACAAGGATGAGATCAGATAATAGAGAATAGTGAAACTATATTTAGTATTAAACATGTCGAGTCAAACTCAAAACAAATTAAATGATCTATCATTTGATTCGTTTTAACAAGTTCAATAAAATTTGTTTTACTACGACGTTCTGATGATGAAGCTAGAAATGAATAATGATATTTTAGTAGCTAATAAAATATACATTATACACGCTCGCCGGTTTCGGAAACTCTTGACTCCACTTTCCTTCAGTACATGACCGATCTGGTCTAGGTAGGTGAGTCTCGGTCTCCCCCGGTACCTACATCCTTCCACTTTCGCATTGTATATCTTCTTAACCAGACGTTCGTTCGGCATTCTTTCCACGTGTCCGAACCATCGGAGCATTCACTTTCACATCTTTACACGAATACTCCGAAAGAGTCTCCGAAACTGGCGAGCGTGTATGGAGAGAATTATGAATGTTGAGGAAGCGAGTGAAGTATGCGAGGATAGAGTTCTCTGTCACTGTGTTCTCTCTGCATACCCTGCAAGGGATATGGCGTCACGATATGTATGTATGTAATAAAATATTATTGTAAACAACTCGAATTTGAATTTGTATAATTAGTTAATCATATAAAGCTAGAAATATCCCATCCAAACCAAGATGATAATCGTGCTGAAGGCTAGATGTTAATATATATACCCACTAGCGACCCGCCCTCGCTTCGCTTCGGTTAAGTCAGTTAAGTTGTGTAGTTTACTTTCGCGACACAGAATTCCTTTTGAAAGAGGAATTTCTTATAATCCTACTTCATCTGACCTTTACAGGACATAAAGAAAGTCCACACCAAATTCGCAGCCTGTGGGAGCAGTAATGGAAAATTTGGATTTTTTTCCCGTTTAGGGGTAGCATTTTTAAAAAGCCGTTATTAGTTTACCTCTTTATCATTACACAAATATGACAACTGAAATTCAAGTCTGTAGGAGCTATATTTAAAAAAATGTGATTTTTTTCACCCCAGCAACCACCCTTGCGGGTGGAATTTCGTGAAATCCGTTCTTAGCTGACTTGTACTCGGTGAAAGGAATATTCCTACCAAATTTAAAGTCTGTGCCTTATAGTTCCAGAGATATCGTGATGATTCAATACATGGGTGGAAATCTCTTATATATATAGATAACTGAAAAGTGAAAAGGAATAATATATTAAAATAAATCGTATAAAATATTTTTAAATTAAATAAGCTAATCCTTACGAGATAGATCAAAACAATGTACTACGAAATTGTATATCTTAAATATAATTACCAAAAATGATACATGTCTATTTCCTAAGAATAATCGACCGATGTTAATCTTAAACAGATTATTAAAAAATAATGTGTTATTTACGAAGCTGTCTTAAACAATAATGTATTATTTTTAATCCAATTAAATACAAGATGAATTACGAGGTGGTTAATGTAATTTAAAATTGCCTTTTACATCATATAATTAAGATAAATATCTTGTAAGTTATTAGAGATTTAAAATGGAGTCCGAAAGTCTGAAACCGAAGAGAAGCGAGAGCCAGTCACTAATTAGATGTAAAAGAAGTGACAAGATTGCATTAACTATAGTCTTCTTCTTCTTCTTATATATTGGCAATCAGCTACATATACGAGCTATTGGTGCCAGTGTCAAGTTATAAATATTTTCACGTTTTTAGTCTTTCAAGTTAGTCATTGTCTAAGTCAAATTGTCGCCATTAACAGTGCAATGGCCACACTGTTAATGGTATCTTGTGGGAATTTTTATGGAAAACGAAAACGTTGTAAAGCACTTTTATATGATATTCACTACATCCCAGTAGTTCCGCCGCTTCATATTACATAAAAATGCCAACAAAATTATCTAATATAACACGTTAAAACACTAAGATATCGAATATAATACAAGAGCACAACATGACGTTTTCAAATTCTCGTCAAAAGTCAACTATAGTCTATCTAATCTAAGAAGTGCATTTTGACAGCTGTCGGAGTAAGTTGTCTAGGTATGTAAACCAAATAATCGCTATCGAAAATATCCGATTTTAGTGAGAAATGAAAAAGGATATTCTTTTTAATTAATAATCGGATTTTTTTTTCAAAATGGATATGTATAAATTAAGTGATAAATTAATACTTAACAAATTTAATTATTTCAGCATAAAATCGATTCATCAAATTTTATAGGATTAGATTAAGTAAAACCAAAAACTGGATTTGAAAATAGTTATTTATTCAGATTCACTACTATTACTTGAATTATCATCATCGCGAACTTTACTTACTATTACCTGAATTATTTCCTTATCAATAAAGTTGTCGAAACGTACATCTCTGTCAAAATCTCTATTCGATTAATTATATTAATCTAATATTTTTACCGATTATTTGGCTATTCGTAAATTGGAAGTTGTCAAGCACTACTATATAGACCGTGATGACGTGACATTGTAAGATCGTCAATAATAATTACTATTTACCATATTATTTTTATTTTAAATTAGTTTTACGAGTTTCAGCATTAGATTATTGTATAAGAAAGTCACCCGCTACGTTAATTATGTAAATAACTTATTAGTTTAAAAAAAAAATCAAATGTATTGTTTGCACTCATGTGTATACGTTTGACCAAAGTTATTGTGTATTAAAAATGCGAAACGTCAAAAAGCACTTCTTAGATTAGATGAACTATAATCAAGAATATCTATCGTTCACCATATCAGTAGGGGAAAAATATTAGCTATACAGTAACTAATACAAGTTAATTTATTTTATACTAGCTTCTGCCCGCGGCTTCGCCCGCGTAAAAGGTTACTTTCCTAAAGTTTTTGATCCCCTATTTTTATTTTTGACCTTCGGTAATACAGTGCAACGGTATAACAATACACAGGGTTGGAACTTCATTACTGGACTGCTAGATGGCGTTGAAGAAGCTAGATTTTGAGATTTTTTGACAAACAATTTTTTATTTTTCATATAAAAATTTTGGTTTTTTTAAAATAAAAAGTATCCTATGTTACTTTTAATACCTCCAAGAATATGTGTACAATGTTTCATGATGATCGGTTGAGTAGTTTTAGCGTGAAAGCGTAACAAACAAACTTACATTCACATTTATATATTAGTAGGGATAGAGATTTTTAATGCTACATAAACGTGTACTTTTTGTTTTTTTCACTTATATATTTTGTATTACTAGTTTTACATACATACATATGTACATATCATCACGCCGTATCACTTGCAGTGTAGGCAGAGAGACAGAGTGCCAGAGAACTCTATCCTTGCATACTTCACTTGCTTCTTCAACATTCATAATTCTCTTCATACACGATCGCCGGTTTCGGAGACTCTTGACTTCACCTTCTTTCAGCACGTGACCAATCTGGTCTAGGTAGGTGAGTCTCGGTCTCCCCCGGTACCTACATCCTTCCACTAGTTTTTGTACTCATAAAGTAAAACTTTCGATTTTGGAGATTGTTCTTGGCTCTTAAGGATATTATTTGATTAAATATTATAATTTTTATATTAAAATTCGTCATAATATGAATATATAAACACATTGCATTTTACATTTGAAACACCTAAAATCTGTTCACAGCGTAATAAATGTAGGTTTTTCCCGTTAGCAGTGGAGCATTGTTTATTGATTCATGATTAATTTTTCTAGAGATAATGGTTGTTAATTAAATCTCAGAAAAACAACCAGATTCATTCATAAAGTACTAATCAGGTACCTTTCCATTGACTCGCTCCTAAGTAAGTAGTTTTTATAATAACTGTGTCATTAAAACTGTGAAATTGAATAGTGGTTTCTCTGATTACATTTTATTATTAAAAAACTATTGTACCTTTGCATGTACCGTAAGTATCTGCATAATTATAATCTATTTTGATATAAATATCGACGTCTATGATTTCCGTTTAAACTTCTTTTTCTTATCTGTACTGCTTATAATTAAGCACATGCGTTCTTTAAAGAAGGACTAACAATTTACTTGTCCCCGTGTTAGTCAGACGACTTGACACGTCAGGTTCGTGCTTGAGTTCACAGCTGTGACAAAATGATTGCCGGTCTGCTCACTTGCTAGACCTGATAAATAGCAGATACTGACCCCTTTTTTGCGTTGGACTATGGAGGTGGTCACGCCCCGCCAAATTGGTCCGAGGCGACGGAAGAGGCGGCGCGCAACCCTATAGACTCACCCTGCAAACACCTCTCTTCGCCGTGCAAGCGGGCCACAGGTACCCGATCTTTGTCTTCGGTGACTCACCCGGCGGTTTACCCTCGCGGGTTCTTCTCGTATCGACGCCCCGACAGCTTTCGCCGTCGCCGCCGGAGCGTCATCCTCACGCGGTGGCCTCACTTCGGGTGACTGGACTGACCCCTGCGCTATCCATATCCTAGCGGCGAACAACATCAAAATAGACGTTATGCACCTTTAAATGCTCCACCACCTCCTTTTACAACATTACAGTCTAGTAATAAGTAGTAACAGCTGACCAGTCCTAGACTCTGCTAAACGTTACTCTAACTTTGACAGCGTCAGGTTGGCACCGATGTTTGCAGTGAGTTTACAGCATTGTTCTACATCATAGATCAAGTGTATGATGCAACATTTCATCGCTACATTCACAACGGTAGCAGCGCGCAGTCAGTTCACCGTACGACCGTACATAGCTACTTACAGCGTACATCAGTCTCTCGTATGGGCGAGGTCTCTGACCGTCCGACTCAGGGCTCTTCTGTGGCGTTCACAGAGAATCACGATCAGGGCTATCCGCAATTACCGCACGGTGGCGACCGAAGTAACGTGCACATTGGCCGGAACTTCCCCGTGGGAGTTGAAGGCGGAGATGCTCTCCGATCTATACTGGCGGGCATCTTCAATATGTGACGAGGCACAGTGGAAAAATCGCGTATGTTTCGTCTTAAAACTCCGTATCTCAGTTGTTTCAATACTAAATGAGCTGTAATTTTGCACACATATACTTGAATGTTTAAGGTTTAAATGAAACAACTTTGATTTTAAAAATTTTGTTAAACTTAATTAAAAAAAATAAAATTAAAAATACATGCATTATGTAAGAAAAAAATACTAAATATGCTTGTTTAATTTAGATAAAATGGTAGAACATAGTACCAAACTAGAAAAAAATATATATACATAATTCAGCAAGCTCCTACAGATTGTCATTGACAGCAAGAAGGGCCTTAGCTTCATCTAAAAGCTCTTTCGATATTGTTTCTGAGGTATTTCTCAAACTTTATATATATGGATCAGAAGTGTACAATAAGATATGAAATACCATTTTACTGGTAGCCGTTCTTGAACAATTTCTAGAATGATGCAGTCTAAACTTTTTGTAATCCTTATTTCGAGATTCTTGCACTTCTTCGGACAATTGACCTATAGGTAAAATAACATAGTACTCAATGATTTTTTCTTCGTGAATAAGTATTTTATGGACGGAAAAAGGCACCACTTACAATTATTTTCGTATAGTTGGGCTGTAATATATGCGTATTCTCCGAACTTTTTTCAATCAATAGCCATTCCAGATGCCATAGTTTGTAGTACTATGTACATTCGTTTTATAAGTTCTACGTCTACTACATTCAAATTTCGATTACCTCACCATTCTTATTCATCAGGGAAGGAGATAGTTTTTTTATTGTTGATATCAGCCACAACAGACGTGGTTTTTTCAGGAATTTCCTTGGGGAAACTCTAGCAAGATCTGCAATATCTAACAGATGAGCAGGTTTCGTTCTTCCAAACAACAGTATTAGTAGTCTCATCTATAAGTCTAATGGATACAAGTGAAGCAATAAAAAGGTTTGCGTCTGATATAAAATCACTTTCTTCGGGAAAAACTTGCTTGAATTCACTCTGCCCTGATGACCCCCCACAACCGCATTTATAGAATAGTTTCAACTCTCTTAAACCGTTTTTGTAAACTGAACCAATTCGTAATATACGTGCCAGAGTATCATCCACCAAGTCTTGTAGATTCACTTTTGCACTTATGTTAGTAATGGTTATGCTTCGAGTTAAGTTGGATAAGAAGGAAACACTGAGCAGTTTTTTTCCTTCAAACAAATTCGAAGTTTCCCATGCTATTCTTTGTTAAGGTCTAAGTCAATAAATGACCGTAGTGCTTCTTCCTTTGTAAAATATGTAACGTCTTCAGGGTTCTCAGTTACGTATTTAAGGATTTTTTTCTTATCATTTCTTGATGAAGTTCGTATAATATTATCGATTATGGCCTCTTCCGTCTCACCATAGACCGTAACTCTTGAGCATTGAACACACAGTCCAATCCGTACTTTTGTATCAATTCCATGTTTTTTTGTTTATTTGTTTTTTTCTGAAGATGCTTCGTATGGTTTCTAAGGTTTGCCACTACCATCACTTCCAGATGTATTAGGGTTAGTACCTAACGGCGACTCGACACTCTAGTGGAACACGAAATTGACCATCTAACCAGTCGGCGTTCTTACTTTCAAAGCATTCTCTTATTCGAGAAGCATTTTTCCAGCGTTTTAAAATGTAACGACATTTAGATACCAAGTTTCTTCGAATGTAGGAAACCAAGTAGCCATATCCTCTGGTGACAAATTGAAAATTTCTTATATATAGTCTTCTATATTATGCCCATTCATCAATAAATTACACAACTCTCGTTTGTTACTGCGAATATTTGGAAAATCTCGTTTGTTACTGCGGATATTTGTGTAGCGTCACCGTGGCTGTTTAACCTATTTATGGATAGCTGTTTGCAAGATTTGAAAAATAATGAATGTGGTTTAAGAATGAATGAGTTACTCATCAAATGTCTTCTTCATGCCGATGATCAGGTGTTACTTGCATCATCGGCTGAAGACTTACAGGCGATGGTAACTACTATGCATGATGCTTTAGAATGAAAAGGTATGAAAGTAAATGTAAGTAAGACGAAAGTAATGGTCTTTGAAAAGGATAAATGTATGACGGAATGTTATATTTTTATAAATGGTGAGAGATTGGAACAGGTGAAAGAATTTGTATATTTGGGTGTACTGTTTACTAGTGATGGTAAAAATGATGAAGATGTTGAAAGACGAGTTAATGCTGGTAATAAAGTGAATGGGGCATTGTACGCTTTTATGAAGAGTAGGAATGTATCTAAAAAGGCACGCCTAGCTGTACATAAGGGAGTGTTAGTTTCCACTCTCATGTATGGCAGTGAAAGTTGGATTTGGCAGGGAAGACATGAAAGTAGAATAAATGCTGTAGAGATGAGAGCTCTTCGTAGTATGTGTGGTGTAAGTTTGAAAGATAAAATTAGGAATAGTGTTATAAGAGAGCGCTGTGGTATGAATGAAGAAGTAGTGACAAAAATAAAAAAGGGTATGCTGAGGTGGTTTGGACACGTGGAAAGAATGAGTGAAGAAAGACTGACGAAACAAGTATACAAAGCGAGTGTAAGTGGGACGATTACAAGGGGAAGACCACGTCGTACTTTCCTGGATCAAATTGAAGATGTGTTAGTGAAAGGTCAGATTAAGAGTACGCGTAATCGTAGAGCATGCATGAAGACTGTGATGAGCGTGAATGAAACGATGGAGGTATGTCAGGATCGTGGTTTGTGGCAATCCGTAGTCTCTGCCTACCCCTCTGGGAAACAGGCGTGAGGCTATGTATGTATGTATGTGTAGTATTTGGAAAAGTATAATTTGCTTTCTAGGGCAATTTAATGTCTAACCAAAAACCCAGAATGTTTCAAGGTTCGCCTTCCTTTTATAGGCCAATGAAATAGTGACATGTGCAAAAAGCTAGGAAACTATTAATTTGCACTCTGCCCATAATCAGCCTGTTTTCAATTTGACCTTAATAGATAATAAGTGACCATATTTTATCAAGTAAGGTGGTCAAAACTATATCAAAACCATAAAAAATATTGCACTGTAATCAATTCGACCTTAAAATGAAAAATGAACATAATTAAAAAAATATTTTTTTTTAATTCGCGATGTGTTTTGACCCCGTGTATGAAACGGTGCAAGTATGAACAATTTTTGCTCTCCTTGCATTTACTATTAATATATATATATAATATTAATTATATAACATTATGAGTATATATATATATTATGCTTAACTAAAAAAAAACTAAAAATTGCAAAAAGAAAGCTTATCTATTAGACTATATTAATTTATTAATAAATACCTGAGGCGGCTGGTGGCGGACTATTTGGAGGGGCGCAGTGTCCTCTGCGCGAGTCCCGCAGGGGACATTGTGCGGACGTCCATGTCGTGCGGCGTTCCACAGGGGTCGGTTCTGGGGCCGACTCTGTGGGACATCGGGTACGACTGGGCGTTGAGAGGGAGTCTCCCCCCCGGGCTGAGTGTGATATGCTACGCTGACGATACGCTCGTCACAGCCCGGGGCAGGACACTCGAAGAGGCGGCGAGCCTGGCCACTCTCGGCACCGAGGAGATGGTCGGGCGAATCGAGGCGCTGGGGCTCAGGGTGGCCCTAAATAAGACGGAGGCCCTATTGTTCCATGGGCCACGCGTAAGGCCGCCAATCGGCGTCTCGCTAGTCGTCAACTCCGTCCACATCAGCATCCAGGCCCATATGAAGTACTTGGGTCTGGTGCTCGACGGGCGATGGTGGTTCCGGGAGCATTTTCGCCGAATTGCTCCCCGGCTGGTCGGCGCGGCGTCCGCCCTTTCGCGGCTCATGCCGAACGTGGGCGGACCCAGCTTCGAGGGCCGACGGCTGTATGCGGGGGTGATCCGTTCTATGGCCATGTACGGCGCACCCGTGTGGGCGAGGGCTCTGAACGTCCAGCTCAGGGCTGTTCTGTGGAGACCCCAGAGAGTCATGGCGGTCAGAGCCATTCGCGGGTACCGCACGGTATCGACCGAGGCGGCATGCCTACTGGCCGGGACACCCCCGTGGGACCTAGAGGCGGAGATGCTCTCCGACCTCTACCGGCGGGTGACCTCACTGCGCGACGAAGGTGGCTCCCCATCGCTGAGCGAGATAGCCACCTGGCGCGAGGACGCCCGCCGAGACGTCATCGCCCGCTGGGCTACGCGGCTGGAGAGGCCTAGACACGGTGTCGTCACCGTCGAGGCTCTCCGGCCCGTATTGATGGAGTGGATGGAGCGGCGGCACGGAGTCCTCTCCTTTCGACTGGTGCAGGTGTTGTCGGGGCATGGATGCTTCGGCTTTTACCTGCACACGGTCGCGTGTAGGGAGTGGACTTCGTTCTGCCACCATTGCAGCAGTGACGAGGACACGGCGCAACACATGCTGGAGGCGTGTCCGGGCTTTGACCGGCAGCGCCGTGACCTCGTCGCTGTTATCGGTGCCGACCTGACGCTGCCGGCTGTTGCGAGAGCGATGGTCGACAGCGTCAGGAACTGGGACGCGGTCGCCGCCTTCTGCGAGGCTGTCATCTCGCAGAAGGAGGCGGCGGAACGAGTCCGGGAGGAATCCCGCGACCCGGGCCGCCGTCAGCGGCCGGGGCGGCGCAGGCGCGAATACCTGCGCCTGATGCCGCCCTAACCGAGGCCTCGGGTGATCGGACCGGGGAATCGTCCGGTCACCCGACGTGAGGCCACCGCGTGAGGGCGACGCCCCGACGGCGAAATCTGTCGGGGCGTCGACGAGAGGAACCCGCGAGGGTAAACCGCCGGGCGGGCCACCGAAGTTAAAATCGAGTACCGGTGGTCCGCTCGCACGGCGAAGAGAGAAGGTTTTACGGTGGGTCTATGGGGTCACGCGCCGCCTTTCAGTCACCCCGGACCGATTCAGCGGGGCGAGACGCACCCATAGCCCACCAATAAAAAAAAGGGTGGTGTTTTATCGCAAAGTGAGCTGGAGGAAAAAAAAAATAGATTATTCTGCCATCGCCTCTACAGCATCATGGAGATGTCCAATTGGAGACGTAGAAATATAGATCATATAAAATTATATATGCTTTGAACAACTTTAAGGCACATTTTTACAATGATCACTGAAAAATATTAAGCATATTATCATTCTCCTACTCTTATCCCAATTACTTGGGTTCGATACAATATGTACTCTTGTTTCATAGTACATATTGTAAAAGTTATTGGCAATAGTTTTATGACCGGCCGCCTGCCATACGTCAACCCTCCTTTAGAATGTAATTGTTGACCAAACGGCATCAGATGGAGTTGGCCCTGGTCATTATAAATCTTTTAATCGTCTTTTACGAAATCCATGAGCAAGGTAAGGGTTGGCAGTATTCGTAGCCGCTACCACACAGCACAATATTAGGTATATCTAAATAGTTTAATAGTGATAGGACTACACTGTTGACATGTTCTGTCTACAACCGCGGGCCGGTTCGTCTGGGGTAGTACTACACTCTCGCAGAAAATCAACGCCGGAGCAGTGGCAATGTGCTGCTGTGCTTCGTTCGGTAAGCGAGAGAGCTAGAAGCCTAATATTTTGAGTGAGTTTGGGATTTTCATTGGTAAGCAACGGCCTAGCTATACCCCTGATATGGCAAAGGTCCATAAGCGGAAGTAACATTTACCATCAGGTACGCTGCTTGCTAGTTTTATTTTATTAGATTATGACATTAGATGTCATGTGTTCCACTTTTACATCGAAATGTAATGAAATATGTTTGTATGTATAACAGTCATTTGTGAGGTCCCAGTAAAACATTATTTTAGTTGTAGTGAAAAAAAAATAAGCAAAATTCACTCCCTATTTTTGCAATTAAGGAATATATAAGGAATATATCCCCTATAGGGTTTATGTTCTGAAATTTTTCTGTTAGTGAATCTCTTCACACTAGTAGGACACTTTTTTTTTGGCGACGGGTTATAATAGTTACAACCCGGTAATAGTAAGACATACATATATACCATCACGCCATATCCCTTGCAGGGTAGGCAGAGAGAACAGAGTGCCAGAGAACTCTATCCTTGCATACTTCACTCTCTTTCTCAACATTCATAGTTCTCTTCGTACACGCTCGCCGGTTTCGCAGATTCGTGACTCCACCTTCCTTCAGTGTAAAGTTAATAGTAAGACACTATGTAATGTATACAAATATTTCCTTTATTTTTTTAATTCTGTAAGAAATCCAGTAAATGTATAACCACAAAATTCAATGTTTCTTTTTTATACCCTCTCAGGGTATTAAAATGGTTAAATACTAAAACACGTGACTATTTAATTTTTACTGAAAAATATAGATATGAATAAGAAAAAAAAAAATGGATAGTTTTTGTTTTCTTGCCTTAAAAACTTTACCAATGAATTCTCACTAAGCCTCACGTGGAAAATAATGTGTAACGACTTCCTTATTACATTTGTATGAATAATTTAATAGGTACAGTCATTATGAAAACCTGTGTGAGTTTTATTTAATCTACCTATCCATGTGGGGACGGGCTAAAAATCCAGTGGTCACCATCCCGTCTTTTCCCGTGCGTATTGTAAAAAGCCATTCTATCAACTACCCTTTTTTTTTATTGGTGGGCTATGGATGCGTCTCTCCCCGCCAAATCGGTCCGGGGTGACGGAAAGGCGGCGCGTGACCCCATAGACCCCCCGTGCAAGTGGGCCACCGATACCCGATTTTTGACTTCGGTGGCCCGCCCGGCGGTTTACCCTCGCGGGTTCCTCTCGTCGATGCCCCGACAGATTTCGCCGTCGGGGCGTCGCCCTCACGCGGTGGCCTCACGTCGGGTGACCGGACAATTACCCGGTCCGATCACCCGAGGCCTCGGTTAGGGCGGCATCAGGCGCAGATATTCGCGCCTGCGCTGCCCCGGCCGCTGACGGTGGCCCGGGTCGCGGGAATCCTTCCGGACTCGTTCCGCCGCCTCCTTCGGCGAGATGACAGCACCGCAGAAGGCGGCGACCGCGTCCCAGTTCCTGACGCTATTGACCATCGCCCTCGCGACAGCCGGCAGCGTCAGGTCGGCACCGATAACAGCGACGAGGTCACGGCGCTGCCGGTCCCAGCCCGGACACACCTCCAGCGTGTGTTGCGCCGTGTCCTCGTCACTGCTGCAATGGTGGCAGGCCGGAGTCCACTCCCTAAACGCGACCGTGCGCAGGTACAATCCGAAGCATCCGTGACCCGACAACACCTGCACCAGTCGAAAGGAGAGGACTCCGTGCCGCCACTCCATCCACTCCATCAGTACGGGCCGGAGAGCCTCGACGGTGACGACACCGTGTCTAGGCCTCTCCAGCCGCGTAGCCCAACGGGCGATGACGTCTCGGCGGGCGTCCTCGCGCCAGGTGGCTATCTCGCTCAGCGATGGGGAACCACCTTCGTCGCGCAGTGAGGTGACCCGCCGGTAGAGGTCGGAGAGCATCTCCGCCTCCTCCGCCACATACAGCCGTCGGCCCTCGAAGCTGGGTCCGCCCACGTTCGGCATGAGCCGCGAAAGGGCGGACGCCGCGCTGACCAGCCGGGGAGCAATTCGGTGAAAATGCTCCCGGAACCACCATCGCCCGTCGAGCACCAGACCCAAGTACTTCATATGGGCCTGGATACTGATCTGGACGAAGTTGACGACTAACGAGGCGCCGATTGGCGGCCTTACGCGTGGCCCATGGAATAATAGGGCCTTCGTCTTATTTAGGGCCACCCTAAGCCCCAGCGCCTCGATTCGCCTGACCATCTCCTCGGTGCCGAGAGTGGCCAGGCTCGCCGCCTCTTCAAGTGTCCAGGCTCGCCGCCTCTTCGAGCGTCCTACCCCGGGCTGTGACGAGCGTATCGTCAGCGTAGCATATCAAGCTCAGCCCGGGGGGGAGACTCCCTCTCAATGCCCAGTCGTACCCGATGTCCCACAGAGTCGGCCCCAGAACCGACCCCTGTGGAACGCCGCACGACATGGTTCTATCAACTACCCTGGCCAGCTTGTATAGTAGGCTAATTTCTTATTCTTTTATGACCTCTTCTATTTGATATCTACAGTTTCAGCGGTTTTGTATGTAATATCACGCTTTTATAAATTTTAGGGGATAAATTTGCATAAAAATAAGAGATATTACGTCATACAAGGAATGTACAAAATTACACACTCCTACGCCCAATAGTTTCGACCATACCCACTCTGGGTTGGCTTCAACCACTTATGGGTTGAATTGTCAACAATTATATCTTAGTGTGCGCTTACCACAAAAATAAATAAGAGTAAAAATTTCATGTTTCTGGCACCAGTTGTTACGGTTTGAATTCATAAATCCCTCAGACATATCTATATACGAACTTTCATCTTCTATTTCAATCTCTTCAAGGATTTTTCCCGCCATATTTCACCTATCCGGTAACTGTGTGTAAAATCATCATCATCATTCTCCTACTCTTATCCCAATTACTTGGGGTCGATATGTAGTATGCACTATTCTTTCATAGTACATATTGTAAAAGTTATTGGCAATAGTTTTATGACCGGCCGCCTGCCAGACGTCAACCCTCCTTGGGTATGTAAATGTTGACCAAACGGCATCAGATGGAGTTGACCCAGGTCATTATAAGGTCACCGAAGACAAAGATCGGGTACCGGTGGTCCGCTCGCAAGGCGAAGAGAGGTGTTTGCAGGGTGGGTCCATGAGGTTGCGCGCCGCCTCTTCCGTCGCCCCGGGCCATTTGCCGACGACCACATCCATGGTCCCACCTTGCAATAAAAAAAATAAAAAAAAAGGTCACTATAAGGTAACTGTGTAAATATTCAGGTAAAATATTATGCAATTTATATTAGTCTATCAAGTAAAAAAAAACTTCTGTTTCTTCAACTATAGAAGTCCATAAAACTTGTACGTATTATAAAAAAATTCTAGAATAATAATTGATGTTAGTTTACGATCCGTTACAATTATAATAAAAAAAATATTAAATATAAAGATAAGTATAATATTAAGATATATTCGTTTGTAAAATGAAAACGTGCTACTGACGGATGCGAAATAACTTCCTTAATTATAATTTCTATTTATATATTTAACTAAATATTACAGACAATTATTATAACAATGTACCTATATTTTACGGACACTTTATTTATGTTTCATTAAACATGATAAGTGATATACATTTGTAAAAGAAATTAATTAATTACGTTATTAAAAACTTTTTTTAATTTTTTTTTTTTATTGCTCATAGTGGCAAACGGGCAAGCAGCACTCCTGATGGTAAGTGTCACTGCAGCCCATGGACATTTACTATAATCAAGGCTATAGCTAGGCCGCTGCCTACCATTAGAATCCTCAAACTCACACCCACCAGAAGCGCAATAGCAAATTGCCATTACTCAGACGTCGATAATCAGTGAGAGTGTGGTACTACCACGGACGGACCAGCCCGCGGCTGTAGACAGAGAACTATCAACAACGTGATCCTACTACTATTAAAATTACAACATATCGTATAATTAGAACACGGGACGTATTAGGAACTTAAAAAAAAATTGAAGCTTGAAGAATTCTGTTTAATGGCTAGTGTCGATTTTCAAAAACTTATTATTGATGATGATAGAATATAAAAGTGGTAATAACAATTTTTCTCTTTCCACAGGGATTTATCCAATTGGCTCTTTTAAAAATGGTTTCAAGAAGAGAAATATCACTGATTTGTAGTTTAACAATTATTGTACTTGCAATATTCATGTTCAAGTTAGAAAAAAAAATTATAGAAATAATACATAATTAATTAAAAAATAGCCATTATTATTTTACGGGAAGCTAAAGTAGATAAGTACCTACTTTAGCATATAGAACAAAGTAGTTCTCATGTATTTTTGCTAAAACATTTATACGACAACATGGATATAAATAAAATTAAACAAAAATTAATAAAGCCTCAATATATGTATGATATGTATATATCAATAAACAAATAAGAAAAAGACGGACTTCATTATTATTTATTTTTCATTTTATATGATGCAACATTGTGTTTTTACACGTAATACAAGCGGTATTCTATAAAGGCGAAATATATTAAGATATGTTAAATGGAAGCATGTTAAACAACGTTGCCTCTTCAAACATAATATTCAATCTAAATAATGATTTTATGGCAAATTAATGATATAGAAGCAGTTTTGTTTCCATTTTGGCGTGTAAAGATGATGGGGCCTCACAGGTGATGGATAAATTCTTGAGATGCAATTATTCTTACGAATATTGAAAATTATATTAATTACTAAAAGATATATGAAATACACTAGAATTATATATTCTTTTTATTGCTTATAGTGGCAAACGAGCAAGCAACACACCTGATGGTAAGTGTCACTGCCGCCAATGGAGCTTTGCAATACCAAGAGTATAACAAGGCCGTTGCCTACCAATACAAACCCAAACTCATCCAGTTGGGCTTCCGGCTCTCTCGCCCACCGAACGAAGCGCAATAGCACATTGCCATTACTCAGACGACGATCTTCTGCGAGAGTGTGGTACTACCTTGGACGGACCGGCCCGCTGCTGTAGACAAAGAACTGTCAACAGCGTGGTCTTACCACTACTATATATGAAATATACTATGAGTGCATGGTCAATGGCCCATCATGAGTGACGATTAAGACACTCAGAAAGCTATGGGATCCTAAACTATGGGATTATATTTGTGTTGTAGGGCGAAAAATATCAAAGCTAAATATATATCTATTTTAAAAACCTTATGGTCAACCCTCCTTGGGAATTTATAGTTGATCAAACGGCATATTGGCTCAGGCCAATATAAAGCTCTTAGTTGTTTTTACGACATCCAAGAGCAAAGTAAGGGGTGGTAGTATTCGTAGCTGCTACCACGAAGCCAGTGTAATGTTACGTTTTAATTTCGTAAAATCCTTTCTGAGTGAGATTCTACATCACAAAAAGACTACTATCAAAATTTCATGTTTCTAGTTTAGTAATTTCGGTTCGACGCTGACGAGACAGCTTTTTATGGATATTTTACACACTTATGCTAGGGCCGCACCTGCGTATATCGTCCCGAAGTAATGTGTGGCGAAGCTTCGTACGTTTTGTACACTAGAATATTATCGCGATAAAACTGTGGTCAAATTAGAGACTTCGGTATTTTACACGAAGTATCGTGCAATAATTATGCTAGGGTCGCACCTGCGTGCATCGTCCCGAAGTAATGTGTGGCGAAGCTTCGTACGTTTTGTACACTAATATATTATCAAGATAATACTGTGGTCACATTAGCGATTTCGGTATTTTACACGAAGTATCGTGCAATAATTAAAGATGGCCGAAATCATTTTCACGCGTTTAACTATGGATGACAAATTGCTTTACTTTTACAGCTATATTATACTAATAATTACATAATGACTTTTTTGAATCTCTTTAAGGGGTCAGCTTCATAATGGTGTAAAAATTCTAACACCATTTCATCGCTCCACTCCGTATTTATTGATTAACTGGAGATCCTCGAACGCGTCTAAACACATCGAAAATTTCCGCCGAAATGAAAAACTCTAATCTTACCACGCTGGCGTGCTAAAACACTTTGACTTATCGCCACCCAAGTGATACATACGAAGCCCGAATGTTCGTGACGATAGCCAATAATGACCGGTCACATCTGCGTATATCGTTTCATTGCACGAAGGTTCGTGACGATACACGCAAGCGCAGCCCTAGCATTATAGGATAAAAATTAACAAATGCATGAAGTTCGGGCTCCTTTATTATTACTGAAGAGTGTTTTGTGTTTAATTTCATAACCAACTAATCCTTCTATTGCAGAGGACTTTACAAACATACAATTTACGGACACTAATTATAGCCAGACTTGAAAGAAGAATTTATGTATCACATTAAGAATTATCCTGCGTGGGAATGGAACTCAAAACACTGGTACGATAGATCAGTATCTCAACTACAACGCAATTAATTATTGCAGAGATTAATTAAAATCTATGACAGAAATTGGATGCAGGTGGCATAGACGCGTTTCGAATGGCGTTCTCATGAGGAGACCTATGTCCAACAGTGGATGTTTTTTATGGATAGATGGATGACATATATAGCGATGACTTGTTGGACGTAAGACACCTTAGTCCTCCCGTGACCATAAGGCTGTAAAATGTTCAAAACGACGGCAAATTAAAAAATCAATTACAACCGCAATAGAATCCGTAAAAATAATTTTATTTAAATTCATATAGCGTGTTTGGATTTTAGGAATTATTTTTTACCAAATGTATGTACATCAGGATTCTCCTACTCTTATACCAATTATTTAGGCTCAGAGTAGTAGATATTGAAATAGCCGTAGTGAAATAAAAAACATATTAGTAAACAAAAGAAAATTCTTGCACGAATATTTAAGTTACTTGCATATTCAATAGTGGTAGGACCACGCCGTTGACAGTTCTCTGTCTGCAGCCGCGGGCCGGTCCGTCCGGGGTAGTACCGCACTCTCGCAGAAGATCGACGTATGAGTAATAGCAATGTGCGCTTCGTTTGGTGAGCGAGAGAGCCGGAAGCCTAATTGGGTGGGTTTGGGGTATATATTGGTAGGCAGGGGCCTAGGCCTAGTTATACCCCTGGTATTGCAAAGGTCTATGGGCGGCAGTGACACTTACCATCAGGTGCGCTGCTTGCACGTTTGCCACCATTAGCAATAAAAAAAAAGCAGTGATACTTTTTGAATAATTCTATAAAATTTGGAGTCTTATCATTTTATCGTATAAATTTCTTGAAAAAAAATACTTAAAAATGTTACCTCAAACATCCACCAAAACGAGTTTTTTAAATTTGTATACATTTTATTAATTTTGGAAATGAAACTTTCGAAAGTTTTAATATTACTTCTCGGAAAAAAAAAATAATATCAATACGTAATCTTTTTGTAATAACAACTTGAAGGTTTTGGACAATTTGTACATAATTTCATACATATGTAGAGACACATAACTTATTTTAATGCGACTTTAATTTTTGGTGATACATTTTGGTCGAATGATACAACGATGTTAAAATAACATTCGTAACGATTTGTTTATTATTATTTCACTTTAGTAACTTAGATATAATAAGAGATACTCACATATAACTATTATTTTATAGCAAGTAACGACCCGCGTCGGCTTCACTCGATTCCAATTTAAAGTCATAATTTTAGCGAGAAACATAGTTCAAGACGATGGCTTACAATACATAGTCCGCGTAAAGCTGTCAAAGCCATCTGCGGCTAACAGCTAAACACACACACAAAAAAAAACGACGACTTACAGATTTTTAAAAAGATATAGGTGCAATTAAAATATTATCTGTACATATTAAATAGAAAGTACTGCATATAATAATTTGTGAATAGTCGGTAGTTCAGACGGTAGTTATGCTGTGTGGTAGCTACGAATACTACCAACCCTTACTTTGCTCGTGGATGTCGTAAAAGACGACTAAGAGCCTTATAACGACCTGGGCCAACTCCATCTGATGCTGTTTGGTCAACAATTACATTCCCAAGGAGGCTTGATGTCTGGCAGGCGGCCGGTCACAAAACTATTGCCAATAACTTTTATAATATGTACTATGAAAGAAGAGTACATATTGTTTTTTTTTGTGTGTTTTTAGCTGTTAGCCGCAGATGGCTTTGACAGCTTTACGCGGACTATAAAGTACATATTGTTTTGACGCCAAGTAATTGGAATAAGAATGGAAGAATGATGAGTCGATAGTTCAGAAGCATTTGAAGATGTTTCAATTTTAGAGTTATTAGTAGGTATTCATAAAATGCGGCATATCTACGATGCACTACGGTAATGGTTAGGGACCTTAACGTATGTGTATATGTCCTATTTATGCCATACCTACATTCATCAATGAAACGTAGTAATTGAGAAAAATTTAAGTTTTGAATTTCTAAATGTTTTTCTGTCCGAAACCAAGGACGTTATTGGTGAGTGAGCCGATACCGCAATCGCTACGCTACAGAAGTTGTTTCAAAGGTTATTCCCAGTAAGATGAAATATGTCAATTTAGTGCATAAATATGTAAAAATAAATAATAAATAAATTTAAACTTGCGAGCAATGGAGTTTACCATGTTTCTGTGAAGGATATAGTCAGAAATAACTTTATAATATAGACAAATAGAATCAGCTTACGCTTATGCTAGTTATAATGTGTGCTAGCTATAATGTGTGGCGAAGCTTCGTACATTTTGTACACTAGAAAGTTATCGCGATAATACTGTGGTCACATTAACGACTTCGGTATTTTACACGAAGTATCGTGCAATAATTAAAGATGGCCGAAATCATTTTCATGCGTTTAACTATGGATGACGAATTGCTTTACTTTTACAGCTATATTATGTTAATAATTACATAATGATTTTTTTGGATCCATTCATGGGTTCCACTTCATAATGGTGTAAAAATTCTAACACCATTTCATCACTCCACTCCATATTTATTGATTAACTAGAGATCCTCGAACGCGTCTAAACACATCGAAAATTTCCGCCGAAATGAAAAACGCTAGTCTGACTACAGAGCGCGATACATTAGCGCGCTAAAACCCTTTGAGTTATCGCCACCCAAGCGATAACGCACACGAAGCCCGAATGTTCGCAACGATAGCCAATAATGACCAGTCACGCAGGTGCGGCACTAGCATTACGCAGTTAGCATTTGCAAGAGCTCGCCATGTTTTTTGTAAGACATAATGCTCAGTTAAGTGAACTACGAGGTCATCGCACAAAAGGCGACGATTAGGAGAAGCTAAAGACCGGCATTCAATAGAAGATACAGATAAGCTGACGATAATCCTCACATATAGAAACTGTCACTCCTCTTGGGTCGATGGTTAGAACGGTTCTTGCACCACTTTATAACACATTGAACCATTTTATCACAGAATTTTGTTTACGAATTTTAGTTAAAAGCGGACCGTGTGTCTGCTTTTATTGATTGTCATGGGCGCACCAAAACGCCTACATTAGCACCTGCTTATTGTGGCCAGGTTTTCATTCCCATTATAAAGGGTTATATGCAGAGGGTGTCCGAGAACGGCTGACGATGGCAAGCCAGCCGCAATCGGACATTGAAGAATGCTGGAGAGTATTGAAAGAGAGTATGGTAGATACAGCGAAAGAAGTATGTGGAAGTTCAAAGAAGCATAGAAAAACAAATGGTGATGCATGGTGGGATGCGGAAGTGGCAGCTTCCGTAGAGCAAAAGAAGAAAGCGTGGCTGGACTATGTCTCTTCTTTGAATCTGAATGACAGTATGACTGAACAGAAGAAAGAAATATATCGGCAATGTAAGAATGACACCAAGGCCTTAGTGAAAGAGAAACGTGATAGAGCAAGTATGAGTGCAGAAGATAGGCTGACTAAAAACTTCGAGGGTAACACCAAACTCTTTTGGAGGGAGGTGAAGAAGTCTCGGGGTGGTTGGTCAGCCTTCAGAATGAATAAAATAAGGTCTAAAGGTGGAGACATTCTTACACAAACACAAGACGTGTTAAGCCGATGGAGTGAATATTTTGGCGATATGTATGCGGATGCTACGGTTGGCGCCGGTGTTGGATGTGGTTTAGTAGATCAACATTCGACAACGGCGTCCTCCGATGGCATCAGTATGGATGAAGTTGAATGGGCGATAAGAAGTTTGAAAAATGGTAAGGCAGCGGGCATTGATATGGTGTCTGCCGAGATGATCAAGCTTGGTGGCTCTTGTGTCTGGGAGGCATTCCTGTTGCTCCTCAATTTATGTTGGAGCTCGGGAATGGTTCCCAGGGACTGGAATAGCGCAGTCATCGTGCCTTTGTTTAAAAACAAGGGTCCACGTTATGACTGCGCAAATTACAGAGCCATAAGCTTGACCAGTTTGGCAGCAAAAGTGTATGGAAAAATTATTGAAAGGAGAATGAGTATGGTGTCCGATGGTTTACTGTGTGAGACACAAGGAGGTTTCAGGAGTGGAAGGGGATGCATGGATCAAGTGTTCTCTCTGCGCAACATTGTGGAGAAGCATCTGGCTCTAGGTCAGAGGGTTTTCTGCAGTTTTGTGGATCTGGAGAGAGCATTTGACACGGTTGTACGAAAGGAACTTTGGGACATTTTACCGGAGTATGGTATTAACGGTAAACTGCTACAGGCTGTGCAGTCCAGTTACATGGGCTGTAGAGCCTGTGTGCGGCTGGATGATGGAATGTCGCCTTGGTTTGACGTCAATATCGGCGTTAAGCAGGGGTGCATTCTGTCAGCCAGGCTGTTTATCATATATCTGGATAAATGTCTCCAAAGGTTGAACGATATGAATGTGGGAGTCCAGATGGGCGACTCAGTGGTCACTGCTCTGCTTTATGCAGATGATGCAGTCCTGCTGGCACAGTCAGCGATTGACCTGCAGACCCTAGTCGACACAATGACAGAAGATTGTAAGAAAAGGGGTCTACGCGTGAATGTGAGCAAAACCAAAATAATGGTCTTTGAAAGAGATAAAACCAGAACAGATGTAAGAGTAACAATAGGTAATGATGTGCTAGAGCAAGTGGATGAATTTGTATATCTTGGATGTGGATTTAGCCGAGATGGAAGGTACACCACTGATATAGAGCGAAGAGTGAATGCGGGAAATAGAGTGAACGGAGCGTTGGGGCAACTTCTCGGCAGCCACCACCTCAGCCAGAAGGCACGTGTAGCAATACATAACGCAGTGCTTGTCCCAACATTACTGTATGGAAGCGAGAGTTGGGTATGCAGAAAAGAGTATGATAGTAAAATTAATGCGGTCGAAATGCGATCTCTGCGGAAAATCTGTGGAGTTAGGCTGACCGACCGCATTCGTAACGACGACGTAAGAGAGCGAGTAGGTATGAAAGAGAGTATTGGTGTAAAGATGCGAAAGGGAATGCTCCGATGGTTCGGACATGTGGAAAGAATGCCGAACGAACGCCTGGTTAAGAAGATATACAATGCGAAAGTGGAAGGATGTAGGTACCGAGGGAGACCGAGACTAACCTACCTAGACCAGATCGGTCATGTACTGAAGGAAGGTGGAGTCAAGAGTCTCCGAAACCGGCGAGCGTGTATGAAGAGAATTATGAATGTTGAGGAAGCGAGTGAAGTATGCAGAGATAGAGTTCTCTGGCACTCTGTTCTCTCTGCCTACCCTGCAAGGGATATGGCGTGATGATATGTATGTATGTATGTATAAAGGGTTGAGAATATTCTTATCTTATTACATTACAGTAGTATGTTATCCATAAAACCTATTTTTATTTAACAATAATTTCAATAGTCTTTCAGTTCGTATAAGATCTTATTTGTAGTAATCGTGCGATAAAATCAGTAAACTGCTCACTAATAATAACAATGCATAAGTATAACCTATAAATCATCCTAGGTCACCAAATTAATTATTTAATTATATTTAATACTTATAGACAAGGTTGGCGTGCCACAACATCGCTATAATTGCAGTAACATTAATTGCATCTCATCTATGATTACGATTCACTTCTTTTTCGCCACTTCAATAAAATGTACGTTAGGCTGTTTTAAAAAAATCTTTAATTATCCTATAAAAACTTCCAGATAGGTGTAAAAAGGCGCCTGTGAAAAGCAAAGCTATTAATATTTAAAGATCGCTCATAGAAAATCTTTGGTGCCCATATAAAAAAACTTTAAAAAAAACACAGTTTGTATGGGACAACATGATTCCTTGGTCCAATCTATTTTAAATTTTGCATTAACATTCTTTAACAGAATTGATGGAAAGCGTGTTTCATATTTTATTGAAATTAGGGCAGACAGTTATTTTGAGGGTAATTTGCATAAAAATTGATATCAATACTCATTAGTGTTTTTGAATCGAATGACATTTTATTTTGACACATATGTTTAAAAACTCAATCCAATTTATTAAAAAAACCGGCCAAGTGCGAGTCGAAGTCGCGCACAAAGGTTTCCGTACCACTCATCTATAAAAACAGCAAAAAAATATGTCTGTTGTATCAGGGACCCATGTAATATTTGTTTTATTTTAATTTAATTATTTATTTATAAAGGACGAACCCCCACTAGGTGGACTGACGACATTATCAAGGTCGCAGAAAACCACTGCATGCAGGTGGCGCGGTATCGTGTTGAATGGCATTTTCGTGGGGAGGCCTATGTCCAACAGTGGACGTTCACGGGCTGATGGATGGATGGATGGATTTATAAAGTGAATATATAACTAAACATTCTGTGAATATTAGAGTGTCTACCTGTTGCCATTATCAATATCAAGCAAAAATCACGTTTCATAAATTTAAGAAATTATGCTTTGACTCTAATTCTAAATCTGTGTAACCAAATGATATGCAACTTTAAACGCCTACGCATCTCTCGTCTTGCTCCGCTCCAGAAGTCTGGAACTTCTTGAGGAGACTTGGCATAGGTAAGCGGTGAGTGGTTGAAAAATTGGTTGATGATCTAAAGTAATCTAGAGGCTATGGCTGCGTCTCGGCTCTCTAAATCGGTCCGGGGTGACGAAGGAGGCGGCGCGTGACCCCATAGACCGACCATGCAAACTCCTCTCTTCGCCGTGCGAGCGGTCCACCGGTACCAGATCTTTGTCTTCGGTAGACCACAATTTTAACCTAGATCATCAACTATTTTTCCAAGACTTCTGTCGCTTTAGATAATACCACTAAATATGATGAGATGATGCCGTTTGGTCAACAATTACATTCCCAAGAAGGATGGATGTCAGGCAGGCGGCCGGTCATAAAACTATTGCTAATAACTTTTACACTATGAAATAAGAGTACATATTTTATCGACCCCAAGTAATTGGAATAAGAGTAGGAGAATGATGATAGTTATATTTTATAGTTATAGTTTTCTATAGTTTAAAAATCTTTTGAAGTCAAGCTGCTGTTCTCTGAGGCAAACACTTGAAATTTTTACATAATACTCAAACTTTATTTATATACTAAGTGAGACTCACCACTTTCTCATGAACAATCAAATGCCGAACACCTTAAGAATCCTGCATATGGGATAGGGTTATGGAGGAAAAGCAAATCTTCTATGTGATGCAATCTTCAGAATTTCAACGCGCAATTTTTCCACACTGTTGACAGTTTTCTATCTACAGTTGCGGGCCGGTCCGTGCGGAGTAGTACCACACTTTCGGTTTTCACTGGTAGGCAGCGACTTAGCTGTACCCCTGGTACTGCAAAGGTCCATGAGCAGCAGTAATACTTAACATCAGTGACTGCCACCATAAGCAATAAAAAACGGAAAAGAACATCGAATGTCGATTCGACATGTGTTTCACTTCTGAACGAAGTACCCTTAGAACAGTTCGGTTTCAAATATACACCGATCTACGGTGCGGTCCTAAGACTTATTTTTTTTTAATTAATAATGCATTGCCGCCATGTATCGCCTAATTCAATGAATTAACTTGAACTCTACTTTGAATAGTTAAAATTTTAGTTTTATTCCACCTGATGCGCATTATAATTTGAAGGAACCATAGTTCTTGATGACTAACGAGAACCTACTTGCTGTGTTTATAAAATCGAGGCTATTGACCCTGCTTGGCCGCAGCTCTATATTTTCGTAGATTTTTGTGAAATTGATTAGTTGCGCAAATTTAGCTATTAAATCAAGATCCGGCATTACACTTTGTGAGATGTTGATGAATGTCAATACTATTTTAGCCGACTCTATTGAAGCCAAAAAGAGGGTTATGCATTTGAGCGGTGATATTATAAGTAAAATCAACATGAATCTGCTTTCCACTGCTAGATTTGCCTTCTCCATAGAACATCATCTGATATAGTTATTCATTGGCGGGTCTATTCCCGTAATTGTCATGCACAGCAAGCAAGTTGGCGATCACAGAAAGATAATATATGTTTTCTAGAAAATCCTTCCTAAGACTAACCCATTTTTAACCTCTTCCACGGGTACATAAGTGGTGGCGATAATTGTATTCATAGTCTCGTCGGCACGCAGGGACTAATAAGAGGGCATGATAACAAGGCGAGAATTACATAATTTATAAAGAGATGATTTAGACATGTTTTAAATACTATTGATAATTTTTTATATAATCTGCTTCAATGCTCAATTAGCTACTTACATGTTTCTTGGGTAATATTTCCTTTACGCTCAGATTTACTTCAGCGTTGCTTAATCAATTCGTCTCGTTTTTTGGCGTCGTCAATTTTAGACGGCACTTTTTCATGCGGAGAACGATTTCTGGTTTAGCACTCGTTGTCACGGAGTATTTGGATTATGAACACCAGTAACTTTGGTTCCATTCTCTTTGCTTATAATTTTATTTCTTTTTGTACTGCAGAGCGGTGTCCTCTCCTTCCTCACGACCGTGTGCAGGTACGTGCTCAAGCAACCATGCCCTGTCAAGACCTGCACAAGTCGAAAGGAAAGGACCCCGTGCTGTCGATCCAACCACTCCATCAGCACCGGCCGGAAAGCCTCTATGGTCCGAACACCAAACCGAGACCTCTCCAGCCGTATTGTACGCCGGTACAGTCCAGCGAGCATCTCCACCTCCAAGTCCCACGAGGACTGTCCCACGTGGCCGGCACGGCCAACAGGCACGCTGCCTCCGTCACCACCCTGCGGTATCCACGTATGGTCTTAACTGCCTTGGCCCTCTGTGGTCGCCAGAGGAGGGCCCTAAGTAAAAAAAAATGTTATTCATTATACTCTAATACAATGCAAATTTTATAGCATGGTCAGGTTAAGTATATTGTAGATTATAAACTATGAATGCAATGGGTAAGTGTGTATGTAAATTAAAACATAACATTTAAACACTATCTTCACAGCAAACAACACAGAATTTCACAAAACAATACTACATATTATACGCAGACAAAGAAGAAATTAATTTTTTAGTTATTTAAATGAACATGAACATAAAATTCACGAAGAACACAATTAAAAATAAAAATTAAAACGTAATTCCAAAGCAGAACATGTTTAAAAACAATGCATATGTAACTTTAGGGTCACTATTTGCTGTTACATTTATGCACCTGTGTCTCCTAACCGGTTTTCTTTTTTTTTATTATAATAATGAAAATATAGCTTTTAGATATTCAACGTAAAAGACACTGAATTTTTTTATCTCATTCCATCTGTTGGATTTTATAAGCATTGACCTTGTGACTTATATCCTTATTAGTAAACTACTTCTTACTTAAAAAGATGTACGTGATCGGTTGTTAAATAGTTAAATTTAGATCAGCATCATAGCATTGGAGCTACGAGATAGTGTGTACTTGACACCGGCGGCACCACGAGCATACTTAAGACCTTAGCCTGAATGTGCATCATTCGTTTTTATATACGAGGAAACCTCGCCCTAGTAAACATTGGACACTATCGTCCTCCTTCAGTGCAACTTCGTACACAGCGTAATCCCCGGACATGTTCAATTTATTAAAACGACTATACGAAACTAATATGGTGAAATACACGGCAAACTCAACCACTGTGTAATCACTTCTCAAATATAGTGCCACTTTGGTTGGTGTATATAACATTGTCTTGGATACTGTTTAATACTACATGTGTATTATATGCCATTTTTTTTTCGCAAGGTGGACCATGGATGTGGTCGCGCCCCGACAAATCGGTCGGGGGCGACAGAAGAAGCGGCGCGCAACCCCATGGACCCACCCTGCAAGCACCTCTCTTCGCCGTGCAAACGGGCCACTGGTACCCGATCTTTGTCTTCGGTAGCCATGTATTATATGCCTGAACTGCTATTAATTAACAGGTTAAATAATATTTACTACACATATTCGCCTTGATCCGTTTGCCCTGACTTGAGACAAAGAGGACAAGGTTATACTTTTCAGTACATGCTACGATCACAATCTGAATCATTTGCGGCCGCCGTGTAATTGTACAACTTTTGTAATTATTTTATGACACTTATTCAATACTTACTAAGCTATCTGGTATTATTATATTAGTAAGTGAGTTTGAAAAGGAACTGTGAATTATTAATCAATATTCAAATATGATAACAATATGTAACTCTTATGTATATTAAATGCATTTCAATTACGGCGATGTGAATATGCAGCCTCGACATTGCCCCAGATAGGCGCACTATGCCGGCATATATGCGTTCTTGAAATGGTCACAGACTGAACAGAATAATTTAGCACACAATACATTATGCAAACACATCAAGTAATTACGTCAAGCACATGTAACTGTGATATATTATTAGAGATATTATCTTACAAAACTGACGCTTTGTTTATGTATGTGTGCTTATTGTTAGTTTGAAATTATCAATGAATCAAATAAGTTCATAGAAATATATTTTTCTCAAACATGCTTGGAAATTTGATCATTATCTTGACAACCCTCTTCGAGATAATCAAAATTGCTGTAACTGACCAAATAAATGCGAGCAGCGGCCGGCAAAAAATGTATGAAAATCCATATCTGTCGGGTTTTAACGGCCATATAAATATATACATATGTAAAATCCATATCTATCGTGTATTTTAAAAATGGAACGAATTGTTACTACAATAAAAAAATAAAACTACGATTAAAAAACCGACTTCAAAAACGGAAAAGCACAAAATAACTTAAAATACTATCATTTGTATGTGCTATCTATTGATAGGTTTGAAATCGGTGCCAAGCCTTAAACAAAATTATAAACAGCTTACTTACTGTAATGAAATTCCTACACTAAAGATACCGGCACCGACTTCAAACCTATCAATATATAACACATACAAATGTATTTTAAGTTATTTTGTGCTTTTCCGTTTTTGAAGTCGGTTTTTTAATCGTAGTTTTATTTTTTTATTATTTACTTTTTAGTGTTACAGACACACATAGGTTGTTCTATTAGTAGCGGGTCTTGAGTTACTCGTTCATTTGTCGCACACATACTTAATGCTAATTTTAGCGTTATATTATGGTTTTCTCATGGGTGCCACTGTCAGAACTGGACCAAATTAAAATGGAACCATATGGGAAGCACCAGCTTTCAAATAAAAAAAGAATCATTAAAATCGCTTCACCCAGTCGAAAGTTATGAGATAACAAACATAAAAAAAAAATACAGTCGAATTGAGAACCTCCTCCTTTTTTGAAGTCGGTTAAAAAATAGCAACCGAGGAGACGACTTATCAGAGTTTATTTAAATTTCGAACTGGCTTGAAAAAGAAAGCTGTTTGATAATGAAAAAAAAAAAAACAAATGAACACTTTAGTGTGTGAAAAATGTCGTTCGTTGTTCGTCATGTATACAGTTCTACTTAGTACTACTTAGTTTTAATTTCCGCGCATTACTTGAGAAAATCACTATACAAACCTTGGCCGCAACTAGGAATTGATGGACTTACGTATATGTGCCTCGGCTACGCCTCGGCCCACATTTACAAGTTTGTCCATCAATCCCTGTTTTGCTGGCCGCTGCAGTAATGTACTATATTTTTGTCCTCAATGGTTTTAGATTGTAATAAAATTATAAAATTCCGCTGGGCTAGCCACGAATGGCAAGGAAGCGATACCATTAGCCAGCCCAATTGCGATGGGGAGGGAATACGGTGGGTTATGTGGCCACGAGCTGCTTTGCCGTCGCCCCGGACGGAACGGGCGGCGTGTATCCGGACCATAGCCTAACCAAAAACAAAAAAAGAACGGTTAGCACATCGATACTAATATCTTATTCATTCCATCGCTGTGTGGATTATAAAGAATAAAAAATAAAATATTTAGTTTGGAGAGACATGTCCGTAAAATAAGGGTAGTGGTCCATCGTTTGTCGAATCTGATGGTAGAAGGAAAGGGGATTTATACCGTACGATACTCGTATACATCTCTTTAGTGCCTTCCCCTTTGCGCTGAAATTTTTTTAATTATATCATACCGCCAAATTTGAAATATTATAATTCTTTATTAATGTAAGATTAAAAGAAAAATTCTAGTTCCCTAGTTTAGGAACTAGGAAACTCGAAATATTTTCTTTGAAATCTAGACTTAACCCTAGTCTAGTCGCATATTGTGTTCCATTAGTCAGTGTTCTCTCCTATTTGATGACAAGTTTTTCATTAATATGAGCTAGAAAAATAAATTAAATTAGTTTAAAATAAAGTAAAACAAAAAAATGTAAATATGTGTGTGCGTGTGCGTGTGTGTGTGTGTGTGTGCGTGTGTGTGTGTGTACGTACACATTTGATATGTGAGCATTATAAATCGAACAAGTGGCATAAACTACTTTTCTTATATGTATATCGAAACCCATAAATGGATAAGTTTTTTAAGGCTTTGGAATCTTTATATCTTAAGGACTATATAATACTAATAATTAACGGACACTAGAAGCTTATATTTATTTATGTCGTCTTTTATCCGGCCCACGCGAGAAACCTTCTTTTAATGCTTTCAGATGTGACACTCACCATAAGAAGATACTACTTAGAACAGTTCTCATTCGTCAATAATAATAGATTGCATGAACATTCACTGTATACTTAGGCTAGGTTAATGATTTAAATATGTTTGATGAAATTATTCTCAGAATACTAAAGTTTAACTACCCAATGGGTAAGGACGAAGAGTCACAAAGCATCCGTAGTGTTAGAAATACATACCTAGTGTATGATTGGAATCTGGTAATCATTCCATTTCAATATCTTATCATCCATATCGCCACGCTTAGAAGACGAATTAGTAGTTGGTGTTGTAAGTAACCCAGAAGAGCGCTCGTCGTTATGATATCTTAGCTGAGTTTTACGGCATTTACGGGAATATAAATGATGGTAACGCGTTGCTAAATAAAAATTTATTAATAAATTTCCGTGTGGTGACGGAGTAAGAATACAATTCACCACCCGTATCTTACCCGTGGGTGATCGTAAGAGACGACTAAGAGATTTAAAACGCATATAGCATCTATACAAAAGTATGAAAACTCGAAACAAAACCCTATACCAACACGTCGGACCAACGTGGTGTAAGTAGGTCAATTTCCCTCCCATTATGGAGGAAGTTCGAGCCCAGTAGTGGGACATATAGGAGCTGAAATGATGATGATGATGAACGCGTTGCTTTCTTAATCAGTCACCATACAGAGAGTGATCTGGTAACCAAGGCAATATCTTTAAACGAGCAATTCTTGTATATATATATATATATATATATATATATATATATATATATATGTATATTATATATATATATATATATATATATATATATATATATATATATATATTATATATATATATATATATATATATATATATATATATATATATATATATATATATATATATATATATATATATATATATATATATATATATATATATATACATATATATACATATATATTTTCTGAATTTCGGCAACGGCACCAACAATTTTCTTGCAATTTAGCATGCAGGGGTCCCGGGGACGACTAATCGATCTGGTTAAGTTTCATTTGTAGAAAATATTGTTTTGTCAATATTTTTGCGAAAAAAATATAATTTTGCGTTGGCTGATAACTATTAAAATATGAAGGCAAATTTTGACGCTGTTATTAAGACACCTCAATTGGATAATCGAGCAGTCTAATCGAGGACGGCTCGGATCCTGTTTCTCTGTTTTCTTACTTTTGACTTTTTAATTTTTTTATTATTATTTAATTCATTATTTTGTTATATTTAAATATATGTATCTTCAAAACACTCTAAAAAGAAAATATCGAGCGAAAGCTCGGTCATCCAGATATTATTTATTATTTAGCGAAGGTATGTATAAATCGAAATATAGTATTTGAATGTAGATATATCAGCCAGCGGTAAATATTTAATGGCAGTGTGAAGTTTTACTTGCTGGTCATTATTAACTACGCATCATAATACTCAAACAAAGACGGTAAATGACTTCGTAGTTTTTTACTTTTATAGGTTATTACACAGTTTGAAAAGTTTTGAGTTTTATTAAAAACATTGCAATAACTCAGTGCTTTGTTCATTTGCAGGTAAAAAAAGCAAAGTACATTCTCGTACATAGCGTATGTACTGTTATTGCCCTACTATTCATTCATATATTATTCTTATCCACCATCCATCAGATCATTAATGTTTACTTTTGGATTTATGTCCCCCTAATAGAGTAATACCTAGAACATTTATGTGCTATCTGCACCCAAATTTTTCGAGTTTTTTGACAGGCCATGGTTAAGCCACAGTTTTCTGAATATGTTAATTCACTTGCCGTATTCACTGAACATGGCTCTTTTTGTCTACTAGCTGTTTCAGCGGATGCAATATGATTTAGAATATCACCACTTCACTTCTTTCGAAAACATCGAAAATTAACTTGGAAATTGTATGGCCTTAAAAAGACTGCGAAGTTTTGCCGAGACGTGATTCGAGAATTGCTTGAGAGGTCCCCACCTCTAACTAGTAAGCAGAGATGGAAAATACTTTGATTATTTTATAAATTCATTATCTTTTAAAATAAATACATTTTATGAGCTAAAAGAAGCGGACGATATTAATTTGTACTCCTAATGATTTGTATCTAATATATATTGTAGTATATAGCAAAACTCCGTAACAACCCCATATATTTTGTTTCATATAAATACCGTTTATCAAATAAAAAATACCTACTTAAATTAAAAAAAGAAATCATAATTAATTACAATGACTTTTCGTATGAACATAAAACGAATTTTAAAAGGATTGGCATACACAGCGATTTCTTCAAAATTACAAAAACAAGAAAAATCATGCATTCAAGTTTTAAAAATTAATTCAATGATATGTGATTACTTGAATCAATCTGATATATAATAATGTGTGAAAAAAAAACAATTAATTTCATCGCACAACTTGATAATATTGATTACTTTTATATAAGTAAACTAAGAAAAAGGTTGAAGACCAGATGGGTCACGTACTGAAGGAAGGTCGAGTCAAGAGCCTCCGAAACCGGCGAGCGTGTATGAAGAGAATTATGAATGTTGAGGAAGCGAGTGAAGTATGCAAGGATAGAGTTCTCTGGCACTCTGTTCTCTCTGCATACCCCGCCTATTCTATTGTTGTGCCTTATATAGAGGTACAGCAGTACAGTATCCGTGTGGTGACGGAGCAAGAATACAGATCAACACTCCCTATCTTACCCGTGGGTGATCGTAAGCGACGGCTAAGGGATATAAAAAGCATATAACATCTATGCTAGAGAAGGAAAACTCAAAACAAAACCCTATACCAACACTTTTGACCAGCGTGGTATAGTAGGTCAATTTCCTTCCTCTTATGCTCTCGAGCCTAACAGTGGGATATATATGAGCTGAGATGATGATAGAGGTACAGCAAATAAACAGATTTCAGTTAGTTACTATAGTCCTTAAAATATAGCTTGATCTCTGTTACAGATAGCGACAAAACCTATGAAGTAATTATGAATACGCGTCATTATTAGAATTTTAATTTGTATTTTTTTTTATTGCTTATGGTGGCAAACGAGCAAGCAGCATACCTGATGGTAAGTGTCACTGCCGCTTATGAACTTTTGTAATACCAAGGGTATTACAAAAGTTCATAAGCTTGGGCCACAGCCTACCAATAAAATTCCCAAGCCCACCCAGTTGGGCTTCCGGCTCTCTCGCTTACCGAACGAAGCGCAATAACACATTTCCACTACTCAGACTCGATCTTCTGCGAGAGTGTGGTACTATCCCGGACGGACCGGCCCGCGGCTGTAGACAGAAAACTGTCAACAGCGTGGTCCTACCACAATTGATTATATCGGCTATATTTTCATTCTTTAGGTGCCAGTTATATCTCAACTGAATTATGAATATAAAAATATGAATATTTACGCCAAAACTAGTACCTCATATCTTTTAAAATACTTAGTAACCATTTTATAAAAGTATGGTGCTTACGCAAGTACAAGATCATACTGAACTGAGAATAAGATAGAGATGGGGCAATCGATAAATGTAAATCGACGACATTCTTATTAATTATTTATAAAACAAGTAAAACCAATACATTACCTATATCAACCACATGGTTACTCTATAAAATAAGTAAATTGTGTTAATTTAGTATTCAGACATCAGTTATAACATTAATAAGACCATTTCTATTATATCAAAAAGATAATTTCTTTTATAAAATAAACATGATTATTCATGAAATAATCTGTGACCAAGAACTCATCAGTAACCTACAGGAATGCTCCAGCGATGATGATAATAGTGACGATGAACTTGGATGTATTCCTTTCGAATAATAAAAATAATTAATTAACAGCTTTAGTTTTAATTAAATAAAATCCATTAATTTAAATTCAATAAGTTTTTCATAAATTGTTTTAAATTTATAATCGATTCATTCATCCATTTGATTGAAGTTCAATAAGATTTTCATGTATTGTTTTTCAATTGCAGTAGTAAATAACTTTAAAAAATAAGGAATTATATCGACAAAAATACGGACTGCAAGGTAAGGGTGCGGGACTAGTGAGAACTGTCACAAAGATCAAGATATTTCTTATAGACTATAGTACTTTTTATTTTTTAATTTTAACTTAGTAATTCAAACAGAGTGAATTTCTATTTAAAATGCTAATCAGTAAATCTATTTTTTCGGTGTATAAATCTATCTATAAATCTTTGAAGGATCATTATCAAGGCTCGATTTGCTCGACGGAGCCTGAAAGGGTAAGCACCAGTCACAGATGTCAAGAAAGCGGTACCAGTGATCGGCTCGATGGCAATGGTTAGGGAACACGGTGGGTGCCACCGAAGTCAAAGATCGGGTACCGGTGGCACGCTCGCACGGCGAAGAGAGAGGAGTTTTACGGTGGGTCTATGGGATCACGCGCCGCCTTTCCGTCACCCCGGACCGATTTGGCGGGGCGAGACGCATCCATAGTCCACCAAAAAAAAAAAAGGGAACACGGTGGGGGTTATGGGGCCACACGCCGCCGTTTTGTCGCCCCGAACGGAATGGGCGGGGTTTGTCCAGAGCATAGCCTACCAAAAAAAAAGGTCTGCTGTGCAATATATATCATCGGGTACTGTCCTCTTAATATATACGTAAAGATTTCTACGACTGTATCATTCAGTCATAAATGTTTTGATACACTGTTAAAATTTTCTGCATTTTTTTTTACAAAAAACTTTGGTAGTTTTTACGCACAACAAGAAAGTAATGCTATAATTCCGTTTTGTAGATTTACTATACAATACGTGAAGGGTTACAACAAAAAGATTCTCAAATTACAACTCACTATAGTAAGTTTCTTTCATTCCTTCAGAAGTCTTGTATTTTACTGAAATTGTATTATGTTTTGTATTAGTAGATATACTTTGATTTAGAATTCTGCTCTTATTTGGTTTGTAAAACAATTGTAATTTAAAAAAAAAATTAACAGTGTACTTAAGAAGCGTGTTACTTTAAACTGCTTATCTAGATAATTACAACAAAATGTGTACCTTTGTTAATACACCTTCACTTTCACCTTTCCCTTTCGCATCTTTACACCAATACTCTCTTTCGTACCTACTCGCTCTCTTACGTCGTCGTTGCGAATGCGGTCGGTCAGCCTAACTCCACAGATTTTCCGTAGAGATCGCATTTCGACCGCATTAATTTTGCTTTCATGCTCTTTTCTGCATACCCAACTCTCGCTTCCATACAGTAATTGCTTTCTGGCTGAGGTGGTGGCTACCGAGAAGTTGTCCCAACGCTCCGTTCACTCTATTTCCCGCATTCACTCTTCACTCTATATCAGTGGTATACCTTCCATCTCGACTAAAACCACATCCAAAATATACAAATTCATCCACTTGCTCTAGTACATCATTACCTATTTTTACTCTTACATCTGTTCTGGCTTCATTTCTTTCAAAGACCATTATTTTGGTTTTGCTTACATTCACGCGTAGCCCCCTTT
The DNA here is from genome assembly GCA_905163515.2 of Lymantria monacha. Lineage (NCBI taxonomy): Eukaryota > Metazoa > Arthropoda > Insecta > Lepidoptera > Erebidae > Lymantria > Lymantria monacha. Next base: position 45,933,270 of record LR991081.1, on the reverse strand, counting down.
TCTTACAATCTTCTGTCATTGTGTCGACTAGGGTCTGCAGCTCAGTCGCTGACTGTGCCAGCAGGACTGTATCATCTGCACAAAGCAGACTAGTGACCACTGAGTCGCCCATCTGGACTCCCACATTCATATCGTTCAACCTTTGGAGACATTTATCTAGATATATGATAAACACCCTGGCTGACAGAACGCACCCTTGCTTAACGCCAATATTTACGTCAAACCAAGACGACATTCCATCATCCAGCCGCACATAGGCTCTACAGCCCATGTAATTGGACTGCACAGCCTGTAGCAGTTTACCGTTCATACCATACTCCGGTAAAATATCCCAAAGTTCCTTTCGTACAACCGTGTCAAATGCTCTCTCCAGATCCACAAAACTGCAGAAAACCCTCTGACCTAAAGCTAGATGCTTCTTCATAATGTTGCGCAGAGAGAACACTTGATCTATGCATCTCTCTCCACTCCTGAAACCTCCTTGTGTCTCACACAGTAAACCATCGGACACCATTCTCATTCTCCTTTCAATAATTTTACCGTACACTTTTGCTCCCATACTGGTCAAGCTTATGGCCCTGTAATTTGCGCAGTCATAACGTGAACCCTTGTTTTTAAACAAAGGCACAATGACTGCGCTATTCCAGTCCCCGGGAACCATTCCCGAGCTCCAACACAAATTGAGGAGCAACAGAAACGGCTCTCAGACACAAGAGCCACCAAGTTTGATCATCTTGGCAGACACCATATCAATGCCCACTGCCTTACCATTTTTCAAACTTCTTATCGCCCATTCAACTTCATCCATACTGATGCCATCGGAAGACGCCGGTGCTGAATGTTGATCTACTAAACCACGTGCGACATCGGCGCTAACTCGAGTATCCGCATACATATCGCCAAAATATTCACTCCATCGGCTTAACACGTCTTGTTTGTGTAAGAATGTCTCCACCTTTAGACCTTATTTTATTCATTCTGAAGGCTGACCAACCACACCGAGACTTCTTCACCTCCCTCTAAAAGAGTTTGGTGTTAACCTCGAAGTTTTTAGTCAGCCTATCTTCTGCACTCATATTTGCTCTATCACGTTTCTCTTCCACTAAGGCCTTGGTGTCATTCTTACACTGCCGATATATTTATTTCTTCTGTTCAGTCATACTGTCATTCAGATTCAAAGAAGAGACATAGTCCAGCCACGCTTTCTTCGTGTGCTCTACGGAAGCTGCCACTTCCGCATCCCACCATGCATCACCATTTGTTTTTCTATGCTTCTTTGAACTTTCACATACTTCATTCGCTGTATCTACCATACTCTCTTTCAATATTCGCCAGCATTCTTCAATGTCCGATTGCGGCTGGTTTGCCATCGTCAGCCGTTCTCGGACTCCCTCTGCATGCTTTTCTCTTACATACTCTTCTTGCAACCTTTCAACCTTTATTCTTTCAAGCCCTCCGAAGTGGACACGCTCTCGCCAGTTCCGCCACTTTCTGAACAGACCACTAAATCTCGCAATAACGAGAGGCTGCGGGACCCCTGTAGTCTCTTGCGTCTAATAATTTGCTTCGGAGGCGACTGTCTACCAAAATTAAATCTATTATATTTTTCTGTTCATTACTTCTCCATGTATACATATGGATGTCCTTATGTTGGAAAAATTTGTTTGACACAATAAGGTTCTAATCTCCATGCATACATCCGCTATGAGCCTACCTGCGTCGTTCACTCTCTTATCACCAAATGGACCAAGTACGTCCTCATAGTCGGAAGGCTTGGTCCCCACCCATCCGTTCAAATCGCCGCATACAATCACGCGTTCACTTGTTTCTGCCATATCCAGAACTTCCCTAACATTATCCCAAAACTTCTCTAGGTCTGATGCCACCGAGGATCCTACGGGAGCATATGCTACAACCATGAATATCTTGGTGACACCTAGTTTTATACGGACCCAAAGAAGTCTGGGATCATACATTCCGTAATCCTTCACATCTAAGGCGTCGCTGCCCTTTCGCTTGGTCTCTGTTACACAGAGCACGTCTAGCTGTTTGTCCGCCATGACGGATATCAGCTCATGCAACTTATCTTCCACACAACCTCTTACATTCCACGTGCCCACCCGGCACTCTGCCCTCCTCGACTCGCCTGACTGGGCAAGGCGTGATGGGTGGCGGCCGCCATCACCACATCTGCCGATAATCGTACCGACGGGGGTGGGTCGGTACGCGTCGCCTCCGGGGGACGCCCTAACCCGCACTGCGGTACGCATATCGAGCCGGATTAGCAGTCTAACTAGACTGGCAGGGGACGCGACGAGCACGCTCCGGACTATGCCCCCAAAACCACGCTGGTCAGACGTGTTGCTATAGGGTTTTGTTTCGAGTTTGCCTTGTTTTGCATAGATGTTATATGCGTTTTATATCCCTTAGTCATCTCTTACGATCACCCACGGGTAAGATAGGGGCTGGTGAATTGTATTATGACTGCGTCACCACACGGATGTCATTATCTGTTAGGCACGGTTAAAGAAATATAGATTAAGAAAGGTTGGGTCTTAGACACATGCAACGTCCATATTTACAATATAGGAAGAGTGATGTTATGAAATTAGGATGCTATATAGCCAATGTTTATGTCGGATCCCGGTGTGATATTTAGGTTAAATTGAAAATTTAAAGACAAGTATGCTTTCACTCTCTAATACCATGTACAAAGTATATATCACAACTTTTTGTAGAAATTATGTAGCATTAGTTCTATTTTTTTTACTTATAAATAAAATTAGTCGCATTTGTGTTTGAGACAATAATATGAAATTATAAGGTTTATTTTCAACAAACGAAAAATGTAAATTGGGGACACACTTTTAAACTAATTTCCTTTTTTAAGTGATATCCGTAAGCAAGGCGATTTGTATGAATGTCATTTGTACATACCTAGTTAAATCTGACCAGTTTCTTTTCCTTCCTTGATTTTGATTATCATTACTTAAACGCAGAAACGAGTTAAGTGATTTTATTTGCATAAATAACAATTTATTATTATATAAATTACGATACGCACCGCTGTGCATAAATGTATAGTAATAGGGATTTTGTATTATTATTACATTTATTTACAATATCGTTTACATATAATTTCGATATAACGGATATATATTTGAAATATAGCTACTATATTTATTAATATGTTTACATATTCAAGGTCTAAAGATACAATTGTCAACATTTATTTCTTTCCCACGGGTATCAAAAGAAAAAATATTCGAATAAGAATCATCTCTGTGCGTTTTTCTTTAGGAAGCTGATCTTATATTTTTATCTATATTATTCTTCTCCTCGTTGCACTTTGATATTATGCTCGACAAATGACAATACCTCATCATCTATCACGTTAAAAACTAGACGGTAAAATGCATTTATTACACTTAAATTACCCCTTTGAACGTCACCTAATCGTAGATACATACATACGTACATACATATCATCACGCCATATCCCTTGCAGGGTAGGCAGAGAGAACAGAGTGCCAGAGAACTCTATCCTTGCATACTTCACTCGCTTCCTCAACATTCATAATTCTCTTCATACAAACTCGCCGGTTTCGGAGACTCTTGACTCCACCTTTCTTCAGTACGTGACCAATCTGGTCTTGGTAGGTTAGTCTCGATCCCTAATCGTACACACTACAATTGTATAATATAATAGTAAAATAAATATACATATAAGTCAAAGTAGAATTCTGAGAGACCCAAAGAGAGGTGAATGGTTCGTGTAAATGCGTATGAAAGCAGTGAGTGCATCTATGACGGCTGACGAGAGTCTATGGAAGTTAAAAACAGGTTATGCCGAGCACACCTAGCGTAGGACAGGCTAATGATAATAACTTCAGCAATGCTTTCAATACTATCGACTTCGATGTTCTGTTTTCCATAATGGACTCTCTTAACACTTCTGCAGCTGTTATTTATTGGTTTCAGAATTATCTATTCGGACACCGGCAGCGAGTTCGTTTAGATGACAAATATTCTCAATGGCCTTATGTCACCACTGGAGTACAATAGGGTGGTGTGTTATATACCCTTTAGTGGTAGGAACACGCGGTGGACAGTTCTCTGTCTACAGCCGCGGGCCGGTCCGTCCGGGGTAGTACCACACTCTCTTAGAATATCGACGTCTGAGTAATGTCAATGTGCTATTGCGTTTCGTTCGGTGAGCGAGAGAGCCGGACGTCCAATTGAGTGGGTTTGGGGTTTAGATTGGTAGGCAGCGGCCTAGTTATACCCTTGGTATTGCAAAGATCCATGGGCGGCAATGACACTCACCATCAGGTGTGCTGCTTGCTCGTTTGCCACCACTAGCAATAAAAAATAAAAAAGAAACAAAGTAAATAAAGATGTGCAAATATTCTGCCAAAAATCTACAGAAAATTTACCCCAAGCTCTTTCTTTCATTAACAAAGATTTATATTGCAGTCCAGATTGCAGCTTTGAGCAGAAAGGTATGGTCTTAAAGTTAATCCTGTTAGGACTCAACCAAATGAAGTTGGTAACTCACGACTAAAATCAATTGGTCGGTGCTTTCCCAAGTAACAATTACTGGCGTAAATATTCCTTTCTCCTAATATGTTAAGAACGTTGAAAAAAATTGAGTACATTCATCGATAACGCACTGGCGTGGACAATTCAGTTATAAAACGTTAGTCGTAAAATTTTTGCCTAGCAATTTCCTTCCAACTGCAACTAAAATTGCACCAGCACAATCCATACCTCTTCCTATCTTCGACTATGATGACGTCATCTATCATGATTTAACCGAAGATCAACTTGACAAACTAGAACGCCTTCAAAATTTCTGTATCAGATATTTTTTAGTTTATGCATATATGATCATTTTTCTGAATTTCGCAATCAACTCAAATGGTTCTGAATTCGCCTTAGACGGAATATTCATATCCTTTGTCTTCTTTATAATCTTCTCTTTAATTCCGTTTCACCAACGTATCTCAAAACAAACGCTTTACATTTCTCCATGATACTCTTTTACTAGATATCTTCGAAAACTCTGTGCTACATTTACCATGACATTTTACTTCATTTTTCACTAAATCTGTTACTTAACAAGCTGAACGTCAATGATTTGCAAGACACGCATTAACTAGTTTTAAAAAACTTGTTTACTATCACTACTTGTCTCTTTAACCTTAGTATTTTTAATTTTAGATTACTTTATAGTCTTTCTGTCATTCATTAACTATAATTGTATGTATATGTGTATCTATATAATAATGCATGTATATATAGTAGTATTTATGTATGTAGTATGGTTTATATATGTGACAAGTAATATATGTATAGATATAATGTGTATTATTAAGTCATTTCTTCTATTTACTTTTCTCTTCTAATTGTACTATACACCTCAAGTGCCAAAATAAAAATCCATCCCAAGATTGTTTGGAAGAAATATAATAATATTAGTAAAATTATCCGTTACTATATTTTTATGGAACATTCTAGAAATAATTCAATACTAATCAAAATAATTATAATTTCGCAATAAACAAAAAATATTTGATAACTGTCTATTTTAATGATATAGTATTTTAAAAAAATACCATTAGGAAGTGTGAAAATAGAGTACAATTGGCGGAACTATTAAGTAACTTACAATGTTGGTTGTTTGCGAAGTGTTCAATTATAATTATTATTACATATTATGTATGGTGTCATTATTATGGTACTATTAGATCAGCATTACGTGTGGCCTTGACTTTCACCTTCGACACTGTATGTGCAGGCAACGTTGTCAACAGCCGCAGTACCACAAGAGCGACGTAATTCGGGACGTAACGTAGAGGCCTTGGCCTTGACTTTTGTCAAGGCACTTATTATAAAACACTGGTAAATTAGGCGAAAATTGTTGCTTTAAGTGTTTGTTTCTTAAAAAAAGTTTCAAACGAACTATAGCGGATTTTGGTGAAACATTAACGTTGGCTCAGACTTTGGTGAAATATTAACGCTTAGTGTCCAAGCAAGTAACTGAACTACGTAAAATAAATTTAGTACTTTTAAAGTAAAGATATGATGTTATATTTTTTACATTTTTTAGGGGGGCATAGTCCGGAGCGTGCTCGTTCGCGTCCCCTGCCAGTCTAATTAGACTGCTAATCCGGCTCGAAATGCGTACCGCATTGCGGGTTAGGGCGTCCCCCGGAGGCGACGCGTACCGACCCGCCCCCGTCGGTACGAACATCGGCAGTTGCGGCGATGGGGGCCGCCACCCATCACGCCTTGCCTAGTTAGGCGAGTCGAGGAGAACGAGTGCCGGGTGGGCACGTGGAATGTAAGAGGTTGTGTGGAAGGTAAGTTGCACGAGCTGATATCCGTCATGGCGGACAAACAGCTAGACGTGCTCTGTGTAACAGAGACCAAGCGAAGGGGCAGCGACGCCTGCGATCTTCCTGGTGGCGGGATGGCTCTGTGGTCTGGTGTACCACAGAGCGATCGAGCCAGCATGGGGGTAGGAGTGCTGTTGTCCTCTCGCTTGGCCTCAGGTGTGAAGGATTACGGAATGTATGATCCCAGACTTCTCTGGGTCCGTATAAAACTAGGTGCCACCAAGGTATTCATGGTTGTAGCATATGCTCCCGTAGGATCCTCGGTGGCATCAGACCTAGAGAAGTTTTGGGACAATGTTAGGGAAGTTCTGGATATGGCAGAAACCAGTGAACGCGTGATTGTATGCGGAGATTTGAACGGATGGGTGGGGACCAAGCGTCCCGACTATGAGGACGTACTTGGTCCATTTGGTGATAAGAGAGTGAACGACGCAGGTAGGCTCATAGCGGATGTATGCGTGGAGAGAAACCTTATTGTGTCAAACACATTTTTCCAACATAAGGACATCCATATGTATACATGAAGAAGGAATGAACAGAAAAGCATAATAGATTTAATTTTGGTAGACAGTCGCCTCCGAAGCAAGATATTGGACGCAAGAGCCTACAGGGGCCCCACAGTCGACACGGACCACTATCTCGTTATTGCGGGATTTAGTCGTCTGTTCAGAAAGTGGAGGCACTGGCGAGAGCGTGTCCACTTCGGAGGGCTTGAAAGAATAAAGGTTGAAAGGTTGCAAGAAGAGTGTGTAAGAGAAAAGTATGCAGAGGGTGTCCGAGAACGGCTGACGATGGCAAGCCAGCCGCAATCGGACATTGAAGAATGCTGGAGAGTATTGAAAGAGAGTATGGTAGATACAGCGAAAGAAATATGTGGAAGTTCAAAGAAGCATAGAAAAACAAACGGTGATGCATGGTGGGATGCGGAAGTGGCAGCTTCCGTAGAGCAAAAGAAGAAAGCGTGGCTGGACTATGTCTCTTCTTTGAATCTGAATGACAGTATGACTGAACAGAAGAAAGAAATATATCGGCAATGTAAGAATGACACCAAGGCCTTAGTGAAAGAGAAACGTGATAGAGCAAATATGAGTGCAGAAGATAGGCTGACTAAAAACTTCGAGGGTAACCCCAAACTCTTTTGGAGGGAGGTGAAGAAGTCTCGGGGTGGTTGGTCAGCCTTCAGAATGAATAAAATAAGGTCTAAAGGTGGAGACATTCTTACACAAACACAGGACGTGTTAAGCCGAAAGAGCGAATATTTTGGCGATATGTATGCGGATGCTACGGTTGGCGCCGGTGTTGGATGTGGTTTGGTAGATCAACATTCGACAACGGCGTCCTCCGATGGCATCAGTATGGATGAAGTTGAATGGGCGATAAGAAGTTTGAAAAATGGTAAGGCAGCGGGCATTGATATGGTGTCTGCCGAGATGATCAAGCTCGGTGGCTCTTGTGTCTGGGAGGCGTTCCTGTTGCTCCTCAATTTATGTTGGAGCTCGGGAATGGTTCCCAGGGACTGGAATGGCGCAGTCATCGTGCCTTTGTTTAAACAAGGGTTCACGTTATGACTGCGCAAATTACAGAGCCATAAACTTGACCAGTTTGGCAGCAAAAGTGTATGGAAAATTATTGAAAGGAGAATGAGGATGGTGTCCAATGGTTTACTGTGTGAGTCACAAGGAGGTTTCAGGAGTGGAAGGGGATGCATGGATCAAGTGTTCTCTCTGCGCAACATTGTGGAGAAGCATCTGGCTCTAGGTCAGAGGGTTTTCTGCAGTTTTGTGGATCTGGAGAGAGCATTTGACACGGTTGTACGAAAGGAACTTTGGGACATTTTACCGGAGTATGGTATTAACGGTAAACTGCTACAGGCTGTGCAGTCCAGTTACATGGGCTATAGAGCCTGTGTGCGGCTGGATGATGGAATATCGCCTTGGTTTGACGTCAATATCGGTGTTAAGCAGGGGTGCGTTCTGTCAACCAGGCTGTTTATCATATATCTGGATAAATGTCTCCAAAGGTTGAACGATATGAATGTGGGAGTCCAGATGGGCGACTCAGTGGTCACTGCTCTGCTTTATGCAGATGATGCAGTCCTGCTGGCACAGTCAGCGACTGACCTGCAGACCCTAGTCGACACAATGACAGAAGATTGTAAGAAAAGGGGTCTACGCGTGAATGTGAGCAAAACCAAAATAATGGTCTTTGAAAGAGATAAAACCAGAACAGATGTAAGAGTAACAATAGGTAATGATGTACTAGAGCAAGTGGATGAATTTGTATATCTTGGATGTGGATTTAGCTGAGATGGAAGGTACACCACTGATATAGAGCGAAGAGTGAATGCGGGAAATAGAGTGAACGGAGCGTTGGGGCAACTTCTCGGCAGCCACCACCTCAGCCAGAAGGCACGTGTAGCAATACATAACGCAGTGCTTGTGCCAACATTACTGTATGGAAGCGAGAGTTGGGTATGCAGAAAAGAGTATGATAGTAAAATTAATGCGGTCGAAATGCGATCTCTGCGGAAAATCTGTGGAGTTAGGCTGACCGACCGCATTCGTAATGACGACGTAAGAGAGCGAGTAGGTATGAAAGAGAGTATTGGTGTAAAGATGCGAAAGGGAATGCTCCGATGGTTCGGACATGTGGAAAGAATGCCGAACGAATGTCTGGTTAAGAAGATATACAATGCGAAAGTGGAAGGATGTAGGTACCGAGGGAGACCGAGACTAACCTACCTAGACCAGATCGGTCATGTACTGAAGGAAGGTGGAGTCAAGAGTCTCCGAAACCGGCGAGCGTGTATGAAGAGAATTATGAATGTTGAGGAAGCGAGTGAAGTATGCAGAGATAGAGTTCTCTGGCACTCTGTTCTCTCTGCCTACCCTGCAAGGGATATGGCGTGATGATATGTATGTGTATGTGTGTAACTTACATTTTCGATAAAGTCTTACATAAGCTTGAAGTTTTAAGTGGATTGAGAAGCACAAACTAGTATGGCTCATATTAGCTCAGCGTTCTTCACGTGCAATATCTCGTTCTTCTTTCGTGGTTTCGATCGTGATATTTCGAATCCTAATTGCATTACGACTTCATGGGGAAAGTGTAGCTCTTATTGGTCAAAGCACTGCTAATTAGAATTTCGACACAATAAGATTTATTATATTTATACTCGTAAAAACTTGTAGCAAGTCGCACTTACAAACACATCAATGGGTCAACTATAATTTCATCTTATTGCGGTGTTTTCAAAACAAACAAACATTGATAACATTACGTGAGCTGTCAGTTGCGTTTTGTTATATCATGAACAAATGAACGTTTAAACTGATGTTTTATTAATAAAAAAAATTTTGGTGATTAATATCACATCTAAATACCTATATATTATCCTATTCCCGACGAAGACAAAAATTTGCAGCTATATAAATTCCGACCGTTCTTGAGTTATAAGTGGTGTAACTAACACGACTTTGTTTTATATATAGATATGTGTCGCAAACTATTACATTTAAGTGTTTATAATATTCAATATTTTCTAATGTTACAAATATTTGAATGTACAAATTAGTTTGAATATTTTATACCTATAGTCTATCTAATCTAAGAAGTGCACTTTGAAAGCTGTCGGAGTAAGTTGTCTAGGTATGTGAACCAAATAATCGCTATAGAACATATCCGATTTTACTGAGAAATCGATATTGATTCTTTATAATTAATTAATCGGTTTTTTTTTTATTTTTCATAAAGGTGATGAATAAATTAAGTGCTAAATTAGTACTAAACAAATTTAATTATTTCAGTATAGAATCTATTCATCATATTTAGTAGGATTAGGTTCATTAAAAACAAAAACTGGATTTGAAAATAGTTATTTATTAAGAATTACTACTATTACTTGAATTATCAGCGTCGCGAACATTAATAATTATTTCCTCATCAACCAAAGTGTCGAAATGTACATCTCTATCAAAATCTCTATTCGATTAATTGTATTTTTCAAATATTTTTACCGATTATTTGGATATTCGTGAATTGGAAGTTGTTAAGCACTACTATATAGAATGTGATGACGTGACATTGTTAGATCGCTAATAACAATTACTATTTACCATGTTATCTTCATTTTAAATTAGTTTTACGAGTTTCAACATCAGATTATTGTACAAGAAAGTCACTCGCAATGTTAATTATGTAATAGTTGTTTAAAATTTCAGATTTAGTGTTTACAATCAAGTGTATACGTTTGACCGAGGTTATTGTGTATTAAAAAATGCAAAACGTCAAAATGCACTTCTTAGATTAGATGAACTATAGTTAGGCGTTATTTTCAAATTAATTACACATTCCGAATTATTATTTATACTTTTATCTTTTACAGATTATATAATTATTACTTGACAATATTTTTATGGTTTTATTATATTTACTATTTCATAGCCAAGTGATTATCATTATTTAAAATTTTAATAAAGTTAGTTCAGAATCGTTTTAAATTATATTATTAATTAAAATTAGTAATTTTTAACACTGTACATTTTGATTATAAATTATTTACTTAATTGATTACAAAATCATATCTCAACAGTACTTATAATATCAGAGGTCATAGATATTTATGACTCTGTTTCTCGTATTTCTTTGAGTAATTTATAGTTTGTTAAATTATAATTTTTTCGATTGGTGAATATTTTTTTTTTCATGAAAGACACCATGTTGTATGAAATGAAAGTAGTGTAGATATTTGTTTAAAATTGTCAGTATTATTTGTAAAATCTATGTCCTTAATTTTATCTAAGAGAACGTACCCAAATTACGTAACCTGTTTAGAGCGGGAGAAAGTTCTTAAAATACAATGCCTGGTCACAAGGACATGAAAAGTTTCTACGTCATGTAGTTGTGTTAAATGTGTTGATCTTTTTACCAGACTGCGCGATGCAAAAGAGTGGAATATATCTGATGAAAAGGTTAATGAAATTGAGAATATCAGGAGAGACCGAGCCTCCTCGTATTCAACAGCAAATCTAAATTTTCAATGCATCCCGACTGTTCAGTTGTTATGTTCCATTATTAAAAGATATTTTATTTTCTGCAATAGTATTCATTCAATAATATATTATATTCTAGACCACCGGATATCAAAGTGCTTGTTCTTTTTTTCTTTTTAGTTTTTTATTATGTACGTAGTTTAGTTTTTTATTTTGTACCTGCAGATCCTAGTCGACACAGTGACAGAAGATTGTAAGAAAAGGGGTCTACGCGTGAATGTGAGCAAAACCAAAATAATGGTCTTTAAAAGAGATGAAGCCAGAACAGGTGTAAGAGTAAAAATAGGTAATGATGTACTAGAGCAAGTGGATGAATTTGTATATTTTGGATGTGGTTTTAGCCGATATGGAAGGTATACCATTGATATAGAGCGAAGAGTGAATCCGGGCAATAGAGTGAACGGAGCTTTGGGACAACTTCTCGGTAGCCACCACCTCAGCCAGAAGGCACGTGTAGCAATACATAATGCAGTTCTTGTCTCAACATTACTATATGGAAGCGAGAGTTGGGTATGCAGAAAAGAGCATGAAAGTAAAATTAATGCGGTCGAAATGCGATCTCTACGGAAAATCTGTGGAGTTAGGCTGACTGACCGCATTCGCAACGACGACGTAAGAGAGCGAGTAGGTATGAAAGAGAGTATTGGTGTAAAGATGCGAAAGGGAATGCTCCGATGGTTCGGACATGTGGAAAGAATGCCGAACAAACGTCTGGTTAAGAATATATACAATGCGAAAGTGGAAGGATGTAGGTACCGGGGGAGACCGAGACTCACCTACCTAGACCAGATTGGTCACGTACTGAAAGAAGGTGGAGTCAAGAGTCTCCGAAACCGGCGAGCGTGTATGAAGAGAATTATGAATGTTGAAGAAGCAAGTGAATATCCATATAGGATAGAGTTCTCTGGCACTCTGTTCTCTCTGCCTATCCTACAAGGAATATGGCGTGATATGGCGTGCGAGAGATATGTATGTATGTATGTATTTCCATCAGATATACACTATCGAATGCTAGTACTGTAAATAGAAAATGCACTATTTCAAAACTTGCACTATATCTCCAAGGTGGTTGAGGGAAGTGATGGCTGCCCTAGTAGTTAACTCGTAATCGGACACCGCCTGTGGGATCTGGTCCAGCCGTGGTTATTTTAAATTCTATTTGAACTATTGGGTTCGAAGGGCATTTCACAGTTTTCCTTCTCTCGCATAGATGTTATACGCGTTTTATATTCCTTAGTCGTCTCGTACGATCACCCACCGGTAAGATAGGGGTGGTGAATTGTATTCTTACACCGTCACCACACGGAAAATCATGTCATGTCATGAGTTTGATATTGTTTAATTTTAAGTTTGAAACCTGGATCATTTTTTTTACAAAACTTTCAGACATATAATATCGCCGTCTTTTATCCCAATTACTTGAAGTTTTTTTAAACTGCTTATGGTGACAAACGAGCTAGCAACACACTTGATGATAAGTGTCACTGCCACCCATGGAACTTTGAAATACCAAGAATATAACTAGGCCGGTGCCTACCAATATAAATCTCAAACCCACCCAATTAGGCTTCCGGCTCTCTCGCTCACCGAACGAAGCGCAATAGCACATTACCATTACTCATACGTCGATATTCTGCGAGAGTGTGGTACTACCCCGGACGGACCGGCCCAGAACCGGCTGCAGAAAGAGAACTGCCAACAGCGTGGTCGCACCACTATTGATACAAGAATATGACCTCTGCGTGATAGTCTGTTGGTCTTACCATTTAACCCTCACTGCTATTACAGTAAATTTAAAAATGCAATTCAATGATAAAGATACGAAATCGTAACAATATTTACTCGCCTACTTAAGGACAAATCACCTTTCTATTATGTCTACAAATAGTCTATGGTGACAATATTTGTATTATATTTCGTTATTGCAACAACGGATGTTCAAACTGCGCTGCAAATAGTTGTCTAGCATGCAAACTCACATTATTGCAAATTTCAATGTCGTCGTCATATAATTATGTATATAATAATTTACGTCATGAATTATAAAAAAAAAACGTATTTCTATAATAATGATACTTAATTTATAATGTTCTTTTTAGAAATAAAGCTGTCATGTTATATTATTTATTACGAAATAAAGAGTTAATTAAATATATTATTTATTAAACTCCATCAAAATTGAATCAAACAATTTATACGCGAAATAGTTTTTGTATATTTAATATGTACGTGGACAGCTGTGTGGTAGCGATTGCGAATCAAGCAACTTTTACTTTGCTCGTGGATATCATAAATAAAAAGCTATTATTATTATATTATTATTATAAAAAACGATTACGAGCCTTATATCGACCTGGGCCAACACCACCTGATGCCGTTTGGTCAACAATTATATTCCCAAGGAGGGTTAACGTTAGGCAGGTGGTCGATCATAAAACTATTGCCAATAACATTTGCAATATGTAGGAAGAGGAATACATATTGCGTCGACCCCAAGTAATTGGGATAAGAGCAGGAGAATGATGATGAATACGCACATGAATATAAGAACATGCAAATAGATGACCTGTTTTTGGTCGGCTAAAGATCATACGCCGGTCCAACGTCCAGTCTGATAGAAGAACAACTTAGTGTTCTAAAAGTTACCGTGCGTCCTTGCCGTGCCTTTTGTTGCACCGGCACCGTATCTTGACTTAGGTGAAATAACACGGTAATCTAATCAGGAGCCCATATTACATCTTTGTTAACATTCTATCAAAGATTGCAATGTAAGCTTGTGATTAGAACAAAATATATAGAAGACTATATATTATGTTCTTTAAAAATGCAAGAAAATTAATAATAAACTGGCATGATTTTGGTAAGGTATACGATCATAATGTCAGGTGGATTATCTGGGGCTACCGAAGGTGGCCCAATCGTACGGTGTCCAGAGGTACGTTGTTGGGCGGGTCTATGGGGTCCGATTCCGTCGCCCTGGACAGATTAACCATTTCATTGCCAGCCATTCGATGTATTTGGAATGCCATAATTGCCACGCCTATTATGCGGATACGCCATACCCAGTTGATCTTATCAGTTTAGGAGGGCGTTACTCTCCATTCACCTCGTAATCCCTTAGTCAGTTTTTACGACTCCCACGGGCAAATGGAAATACATAGTATTCATAAGTGGTTGCGACGCAGGTAGTTATAAATTGTAATCGTTAATAAAATTAACCTAGGTAGATGTCGACACCACAGAACAAGGACTCGATACCAGTGATTCGATCAAACTGCGATAAAAATTACAATACAGCAGATAATGGAGTTGCACACTATATCTTCCGACACCTTGGGTGCTTTAAGCGGGGTGCAATCTCACCCATAGTCTGTCCTATAAAAATAATCAAGTAGATATTAGGTGCCTTATTGGGTTTTAGTATATTACTAATTACTAATATATTATATTACTAAGTTTCCGAACGAACGGCTGGTTAAGAAGATATATAAAGCGAAAGTGGAAGGATGTAAGTACCGGGGGAGACCGAGACTAACCTACCTAGACCAGATTGGTCACTGAAGGAAGGTGGAGTCAAGAGTCGCCGAAACCGGCGAGCGTGTATGAAGAGAATTATGAATTTTGAGGAAGCGAGTGAAGTATGCAAGGATAGAATGCTCTGGCACTCTTTTCTCTCTGCCTACCCTGTAAGGGATATGGCGTGATGATATGTATCTATGTATGTACTAAGTACTACTAGATTTGTGTTATATTGATATTTGAAACATCCATCGAGTGGCTATTATTTATAATTAATTTTTCATGGTCATTATTTATCCACCTACTGTAATACACGCCATATTACATGCTCAGCGTCACATATCCTATCAAGCCTTTAGAGACTGTTTTTTATAAGAATTATTATATATTCCAAAAGAATTTATTCTTGACATCAAAACAACATTTATTAAATACTTGACTTGATGCTGTTAAAGTTAGTAACAATAACTAAGTTTCACATGGTGTCACAACGCAACACGGCTTGCATCATTTGAGGGCATAACGTTACATGGAAACTATTACATAACACGCGAACGCAGGCTCAGCTGCTAGAATTGTAAAGAGGAACGACTATGCGGCCTGGCATTTGAAATTTTAATACCAATTTTCACCAATACCTAAACAATAACATTGATATTTTTTTTTAATATAAATATATTAAATAATATTAAAAATGTATCTAACATGATGCATAACATCAATATTATGTGTTATTTATATTTCTTTCGTGTTTCTGAAACTTTAGGAGTCGTTGATGACTGGCGTAAGACTCCAAAATCACTTTACGGCTGGAGAAAAAGAAATGATGTCATAAATAATATGCTAAAACTAATTTATTTGGCGCTCTTTTGAATGCAGCATTTTAAAAATAAATTATCTTAAAGTTGTGTTATTAAGAAATATAATTACCTATATAGAGTTTCTTTAATGTACTTAATACCGCTCTTAATGGTTTAGGAAGTGGATGATTATTTATTTATACACACGCATATAGGATATAATTACTTATCAAAAAAAATCACGTAGAAACAAATAATAATAATAGTATTTATGATACTGACTAAAATGAATCATAATGTTTTTTGATGAATACTTTAATAAAACAATCATCATCATCTCAGCTTATAATATGTTCCACTGCTTGGGCTCGGGCCTCGGCCGTAATGGGAGGGAAATAAACCTACTATATCGCGCTGGTCAGACGTGTTGGTGTAGGGTTTTGTTTCGAGTGTTCCTTCTCTTGCATAGGATGTTATATGCCTTTTGTATCCCTTAGTCGTCTCTTAGGATCACCGACGGGTAAGATAGGGAATGGTGATTTGTATTCTTACTCCGTCACCACACGGATAAATAAAACAATAACAACAATTAATAAAATAATAAATTAAAATGGCTGTCTCAATAAAACTCAATTAGCAACAGAAATACCTATGTTGATTACACGATTGTGACGTTACTAGATTTAATATTCTACAACGAATCCATGTCTAGCATTAGGATTTTATGATTTAGTATGAGCTGATATATAAAGGAGGCCATAAATTGATCTTTTTAATCAGCTCATCTACTGTTAATTTTTTTTTGTAAAATTACAATTGTTTTACAAAACAAATAAGAGCAAAATTCCAAATCAACGTATACTAATACAAAACATAATACAATTCGAGTAAAATTACAAGACATGTGAAGGAATGAAAGAAACTTACTATAGTGAGTTGTAATTTTAAAATCTTTTTACCCGACTGCAAAGGAGTGGTATTGTGTTTAACAGTCTATGTATATATGTATGTTCCTTTGAAGCACTATATATACCAAACGCCTGGGCCGATCTTTATGATTCGCACGTCAATCGATTCCTCTTAATCCGTTATAAAACTATATATAGTTAGGTACTTACTTACTTATTAATAAATAAGATAACTATAGCTACTTAGGTATTTATAACTAAAAAGAATAAAATAAAAAAAATGATTAAAAAATCAAAAAACCCGACTGCGTAAAAAGTCACCAAAACTACGTAGGTACATAATAAAAAAACTGAAAAGAAAAAAACAAGCACTTAGATGTCCGGTGGTCTAGAATTCCATAATATATTATTGAATAAATACTATTGCAGAAAATGAAATATATTTTAATAATAGAACATGACAACTGAACAGTCGGGATCTTTTATTCGACAGCAAATCTAATTTTTCAATCAAACTCAGTCTCAAACTCAAATTACAGCCAAACTCAGTACAACAACTTTGGGTCGCACAAAATTATCGTCCGGCTCGGTTTTCGTTACGCCGTCTGTGCTTTTAAAAATTATCTATGCCAAATAAAAATATCTTAATTTTGAGACTTTGATTTTCTATCTACGATAGAAAACCAAAGTTTTCTTCCAAAAAAAATCATCATCATCTCAACTCACACATGTCCCATAGGTCAATTTCTTTCGTCAGTCCCCCTGTTGGACTCGGGCCTCCTCCATAATGGGAGAGAAATTGACCTACTATACCACGCTGGTCAGACGTGTTGGTATAGAGTTCACCTTCTCTTGCACAGATGTCATATGCATATTATATCCTTTAATCGTCTTTTACGATACCCACGGGTAAGATAGGGGATCGTAAATTGTATTCTTACTCCGTCACGGCAAAGGAAAAAAAAATATTATCTTTAATCACTTCAAAGACTATTAACAAATATGACGACTTTTGACGAGAATTTGAAAACGTCATGTGGTGCTCTTGTATTATATTCGATATCTTAGTGTTTTAAACGTGTTATATTAGATAGTTTTGATGGCATTTTATGTAATGTGATGCAGCGGCACTACTGGGATGTAGTGAATATCATATAAAAGTGCTTAACAACGTTTTCGTTATCCATCAAAATTCCCACAAGATACCATTAACAGTGTGGCCATGGCACTGTTGATGGTGGCAATTTGACTTAGACAATCACCTGAAAGACAGGACAGGACAAATAACCTGAAAGACTAAAAACGTGAAGATATTCATAACTCGACACTGGCACCAATAGCTCGTATAGTTGCTAATACATAACTAGAAGAAGAAATATGATACCCAAAAACTTTGAAGCAAGAGAGGATAAATAAAAAAAGCTCTTTACCAATCCATCTGATTAGCGTGATATAGGAG
Source organism: Lymantria monacha (assembly GCA_905163515.2). Classification (NCBI taxonomy): domain Eukaryota; kingdom Metazoa; phylum Arthropoda; class Insecta; order Lepidoptera; family Erebidae; genus Lymantria; species Lymantria monacha. Next base: position 45,915,132 of record LR991081.1, on the reverse strand, counting down.
TTCGCTAAGGAGCGAATTCACATTGCGTTTTATAAAACCAGCTACATACACATCAATTGATCTGTTTTGAAGATTAGACGATATATATAAGGAGAGAGACTGGGCACAGTCGTGTCAGCTCAAAAACATCCCACTGCTGGCCATCTGTACATCATCATCATCATCATTTCAGCCCATCGCCGTTCACTGCTGGACGTAGGCCTCCCTCATGGTACGCCACAGAGTGCGGTCCTGTGCCGTATGCATCCATCGACGCCCAGCAACTTACACTAGGTCGTCTGTTCACCTAGTGGGGGGGCGTCCTACTTTGCGTCGACAGTACGTGGTCGCCACTCTATAACCTTTTTGCCGCAACGGTTGTCGGTTCTTCGAGCGATGTGGCCTGCCCATTGCCCATGGCCATCTGAACAGTGAGAAGAGAATTAACCTTTCATACAAACGCCTTGATATAAGATAATATCTAAGATAATATATAAGATTTTATATCGAATTATCCTATACTTGCTGTGATGTGAGAGACACCATCAAATATATTGCGTCTCTTAGTCGTCTCTTACGATCACCCACAGATATGAAAGAGGTTGGTGAATTGTAATCTTACTCTGTCACCACACGAATGAATGGGCTGAGTAAAGTGATTAACATAAAATCTTTGTTCATCTCTCTGCCCAGAGCCTATTTTCGAGTTTCGAGTTTTCCTTCCCTTAAGAAGATAAACAATGCGAAAGTGGAAGGATGTAGGTACCGGGGGCGATCGAGACTAACCTACCTAGACCAGATTGGTCACGTACCGAAAGAAGGTAGAGTCAAGAGTCTCCGAAACCGGCGAGCGTGTATAAAGAGAATTATGAATATTGAGGCAGCGAGTGAAGTAGGCAAGGATAGAGTTCTCTGGCACTCTGTTCTCTCTGCCTACCCTGCAAGGGATATAGCGTGATGATATGTATGTACGTATGTATTAAATAATAAAATACTGTTAATTATATAATAAGTTTTATTCATATGATTGCACCCGTTAACTAGATGTAGTAACTTATATATTCAAGTCGTCTAAGGGTGCCTCGCCTAATATTTATTCGTACATGTAAGTAATGCTCAGGTATATTTTTATAATATCAAAATTAGAATCCTTTCATAAATACATTTTTAAATACACACAGTGTTGATCAAATCTGAATACAAATTACTCACTCTTCCCGCAGATGACTGCAAAGCTGTATAGCATAACGTCACTTTAACCAGACGTTCGTTCAGCATTCTTTCCACATGTCCGAACCATCGGAGCATTCCCTTTCACATCTTTACACCAATACTCTCTTTCATACCTACTCGCTCTCTTACGTCGTCGTTGCGATTATTATATAATATTTACGTTATTATTATTTAATAAGTTTAAAGTTATTAAGAATAAAGGTTGAAAGGTTGCAAGAAGAGTGTGTAAGAGAAAAGTATGCAGAGGGTGTCTGAGAACGGCTGACGAAAGAATACTGGAGAATATTGAAAGAGAGAGAGAGTATGGTAGATATAGCGAAAGAAGTATGTGGAAGTTCAAAGAAGCATAGAAAAACAAATGGTGGTGCATGGTGGGATGCGAAAGTGGCAGCTTCCGCAGAACAAAAGAAGAAAGCATGGCTGGACTATGTCTCTTCTTTGAATGTGAACGACAGTATAACTGAACAGAAGAAAGAAATATATCGGCAATGTAAGAATGACACCAAGGCCTTAGTGAAAGAGAAACGTGATAGAGCAAATATGAGTGCAGAAGATAGACTGACTAAAAACTTCGAGGGTAACACCAAACTCTTTTGGAGGGAGCTAAAGAAGTCTCGGTGTGGTTGGTCAGCTTAAAGAATGAATAAAGTAAGGTCTAAAGGTGGAGACATTCTTACACAAACACAAGACGTGTTATGCCGATGGAGTGAATATTTTGGCGATATGTATGCGGATACTTGAGTTGGCGTTGGTGTGGCATGTGGTTTATAGATCAACATTCAGCACCGGCGTCCTCCGATGGCATCAGTATGGATGAAGTTCAATGGGCGATAAGAAGTTTGAAAAATGGTAAGGCAGCGGGCATTGATATGGTGTCTGCCGAGATGATCAAGCTTGGTGGCTCCTGTGACTGGGAGGCGTTCCTGTTGCTCCTCAATTTATGTTGGAGCTCGGAAATGGTTCCCAGGGACTGGAATAGCGCAGTCATCGAGCCTTTGTTTAAAAACAAGGGTTCACATTATGACTGCGCAAATTACAGAGCCATAAGCTTGACCAGTTTGGCAGCAAAAGTGTACGGTAAATTATTGTAAGGAGAATGAGGATGGTGTCCGATGGTTTACTGTGTGAGACACAAGGAGTTTTCAGGAGTGGAAGGGGATGCATGGAACAAGCGTTCTCTCTGCGCAACATTTTGGAGAAGCATCTGGCTCTAGCTCAGAGGGTTTTCTGCAGTTTTGTGGATCTGGAGAGAGCATTTGACAGGGTTGTACGAAAGGCACTTTGGGACATTTTACCGGAGTATGGTATGAACGGTAAACTGCTACAGGCTGTGCAGTCCAGTTACATGGGCTGTAGAGCCTGTGTGCGCCTGGACGATGGAATGCCGCCTTGGTTTGACGTCAATATCGGCGTTAAGCAGGGGTGCGTTCTGTCAGCTAGGTTGTTTATGATATGTCTGGATAAATGTCTCCAAAGGTTGAACGATATGAATGTGGGAGTCCAGATGGGCGACTCAGTGGTCACTGCTCTGCTCTATGCAGATGATGCAGTCCTGCCGGCACAGTCAGCGACTGACCTGCAGACCCTAGTCGACACAATGACAGAAGATTGTAAGAAAAGGGGTCTACGCGTGAATGTGAGCAAAACCAAAATAATGGTCTTTGAAAGAAATGAAGCCAGAACAGATGTAAGAGTAACAATAGGTAATGATGTACTGGAGCAAGTGTATGAATTTGTATATCTTGGATGTGGATTTAGCCGAGATGGAAGGTACACAACTGATATAGAGCGAAGAGTGAATGCGGGAAATAGAGTGAACGGAGCGTTGGGGCAACTTCTCGGTAGCCACCACCTCAGCCAGAAGGCACGTGTAGCAATACATACAACGCAGTGCTTGTCCCAACAATACTGTATGGAAGCGAGAGTTGGGTATGCAGAAAAGAGTATGAAAGTAAAATTAATGCGGTCGAAATGTGATCTCTACGGAAAATCTGTGGAGTTAGGCTGATCGATCGCATTTGTAACGACGACGTAAGAGAGCGAGTAGGTATGAGAGAGAGTATTGGTGTAAAGATGCGAAAGAGAATGCTCCGATGGTTCGGATATGTGGAAAGAATGGCGAACGAACGTCTAGTTAAGAAGATTTACAATGCGAAAGTGAAAGGATGTAGGTACCGGGGGAGATCGAGACTAACCTACCTAGACCAGATCGGTCATGTACTGAAGGAAGGTGGAGTCAAGAGTCTCCGAAACCGGCGAGCGTGTATGAAGGAAATTATGAATGTTGAGGAAGAGAGTGAAGTATGCAAGGATAGAGTTCTCTGGCACTCTGTTCTCTCTGCCTACCCTGCAAGGGACATGACATGATGGTATGTATGTATGTATTATTTAATAATCATTTAAAATATGAATGAAGGATGTTTGAGCGAATTTAATTGATTAACTTATTTGCCATTCGTTTCTTTTTAATGTATTTTTTTAAGTCTAGACTATCAAACCGTGTGGTGAGGGACTAAGAATTCAATATCTAAATATCGTACCAGCTTTGCATGGAGATGTAGAGTTAACTTTTTTTTTGGGTAAGCTATGGCCCGGACACACGTCGCCCGTTCCGTCCGGGATGACGGAAGGGCAGCGCGTGGTCCCATAACCCACCATGTTCCCTCCCGATCGCCATTGGCCTGGCCATTGGTACCGCTTCCTTGCCGACCGTGGCCGGCCCGGCATGTAGAACTAACGAAGATAAAAAAAACAAGATTTCATCAGTTTATGGGGCAGTAAATTTGGAACTCTAAACCAATTTGTCTAGGCAAAGTATTATGTTAGACCAATTTCACTACCATTATAGAAGAGCCTCGTGCCCGATGGTAGAACTCATATGGGATAAGAAAATAACGACCAACAGTAAATACAAGTTTGATAACTGAGGAAGGTTATAGACATCGTCATCGTTCAATTTAGTGCTTATTACTTCGATAATAGTAGTTAATTAATATCCTACATATGTATATGAGTTTTACCTACTTTAGTACAAAGCTATATATAATATCCGGAAGCACAATGATTTAAATCAAGTTAATTATAAATCAGTTGCTTGATCAATGTTATTCTTTGTTTACCAGTTGGTCAGTAAATGGTGACATTTTTGTTAATAAAATATAGATCGACCACTACAATTAATTACTTTTGCGAGTGCAAATAGGTGTTTTAACCTCCAGTCGATTTAAAAAAATAAATGGCAGATAGTTATAGGTATGTATCGACCTTTCCTGCTCAGTGTTCCCTGCTTTGAATGCCACGTAGCACAATTTTATGTGCGATCTAATACAAGGCAATTTATAACGTGCCTCTTGCTGAATTACCATAAGAATAAAATGATTAAAATATAAAAGTAAATTATACTATTTTAACGATTATTTGGTTACTACTATTACCCGCAATGATTATTATCAAATGCGTTAAAGTATTCTATTAATAATAGTAAGTCGCAAGCGAAAAATCAGAGCTTCTTAATAATAAATAGGTAAGTATGTACATACATAAAACTGCGTCTCGAAATAGTAGCTACCAGGTTGAGAGCCCTCAGCGTTCACTCATACTCCGGGTTAAGTTGTGACAGCCATCTGCGGCTAAGAGCTAAAAGACAGACACAAAAAAATCGAAATAGTAGGTACTTATTTTTTAATACCACAAATATCGTTTATATCTGCACTTATCTAAATAATTATGTTTTTATTGATTTTGTCACAAGTTTTATACTACATATCTAATTGTCAGCAGGATTATTCTTCTTCTTAATGAATGGCCTCTGTTAGTGATTAACCACAACTTCGCCAATATAAAAGTAAAATGAGTTTAAAAAATTAGTAATTTATACTCATATTTTAGTCGTCTTCTTTTTCTTCTTCTTATATATTGGCAATCAGCTTCATATACGAGCTATTGATTTTAGTAGCCAATCATGTCGGTCTTTCTAGTCATGTCCTGTCAAAGTCTGTGGATTATTCTTCTCTTTGTGTATTGGCAATCAGCTACTTCTACGGTATTGGCTATTGGTGCCAGTGTCAAGTTATAATTATTATTACGTTTATCTTTATAGTCTTTAGTCATTGTCTAAGTCAAATCGTCACCTTCAACAGTGCTATGTCTACACTGTTAATGGTATCTTGTGGGAATTTTGATGGAAAACGAAAACGTTGTAAAGCACTTTTATATGATATTCACTACATCCCAGCACTTTTGTCGCATCACATTACATAAAATACCATCAAAATTATCTAATATAACACGTTAAAACACGAAGATGTCGAATATAATACAAGAGCACCACATGACGTTTTCAGATTCCCGTCAACAGTCGAGGATAATTCAAATATATCTCAATAGGGTGACGTGAAGTTCATGTCGTAGGAAAATAATTTAATTTTTGTTATTTAAGCCTGTGTATGTTTCAAATAAAAATATAGATTTGTAACCATTTAATATCCTACCTACTAGGGAGGTACGTATCTATGTATATTTAGAATTTATTTACATGTATTATTTGCCAGCGCTACATTCAATGCCAGGTATATATTGTGTTCTTTTTTCATATCAATAGATTAATTATGTTTTGTAAAAGTTTCTAGGCCCAGGTAAGTATTTATATGCCATCGAAGACAAATATCGGGTACCGGTGACCCGCTCGCACGGCGAAGAGAGGTGCTTGCAGGGTGGGTCTATGGGGTTGCGGGCCGCCTCTTCCGTCGCCCCGGACCGGTTTGGCGGGGCGCGACCACATCTATAGCCCACCGGAAGAAAAAAGAAAAGAAGTAAGTATTTATGTACATAAAACTGCGTCTCGAAATAGTAGCTACCGGGTTGAGAGCCCCCAGTGCTCCCCTTGCTCTCAGCCCTCGCGCATAGTCCGCGTTATGTTGTGACAGTCATCTGCGGACACAAAAAAAAATCGAAATAGTAGGTAGAGTACCTACCTTGTATTGCGTGGGACTACAAACATGCAATTAACGCAAACAAAATACACCCAGACTCAGAACAACTCTTTGTGGATAGCAAAAAGTATTGTCCTGCGTGGGAATCGAACCCATAGCACTGGCACCATAGGTTATCTTAATCACTGCGCCATCTGTGCAGTAATTGTGTAATATCTATTACAATGTACAGACTGATATTCGTTACGTAATTAGATTCCACCTTAAAATTATGTAGATAGTGTGCTCATTGCGCCCTCTGTTTGACTTAGTATGTACTTTTAAGGTACCATTAGCTTATTAATTCAATTCTCAATAGATAATACAGAGGCATCTATTCAAACTTATTGTAACTACAATAAATTAGAAACAAAAAACATACATCAGTATGACGAATTTATAATTTAAATATAATATACGATATCTTTTTAGTTTCTTAGTTATTACTACTCAAAAACGTTTTTTTTTTAAGAATATTACGTAAATACAATTTATATAATTCAATTTAGATTAAAAATTTAAATTTAATAACATTGATATACTGCCATCTATTTAAAACTGTGTTTTAACGTACTTTCTCTTAGAGGGTTGTCGAGGAGAGTACTATTTTTTTTTAATTCTAGATGGCAGTGTAAATAATTATTTGTTATTTTCGAGAAGTATACAACGACAATTATCCGATAACCAAACATTGCATTCAAGATGACATGGAAATCACACTTGTCAATATATAATTAATAATATTCTGGTGCTTAGCTTTATGCAGTCTCAGGAACATAATTATTAAAAGTGTGTTTCACAAAGTTTCTAATTAGAATTGACACAGAAATATGACGGTGCTACCAAACGATTCAAAGCTAGGTAAGTACGTAATTGTTTAAAAATAATAATTACGTAATTATAATTGTAAATATATTTTCGTTAATATATGAACCCTATTGATCTACAATAATTATACTGAACCAGTATCTAAGTTTTCTACTACAAAGGCTATATATATACCTACCTACTTGAAGAAGTTAATGTTAGTTATTAAAATAATGCTTATAGTTCATCTAATCTAAGAAGTGCATTTTGACGTTTTGCGTTTTTTAATACACAATAACCTCGGTCAAACGTATACACATGATTGTAAACACTAAGTCTGAAATTTTAAACAAATATTAAGGTATTTACATAATTAACATTGCGGCTGACTTTCTTGTACAATAATCTAATGTTGAAACTCGTAAAAATAATTTAAAATAAAAATAACATGGTAAATAGTAATTGTCATTGATGACCTAACAATGTCACGTCATCACGTTCTATATAGTAGTGCTTGACAACTGCCAATTCACGAATATCCAAATAATCGGTAAAAATATTAGAATAATACAATTAATCGAATAGAGATTTTGACAGAGATGTAGGTACATTTCGACACTTTAATTGATGAGGAAATAATTATTAATGTTCGCGACGCTGATAATTCACGTAATAGTAGTAATTCTTAATAAATAGCCATTTTCAAATCCAGTTTTTGTTTTTAATTAACCTAATCCTACTAAATATGACGAATAGATTCTATGCTGAAATAATTAAATTTGTTTAGTACTAATTTAGCACTAAATTTATTCATCACCTTTTTGAAAAATAAAAAATAAACCGATTATTAATTATAAAGTAATTCTCAGTAAAATCGGATATTTTCGATAGCGATTATTTGGTTCACATACCTAGACAACTTACTTGGACAGCTGTCAAAGTGCACTTCTTAGATTAGACAGACTATAGGTATTGAAAGACTATAGATAATTTGAAAACCGCCGAAGCTACCAAACGGTACGAAAATAGTTAATAGGTAAGTAAATAGTTATTAAAATAATAAAATGGAAATGGGATTTATTTTTAATAACTTGCTACTAAGTTTATTACTGTGTATTATTTTATTAACCTATATTAGGAAAGTAGACGAAGTTTGTGCTTAAATGAGTACATGGGGGTGAACGAGCATAGTACCTAGGTACTTTTGTAGTCATGCTTATAAATTCGAGACGCAAGTCTCGGAATTATATACTTCTAGGTATTTATCCTTAAAAAATCTATCTGGCAAATGGAGGGAACTAGACGCTCTCACTTTTATACCCAAGAAGATATTACATGTATTATCTAATAAGCAAGGGACAATGCCTTATGCTGGTAAGTCATACGTAAGAGCCGAGTGTTGAGTTGCTCCAGACTCACGTAATTCATTGCATTATTATTGTATGATAGAGAAAAGCAATGTTTTTTGCATCAAGATGACTAAGAAATCTACTTATGCTTTAGATTTGATACAAATGTTTCAAGTTGTTATATGTAAAAGTAACAAACAAGAGCACTTGATTTCTTTTTTTGCATTCATTAAATTTATTGTCTACCTAATTAACTTCAATAATAATAATTTTGACCTTCATGGCAATTTAAGCAAAATTTGCAGTCATCGTAGGTAGGTGGTATCTGTGAATTATCTATACAATGTTGTTACATCATTTGCATCTGAATGTAAAGAGCAAATATCTAAATATATTTTTTTTGACCTTGTTTAACTAAATAAAGGATTGATCAGATAATGAAAATGCGTGTTTACTTAATGTAAGCAAAGGATATGTATATATTATCTATTAAGCTATCTAAAACGAGTTAATAATATATATATATATATATATATATATACGGATTAATATACATACATATATATATATATATATATATATATATATATATATATATATATATATATATATATATATATATATATATATATATATATATATATATATATATATATATATATATATATATATATATATATGTATGTATATTAATCCGTATATAAATGTGATCATCATCATCATCACAGCCCATAAATATCCCACTGTTGGGCTCGGGCCTCCTCCGTAATGGGAGGGCAGTTAACCTACTACCGCGCTGGTCAAACGTGTTGGTATAGGGTTTTGTTTCGAGTTTTCACGGATATAAATGTGATATTGGTATATAATTAAGAATATAATCTCTCACTACAACTTGTTTTCCTATAGTAGTCACGAAAATCGACAGACGCAACACCAAACTCCATCGACGTCAAGGAAATGGTAATGGTGGTGGTGATGGTGAAATAATAAAGTAAGGTCATGGCACTATGCGGCCCTTTGCCGTGACTCCAGATGTATCGGACGGAATGTGACTAGGCTATGGCATGCCATAAAAAAAAGGATAAAAAAAAACAAACTGCCAAATTGAGAACTGCCTCCATGTTTTGAAGTCGGTTAAAGAAGGTATATATATAGGTTAATACCAAGAAAGTGCAGCATAGTTACCTTAATTCAGCACTTCCTTGGGTCACTTATGACAGCATAGTTACCTTAATAATTAAATCTCCCTTGATTGTGAGGACTATGTTAAAAGTGGGTGGCGATAGATTGATGGGTGTATACAAATTGAAATCTTTGCCTTGTATTTCATATTTTTTTACGTGTGATAACGGAAGAAAATTACAATAGAATTCATCTCCCATATTTTGCCGTTGCTGTCGGAGTCTCGGAGATGGCACTGAATTCATATTAGGAATGCAATGATACATAGCAACCATTCGTGGCCCTTGGGATTTGAACATCGACGTTCAAATCTGATCATGCGCCATCTGTGAAGTCATGTCATACATGATATATTTGAGATAATCATAGAAATTAGCCGTGCTGTGCTTAATATAGTACTACTTGTATCGTAGAGATGGCGCTGATTTTTATAAATTAGTGTAACATTAAACTCTAATAAATTATTTCCTTAATCAAAATGTTTTTACCGAAGGTCATTATAGATAACACAGGCCAAAAACTTAACGTCATCAATCTTGGTAAATGCGTATTTCTTTACTTTATGTAGGCAATAAATGTTATTTTAGTGTCTAACTAGATGGCGCTAATAATAGCACTTTGCTAAATATTATGCTATATATTTATTAAAATCTACTTGAATTAGTAACACTTAAAATTAATTTCAATTCTCGTTTTCTTCGTGATAAACTCTAATTAGAGTTTTTCTTTCGAACTTCTATTTTTATAGATATCTAACTCAAAAATCCAAATGTTTTTCCAGAATCCAAATGTTTTTTTGAATTCGGAGGCAGTTCTTATATGAAGATCACAAAATTCAAATGAAAATTCGAATTCTAACTTTTCACAAACGTAAATCAATGTATTATGACATCGAACACTAAACCTATTACTCAAACACTGGCTCTCGAAATGCCCTCGGTTTGAGCTGATCGCCGCCATATGAAAAGTATTTTCTACAATGCGACAAAATTTCATGTTGAAGTGATAGTGACAAGTGATATTTTGTCTAAAAAAACAAAAAGACATGTAAAAAGGCATACACTGATGATAAGATGATAAATGGATTTCATCTTTCCATACATCTATCCGACCGTTCGCTTGTACGTTCATATATCCTTATCCACCCACAATCATTGCCATCTATTTCCGTCCATTCGATCCCATCTGACCCCTGCGCCTATAACCAATCATCATAATTGATCCCTGTACATCTCTTTACATGGATGCTCTTTCATGCTTGACCATCCTCTCCCAATCCAACTCAATGCATTCCCATCAAGCCCCATAGATCCCTGTTCACCCTCTTTCATTGCCTTCCATCTCTGTCCCTCCATTTCCATCCCATATATACACAATACACCATAGGGGTTTGACAGTTTATACATTAAATATATAGATAATAAAAACTAAAAGCTAAAAATCCATTTTATTTTTGTAAATATTTGTATACAAATATATACATTTGTATATAATCATATACTATTTTCGTATAGATTATATATATATATTATATATATACACTCATTTGCAAAAAAAACGGGCACCTAAGCAATGAACCATTTCAAATTAATAAGTTAATATTTCTTTGTTTGATAATTATAGGTAGTTTTATCCACACAATTTGGTAAATTAATAAGAAAATAATCGTTTTCATCAGTATTTCATAAAATTTAGATACAATTTATGGGAAATAATGCTAAACCTCGCTAGTAGTGTATATTCGCTAGTAGTGCATATGCTCATGAAGTAAAAATAAAAAAGTTTTTTTGTTTGTTTTTCTTTAATAAAGTAAAAGCAGATAAATGTTTAGTATCGAGTGTGACCCCCTCTAGCTAAAATCACAGCTTGAATTCGTATGGGCATGCTAGCGAGTATATTCCGGATACTTGCTTGCGGAATACGTTCCCAATCCGCAGTAATCACATTCTTCAGCTCTCTGATGGTCTGCGGAGCCGGGTGTACTGATCTCACACGCCGTTTCAGAACGTCCCAGACATGCTCTATGGGATTGAGGTCGGGACTTCGAGCTGGCCAATCCAAACGACGAATGCCGACCTCTTGCACATACGCATTAACATCGCGGGATCGGTGGGCGCGAGCATTGTCGTCCATAAAAATCGAGTCTTCACCTAGAGCGGCCAATGCGGGTTGTGCATGAGAAATTAGAACTTCCGTTATGTATCGATGCCCAGTCAGTGAGCCGTTTTCAATGAAGACTAACTCTGTACGATCCATTGAATTTATTCCTGCCCAAAACATAACAGAGCCCCCACCATAAGGTGTGATTTCTTCGAAACATGCCTCTGCAAAGCGTTCTCCTTGTCTTCTTAGCACTCGCCGACGTCGATCTTCACCGAACAGAGATATCCTGGCTTCATCAGAGAACAAAACCCTATTCCAATCGTCTTGAGTCCATGATTCACAATTTCTAGCGAACCTAAGCCTGTGAACTCTGTGCTCACGGAGTAATTTGGGGCCGCGGGCCGGGCGGTGACTGCGTATATTGGCAGCGAGAAGCCTCCTCCTGACCGTCCATAGACTAATATGCACATTTCTTACTTCTTGGAGGTTGTTCTTAAGATCCACATACGAAGATTTGCGATTTCTCAATGCGCGACTCACAAGAAAACGATCATCCCGTGGTTGGGTACATGGTTTTCTTCCAGAACCAGGCCTTCTCTCGACGGAACCAGTCTCCTGATATCGCTGCCAGGTCCTTTGGACTGTCGAGCGACTAACATTTAGCCTCCTAGCCACGAAACATTGGCTGCAACCCTCTTCAAGCAGCGCGATAATTTTGGTAGCTTTTACCACTTTATCTACCATTTTTGATACAGCCAAACAGCATTAAATAAAGCTTTGACAGTCAAGGATATGAAATTAATCGATAAAAATTGAATAAAAGTTATGAAAGTCGATGTTAACTTCTGGAACTTCGCGCCAAAAATGTAGGATAAAAAGGGGTTTTCTGTAAAAATGAACATCAAATGAAAAATTGAATTTAGAACGTACTTTTTTAAATACCACAGCATTTTTAAAACCGGCCAGTAACGTGTACAAACGATTGAAACCTTTTTGGTATTGTATCTTTTTAAATATGAATGAAAATCAAAACCGCCCGTTTTTTTTGCAAATGAGTTTATATTACAGATATATATATATATATATATATATATATATATATATATATATATATATATATATATATATATATATATATATATATATATATATATATAATTATAAATGATTGTAGACAAATATATAAATTTGCATCGTTATGGGCAAATTATTATTTATTTTTGTATGTTTTCATAAAATTATATACAATTATAACTGTATATAATAAGTATATAACTGTATATAATTATATAAATATTTTATATAATTATGCATCAATTGTATGTAATCCATATATAACAGTATACAGCTATATAAAATCTATTACGCCGGGCGGGCCACCGAATACAAATATCGGGTACCGGTGGCCCGCTCATACGGCGAAGAGAGGTGCTTGCAGGGTGGGTCCTTGGGGTTGCGCGCCGCCTCTTTTGTCGCCCCGGATCGATTTGTCGGGGCGCGACCACATCCATGGTCCACCCTGCAAAGGAAAAAAAAAGGTAACCGTTATTACACCATTAATCCATTAATCATGTGAAAGCTCTTTTGAACATTTTTGACCACCCTCTTCAGTTGGTCTGATGTCGTGAGAGTCTCAAACCCCTCCTACTTTCCTTAAGCTATTGTAAAATATTTTAAAATTATATTTTGAGTAGGTACAGGTGGATTTAAAAAAAATAAACCATTTTACCATTTTATCCTCTGTGGTAGCGATTACGAATCTTACTGTGATCGTGGATGTCGTAAAAGACGATTAAGAGCTTTACATCCACTTGGGCCAAGTTAATCTGATGTCGTCTGGTCAACAATTTTATTACCAAGGAGCGGATGACGTCAGGCAGACGGTCAGTTATAATACTAAAGCTAAATAACTTTTGCAATATGTACGATGAAATTGGAGTACATACTGCGTCGATAAATAGGATAAGAGCAGTGATAATGATTATTATTTCATTATTTGTATTATTAGTATTTGAAATTGTTTTGATCGTATCGTGATCGCAGTGATAATATTTGAATAATATTTAAATGAGAACAAATTAAAAACATATTGCCGGAACATATTTACATTATATATCTCATATATCTCACTGTATCTTTAAACGAGCATATATATATATATATATATATATATATATATATATATATATATATATATGTAATCTGAATCTCGGAAACGGCTCCAACGATTTTCTTGAAATTTAGCATACAAGGGTTTCCGGGGGTGATAAATCGATCTAGCTAGGTTTCATTTATAGAAAATATTATTTTGTTAGTATATTTCGGCAACAAAAATATAATTTTTAGTTGTACTAAAACTATTAGAATATGAAGGTTTTCAAATTTTGACGCTGTCATTAAGAATTGACATTTAGCTCAGTTGGAAAATCGAGTGGTCTAATAGAAACAAACCGGAGCTCGGTTCGGATCCTCACTTTTCCTTATTTACTTTTTGGCATTATTTTTTATTATTTTATTAATTATTATCATTTGCCTACATTTTTGTCTGCGTAGAAGTCGATAACGTTTTAATAGGATTTTCGTTTGTTTTTTACGTTATTATTTTTATTGTTATTTATAGATAATTATGTATAAATGTTTGTATTCCTATATAGTATAACAATCTTACCCGTGTGGTGACGGAGTAAGAATACAATTCACCACCCCCTATCTTACCCGTGGGTGATCGTTAGAAACGACTAAGGGATATAAAATGCATATAACATCTATGCAAGAGAAGGAAAACTCAAAAGAAACCCTATACCAACACGTCTGACCAGCACAGTATAGTAGGTTAACTTCCCTCTTATTATGGCGGAGGCCTGAGCCCAACAGTGGGACGTATATGGGCTGTGATGATGATGATGATGATGATATCAATCTTTGTTATAGTGTAGGAAAAGTTTAATAAACATAAAAATGAAATGAAATTTTGTTATATATTATGGACACCAAGCTTTTTCTTAGCAGGCCATGTTCTTGACACAACGCGCTCATTGCGACCGAGGCGACGGAAGGGTAGTGTACGGCCCCATAACCCACCGTCCTTTCCATCGTAATTAAGCCGACCACTGGTACCGTTTCTTTAACATCCCCGCCCACCTGCGATTCTATACCTATTACAGTATTTCTTTGTAAACAATATCTTTTGTTTTCCTTTCGGATGCTAGAGTTGCCAGCAGGAGCGGCTCCAGCTCATATAGCGCCCGGGTGCAAGCAATCACCTGGCGCCATCTTGTATCAAAATGCGTGAACAAAATGGAATAGGTTGATAGTTACAACACGTTCGACTAAATTTCAAATCTCGCTGGAATGTGTTGTTCCATGCTTAGTCTCGTTGTTTTGACACAAAACCAGGTAAACGCGATTGGATTATGAAGTTACAGTGAGCATGGCAACAAAGAAACCTACCCAAACCTGTCAAATAACGCAGCCACTACGTTTATAAATGGTTAGGCACACGCCGCGTACGGTGCGCCCGCTCCGTGCGGTGCGTTACAGTGGAGGCTCTATGTGTCCCGAGGGGCTCTCGGCGCCCGCTAGCACCCGGCGCCCGGGTGCACCGCACCTTCTGCACTATAGGTAAAGCCGGCCCTGGTTGCCAAGCTACTCTGTGAGCTTACTCTGAAGCATGTCACATACAACTGCCCATGGGAGAAGCAGCTTTCTCTCAAGCCTACTCCCGCTACCTTAAGAATATGACCTCGAGCTTTGTTTATGGTTATTGCGAAGCAGACTTTAATGGCAAACTGCACTCTCTAAAATTCGAAGGAGTAATTTGATGGTATTTGGAGAATCCTAGGAATAAATACAGACTCTGCTCAAGAACAACCGTTCAGTATAGTTGCCCCGATTACATTGCAATGCAATGTTTTTTCTTGTAAACTGGTGGCATTGTATAATTTTGGCGCGCCAGCTCTTAATTTTAAGATGTGAGTTGGGAGACTGGGAGCAGAGTATTCAGGAACTCGACCGGTTGTCGCACTCGGGGTTTATAACTTATTCGAAAGATTTATTTTAATATTCGACCCCTTCGAATTATTTAAAATATTTGCAAGTAAATAGTATAAAGAAATCGAAACGACCATAGTAGTGCAAATAGATAGGTCATGTCGTCTTGCGACCAATCTGATCAGCATTAACATCCTGTCTCCCTATCGTATCTTACTGATTGTTCCTAATATAACTCAGCCTTTCCGTCTCAATTTTTTACAAATATGTTGATTAAACCCTGACTAAACAGCGAAAAAAATATAGAAAATGACTATCTCTCTTTATTAATCATTATACGGTAAAAATACCCTCGCCATAGTAAAATTAAAATGGATTATATATCTTATGAGCGATGGATTTCAGTTATACGATGCAATGTGTTATCATGGCTCTCAATTACAATATTCGGCTTAGAAAATTGCTGTGCAACAATTTAAAATTTCAAACTCTACGTTCCTATGACGCCGTGTCCTAAAAGTGTATGACCTCTTTATAGCTTAGAAACTTTCAAATGCCGTGTTAATACAGTATTGTGACTTTGAGACATTCCAATTTTAAAGAGTATTTCCATTGTACCAAGCTTTTATGTGAGTTCAACCTCTTCAGGGTTCCGTACCAGAAGCGTAAAACGGCACCCTATAAGTAAGACTTCGCCGTCCGTCCGTCCGTCAATCTGTCTATCATCAGGCTGTATCTCATGAACCATGATAGTTAGACAGCAGTCAAACAGAAATTTTCACAGATGATGATGATCTGTTGCCGCTATAACGTCAAATACTAAAAAACAAAATAATATAAATATTTAAGGGGTGCTCCCATACGAAAAACGTGATTTTGGCTCCTTTTTGCTCGATACATTTATTATTTTCTATTTTTGTACTTTTGCCTTTTCAATTTATTTTTCATTATTTTAATTATATTTAAATATATCTTCCAAAACACACTAAAAAAAAAATGCCGAGCAAGGCTCGGTCATCCAGATATTATATATATTATATATATATATATATATATATATATATATATATATATATATATATATATATATATATATATATGTACTTACCGGACACGGGGTCTTCGGTAAGTACCTGCACCGAATTGGACGTGAAGAGGCCCCTGGATGCCATGAGTGTGGCGCGCAAATTGATGACGCGCGTCACACCCTGGAAGTATGTCCCGCCTGGGGGCCTCAGCGCCACGACCTGTCGGCGGTCATAAGAGCGGACCTGTCGTTGTCGACCGTCATCAACAAGATGCTTGACAGCGACAGGTACTGGACGTCGATGGCCGCGGAGCGAGAACGCGAAGCACTCGCGTCTGCGAACTCGCTCCGCCAGCGGCGACCAGGGAGAGGGAGGCGCCGCTACGCGCACCTCCTCCCACCGCCTTGACAGATGACTGGTCGTGGCTAGATGGCTAAGCGTAGGGGTGTCGCGGATAGAATGTCAATAGACGATCTCTCCGGCATCCCGTAAAAGCGCGGAAGGGACCGCTGTTGGTTTTAGTGGGTATTCCAGCTGCCAACATCTATGGCCGGCGAGTCCCACACACCTCCCCCCCCCGTCTGACACTGGCGGGGAATAGTGCGTAAAAGCATTTCCGCAGCGACTTTTTTTTTTTTTTTTGGAGTGTGGGCTACGGTCGGCGCACTCCTCGCACCACTCCATCCGGGGTGACAGAGGGGCGTAAGCGCGCACACCCGTAACCCACCCGTGACGTCGTCTTCGTCGTTGGGCCGACCACCGGAGCAGAGTGACTTGACGTCAGTGGTCGGCCCGACGGAATACCCCTGAGGAGTACCCTCTCCTCGACCGACATCCCCCCCTCGAGTAGGATGTCGGTCTTTCCTCACGCGGTCGGCCTCTCGGCGGGTGACGGACTAATTCCCCGATCCAGTCACCCGCGGCTTTGGCTAGGGCGGCATCAGGCGCAGGTAATCGCGCCTGCGCCGCCCCAGTCGCCGGCGGCGGCTCGCGCCGTCGAGGAGACGCTCCTTGCGCACGCGCTCCGCCGCCTCCTTCCGCGAGACTACTGCCTCGCAGAAGGTTGCGACCGCGTCCCAGTTCCTGACGCTGTCGAGCATCGCTCTGGCGATGGTCGGCAGCGTCAGGTCGGCACCGATGATTGCGACGAGTTCACGACGCTGCTCTGTCCAAGCGGCACAAACCTCGAGCGTATGCTGCGCCGTGTCTTCGTCGCAATCGCAGTGGTGGCAGGACGGTGTACTCTCCCTCCTGACGACCTTGTGCAGGTATTTGGCGAAGCATCCATGCCCCGTCAAAACCTGCACCAGTCGGAAGGAGAGCACCCCGTGCCGCCGTTCCAACCACTGCATCAGCACCGGCCGGAAGGCCTCTA
The DNA here is from genome assembly GCA_905163515.2 of Lymantria monacha. Classification (NCBI taxonomy): domain Eukaryota; kingdom Metazoa; phylum Arthropoda; class Insecta; order Lepidoptera; family Erebidae; genus Lymantria; species Lymantria monacha. The sequence goes on along the minus strand of LR991081.1, from coordinate 45,897,116 downwards.
CGGTCCGCACACCGAACCGAGGCCTCTCCAGCCGGACTGCCCAACGGGCAATGACATCTAGGCGGGCGTCAACGCGCCAGGCGGTGAGTTCCCTCAAAGAGACCACACCGCCCTCCGCGCGCACCCCCGACACCCGCATTTCCACAGCGATAACAAAAAAAAAGGCATATTTGTGTTACGATACAGAGGTAAACTAAGCACGGTTTTTTACACATATCACCCGCAAAGGGGGCGTAGGTGTTAACCTAAAAAAATCTACATTTTCCAATACTGCCCCTACAGACTTGGAATTTAGTGTGGACTTTCTTTCTGCCCTGTAAAGGTTTGATGACGTAGGATTTTAAGAAATTCCTTCAGTGGTACATAATGTTTTACATATATATCTAGTTAGTCTTTATTTATCAATTGTATAATTAAATTAAGTTTTTATGGAATACATACATACATATCATCACGCCATATCCCTTGCAGGGTAGGCAGAGAGAACAGAGTGCCAGAGAACTCTATCTTTGCATACTTCACTCGCTTCCTCAACATTCATAATTCTCTTCATACACGCTCGCCGGTTTCGGAGACTCTTGACTCCACCTTCCTTCAGTACATGACCGATCTGGTCTAGGTAGGTTAGTCTCGGTCTCCCCCGGTACCTACATCCTTCCACTTTCGCATTGTATATCTTCTTAACCAGACGTTTGTTCGGCATTCTTTCCACATGTCCGAACCATCGGAGCATTCCCTTTCGCATCTTTACACCAATACTCTCTTTCATACCTACTCGCTCTCTTACGTCGTCGTTACGAATGCGGTCGGTCAGCCTTACTCCACAGATTTTCCGCAGAGATCACATTTCGACCGCATTAATTTTACTTTCATACTCTTTTCTGCATACCCAACTCTCGCTTCCATACAGTAATGTTGGGACAAGCACTGCGTTATGTATTGCTACACGTGCCTTCTGGCTGAGGTGGTGGCTACCGAGAAGTTGCCCCAACGCTCCGTTCACTCTATTTCCCGCATTCACTCTTCGCTTTATATCAGTGGTGTGCCTTCCATCTCGGCTAAATCCACATCCAAGATATACAAATTCATCCATGGAATAAAGTTATAATAAAGTTAAGTTAAGTATTAGGGAGTGGAGATTCATTCTATCCTTAGACACTATACGAAAAAAAATTAGATAAATTAAAACAACACGTGGCACAATAACGACAAGTATTTTTACTGAAAAAGGTGACAAATAGATATTTAGTTGCTCGCACTAGTTTATTTTATTTATTTATTTAAAAGTGCATTATGCTTACAGACACCCAAAAGGCAGTGTGAAGACAATTTTAATAATATATGATTAAAGTAACGTGTTTCTGAACAGATAAGCAGCAATATTTTCGCTCTTAAACCAGTTTTTATATATAACGCTTTTATATAGTTTAATAAAAATGAAAAAGATTATAATAATCTATTATCAAAATAAAAGACTGTTACTTTTAACAATAACAAAAAATGTGTGTGATTTGCTTTTAATTTAGTTATAGATTATGTTTCTAAAAAGTATTTCTTGATTGTCTAAAAAAAACTTGTTTATAAATTTATTTACTTTACTTATATTTTATATTTCGACAACAAATATGAAGTATAAAACTATTGGAGTTTCTATGACACTTTTAGAATATAATACAAAATAGTTCATAAGAAAGAAGAGTAAACCTTTTTTTTTTTGCGCTGGGCTATGGACGTCGCACCCCGCCAAATCGGTCCGGGGTGACGGAAGAGGCGGCGCGCAACCCCATTGACCCACTCTGCAAGCACCTCTTCTTCGCCGTACGAGCGGGCCACCCCGGTACCCGATCTTTGTCTTCGGTGGCCCGCTCGGCGGTATGCCCTCTCGGGCTCCTCTCCTGTCGACGCCCCGACAGCTTCCGCCATCGAGGCGTCGTCCTCACGCGGTGGCCTCACGTCGGGTGACCGGACAATTCCCCGGTCCGATCACCCGAAGCCTCGGTTAGGGCGGCATCAGGCGCAGGTACTCGCGCCTGCGCGGCGCCAGCCGCGGGCGGCGGCCCGGGTCACGGGAATCCTCCCGGGCCCGTTCCGCCGCCTCCTTCTGCGAGATGATAGTCTCGCAGAAGGCTGCGACCGCGTCCCAATTCCTGACGCTGTCGACCGTCGCTCGCGCAACAGCCGGCAGCGTCAGGTCGGCACCGATGACAGCGACGAGGTCACGGCGCTGCCCGTCCCAGCCCAAACATACCTCGAGCGTATGTTGCGCCGTGTCCTCGTCGCTACTGCAATGATGGCAGCCCGGAGTCCAGTAGACACCGTGCGGTACCCGCGAATGGCTCTGACCGCCATGGCTCGCTGTGGCCTCCACAGCACCGCCCTGAGCTGGGCGTTCAGAGCCCTCGCCCACACGGGTGCGCCGTACATGGCCATTAAGCGGATCACCCCCGCATACAGCCGTCGGCCCTCGAAACTGGGTCCGCCCACGTTCGGCATGAGCCGAGAAAGGGCGGACGCCGCGCCGACCAGCCGGGGAGCAATTTGACGAAAATGCTCCCGGAACCACCATCGCCCGTCGAGCACCAGACCCAAGTACCTCATATGGGCCTGGATACTGATGTGGATGGAGTTGACGACTAACGAGGCGCCGATGGGCAGCCTCATACGGGGCCCATGGAATAGTAGGGCCTCCGTCTTGTTTAGGGCCACCCTGAGCCCCAGCGCCTCAATTCGCCTGACCATCTCCTCGATGCCGAGAGTGGCCAGGCTCGCCGTCTCTTCGAGTGTCCTGCCCCGGGCTGTGACGAGCGTGTCGTCAGCATAGCAAATAATGCTCAGCCCGGGGGGGAGGCTCCCTCTCAGCGCCCAGTCGTAACCAATGCCCCACAGAGTCGGCCCCAGAACCAACCCCTGCGGAACACCGCACGACATGGGCGTCCGCACAATGTCCCCTGCGGGGCTCGCGTAGAGAACACTGCGCCCCTCCAAATAGTCTGCCACCAGCCGCCTCAGGTACAGGGGCACTCCATGGAACCGGAGCGTCTCCCTGATGCAGCTGAATGGCAGACTATTGAAGACGTTGGCGATGTCCAACGACACCGCCAACAGCACTCCTTTGCTGGCGACAGCCTCCGCGGCCGTCTGCCTCAGGCGTAGCAGGGCCCCGATGGTCGAACGCCCCCTCCGAAACCCAAATTGAGCGTCCGACAGATCGGGCCCCACCTCCTCCAGGTGCTGGACGATGCGGGCAGCGAGGACACGCTCCAGCAGCTTACCCACATCGTCCAGAAGCACAATAGGCCTGTAGGCCGACGGCAAATCCAGGGGCCGTCCCGGCTTTGGCAAGAGAACCAACCTCCCTTCCTTCCAGCACTCAGGGAACTGTCCAGACGTCAGACAGGCGTTGAACAGTCGCCTGAGGCGAGGTTCGAGATGCTCGAGGAGCAACGTCAATACCCGGACTGGGACTCCGTCCGGGCCGGGGGCCATGGTGGCGGAACGAATCTTCGCCATGGCTGCCCCCACTTCTGACTCCGTCACGGGGGGAACACTCTCGACGGCCTCCCGGTCGTGATCTGGCAAAGCCATGACCGAGGGCGTGTGCTGCGACTGCCGCGGGAACAACTCCTCGACCACTCTACGAAGGAGGTCGGGCTGGAGGGTCTCGGTGAGGGGGGGTCCCTGCGCGCGAAGCTTATTCAGCGACGCGCGATACAGGCGACCCCAGGGGTCACGGTCGAGACTGTCCAGCATCTCCTGCCAACTCGCGTCCTTGGTGGACCGGATGGCCAGCCGAAAGGCGGTACGCGCACTGCGGTACGCCTCGTACAGCTGGCCTTCCCGCTCAACATCGCGGCGTCGCCGCCGACTGCGGTTGTAGGACCTTCGGGCACTAATGCACGCCACACGAAGGTCCGCCAGTCTTGGGGACCATCAGTAGGCCCCCTGCCTCGGAGGTAGACGCCGCACCCTGGGCATGGCCGCATCGCAGACCTGCGTTAACGCACTGCGGATGCGGACAGCCTCAACGTCCACTCCGTCCGCTGGGGGTGGTGAGGACAGCCACGTGTGAACAATGGCCGCCTTCGCCAGTAGGTCCCTATCCAGACGCCCCACAGCCCACCGCGGAAATGCGGGAGCTCGGTCCGCCCTGTGACTCCTGCTGAGGTCCCGGAGAGGGGAGACCTCCATCCGGATGTAACGGTGATCCGAAAGGGTCTCTGCCTCCTCCAGGACACGCCAGTCCCTCACTCGTGGTGCGACAGCGGGGCTAGCGAACGACAAGTCCACTATCGACTCACCCTGCTGTCGCACACACGTGTTCACTGAGCCTCTGTTTAGGACACAGAGGCCCAGTGACGCCGCCCACTCCACGATCGCTCGTCCGCGATCGTCCGTCATCGGGGACCCCCACGCCGTGGATTTGGCGTTGAAGCCCCCCAGGACCAGGACGAGGCCCGGTGCCAGTCGCCGTATCGAAGCCTCCAAGGTGGTGAGGGAGGCCCCGAAATCGTCCATCCTCCTATTAGGGGAGAGGTATACACTGTAGAGCGTGACCCCTCCCCAATCCGCCGCGACAGATTCCTCGCCCCTATCCAAGAGGGATAAGGACGGGAAGTGCCGCTGCGTGGAGGCGACGATTGATGCGGTTCCGTTCCGGCTGACCACCCAATTGGGGCGATCAGGCACACAGTACGGTTCCGCGACTACGGCTGCACCGATCGACCACTCCGCCATGGATTGCAGGAAGAGATCCTGCGCACCGGCGGAGTGGTTGATGTTGGCCTGCAGGAGGTGAGTGGATTGGGCAGCCATTAGTGGGCCGTTTCCATCACCTCCTCGCTGGCGGGCGATCGGGCCGCGCTAGGAGCGGGAGCGGCCGGGGTCGAAGGGCCGCTCCGCCCCTTTTGAGCCAAAGACGGAGGTCTGCACGCCCCAGAGCCCATGCGGTGCTTGGCAGGCTTATTGCCCGCCGCACACGCGGGGCAGTGGGGCGGGGCAGCGCAAGATGCCGCCATATGCCCAGTCTGGCCGCAGCGGAAACAGAGTCCGCCGCAGTCAAAGCAATTAGTGCATGTTGGCCGGGTGTGCCCGACCGCCATGCACTTGAAACACCTCGCAGGCCGGTGCTCCAGCACGGTGACTCGCGCTGAGCTCCAGCCCACGAGGAACCTGCCTGAACCGGCCAGTTGCCTGACCGACTCCACTGGTCACTGCACCCAGGCGGCACCTACGCCGCCCGGACCGGGCCGGATGGCGCCAACCCGGACGGTGTCTATGAGACACCCGGTTTTCGAGGCAATGGCCTCCCGGATGTCTTCCACCGTCACGGAGTCGTCCAAACCCGCGATGCGCATTTCGGCGCACTTTACGGGTCTGGCGATTTTGACGCCACCCTCCTCGGCGAACAGACCTCGCAGCTTCGACGCCACGCTATCGGCCGTCCTGGTGCCCTCGGCCCCAGGGAACTCTAAGATCCGAGCCCCTGTCCGGGCCTTGCGGGTCCTAGCTTCGACGCCTCCTCTGTCGGAGACGTCGTGCTCCCGCCGGGCTTTCCTCAGAACGGCCTCATAGCTGAGGCCCCTTTCTGCCGCCTCAGGCAGCACAGTGATCACCACTGCGGCTGTCTTCGGTGGCCGGAGCCCCTTGCGCGGCCTCTTCCTTTTCTTCCCGCCTCCGGCTCCTGCCTGAGGCACGGCGACCTCAGCGGCGCGCTTCGCCGCCGCTCTCCTTCTCCGGCCACGACTCTTCCTGCCGCGCTCGGCCACCTGCCAACCCTGTTCGGGCGCAACGGGCGTGCCAGACGCGGCAGGCGCAGTCGCGGGTGCGCTAGTCGTCGCCGGCGGTGTCGGTGCGGGCGACGACTGCGGTCCGGCAGAAGCCGGTGCCGTCTTCCTCTTCGGAGCGGGCCCCTTGGGCTTGGGCCCAGCCGCGGCTGCGGCGTAGTTTCCCCCCACGCGGCCACCCTGACAGGGTAGCGGGGCGGGGGCTGGTACCGCATATGGCCGCTTGTCCGCGGCAAGAGGCGGCCGAACACGTGGTTCTGGAGGCAGGCTTGCCTCCAGAACGGCCAAGCGCGCATCGACCAGATGGCCGACGGTGTCAATAATGGCGCGCAAGGCCTCGTCTGGCACGCCCTCCACCGCGGGCAGCGGGGTTGGTGTCGCCGGCTGGACCTCTACCGGGCCCCGCTGCACGACGTTTGACGGCTTTCTTGCCGCGGCGGCCCGGCTAGCGATGGCTGGCGGCGCACGCCCTGCAGTCGGCGGCGTCTGCTTCTTGAGGGCGCCGACCTCGACTCCTTCGCGGCTAGCGCTGGTCGGCGGCGCGGTTGGCGCAGGCTGCATGAGCCGCGCCATTTGGGCCTTCAGGTCAGCCACGTCCTTGGTTAGGAGGTGGTTGGCCCTCCGCACCGCGGCCAGCTCCGACTCCAGCCGGCGGTTCTGGGCCCGCAGGCCTGACACCTCGCCACCAAGGCGGGCGTTTTCGGCCTGCAGGGCCTCCATATTCGCGGCTGGGGCGCTCGCGCGGGCACCAGCGGCCGCCACTTCGGTGGGAGGGATGCCGGACAACACCCCCAGCACCCTCGCGGCAGCCGCCTCATTATCGGCCCGCCTGCCAGCCTCCACCCCTCCACGTACTCCGCCGGCCGGGGAGTGGGTCGTCCTTCCCGACGCCACGGACCCTCGCCCTCTGCGAGAGGCCGGAACTTTGGGAGGAGGCATGATGACCACGCTCCCCTCGGAATCTGCGCCTGAGCTGCCCTCCTTATTTAGGGGGCGCCTCCGCGCCTTCGAGGGGAGGGCCTCCTCCCTTACCGTCAGGGCCGCGGTCAAGGCCGCCGCCGCAAGGCGCGGCGACGATCTGGCGGCGGCGGCTTCCTCAGGCGACCTACTGACCTCCTTGGACGGCTCTGCGGAACTACCGCCCTCGTCCATCACATCGGCAGATCCACTGCCCTCGTCCGTTGACGGCTCTGCAGTGGATCTGCCGCCGTCCTTATCCCGCTCGCGGTTTTCAGCATCCCGCTTCTTGTCGCGAGCGTTCGCGTTCGCGGCTTTCCCCCATGTGAACCGCGCCTGTCGACGCTTCTTCGTCTTCAAGAGGGGGGAGGCCTCTTTGGTCGGTGCCGGACCCTCGGCAGACGCCTCTTGTCCTAAGGACGAGGCGCCGTTTGGGTCAGTTTTGCATTGGCTTGACGAGGCCGTGATGTGGGAATCCGCTGGATTCCCGTTTGGTAAAATATTATTAGGCAAATCCATTTGATTCCCACGAGTATGGGAGAACTAACGGTCGACCCGGGTAGAGATCCCTGTACCCGGGTAAGCCTACATTTACCAACCAGGGGATCGGCCGGTACCCTGGCTGGAGCGTGCTAACGACAGAACAACCCATCTGCCATGCATCTTCTCGCCGCACGCCAGAACTTAAGATTCTGGGTGATTTCCGAATTCGAATGTTGATTCGAACTCTTTATAGAGGTTTTCTTCCTCGCAGTCCGGGCGGTTAAGCCAAGACCCTCGTTCCTGATACTACGCCTCACGACAACATGTCTTGAAGCAAGATATCAGGTTTACGATATGTCGGCGGTGGCATAAGCCTGCCCAGCCCTCAAATGAATGAGTGACTGGGCCCGTCCGAAATTTCGCCTCCTGAACCCTCTACAACTAGAGGGTCAGGAGCGAATTGGGGCTCAACCCATCGCCGGGGAACCCCCCCTCGCGCCAGAGATTCGCTACGGGCGACAATTCAACAGAAGGATCTGGGGGACTGTCGCCCGCACCCAGGGTACACCACGCGGAGGTTTCTGGCATCGTACCCCAAGAAGAGTAAACCTAAGACTGTATGTAACTAATATCCAAAATAATTACTATTTTTTTTATAAGAAAATTAACTTATCTAGTTTAGTGTGAATAATGAATGTCATCATCATCATCATCACAGCCCATACATATATGGGCTGTGATGATGATGATGATGACAACAGTGGGACATATCCTACTGTTGGGCTCGGGCCTCCTCCGTAATGGGAGGGAAAAAAACCTACTATACCACGCTGGTCAGACGTGTTAGTGTAGGGATTTTGTAGGGATTTGGTTCGAGTTTTCCTTCTCTTGCATAGATGTTATATGCGTTTTATATCCCTTAGTCGTCTCTTACGATCACCCACGTGTAAGATAGAGGGTGGTGAATTGTATTCTTACTCCGTCACCACACGAAAAAATATATAATAATGAATGTAGGTATCTACTAAAAAAAATATTTTTATTTTAGTAAAAAATTATACTTGATGGGATATTGTTGTAATTTTTCGTATCTGTGACCTTTAATTATAAAGGTCACAGATATGTATGCAGCTGTAATGCACATATAGGTGAGAATAATTAAAAGCGTGGTCTTTTCGTCGTGAAGTCCGGTTTGGGCAAGGTGTGGTTAGACCATAGCGTATCAAAAAAGACCAGCAAAAGCGCCTCTATTAATTAATCTAAGGCCTCAGACTAATTTAAATACTAATTTTATCTTATAATTATTAGAAAAAAAAACAAAAATATTCAGATCTGCTGCTGCGCTATAAGAGGTTTCCCGGGCCCTCTGACAGCCCAGTAGTCGTCACTATGGACTAAACTAAACCGCATTTTGATCGGGACTAACTACATGCCCAGTGTTCAGCGTCGACCACCGAAGAAAGGGATCCTCTGGTAGTCCCAGGAGCTCGTGGGTCTCTGAGTGGCGTATCCCTGGTGCTCGAAGTCACTAGGAAACACACCGCGGGTGAGTGCAAAATGCCTGTATCTAGTCAATTCCCAGAGTGTTGGAAGGAAAAGAGGCTGGAGCCCCTGCCAAATTCAAATTCAAATATCCAGTTTGGTATCCAAAAGTGGTGCCTAACGATCGTGGTCTCGCTGTACCTGAATGCCGTGGCTATGGAGGCGGTCTTCGGTGCTGTTGGGGATATTTTTGAACATCAACAACACATTTAATAGTCTGAGTCAGATAAGCGCTCCATTATAAGGGGATATTCCTGCCTGAAGCAGGTAGTGGCAGACTATTTGAAGGTTCGTAGCATCCTGTACCTGGTTGGAATAGGGGACATCCTTATCGTGGCGTGAATTCCACAGCTGTCTTGGAACATGCCTTATAAAATATTGACTACGATTGGGCATTTTGAGGTAGCTACAGCTGGGCGTAACCAACTACGTCGAGGACACTGTCGTCACAACCCAGGATAGGATACTAGAAGAGGCACGCCTGGCAAATATAGGCACTGAGAGGATTATCATGCGGATCGTGATGCTAGAGCTTAGGATATCTTTTAAATAAGTCGGAGGTCCTTTTATTCCATAAGTGCTGCATAAGCATTCGGACCCAGAAAAATATCTGGATCTGGTGCTCAAAGAGCATCAGCTCAGACTCGTTAGCCATTTGACCGGGTGACGATGGTGAAAGCTCTCAGCTCCCCGCCTCTCCTTCCGACAATAGCCAGTATTGACGGGATGCCGATTGTTCAGCAAGTATTTGCAAATGGTCGAAATAACGGTCTGCCAAGAAAAGAAAAGACTATTTTTCAATGTTAGATCGAATAATAAACACGAGTAATTTTGAAATACTTATGTATAGATTTTATATCGAAAATATTTAAGAAATACATACATACTGTAATTTATATATTAATATCTATTTATTCTACCTATCTATCTAATGTTTTTAAACGAGCAATTCTTGTATATACATATATATATATATATATATATATATATATATATATATATATATATATATATATATATATATATATATATATATATATATATATATATATATATATATTGCCAGTGTCGAGTTATAATTATCTTCAAGTTTTTAGTGTCTTCAGATTAGTCATTGTCCGTCAGTAAGTCAAATTGTCGCCATCAACAGTGCTATGGCCACAGTGTTAATGGTATCTTGTGGGTATTTTGATGGAAAACGAAAACGTTGTAAAGCACTTTTATATGATATTCACTACATCTCAGCAGTTCAGTCACATCACATTACATAAAATACCATACAAAATATCTAATATAACACGTTAAAACACCAAAATATCGAATATAATACAAGAGCACCACATGACGTTTTAGATTCCCGCCAAAAGTCTATGAAGGTAAATTTTGACGTTGTCATTAAGACAGCTCAATTAGATAATTTATAATCGAGCAGTCTAATCGAGGCCTCTTCGCTCTATATCAGTAGTGTACCTTCCATCTCGGCTAAAACCACATCCAAGATATACAAATTCATCCACTTGCTCTAATACATCATTACCTATTGTTACTCTTACATCTGTTCTGGTTTTATCTCTTTCAAAGACCATTATTTTGGTTTTGCTCACATTCACGCGTAGACCCCTTTTCTTACAATCTTCTGTCATTGTGTCGACTAGGGTCTGCAGGTCAGTCGCTGACTGTGCCAGCAGGACTGCATCATCTGCATAAAGCAGAGCAGTGACCACTGAGTCGCCCATCTGGACTCCCACATTCATATCGTTCAACCTTTGGAGACATTTATCCAGATATATAATAAACAGCCTGGCTGACAGAACGCACCCCTGCTTAACGCCGATATTGACGTCAAACCAAGGCGACATTCCATCATCCAGCCGCACACAGGCTTTACAGCCCATGTAACTGGACTGCACAGCCTGTAGCAGTTTACCGTTAATACCATACTCCGGTAAAATGTCCCAAAGTTCCTTTCGTACAACCGTGTCAAATGCTCTCTCCAGATCCACAAAACTGCAGAAAACCCTCTGACCTAGAGCCAGATGCTTCTCCACAATGTTGCGCAGAGAGAACACTTGATCCATGCATCCCCTTCCACTCCTGAAACCTCCTTGTGTCTCACACAGTAAACCATCGGACACCATCCTCATTCTCCTTTCAATAACTTTTCCATACACTTTTGCTGCCAAACTGGTCAAGCTTATGGCTCTGTAATTTGCGCAGTCATAACGCGAACCCTTGTTTTTAAACAAAGGCACGATGACTGCGCTATTCCAGTCCCTGGGAACCATTCCCGAGCTCCAACATAAATTGAGGAGCAACAGGAACGCCTCCCAGACACAAGAGCCACCGAGCTTGATCATCTCGGCAGACACCATATCAATGCCCGCTGCCTTACCATTTTTCAAACTTCTTATCGCCCATTCAACTTCATCCATACTGATGCCATCGGAGGACGCCGTTGTCGAATGTTGATCTACTAAACCACATCCAACACCGGCGCCAACCGTAGCATCCGCATACATATCGCCAAAATATTCACTCCATCGGCTTAACACGTCTTGTGTTTGTGTAAGAATGTCTCCACCTTTAGACCTTATTTTATTCATTCTGAAGGCTGACCAACCACCCCGAGACTTCTTCACCTCCCTCCAAAAGAGTTTGGTGTTACCCTCGAAGTTTTTAGTCAGCCTATCTTCTGCACTCATACTTGCTCTATCACGTTTCTCTTTCACTAAGGCCTTGGTGTCATTCTTACATTGCCGATATATTTCTTTCTTCTGTTCAGTCATACTGTCATTCAGATTCAAAGAAGAGACATAGTCCAGCCACGCTTTCTTCTTTTGCTCTACGGAAGCTGCCACTTCCGCATCCCACCATGCATCACCATTTGTTTTTCTATGCTTCTTTGAACTTCCACATACTTCTTTCGCTGTATCTACCATACTCTCTTTCAATACTCTCCAGCATTCTTCAATGTCCGATTGCGGCTGGCTTGCCATCGTCAGCCGTTCTCGGACACCCTCTGCATACTTTTCTCTTACACACTCTTCTTGCAACCTTTCAACCTTTATTCTTTCAAGCCCTCCGAAGTGGACACGCTCTCGCCAGTGCCTCTACTTTCTGAACAGACCACTAAATCTCGCAATAACGAGATAGTGGTCCGTGTCGACTGTGGGGCCCCTGTAGGCTCTTGCGTCCAATATTTTGCTTCGGAGGCGACTGTCTACCAAAATTAAATCTATTATGCTTTTCTGTTCATTCCTTCTCCATGTATACATATGGATGTCCTTATGTTGGAAAAATGTGTTTGACACAATAAGGTTTCTCTCCATGCATACATCCGCTATGAGCATACCTGCGTCGTTCACTCTCTTATCACCAAATGGACCAAGTACGTCCTCATAGTCGGGACGCTTGGTCCCCACCCATCCGTTCAAATCTCCGCATACAATCACGCGTTCACTGGTTTCTGCCATATCCAGAACTTCCCTAACATTATCCCAAAACTTCTCTAGGTCTGATGCCACCGAGGATCCTACGGGAGCATATGCTACAACCATGAATACCTTGGTGACACCTAGTTTTATACGGACCCAGAGAAGTCTGGGATCATACATTCCGTAATCCTTCACACCTGAGGCCAAGCGAGAGGACAACAGCACTCCTACCCCCATGCTGGCTCGATCGCTCTGTGGTACACCAGACCACAGAGCCATCCCGCCACCAGGAAGATCGCAGGCGTCGCTGCCCCTTCGCTTGGTCTCTGTTACACAGAGCACGTCTAGCTGTTTGTCCGCCATGACGGATATCAGCTCGTGCAACTTACCTTCCACACAACCTCTTACATTCCACGTGCCCACCCGGCACTCCGTTCTCCTCGACTCGCCTAACTGGGCAAGGCGTGATGGGTGGCGGCCCCCATCGCCGCAACTGCCGATGTTCGTACCGACGGGGGCGGGTCGGTACGCGTCGCCTCCGGGGGACGCCCTAACCCGCATTGCGGTACGCATTTCGAGCCGGATTAGCAGTCTAATTAGACTGGCAGGGGACGCGAACGAGCACGCTCCGGACTATGCCCCCCTTTTTATTATTATTTAACTAATTATTTTTTTTTACATTTAAATACATCTTTAAAACACAATAAAAAATACCAAGCGAAAGCTTGGTCATGCAGGTATTTTTGTATATATGCCGTAAGCACATCGTTAGAAATTATTCTTTTACGGGTAACAACCAGTCTATTAATAGAGCATTTGCATTCGTGCTATAAAAACCTCTCCTGGATACAATGTATATTTTGTGTCTGGTTATTTGGATTACAAATGTCATTGCGACTCACAAACGACATTGAATTATTCATTAATATTAGCAAACTAGATATTATTCTTGAATTCAAAACACACGGTACCTGATAGAAATAGTAATGGACCATTCTAGAATTTATAATGCATCCAAACGGACTAAATTCTGCCATAAAATATAAACCAAATAATACTTTTTTATACTAATAATCTTAATTTTCCATTGTAATTATATTCCTTTTTCTATATGTGTATATAGGTACCTATGATAGATTTTTTTTACAATAATTGTTGGCAATAATTGTCAATGACAATTGTATAATGAATTGTTACCTATTTAATCGTATAATATAATTCATATTATTCTTGAACCTTATGTTTTCGTATTTTTTTGCATATATTTATTGTTGCGTTTAGTGCTGTGTGATAGCTACAAATACTATTAACCAATTGGTGCGGGCAGCCATAAAACGGTGCACCATTTTATGCACCGTTTTATGGTCGCCTGCCTAATGTCAATCCTGCTTGGGAATGCAATTGGAGGTGGTCCAAAAACCGCTATCATTAACTTTTGCATTATGTACAATTGAAGAGGACTACTTATTGCTTCGACCCCAAGTAATAGGTATAAAAGCAAGATAACGATGATGTTAATATTTATTATTGCAGTAAGATCCTCCATTTCTTTGTACGGGCCTGTCAGAATTTCAGAGTAGTGTACTGTAGTTTCACGTCGTGCATCATAGGACGAGATGGGCACCATAATTTAACCTCGCGCATTCTTAAGTTATGTTCGAATAACTAATATCTGTCTCTTTCGCTGTATTCTAAATTAATGCGAGAGGTTTACAAAATAAAATATTTTGTGTCTTAAATAGCCAAAATATAACAACCCTTCAATTACTCTTTATATGTGTATATATGGTAGCTGTGTGGTAGCGGCTACAAATACTACCAACCCTTACTTTGCTCTTGGATGTCGTAGAAGACGACTAAGAGCCCTTATAACTACCTAGGCCAACTCCATTTGATGCCGTTTGGTCAACAATTACATTCCCAAGGAGGGTTGACGTCTGGCAGGCGGCCGGTCATAAAACTATTGCCAATAACTTCTATAATATGTACTATGAAAGAGGAGTACATATAGTATCGACCCCAAGTAATTGGGATAAGAGTAGGAGAATGATGATTTCTGTATATACGTAACGTAAAATAAGTTGTGTTGCAATATAATATGGCAAATGAGTAAACGCCTACAAATTTTATTATGGCAGTAAAAATATATCACTATTAAAATATAAGGCGCGTTATTAAAATCGTCAAACGTAATTCATTATAGGGCCATTTACTTCTTTATTGGTCATTTTAATAGTGGTAGGACCACGCTGTTAACAGTTCTCTGTCTACAGCCGCGTGCCGGTCTGTCCGGGGTAGTACCACACTCTCGCAGAAGATCGACGTCTGAGTAATGACAATGTGCTATTGCGCTTTGTTTGGTGAGCGAGAGAGCCGGAAGCCCAGATGGGTTTGGGGTTTGTATTGGTAGGCAGCGGCCTAGCTATGCCCTTGGTGTAGCAAAGGTCCATGGGCAGCAGTGACACTAACCATCAGGTGTACTACTTGCTCGTTTGCCACCATAAGCAATAAAAAAAAAGGGCCACGCTAGTGATAGTTTTCTTCTACCTGCAACCGTAAAGAGTTGGACTTCTACAGGCAAATACCAAACTTTCTTTGTAGTGCGGTGGCAATTATGAATATTACCAACCCTTATATTGCTTATGGGCGTCGTAAAAGAGAACCAGGATTCGTTATAATGACTTGGCCTAATGCTAGTTAGTAGTATTTGGTCAACAACTACATTACCAATGACGTTTAACGCCAGTTAGGCAACTGGTCATAAAAATATTATTATTAAAAGTTTTACAATCATCATCATCATCACAGCCCATATATATCCCAATGTTGGTCTCGGGCCTCCTACGCAATGGGATGGCAATTAACCTACTATACCACGTTGGTCAGACGTGTTGGTATAGGGTTTAGTTTCGAGTTTTCCTTCTCTCGCAAATATGTTATATGCATTTTATATCCATTAGTCGTCTCTTACGATCACCCACGGGTAAGATATGGGATGGTGAATTGTATTCTTACTC
The DNA here is from genome assembly GCA_905163515.2 of Lymantria monacha. Classification (NCBI taxonomy): domain Eukaryota; kingdom Metazoa; phylum Arthropoda; class Insecta; order Lepidoptera; family Erebidae; genus Lymantria; species Lymantria monacha. The sequence continues at coordinate 45,881,900 of LR991081.1, read as the reverse complement.
CGTCCCCACACGGATAGAAACAAAAGGTTTTACAATAATGTACAATAGGTATATATTCCATCGACCTCAAGTAATTGGGATAAGGGCATGATGACGATGAAGCTTTGTTCGGTAATTGAGGGAACCGTGACCCAAATACCACGTAACGATATGGTGCGACCTAGCCGAGTGGTAGTTATCACCTAATATCGAACGGGCTACGTTTATTTTTTTTTATGTTTTTTTTTTGCGGACTATGGATGCGTTTCGCCCCGCTAAATCGGTCCGGGGTGACGGAAGAGACGGCGCGTGACCCCATAGACCCACCATACAAACTTCTCTCTACGCCATGCGAGCGGGCAACCGGTACCCGATCTTTGTCTTCGGTGGCCCGCCGGCGGTTTACCCTCGCGGATTCCTCTCGAGTTGACACCCCGACAGCTTTCGCCGTCGGAGCATATCGAACCTGCTCATCTACCATTAAGATTAATACATATAAAATAACTGTTATGGTACTGCCACCTCTACGGAGAATCTCGCACACAAAAACTCTACACACATTTATATCAAGACATGTAAACTGCCACATATTAGACGTCAATCAGCTTATTAATGAATTCACTCAAGTACACGATGATGGAATTGATTCCATAAGTAGTTTCTAGTGCAAGAATAAATAGTAATAATTTTTGAATGAATCTGTCATTGTCAGACAAACGGAGGACAAATTTAAAAATATAATGAGACTGATTATTTTAAAATGGACACTATATTCAAGCGATTCATTTTTTTTTAGTTATTCATTTGTTTAACATGATTTAAAATTATCCTGTTACATTGTTTCAATGTGGATTATTTTTCTATAAGGAAGGGAAGATTATTTTTATATAAGCTCGAGGAAAAAGTTTCCTAGCATTCTATATGAAAAATGAAGGCATTTTTTTTTTTCAAAGTTTATTTACATTTAATTACAATATATATGGATGTGCCATTTTGTTTGGTGACTGTCTCTTGTAGGTAATGACATGATTTTATTAAGAGTTATTATTTATACAGATTATATGTAAAAAGACTTTTCCCCCGACCTATCACATCAAAGCATATGACTATAATTTCATTATTTATGTTGTAGGGTGAAAAATATTGGCACAAGTACTGACGTCTGCGCCATCCGATTATAGAGTGAAAACTTGAATTAAACTCTACCACCTTTTTCGTAGCCCAATTATGTTGCACTATTGACCCTCCTCTGTAATGAAAGGGAAACTGACGTACTATAGTATAATAGTATATATATGTATAAGCATATTTCGATTAATTTAAAACTATTGAGTTATTTTTAGCTGTGTGGTAGCGGCTACAAATACTACCAACCCTTACTTTGGTCGTGGATGTCGTATAAGACGACTAAGAGCCTTATAACGACCTCGGCCAACTCCATCTGATGCCCTTTAGTCAACAATTACATTCCCAAGGAGGGTTGACGTCTGGTAGGCGGCCGGTCATAAAACTATTGCCAATAACTTTTACAATATGTACTATGAAAGAAGAGTACATATTGTATCGACCTCAACTAATTGGGATAAGAGTAGGAGAATCAAGAATAAATATGAATAATTGTGGTACACCAGACCACAGAGCCATCCCGCCACCAGGAAGATCGCAGGCGTCGCTGCCCCTTCGCTTGGTCTCTGTTACACAAAGCACGTCTAGCTGTTTGTCCGCCATGACGGAAATCAGCTCGTGCAATTTACCTTCCACACAACCTCTTACATTCCACGTGCCCACCCGGCACTCTGCTCTCCTCGACTCGCCAAACTGGGCAAGGCGTGATGGGTGGCGGCCCCCATCGCCGCAACTGCCGATGTTCGTACTGACGGGGACGGGTCGGTACGCGTCGCCTCCAAGGTACGCCCTAACCTGCATTACGGTACGCATATCGAGCCGGATTAGCAGTCTAATTAGACTGGCAGGGGACGCGAACGAGCACGCTCCGGACTATGCCCCCATAGTCGTAAGAGACGACTAAGATAAGGGATATAAAACGCATATAACATCTTTGTAAGAGAAGGAAAACTTGAAACAAAACCCTATACCAACATGTCTGACCAGCGTGGTATAATAGGTCAATTTCCTTCCCATTACGGTGGAGCCCAATAGTGGGACATATATGAGCTGAGATTATAAGCGCACGGAGCTAGAGAGAAGAGAGAGAGAGAGAAAGAGGAGAAAGGCTTAAAAAGAGGGAGAGAGAGAGAGGGAGGGAGAGAGCGAAGGAGAGTGAGGAAGAGCGAGAGGGAGAGAGAGAGAGGGAAAGAGGGAGAGAGAGAGAGGGGGGGAGTTAGTTAGTAGTTAGCCAAAGTTTCACTTCTGATATGTGTACGTACTTTATACGCACGCATAATTTTTTTTTTTGAAGTTTAATTTTATTTATTATTAGCACCAGATCTTGCTCAATGAAATAATTAAGGCGCCTTATTTATCGTGCATATTATAGCATTGACTAATAGTAAAAGATAAATAATATAAAAATTATGAGGCGTGCGTTTCGCGGTATTTTCCAAACAAACCATTAGACCACGTTGCCTTTGGCGTTTTGCACCACGTTGACGTTGCCATTGGTTACATCATCAACAAATATACGTTTAGAATTTAAGTTATTTTTTTTTTTGTAATTAATATCATACTTCGTACTTACGTCATCAAACTCAAAAACATAAAAATCATAAAAATTGGTGCAGCCGTTCTCGAGTTATAAGTGTTGTAACTACCACAACTTTCTTTTATATATATATATATATATATATATATATATATATATATATATATATATATATATATATATATATATATATATATATATATATATATATATGAACTGTTAAAACGGGTCGACGCAGAGATTTATGTCGAGTTTTCCATTTCTTTTCTTAATATTATTTGCATATCATATCTCTTAATAGTATTTTACGATACTTTAAAGAAAAGATTGGTGCATTTTATCCTTATTACATCACAATAGGCAATACTATTGCAAATTGAGATGATAAAATTATTTGTATAATGTTGTGCACGATGGATTAAGAATATAAAATGTCGCCAACTGTTGCTTAACAATTTCGTGGGATTAGTAAGAATCGGTTAAGGGACTACTAGCAGAAAAGACAACAGTACTTTAACTTTTGTTATCTTACTTTTCTTTTCTTTTTTTTCTCAATATTATTCCTGTTAGTATTTTTGTAATAGCTTTATAATAGACATGCTGTGGAATCTAAATAAGTAATTTACTTTCTTTCTCTTCTACTCAGCTTTAAAAATTGCAGTCGCTAGGCTTGGCAGCTGCCTACCAGTCATGACAAATATAGTAATGTCACCCTTGTCATGAAACGTATGCCCAACAGTAGACATCAATAATTTGGAAAATCCAAAAGTTCACGCCTCATATTTTTTTTATTATTTATCATTTACTATTAGTCAATGCCATTAATGAAAGAAGCAAAAATACTTTTGAAATTTCGCGCCATTTTCGACGTAGCGCAAAACACAGCTTGCAAGCATTGTGAACGAGCCCAGTTTTCATAAGGTATACATACGTTAAAAACTAAGCAGTTTAGTTTTTTATTAATTGCAATTAAACGACAAAGAATTAATTACCAAGCCATTTTCGAAAGGAAACAGCGTAGTTGCGATTATGAAGCTTTTAAAAATAAAATACTTTGATACATTAATTTTTACGGTCGTGAGAGTGCCAGATCCATACGCACAGACATCCGGACGTCCTCGAATATTATTTTAATCAACTTTTTTTTTACCATAAATAAAATAATTGCTTTTTAAAAGTATCAAATACGTTAAATCTAATGTTTTTTCTTGGCATATGCGATAATATTATTCTACAAGTGTATTGTAAGAAAAATGCAGTCATTTTTAGTTTTGATAAGTCCTTGATTATCATATATAAGAGAGCATCACCGCAAAGGCGTGCAATAGGTTGATGAATACATATATGAAATGAATACTGATATTTATTTAAGATTTTTTTTGTATATTCAATTGAAATTTTTCAATAAAGCCATTTTGGGACACCAACTGGAATGGATACTGATTTATGCATGGTTACAATATCGTAACCATTGAATTGATATTCAATGTCAAAGTGACCTTCAAGATTAATAGTCGAGGGGAGCAACTCCTGCTTTTGCAAAACTTCTTGTGTTAACACGTGCACAAAGATTTTATACAATTTTATTCCACAATTCAATCCACGAAGTACCTAGATAATATTCCATGAATTTTCTTAGCAAAATGTTTTATATTTGAATTTTCTATAGACTACGACTTGCGTTTTATCTAGAAGTTATTATTATGTATGTGAATTTTTGCGATGTATACATAATATAATGAATCGCAGAACAAATATTGAGGTGCAGTATTCGAAATCTAGAAAATTAAAAAGAATATATTTATAATATGTTTTACGAGGATATGTATATAAAAGTAGTAGGCAGATATGACGACTGATCGAAGTCATCGAGAAAAAGAACATGTGCCGATTAAACCAATCGCATTTAGCATGAGAGTGGGCTAATAATGACTTTTATATTGCAAATATTTATAGAGATAGTAATAAATATCTATATCTATGTAGATTATTATCATCATCATCATCATCACAGCCCATATATGTCCCACTGTTGGGCTCGGGCCTCCTCCGTAATGAGAGGGAAATTAACCTACTATACCGCGTTGGTCAGACATGTTGATAGGGTTTTGTTTCGAGTTTTCCTTCTCTTGCATAAATGTTATATGCATTTTATATCCCTTAGTCGTCTTGTACGATCACCCACAGGTAAGATAGGGGGTGTTGAATTGTATTCTTACTCCGTCACCACACGGAAAGACAGACATTATAAAGGCGAATAATTTATTCGATTGAACGCTATTCGATATTGCATTTTTTATAGAGGGATTAGTGTACGTAATTGATGTTATAAGTCTCAAAAAGGTGTAACACATTCTCCTTGTAATCCCTCAGCGTTCTTATACGACGGTAAAGGTCTTACAAGAAGGTAAGGATGTTGACGTATTATTCTTAATCCATCATTATTATTCTTATTTTATTATATAGTATTAAAAATATAATCCTAGGATTGGATCTTGGAGCTTCGTTAAAATCCAAATTTATGTTAAAAATATCACTCAGATAAATATGTGTGAGTTGGTTTTACTAAATCGATAAAATATTATCACTATGTCCGCCCATGGGCTCGAACATCCGTCACAATGGGAGGGAAATTGTCCTACTATACGGTATTGGTCAGACGTGTTGCCATAAGGGATTTTGACGAGTATTCCTTATTTTTTAGAATTGATTTTATATGCATATTATATCCCTTAGGCGTATTTTACGATACCCACTAGCTAGCTAGCTAGCTAGGGCTATATAGACGGGGAAATATAATCTTGCTCCGTCACCAATGGGTTAATAGAATTATTACCAATATACAGCGTCTATAAATACTAACAACCTTTACTTTACTTTTTTTTTTGGACTATGGCGGCTACTAAAGGCGGCGCGTGACCCCATAGACCCACCGTAAAACTCCTCTCTCTTCGCCGTGCGAGCGGACCACCGGTACTCGATTTTTGACTTCGGTGGCCAACCTTTACTTTACTTGTGGATGTCGTAAAAGACGATTAAGAGTTTTATATTGACTTGGGTTAACTGCACCTGATGCCGATTGGTCAATAATTGCATTTCCAAAGAGGATTGACATCACACAAAGAGCCACTCACAAAATTATTGTAAATAACTTATACAGCTTATCCCAAGTAATTGGAATAAGAACAGAATAATGATGATTGTACGCGCCTTTAATAATTTAAATAAAATATAAAAAAAAACAACTTAACAGTTTTCGTATTAGAAAAGTACACATAACACACAATCCTTATACACATTTTCAAACGCATTCTTTCGCCGTCTTCATATTCGTTTCCGTAACAATTAATAATAAAAACGAAGAAGAAGAAATGGTCGCCTCGAAAATCACTTCGCTTTCATAAAATTGATTTGTACTCCTAAAACAAATAAATGCAATTGCAACTGTGTCGTATGCTAAAACTTACTAACGAATAGGTATTGTATGTGATAAACTTTGTGTAGAGAAATACGAAATGCGAGCCGAAGGTAATTATGGATTACTACACGACCAGTGAGTTATCGAAGGACATTACAAGCACCCAGCCTTTCCTACCTAAAATAAGCCCACACAATGATGATTTAAATTTACTTTACTTAAAGGCCGATCTTCCGTGTGGTGACGGAGTAAGAATACAATTCACCACTCATTATCTTGCCTGTAGGTGATCGTAAGAGGCGAGTAAGGGATATAAAATGCATATAACATCTATGCAAGAGAAGGAAACCTCGAAACGGAACCCTATACCAACACGTCTGACCAGCGCGGTATAGTAGGTTGACTTCCCTCTCATTACGGAGGAGGCCCGAGCCCAACAGTGGAACATATATGGGCTGTGATGATGATGAAAGGCAGACAAAAATATATGCGTAAATTGTGACAACGTATTTTTATCTTGAACTTTCACTTTATGTGACCTATCGTACTCTGATAGCACATTATGAAAGCAAAGGATAGTTAAATTTTCAGAAATCTATCTTCATTAGCCTATCACTAACCTATGTATACCAATATGTGCTTAGTGATGAGGCAGAACATTTTTTGGAGTTTACTCCTTAAGAATCGATTTTCATATAAGGCACCCGGTATGAGAAAAATTTGAGGAGTAAAATCTAGTGATCGAATGACCTCGTAACGTTTTTGGTGCGCAACCTATTCTGCGCACCTTTAACTTTCTGACGTGAGATAATACTTCACTGAACAGTTTTAATAAATGTAAATAAAAAAATATATATTATTTTTAGTCAAATGAGCTTTTTTGCGCCTGTTTTGATAATCGTACTTAAGGAGTAAACTCCAGTCGTGCGTCGGCGCTGACACACACCCTTTTTTATATTAATACACAGATTAAATAATTATTTTAATATCAATTATTTAATTTAAGAACTTCATACGAGACCATTATATAAATTTGGATGGACATATGTTTATTTTAGAAATAAGAAGCTTTCAATGTCTACTTGCTCTTGTTCTTATTGAGGGGTCTTAAAAAAAGAATATTATAAAACTTGTTCTAGAAAAAATCTTTTTAAAGCCCTTTTATATTTATAAATGAGATGACATCATCGAGGGGACGCGTACACTATCTACCTACATTTCCATTAGAACTTGAACGCTTTTGACAAATCTTTGATTACTGAATTCTTATAGCGGTTAGCAACAATGAATTGAGAACTCTATATTTTGTGAAACGAAGACATAGACCGTATAAAGTGGACAGATCAATAGTAATATACCAATGACTGATACATACAAATTTAAATAAACAGATAGTGTAGTGGTTAAGATACCAACCTATCGTGCCAGTGTCGTGGGTTCGAATCCCATGTAGTACAATACTTTGTGCCATGCACAAATTGTTGATATGAATCTAGGTGTAATTTGTTTGCGTTCATAAAGTCCTCGCGACACAAGGTTTTTCAGTGCAACGGTTCTGTCTTTAAACAAACTTCAGCGAATGATGCTTATTTTTGGGTGCCATTTCAACATCAATATTCATTATTATTAAGTAATACCGAAGTAAGAATGTCCGTGTGGTGACGGAGTAAGAATACTATTCACCGCCCCATATATTACCCGTGGGTGATCGTACGAAACGACTAAGGGATATAAAACGCATATAACATCTATGCGAGAGAAGGAAAACTCAAAACAAAACCCTATACCAATACGTTTGACCAGCGCGGTATAGTAGGTTAATTTCCCTCCCATCACGGAAGAGGCCCGAGCCCAACAGTGGGATATTTATGGGCTGTGATGATGAAGATGATGACTACCGAATTCAATAGCATAATCGTGGCAGTTGCTCTTAGTACTGTGTTATTATCACCGACTTGATAAGAACTACGTAAGCCATTGTTGCCGTTTTTGACTATTGCCTAGCTATGGTTAATCCAAATATCACCCATTTAGATATTCAACCTAATAGAATCGCCTCCATGGGTCAATGTATTTTAAAATTTCGAATAATCAAAACATTCTCCTATGCATCCCCATATTCGCTGCCTTCCATCGATCTGGTTTAAAAGTACTCTCCACTTCTAAATAAAAGTTCGCGATATTTTACTCTTGCCCTAAGAATATATCCCAAATCATAAGCTATAAATACATTTAAATTGGATACTTTTTTATAATACGCATTTTAGATTATTGCGCTAATTCTTATCTAAATTAATAAATTTGTCGTTTTCAATATTTATTGTAGATAGACCTTTATCTTTTACGTTAAGTAATTTGGCAAACATCAAGAAAAGATTGGAGAGGCCTAGGGCCGGTCTAGGCAATGACGTTCCAACACTGTGCGTGTAACTAAGCCCTTGGGGAAGGGAAGGCCACAGGCTACCTTTTTATCACTAAACCACGCGGACGAATCCGTGGGCGGAATCATTTCTTTTTTTGTATCTGTCTTTTAGCAGTTAGCCGCAGATGGCTGTCACAGCTTAACCCGGACTATGGGTGAGCGCTGAGGGCTCTCAACCTTGTAAAATTTTTAAGCGACAACGCCCGAGTCCTCTCCCTGTGGAGAACGAACCTCGGCTCGGGGCGTCGCTGATAGCAAGTGGGCGTGCCCACGTTTGAATTATTGACTATTACGTGTCGCGTCTTATGTCCTGGCGGCGGGGGCGGAAGCGCGGATATTAATGTGTTATGGCCGCGCGGACCGTGTAGGCTCTTTCTTGAGCGATTGTAATAGCTTCGTCAGCGTCGGTCAGTAAATGTCAAGGACGTCGGATCGCGGATATTTTTGATGGGACGTAGTTAGACGCCCCAACCACTGAGGGGTTGGGGTGTGTCATGGCAGACGGGCGGAAGCTAGTACCTATTATATATAAAGGCAGCCCGTTGGTTTGTTTGTATAGATCGATATATCGCAGCGCCGTCTGGTGGCGACTTACATCAACGGAAATAACATATAAAACCTTCTCTCTGGAAAAAAAATCATATATATGCCTATTTTTATAACGATTGGTCCAATATTTTCTAAGTTTATCAATATCATATATACAAACATCCTCTTTTTGATATTTTTGCTATTCTGATACTTCAAATACTTTTCATATTTAAGAGATAAATGAAGATATAATGAAAAAAGATCAGTCATAGGGCTACACATCATATTTGAAAACTTTTGAGCTTAACAAACTTTATGATTATTTGGTTAACTTTTTTAGAAGGTATTTTTATTATAAATATTATTTTAGAAGGTACATATTTTGTTATAAATAATTTATAATTAAAAAAACCATCTAAAAAAGGTCTAAATATTATTAACGTATTTATATAGTAACAAAATTTGCAAATGTCGCATTATTTTACAAAATAATAACGAAATATAATCAGTATTACCTATGTAACACAAATTTGTATCTATCTAATCTATCTATCTATCTAACATCTTTAAACGAGCAATTCTTTTATATATATATATATATATATTTTCTGGATCTCGGCAACGGCACCAACAATTTTCATGAAATTTAGCATGTAGGGGGTTTCGGGGGCGACTAATCGATCTAGCTAGATTTAATTTCTAGAAAATATTGTTTTGTCTGTATTTTCAGGCAATAAAAAATATAAATTTTCATTGGCTAAAAACTATTTACATATGAAGGCAAATTTTGACGCTGTCATTAAGAATAGATATAGCTCAGTTGGAATATTGGGTAGTTTAATCCAAACAAACCAGAGCACGGTTGGGGTTCTTAGTTTCCCTTTTTCATTTTTTGCTTTTTTTTATTATTTACTAACATTTGCCCGCGTCTTCGTCCGCGTAGAAGTCGAAAATGGTAGAACCATAACCATAGATTTTTTTTGTTTTTTTTTTACGTTATTAATTTTATTATAATTTATAAATTATTATGTTTAAATATTTGTACACTTATAAAATATAACAATCTTTATTATAGTGTAGGGTATTTGAAGGTGTAATAAACATGACAATAAATTGACTGAGGCGACGGAAGGGCAGTGTGTGGCCCCATAACCCACCATGTTTTGCATCAAAATTAGGCCGACCTGTAGTACCGCTTCCTTGAAATCCGTGGCCAGCCTGGCGGGTTATCCTTTCGGGTATCAACACCATAGTCGCCCCGGCAACAAACAACTGTGATGCCGAGGCATCGCCCTCACGAGGCTGACCTTTCTGCGGGTGACGGACTAATACCCGGTCCATGCACCCGCGATACTACACCAACTACAGTATTTCTTTGTAAATACAGTACAATATCTTTTGTTTTTCTTTCGCATTGAAATGAGAACTACTAGGCTACTTTGTGAGCTTACTCTGAAGCATGTCACATACAACTGCCCGTGGGAGAAGCAGCTTTCTCTCAAATCTACTCCCGCTACCTTAAGAATTTGACCTCGAGATTTGTTTATGGTCATTGCGAAGTAGACTTTGATGGCAAACTGCACTCTCTGAAATTCGAAGAGACAATTTGATGGTATTTGGAGAATCTTAGAAAGTTTTTTCTTGCAAACTTGCAAACATTGTATGATTTTGGCGCGCCAGCTCTCAATTTTAAGATGTGAGCTGGGATACCGGGAGGCTTCGGTGTATTTAGGAACTCGACCGGTTGTTTGAAGCGGAGTTTATCACTTATTCAAAGGATTTATTTTGATACTTGACCCCATCGAATGTTTTCAAATATTTGCAAGTAAATGGTTTAAAGAAATCGAAACGACCGTAGTAGCGCACATAGGTACGTCATGGCGTCTTGCGACCCATCCGATCAGCATCAATATGCTGTCTCCATATCGTATCTTATTGATTGTTTCTAATATAACTCAATCTTTGCGTCTCGATTTTTTCAAATATGTTGATTAAGAGCTGACTAAACGGCGAATAAAAATATAGCAAATGACTATCTTCTACTTTCCTAATCATTATATGGTAAAAATACCCGCACCAGAGTCAAATAAAAACGGTTAATGCATCTTATGAGCTGTGGATTTCAGTTATTCGATGCAATGTGTTATCATAACTCTGAATTACAATATTCAGCTTAGAATATTGCTGTCCAACAATTTTAAATTTTAAACTCCACGTTTCTATGACGCCGTGTCCTAAAAGTAGATGACCTCTTTAAAACTTAGAAACCTTCACATGTCGTATTAATACAGTATCGTGAACTTTCGCGACATTCCAATTTTAAAGAGTATTTCCATTGTACCAAGCTTTTATAAGAGTTCAACCTTTTCAGGGTTCCGTACCCAAAGCGTAAAACAGAACCCTATAACTAAAACTTCTCTGTCCGTCCGTCCGTCTCTCTGTCACCTGACTGTATTGCATGAAATATGATAATTAGACAGTTGCAATTTTCATAAATGATGTAATTCTGTTGCCGCTATAACGGACAAGAATTAAAAAAGAAATAAAATAAATATTTAAGAGGGCTCCCATACAACAAACGTGACTTTTGCTCCTTTTTGCTCGTTATTTTTTTCGTTTCTATTTCTATTTTTTGCTTCTTTGATTAGTTTTTTCATTATTTTTATTATATTTAAATACATCTTCTAAAACACATTAAAAAGAAAATACCAGATATTTATATCTTTATATAGGTACACATCAATTTTATAAATTTACTTCTATCCCAAAATGCCTAACGACATATTCTATAATAATTGTCACTTTAAAAAATTAACATAGATCGCGCTCGGAATGCAGTTCTGTAATACTAGGAAATCTGATTAGGGTTTGTCACTTTTGAAGGTACTTAGGAAGATATACAAGGTAGAAGGGGACCGCTTCCGAAAACAAAGACAGGTAACCCTACTAGTCCTACTTGTAATGATAGGCTAGAAAAAAAACGAATCGGATAAAAAAAAAATTTTTTTCACCACGCGAGGTTGTTGAACTCTTGAACATATGATCGTGAGTTTTGAATAGATTGCGTCTTTTCTCATCTGAGTATAGTTGCGTATTTTTTATGGAATTATCGTTACATGGCACTGTCCTAATACGATGGAATGTGAAAAAAACTTAAAATCATAGGGAAAAATTTTTTTTTCATCCGAAACGATTTTCTTCTAGCCTATCATTACAAGTAGGACTAGTAGGGTCACCTGTCTTTGTTTTCGAGAGCGGTCCACTTCTACCCTGTATATATGGACTATAGTCGTATTTTAAGCTTAAAGTCTTCTGTCATATAGGTAGGTCATGATGTAAAGTTGACCAGCTGGCGAGGTACTCAAGGAGGAATTTCGCCTTCACACCGTATCTTAAAAAAAACTGCGTTGAGATTATCTTGTCTCTTAATAGCACTATTGTTTTTCAGCAGTAGATAAAGTAAAGTCGACAGTCCGCAATACGCCTGGTGTAATTCAAAATACACGAAACTACTTGCAGGAAGTTCAGAAGTCGCCCTTACCAGCATCACCCGATGACTGGGTAGACGCTAACTTATCTTCATCCACCTCTGTATCTGAGGATGATGAATATACGGATGATCGTGAATCAGATGAGTATGATACCACCATATACCAGATTTATTTTCATGACCATTTTTTTAAGTTTCTTTTACCGCTCTTATATATAATTCATCATCATCACTGTCCATATATGTCCCACTGTTGGGCTCAGGCCTCCTCTGGGGAGGGAAATTAACCTACTATACCGCGTTGGTCAGACGTGTTGGTGTAGGGTTTTGTTTCGAGTTTTCCATCTCTTGCATAGATGTTATATGCGTTTTATATCCCTTAGCCGAACACATTTTTTTAAGTTTTGATTAAAAAACATCCTCGTGAGGTAACTGATTAGCTATATAATAAATCGACATCTTTCCCCGTGGATGTCGTAATCCTTTCCCGTGGAATTCGTAAAAAAATGTCTGAAGCATCAACAACAAAATCATCGGCAGCACTCTTCTATGAAGCTTAGAAGTACATCTATGATCGCCAATATGCCTGCTAGATGTAGTTAATATAGTACTCACACTTCTTGGATAGATCTATGTCAAAGAAAGTCGGTGGAGGTTTATTTTATAAATAGATTTCTTTTTTTAAATGAGCAGTGCACCTTCTTTCAGGGAAATATAGTCACCTGAGTTTATTTCAAACTTTTCAGCGATGAGAGCTGCATCCTATTTTTTTGAACTAGTTATCGTCCGGTCCTAATTCTTCATTAACTATTCGGAGCGAGAAAAAGTTGGTTATCCAACCTATAGCCCGCCCTATTTCTTTTTACGGCATTTTGAGTGGACCTTTTTTTGCAGTGGGTTATGGAGGTGGTTATGCCCTGCTAACTCGGTCCGGGGCGACAGAAGAGACGGCGCACGACTCCATAGACCCACCCTGCTAAGCACCTCTCTTCTCATTTTGAGTTGGCCTCTGGAACCGAAACCTTAACTATGGTAAACTATACGATATACGCCTTTTGAGTACCTTTACTATCGACGTCACGGCAGCAGAGTGCCGAAACATCGCTTCTACGCGACCGGTGACTTCATAGGTCAATTGCCCGCGCTCTTGGCTAGAGAATAATGACTCTCACGGATGTACTTGTTTATACCTAATGAGGTATAAACAAGTACATCCCTTAGTCAACTTTTATGGCACGAAAGGCAAAAACATATTTTTGTCTATTTCCGTTACCATATGAATATAAACTACTAAGTTATATGATAAAAATACATCAAACTATTTAAAATTAGACTTGCGGGTCCTCGCCTCGACGCCCCCGATGTCGGAGACGTCCAGCTCCCGTCGGGTGCGTCTTAGGACAGCCTCATAGTTGAGGCCCCTCTCGGCCGCCTCAGGCAGCACAGTGATGACGACCGTAGCTGTCTTCGGCGACTTGAGGCCCCTGCGCGACCTCTTTATCGGGGCGGGACCCTGGGAGGAGGCATGATGACACTCCCCTCTGAGTCGAAGCTGCAGCCCTCATGCAGGGGGCGCTTCCGGACACTCGGGGGAAGGGCCTCCTCCCTCTCCTTGACATTTAAGGCCGCCGTCAGAGCCTTCGCTGCGCGGTACGGCTCAGACTCCTCGGCGGCCTCGGCAGCCATGCTGCTCTCCTCCATATTGGACGGCTCTGCGCCATTGCCGCCCTCGTCCCGGCTTTGGCCGACCTCATCGTCGGACGAATCTGCAGCCTTCTCGCCCTCGTCCGACGGCTTCTCCAAGGCCGTGTCGGTGTCGGAGTTTTCGCGGCCTCCAGCGCCTACCTTTCCTTCTTGAGCCGGTTGGCACGCCGTTTAGCGCGCTCGCCGGCTGGAGTGATGATCCGCCTACGTTTCTTTCTTTTTGGGGCCTCCTTAGTTGGTGCCGGGCCCTCGGCGGACGCCTCAAGTCCCAAGAACGAGGCGTCGTTTGGCCAGTTTTATTTTGGCTTGGCAAGGCCGTAGGGTGGGAACCCGTAGGATTCCCGTCTTTTAATGTCAGTGAAAGTAGATCCATTTTGGTTCCCACGTGAATGGGAGAATTGACTGTCGACCCGAGCAGAGATCCCGGCACTCGGGCAAGCCTACATTTACCAACCAGGAGGGCAACCGGTACCCTGGCTGGAGCGTGCTAAGAACTGAATACCCCATCAGCCATGCATCCTCTCGCCGCACGCCAGAACTTAGGATTCTGGGTAATTCTTTATAGGGGTTGTCTTCCTCGCGGTCCGGGCGGTTAAGCCAAGACCCTCGCTCCTGAAACTAAGAACTAAGACAAGCAAAGATCAGGTTTACGATATGTCGACGGTGGCATATGCCTGCCCAGCCCTCAAATTAATGTGTGACTGGGTCCGTCAAATTTCGCGTTCGGTCACCCTCTACGAATAGAGGGCTAGGAGCGAATTAGGGCTTTCCCAAAAAAGGGGACCCCCTTGCGCCAGATATTCGCTACGGGAGACAATCCATCAAAAGGATCTGGGGGACTGCCGCCCGCACCCAGGGTACACCACGTGGAGATTTCTGGTATCGCACCCCAGTGAAATACCTCTGGCAGGGACGTTGTATTTTACGTAATTAAAATTTATTATTATTTATTTATTATTATTTAAATTATTATTTAGCTTTTAGACTGGACCGGACTCGGCATCAACATCAATGGCGAATACATCACTCACCTTCGATTCGCAGACGATATTGTCGTCATGGCAGAATCCATGGAGGACCTGGGCACCATGCTCAACGATCTCAGCAGGGTATCCCAACTAGTGGGTTTACGAATGAACATGGACAAGACGAAAGTCATGTCAAATGCCCATGTCATTCCTGTACCGGTCCTAGTTGGCAATGCGATTCTCGAAATTGTCGATCATTATGTTTACCTTGGACAAACAGTCCAGTTAGGTAGATCCAATTTCGAGAAAGAGGTCAGCCGACGAATCCAACTCGGTTGGGCAGCGTTCGGGAAACTTAAGAAGATCTTCTCATCCAACATACCTCAGTGCTTGAAAACACAGGTCTATGACCAGTGTGTGTTACCAGTGATGACTTACGGCACGGAAACGTGGTCCCTAAATGTAGGCCTCATAACCAGGCTCAAAGTCGCTCAGCGTGCTATGGAGCGGGCTATGCTCGGGATTTCTCTGCGAGATAGAATCCGAAATACGGAAATCCGCAGACGAACGGGTGTAACCGACATAGCACGAAGAATTAGCACGCTGAAGTGGCAATGGGCAGGCCACATCGCCCGAAGAACCGACAACCGCTGGGGAAGAAAGGTTCTAGAGTGGCGACCACGTACCGGACGACGCAGTGTGGGACGCCCCCCCACTAGGTGGACAGACGACCTAGTGAAGGTTGCTGGGCGTCGTTGGATACAGGCGGCACAGGACCGCACTCTGTGGCGTAAAATGAGGGAGGCCTACGTTCAGCAGTGGACGGCAATAGGCTGAAATGATGATGATGATGATGATGAATGAAAATTTATTAAGAATTATATAATTTAGGGAGATACTAACTGTAAGCTATTCCAGCTTTCTGAATAGTCGGAGTATAAAAGATTGTCATCGATGGCACTTGCTCCATTACCACGACCATTAATACTGGTATACCACAGGGCTGGGTGCTCTCCTCGACGTTGTTTATCCAGAATTTCAATGACATGCTCTCTAAAGAGAATAGAGAATATGCATTGCTATGCGGATGACATCACGGGTTATGAGCCGTATACCGAGCATCAGAATGCCCCTCGGAGCATGTTACAGGAGGTTTGAGAAGTGCATTTTCTTCAAGCCCAGCCATGTTCTGGTATTGCATCAGGTATGGCTTGCTCGTTTGTTACCACCGGCAAAAAACAACCTGAATTTGATATATTGGTTATGTACTATTATTTAATTAACTTACTTAAGTTTAAGCGATTCTGATATGTTGAAACCAGATTGCATTAAAGACGAGGCAAATATAGTAATTGAATATCTTTTATCAGAAATTTCAGAAGAGTGACATTTAAAAATACAACAATTTTATGAGGTGACTAGCAGGCAAAGATATAAAGGAGGAGAGGAGAAGGAAAAGGAAAAGGACTGTTAGCAAAATATAATTATGACTGTATTTTGCTAGACAGCCCATGGTAGTATGAATGAATTACACTTACGGAAGCTGTTCAGTATTTTATAAAAAATGAATTCTAAACTTAACATTTTTTTAACCTTTTAATTAACTTTTAGTTGGTACTTCGTGTTATTGTTTATTATTATCAATTATTATCTTAGAAATATTATTATTTTTTGCTTAGGCTAATAGCCGTATGAATAATTCCAATGAGAACTAGTTCCCTTAAACCTTTGTAAGGCATTTTTTTTATTTATAGAGTCACGTTATTATCTCTAAAGCAGTAAGTGTAAATGATGAAGGAGGATAATAAGGCTGCATTTGTCTCATAATTTTTTGACCAGGTTCAGGCCCGGTTCAGGCCGGGGCTACGGAGGGGTAGCGTGTGGCCTCATAACCCACCGTATTTCCACCCAAGGCCATTGAGCCGGCCACTGGTATCACTTCCATGCTGTCCGTGGCCAGCCTGGCGGAAGGAAGTAGGGCTACTGATAGTTTTTAATGGGTATACAAACACCATCCTAAATCGGTGAGCCCTACTTAACCCTTGCCATAACATATAGGAGTATGAATAAAAGCAGTTTCTGCAAGAATAAAAATATGTCTTTTTAGTTATTTCACTTGACACGTTAGATCTTCGTTTTGGCGCTTTCACCTTTTCAATGTTCTATATATAACGGCGCGTATCGCATGGAGCTAAGTTAGAGATCCGTCTATTAAGACTAATCAGCTGAAGACTGCAACTCTCTGAGTTTTTTACCTATTATTTATTTTTACTAGCTTTCGCCCGAGCCTTAAATAGAAAAAGCAATGCAAGGTGTTGAATGTTTGTCGCTAGGACGATGGTCAACAGCGTCAGAAACTGGGATGCGGTTGCCGCCTTCTGCGAGTAAGTTGTCTAACGGAATTAGGCAATAGGGTGGGTCCGAGAGAAAAATACTATGCGTTGACACGCTCTACTGTCGGTGCTTTGAGTGGCGCAAGCGTGAGTACCTGTATTGAGGTTCACTGCATGAGGGCTTGGACTCAAGACGATACCCGGTTGCAGTGGCCCGCCCGCATAACGTAGATGTACGTGTACCGCGCGCTATGGGGGTCACGCCTCACCTCGAACGGATTGGGCGTGGTGTGTCTACATATATACCATAGCCGGACACTAAAGAAAAAGGTTGTTCAAAGTTCTCTTCATTCTACAAATTATATTGCCTATTTACGGTATGAACATGGGATAAAAATATATTTATCGCCACCCTTTATTTGACTGTTTTGTTTCACCA
Source organism: Lymantria monacha (assembly GCA_905163515.2). Classification (NCBI taxonomy): domain Eukaryota; kingdom Metazoa; phylum Arthropoda; class Insecta; order Lepidoptera; family Erebidae; genus Lymantria; species Lymantria monacha. Next base: position 45,863,954 of record LR991081.1, on the reverse strand, counting down.
GCAGAGTTGCGACCTCGTTAGATATGATTTATTATTTGAGTTATAGAGTGAACATTTTTGAAGCTAAACTTAATTTGTATCTGAAACCCTTAAGCAAGAACTTATTGCCGTCTACTATGTGTATCGTGTGAGCTCTCACGCCGCCACTGGTCGCCACAACGGCACTGGTGCGGGGTTATTGAGAGGGAGAGAGAAAAACGTGTTTATTTATTTTTACCGAAAAATATTTGTGCGTAATTTGAAAAGAATCGATAAGGAAATTTTCTCTCCATACACACTTTGCCACTTTGTTACATCCCCTTAGAGGCGAAATTCATAAAATCCTTTCATATTGAATCTCTATGTTATAAAAAGAAACGTGCGTCAAAAATTAATGTTTCTAGCTTTAATAGTTTCGGTTTGGTGGTAATGAGTCGTTCAACCCGCTTCACAGGCCTAATTTACACAAAAAGTAAAGTTGGTGAAAATTGACAAATGCCGGATATTACCATAGAATATTTGATTCGACTCGTAATTTGAAAAGTATCAATAAAGTTTTTTTTCTCCCCATACAAACTTTGCTACTCTGTTCCACCCCCTTAGGAGTGTGATTTCGTAAAATCCTTTCTTAGTAAATCTCTACGTCATAGAAAGAAACTACTGTCAAAATTTCAAGTTGCCAGCTTCAATAATATCGGCTTGGCGCTAATGACTTAATGAGTCGTCCAACCCGCTTCGCAGGCCTAATTTACACCCCCAGAGGGTGAAAATTAACAAATGCCGAAACACTTGTTTATTCATTTTTACTGAAGATAATTTGTACGTAATTTAAAAAGAATCAATGAAGATTTTTTTCACCGAACATTTTTTAAATTGACATAACTTTTTATTTATAAACCAATTGACATGAAAATAGCCTAAATGTTAAGTGAAGCTTACCACAATATATTAGCGAAAACCTCGTCTAAATCGGATAAGCCGTTTCTGAGATTAGCGTGCACAAACGCACAGACAAACAGACAAACCGACAAACAGATAAACAGACAAAAATTTTAACAAACATTGTTTTGGGTTCTATTTGTGTTGATAAAGGTCCCAGTAATATTTTTTCTCATATATCTTCCATGTACAGACAGCGATCCGTTACATTTTTATTATATGTATAGATTTAGTAGCGAATGAGACGTGGCTTTTAGCCTAGTCGTGTTATAATGATTTTTTTTAATATATAATATTTCAACGTGTAGTGGATGTTAGTTATAATCACCAATACTTGCATGATCCTTTATCAGGCAATTTATCCTTTGGATGCGAACTTCAATCCTCGAATGCACAGAGTAATTCTTAGATGAGAATTTTATTTCATCGATTATCTTTTCTAAAGGCCGTTGTTAGCAATGTTTATCAGTTATAATTTGCTTTTATTTTAGGTAATTTGCGGCCAATAGGCCTTGTCTGCGAAATATAATATTGATATAAAAAATATGGCAGATTTTGGATGCGGCGCGATTAATAACATTTTATAAGGTAGTTAATTTTTACGTGGCATTCTGCTTGGCGTTACCACTGTAACGTCACTAACGTTATTCGATAACGTTAATCGTTTTCGCTTCTTCAAGCCCTTTCATTAAATAGATAAATTAATCTACAAACCAAATATAGTCCGTTCCATCTTCGAATAGTAGCCATATTGAATTTAGTGTGACGTCATTAGTTTTATTGTTTTATACTCTTTAATGTCTTTCATTTGATACCTTTATTAAAGAATTTAAAAGCAAAATGTTGTCCAATATCTTGGAACGTCGACAATGTAGATTGTAACATGTCTTCATTAATTTTATTGTCATCTACTCTTCAACCCCTTTAATTTGATTTCCTTATTAAGGAGGTTAAAAAGAAAAATATATTTAGTTATCTTGAACCGACGACCTTATTGAAATTATTTTAATATTTATTATTACTTATTTCATTGCCATTAAGGCTAAAGGTGCATACTAAATTACAGCTCAATTAGACATCGGGAAGTGTGTCATATTTAACGGACATCATATAATTACAGACAGACAGACAGACAAACACCGGGATATATTAAACTAAATAAAAGCTTAAATAGGTATAATTTTAAACACCTCTCTTGTTATGATATTAATACAAAAATATGAAATAGTAAATTCAGTTAATTGATTTTAATACATTGATCTAATTATAATTATGTCAATATTTTTATCGATGTAACTCATTTCTATTTATAAATATGTTATGTAGTAACATGCCAAGAGTTATTTAATTAAGTAAAATTATATTTATATATATCAAGTTCATTCATTACCAGTAATGCACTAAGTGCATAGGTGAGCGCCATGAAGCGAGCAGATAAAGGATTTGCAGTTTGTTTATGTATTGCACCGACGCGACTGCGAGACGCAAGTGGGGCGCCCCAATGCGCTCACATTACCTACACAGCGACGTGTTTATCTCGCCGGCACTCGGTATTAGTAGTCTGCCGGCCACGTTACAGATCGGACTATGATTGATTGGTCACTATCAGATTTTGACATCCCGATTAATAATTTTAATAATCAATTCGCGAATTATCCTCCACCTTATAAAAAGGCAATGCAGGCGCCACAGCTTCAGTATCAGCAGGAACACAATATGGCGCAGCCGCAACCCTCAACCAGTCAAATGTCGAATATTGGGAAGAATATTCCACCTAGTGGGAAGTCGTTGAATCCTGTTGGGTGAGTTTATATTTTCACTTTATTTTTTATATTCTTGTAATTTACTTTTCATATTTTTGATTTCTTTTTTTTTATATTACTGTAATTTCTTTTTTATATTTTACAATTTTTTTTTTTATATTTTCACAGCTGTTTTTAAATATTTATTTTGATATCTGATCATCAAATCAAATTAGTGCTTTAGTGCATAGTTAGTTTTTATATTTAATTATTTTATATATCCGTTTTTTCTCGTATCCTGAGATTAAATATCAACCGGTGTCACAGGTGTTCAAACAATTGAAGGGCTTTAATTTTATCTTTATTCTATTATCATGCAATATAAGAAAAGACAAATTTCTTTATTTTATTCTCACTTTCTTTTAGATTACTATGTATTATCGATAACGGTTATCGATAAATAGGCCAATTTTTTATGAGCCCTTTACTATCCAGTCCCACTCCGCCAAAACCACCCAGATCATTAAATAGGACAGCGTTCTATCCAATAATCTGTCACACAGATCGATACAAATCACCGAATACAATTTGGTGTTAAAGCTTAGTTTCCATTGAGACGCATACTTCTTCTTCGTTTCCATATACATCACAATATTGGATACAGCCTTCTTCACCAATTAAAGATAAATTGATTTAATATAACACGGTGGTAAAACGTGTTATTATTAATTTTGAATTTACCTTTTGCAGTAATCTGCTTACCCTTTAGTCTACTTTTATTACACTTGCTGGGTAAGAACAATAGACTCCTAGACCCCTTATACTTGGGACGCGAAAAAAGGGGATTGCTCTATAATTTTGCATGTTATTATTGGCCACGATCCATGCCTATCTTTTTTATATTATTCCAATATTAGGATGTGTACTGCCTCATCAAATATATTATCAAATATATTTATTCACATGTTCTTATCACAAATACTTGGGGTCGACACAATATGCACTTCTCCTCCATAGTACATATTGTAAAAGTTATTGCCAATAGCTTTATGATCGACCGACGCCTACCTGACGCCAAACCTCCTTGGGAATGTAATTGTTGACCAAATGGCATCACGTGGAGTTGGCAAATATACAGAAACATATGATAAAATATCTATCGGCTTGCTTTTGCACCACAAAAAACATAGCTTTTATTAAAAGAAAATTTACAATCGACGCCCCGTATAAAATTCAATAATATGACAGTTAAAACGAAAGAATCAGTTTGCTATCGCGGCCTAGTCTTCTAGAGAACTTTCATATACGAGTATAGTATAGTAATAATGTAGGTGAAAAAGCTAAACAGAATTTCTATGCGCTTACTAGAATATTCGCATCTACCTGAGGCTTTCGTTTCAATATACTTAAAACCATATATATGGCCACATATTTGAGGTGTATTTGTTACTCAGCACTTGTATGAGCCTGTAGGGCTACTATTGGTGTGGATCGCCTTAAATGACTAAAAAGTCAACAATGTGCTCTAATAGTTTTGTGTAAAGCTTATAGAACAGTTAGTATCGAGGCTTTGGCAGTATTCGTGGTTGTACTTTCGGTTGATTTGGAGGTTCAGAGACGAGCGTCTATGTATTACACCACAAGGGAAACTATGAACACAGAGTTCCATCTACTGCGTGACCATAATAAAATCGCTAGATCGATAGCGCCGCAATCCGTTGTCTATGAAGAGTTTTCAATCGAATGGCAAGAAAGATAAGATTCATCATCGAAAGATCGTCATCTTTATATATTCTCCATGGATCCGCAAGCGCCTGGAAAAAGTGTGGCTGGATCACTTTGCGGGAGGTTGACCATTTTGTGGCCCAATTTCTAACTTTTAAATCTTTATGTCAATGTTCCACGCCTGCCCATGCGTATGAACAATCAACATATCACATTCTCTGGGATTGCAATCTCTGACGAACCGAGCGTGACCTTATGTTAGACAGTTCCGTGTGTTCAGACGTTTCTGTAGCAATCAATTTTAAAGCTCACATATAGGCCTCGTGAAACTCTTCCGTATCCATGGTGCCGTACTGCTGCGCTTGTCGTAGTTGCACACCCCTTTACTTATTGTCTGATTCTTCAATTTTGTTTTCCTGTTTCCGGTTTTGCCTAGGAGGGAAGTGGAATTATTCTTTCCAACTCCTTTAACCTTTTCTAAATAAATTTGTTGTTCCTTTTTTAATTAGTCTTGAGACCCCAAGACAATTAATATCATCTTTCGGAACTGCTTGAAGGTCAAACCTCGGTATCGTTTATGAAGACTAATGTAGATCCTGACTTATAGGAGTCATAATGGTGGGAATGTGCTGTGGGATTAGTCCCAATAAAAATATGATAAAATAATTATAACATCTATATTTTATTTACAACCCATATAGCTCCCATTATTGAGTTAGATAATTCTTCCAATTGGAAGAGCACCACACCAACCATACTATGTTTTTGTAATATCTACTTACGTTCTTTAATTGTCTCTTATTTACATTACAAACTAGTGGTAGGACCACGCTGTTGATAGTTCTCTGTCTACAGCCTCGAGTCAGTCCGTCCGGAGCAGTACCACACTTTTGCAGAAGATCAACGTCTGAGTAATGGCAATGTGCTATTGCGCTTCGTTCGGTGAGCAAGAGAGCCGGAAGCCCAACTGGGTGGGTTTGGTGTTCGTAGTGGTAGGCAGCGGCCTAATTATACCCTTGGTATTCCATGGGCGGCAGTGACATTTACCATCAGGTGTGCTGTTTACTCGTTTGTCACCATAAACAATAACAAAAATACAAAGAAGGAAGAACGGTGACAGATAAAATTCATCGCACCACGTTGATATTCATTTGTAGCATTTTATACGTAGTAACTTTTTGCATCTATCCATCCACCAGCCCTCTGTCCACTGATGGACGTAAGCTACGATGGATATTAATGCCTTACTTGCTACGTTTGATAGGCGTTTAATAGGCGGATGGTGATCGTAGTGGATTTTATGAAGCAACTCATAATAATAACTCCTCTAGCCATTGAGGAGCGCTATTGCCAACTCGCCCTGTGTATTCAGTTTTTAGAACCCCCACATGAAAGTACCCACTAATGCTTAGCGAAACATTTTTTTTATAACCGGTCACCATACGGATAAATCTTTGCGTAATCATAACTTACAATAATAATAGGCGGTTATAAATAGTAAAGCGCTGAGTATATTATTTAATTCACTTAATACATACATACATATCATCACGCCATATCCCTTGCAGGGTAGGCAGAGAGAACAGAGTGCCAGAGAACTCTATCTCTGCATACTTCACTCGCTTCCTCAACATTCATAATTCTCTTTATACACGCTCGCCGGTTTCGGAGACTCTTGACTCCACCTTCCTTCAGTACATGACCGATCTGGTCTAGGTAGGTTAGTCTCGGTCTCCCTCGGTACCTACATCCTTCCACTTTCGCATTGTATATCTTCTTAACCAGACGTTCGTTCGGCATTCTTTCCACATGTCCGAACCATCGGAGCATTCCCTTTCGCATCTTTACACCAATACTCTCTTTCATACCTACTCGCTCTCTTACGTCGTCGTTACGAATGCGGTCGGTCAGCCTAACTCCACAGATTTTCCGCAGAGATCGCATTTCGACCGCATTAATTCACTTAATCTGGTCAAATATAGCTTTTTCTCAAACATCCTGAAAAATTTGAACATTATTTTGACAACCTTCTTCGAGATAAATCGAAATTGCTGTACTGACCAAATACATGCGAGCAGCAGCCGGCAAAAATGTAAGAAAATCCATATCTGGCGTGTTTTAGCGGCCAAATAAATATACATGTAAATTCATATCTATCGTGTATTTTAAAAATGGAACGATTTATTACTTCAAAACATGGAAACCAAATAGACAACTTATCAGAGTTTTACTTAAATACGAACTGGCTTGAATAAAATCGAACTAGCTTGAATAAGAAACCTGTTTGATAACGAAAAAAAAAACAAATTAACCCTTTGGCGCGTAAAAAATGTTGTTCGTCATATTTACATTTTGAAAAGTACTATACAAGCCTTGGCCACAACTAGGAATTGATGGACTTACGTATGTGTGCCTCGGCTTCGTTCGTCCATCAACGCCTCTTTTGCTGGCCGCTGCAGTAATGTTCTATTTCTTTACTTCAGCTAATTCGTTAATAACATATATAAAGTTTTAATTTTCATATAATATATCTAATTATTCATACACTACATCTTCGGTGAGGTGATGGAGTAAGAATACAATTCACCACCCCCTATCTTACCCGTGGGTGATCGTAAGAGATGACTAAGGGATATAAAACGCATATAACATCTATACTAGAGAAGGAAAACTCGAAACAAAACCCTATATCAACACGTCTGACCAGCGTGGTATATTAAGTCAATTTCCCTCCTAGTGTAGAGGAGGCTAGAGCCCAGCAGAAGGATATAGGTATATGAGGTGAGATGATGATCTAAGTAATGCTAAAAAAGCTTTACTTTTTTATAAATCCTCTTAAATTCGTTTTAATTTATCGTTCAAGCTTTGCTATGGGATTAATAAAATTTAATAGTGGTAGGACCACGCTGTTGACATTTTTCTGTCTACAGCCGCGGGCCAGTCCGTCCGGGGTAGTACCACATTCTCGCAGAAGATCGACGTCTGAGCAATGTCAATGTGCTGTTGCGCTTCGTTCGGTGAGCGAGAGAGCCGTAAGCCCAACTGGGTGGGTTTGAGGTTTATATTCGTAGGCAGCGGCCTAGCTATACTCCTAGTATAGCAAAGGTTCATGGGCGGCAGTAACACTTACGGTGTGCTGCTTGCTCGTTTGCCACCAAAAGATATAAACAAAAATTCTGTCATTATTTCTTTATACTCAGTAATTTTTTTTTCATTCATATCATCATTTATTTTCATAAATATATTATATACATTTCATCATCTCAACTTATATGTATATGTTAAACTGTTGGGCTCGAGTCTCCGTCGTAATGATAAGCAAATTAACCTACGCTGATCAGACGTGTTGGTATAGGGTTTGCTTGCATAGATGTTATATGCGTTTTATATTCCTTAGTCGTCTCTTACGATCATCCACGGGTAAGATAGGGAGAGGTGAATTGTATTCTTACTCCGTCACCACACGGATATTACGTAGGTATATGTACATATCGCATTTTTTATCAGTTTCATTTATCTGGCAGAAATATACCTACATTGCCATATAAATTAGCTGAATTAGAAAAAAAACACGTAGGGGAAACTTGCCTAAATCGTACTTGCTCTTAAATCGTACCCTGTCAATATTTTCAAAACAAAAGCAGTGGTGGCGATGCAAGTGACAGAGAATGGAACTATTAGTCGGCCATGTTACTTGAATGCAGTGACATCGTGTAACTTTTGCTCCCGCAAGAAATATTTAAAAAGTAAGTAATTTTATGATTTTACTGTAATTTTTAGGCTTATTTTATAAGCAATTTGGCTAAAGTTGATATTAGAGATTAAAATTTACAATATGTCATCGAATTTTACATTAATTTAAAAGTTGATTCTTTATATGTATGGACGCTTAATGAACAAAACTTTTTTGGCGGCAAATTTTAAAGAATATTTCTATTGTGCGTCTAATTCGTACCTGTAGTTTTGGTTTATTTCGTACTGGTACGAATTGGGAGTATGAAATAATGTTTTATTTTTGTTTAAGGTTTGATAACCTACAACGAACATGCCGAAACGGAATTATAATGCGTGGTCACAAAGTGATATGGAGAAAGCACTTAACGAACATAGAAATGGAATATTGAAATTTAACGAGGCTTGTCGCACATATAATATACCTAAACCTACATTCCGCCGTCACCTTAAAGGTCTAAATATACATCAACACATTGGACGTCCTAAAGATCTGAGCAAAGAGATGGAAGAAGAACTAGTCAAACATATTTTAGACTTAGAAGCAAGATTTTTTGGTGTAACGATTAATGATTTACGTCATCTAGCATTTCAATTAGCAGAGAAATATAGATTACCACATAGATTCAACTCTGATAAAAAACTTGCTGGTTGGAAATGGTACTACAATTTTTTAAAAAGTCATCCAGAAATATCATTACGAACTCCAGAGCCTACATCTATGGCTCGATGCAAAGGGTTTAATAAAAAAACAGTGTCGGATTTTTTTGATAAATACGAAGCTCTCCTTGATGAATTCAGATTTACAGCTCAACAAATCTATAATGTAGATGAGACCGGATTGAGTACGGTCCACAAGCCTTCAAAAGTTTTAGCATTGAAAGGTAAACACCAAGTTGGAACAGTCACCAGTGGAGAGAGAGGAATAAATACGACATGCATCTGCTGCATGAACGCAGCTGGTGAATTCATACCTCCAATGCTGATATATAAACGCAAAAGAATGACGGACGACCTTAAAAGGGGAGGGCCTCCTAATACAGTTTACAGTTGCTCTGACAGTGGGTGGATAACTTTAGAGTTATTTTTAGAGTGGCGTGTGCATTTTATCAAGTCTACAAAACTTGAAAAAGGTAAGAAAAATCAAATTTTACTTATTTTAGACGGGCATTCTACACACACAAAAAATTTAGATGCTATAAATGTTGCTAGGGAATACGGAATTGTAATGCTCTCTTTGCCACCGCATACTACACACAAACTTCAGCCGCTGGATCGCTCATTCTTTAAACCACTTAAACAAAATTTTAATACTGCCAGTATTTCTTGGCTAAGAAACCATCCTGGCTCTGTAATCAAACAGTCCCATATATCTGAAATTTTGGGTATCGCATATCCACGAGCTGTTTGTATGGAAACAGCTATTCACGGATTTGAATCCTGTGGATTATGGCCTTGCAATCGGTTTAAAATCCGAGATGATGAATTTGTTCTAATAGACCAAGACTGTGACTTACCACAAAATGTCGAACCTTTCATTAATGCTCACAAACTTACACCTAAGAAGCAAGAAGCACAAGTCCAGTCACGTGCTATATCATGTGTTTCAATAAAAACTGCTCAATATGATGAAAATCAAACAACTCAAAATATAGGTGACCAAAGTAATTTATCGAGAATTCGATCAGATATTCAAAGTATTTCACCTATGTGTAGCATTAGACAGTCAAAACATACAACAAAAAATGGAACAGTTTCTCAAGTTCTCACCGAAAGTCCATATAAGAATGAGTTAGAAAATAAAATAAGTGAAGTAAAAAAGAAGATTATATGTAAGAACTTTAAAGAACAAAAAGTTCTGAAAAGGAAAGCGAATGTTAATATAAACAAAACAGTAAAGTCAAATAAAAACAAGAAAAAAGCAAACGAGAAAGAGAACTGGCATTGCAACCTGTGCAATGAGAATAGGAAAGAAAACATGATCCAATGTTTGAAATGCAAGTATTGGGTTCATGAACTTTGTGCTGGAGTAGATAAAACTACTATTGATTACTTGTGTGATGATTGTAAGAATTAGACATAATTAAACGAACTTAATTAACTTAAAATTTTGTATTTGAGAGACTGATTAAAATGATAAAAAGGATAATTGTTAACTTTGCCATATCTTACAAAAATATTTACTATAATAGTTTTAAATCGTACTTAGTGAAGTACGATTTAAAACTATTACAGTACGATTTAACGACAATGTTCCTAAAACGTACTTTTTCTAATTTTTAAAAAATGTTATTTTTCTAATGTTATTTTTCATGTTTAAGTTTAAATTAACATTTTTGTTGATTAGTTATTAAATAAAGATTTTATAATTCTAAATTTCATGTTTAATTTCTTTTTCTCTTCTGCATTATTAACAACTTCTCTTAAGGGGTACGAATAAAGCAAGTTTCCCCTAATTAAGTTAATTGTACCTTAAAAACGTAATTCGGCTAAGTGGCAGTTGTGTGGAAGAACTATATCGATCTAACCTTATATCGACTAAGAACTTTATATCAACCAAAGCCAACTCTACCTGATGCCGGTTGGTCAATAATGGGAAGCCATACATTGGCTTCCCATTATTGACCATTGCCAAGGAGACACATTAGTAAGGAGGGTTGAAGTGAGGCATGGGCCACCGAAGTCAAAAATCGAAGAGAGAGGATTTTACGGTAGGTCTATGGGGTCACGCTCCGCCTTCGTCACCCCGGACTGATTGGGCGGGGCGAGACGCATCCATAGCCCACCAAAAAAAAAAAAAAGCGTTGAAGTGAGGCAGGCGGCCGGTCATAAAACTATAACAGTTCATATACGTGTCACAGCTCGAGCCTCCTACACAATAGGAGGGATATTAACCTAATATAGATCCGCTAGATTAGATGGATTGATATAGAGATTCGTTTCGAGTTTTATTTCTCTTTTATAAATCATCATCATCATCATCACAGCCCATATATGCGCCACGGTTGGGCTCGGGCCTACTCCGTAATGGGAGGCAAATTAACCTATGTACTATACCACGCTGGTCAGACGTGTTGGTATAGAGTTTTGTTTCGAGTTTTCCTTCTCTTGCATAGATGTTATATGCGTTTTGTATCCCTTAGTCGTCTCTTACGATCACCCATGGGTAAGATAAGGGGTGGTGAACTATATTCCTACTCTGTCACCACACGGATTTTACAAATACTATCTGCTTATTATAATCCATTAGTCGTTTTTTATGACACCCACGGACAAGAAAAGGGGTGACGAATTATATTCATCCTCCGTCAACACATGAAATAGTTTTATCTACACTATATTAATTAAATTTTGCTAATTCTTCTTTCTTGATAAGTAGGTATGTAATTTGTGTATAAAAAATGTGGATATAAATTAAGGAACAGTCGCCAAAATCATTGCAATAACTTTTTATTTAGTAACAGTATTCAAACTAGGTAATTAATTATTAATTAAATAACTATATTTAGACAGTTATTATGTGTGCGGCTACGAATACTACCAACCCTTACCTTGTTTCTGGATATCGTAAAAGAGGACTAAGGGTTATAAGGATAACGATCTGAGCCAACTCGATCTGATGCCGTTTGATCAACAATTACATTCCCAAGGTGTGTTGACGTCTGGTAGGCGACCGGTCATATAATGATTACCAATAACTTTTACAATATGTACTATGAAAGAAGAGTACATATTGTATCGACCCAAGTAATTGGGATAAGAGTAGGAGAATGATGATCTAGACAGTTATTCATCCGCTGTCTTCAAGGGCTGTGCGGCTACGCTTAAGTTTCCATACTAAGTCCATATTTATGGAGTTTAGGCTTTGATCTTTTATTTAGGCTTAAAAAAATATCTATCGGTCAACTATACCGACGACGGCATTTTTCTTGTACCATCAAATGCTAGCGGTGACTTAGAGAAAATAACGGTAGCATGTATGCAAATATAAATATTTGAATGAGGTACACGAAATCTGTTTAAAAGTAAGCAGATTTTGCGTACCCCATACAAATACTTATTTTTCTCAAACATGCTTGAAAATTTGAGCATTATTTTGACAACCTTCTTCGAGATAAATCGAAATTGCTGTACTGACCAAATACATGCGAGCAGCGGCCGGCAAAAAATGTATGAAAATCCATATCTGTCGTGTTTTAGCGTCAAATAAATACACATGTTAATTCATATCCATCGTGTATTTTAAAAATGGAACGATTTGTTACTTCAAAATATGGTAACCAAATAGGCAACTTATCAGAGTTTTATTTAAATTTCGAACTGGCTTGAAAAAGAAACCTGTTTGATAATGAAAAAAAAAACCAATGAAACCTTTAGCACGTGAAAAATGTTGTTCGTTGTTCGTCATGTATACAGTTCTACTTAGTACTACTTAGTTTTAATTTCCGCGCATTATTTGAGAAAAGCACTATACAAACCTTGGTCACAACTAGCAATTGATGGAATTACGTATATGTGTCTTAGCTACGCCTCGGCCCACATTTATACGTTCGTCCATCAATTCCTCTTTTGCTGGCCGCTGCAGTAATGTACTATAACTCCGCAAAAAACGTATCATATTAAAAAAAAAATATCGTCGAACTTATAATCAACGCTGCGTATAAAATTCAACCATAAGATAGCCAATAAGAAAGAATCAGTTTACTATCTCGGCCTTTTTTTTTGGTACGCTATGGTCTGGACAATGGAAGGACGGTGTGTGGCCTCATAACTTACCGTATTCTCTCCCTATTGCCATTGGGCCGGCCACTGGTACCGCTTCCTTAACATCCATGGCCAGTACTATGTCGCCTAGCATTAGAAAAAAAAAAATCTCGAGCATATTATAACTGTAGGTGATAAAGCGAAACGGTTTTTCTATGTGCTAACTAGAATATTGACGTCTACTTGAGGCCTTCGTATGGATCCACCGAAGACAAACATCGGGTACCGGTGGCCCGCTCGTACGGCGAAGAGAGATGTTTGCAGGGTGGGTCTATGGGGTTCCGCGCCGCCTCTTCCGTCGCCCCGGATCGATTTGGTAGGGCGCGACCACCTCCATAGCAAACAGCAAAAAAAAAAAGAAAGGCCTTCATATGGCCATATATTGGTACACACAGGTGCATTTGTTACGGTGCAGCTATTTAGGTTGACCATACGAACCCAAACGAAAGACGAGCGTTAATGTATGTACTAGGTACAACTAGACAAAGATCGGGTACCGTTGGCCCGCTCATACGGCGAAGAGAGGTGCTTGCAGGGTGGGTCCATGGGGTTGCGCGCCGCCTCTTTTGTCGCCCCGGATCGATTTGTCGGGGCGCGACCATATCCATGGTCCACCCTGCAAAGGAAAAAAAAAAAAAGGTACAACTATGAACACAGATCTGCTACTACCGTGCGATGGTAATAAAATTTTTAGATAGTTTGCGCCACAAACTGTTGTCTATAAAGAACTTCTGGCTGACTCAGAATAATGAAAATCATTACTGAAAGGCCTGGAATGAGTGTTAAGTGTGGTCTTACATTTAATTGGGCCACACTGTTGACAGTGATGAGCGAGAGAGTCGGCAGCCCAACTTACTGGGTGGGTTTGGGATTTTCATTGGTAGGCAGCGGCTTATCTGTACCTATCTCTGGTATTACAAAGAGCCAACGGAGGCAGTAATACTTACCATTATACTGCTTGTTCAAATCTTAAAAGTTAAGGGACGATATTATCGAGCAGCAAAACCGAGACAAGGCTTAAGCAGATATTTAGCATGAAAGGCGTATCGAGCAGTACTATTACCACTTCTAATATGCTATTCGAAGCAAGAAGGGACATGTAATTTTTACTACAAAGTACACGATTGCATATGTAATTATCTAATTTATATAATTGGTATGGCTCAAATTCAAATACACCTAGTAAGTTATAAAAATAAAATATAAATAGGTATAGTATTTATATAATACATCTTGTTATTTCTTCGCGTCACCTACTTACAGACAGCTTGTCTAGAAGCTGAGGGTAATACTGTGTTATTTTTACATACATACATATCATCACGCCATATCCCTTGCAGGGTAGTCAGAGAGAACAGAGTGAAAGAGAACTCTATCCTTGCATACTTCACTCGCTTCCTCAACATTCATAATTCTTTTCATACACGCTCACCGGTTTCGGAGACCCTTGACTCCACCTTCCTTCAGTACGTGACCAATCTGGTCTAGGTAAGATAGTCTCGGTCTCCCCCGGTATCAATGCGAAAGTGGAAGGATGTACCTTCCACTTTCGCATTGTATATCTTCTTAACCAGACGTTCGTTCGGCATTCTTTCCATATGTCCAAACTGTGTTATTTTTCTATGTAAAATATAAATCAGCCTACGGACAATGAAGTGATCTGTTCCCTCGCAATTTCCTTGCTTTACATATATAAAAATTAATATATTAAATCAGATATTTAATGCAAACGACGACGTAAGAGAGCGAGTAGGTATGAAAGAGAGTATTGGTGTAAAGATTCGAAAGGGAATGCTCCGATGGTTCGGACATGTGGAAAGAATGCCGAACGAACGTCTGGTTAAGAAGATATACAATGCGAAAGTGGAAGGATGTAGGTACCGGGGGAGACCGAGACTAACCTACCAAAACCAGATCGGTCATGTACTGAAGGAAGGTGGAGTCAGGAGTCTCCGAAACCGGCGAGCGTGTATGAAGAGAATTATGAATGTTGAGGAAGCGAGTGAAGTATGCAAAGATAGAGTTCTCTGGCACTCTGTTCTCTCTGCCTATCCTGCAAGGGATATGGCGTGATGATATGTATGTATGTATGTATATTTAATGCAACTTTAACCAAAAAATGTCTTAATCATGAATCATAATAAAAAATAATGCATCCTTTTTTATTTATGTGAATTTTTTTTAACATTATTTACTTTTGTAAATAATGTATTTATTAAATGTTTTAGAATGAACGTTGTATTAATATCGAATGAATTCAGAAGGTGCAAAAGAATGTCGAATGGTGCGCAATACGATCCTTCGCCATAACAAACAATATTTTCCTACTCAGTGATTATATTACTGTGTACTGACCTAACCACTTCATATATAAAACTTTACTAAAATGTAGTAAAATGTACCTATTTTATAATAGCTATCATAGATTCACCTACGCCGTCATTACTATAAGATATCAAATAGTAAAAATTACTGCCATGGTGTCAAAGATTTGCGAATATTAAAGTTTACTTAAATGGTTTTCCGTGTGATGACGGAGTAAGAATACTATTCACCACCCCATATCTTAGAAAACTCGAAACAAAACCCTATACCAACACGTCTGATCAGCGCGGTATAGTAGGTTAATCACCCCCAATTACGGTATATATACTGTTGGGCTCGAGCCTCCTCCATAACGGCAGGCAAATTGACCTACTATACCACGCTGGTCAGACGTGTTGGTATAGGGTTTAGTTTCGAGTTTTCCTTCTCTTGCATACATATTAAATGCGTTTTATATCTCTTAGTCGTCTCTTACGATCATCCACGGGTAAGATAGAGGGTGGTGAATTGTTGTCTTACTCTGTCACCACACAGAGTAAGATAAGACTATAGAGTATATATAAGATAAAACCGTTATTAATTGTTAAAATATATTAGCTATTATTGTTTACTCGGACCTCCGTGCAGTATTTATTATTTCCTGTTTTTTATCATATCAAATTACTAAGTTGCTTTAATTCTAAACTTAAGATACTGCGAAAATAACTCTCTACATTACAATGTAACGTATACGTATATTGATATTAAGTATAATATTACAACTGAATACAAGTAATGAAGAAATTATCTAATGCTCATCGACTACCATCCTATCGTTATGTCTTTAGATTTGTTTTTTTTTCATTCCATTTGTTTTTTGTATATCAAGCTTTTTTCGTGTGGTGACGGAGTAAGAATACTATTCACTACCCCCTATCTCACCCGTGGGTGATCGTACGGGACGACTAAGGGATATAAAAATAAAAACTACGTTTAAAAAAACCGATTTCAAAAATTGAAAAGTACAAAATAACTTAAAATACTATCATTTGTATGTGCTATCTATTGATAGGTTTGAAATCGTTGCCAAGCCCTAAACAAAATTATAAAAAGCTTAGTACTAAGCTAGGTACCTACTGTAAAGAAATTCCTACACTAAAGATACCGATACCGGCACCGACTAACCGAATAATTCGATTATGAAACTAAATTTAATTATGAAATAAAATTTAAATTATCTACGTGGAGCGGGTCTCTTTATTCCCTCAAATGTGGTTAAGCGGTGTGATGGCTACTCTAGTAGTTAACTCTTGATTGGGTACCGCTTGTGGGATCTGGTCCCTCCATTGCTTTTTTGTTTTGTTTTATATTTATATACATGTATTTCTTTTGTTTTAATTTTGTATTTAATTTAAAAAATAAAAATCTAACTCAAAGGGCATCTCATTGAAGCTAATACTTATTAAACATGTATCCAATCACTATGATTAAAATAAGTTATTTAAAAAGTTTCAATGCCGCTGACTTTCTTGCCGAATTATTTATAAATACTCGATTACGAAACGAAAAATGATGTCACAAGTGAGGTTCGAACCCGCACCTATTGGGAATCCGGCCCAACCGTGCTGCCTCTTACACCATCGTGAACTATTTTAGGACATGCAAATTTTGCTTCATATTATATCTTACGTCTTCAAGGTGACGTATGCCATCTATCGGACAATGTTTACACATTGTATAGGCTTAATACTTCAAACTTTACAGTTAGAATTGTATTAAACGATGACACAACCTTGTTATTCAAATTACTGAAATTTTTAGCATTTAATATGCTTAATTATTTATAAATACCCGATTACGAAACGAAAAATGATGTCACAAGCGGGGTTCGAACCCGCACCTATTGGGAATCCGGCCCAACCGTGCTGCCACTTACACCATCGTGAACTATTTTAGGACATGCAAATTTCGCTTCATATTATATCTTACGTCTTCAAGGTGACGTATATATTTTAAAGCCAAAAGCTTGAAACTTATTTTTAGGCTATTGATTAGATATAAATAAATATGACAGTAACATGTTGTAAAAATTTACCCTTAAGGGGTAAAATAAAAATAGGGGATAAAAAACTTTAGGAAAGTAAACTTTTAAGCGGGCGAAGCCTCGGGCAGAAGCTAGTCTATATATATATATATATATATATATATATATATATAAGAGATTTCCACCTATTTATTGACTCATTACGATATCTCTGGAACCATAAGGCCTACAAAACTTAAATTTGATAGGAATACTCCTTTCGCTGAGTAAGGGTCAGCTAAGAACGGATTTTACGAAATTTCACCCGCAAAGGCTGGGGTGTGAAAATCTCATTTTTTAAATATATCTCCTACAGACTGAATTTCGGTAGGCATATTTTTGTTACAATACACAGGTTAACTAAGAACGGCTTTATAAAAATTCCACCCCTAAAGCAGATCACCTAGGTGTTAATCCAAAAAATCTACATTTTGCAATACTGCCCCACAGACTTGGAATTTAGTGTGGACTTTTTTTCTGCTCTGTAAAAGTCAGATAAAATAGGATTTTAAGAAATTCCTTCTCCGAGAGGAATTCTATGTAGCGAAAGTAGACGTAACCGAAGCGAAGCGAGGGCGGGTCGCTATATAGTATATATATATATATATATATATATATATATATATATATATATATATATATATATATATATATACAAGATACCAATAACAGTGTAGCCATAGTACTGTTGATGATGGTGACGATTTGACTTAGACAATGACTAACCTGAAAGATTAAAAACGTAAAAATAATTATAATTTGACACTGGCACCAAAAGCTCGTATAAGTAGCTGATTGCCAATACACAAAGAGAAGAAGAAGAACGTTTATGTGACATCAAACTTTTTAGAGTTCCATACCCAAAAGATAAAACAGGACCCTATTACTAAGACTCTGCTGTCCATCCATTGCTTCGCCTGTCTGTCACCAGGTTGCTCTCATGAACCGTGATAGTTGGACAGTTGAAATTTTCACAGATGATGAATTTCTTTTGCCGCTACAACGACAAATACTAAAAAACAATAAAATAAATATTTAAGGGGGCTCCCACACAACAAAGGTAATCTTTTTACTCGTTATTGCTCGATATTGATAACAAAAATAGGTTGACGTTTGAAATATTCACTGAATATTTAGTAATATATTCCCTTTAGAAATAAATAATTAAATTAAAATAAAATAAATAGAGAAATTAAGCTCCCATACAACAAACATGTTTATTTTGCCATTTATAGATAATGGTACGGAACCCTTCGTGCGCGACTCCGAGTCGCTCTTAGCCAGTTTTTTGAATATAATCGAATTGAGTTTTCAAACATGTGTCAAAATAAAATGTCTTTTAAATCAAAATCACTAAGAAGTATTGATGTCAACTTTAAAGCAAATCACCCCTAAAATAACTTGCCACCCCTTTTTAACTGGGTTAGGCGATAAATCTCAATACAATATGAATCACATCTTTCAACAATTCTGTTAAAGAATGTTTATGCAAAATTTGAAATAGATCGGACCAAGGAATCACGTTGTCCCATACAAACTTTGCCCTGCTTTTTCACCCCCTTAGGGATATAATTTCGTAAAATCCGTTCTTAGCTGACCTCTACTCGGCGAAAGAAATATTCCTACCAAATTTGAGGTTTGTAAGCCTTATGGTGCCAGAGATATCGTGATGAGTCAATACATAGGTGGAAATCTCTTATATATATATATATATATATATATATATATATATATATATATATATATATATATATATATAAATAGCATAAATGGTTTTGAAAAATACAAATACAATACTGGTTTTGAAAAATACAAATTTTTTTCACACATCTGGCTCTGTAAGCCATAAGCAAGTATGTATTAACACATTATATGTAGTAACACATTAACATATATAAATAAATGTAAATAGTAGGTATGGTACAATATAATTTCGATCGACACTCACGTAAATTTAAAAATAAATCAGCTTGATTGATTGTCTTAATTGGTTCTTACCAAAAAAAAATAACAATCACTACATTTAAAGTCTGAGCTCTTTTGTTTACATACAACGCAATTATCGATTTATATCTATACATAAAACAAAACCGCCCGTCACGTCTGTCTGTATATATTCTTGCAAAAATCTCAAAAACTACTGTGAATTTTGATATGTCTTTCATCAATAGACAAGATGTTTCATAAGAAAGGTTTGTGAGTACAATTCGTTTGTTTTTTTTTTTGACAAATATCAAAAGCATCATTATTAAATTTAAATCTAATCTATATGCATGCCGTACTAAGTGCCAGGTTGACCACCGAGGTTAAGGAATCGCTACCAATTGTCAGCCTAATAAACTCTACCTAATAAAATCACTAATATGAGTATAAATGTGTGCAAATATTTTTTACTACCCGTGAGAAGTTGGGGCTGATCACTAATCATCGATATACATATTAAAGTTTACACTTCAGCGATAAAACTCTAATTGACACAAAGCATATGACTACCGATCACGAAGTCATGGGCTCGGATCCTGATTCAGGCAAATGAAAGACCATCACTAAATTCTACACATCTTTTCGAATTACAATATATTTTTATTCTTTTTTGGAATTTTAATCGGTTATTGTCAATAGGCGCACGATAATTAAAATTACTTGTCAGGTTTTTTCTTAAAATCTCTGCTCATACCTTGAAAGGTAAGAGCGTAATATTACGAACAAAAGCAACTAATCTAAACGTGTAACTGACATAGAGTAATTCTATATCTAATACCTTTTCAATAGTAAAAGTAAGCTCCCTCGTTCATCTTTGCTATTGCTATTTTGAGATACTTTAAGTTCAAATAGGTTATGTTAAAACTAAAATTAAGATAGCAGGGTCAATAGCCCATACAAAATGGCCAAGAGAGAACGCACAGTGACCGGATCATAGCCTAAAGGCTGGCCATAATACGGTATACGAGTCATCATCATCTCTACTCATCATACTCTTCTTTCATAGTACATATTGTAGAAGTTATTGGCAATAGTTTTATGACCGGCCGCCTGCCTGACGTCAACCCTCCTTGGGAATGTAATTGTTGACCAAACAGCATCAGATGGAGTTGGCCCAGGTCAATATAAGGCTCTTAGTCGTCTTTTACGATACCCACGAGCAAAACAAGGGTTGGTAGTATTCGAAGTCGCTACCACACAACTAATACTGTATACGAGTAAGCTGATATAAATGGACATACCTCCTGAATGGAGTTACAAATATAGATGAAAACTTTTGTGAGTTTAAGTGAGGCTCTGTGACTTAGATTCACCATTATACTCGAACTTTGATAGTACTAGAATAGGTATTTGCTATATATGAGATTATACTTCTTCTTCTTTTGTAATACATAAGAAGAAGCGAAAACTATTGTATGAATGCGCGTGCCGAAAGCAATTTCAATAATTGAAATCACACTTTATTGTTTGCTGTGATATTAAATTAATATGACTATAGTACATTGTCTAAATTACTATAAGCTTTAGTTGTGTATATAATTCCGTGTATCATAGTGATAAAAAAAAAACAAACAAAAAAATATATATCTTTAACTCGTATAAAAAAAATACTATGATTATTTTTGTATTAAAATATTTAATTTTAGAAAATTTTAAAATGTGGAATATAATATATTTTTACCTAATATAGCAATATAATGGTTATTAATGTAATAATAACAATATTAGTATATTTGAGTGGACTGATAGCTCGTTATCGACGATCACGAAGATTTAGAAAAATAGTCATATAACGAGTTAGTAGATATGACTACTATCGAGGATAAAATATATGACTATTATATTTATTTATATTCTTGGATTTTAATCCAAATTAGCCAGGACTCTTAATTATCCCTGTATCAGCCATTTGAGTTGCGAGTGTACGATAACGTTGCGCGTTATTGTTGTGTAAACTTCGGAGGCATAGCATATAAGTGAAAATCCAGTGGCCAGTTACTTAGAAGACAACGCATCATCATAAACAACTAGTAATTAAATTCAAAATATGTATAGACTCTATTCATATTTATAAATATGGTCTCATCATCTCATGGCCGTAGTTGCAAATAAACGTTTATATTTCGGTGCAAGTTTTCACTTTATTGACGATAATTCATGACCTTTCCTTTAACTGACTAAGAGATTTAATTACTTGGTTTTAGGCTAAGAGAAGAAAATCTTTAAAAAAAGCCCTATGTCATTCCTTGCGGTAAAGATAGGAGAGCATTAACTCTTCTCATTGCAGAGGAAGAGTTTGCCCAATGCCTGCAAGGTATATAAACTCAAGAATGTAATAAAAATATATTAAACAGGCAATATTCTCGGCATAGACTGTACGTTTCTAATTAATTAAATGTATCTTGTAATTACGCCTTAAGGTGGAGACCTACATAACATATAAATTTTAGTGATAATTAGATATATAACATATATAATACTAGCAGTTACCCGCCCGCTTCGCTTGGCATTAACTGGGCAGAAACAATGTTCATACCAAAAATCAAGTTCGTAGGAGCTATATTTAAAATGTGAATTTTTCAGATTAACATCCCCGTAAACCCCCTTGCGGATGGAATTTCATAAAAATCCTTTCTTAGCTGACGTTTACTTGGAGAAAGGAATATTCCTACTAAATTTAAAGTCTGTATGTCTTATGGTTTCAGAGATATCGTGATGAGTCAATACATAGGTGGAAATCTCTTATATATATATATATATATATATATATATATATATAGAAGATTTATTTATTGATTTACATCAAATTTAATTTTAAATGTATTAATATCTCACTTTAATTTTGACTGTGTTTATTGATTATTGTATTATTAAATCGAATTTCTGAAAGTCGCATAGATTATTACGATATTTTTTTTTCTATGTGACTTGGCCATCGCCTATAGAGTGCACTACAGTGAAAATCGAGCTAAGCTAAATTTAAATCTTGGCATCAGTTACATACGTGATGCACTCATCGTAAGTTTCAATGTAATAACATACTATAGTCTTACTATTGAAATATTTTACCTACATTAATCAGTGTCATTATACCTATTTATTAGACAGATTTTGGACAGATTGATTTCTTCTACAGATGCTTCTGGTGTCAATGTTTATTTATTACCTGTAATTAAAATGTAACCATTTTAATTAAATGGGCAGTGCTGTGTTAAAGCAATATTTCATTCGCACCGTGTGACGTTTTGTATCAGACAGCCAAACACACTTTTTATATGAATTGTGAGTACTATATATGACTAATGAAATGTTTTTGAGACCTCGTATCTTTCTTCTGCAGAGACCTCTTCCGTAATAAAGCGAAGGAAACCGGCCAATGTCAACCTAATTAGAAAGCTTTTCTCATCAAATATTTAATTCCTGTTATTTTGGATAATCTTCGTGAACATAAACAATGTTAAAACATTAACCATTGTATAAAAATATCTTTATTAGAATGTAGAGAAGGGGCGTAGCTTTTATGCAACATGGGAATTTAAAACTTAAAACTACAATGTACAAAATTAATAAATTCAATTTTATTATTGCATGGTTGTTGCAATGAATGATTAAGTTCAAAGACTAGATTAGATGTATCGTAGTTTAAAACTATGTCTGATTGAAGGCAACAAGTTGATTAGAAATTTAAAATTTGTGCATCTTTCATGTAATAGTAGAATAGATTTAGACTCATTTATTATTTTATATAATTAACGAGTTATACATTTTACACAAGTAAAACTAAAATTAAAAATAAAATAAAATTAGTATTTGTCGGTATTTACAATTATTCAATAACTTGGAGTCAATCGGTATAAAAAAATTATACATTTTTAGATATTTATATCAGTGTTAGTGCTCAAGTCTTATCTTTCCAAATCATCTATTGCAACTGTTTTCCTTTTCTTTTTTTGTTAAAACTTTCATCATTTTCTCGTCTTTCCTCTATCCCTTAAATATTTTGGCTCTCTGGTTTAGAATAATTGGTTTAGAATATAATTAGATTAGGTCTGCGAATGTGTTTTAACAACCTAATTTTTGACGAATATTAATTTTGAATTTTAATGTGTTTAATTATTTTAGTACGCATATAAGTAACATACAACTCGAGTATAACTTGCCCTGTATTATCTTTTAAAAAAAAAGTGGTTACTTTAGAATAATAAATACATACATACCATCACGCCATGTCCTTTACAGGGTAGGCAGAGAGAACAGAGTGCCAGAGAACTCTATCCTTGCGTACTTCACTCGCTTCCTCAACATTCATAATTCTCTTCATACACGCTCGCCGGTTTCGGGGACTCTTGACTCCACCTTCCTTCAGTACATGACCGATCTGGTCTAGGTAGGTTAGTCTCGATCTCCCCCGGTACCTACATCCTTCCACTTTCGCATTGTAAATCTTCTTAACCAGACTTTCATTCGGCATTCTTTCCACATGTCCGAACCATCGGAGCATTCTCTTTTGCATCTTTACACCAATACTCTCTTTCATACCTACTCGCTCTCTTACGTCGTCGTTACGAATGCGATCGATCAACCTAACTCCACAGATTTGCCGTAGAGATTGCATTTCGACCGCATTATTTTTACTTTCATACCCTTTTCTGCATATAAAATATTTGAAATTTGTCAATGACAAAAATTCGCAACATTATTTTTCTATATGCTTGATTCTTTTTCTAATATTAATTCTTCTTATATATAAATCAGCTTAGCTTTATAACTACAATAAAAGCAATTTGATACCATAATCATATGTAAATTTGTTCTTCGTATAGGTCACTATTCTTACATTTTCATAAGACTTTTTATATTTAAAACGATGTTAAGACTGACTAACGTTTGTCAGGTGCACTATATAGAAAATTGTAATGAGAATATGCAGTGAATGTATCTCATACAAGCACCTAGTAACATATCAGAGAATCGCAACATGACTAATTCATACTCTATTTAAATACTTACTAAAGTCGACATCAAATTAGTTAATATTACAAACGGCTTAGCACTTCTTGATAGTTGGCAAGATATTTTAAATAATTAATATGCACTATTATGCGTGACATAATGATAATATATCTATATGTACATGTATATTTTGTCATAAATTGTAGAAGTATATGTATAGAGCTTCATCTCAGCTCATATATGTCCCACTGTTGGGCTCGAGCCTCCTCCGTAATGGGAAGGAAATCGACCTACTATACCACGTCAGTCGTGCTATAGTATTGGTGTAGGGTTTTGTTTCGAGTTTTACTTCTCTTGCATAAATGTTATATGTATACTTTATCCCTTAGTCGTCTCTTACGATCACCCACGGGTAAGATAGGAGAGGTGGTGAATTGTATTAATAAAGCTTAACAGAGTTTTCCATGTGGTGACGGAGTAAGAATACTATTCACCACCCCATATCTTACCCGTGAGTGATCGCACGAGACGACTAAGGGATATGAAACGCATATAACAGCGAGAGAAGGAAAACTCAAAACAAAACCCTATACCAACACGTCCGACCAGCGCGGTATAGTAGGTTAAATTTCCCTCCCATCACGGAGGAGGCCCGTGCCCAATAGTGGTTCATTTATGGGCTGTGATAATGATGATGATGAACAGAGTTTAATTAAATACCACGTTGATCTACTATCAAAAGCATACGAAATTTAATCGTGAGATAAGACGATTGCTTTGAATCTTGACTCGGACAAGAGGCAAAATATATATGTTTTATAGATTACCAAGTATTCTCCCGAAAAGTTCTCAGTAACAAATGCTCTATTCAGAACTTTCACTAATTAATGGTAACTGTGTTATGTGGTGGCGGTTACAAATATAACCTACCCTGATATTGCTTGTGAAAATCATAAAAGAAGAGCTTTACGTAAACCTGGATCAACTCCTTCTGATGACTTTTGACCAAGAATTATTACATTCCCAAGGAAGTTCTACGGCAAGTAAGTGGGCGGTCATAAAACAATTGTCAAAATTTTTGCAATATACAAGATGAAAGATGAGTACGTATTGCATCGATCCGAAGTAATTTGAATAAGATCAGGATGATGATAATTGATTAATTGTAATAGGTATACCCTATGTATACATTCAAGGCTAAGGTAGTATATATATCACATATATATGAATCACCCTAATATATATATACATATACAAATTAACTGCGCATATGGCATAGGTAATCAATAACTCAAATGATCACGGGTTCGTGGGGGTCCAAGCAGATTAGTTCTCTGTAAGGTTCATCATCATCATCACAGCCCATAAATGTCCCACTGTTGGGCTCGGGTCTCCTCTGTAATGGGAGGGAAATTAACCTACTATACCGCGCTGGTCAGACATATTGGTATAGGGTTTTGTTTCGAGTTTTCCTTCTCTTGTATAGATGTTATATTATGCGTTTTATATCCCTTAGTCGTCTCGTACGATCACCTATGGTTAAGATATGGGGTGGTGAATAGTATTCTTACTCAGTCACCACACGGAAATTGTGAGGTTGACAAATAATTATTTGAGGTCTTTGTGAGGTTGACAAATAATTATTATGAGCGGGTGTTCCGCGATACAAGGAGTGCTGAGGTATTCTTAGTAACTAAAATATCCTAAATTAAATCAAGTAGTTAGTTATCTAATTATTATAATAGACCTTTGAAAACTAATCAACTTTTGATTTAAGAGAGTCTTTAGAACACTGTATTAAACTCAGCGCCCGCCTTTGATATTTTAATCTTAAAAATAATCAATTATGAAGAATATAGTATCAGTTTAAATATTTCAATCTTAACATGCTGTCTTTGGTCAGCCTTAATGTCATTATGACGACAGCAAGGCCTTCAGCCCTCACCTAACATCCTTTATATGATAATGTATTAAAATATACTGTGTAGGGCATAGAGCGATATGCCAATCCGTCTAGTCATAGCAGGTATAGTAAGCCAATTACTTATTCGTTGTGAAAAAGGCTTGCAGCCAATAGTATAATATGGTCATAAATGGACTGAAGGAGAGCGAGAGTGTGATAGAGAAAAAAAACAAAGCGAATTGCCAAGATATTATATAGCGGACATCATATCGTTTGGGCTATTGATAATTGATTGTAGGTAGGTATGGAATGTGTATATACAATATTGTTTACCACTGATTTACATTTAATAATCATAGATATAATAATATAGTTTGTATATATATATTTGTATATTTATATATATCTAATATAGTTTGTATTATTTATCGATCCCTTCAAGACGATAGATTTCATAAATGGAATTGACTCTATGACACCTCTGTCAAATGATAAAGTAATCTGTTAATTTATAATATAATAACTTTCCATGCACGAAATCGGGGTGTATCTAGCTGAGGTTATAGATAGTTTACTAAACGCTAGAAGAATGAGTTATAACATATATATTTTTATTTATTTTATGTTTTTTTTTTGCGTAGGGCTGTGGTGTGGTCATCATCATAATCGCAGCTCATACATCCCACTGCTGGGCTCGAGCCTCCTCTATAATGGGAGGGTAACTGACCTACTATACCACGCTGGTCAGACGTGTTGTGTTTTGTTTCGAGTTTTCCTTCTCTCACATAGATATCAATGCGTTTTATATCCCTTAGTCGTCTCGTACGATCACCCACAGGTAAGATAGGGGGTGGTGAATTGTATTCTTACTCCGTCACCACACGGAAAATGGTGTGGTCACGCCGCGCTATTTATGGGGCAACAGAAAGGACTGCGTACGACCTCATAGACTCGCCTTTTATGTACTTCTCTTCGCTGTACGAGCGGGCTACTGGAACCTGGTCTTTGTCTTCGCAGAATGTATTTTATGTCATAAAACTATTTTTCATATATATTTTACACTTTCGCACCGTTACGACTGATATTTTTTTTTACTGAATAGCTAGGTTGAGCCTAGTTTACCAAAAATATGTCCAGCAGTTCGACCAGGAAATTTTAGCAAAATACTGTCTAGTGGGTTAAAAATTAGAAATGGATCATAAAAAAGGATATTTTTTAAATATTTTAGATTAGCATTAGGTTAGCAGCATGGTCTTCCACTTAAATTCTCAAGTAGTACAGCCACGCTGCTATAAATGTTTCGCTCTTCCAAGGTACTATTCTCTGGCTCAGGCTCATTCCCGTTCAGAGTACAGTACTACACACTCACAGAATTTCAACGTTTAATGATTAGCAATTTGCTACTGCGCTTCATTCGCATAACGAGATAACTCAAGGCTAACCTTTATGGTAAGGAGCGACCTGACTGTGCTCCTAGGTATTGTATAGGTTCGTAAGCGGTAATTGCCTATAGTTGGATGGAAGTTGTGACAACCAGTTAGTAGGGCTATTTAATTATAAAAAAAATAGGGCGTCATTTACAAAAAGCGAATTGGCATCAAAATATTACTATCGTTGAGATATAGAAAAATCACTACTTGAAAAATCTGTAGAAAAGAAGAAATAAGTTATTTTTAATAACTTTTTTTGGCAGATAAATGTAATCAAAATTTGACTACATACAAATTTGACTACATACTTGAAAGTAGTGAATATCCAGTAATCAATGTATTATGTAGGTATATATTTATTATTGCTACGCAATTGTGTAACCTTGAGCTTAGCTCTATTACGAGCTCATAAGATAAAGGTAAAATAACAGTTCTACCTTTTTTGATATCCATTACATTTTCTAACAAGCAGTAAATTTTTCTCTTTGGAGTACGGGTGGGTCGTAGCTTATTTCTTTCTTTAATGCCACCATGTAGTTGCCTACGAGGGTGTTCACATTCTCGTGGCCATTAACCTAATCAAGCGGGATGATGGTTACATCTTTATTGAATATATAGCACGTACTTACATCACACCCTTCCGTTACAAATAAAAAGTGATAGTATAATGGTTGGTGACGCTATTATCATTTCAATTCCTATGAATTGAACCGAAAAGACATGCATGCGAAATTGTGATCTTGCGGGTGGTTACGACTGGTCCACCGAAGACAAAGATCGGGTACCGGTGGTCCGCTCGCACGGCGAAGAGAGAGGATTTTACGGTGGGTCTATGGGGTCACGCGCCGCCTTCTCCGTCACCCCGGACCGATTTGGCGGGGCGAGACGCACCCATAGCCCACCAATAAAAAAAAAAAAAAAAAAAAAAAGGGTGGTTACGACTGAGAGATCTATTAAGCAATTGATTCTATTTACTTCAAGGTATGATAAAAAATGCGCAAGAAAGCGCAAGCGGTAATATTTCTTACCCCTCAGGGGGTTTTCCGTCGGGCCGGCCACTGACAACAAGTTCACGCTGCTCCGGTGGCCGGTCCAACGACGATGGCAAGGTACACGGGTGGGTTGCGGGTGTGCGTGCTTACGCCCCTCTGTCACCTCGGGTGGAGTGGTGCGAGATGTGCGCCGACCGTAACCCACCACAAAAAAAAGCGGTAATATTTCTATTTCAAATTATCTTGTCTGAAGTCGTGGCACTTGTTGAGCTATCAAAATACAATGGGTTGCTGGAATAACGGCAAAAAGAAGATCCATCGATCAGACTATTGGCGTCTGTTATTGTACACAGCTATTCGACGTCGATATCTGCGATTTTAAGAATCTTCCTTTCCCTTTTTTAATGAGTCTCTATATTCCAAAAGTAAGATGCTATCTATATATATTATGCACTTATTTACGCTAATTTTTAAATCAATAATTTCGCGTAAAAGTAATCACTGCAATCTTAATATATATAAATTACGCGTCACGTTGTTTGTCCGCGATGGACTCCGAAAGTACTTAACCGATTTTAATCAAATTTGCACAGCATGTGTAGTTTGATCCTACTTAAAAGATAGAATAGCTTCCATCTCAATTTAAAGTCGCAATATTATTTTATTGTCGCAAAATATATAAAATTATTTGTCTATTATTTGGCAGTCATAATTATCTGTTATCTCCAAACGATTCTACTAGATGGCGGTATCTGTTAACTGGGTTGAGTAAGTATTTAATAGATGGCGCTATGTTAAACGTACAACCGTTTCATATAAACTACAATTTATAGCATAACCACCATTTGTTACTGAGGGTATCTTAGCCACAGCAACGCGTGGCCGAGTCTACTAGTATGTATATATAAGTTTTACACCTTTAGAGGATGAAGATATAACAAATGCTAAAACACGCGTTTATTTAGTCGTCTTGAAAATGTTTGTGCTTCATTTGAAGATTTTTCCTTAGCATATGAACTTTAGCACTATATTTCGTCATATTTGGAATTGAATTAAGTATAATCCTTTCCTTTCTTAGCGAGTCTGTACGTCACAAAATACCGTCAGAGTTACATGTTTCTAGTTGCAGTAGTTAGTCAGCCCGACGTTGATGAGTCAGTCTTTTTTTTTTGTGTGTCTTAGTTGTTAGCCTCAGATGGCTATCACAACTTTACCCGGACTGTGGGTGAGCGCTGAGGGCTCTCAACCCGATGAGTCAGTCAATCAGCTTCTTTCTTATATACAAATAAAAATTATTAATTGTAAATTTTGATCTATTAATTAAAATAATTATTTTTATATATAATTTTCACAGTGACAATCCCCGAGAAGCCCGAAACAAAGCTGAAAAAATGAGGCGAGATAAGATGAATCAATCAGTATCTCAGCTAGCTTCAATAGTACCTCCAGTACAGGCTGCCGGGCGTAAACTTGATAAAACGACAGTCCTTCGACTTTCTGCACACTATTTGAGATCTAATCAATATGGTTAGTACTTACTTTAATGATTTCATTTCTTTTTTATTATTTTCATTGATGTGCATGCACACATTGTGAAAGAATGAATCTTTACTTATAGCAATAAAATAATGATAATTTTTATTAATATATTTAAAATCATCATTCTCCTACTCTTATCCCAATTACTTGGGGTCGATACAATATGTACTCTTATTTCATAGTACATATTGTTAAAGTTATTAGCAATAGTTTTATGACCGGCCGCATGTCTGACGTCAACCCTCCTTGGGAATGTAATCGTTGACCAAACGGCATCAGGTAGAGTTGGTCTAGGTCGTTATAAAGGCCTCAGTCGTCTTTTACGACATCCACGCGCAAATTAATTGGTAGTATTCGTAGCTGCTTACCACACAGCTTGTGTGCGTATTTTAATATATTTAAAATAATGATATTATATTAGTCGTAAGAAACATATAATGATTTATGGAAAGGTGGTTCTTTTTATGAAAAAACATATACTCTTGACAGCAACTGAAATGGGAGAACCAGAAAAGATAACGATTTGCTTTGATTACAAACTACAGGAATAAGCAACAACTTGATGTGGTATTTTTTTAAATAAATTATATTCTTGGTTTAGTATCTACTGTTCACGATTATCAACTTCATCATCTCATCATCTCAGCTCATATATCTCCCACAGTTGGGGTCGAGCTACCTCCATAATAGAAGAGTAATTGATCCACTATACCACGCTGGTCAGGCGCGTTGGTATAGGGTTTTCTTTCGAGTTTTCCGTCTCTCACATAGATATTATATGCGTTTTATATCCCTTAGTCGTCTCGTACGATCACCGACGGGTAAAATAGGGGGTGGTGAATTTCTTACTCCGTCACCACACGTAATAAGGAATAAAAAGAAGAAGGAATATCAACGTAGTTATCTTATTCAACCCTGTACAAAAAAATTTTTTACATAATTCCCTTCAATATACGATTATGTAAAATATATACAAAATTGCATTTTCATGGACAACATTTCTGACAAACAATTTTTTTTTATAGCGGAACGTTATGTTGCAGACAGGCTGTAATCAAAACCAAATCAAAACAGAATTTAAAATTTCTTACGTATTTTTAGCAAGTATTAACCTTGTATTGACAGTCCCTATCAGTCAAGATAAACTAATATTTATTAAAATAGTTTGTCTGCAACATACATAAGTTATATCGTGTATTGCCAAACAGACTTATTTAAATTTATGAATAGATGTAAAATGACGTTTTAGCTGTGTGGTAGCGGTTACGAATACTATCAACCCTTACTTTGCTCGTGGATGTTGTAAAAGACGACTAAGAGCCAAATAACGACCTACGCCAACACCATCTGAAGCTGTTTGGTCAACAATTACATTCCTAAGGAGGGTTGACGTCTGGCAGGCGGCCGGTCACAAAACTATTACCAATAACTTTAACAATATTTACTATGAAAGAAGAGTACATATTGTATCGACCCCAAGTAATTGGGATAAGAGTAGGAGAATGATGATGAAATGATGATGTGAAATGACGTTTCAGAAGATTTAAGTAATGTTGTGAAACATAAATGAGAAACCATAAACGATCTGGTTATACATTTTAATTTGCAAATAATGTCTAGTTTCACAACATTCCATATCTAATTGTTATGTGTAGGAATGCAAAGCTCCACCCATACTAATTACGCAGAGTATATCCAATGAAATAAAGTAGTTCAAATGCTTATTATTGTGACTCGCAACCAGAGCTATTTTCATATTAGTTGGATATTCGTTCTAAGATGCAGGTGCGCACATATCGTAACATATTATTAATTGCATGTCATCTTCCATATTTACTTTTTTTTTTTAATAATAATGCGACATAGTTGATTAGAAAGAATATTGTGTCACAATTACATTTATTAATTATATTACAATGTTTATCTCTATATATATTCTAATAGTGGTAAGGCCACAGTGTTGAGTTTTCCGTGTGCAGCCCGTCCGGAGTAGTACAACACTCTCGTGGAAAATCGACGTCTGAGCGGTGGTAGTGTGCTGTTGCGCTTCGTTCAGTGAGCGGGAGAGCCGACAGCTCAACATTCTGGGCGGGTTTGGGATTTTCAGTGGTAGGCAGCGGCTTAGCTGCCCTTTGTACAGCAAAGGTCCATGGGCGGCAGTAACATTTACTATCAGGAGTACTGCTTATTCGGCTGCCACCATAAGCCATGAAAAAAAATATATATATATGTATATTTTTTTAGAAAATACATACATACATATCATCACGCCATATCCCTTGCAGGGTAGGCAGAGAGAACAGAGTGCCAGAGAACTCTATCTCTGCATACTTCACTCGCTTCCTCAACATTCATAATTCTCTTCATACACGCTCGCCGGTTTCGGAGACTCTTGACTCCACCTTCCTTCAGTACATGACCGATCTGGTCTAGGTAGGTTAGTCTCGGTCTCCCTCGGTACCTACATCCTTCCACTTTCGCATTGTATATCTTCTTAACCAGACGTTCGGCATTCTTTCCACATGTCCGAACCATCGGAGCATTCCCTTTCGCATTTTTACACCAATACTCTCTTTCATACCTACTCGCTCTCTTACGTCGTCGTTACGAATGCGGTCGGTCAGCCTAACTCCACAGATTTTCCGCAGAGATCGCATTTCGACCACATTAATTTTACTTTCATACTCTTTTCTGCATACCCAACTCTCGCTTCCATACAGTAATGTTGGGACAAGCACTGCGTTATGTATTGCTACACGTGCCTTCTGGCTGAGGTGGTGGCTGCCGAGAAGTTGCCCCAACGCTCCGTTCACTCTATTTCCCGCATTCACTCTTCGCTCTATATCAGTGGTGTATCTTCCATCTCGGCTAAATCCACATCCAAGATATACAAATTCATCCACTTGCTCTAGTACATCATTACCTATTGTTATATAGCTATAGCTATTTTTAGAAAATAATATGAAAGAAACTAGTAACTCAATCAAATATTTTTGCAACCATTAAAAATGGTAGCTGAATAGCTTTGTTGAATAGTTTTGTAAAATTGTAAAATTGCCACAATAATAATTATCATAAATTAAATACTTTAATAATAACAAATCATAAACAACATAATTTTTATATATAGAATCATTCATCATTCATCAATCATTGGCATTTCGTATAAAAATGTGGGTCAAAATTTAATATCTTATAGGGTAGATATAAATAAATTTCTGTAATAACAATGACATATTGGACGTAAGACACCTTAGTCCTCCCGTGACCATAATCACTGTAAGGTGTTCGAGACGTCGGGAAATTAAAATTGAAATACAAACGCGATAGAATCCGTAAAAGTAGTTTTGTTTCAAACCATTAAAAACTCAAGTTTGTGTCTATGAAGTCGCCAACTACTTGATGTAGTAATAAACTTTACCAAAATATTGTTCCTAAGAGATATATTTGATGTTGCTAAGCAAATATCATCACAACTACTGAAGTAAGAAATTCAAATTAAATTATTATTAAAGTGTTAAGCACGAATATTATTTTAACATAATGTCATATAAGAGTGTCATATGAGAGAAAGAAGACTCGAAACAAAACCAACACGTCTGACCAGCGCAGTATAGTAAGGTTAACCTTAACCTGTTTATTAATTTGTTCGCAAATAAAACGAAATGGGCTTGGCCGAATATCTTGAAATTTAATATAATTTTTATATTGTAGTAACATTTTAATTATCTTTTATTTATTAATAATGACTATTGATATTTGCTGTGTGGTAGCGGTGGTGTATACTACCAACCCTCACTTCGCTCGTGGATTTAATAAATGACAACTAAGAGCTTTATTTCGATCTGGGCCAACTCCACCTCATGCCGTCAGGTGAACAATTACGTTCCCAAGAAGGTTTGACGTCAGAGAGGCGGCCGGTCATAAAACTATTGCCAATAACTTTTGCAATATGTATGATGGCCGCAAAGTACATATTGTGTCGATCCCAAGTAATTGGGATAAGAAGCAAGATGATGATGAATGACTATTGATATAATATATTCCATTGCTGAGCATAAGCCCTTGTACGTTCCAAATCCTTACTAATATTATAAATGCGGAAGTAACTCTGTCTATCTGTCGCTCTTTCACGCCAAAGCTACTGAATCGATCTAAATGAAATTTGGTACACAGATACTCTAGAGCCTGATGAAGAACATAGGCTACTTTTTAATGCAAAAAAGGGTTGTAAAGGGGGATGAAGCGTTGTAAGGAATTACGAGTATCGTCATTTTTAAAGCCAGACGTTTGAAACTTATTTTTAGGCTATTGATCAGATATAAATAAATATGACATTAAAATTTCGTAAAAAAAATACCCTTAAGGGGTTAAATAAAAAAATGGGATGAAAAACTTTAGGATAGTAACTTTTTACGCGGGCGAAGCCGCGGGCAGAAGCTAGTTTCTCTATATAACGCCTTCTCTAGCCATGCCTTGCTCGCAAACTTAGTTATATTGTGTATTCTACTTCTTTTTTAAACGGTTTTATTTTTTTTGATCATAACAATTAATATACAAAACCTACAGTGCACTCTGTTGCGGGCACAGATAATATAAATAGTTATAATAATGAGTATGTTTAAGAGCAGCTAATTAATTATTACAAAGTTATTATATTATTATTTATCTATCAATAAGCGAACCATGTGTAGCAACGTGAATGCGCAATCGCACGTGCTAGGCCATGCTTATATGCTAGGCAGTCCACATAATGCATTGCTAATGCAGTTTGTTATTTTCGCCATGTAGTTACAATGTAATTTAAATATGCCATATGCGATAATATAATATAATCTTAATTTATCCTTAAATAGCAAATTGTTAATTATGCTTGATGTAAGGGTAGCAAAAAAGGGAACGGGTTATGAATTATATATTATTTACTTGGTCACTACACAGAGAAATAGTCAGTAGTCCGTATTATAATAAATATATTATAGTCTTTAAATATATTAAATACTATTACACCAAATTACTGAAATTTAGCATTTAATATGCTTAATTATTTATAAAAACCCGATTACGAGAGAAAAATGATTGTCACAAGAGGGATTCGAACGCATACGTCTCCTTAAAAAAAGACGTAAATATAATACGAAGCGAGAATTGAATGTCCTACCTCTA
The DNA here is from genome assembly GCA_905163515.2 of Lymantria monacha. NCBI lineage: Eukaryota > Metazoa > Arthropoda > Insecta > Lepidoptera > Erebidae > Lymantria > Lymantria monacha. The sequence goes on along the minus strand of LR991081.1, from coordinate 45,828,720 downwards.
ATATGAATGTTCACGGTGGTGTAAGTGGCAGCACGATTGGAACGGATTTCCAATATCGGGTTCGAATCCCACTTGTGACAATCATTTTTCATTCGTAATCGTGTTCTTATACTATTACGTCAGTCTGTTTATGATTTTCATTTTAGTTTGGCATAAGTTGCATTGCATTTGAATGCTAATTCATGTACACTTGATTTTATTCTCACTAATCATAGAGCAGGGATTACTAACACTATGACTCCGTCAGATGAAATCAGTTATGCGATAACATAGAAGGTATATATAAGATAGGTAGTTGGCCACCGAAGACAAAGATCGGGTACCGGTGGCCCGCTCGCAAGGCGAAGAGAGGTGCTTGCAGGGTGGGTCTACGGGGTTGCGTGCCGCCTCATCCGTCGAATAGTTGGGGTGCGACCACCTCCATAGTCCTCCTGCCAGGGAAAAAAATTAAAAGTTGGATAGGTAGTTAAATAAAAGCTAGATGTACCTAAATATCCAATTGGTACTTAATTTAATATTCTGTGGTACCTACATATTTATTTATTTAGCATATTTATTTATTTGTTTATTTATATTTATTTATTATATTTATTTATTATATTTATTTATTTATACATAATTATATACAATATGGTTTTCTTAGATTATTCACATTATGTTGTTTACATAAAGCGCTTGTAGGTGGAGAATTAATAGGCCTTACATACATACATACATATCATCACGCCATATCCCTTGCAGGGTAGGCAGAGAGAGGCCTTACATCATACATAATAGGCCTTACATCATTATTAGTCCCGTCAAGATACATGTTTGTGCTTGCAAAAGGTCGTGTAGTCACGAATTTTAGATATGTTATTAGGAGCTAAATGAACATAAAAATACTCAATTTGCTACTTCCAAAGTGCTGTGCTAATGGTAGGGTAACCATAAAACAATACAATTTTTGGACATTTTTCAGATTTTGTTGAATATCTTAGTGGATGAAGGGTCTTACATATTTGGTTGCTATAAAACATTTAAAGCACACTAAATAAAATATAATTTGAGACTAAAACCACTTCTATACCGCTATTGGTTCTTGAGATACAGTCTTTCAAACATTTCAAAAAACTGAATATTTTTCAGAATAGTCACTTATTTTGTGTAATATCTTCTATAACACGCATTTTACACCAAAACTTATTAAAACAAAGTTGAATAACATTTAAATGGATTTTATTTGAGATCATATTGGTACCTGTAGGATCAGGAATTCTCTGAAAAGCGGTAGATAACCAAAACCAGGGCAAATAACGAATACGTGGGCTTTGAGGGGTAATACAAATAAACTGCTTTCACGTCTTTCTAATCATCATCAACCTGCTCTTATCCCAATTTATTTGGGGTCGACGCAATATGTCTTCTCCTTCCATACAACTCTATCAGACGTCATCTCTGTGGTCACTCCTTGTCTATCCATGTCATGTTTCACGCAGTTCATCCAACTTTTCTTCGGTCTTCCCTTACCCCTTAAGCCTTCAACATTCATACTTAAAGCTTTCCTCACAACATTACTTTCATCCCGTCTCATCACATGTCCATACCATGTCAATCTTTCAATCCTTAATAATTTCTGTCACTGGCGCAACTTTCAAACTGTCTCTTATATGTTCATTCCTTATTTTATTCATTCTTGTCACACCACACATTCATCTAAACATTCGCATCTCCGCTACATGCAGTCGTCTCTCATCCGTCGCTTTTGTCGCCCAACATGCTGATCCATACAGTACAGCAGGTCTTATTAGGCTTTTATATATTTGGCCCTTTAATTTAAGGGGTACTTTGGGGTCGCATATTGTACCCGTGACCTGCCGCCATTTCATCCATCCCATATCAATTTTGTGCTTCACCACATGATCCAAGTCGCCATCGCTTTGGATAAGAGAACCGAGATATCAAAAGTTCGAGCACACTGGGATAGGTACTCCATCTAGAGTTATGGGTGTAAAATTGGAGAAACCGCTGAAATCGCAGAACATGTATTCTGTTTTTGGTCTGCTGATTTTCAAGCCTACATTCTCCAATTTACAACGCCACTTCTCCAGCATGCTCTGTACCTCAAGGCCCTCTTTCCCGACGAGAATAATGTCATCAGCGAATAGCATGCACCAGGGTGCCTCTTCCTGTATCTCCGATGTTAATGCATTCATTATCATCAGGAAGAGGTAAGGACTTAACGCCGACCCTTGGTGCAGACCTACTTCGACACTGAACTTGTCGGAGTCTCCAGCCGCTGATTTCACGTACGACCTAGATTGTCGGTACATAGCACAGATTAACCTAACATACTTCACAGGCGCACCTTTCTCTTTCAGTACCCACCACAAAACTGTCCTCGGTATTTTGTCATAGGCCTTCTCGAGGTCAACGAATACCATGTGCAAGTTTTTATGTGCACCACGATATATTTCGCACAGTTGGCGCAGTGCAAACATGGCATCCGTTGCCCCGCGGCCCGATATAAATCCGAACTGGTTTTGGGTGATCTCACTTTCTTCTCGCAATCGTTTCTCAATCACTCTTTCCCACAATTCCATACTGTGTGACATAAGCTTTATTCGATATTCGATAACTACCGCAGTCCTGAACATCTCCTTTATTTTTAAAAATGGGCACTAGCGTACTATTGCACCATTCATTGGGGATTACTTCGTCGCGCAGCAGCTTATCGAAGAATAAAGTTAACCATATATACCCATCCTCTTCCAAAATCTTCCATACTTTAACTGGTATACCACCGGGCCCTACAGCTTTTCCATTTTTCATACTTCTCACTGCTTCTCTTACCTCATCTATTGTAATTTCCCTTACTAGGCCGACGTTCTCTGATACGTCTTTTAACACTCCACTCCATGAATTCTCTTCGTTCATTAACCTTTCAAAGTACTGCTTCCAACGCTCTTTTATTTCCTCTTCTAGCTCTTTTATTTCCTTTTCACGTCTTTCTAACCGACTTCAAAAAACCAAAAGAGGAGTTTATCGATTCTACCTGTGTTTTAAAGATGATGATGTTGATGATGGTATTAATTAAATAAAAAATAATACCCATATTGTTGCGTTTTAGTTAATAATATCGTAAGCTCTTTTCATGAGTGTCTACTAAGCTTTTCTTTTTATTTTAGATGGCCCAGGCTTTGGCTCGGACGGTGATGATGGTATCCCAATCATTGCGATGGATGCTGGGACAGGCGTCCAGTCTGTTATCGGGTCATCTTCATTGTCAGAGCATTTTAGCTCCACATCTGGGACGTTAGCACAACATTTTCCATCGCATGACTGGCAAAGAACTGAGCAGCGGAGTCCCACCTTTCTGCACGAACAGCTCCTAGAGCACCCTTTCTTGCATTTGCAAGAATTTTTTCGCAGAAGGGCAGGAGGTGCGGGATCCATAGTGGTGGGAATAGGATCAAGTCCCTGAGGAGACAGCTTCTAAACCCAATCAGTTGGATTTAAGTTAATTCTTCGCTACGACTGCACTGGGAGGTAGCACCTTGCTACATGATGGCCTGCGGCATCTTCCGTCAGTGGCAAACGGGTGACATTTAAGGTTTTTGACGTAACAAACGTGTTATATCGCAGGAAGTCTAAATTATCCTTCGCGATGTCACCGCCATACAGAGCCACAAAGCACTTGATACCTGCTTCTCTCACGGCTTCTAAAGTGGAGACTGGACAAAGAAAGACCTTCTCTTGCTTAGCAATTGGTTTACTCTTGCTGAGAAGTGAGGTGATTTCAGTCTTTCCTTGGCCAAACTGTGCTGAAGTAGTATCACACCCGGTAAAAGCGCGGACGAACAGTACCTTGCCTGGTGTTTACTGGGAGGTCTTGTTGGATGTTGTAGGACTTTGAGGAGTAGTGACAGCAACCAGCATTGCCCTTTGTGCTCTTTTGAAGATAGACGTTTGTCTCTTCGGTACATAAACCGTTAAGAAGAACGAGTAAGTCGACGCCTTCTCCAATAATGACTACGCGATCAGCTACTGCTCTTTTTGAAAGTGCAGTCATGACGATCTCACGATCCGCATCTTTTTCGGCCACAGCCACTTCTACTCCTTCCGTCCGAAAGGCGTCACAAAGAAGAGTTATTAAGTGTCTCTTAATGTTCTCATCTGAATCATTGTGGATTCATCGAACATTACTTCGTAGCTTGAATTTGCTGCGTAGCACTAAAGTCGTTGAGCTATTTTCGTATTCTTTTTTGCGGTGTCTTCGGGGTAGCCATCAAAAACGATAGAGACATTCTTCCCAAAGTGCTTACGGATGTAGGTGGTATAACATTTCAAAAGTGCTAGGACTGACGTGAAAACAGTTTTTTGCATTGACTCTCAAAACCCACATATAACTACTGGTTTTCGTTATCTGACGTTTTTGAGGGAACTGCTGATTCAACATGTATCAATTTAATCTCAAATGAAATCTGATTGAATGTACTACAACTTTGTTACAGTAAGTTTTGGTGTGAAATGCGTATTATAGAAGATATTACACAAAATAGGTGACAATTTTGAAAAATATCCACTTTTTTAAATAGTCGCCTATATTTGAAAATCTGTATCTCAGGAACCAATGATGGTGTAGAGCTGGTTTTGTTCTCAAATTGTAGCTTATTTAGTGTACTTTTAATGTTTCAAAACAACCAAAGATGTCAGACCCTTCCTTAAAGATAGATAAGATAATCAACAAAATTTTAAAAATGTCCAAAATTTTATGGTTCTATGGTCACCCTACCGTTAGCACAGCACTTTGGATGGTCCTAACAATATATCAAAAAATCGTGACTACACGACCTTTTGCAAGCACGAAGGTGTTTTTGGGTCTATCTTGACTAGACTATATACCAAATGATTCAAAACAAAATAGTACTTATAATTTAAATACAAGTTTCACGTTCTTCAAACATTTTTTTCCGTTTAGAATCAATCACCGAAAATAAGGACTCGGACATACCGTTAGGTAGCCTTTCCCAATGGAGACGTACTTGTATATATTGATAAAGATGTAGTGTAAGGAAGGTTATGGGGTTTCACACCGTCCTTCTACCGCTTCTGGTGGTTTGGCTGGGATGTGACCAGACAATAAGCTGAAAAGGGTAGAATTTTGAAATATAGAAGTTTCCTTTCAAAGCTTTTCTACATCATTAAAACAAGTGTTTAATTATTTATCAATTTAAAACTCAATTATGCATCATCATATGAGTAATTATCAAATTCGATTGTTCTTATATAGTGTCACTCAAACATACGAAGATTTGGATTGATAATAAAATAGAACAAAATTGTTATTGTATTTCTCATTCATTTAATTAAGAATACGAATAATCATTTGTTGTTTGTAGTATTAGAATATTGTGTGTATTCACGTAATAGTTTAATAGCATCAAAGTCATGAAAGAACTTCTTGATGAACATAAAATTGGTTTTATTATTTGTCAATTGAAAAGACAATAAGAGCTCTTAATTTATCAGTTCTTTTATTTTTATTTAGTATAGTATAGTATAGTCATTCAAAAAACTCTTTTTCCATTTCAGTGTTCGGTAATTCCATCGGTCAATCTTCGCAAAATTTCTCACCGGCTGCTATAACGTCCTTGATGGGACTCTTTAATGGATTCCTGCTAACTGTTACGTACCGAGGGATTATTGTGGTAGTCTCACAAAACGTACAGAAATTTCTTGGATACACAGAGGTAAATTTAAATATTTAAACTACTATGCTGATAACATGATTATTATGAAAAGCAAACTACAATTAAATCAATCAATCTACCCAATATCATTAACAGTCCAAATTGTCCCTCAGCGCCTTCTCTGTGTGTCAATAATTAATTGTAAATAGTGAGTCAAAAATAAGCTGAAGCAGAAGTAACCAAAATAAAAAAAAAAGAATAGTATTATTATTGATTATACTGGTTATCACAGCAGCGCAAGTCATTTATGGCAATGTGTCAATTTAATGTTATTGTGATTAGCAAGCAAGCAGATCTAATGAACTATATTGATTTCTATATTCAATAAAAAAGCAAGCAATTTTCCTTTCTGAAAAAGATAGTAATGAAAATATGTTTTAATAACTATATTATTACATACATACCATCACGCCATGTCCTTTGCAGGGTAGGCAGAGAGAACAGAGTGCCAGAGAACTCCTCCTCCTCCTTGCATACTTCATTCGCTTCCTCAACATTCATAATTCTCTTCATACATGATCGCCGGTTTCGGAGACTCTTGACTCCACCGTCCTTCAGTACCTACATGACCGATCTGGTCTAGGTAGGTTAGTCTCGGTCTCCCCCGGTACTTACATCCTTCCACTTTCGCATTGTATATCTTCTTAACCAGACGTTCGTTCGGCATTCTTTCCACATGTACGAACCATCGGAGCATTCCTTTTCGCATCTTTACACCAATACTCTCTTTCATACCTACTCGCTCTCTTACGTCGTCGTTACGAATGCGATCGATCAGCCTATATTATTATTTCAATTAATTAATTTAAAAAAAATTGTATCAAAATATGTGCTTTATTTTCCTGTAAATAATAAACAATAATACATTTAGAATTACAATACTTCTGTATATTAATGTACACCGGTAAAGACTGTATTGAATTTCCGTGTGGCGACTCAGCAAAATTACACCACTCCCTTTTTCATTAAAAAAAACGACTAAGGGATTATAATATGCAGATGGCGTCTATGCAAATGAAGGAATTGTTAAAAAAAGCCTTATACCAACCCGTCCGACCAGCATGGTATAGTAGATGTTGATCTCCCTCCTATTTTGGAGGAAGTTCAAACTCAACGTTAGAAATTAGTTTGTTTCTTTAAAATTGATTACAAAAATGCATTTCTTGTTATTTGATAAGATGCAGGCAGTATATGCTCAAATGTAGAAAAAAAAACATTCGAACTCCACCTGCTTTATCATTTAAAGCTTCATGTGTAATAAAAAATTGTGTGGTCTGTAAATATGTCTTATATCCTTTGTTTCGGTTTGTGGCACCGTAAAAATGATAATCTAAAATTATAATATACGTTTGCTGAAACTGTGGACTTTACTTATAAACGGATCTATCTCAATTTTTAGCCAACTTTAAAGCCATAGCTTAGTAATGTTTTCTACTTTTTTTTTTTTAAAGACATCAGCTTGGTGCTAAGGAAATAATCCCTGTATTGCGAGTGACTTTACAAATATATAATTAATGGTTACAAATTACATCCACCACAAATAACAGCAATTTGTGGATAGCATAAAGTATTGTTTTGAGTGGGAATCAAACTCACTGGCGTTGGAGGTCGTTATCTTAACCACTACGCCATCTGTGCAGCCTTGAATTTTTTCCATGTCAGACATTTATGAGACATGTCTCATTGCAGGGCTTGAGCCGCCTCCATAATAAGAGGGATATTGACACCTATGTCACGCTGGTCGTACGTGTTAGTGTAGTATATAGGGTTTTGTTTCAAGATATTATGTGCTTATGTATTTTCTGTGTGATGACGGAGTAAGAATACAATTCACCACCCCCTATCTTACCCGTGGGTGATCATGTGAGACGACTAAGGGATATAAAATGCATATGACATCTATGCCAGAGATGGAAACCTCGAAACAAAACCCTATACCAACACCTCGGACCAGCGTGGTATAGTAGGACAATTGCCCTCTTAATGTGGAGGAGGCTCGAGCTCAACAGTGGGACATATATGAGCTGAGATGATGATGATGTGCATATGATATGATATAAGCTAATAATAATAGGTACATTATTATATGTATATATATATTATATGTATATATTATATGTATATATATAAATATAGAATATAGATAGTATTACCAAGCACAATTCCAGATTCTGACATACTATTGTTGCATTTCAACAACTGACTGACAAGAAATTATATTTTATATTTATATAGGTTGATCTACTGGGAATAAACTTAACAAATATGGTACACCAGCATGATCGTGATTTGCTAACAGAACAACTTATCCCAAAATATCAGAATTTCGGACCCAACGGTGAATTGCTAATCCCTGATGAACCTGGTGCTGTTGCAAAAGTTGAACAGGCGCTCGCCCGAGATAAACGAGATTTTGTTATAAGGTGGGTGTAAAATAAATTACTCAATACATAACCTACTAGCAAACCCAGTCCGCAGGGGTCACGTGGAAGGACGTTCCGCGTTCCCGCGATGGGCTGTGGGTCGTTTAGACCGAGACCTGCTGGCGAAGGCAGCCATCGTTCACTCGTGGCTGTCCTCTGTCCACCAGTTGTACGGGGTGGACGCCGAGGCTGGTCGCATCCGCAGTGCGTTGACGCAGATCTGCGATGCGACCATGCCCCGTGTACGGTGTCTGTCCCCGAAGAGGGCTGTCCACTGGTGGTCCCGGGAGCTGGCGGACCTTCGGGCCGCGTGTATATGCGCCCGGAGGGCCTGCACCCGCAGCCGGCGGCACCATCGCGACGAGGAGCGGGAAGGCCGGCTTTACGAGGGCTACCGCAATGCGCGGTCGGCCTTCAGGCTGGCCGTCCGTACCACCAAGGACGTCAGTCGGCAGGAGATGCTGGACGGTCTCGATCGTGACCCCTGGGGTTGCCCCTATTGTGTGGCGCTGAGTAAGGTCCGCGCGTGGGGACCCCCCCTCACCGAGACTCTCCAGCCCGGCCGGCTGTTGAGAACAACAGGGTCGTCGAGGACCTGTTCCCACGACGGGCGGAGTACACGCCTCTGGTCATGGCTTCGCCAGACACTGACCGGGAGGCCGACGATGACAGTGTTCCGCCCATCACGGAACCTGAGATGGGGATGGCGGTGGCGCGCATGCGCGGAAAATCTACCGCCCTCGGGCCTAACGGTATTCCCAACCGTGTGCTAGCCCTGGTCCTCGACCACCTAGGTCCCCGCCTCAGGGGGCTGTTCGACGCATGTTTAGCGTCCGGGCGGTTCCCTGGGCGCTGGAAAGAGGGGAGGCTAGTGCTCCTGCTGAAGCCGGGACGGCCTCTAGAGTCAGCCTCGGCCTACAGGCCCATCGACGGAGGCAGCGTGCCTGTTGGCCGGGACTCCCCCATGGGACCTGGAGGCGGAGATGCTCGCGGATTTGTATCGGCGGGTGTCGGGGTTGCGAGCGAAGGGCGGTATGATCTCCTTAAGGGAGCTCACCGCCTGGCACATCGACGCCCGCCGAGATGTCATTGCCCGTTGGGCAGTCCGGCTGGAGAGGCTTCGGTTCGGTGTGCGGACCGTAGAGTCCTTCCGGCCGGAACTCGTCGCAATCATCGGTGCCGACCTGACGCTGCCAACCATCGCCAGGGCGATGCTCGATAGCGTCAGGAACTGGGACGCGGTCGCAGCCTTCTGTGAGGCAGTAGTCTCGCGGAAGGAGGCGGCGGAGCGCGTGCGCGAGGAGCGTCTCCTCGACGACGCGAGCCGCCGCCAGCGACTGGGACGGCGTAGGCGCGATTACCTGTGCCTGATGCCGCCCTAGCCGAGGACGTGGGTACTGGACCGGGGAATTAGTCCGTCACCCGCCGAGGCTGACCACGCGAGGATGGACCGACGTCCTCCCCGCTCAGGGAGAGGGTACCGCTCAGGGGGTATTCCGTCGGGCACGCCACTGACGACAAGTTCACGCTGCTCCGGTGGCCGGTCCAACGACGAAGGCGAGGTTCACGGGTGGGTTATAGGTGTGCGTGCTTACGCCCCTCTGTCGCCCCGGACGGAGTGGTGCGAGGAGTGCGCCGACCGTAGCCCAACACAAAAAAAAAAAAGTAAAAAAAAAGGAATATATACTTTTTCTGTGTGTTTTTTTTTATTATTATTTTCGTATTTATTTTTCTCAATTGAAGTTTTATAAGAACCTGAGAATTTTAGTTTATCATCTGAAATTATTTTATGATTTGATTGTACATATTAATCAAATAAATAAAACGAACAGGTTCAAGAAGCTTGGACAACGATCAGAGTCGTCCCAGTACTTAACTTGCCACGTTGAGGGATCTTTCCGTAAATCAGACAAAGCGACTGGAGCACTGAATCGTTACGGCCAAATGATAAGACGTGTTCGTGCCAGAACTGAAAATCCCTGGGCAAGCGGCAATGATGTTGTAAGTATACATTTTAATATACTTGTAGTGGCTGCCACTAAAATATTGTATACTAGCTTAAAAGGCTAGCGCCCGCGTAAAAGTTTACTTTCCTGAAGTTTTCATCCTCTATTTTTATTCTCCTAAGGGTAATTTTTTTACAAAATTTTAATGTCAAATTTATTTATATCTAATCAATAACCTAAAATTAAGTCTCAAGCTTCTGGCTTTAAAAATGACGATACTTCCTTACAACTTTCCATCCCCCTTTACAACCCTTTTTTGCATTAAAAAGTAGCCTATGTCCTTTATCAAGCTCTTGACTATCTATGTACCAAATTTCATTTAGATCGGTTCAGTAGTTTTGGCGTGAAAGAGCGACAGACAGACAGAGTTACTTTCGCATTTATAATATTAGTAAGGATTTGGTGATTATAATATTGGTATTGTTACTTAAAGTCACGCCACGTTCTCTCACCATAATTCAGTAGTTGATAGAGCTTTGTAATGAATGCGTGTAATTAGTATGAGCTCTCTGAATATATGCAGCATTTTAATAATCTTAGAGTTATCTTTTATTCTCTCGCACACAATTAATTTACCCAACGAACATAAATACTACATACTATGGTAAATGCTTCTCGGTTAAATTACCAAATATATATATAATATACCTTTAAATAGTTGAAATATGGATCACATCTCTAATATGGAAAATTAGGTAAAACTACAGGATTAATAAAAATAATTGATTGCATTTATGTTTTCTAAAACTAATAATACAAGGGGATAAATATCTTTTTAGATGTTCGTTTATATTGGATAGTGCGAAATTAATAAACCGATTATAAGAAGTAAATTAACAACATATATTGTACTAGCGGACCCGGCAAACTTCGTTCCGTCTAACAATCAATGTACGAAAAGTAAAAATCCCACAAAGCAATCGCAGCGCCAACCACCGGGTCTAATTGGGAATCTAAACCATTCTCGAATCTACTTGAATACACACAAAAATTTTCAACAAATTCCGTCCAGTCGTTTAGGAGTTCAGTGACATACACACGTACATAAGAATTATATATCATCATCATCATCACAGGCCATAAATGTCCCACTGTTGGGCTAAGGGGAGGGAAATTAACCTACTATACCGCGCTGGTCAGACGTGTTGGTATAAAGTTTTGTTTCGAGTTTTCCTTCTCTCGCATAGATAATATATGCGTTTTATATATGGAGTGGTGAATAGTATTCTTACTCCGTCACCACACGGAAAGAATTATTATTCATATTATAAGAATTATATATATATATATATATATATATATATATATATATATATATATATATATATATATATTTATAATATTTCACGACATTCAATAAGTATTTCATAGAATTGAAACTCAATACTTTTAGATATTTTTCATATGTTAATAAATTACCAATATTTTATACTTTCACCCAACCCAGAAAACGTCTCAGACTTTGTGATCATTATTATTAGAGGGTAAGAACTAAAATGTATGTGCTTGTATGTAAAACTAAATTATTTTGCACATTAACAAAACATGAGTCATTTAATTATTTTTTTTAACTGTGTATTTGTTCAGATTAATCTACGATATGAAATGAACTTTTTATGACGGTGATCTATTCTATGACCATGAAATATCTTTTTCTCAAACATGCTTGGAAATTTGAGCATTATTTTGACAACCTTCTTCGAGATAAATCGATATTGCTGTACTGACCAAATACATGCGAGCAGCGGCCGGCAAAAAATGTATGAATATCCATATCTGTCGTGCTTTAGCGGCCAAATAAATATATATGTAAATTCATATCTGTCGTGTATTTTAAAACTGGAACGATTTGTTACTTCAAAATATTGCAAGCAAAATAGGCAACTTATCAGAATTTTATTTAAATTTAGGTCTGGCTTGAAAAAGAAACCTGTTTGATGATGGAAAAAAAAACAAATGCACCCTTTAGCGCGTGAAAAATGTTGTTCGTTGTTTGTCATGTATAGAGTTCTACTTAGTACTACTTAGTTTTAATTCCCTTGCATTATTTGAGAAAAGTACTATACAAACCTTGGCCACAACTAGGAATTGATGGACTTAGCTATGTGTGCCTCGGCCACGCCTCGGCCCACATTTACACGTTCGTCCATCAATGCCTGTTTTGCTGGCCGCTGCAGTAATGTAGATACTATTGTGTGTTAGTAAATAATATTTTTAATTAATTGTTATTTTATTAATAATTGCAGGTATTTGTAGCAACAGTTCGACCCGTTACTGAAACATTTTTGAACGATGCTGCATTGGCTGGTCATTGCATGGAGTATCGTACGAGGCATTTTATTGATGCACAAATAGTTGAGACGGATTTTCGAATTTCTTTAGTGACAGGCTATATGAAACAAGAAGTGAATGGTGTGAATGCCATGAACTTTATGCATCGTGACGATGTGCGTTGGGTGATCATCGCACTTCGAGACAGTAAGTTCTTTTTTAAATAACTCTATACATAAATACCCGATACGAAACGAAAAATGATGTCACAAGCGGGGTTCGAACCCGCACCTATTGGGAATCCGGCCCAACCGTGCTGCCACTTACACCATCGTGAACTATTTTGGGACATGCAAATTTCGAATCATATTATATCTTACGTCTTCAAGGTGACGTATGCCATCTATCGGACAATGTTTACACATTGTATAGACTTAATACTTCAAACTTTACAGTTAGAATTGTATTAAACGATGACACAACCTTGTTATTCAAATTACTGAAATTTTTAGCATTTAATATGCTTAATTATTTATAAATACCCGATACGAAACGAAAAATGATGTCACAAGCGGGGTTCGAACCCGCACCTATTGGGAATCCGGCCCAACCGTGCTGCCACTTACACCATCGTGAACTATTTTGGGACATGCAAATTTCGAATCATATTATATCTTACGTCTTCAAGGTGTTGTATGCCATCTATCGGACAATGTTTACACATTGTATAGACTTAATACTTCAAACTTTACAGTTAGAATTGTATTAAACGATGACACAACCTTGTTATTCAAATTACTGAAATTTTTAGCATTTAATATGCTTAATTATTTATAAATATATTTATAAATATATAATTATAATAATATATAATAATATTTCGTTTCGTATCGGGTATTTATAAATAATTAAGCATATTAAATGCTAAAAATTTCAGTAATTTGAACTCTATACATATTAGGGTTTTATACTTAAGGACGGCAAAGACGAACGTTCATATTTTATTTAAACGTTTAATATGGTTCATCATACTAATATTATAAATATAAAAGTTAGTATGGATAAATATAGTAAGAAACTTAAGAATAATAAACTAATAAAAAAAATACCTATATACAAAAAAAAAGAAATGGAGCACAAATCCTAAAAACAATAGAAAAATAACGAAAAGGTAAACACTAATAATTTGCAAGATTATTCTTCAAAAAATACCTGTGCCACGCTAATTAAATGGTTTTCACCAGTTTACCTCTGCAATTAAATCGAGGACTCTTGACTATATGGCTTTGATTTTTATCGTATTCAATAATTTCTAACTTTAAAATTTTATTTCTATTTTAATATTTCATTTTTATTTTCATATTTAAAAAAGGACAAAAAATTATCAAACTCAGCAATCAATAAAGGAAACAAGAAACAAGTACAATAGTGCAACTTCGGCACCAGTGTATCAAAAATGATACACTGTGTCCATTGCGTTTAAGTCGTTGTGTATCACAAGTGCTCACAATTTCCATACATTTCTTTAAAGATAAAAAAGCTTTGGCCTGGGCGAATCTTTTGGTCTATTTATGTTTGGGGTACCATAAAATTAATAAAAATAACAAAAATATGTATGATTATGAAAATCATTCTTGGCGCCGAAGGTGTTAATATTATAAGACCTTGGTAGTAAAATTGGTAGTAATATTAATTATATTAGTCTCTATTAAGACGTAACGAATAATAGGTTACAAAATTATGATTATGTACAATATATGCGTATATATATATGCGTATGGTACGCAGAGTGTAGTTCAATTAATGTTTATTATTTTTTAATAGTTCCAAATGCATCTAAAAAGACTATAGCTAATTAAAAAAAAAAGTTATCTTTTTCTTGTTTATATCTCAAAATTAAACTATAATTTTGGATATAGGTATTATTAGTTTGTAAAAATTTATTGCCATCTAATTTTTTTTTATAATATTTGCCAATATCAACGATTTCTCAGATACATACATACAAGCCGGGTGAGCCATTGAAGAAAAAGATCGCGTACCAGTGACCCACTCGCACGGCGTCGAGACGTCTATGTAGGACGGGTCTACGGGGTCGTGCGCCGCTTTTCTGTCGACCCGGACGGATTAGCGGGGCGTGAGGTACCGTAGCCCGCCGCCAAAAAAAAAATATATACATACATACATATATTATCTGTGTTCATCAAGTATATGAATGCATACGCCTAGAGCTTACCAAGTACGAGCATAATTTATAGATATATAATTTATTTTCTTAGACATAAATGCACAGTTATGCCGTTTCTTTCTTTTTTTAGAGATAGGATAACTATCCTAAACCTACCGGATAATAAAACTTAATTATCCTTTTTTTAAAGATGTTTTATATTTCTATTGCCCTAATTAACAAATATATGACAAGCTTAGTATTCGTAGTTTGCATACGTAAAGTATTATCCTTACTAATATAAATGCGAAAGTAACTCTGTCTGTCTGTCTGTCGCTCTTTCACGCCAAAACTACTGAACCGATCTAAATGAAACTTGATACACAGATAGTCTAGAGCCTGATAAAGGACATAGCCTATATTTTAATGCAAAAAGGGTTGTAAAGGGGGATGAAAGTTGTAAGAAAGTATCGTCATATTTAAAGCCAGAAGCTTGAAACTTATTTTTAGGCTATTGATTAGATATAAATAAATATGACATTAACATTTTCTAAAAAAAATACCCTTAAGGGTTAAAATAAAAGTAGGGTGTGAAAAGCTTTAGGAAAGTAACCATTTACGCGGGTGAAGCCGCGGTCAGAAGCTAGTATCTATATAAATTTAAAAATGTTGGCAAACTATGACTAATATATATTTATGTTAATGACACTGTAAAGAAACCAATGAAAATCCAATTTCAGTCGTTTAACCATTTTTTTAATATTGAATGTATTCAGCGACAGTGCAGCCTAGCAAGTTACTGTCGTTGGGCATTAAATGCAGTTAGATGGGTAATAATGGAATATATTTTGCAGTGTACGACAAACATCGATTGTATGGTGAATCCTGTTATCGCTTGATGACTAAGACTGGAGATTTTATCTATATGAAAACCCGTGGTCATCTAGCTGTCGATGAAACTTCTCGATCCTGCACTACTTTTGTTTGCACTAATACTGTGGTTGATGAAGAAGAGGGCAAATTTTTGATTAACGAAATGAAGAAGAAGTTCAGTATATTGTTTAGTAAAAATGGATCACTCACACTACCAGCCGATGTGGAATTCAATGATGTAACTACCATTACTTATTAATGTAAAGAAAGTAGTAATATATATATATATATATATATATATATATATATATATATCCATACATATATATTAGTGTTACCCAAATGCAAGACCAAGACGAGACTTGGACTAGTTTACTGCGTCACCATACGGACAGCCAAATTACTCAAATAAAATTGGATCAAAATCAGTTTCGCGGTTAAACTGTCGTCGTAGGTACCTATATACCGAACAACCAAATCATTGCATTTATTTGTATACATATATGTACGTATGCAAATATAAAAAAAATCCATTAGTAGAAATATGCCTATCTGCACTGATTTGCTCCGCTGGCATGTGAGATACAGAGAGTACCTGCGTCTAATACCTGCCTACTTGTCCTAGCCGAGGCCGTAGGTAATCGGATCGAGGATTAATCTTGCATTTACAAAGCTGACAGACCACGTGAGGGTGACATGCCAGTAGTAAACTACGTGTTATAATGTTGAATCTGCCACTAAGTGTTCGCTACATGGGTAATGACCCTACCTTATATTTCGATTATCTTAGACACCTAATGAGACGTCACATTAGTACCTCCATTGCACCCATACGAAGCAGACGAACATATTGCTAATTATAACTAATAACGTCAATTCGGGTAACTTTGAACATTTTTTCAATATTTGTTATAATTATAATGTGATTTATATTATTATAATCTTATTTTATTGAATAAATAGTGTCCTTTTAACTTGATTCATATTTTTGGCACAATAAATTTACGAAAAAAACAATAGAACTATGCATAATACCTCCCAAAATTGAAATTCAAAGTTATCATGACTTTTGGGAGACCTTTTTGTAAAAATTTCTATAACTAAATATTTTAAGGTTTGGGTTAAATTAAATGATGTTATTTTATTAACAAAAGCTTTATCTACATAAGTGACGCCTACACTGCCGTATATATGTATTATATAGCTTAGTCTTGCCATATGAATCAAGGTGGACCAATTGGGAGAAAGAAAAATCGTTATTTTTTTTTACAATTATTAATTAAATCAAGATAAAATAGGAAAATAGTTTGTAACATAATCAATTATACATTTATTTGACTATCGAATGAAATTAAAATGATAATTACTATGAACATTTTTTTAATCAAATAGGTTTTTAACAAAATCATGCACAGGGGGTGCACAAACAAAATGTCATCATCAATATAAATTGTACTATTTTTTTTGGAAAACTGTTGCTCTTTTAAAACACCTATTATATTGGCCTTATTGATTTGACATATGTCAATTTAGAAAAGCCAAGAAGAAGCTCGTAAAAATTTTTTTTAGCACTGAAACTTGCAGATCTCTAACTTTTTGTATTCTTCCTGAGAATAAACTACCCTCTTCTCTGAAGACACAGTAAGTACCAAGCTGCTGTAAAACTTAGAAAAATATCAGAAGTGAATAACATTATGTACGAATCCAAAGTTACCCTAAACATTTTTTTAAGATACGGGGAACTTTGAACCATTCAATGTTACCCAAATTACTACGATTTTAATCACGGTGTAAACTTTATAAATTTTACAATATAAATTTATATTTATAATATATGACGATGTTAAAATAATAAAATATAAACTACCTTTAAAGTTAAACACTAAAACAAACCTGTTCACTATAAGTTTTGTATATTTAATTATGATTCCAAAATTAAATAAGAGTAACAAATACTTTTAAAAACTTCACCACGGAAAAGGCTGACAATCTTTAAAATTATGACATTGACAGTGTGCTTTTTTTATTTGGCTACTAAACATTTCAGCGATGCGTTTTACGTAGTTACCATATTGAATAAACCAAAAATTTTCATCAAATTAATTAATGAATCTCTATCTTAATTTTGTTCATAGTTACACCACGATTCAAAGTTACCCAAATTGACTGTAATCCTTTCCATAATAACTAACTAGGTATTTAAAAATGGATTTATTAATTGCAATTACTTTCCGTGAAAAGATGATAGATGCTTCTTTAGCCCTGAAGTGTGCCTGCTTTTTATTTTCATTTTAACGGTTTTATTTTAACACAGTTTGCATACTGCACTTTGAGACTGATTTAAATAAAGTACCTACGTTTACATAGACATGCAATAGATGGCGCTATTAATAAATTTGCTCTAAAATATCGATATTCAAAATACGGCGCATGCTTGTACTTAACGAAAACGTTATTTATTTATGACAGATGGCGCGAATTCATATGCGAAAAAAAATCATTTAGAAATGAACTTTACCATTTTGAATAAGGTAAGCAGAGCTTATTTGCATATCTGAATACCGTTATTGAAAATAAATACTAAACATTTTTCGAGTAAGTGCTAAATATTTTCCGATAACACTATAATATGATCGAGAGTTAAACATACAAAATTCTTTCACCTACGGCAAAGGGGAAGTACCCCTTTCCCGTAAGTTGATAGATTACAAGGAATATGGTCAACAGCACTCTTCTGGATACTTATCACTTCTCGGGGAGGTCTAAGACCAACATTGGACGTCGATTAGTCGCTGGATGGCTCCTAAGTTGACTTAACTGCAAGACGCGAGACACTTGTAGACTCAGTCTTGGTCTTGCCAAAATTAGGTGGTCTTGGCTCGCAAGACCAAGACTTTTTTGGCAACACTAATATATATATATATATATATATATATATATATATATATATATATATATATATATATATATATATATATATATATATATATAAGCAATTAAAAGTCCTACACAATTTGTAATGTGCACATTAATGTATACTACAACTTTCATAATGCACACACTTAACTTTAAAAAAAAATAAGAAACTTTGTGTTTAGTTTCGTTCGTCAGTCCGTTGTTTGTTGTTTAAATTTGAAATTCGCGAAAAATATCACTGAATCAACGTCAAATCACTGTTTGAATTTTAATGTTAGTATTGAAGTTACTTGTGGACTGCACCATTTGACGGCCGCCATAATTGTACCAGTGCTAGGGTTATATTTACCGTCTATACGCATGCTGATCCAGTCAAAATGTCAGTCCTTTGGTGAGTCGCTATTTTCTTGTTAATCTGGGGTTTATTTTTATTTAAAAAATGAATGAATATGAATGAATGATGAGTGAGATGAATGTGAATGTGAGCAAAACCAAAATAATGGTCTTTGAAAGAGATGAAGCCAGAACAGATGTAAGAGTAACAATAGGTAATGATGTACTGGAGCAAGTGGATGAATTTGTATATCTTGGATGTGGATTTAGCCGAGATGGAAGGTACACCACTGATATAGCGCGAAGAGTGAATGGGAAATAGAGTAAATGGAGCGTTGGGGCAACTTCTCGGTAGCCACCACCTCAGCCAGAAGGCACGTGTAGCAATACATAACGCAGTGCTTGTCCCAACAATAATGTATGGAAGTGAGAGTTGGGTATGCAGAATAGAGTATGAAAGTAAAATTAATGCGGTCGAAATGCGATCCCTACGGAAAATCTGTGGAGTTAGGCTGATCGATCGCATTCGTAACGACGACGTAAGAGAGCGAGTAGGTATGAAAGAGAGTATCGGTGTAAAGATGCGAAAGGGAATGCTCCAATGGTTCGGCAATGTGGGAAGAATGCCGAACGAACGTCTGGTTAAGAAGATATACAATGCGAAAGTGGAAGGATGTATGTACCGGGGAGAACGAGACTAACCTTCCTAGACCAGATCGGTCATGTACTGAAGGAAGGTGGAGTCAAGAATATCCGAAACCGGGGAGCGTGTATGAAGAGAATTATGAATGTTGAGGAAGCGAGTGAAGTATGCAAGGATAGAGTTCTCTGGCACTCTGTTCTCTCTGCCTATCCTGCAAGGGATATGGCGTGATGATATGTATGTATGTATTTTGATTTATACATAGTTAACTATGATTTGTCAAAATGTAGTTTGTTGATATTTGAAATTATCAAAAAACATTAGTTCTGATTATAACTTCAAATTTTGGTTTTTTTTCGTCAGTCCGTTGACGTCAGCCCTTTGTCAGGTATTGCACCAGAGGATTGTTTTTTTTTCTTTTTGTGGAGAAAAAGATCTCATTTTATTTTAATTATTACTATGTTTTGTACCTAAGGTATAGCTCATTATATTTATTTGATTTATTAAAAAAATACGCACGTACGCGCGTACTGTCAACTAAAATAATATTAAAATTAAGTAGGTACCTATATATTATAATATAAAAATGGCAAAACGGTGTTATGAAGATTGGGATAGTTGATTTTCATAGTATCTAAATTCATGATAATTAGTACTTTTAAGGTAAATTGCTAGATTATTTTTTCAAATTATGAAATTTTAAATATTTCCCAATCTACTTAAAAAAGTGACTGGCCTGATTGGGAACAATATGTTTATTAGATTAGCTATCATATAAACCCGAATTTGTCGATATTTGATTTTATGTCGATTTTTTAATGAATAGAAGTATATGAAGTTTTCAATTTTGTCATTATTTTTTCATGTCAAATTAATTGAAATGTCCTGGTTAGTGATATTTATTTTACAACATATTCATACTTTGTTAAATACTTATTAGAACTTCAGTAAATCAATGATTACGTTACAATAAAAAAAAACTATTTTCGAGTTCAGAAAATTACAAACATCTGACGGGTGAATGACTTTATTTCAATCACGATCGGTCTACAGAAATGCCTACAAACTTTTTTAAAGAAATGGCAACATACAGGAACGTTGTAAAGAAAAAGAAATAAAATTAAACAATTACCTACCTAATGTAGGTAAATATACAGAAACCTAAAAAAGTATATTTAAACTGTAGGTTTTTTTATTTGAAGTCAAATTCTCTTTTTAAATTTAGGCTAATAAAATATGTCAAAGATACCGCTAAAGACTTACCACCATATGTTCGTCTCTTTCTACCTACTTTGTGGATCATTCTTGCAAAATAAAGCTGTACTTACACTGTTCGCAGATCGAAAAACATTTAAATTTATCTGATTGTTGTATTTAGGTAATGATTCTTATCAAGCGACCTTATCTATACATTATTAATAAAATAGTTCCTTGGTCGATGATTTCATCGATCGTCTATCTTCCGGAGGAATTCCTAATGAACCATTTTCCTTATTTGCTAATTTGTTAGTGTGTCACTTTCGTTTTTACCAAATTTCCATATTCGTCTGTTTCCTAATTCATTTTCCTTATTTGACAGCTAACCTTATATACTATCTGAACTGTCCCAACCTCATTGTGTAAATTACAAAGGAAAGAGAAAAAGACCTATTTGCAATCATGTTCATATTTTAATCAATTTACACAATTTTTTATACATATTTTTTTAAAATGGTGACAGTCACGCCCCACCCGATTCAATCAAAGCGCTGGAGGAAATAGTGAGCGAATCCATGCCATCCCGGCAGTGGCGGACTAACCCCGTCAGGGGCCCGGGGCGGCAAAACTGAATGAGGCCCCCTTTCGGTCGGCGCGATAAAAGAGGCGGCGCGCAACCCCATGGACCCATCCTGCGAGCACCTCTCTTCGCCGTGCGAGTGGGCCACCGGTACCCGATCTTTGTCTTCGGTGGCCCGCCCGGCGGTTTACCCTTGCGGGTTCCTCTCATGCCGACGCCCCGACAGCTTTCGCCGTCGGGGCATCACCCTCACGCGGTGGCCTCACGTCGGGTGACCGGATAATTCCCCGGTCCAATCACCCGAAACCTCGGGTAAGGCGGCATCAGGCGCAGATATTCGCGCCTGCGCCGCCCCGGCCGCTGATGGCGGCCCGGGTCACGGGAATCCTCCCGGACTCGTGCCGCCGCCTCCTTCTGTGAGATGACAGCCTCGCAGCAGGCGGTGACCGCGTCCCAGTTCCTGACGCTGTCGACCATCGCTTTCGCGACAGCCGGCAGCGTCAGGTCGGCACCGATAACAGCGACGAGGTCACGGCGCTGCCTGTTCCAGCTCGGACATACCTCGAGCGTGTGTTGCGCCGTGTCCTCGTCACTACTGCAATGGTGGCAGGACGGAGTCCACTCCCTATACGCGACCGTGTGCAGGTACAAGCCGAAGCAACCGTGCCCCGACAATACCTGCACCAGCCGGAAGGAGAGGACTCCGTACCGCCGCTCCATCCACTCCATCAGTACGGGCCAGAGGGCCTCAACGGTAACAACACCGTGTCTAGACCTCTCCAGCCGCGTAACCTAACGGGCGATGACATCTGACGATGACTGAATGAGGGGTTTTAAAAAATATGTAATTTTACAAGTTTTTTTTTTAAGTGCAACTTCTTTGCGTGCCATGAGGGTAAAATTTTTACAGATGTTACGCAATACTAGTGACAGGAAAATGTGGGACTTTTTGTCCAAGAAGAGGGATAGTGTGACTGAGACCGATTAAGGCGAACATAGCATGAAGCACAGGCCATGGAGCGAGAGTAGCGAGCAAGCGAGTAAGAAAGATCGAGAGAGAGAGTGAAATAGAGCGAATGTCGCACCAGGAACAGTGCCATGGAGCGAAAGGTGGAAGAGAGCTAACGAGAAAGGTTGAAAGAGAGTAAGATAGGGCGAACGTCGCATAACGCACATAACCATGGAGCGAGAGGAGGGAGAGAGAAAAGGAGAACGAGAAAAAATACACGCTATTGTTTGATGTATGTATGTAAACGAGATTGAAGAGAGAGAGAGAGAGAAGAGTAAAGAGAACGAGAGACTGGTACAGATCTTGACGGGGCATGGTTGCTTCAGCAAATACCTGCTCATGGTCGTGAGGAGGGAGAAGACACCGTCCTGCCACCACTGCGATGGCGACGAGGACCATCGCTAAGGCGATGCTTGACAGAGTCAGGAACCGGGACGCGGTCGCCACCTTCTGCGACAGTCGTCTCGCGAAGGAAGGCGGCAGCACGGCTCCGAGAGGAAAACCTCTTGTGTGACATGCTCTACCACCGGTGCCTGGGGCGGCGCAGACGTAGTACCTCCGCCCGATGTCGCCCTAGCGAAGGCGTGAGACGGGAGGCGTGTGTCCGGACCACAGCCTACCTAAAAAGAAAAGTATAGAAAGCCAGAATTGTATATAGGTTAGAAAGCTAAAATCAGAAATAGCCGGTAGGAGCAGGTTTGCTCCTGATCTTGTATCTAGATTTGCTTTTGATGGATCTTGAAAATGTTGTGTCGGCTGTAATGTTTTGATCTTGATGAAATTATGAAGCTACTAAGCACATTTTTAAAGTCTTGTTTAGGATTTGAGCAGAGGAACGTGGGCGCATTGGGGGCCCTCCCAAGACCAGAGGCCCGGGGCGGGACGCCCCTTGCGCCCCCCTGTTAGTCCGCCACTGCATCCTGGTACATACACCTCTAGCGCCATGTGACCGAGCCACTGGTACTCAGTTCGCGTCGGTCAGTGGCTCGTTCGACGTGTTACCCTTTCGAGTACTATCTCGAGTCGACGCGCCGACAGCTTTCCCTCTCGGGGCTTCGGCATGACAATACATTCACAATACAATTTTGAGTAATGAACAGACATAAAGACGTAATGAACATATCTTCACATAGAAGTGTGTGTGTGTAGGTTTTTAAAATCAAATTATTATTTTTGTGTTAGTATAACTCGGATGTTCGACCTAAGGACATGTACGAATGAATATCATCTCTTTAGACTTTCTTCGTGTATTAAATAAAGGTTAGTGATTTAAAGTGATTGGTCATAGTGTTAGTGTTTGGTATTCCACGCTCGTAATGATCAAATAGCGTTTATATTTAACCTTGGTATGATGTGTAAGTTAAGTATTTGATATCAAAAATGTATGAAATCTAAATACCTAAATGTTAATATCAAAACAATAATATACCATACATTATCTGGATTATTTCTGATATCAATATTGAAACGGCAATTTTCACGAAAAGGTTAGTTCATTTTATTTATTAAAAATAAATAAATGCTACTATTACCCGTGTGGTGATGGCATAGTATACAACTGTTATTACCCCTTATTTATCCATGGGAGTCATAAAAAATGGCCAAGAGTCCCACCGGGACAGTGGGCAGCAGCTCTCTTCTGGGATACATGTAACTCTTCACCGCGATCGCCAACCCACCTGCTAAGCGTGACGATTATGGCATTATCGCCTAGGCGATAATACATTATATTTACCCTTTACTATTCTCGGTGTACAAAAATGACTTTCCAAAACAAATATCATATCCAATGGTTTTGTTTACTGATGATGACACTATAATTTTAAAACACGATAGCATAGAAAATCTTCAAAAGCATAAAAACATAGCAGTCACGCAATCTCAATCAATAAATTTTAATAAAACTAAAATAACAAATTTTTCTCTAAGATATATTTTAATAGGATCTATCCAGCTTTTGCTTAAAGGTCCCAAAACACTACCTTGAGGCACCCCATAAGATATAACAGCTTCCGATGACACGTACTTTACTTCTCTCCTAGTTGTTTCATTTATGTGACTTATTTCTAGACATTGGGTTACTGAGGTAAGACTGAACAAGTTCTAGGACATTACCTCGTACACCACAAGAATAAAGTTTTCTTAGAAGTAGTTTATGACCTACCAAATTAAAGACTTTTTCCATGTCCATATATATACAGCAGAAGCTAAAATATTTTTGCAAAAGCAGGAATTCCTTATCAGAATCAATGCAATTTTGATAATATTACAAAATCATATATCAAAATTATATAAATAATATATCAAAATTTGAAAAAGGAATCGAGCTTGTAACTCGATTCCTTTTTCAAATTTTCAAGGCTTCTTGGGGACAGAATAAAGCAACGTGCTTGAAATTTTGAAACATATCAAAGTTCGGAGAAATTGATTGATTTTATATAGCTGTAAGTTTATAACCAGCAAAAATGGGGTAGATTCCATTAAAATATACTCATAGAAAAGATATTAGCTGCTGGTTGACTCTCAACTCCAAATACGGTACATATAATAGTGTTTTACAAATATGTAAAATTTAACCAAAACAGTTGCATTGTTGGCAGCTTTTAGCAACACCCGATATAAGTTTAGACCTATTTTTTCATAAAAATAGAAGTTCTAATGAAAAAAATGCCGTTAGGTAAGAGTCTTTAAATAATATACATGCTGAGATACAAATATTTGAAACTGAGTAAAAAATATACTTTTTAAAAATTCAAAGATATCTCTAGTGGCATATATATATATATATACACAGAGTGCCGTGCATCCTGTAGGTACGTTTCGACCAGCTGTGCGGCGGCGAGCGCAGCGAGAGCGGAAATATTTGTCTATATGTTATAACTAATTTAATATCACGCGCATGAGTATTTCGTGTCTAAAAATTAAATCGACTACGTGTATGTATATAGCATATATATATATATATATATATATATATATATATATATATATATATATATATATATATATATATATATATATATATATATATATATATATATATATATATATATAAAGTACTTAACCAATGTTAATCAAATTTGTTACTTGATAATCGAATAATTTCATCAAAAGCTATGTAACAGATAAGCTTTAGATGAAATGGTTCAATGACGAAGACTATAACTAAGTGCTACATAAGGTTGACCAGCAGCAAACAGTCGAGATCCTAGATAAATGACTGCATGATCAACTCGTACAGACTTGAATCTTGTGGACGCTCAATGCCCAACTCAGAATGTCAATGGCAACATTCGTCTCTCAGCAGTTCTATCCAACTTACCTACTGCATAAAAATGTAATAAGTGCAAATATTTATAAATTTGAATTCATATAAATGTTAATGTTCTGAAATTATATGAAAATATAATTTTAATTGTATTTAACAATCGATTAAAATTTGAAGTATTCACACACGGTACTATAATGGCCGAAACCAGTACTTCTTTTAAATTAGACAATAACTCACAAATGAACAATTAAAAAACTGAGTTTTACATTACTCCTGCATTAGTAACTACATATGTTTTATAATAACATTCCAAGCTTAGATCTTAAATATTATAATAATACAAAAGTAAGTTATATAATACCATTTTAATTTTTAACTTTACACATAAGCGCTGAATCAGTTGAAAACTATGTTATATGATAACATTCTAAGCTTTGACCTTAAATATTGAAATTTATCTTTAAACAATGCTCTTGTCAGTATATCTGCAAATTGTTAATCACTACCAACAAACTGTAATACAATTATCTTTTTATAATACTTTTCTTTAATAAAGTTATATTTAGTTTCAATATGTTTACACTTCTTATGGAAATTAATATTTTTAATGACACTGATAGCAGTTTGGTTATCTAAATTAGGACAGAGTCCTCTTTACTTAAAAACTGTTTGATCCACATGGCCTCTTTTTAACAGCACAAGCTGCCATAAATTCAGCCTCTGTAGTAGAGAGCCACAGTTCGTTGTCTTTGGCAGTACCAAGCCACAGCCGCCCCGTTCTTGATGAAAACATAGCCAGTAAGTGAAAGACTTGTATCCATGTTCAGCCGGTACATATTATTGATTATAAATTAGCTGTTGTTATCTGATTTTTACTGTTTATAATAACAGTCAGTTTTGTCAAATCTTACTTGGCCACCACTTTGAATAACCTGATTCACAGATATCAGATTGCTAGGTTGCTAGTTTGAGAACATGTAAAACATTATTAAACAGGACCTTTTTGTCATGACATATATAATATATAAGTGTCTAAGCTAACTTGTCCTGAGGACTGCACAGATAATTCCTGTCATTTTCTCCTATATTTCTTTGGCAATACACGAGATTTGAATGTGCACATAATTTGTTGGATTGACTGAGAGTATTATCTTCGTCTTAGCTTTAGCGTCTCGTCTCTTATCTACACTTTCTGAGAAGTCTTCTATGCAATCCCAGAGTTCCTCATGTTGTAAGCATGCATTGCAAAACGCCCGGTTGCATAATTTGTATGGCCAGACAGGTTTTCGATAAATGCGAGAGTATTATTTAATGCCATTTTCAAATAGATATCTGAATTCAAATACTTCCCAAAGACCTAACAAGAAAACTTGTACACGAACTACGTTTCGTTTTTAATGTTCACTTCAATGTCTTTGATCACTGATTTTACCTCACTTTTACTTTTACCTTACTTTTACATCACCACGCACTAAGGAAATAATCCTTGTATTGCGGGGGACTTTACAAACATGCAATTAACGCAGACAAATTACACCCAGACTCAGAACAACACTTTGTGGATCGCACTAAGTGATGTCCTGTGTGGGAATCGAATCCACGGCACTGGCACGGAAGGTCGGTATCTTAACCACTACGACATCTGTGCAGTCAAATTATTACATTAGATAATACACTCTTTATTTCTGAGCCCTTAACCTGATGAATTGAACGACGTAGCTTGAGTTTTATTAACTATTTAATTTGAAACTAACAAGAAAAACACACAGTGGCTTAATGTCACGAAATAGAGAGACATTGTTATTGTCAGAGTACGCTGTTTTACGGTAGCGCCCCCTAGGTGCGTAATTCGAAATTGGAAACTTAAATTCAACAATTTAATCCTGACTATCCCAATAACTGAATAGGATAATGGTGTAATCTTATTAAATTATAGCATTGTCACCGGTCCTCGATAAGTCTACTAAATTTCAATGAAATCTGACTGTTCCAAGTGGGTCAAAATCAAGTCCAAAGGAGTCGGTTACAAACATATAGGTCAAGCTAATAAAAAGCGTGTAAAAAGAAACGAAACGAAAACGAAAAAGCGGTCAGCCACCGAATTCAACTCGGTTGGGCAGCGTTCGGGAAACTTAAAAGGGTTTTCTCATCCAACATACCTCAGTGTCTGACAACACAGGTCTACGACCAGTGTGTGTTACTAGGAATGACTCAGCGCACAGAAACGTCGTCCCTAAATGTAAGCCTCATAACCAAACTCGAAATCGTTCAGCGTGCTATGGAGCAGGCTATGCATGGGCTTTCTCTGTGAGATAGAATCCGAAATACGGAAATCCGCAGAAGAACGGGTGTAACCGACATAGCACAAAGAATTAGCACGCTGAAGTGGTAATGGGCAGGCCACATCGTTTGAAGAACCAACCAATATATTATCAAGCAGTTAGGCATTAATTAAAAAAAATAACAAATATACTTTTTAACAAAAAATAATACATACATATCATCACGCCATATCCCTTGCAGGGTAGGCAGAGAGAACAGAGTGCCAGAGAACTCTATCTCTCTCTGCATACTTCACTCGCTTCCTCAACATTCATAATTCTCTTCATACACGCTCGCCGGTTTCGGAGACTCTTGACTCCACCTTCCTTCAGTACATGACCGATCTGGTCTAGGTAGGTTAGTCTCGGTCTCCCTCGGTACCTACATCCTTCCACTTTCGCATTGTATATCTTCTTAACCAGGCGTTCGTTCGGCACTCTTTCCACATGTCCGAACCATCGGAGCATTCCCTTTCGCATCTTTACACCAATACTCTCTTTCATACCTACTCGCTCTCTTACGTCGTCGTTACGAATGCGGTCGGTCAGCCTAACTCCACAGATTTGCCGCAGAGATCGCATTTCGACCGCATTAATTTTACTATCATACTCTTTTCTGCATACCCAACTCTCGCTTCCATACAGTAATGTTGGGACAAGCACTGCGTTATGTATTGCTACACGTGCCTTCTGGCTGAGGTGGTGGCTGCCGAGAAGTTGCCCCAACGCTCCGTTCACTCTATTTCCCGCATTCACTCTTCGTTCTATATCAGTGGTGTACCTTCCATCTCGGCTAAATCCACATCCAAGATATACAAATTCATCCACTTGCTCTAGTACATCATTACCTATTGTTACTCTTACATCTGTTCTGGTTTTATCTCTTTCAAAGACCATTATTTTGGTTTTGCTCACATTCACGCGTAGACCCCTTTTCTTACAATCTTCTGTCATTGTGTCGACTAGGGTCTGCAGGTCAGTCGCTGACTGTGCCAGCAGGACTGCATCATCTGCATAAAGCAGAGCAGTGACCACTGAGTCGCCCATCTGGACTCCCACATTCATATCGTTCAACCTTTGGAGCCTTTTGGAACCTTTTTTATATTGACGTCAAACCAAGGCGACATTCCATCATCCAGCCGCACACAGGCTCTACAGCCCATATAACTGGACTGCACAGCCTGTAGCAGTTTACCGCTAATACCATACTCCGGTAAAATGTCCCAAAGTTCCTTTCGTACAACCGTGTCAAAAGCTCTCTCCAGATCCACAAAACTGCAGAAAACCCTCTGACCTAGAGCCAGATGCTTCTCCACAATGTTGCGCAGAGAGAACACTTGATCCATGCATCCCCTTCCACTCCTGAAACCTCCTTGTGTCTCACACAGTAAACCATCGGACACCATCCTCATTCTCCTTTCATTAATTTTTCCATACACTTTTGCTGCCAAACTGGTCAAGCTTATGGCTCTGTAATTTGCGCAGTCATAACGTGAACCCTTGTTTTTAAACAAAGGCACGATGATTGCGCTATTCTAGTCCCTGGGAACCATTCCCGAGCTCCAACATAGATTGAGGAGCAACAGGAACGCCTCCCAGACACAAGAGCCACCAAGCTTGATCATCTCGGCAGACACCATATCAATGCCCGCTGCCTTACCATTTTTCAAACTTCTTATCGCCCATTCAACTTCATCCATACTGATGCCATCGGAGGACGCCGTTGTCGAATGTTGATCTACCAAACCACATCCAACACCGGCGCCAACCGTAGCATCCGCATACATATCGCCAAAATATTCACTCCATCGGCTTAACACGTCTTGTGTTTGTGTAAGAATGTCTCCACCTTTAGACCTTATTTTATTCATTCTGAAGGCTGACCAACCACCCCGAGACTTCTTCACCTCCCTCCAAAAGAGTTTGGTGTTACCCTCGAAGTTTTTAGTCAGCCTATCTTCTGCACTCATACTTGCTCTATCCCGTTTCTCTTTCACTAAGGCCTTGGTGTCATTCTTACATTGCCGATATATTTCTTTCTTCTGTTCAGTCATACTGTCATTCAGATTCAAAGAAGAGACATAGTCCAGCCACGCTTTTTTCTTTTGCTCTACGGAAGCTGCCACTTCCGCATCCCACCATGCATCACCATTTGTGTTTCTATGCTTCTTTGAACTTCCACATACTTCTTTCGCTGTATCTACCATACTCTCTTTCAATACTCTCCAGCATTCTTCAATGTCCGATTGCGGCTGGCTTGCCATCGTCAGCCGTTCTCGGACACCCTCTGCATACTTTTCTCTTACACACTCTTCTTGCAACCTTTCAACCTTTATTCTTTCAAGCCCTCCGAAGTGGACACGCTCTCGCTAGTGCCTCCACTTTCTGAACAGACCACTAAATCTCGCAATAACGAGATAGTGGTCCGTGTCGACTGTGGGGCCCCTGTAGGCTCTTGCGTCCAATATTTTGCTTCGGAGGCGACTGTCTACCAAAATTAAATCTATTATGCTTTTCTGTTCATTCCTTCTCCATGTATACATATGGATGTCCTTATGTTGGAAAAATGTGTTTGACACAATAAGGTTTCTCTCCATGCATACATCCGCTATGAGCCTACCTGCGTCGTTCACTCTCTTATCACCAAATGGACCAAGTACGTCCTCATAGTCGGGACGCTTGGTCCCCACCCATCCGTTCAAATCTCCGCATACAATCACGCGTTCACTGGTTTCTGCCATATCTAGAACTTCCCTAACATTGTCCCAAAACTTCTCTAGGTCTGATGCCACCGAGGATCCTACGGGAGCATATGCTACAACCATGAATATCTTGGTGACACCTAGTTTTATACGGACCCAGAGAAGTCTGGGATCATACATTCCGTAATCCTTCACACCTGAGGCCAAGCGAGAGGACAACAGCACTCCTACCCCCATGCTGGCTCGATCGCTCTGTGGTACACCAGACCACAGAGCCATCCCGCCACCAGGAAGATCGCAGGCGTCGCTGCCCCTTCGCTTGGTCTCTGTTACACAGAGCACGTCTAGCTGTTTGTCCGCCATGACGGATATCAGCTCGTGCAACTTACCTTCCACACAACCTCTTACATTCCACGTGCCCACCCGGCACTCCGTTCTCCTCGACTCGCCTAACTGGGCAAGGCGTGATGGGTGGCGGCCCCCATCGCCGCAAAAATAATATTTTATGAAAAAGATAAGTGATACATTTTACAATTATTTCTGTACTTAAGTACATACAAATATTGTTATTCTGAGTTCAAATATTTGGTGTTGCCATTTGATGTAAGCTACTTTGTCTCATCATCGCTGCTACATCGCGAATTAATAAAAAAATAACGAAACGCGTGAAAGATAGATCACGCGTATCATGAACGGGTAATACCAGTTCCGGCACGATCGCTTGCATTGATTCAACTTGTATTTGCAAGATTGCGATTAGTAGTTCGGATAATCATCAATCCGCATAACTGAAGGCCGGATAAGTCGAGCTTTCACTGTATATATTTATGTATATATATATATATATATATACACGAAGGATGGTCGCTGTGTGGTAGCGGCTACGAATACTACCAACCCTTACTTTGCTCGTGGATGTCGTAAAAGACGACTAAGAGCCTTATAACGACCTAGATCAAATCCATCTGATGCTGTTTGGTTAACATTCCCAAGGAGGGTTGACGTCTGGTAGGCGGTCGGTCATAAAACTATTGTCAATAACTTTTACAATGTGTACTATGAAAGAAGAGTACATATTGTATCGACCCTAAGTAATTGGGATAAGAGTAGGAGAATGATGATATATGTATATATATATATATATATGTACAACTGTATAGATGTGTCATATAAAATATATTAAGCCTTTGAAATTGAGTAAACTATAGATAAACCTATTTTAGTTAAACTGCAACTTAATTTAATACATTAATTTTATGAAATTGCGTATAAATTAAATGTTCTATTCAGTACTGCAGCTTGCTTCATCCATGTAGGTACACAGTAAGCTTAGACCATTACTTTAAAACAAATATACATGTCAAGGGAAAGCAGCTGCTATCACATATGGTTTTTAATGGTATCAGATATTGACTTAGTAAATATATTCAGTATAGATACTTCTGTGTGTATTTTTATAAGAAAATTATGGTAACCGAGAAACAATTGAGGATCCAAGCCTTTTACAGGTAGTTGTCCTACATTTAGTGACCGATTTGCCATTTCCACCGCCAAAAATTTTAGGACGCAAAAGGAGAACGTTACCTTTACATAATAATAGCACATCGAATGACAGTTATATTGATATTATTCCACCTAATAGAGAAGATATAGTTCACGGTATTAAAAACGCTTCTGACGTTATTAAACCTTTAGATAAAGACCAAAATGCAAACACTTCACAACAAAATAATCATGCAGAATAGGCAAATCAAAGAGCATCACCCATTTCTATCGATTTTCCTCAATCAAGTACACCTAAAGAAAATATAGTCTATGCTAGTTCAAGTAAATTAATTAATTCAAACCAGATATCTAATACTGGACAAGCTGCCAGCAGTCAATCGGATACAACAATTTTATTGCCTGAAGATGAAGATGTTGCAAACATAAGTCCTACCTTAAATTCAATTGCTCCGTCAGATATGGGGTTCTTTGATGAATGTTCAGAAGATAGATCTTCTTTTGTATTTGAAAATACTTGCGATATTTTAGAAAAGATGAACAATGAAGAACAGGTGCTTCAAGCTATATATGATACAGAATCGAAAACAGATATTTTACCGTTTCGTTCCTTAACTGAGAAAACAAACTTGAGTCAAGTGACACCTCCATCAATTCAACAAGGCACAAGTGAATTGTCTTCTCAAAATAAGACAACTAGTAATTTTCAAAATGAAATTACGAAGTTCAAAAAAAAGATAACAGTAAACCCTATATCAGCAGCCTCATCGTTAACATCAGATTCACCAAACTTCGAAAATTTTCTAGAAGAAACACGTAAGTAAAAATTTGCAACGTTTAATTAATCTATTATAATGATTTTCAGAATGAGTTTATATTGTCTGTTAGCAAGTTGACTCTAGATGTGGCCCAAAATAAAACAGAGGCCCTTTAATATTATGGGATTCGCAATGATGACCTTAACGGCGCCTCGACTAACGTCAATTTTATTCCAATCAGCATTCAGGTCCATATGAAATATTTACGTCTGCTGCTCGATGGGCGATGGTTATTTCGGGAGCATTTCAATCAACTTGCTCCCTGGCACGAAGTAGCATCCTCTCTATCATGACTTATGGTAAACGTACAGTCCGGCGAGCATCTGCGCCTCCAGGTCGCACAGGGCAGTTATGGCCAAGAGGCACGCAGCCTCCATCGCCACCGTGCGGTATCTGCGTATAGGTCTGACCACCACGCTCTCTGTGGTCGCCACAAGAGAGCTCTAAGTTGGACGGTCAGGGACCCGGCTCACACGGGTGCACCATATAGGGCCATCGAACGGACGACCCTCGCGTGCAGTCATCGGCACGTAACTCTGGGTCCGCCCACAGTCGGTATTAGCCAAGAGAGGGCGGACAGAAATATTCACGAAACAATGCCCGTCAAACACCAGGCTCAAGCACTTCATATGGAACCAGATACTGATGGGAACCGAGTTGGCGATGATCGAAGCGTCAGTGGGTGGACTGGTGCGAGGCCTATGGAACAATAGGGCCTCCATCTTATCCAGGGCCACCCTTAACCCCTAAGCACCTGGATCCGCTTGACAATCGCCTCGGTGCCGAGAGGCGTGCTACCTCCTCTAGCGTCCCACCTCGAGCTATGACAGATGTATCGTCAGCGTAACAGATTATGCCCGACGGGAGGAGGGCATTTTCTCTCTCTGAACACCTAACCGTAGCCGATGCTCCACTGAGTGGGCCCAAAACTGACCCCTGTGGAACATCACATGACATAAGTCTTTGCACAACGTCTCCTACTTGGTTCTTATAGAGGACGCTGCGCCCCTGCAAATAGTCTGCCACCAGCCAGCTCAGATATATGTGTAGAAACACTGCCAACAGCACCCCACCGCCGATGACAGCCTGCGCGATCACGGCCGTCAAGCGCAGCAAGGCCGAAATTGTCGAGCACTCCTTCGGTGTCCGACAGGTTAGGACCAATCTCGCTAAGATGATTCCGAATCGTCCAGCAATATGATTGGCCTATAGGCAGCAGCCGAGTCTGCAGACCATCCCGGCTTCGGTATGAGCACCAGCCTCTCATCCTTTCAAAACCTAGAGAACTGCTCTGACGCTAAACACGCGTTGTGCAGTCCCCTGAGGCCTGGCTCGAGGATTAGGCTCGGGTACATCGTCTGGCCCGGGAGCGGTGGTTTTGGTACGCATTTGCGTGGCCACTAGCACCACCTACACAACCCTAGGTCCTCGACAACTCTGATGAGGAGGGCGGGCTGAAGACTCCCGGTGAGTTTGTGCGGCCTTGAAGCCGAACTATGGTCTTGAGGATGCCCCGTTTAGAGACAAATGAGTTCAATAAATAGGCTGGACACCAAACAGAAGTAATAATTTGCCTTATATCCTATCCTGCCTTGATCCAATCGTGTTTTCTTTCTTTTCTTGACGTATGTTGTATATACGGTTAATAACCGTGATGAAGTATTGGGTTTACCTTCCCCTCTTCCATTTTGAAAATATCTACAAATATTTCACAACCTTCTCATGTAAATTGATAAATAAATTTATATCATATTCATATGTTAAAATTCAAAGCAAACTTAAAGCTATTTTTTGCAATTTTTAGGCAACAGTCATATACCTTAGAGTGACCATTACCATGTCGTTTAAATGAGCTGTTGAATGGATACTTTAATGGTCTATGTAAGGTTTTTAAAAAACGTAAAGCTCTTTTGAAATAAAACTACTTTTACGCATTCTATGGCGTTTGTATTTGATTTTGAATTTCCCGACGTTTCGAACACTTTACCGGAACACTGTAAAGTGAAAAACTTCGGGAAATTAAAAGTCAAATACAAACGGGATAGAATCCGTAAAAGTAGTTTTATTTCAAATGTGTAATACTCGCGTAAACATCAGAAACCATTACGTAAAGCTCTTGTGAGAATTCCTAGAAAAAGCATTAGCATAATCGATCTAAAGCTCACGTTTTATTTCTTATTCACCTTCATTAGCTTTAAAATTAACAAATAATGCTAGCCAACATAACTCCAGCCATTTTTTTTAAATTATTAAATAAGGGCGTTCTCATAAAAAAAGTAAAAATTCTTTTTATTATTACAGTTTTTGATATCCAGATAGAAGCCGCTATCGACACATTGGATGAAATAGATACTAGTTTACTAGAACTGGTAAGTGTTTTATTAATTAGTGACTCGAGAATAGTAAGCCTATTCTTTCTTCTTTTCTAAATTTTGATATAAATATGTCATAAATTTTTTTATTATTTTTCAATATGCGTTATTTTTTTAATATCATTCATATGCGGTGTTAACGTTCTGTGGGTGTCTTAAAAGAAAAGTAAGATATAAGAGAGTAAGATATAAGCAAATAATATCAATGCAAGAGAAGAAAATATCATGGGCAAACTCCATGCAAATCCGTTTTATCAACATGGCGTAATATATTAACATACCTCCAATTGTGGAAGAGTCTTAGTCGTCTTATATAGTACTTCTATGATCCAATACTGATTGCATTAATTGACTAATCATTTACTGCAGACGAATATTTAAAACTGAATTTGTAAAAATAGTACTCCACCCAATTTAAACTTTAGACATGATGTCGAATGAAATTCATATTTCAAATAAGACCCTATACCAACCAAACCATCTAATCAGTGCAGTTCCATCATGTATTGGAGGAGGCCCATATTCAATACCGTGACATGTGTAGAATAATGAGTACAATTTTTTTTTTTAAAGTTGATATTGATCAAGTCATCATCATCATCATCTCAGCTCATACACGTCCCACTGTGGGGCTCGAGCCTCCTCCATAATGGGAGGGCAATATCGACACACTATACCACGCTGGTCAGACGTGTTGGGATAGGGTTTTGTTTCGAGTTTTCCTTCTCTCGTTATGTTATAAGCGTTTTATATCCCTTAGTCGTCTCGTACGATCACCCATGGGTAAGATAGGGTGTGATGAATTGTATTCTTACTCTGTTACCACACCGAAAATTGAAACTTGATAAAGTACATACATACATACATATCATCACGCCATATCCCTTGCAGGGTAGGCAGAAAGAACAGAGTGCCAGAGAACTCTATCTTTGCATACTTCACTCGCTTCCTCAACATTCATAATTCTCTTCATACACGCTCGCCGGTTTCGGAGACTCTTGACTCCACCTTCCTTCAGTACATGACCGATCTGGTCTAGGTAGGTTAGTCTAGGTCTCCCTCGGTACCTATAAAGTGAACATTGATAAAGTGAACATGATTTTTCAGGATACAACTGATATTCAGACAATTTTGCAGCAGATAGAAGAAGGCCAGGCAGAAAATGTTTATTAATTACACATTCACACACAGCTAAACCATACATTATAAAAATTTAATGAGTAGTCCTAGTCCTACGCTGTTTATGAATAATTGAGGCTAGTATTTAAGGGTTGTAGTGATGAATTTTGTCAGGATCTCAACAGAATATCAGCACATTTCAATTTTTTTTGTGCTACCTTGTAGACGAAAAGGACATTAGTTAATGAGTCATAAAGATCTCCCAATTTAATTTTATAATTATAACTACAGATGTGATAATAATTAATATTTAATTTTAATTTATATCTAGATATTAATGTATAACATATATCACATATTTCTTTTAATTTCAAGTGGACATTGCCACTGTTGTTAAGATTTTTGCTGTTCTGATACTAACTTTTAATATTTATTTTCATACAAATGCGTATTAACCCAAAGATTTTAAACGGGGTGTGCAAAACATTGAAGTTTATTTTTGTAAATTATGATAGTTATATAAATAGACGCAAAATCAATTTGACTTTGATGGAGATCAATATATGCAAAAGCTTGTTATCTACAAGCTTGTTTACAACAAGTTTAGAGCAAATTTGTTTAAGGAGTAAATTCACAATTCTTGTGGTTATCTACGATGTGTATTAAATACAATATCGTATTATTAAATTTAATTTGTTATGCTGCCACTACACTACCGCGACTAATTGTAGGACATGCAAATTTCATTTTCGTATTGTATTTACGTCTTAAGGTGACGGTGTGCTATCTACCCGACAATGTTTACACATTGTTATAGGCTTAATACTTCAAACTTTACAGTTAGAATTGTATTAAACGATGACGCAACCTTGTTATTTAAATTATTGAAATTTAGCATTTAATATGCTTAATTATTTATAAAATCCGATTACGAAATGAAAAATGATGTCGCAAGCGGGATTCGAACCCGGGCCTATTGGGATTCCGGCCCAATCGTGCTGCCACTACACTACCGCGACTAATTGTAGGACATGCAAATTTCATTTTCGTATTGTATTTACGTCTTAAGGTGACGGTGTGCTATCTACCCGACAATGTTTACACATTGTTATAGGCTTAATACTTCAAACTTTACAGTTAGAATTGTATTAAACGATGACACAACCTTGTTATTTAAATTACTGAAATTTAGCATTTAATATGCTTAATTATTTATAAAATCCGATTACGAAATGAAAAATGATGTCGCAAGCGGGATTCGAACCCACGCCTATTGGGATTCCGGCCCAATCGTGCTGCCACTACACTACCGCGACTAATTGTAGGACATGCAAATTTCATTTTCGTATTGTATTTACGTCTTAAGGTGACGGTGTGCTATCTACCCGACAATGTTTACACATTGTTATAGGCTTAATACTTCAAACTTTACAGTTAGAATTGTATTAAACGATGACACAACCTTGTTATTTAAATTACTGAAATTTAGCATTTAATATGCTTAATTATTTATAAAATCCGATTACGAAATGAAAAATGATGTCGCAAGCGGGATTCGAACCCGCGCCTATTGGGATTCCGGCCCAATCGTGCTGCCACTACACTACCGCGACTAATTGTAGGACATGCAAATTTCATTTTCGTATTGTATTTACGTATTAAGGTGACGGTGTGCTATCTACCCGACAATGTTTACACATTGTTATAGGCTTAATACTTCAAACTTTACAGTTAGAATTGTATTAACCGATGACACAACCTTGTTATTTAAATTACTGAAATCTAGCATTTAATATGCTTAATTATTTATAAAATCCGATTACGAAATGAAAAATGATGTCGCAAGCGGGATTCGATTAGTGTAGTGGCAGCACGATTGGGCCGGAATCCCAATAGGCGCGGGTTCGAATCCCACTTGCGACATCATTTTTCATTTCGTAATCGGATTTTATAAATAATTAAGCATATTAAATGCTAAATTTCAGTAATTTTAATTTGTTATGTTGCCAAAGTTACTTAGAAACAATAAAGTGTAACCTAGTCAAAAAATTCATCTACTTTTTACGTATAATTAGTGTCAGTCGGACCATGAAGTTATAGTCTTATACAAATATAATCATAAAATGTCACATTAGATATATGCAATGGAGTTGAAAAATTATTTTGCACTTTTACGTCATTTAACATCGAATAACTATACGATAACACATATTTTACTTTAGTCACACAATCTTATGGAAACATAATTCAAAGGCATGCTTATTTTTATTGGTAACTGTTTATGTATTCCTCTTATAATATTTTACATATCTGTAGCTGTAGCGCTATGGAATATATATATATATATATATATATATACTAGCAGACCCGGCCACGCGTTACTGTGGCTAAGGTAGCCTCAGTAACACGTGGTGGTTATGCTAATAAATTGTAGCTTATATGAAACGTTTCTACTTTTAATACAGCGCCATCTATTAAATACTTACTCAATCCAGTCAACAGATACCGCCATCTGTTAGAATCGTTTGGAGATAATAAATAATTGTGACTGTCAAATAATAGAAAAATAATTTGCAATAAAATAGTATTGTGACAATAAATTGAGATGAAAGATATCCTATATTTTAAGTTGGATCAAATTACACATACTATGCAAATTTGATTAAAAACGGTTAAGTACTTTAAGAGTGCATGGCGGACAAACAACGTGACGCGTAATTTATAGTATATATTAAGATTGTTCCTATTATAACTCATCCTTTCTGTCTCGATTTTTGCAAACGTGTTGATTAAAAACTGGCTAAACAGCGAATGAAAATATAGCAGATGATCTTATACTCCTTTCCTAATCATTATAGGGTAAAATAAAAAGTTGCAGTAGATATAATTTTATAAAGTGGTATTTGTGGTTTGGTATCGCAATGGCTATATCCTAGCACAACTCAAAATACCATGGCTTGGAATTACAATATTCTGCTTAGAAAATTACCGTTCAATAATTTCAAATTTCGAATTCTACGTTCATATGAGGCCGTGTTCTAAAAGTACATGACCTCTCTAAAGCTTAGAAACCTATAAACACCATACTAATACAGTGCGGTGACATTAGAAACATTTCAATTTTAAAAAGTATTTGCATTATACCAAACGTTTATGTGACATTAACCTTTTTAGAGTTCCATACCCAAAAGATAAAACAGGACCCTATTACTAAGACTCCGCTGTCCGTCCATTGCTTCTCCTGCCTGTCACCAGGTTGCTGTCATGAACCGTGATAGTTGGACAGTTGAAATTTACACAGATGATGAATTTCTTTTGCCGCTACAACGACAAATACTAAAAATCTATAAAATAAATATTTAAGGGGTTCCCACACAACAAAGGTGATCTTTTTGCTCGTTTTGCTCGATATTGATAACAAAAATAGGTAAACGTTTGAAATATTCACAGAATATTTAGTAATATATTCACTTTCGAAATAAATACTTAAATTAAAAAAATAGAGAATTTAAGCTCCTATACAATAAACATGATTATTTTTCCATTTATAGACAATGTTACGGAACCCTTCGTGCGCGACTCTGAGTCGCTCTTAGCCGGTTTTTTGAATATAATCGAATTGAGTTTTCAAACATGTGTCAAAATAAAATGTCTCTTAAATCAAAATCACTAAGAAATATTGATATCAACTTTAAAGCAAATCAGCCCTAAAATAACTTTCCACCCCTTTTTAACCCAGTTAGGAGATAAATCTCAATAAAATATGAATCACATCTTTCATCAATTCTGTTAATGAATCTTTATGCAAAATTTGAAATAGATTGGACCACGGAATCACGTTGTCCCATACAAACTTTGCCCTGCTTTTTCACCCCCTAGGGATATAATTTCGTAAAATCCGTTCTTAGCTGACCTTTTTTTTTTTTGGAGGACTATGGATTCGCCTCGCCCCGCCAAATCGGTCGGGGTGACGGAAAAGGCGGCGCGTGACCCCATAGACCCACCGTAAAAACTCCTCTCTGTTCGCCGTGCGAGCGGGTCTCCGGCCCCGATTTTAACTTCGGTGGCCCGCCCGGCGGTTCACCCTCGCGGGTTCCTCTCGTCGACGCCCCGACAGATTTCGCCGTCGGGGCGTCGCCCTCACGCGGTGGCCTCACGTCGGGTGACCGGACAATTCCCCGGTCCGATCACCCGAAGCCTCGCTTTGGGCGGCATCAGGCGCAGGTATTCGTGCCTGCGCCGCCCCGGCCGCTGGCGGCGGCCCGGGGCGCGGGAATCCTCCCTTGCCCGTTCCGCCGCTTCCT
This sequence comes from Lymantria monacha, assembly GCA_905163515.2. NCBI lineage: Eukaryota > Metazoa > Arthropoda > Insecta > Lepidoptera > Erebidae > Lymantria > Lymantria monacha. The sequence continues at coordinate 45,788,160 of LR991081.1, read as the reverse complement.
TCTGCGAGATGACAGCCTCGCAGAAGGCGGCGACCGCGTCCCAGTTCCTGATGCTGTCGACCATCGCCCTCGCGACGGCCGGCAGCGTCAGGTCGGCACCGATGACAGCGACGAGGTCACGGCGCTGCCGCACCCATCCCGGACACACCTCCAGCGTGTGTTGCGCCATGTCCTCGTCACTCCTGCAGTGGTGGCAGGCCGGAGTCCACTCCCTATACACGACCCTGTGCAGGTACAACCCGAAACACCCGTGCCCCGTCAATACCTGCACCAGCCGAAAGGTGAGGACTCCGTGCCGCCGCTCCATCCACTCTATCAATACGGGCCGGGGGGCCTCAATGGTCTCCACACCGTGCCTAGGCCTCTCCAGCCGCGTAGCCCAACGGGCGATGACGTCTCGGCGGGCATCCACGCGCCAAGTGGCTATCTCGCTCAACGATGGGGAGCCACCTTCCTCGCGAGCTGTGATAACCCGCCGGTAGAGGTCGGAGAGCATCTCCGCCTCTAGGTCCCACGGGGGTGTCCCGGCCAACAGGCACGCCGCCTCTGTCGACACCGTGCGGTACCCGCGAATGGCTCTGACTGCCATGGCTCTCTGTGGCCTCCACAGAACCGCCCTGAGCTGGGCGTTCAGAGCCCTCGCCCACACGGGTGCGCCGTACATGGCCATCGAGCGGATGACCCCCGCATACAGCCGTCGGCCCTTGAAACTGGGTCCGCCCACGTTCGGCATGAGTCGAGAAAGGGCGGACGCCGCGCCGACAAGCCGGGGAGCAATCTGTCGGAAATGCTCCCGGAACCACCATCGCCCGTCGAGCACCAGACCCAAGTACCTCATATGGGCCTGGATGCTGATGTGGATGGAGTTTACCACTATCGAGGCGCCGATGGGTAGCCTCACACGGGGCCCATGGAAAAGTAGGGCCTCCGTCTTGTTTAGGGCCACCCTGAGCCCCAGCGCCTCGATCCGCCTGACCATCTCCTCGGTGCCGAGAGTGGCCAGGCTCGCCGCCTCTTCGAGTGTCCTGCCCCGGGCTGTGACGAGCGTGTCGTCAGCGTAGCACACCAAGCTCAGCCCGGGGGGGCGGCCTCTCAACGCCCAGTCGTACCCGATGTCCCACAGAGTCGGCCCTAGAACCGACCCCTGTGGAACGCCGCACGACATGGGCGTCCGCACAATGTCCCCTGCGGGACCCGCGCAGAGGATACTGCGGCCGTCCAAATAGTCTGCCACCAGCCGCCTGAGGTACAGGGGCACTCCATGGAACCGGAGCGCCTCCCTGATCCAGCCGAATGGCAGACTATTGAATGCGTTGGCGATGTCCAACGACACCGCCAACAACACTCCCTTCCCGGCGACGGCCTCCGCGGCCGCCTGCCTCAGGCGTAGTAGGGCCCCGATGGTCGAACGCCCCCTCCGAAACCCATACTGAGCGTCCGACAGATCGGGCCCCACCTCCTCCAGGTGTCGGACGATGCGGGCAGCGAGCACACGCTCCAGCAGCTTACCCACATCGCCGAGGAGCACGATGGGCCTGTAGGCCGACGGCAAATCCGGGGACCGTCCCGGCTTTGGCAGGAGAACCAACCTCCCTTCCTTCCAGCACTCAGGGAATCGTCCAGACGTCAGACAGGCGTTGAACAGCTGCCTGAAGCGAGGCTCGAAGTGCTCGAGGAGCGACGTCAAGACCCGGACTGGAATTCCGTCCGGGCCGGGGGCCGTGGTGGCGGAACGAATCTTCGCCACGGCCGCCCCCACTTCCGACTCCGTCACGGGCGGACCTCTACTTGGAGAAAGAAATATTCCTACTAAATTTGAGATTTGTAGACCTTATGGTTCCAGAGATATCGTGATGAGTCAATACATAGGTGGAAATCTCTTATATATATATGTATATATATATAATGATATTTTAAAGGAGTCTTTTTCAAGTTTCAAAAAATAATTGTTTCGCAACGAAAATTTTTTATCGTAAATCTGATTTAAATCATAGATGATTTTATTTAAATAGTGAAATAATTAAAATGATTAGATTTATATATCAATTATTTTCTGAAACTTGAAAACACTCCTCATAAATTTCATTTTTCAAGATGACATGATGGTGATGATGGTGAAATTTATGTCGTCTTACAAAAGCAATTCAGTTAACGTATCCAGTATTTACTATTTATTCGTACAAAGGTTAAAAAATATATTTACTAGAATATTTTTTACTAAAATTATTACAAATAATTACTAATTAAAATAGTAAGAAAACTCCATGTAGCGAGCGCGTAGGCACTCGACACAACCTACGTACAATGTAGGTATTACGACCGCAATACTGCGGCGCCCGCATCGATCATTCACCTTTTGATTGTCAAATCTTAAAATTGTACTTATCTACCTACGTCCTTTTCAGAAATACCACTACGTATTTAGTAGGTGCGGCGTCCAATTTCTCCCTCCATACTTTCTATGGACTTAAAACCGTCAGAAACAACCATGTAAAGTGTTAGTGAGAGACTTGATATGTACTAGTATGCTAGTAGATCATTATTTTAATAAAGTAAATTGCTCCAATGTATTTAAAAAAATTGGGATGCACCATTTGTACGTACTCGATATTACAGTATTGATAATGTCATTTTGGAATAACAGACACACAAACTCAACGATGTCGCGAAATAGGTAATTACTTGTCAGGATTTTAAGTTCATGCGCATGAGCTTTCACTTTCGCACGACCGCGGCTACTAAAAAAATTGCCGGCTGATCGGGCATCGTAAAGGATACCTACCACCAGCTTATGTATTACGCCGTCCACATGGACTTCGTAACTATGATTGGCTAACGTAATGCCCCATTTCTTTTGTTTAAAATCGAAACACGATAAACAGGTTGTTACAAAATAATATCTTAAATTTGTTTTATTTTGTTATTTTTTATCACTACAATATTGAACAATTAAATATGTTAGATATGTTTATTTGGGCGGATACTTTAATGCCACTTCTTTTGTAAGACGATAAAAATTTCACATGTATATGTAATATGTATGCATAATATTTATATATATATACATACCTAATTATTCATGTTAAATAAGATTTTAATTTCAGTTTACTGATTGTATTCGTTTTATTTTTTAATTTTTTTTCTTGACGATCAATTCGAACGACCTCTTGTTTGAATAATTTTATATTACTTTTATTCAGTACAATAAACTCCATACTTCTACATTTCGTTATGGTACATTCCACTATCTTAATTTAATATTAAATTTTATATAGCAGATGCTGCTATTCAATTACAATTCCATCTTACACAATTTGCACTTTCTTTCATTTGTTTATTGCTCTAAACGTAAATAGTATTGAAAAAAAAACAAAATTGTTTATAAAATTTTCATCCCTTTGGCAGCTCGGTTTTACTTAATAAATATTAGTATTTTAGTAGACTATTGATCCACAAATTCTCAGTTAAAAAGCTTAAAAGTCAAAAATGTCTAATTTTATTTCATTTTTACTGCAAGTTGGGCTGGTTACCTTCGCTTATTGATTAAAGCAATGCAAAGTTTTGATTAAAAATTACTCTTCTTATTCATTTAGGGACGCCACTTGCTAATTTTGGGACTGGTCTATCATTATTCGCCATAGTTTTCGATCATTGTTCATTATAAACTATTATAGCATGTTTTTACTTGACTAGGGAGAAGGGTTTGGCCATATGGTCGTTTGTTGTATCACAATCTCAAAACCACTTATCATAATGTGAGAAATGTAATATCGTTAGAAGCATCTTGATTATTCGCTAGTTATGAGCTATATATGCTTTTTTCGTGTATATGTGTTTTTCTAGAAAAACGAATCTGCAATATTTTGGATTTCCTCACTAGAGAACGACATTGATTTTCGGCCATGATCCCTATTCACACTAGTCTCATATTGTTGACTCTCTCCCATACTTTTAGGATATGTCATACAATTAGTAGTTAGTAGTATTTATAGCGCAATAGTTTATACACAGCTCTTATTTTCACAGAATATGATTAGAAAATTCTATATCCATTTTAAAGATATCCCGTCATGAGAGTTTATATGAAAAGACGCGTTAGATATGAGCTGTAATTTTTTCCTAGTCTTTTCTACAAGTCATACAAGATTCGTATAAGAACCAGGCGCTTTTTTTTCGACATTTTTATAATGCAATCTTTATTTTATTGGAGCTGAGTTTCGGATTTGTTCCCTTGTCGCTATCACAAAGGGGTGAGTTACGTTAAGCAGTCTGAGTTAGTATTCATGTCATTTTGCATTTATGCCAGCTTTTAAAGTTTATTAGAAATTATTTAGATTTATTTACTGTTTCTTTTCTATAACAATCATTGGCTTTCGTTATTTCAGATACCAGTATTACCACTTATTATTTTGCATTCGTTTGACAAATATAAGGCAACTATATTTTTCTAATTTTACGACTATGTTCAAAATCAATACCAAATTCAAAATCAATGTTGAAAGTAAACCTTGCAAAGTTTAATATACTGTAATTTAATTAAAATATTTAGTTCTTATATTATACTTTACGTTCATATTATGATTTCTTCATATAATTGGAATTGTAATTGTATTTTGATTTTTCATTATCTTACGGATAATTAATAAGTAACTAATGTAAACCTAGATTGATTTTTATTTCATACTATATGTGTGTTTATTATTATTACGCCACTACGGCGATGCAATTGTATTTGTATATAGTAAATATGTCAGTTAACTTTTAACAATTGTAATTTTACTTTTAATATCTGAATATATCATTATGATTAGAAGAAGCCCGGAATATAGAAGAATCATTTCTACTATTTGTGAATAGAGAAATTAATTTGTCTGAAAATAATTACCTGCTCTATAAAATGGTGACATTTTTTTTCATGAATTTTGTATAGTATAAATGTTAAAGCAAAATAGTATTATTGCATATCAATTTAATTTTCTATTTTATACAATACTAGCTTCTACCCGCGGCTTCGCCCGCGTAGAAGATTACTTTCCTAAAGTTTTTTATCCCCTATTTTTATTTTACCCCTTAAGGGTGAATTTTTTACAAAATTTTAATGTCATTTATTTACATCTAATTAATAGTCTTAAAATAAGTTTCAAGCTTCTGGCTTTAAAAATGACGATACTTCCTTACAACTTTTCATCCCCCTTTACAACCCTTTTTTTTTGCATTAAAAAGTAGCCTATCTATGAGGCTCTAGACTATCTGTGTACCAAATTTCATTAAGATCGGTTCAGTAGTTTTGGCGTGAAAGAGCGACAGATAGACAGACAAACGGAGTTACTTTTGCATTTATAATAATAATAAGGAAGTAAGGATTAGAGAAAACGCTCAACGTATAATACTATAATTTATTATCTATTTTTGTTAACAGTTCATCCTACACTATATACGAGATCAATAGGAAATAGATAACTAATTATCTATCCTTTTATAATAAATAATATTGCCTGAAACAGATAATAAACATTTCGCTGAGTAAAATTGTAAGTATGTATTTTTGATGCTTTATATTATTTTGTAGGTATTGCTTGATTTCAATATTCTTCTAAATGGAGTTTGAGGTCCTAATATCGATAGATTTTTTTTTACTGAGGCCTATATAATAACATCATCCATGTGGCAACGAAACAGGAATACAATTTTCGCCGCAATATATATAAGCGCAATATATATACCTATACAAAACTTACAAAACTTAGTGTCAGGAATAATGTTTGTAAAATGTTTCTTTACGTTATACAGGGTGGAAGTAGACCGCTCCCGAACTACTAGTCCTACTTGTAATGATAGGCTAGAAAAAAATCGATTCAGATGAAAAAAAAAACTTTTTTCGCCACGCGAGTTCGTTGAACTCTTGAACATATGATCGTGAGTTTTGAATAGATTGCGTCTTTTCTCATCTGAGTAAAGTTACGTATTTTTTATGGAATTATCGTTACATGGCACTGTCCTAATACGGTGGAATGTGAAAAAAACTTAAAATTCGTTGCTAAACAAAAATATTTTTTTCATCCGGATCGATTTTTTTTCTAGCCTATCATTACAAGTATGACTATTAGGGTCACCTGTCTTTCTTTTCGGGAGCGGTCCACTTCCACCCTGTATATTCTTATATAATAGGTCAGGGAAAAAGTCTTTTCTCGTGAGGAACCCGCGAGGGTAAATCATCGGGTGGGTCACCAAAGACAAAGATCGGTTACCGGTTGCCCGCTCGCCCGGCGAAGAGAGGAATTTTGCATGCTGGGTCCCCAAAGGTCACGCGCCGCCTTTTCCGTCACCCTGGACCGATGATGATGTGACCACGTCCATAGACCACCACAAAAAAAAATAAGGGAAAAAGTCTTTTCGTATAGGTATAGTCTGTATAAACTTTTAATAAAATTTCTGACTGGTTTTGATACTATTAAAAAGATTACATTTCAAAAAAAGAAACAATTTAGTAAAATGTTTTCTGCCGCCGTTTTCCATTTGATTTTCTTTCTGTCAAAATGATTGAATCTAATGAAGAAATTCGATACATGCCAACATTTTATTAGTAAAAAGAAACAAATGCAATACCAATTTCGAAAAAAAATTGTGACGGTTATGGACCTAATGCAGTGTCAGTAAGTGTAGCATAAAATAAAATAACGTAGGCTTAAGTACTATGAATGCAAGTTATAATTCTATGGCAGTTTTATACTCTATTGGTGTACACAAATTTCAGGTGAGCTAGTTGACGTGAGCCTGGATAGGCAACTCGAGGGAAGCAGAGGAAACGATTGAATTAGTATATTTGGTGACAAAGAAAATATTAGTAACCAATGTGCATATATCTTACTTGAAATAACTATAATTATAAGAGATATTTTAATTATGCGATGAATAGCATGCGAAAATTTTATTTATTGATTTTATTAAAAATTATAGCTTGAGTATATACGTGTATGTTTTTTTTTTTCATATTGTTTTAAGAATTAGTAAAATTAGTTTTAGTAATCATACCTCTTGAAATGTTCCCTTACTTTGGTATATTTGTTTTTTTATTAATTGTTAGTGTTAATTTAATATGTTTAATGTTTGTTTTTTATAATTTACTTAATTGCGTTTTATTACCATGTAAGTATGATAAGTAAGTATATTTAAGATATTTTTTTTTTCTGCAAATACATTTTATGCAATAAGATTTTATATTAGAATAATAAGTCAAATGACACATTGTTTTAATTGATTTCAGTGGTTTCTTTTTATGTTTGATATGTATAATAAACATATTATGATTTTCCAACATAAGTTCTGCATTGTAATACAGTAATTGTTCCAATACAGTATGTATTTTCAATGTTTTTAATTATTTTTGATATTTGTTTTATAATGTTAATTGGTTTGGACTATTATTTAAGTATATCATGTAAGTTTTGAAGTAAAAATTATATCTGTATAATCAATTGACAATAAGGTACTTTTAATTGATATAAAAACTATTTTTTTTTTGTATTGGTTATGGACCAATAAAAAACGAATCGAATTGAATTTGATTGTTATTAGAACAAATTTTAGGGAATGTTAAATTATTGCTTTTACTAAATCCACATTTTTTTACGCATTCGTATGGTACTTGAACACTTGACACAAAATATCTTATGTACTTTTAGAGTTTAGATAAAATCAGAGACAAAGATTGAAAATTTTATTATGAGGCACTAAAAACATTATGATATTATTGACATTTGGAACTGTATAACTAGCGCCGTACCAAAGTGTCAGTTACTAACTTTACATAGCGCTATTATTTCGTTCAATAGTTGTTTATATTTCGTTAATCAGTACTTAATGTAACCTCATATGTGGTGTTACTTATTTTATATTATACATAACATATAAGTTTTAACAAAATTCATTCTTTAAATATCTAAGTGAACAATAGAGGTCTAGAATATGAATATTATCTTTATTATGCTAGAATTTAGAATAAACTGTTTGTAAAATATTTACCTGCACTATTAATTGGTGAGAAAATAATGGTTTAACTTTTTAATGTAATATGTATTGTTATAAAATACAATAATACAAGGGGCATAGTCAAATCGTTACCTACCAAAACAGTGAAAGAATTGCAGGGTATGGTATGAATACGAGAGGCAAGAGGGTCTACGAGCTTATTTATTGTACATTGATTTAGGTAATTTTGTTTTACAATAGGTAAAAAAAAAATCTGGTTCAGATAAAAGTGTATCTCCTTATTAATAATAAAACAGTAACTGTTAGGCTGTTCAGATATTAGATAGGTATTTTTAATGTTTGAATTTTGCTTTTTTTAATTCCTTCCTTTTAGTTGGATTTTAATATCCAAATATTTTTATCAACCCAAAATGCAATTTTGTTAAAAATATCATAAATTTAATAATTAAATGTTTGTGTGATTTAATAAATGTATTGTTTTTTTTATTGAATTCACTAGTTTTTTTTTGTTTCAAATTTTATGCACCCATATTTTAATTATATTATTTTTTCACCAACGAGGGCTCAGGCTCAAGAAAGTATGTATAACTCCTTAAATGGGCCTCAAGGGCAAAAAGAACTGTATCGCATTATAAAAGCACGGATAGTTCGAGCGAGAGATATTAGGCATGTAAAGTGTATAAAAGATGAAACAGGCAAGGTTCTGACGAAAGATGAGGAAATAAAAGAGCGTTGGAAGGCATATTCTGAAAGACTAATGAACGAAGTGAATACATGGAGTGGAGATTTAAAAGAAAATCTGAGAATGCCGGCCTAGTGAATGAAATTACATTAGATGAAGTAAAAAAGGCAGTGATCAGTATGAATGATGAATTGGCTGCAAGTCACGGGTACCATATGTGACTCTGAAGTACCCTTAAAATTTAAGAGTAAAATATACAAAACCTTAATAAGGCCTGGCGAATTGTATGGGTCAACACGTTGGGCTATAAAAGTGACGGAGGAGAGACGACTGCATATAGCAGAGATGCGATGGTAAGATGGATGTATGGCCTGACAAGAATGGATAAGGTAAGGGGTGAGCATATAAGAGAAAGTTTGAAAGTGCCGCCAGTGACGGAAAAGTTGAAAAGTGAACGCCTGACTTGATATGGACATGTGATGAGACGAGATGAAAATAATGTTGTAAGAAAAGTTTTAAGTATGAATGTTAAAGGCTTTAGGGATAAGGGAAGACCAAAGCAAAATGGCTGGATTGCGTGAAGCATGATATGAATAGAAAGATGGAAGGAATGAACGTAGAGATGACATCGGATAGGATTGAGTGGAAAAAAGGACATATTGTACTTGAGATAAGAGCAAGGTAAAGATGATGATATATATGTGAGTTATGTGACCTAAGTAAATAATATCTGCACCCTAAGAATTCAAAAATATATTTCAATGTCAAATTCTCTCTCTGTTTAATATAGTAGTAGGTTAATATCCTCTCATTAGGGAATAGACTTATGCTTATTATTAGGGTAAGTAACGGTTACTAACGACAGTAAAGAAAGGAAAATAACTGAAAAATTTTGTCCTGGAAGTAATTTTCCCTCATAAGAATAGATCACAAAACGGAGAAAACATTTGAATTCGAACGCTTCATAATCGTAAATAAAAATATATGAATACGATTATCATTTCCTTCAGGATACTCTCTATTTAAAGTCATCCCAACCATCTCATCTATCATATACTCCCATCCTTTACCTATCATTCCATTGATTTCCATTCATGCCATCCATATCCATTCATTCCATCTGTCCCCACTATAATTAAAGATTATACCGCGGCAAATGAGACTGGGGCTCGTGATTAAAACATAAATATTTAACAAGAGAAGCTATTTGGTAGCGGGTACGAATACTACCAACCCTTACTTTGCTCGAGGATGTCGTAAAAGACGACTAAGAGCTTATTGACCCGGGCCAACACCACCTCATGCGGATTGGTCAACAATTACATTCCCTAGGAGGGTTGAGGTCAGGCAGGCGGCCGGTCATAAAACTATTGCCAATAACTTTACTGTAATAAGAAACTGTTAATGACGTTTACGAATGATTAAATAAGTACTTAGGTCCACTGCACACCTTCGAGCATTCACATCTTATGATTGAAAAAGTTCCATGTGGTGACGGAGTAAGAATACTATTCACCACCCCATATCTTACCCGTGGGTGATCGTACGAGACGACTAAGGGATATAAAACGCATATAACATCTATGCGAGAGAAGGAAAACTCGAAACAAAACCCTATACCAACACGTCTGACCAGCGCGGTGTAGTAGGTTAATTGCCCTCCCATTAAGGAGGAGGCCCGAGTCCAACAGTGGGACATTTATGGGCTGTGATGATGGTGATTGAAGTCTTAAGTTTGAAGTTACCAGTTACAGCTAAATATTTGTTATGAATATTTAATTCAGATCGAAACATCACCAACGTCCCTAATAACAGTACTATTGAAGTTGACTAAGTTGGTACATGAAGAATGGCTCAAAGATCTTATGGAACTTTGATTAAAATTTGAAACAGTAACTTTAAATAGTAGATATAATATTGAGAGATTTTAATAGGAAATCTATAATATTAGCTATGTCACAATGAAAAATATAATGGTATAATTATGACCTACTTTTTTTACTTGTAGTGTAAATAAGATTGTTTGGAACAAAAATTGCGAGTAAGCGGCTACCGATAAGTTTACCGCGTAATATTTCGTCATTTTGATGGAATAAGTCACATTTTAATAGATTTGATTTATTATGTGTATGTGTGACCACCAAGGATCCTTCTGAGACTCCACTCAATAAATAATTATATGTAGTGTAATTCCGGTGGAGATGGCCATAATAACTTTAAAACTATATCGCGAAGGAATTATAACGAATTAAACATTGATTAATATAGAAAATTAAAGTTTATTTATACCTCTTATCAAACATTAACGAATAAATCATTTTAAATAATGCAAACAGCGTACATTTAAATTTAAAAGAAAAACTAGGACTGGCCATCTCTACCAGTGTGTCCAGGAGAGATGGCCATAGCGTTCGGGGGGAGATGGCCAGTACTTCTTTTGCCTTTATTTTTTGCCCTTGAGATCTTTTAACTCCTTTTTTTTCGTATTACCGCAGTAAGAACACATGTCCTCAAACTCGGTGCAATTTTAATGCACCCAGAGTATGCAAATATTGCATCGTATCCAATCTTCGATTAGTTGTGTTCTATAATAATTATCATCATAACCTCTGCAGTTATCTTTCTCCCTGTCTTCAAAATGTCTTTCAGAAGGATCATTAACATCGATGAGAATTTCATCGCTACTGCTATTAGACAATTCTACGTTTTTGACTTTTAGTTTTTGTTTTATTTTTTTGACTTTTCTTCCTTTTGTTCTTTTTAATTTTCTTTTATTTTTCATTTTTCAATATGCTCTTCAGATGTCAAAAGAATGCCTCTCTCGTCTGGCTCGTTTGCGAACTTCGTTTTACAGGCAATGGAGATACTTCGTTCAGTACTCTTGTGGGTGTTGGTTGGTCCACCGTCTGAATGGATGTACTTAAGCCTCAATCTGAAATGCATTGGAACTGCGCTGCATATTCGATGTTTCGTGCAATAGGTTGCTCAATGTTTGTAGTAAAGTCGTACTCAAATAAATTTAACAAATCTAAATTAGGACATTACATTTTATGGCCATCTTTCCTGATTGTCCGGGTGAGATGGCCACATAAGATAATTAAAACAACTTTTCAATTTTGTTGGTAATTTGAAGCTTAGTACACCGATAGAGTTAATGACTTCACAAAAAAAGCATAAACACAGACAAAACTTTCAACAATTTTTTGTGGTCACTTAATATGTTAGCCCCTTAACTTAACTTGAACTTGTCTTCAAAAAACAAAGTGAAATTACTGAACTTTTCATTATTTTATCGAACAAAAATCCAGTTACCCTTGTTACCCGGACCAAAGTGAATCGTAATAAATCGAAAGTAATGTCATTTAATAATTACTACTTGATTTTTTTCCTATTGGCCATCTCTCCCGAATGGCCATCTCTCCCGGAATTATCCTATATATATAATTATTTATTGAGTGGAGTCTTATCTCGTCCGGTGTATACTTGTCCTTTTTAATATAACTATTTTATTTCTTGTAACTCCATCCATCTATCCATCATCATTCACCTACTCTTATCCCAATTGCTTGGGGTTGATACAATATGTACTTCTTTCAGAGTACTTATTGTAAAAGTTATTGGTAATAATTTTATGACCGGCCGCCTGGCAGACGTCAACCCTCCTTGAGAATGTAATTGTTGACCAAATGGCATCAGATGGAGTTGGCCCAGGTCGTTATAAGGCTCTTAGTTGTCTTCTACGACATCCACGAGCAAAGTGAGGGTTGGTAGCATTCGTAGCCGCTACCACCCAGCTATCCTCTAACTCCATCCATCTATTCATCGGCCTGTAAATGTTCACTGCTGGATAAAGGCCTCCCGACCAGAATGCCATTCAAAATGGCCATGTGCCACCTTCATCTATCGGTTTCCTGCTACCTTCATGATGTCATCAGTCCACCTAGTGGGGGTCAGCCTACGCTGCGCCGTCTGATTCGTGGACGTCACTCGAGAACCTTTCTTCCCCAACTATTCACAGCGTGGTGCTACCTAGTGGTAGAGTGTTGTCTGTTAAAAAGAGGAAAATGAGAAATAGTTTTCTCATTTTCCTCTTTTTAACAGACAACACTCTACACGTAGGAAATAATCCTTGTATTGCAGGCGACTTTACAAACATATAATTTAACGGACATAAATTACATCCAGACACAACCGAGAGAAAGATCACAACCACCATTTATGAATCACACAAAATATTGTCCTGCGTGGGAATCGAACCTTTAACATTGGCATAGTAGCATGGAATCTTGACCACGATGCCATCTGTGCAAACAAGTATTTCATCATCATCATTACAGCCCACACATGTCCCACTCTTGGGCTCGGGCCTCCTCCGTAATGGAAGGGAAATTAACCTACTATACCACGCTGGTCAGACGTATTGGTATAGGGTTTATTTTCGAGGTTTCCTTCTGTTGCATAGATGTTATATGCGTTTCATATCCCTTAGTCGTCTCGTACGATCACCCACGGGTGAGATAGGGGGTGGTGAATTGTATTCTTACTCCGTCACTATATACTCCGTCCGTATAATAAATACTTTCCGTGTGGGAAAGTATTTATTATAATAAATTTCAATTACTGAATTGCATTAACGGTTTAAAAGAATAAATAAAATACCTTTCAAATAATCAAATGTTTATTTAATTCATAATTCTAACGATTACATGAATACTACAGTAATAAATGACACTAAACATAAGTATCACTATGTGATACAAAATTTAAAGTATAGTAAATATTAATTATTTATAATTGTTTATGACAAATAATTTATTGAAGATAGTATACAAATAAAAACAGAATGTCAGGTCTTACTAACTGCCTGCGCATATATAATCTAAACTATTAAATTGCAGATCATCTGAAAACATTCCTACATCTAACACATACTTAGATTTATACTTAATATAGGTCATTGGAAATGCTCTCTTAAAAACTATTGCGTATACTTACTACAACTACACACACTAAATACATACGAGTAATTAAAAGGGGCTAACTTAAAGCTTTTCAACTGATACCATAAAGCCTCGAATATAGGTAATTACAATTTAAATTAAATAAAGATTATATAGTTTATAGACTATAAATTAAAATAATATGCATGTTTAACAAGCATAAAAGTATTAAATTATATTATACATTGTATTATTATCTATTTATTTTGATACAGATATAATTAATCGTTACATATATAATTAAATAAAAAAATAATATTAAAAAGATAAACGAATTTTGTCAAAAATGTTTCATTTTTAACACAAAATAGTAAGGCTTGGCTATTTAGCTAGGATACTAAAAAAAAATATAATATTTTTGTAACAATAAAAATATCCTTGCTCTATTAATTCATTTATTCAATAATATATATAGGGTACATTATTGTATTTTTGTTCCACATACTCATAATATATCTTAAATTCAATTAAAAATAAATTTTATTGTTGAGTTTTAAACTTATTCATAACATCTTTATCTGTACTCTAATCTAATAGGCTTAAACATTTTTAGTTGAAAACTTTTAAATTTTAAACAGTGTGATAGTTTTGACGTGTATGGATACATCGCGTGAAATATCGCGTTGGGTCACGTTATATTTATTTGTTATGACCATATACACGTTCTGGTATATAGTATCAATACATTATTTGTTATTAATTTCATTAGTAAATTGATTTTACAACAAGTGTAAAATAACTGACTGTAGTATAATTTATTTAATACCTGTAAAGCTAGTTAAAATAACGTAATTTATATATTCAAATAAATATCAACAATATTTATTTTGTACAATATGCAACCTGATTAGGATTAGTTTTTTTTTGCGGTGGGCTATGATGTGGTCACACCCCGCCAAATCGGTCCGGGACGACGGAAGAGACAGCGCGCGACCCCATAGACCCACCCCTCAATGCGCCTCTCTTGGTTGTGCGATCGGGCCACCGGATGATTAGGACCAGCTTAGGTTAAATATATATGCAATATTGCTTTTCCCATTTATAATTATATACTAATCAGATTATTATAAGAACTGTAAAGTACCTATTAAAGGCGCAGATAAATCTTCGACTTTGTTTAAAAACCAGCAAACCCAGCCCGTTGGTTTGTTTGTAGAATTTATCGCAGTGCTGCCTACTGGCGAGTTACATCAGTCAGTACATGAGTGTGTGGTATACAAGATGCCGATTTTATTACTAGAATAACTTAAACTAGGTGTACGGATGATGTCATAAAAAACAATAAAGTTAGTTGCAGTAAAGTTATTGGTTTTTTTATCAAAACAATAGGTTTGCCAGCGAACATTGACCTGTAGGTACATTTCGACCCAGCTGTGCGGCGGTGAGCGCAGCGAGAGCGGGACTATTTGCCTACTAGTTCAATGTCACAAGCATGAGTATATGCCTACATCGAACTTTTATTGTACAAGTGTATTGACCGCTTATCATTAGGGCAATTTAATTAAAAATTAGGTAGGTACTATTTTTTTACTGATTTGGATAGTGCATCATGGTCTGATACACCTCCTGCAAGGATTCTTCTAATTAAATCGGCAACCTGTATAACTTTATCCGTGAAAAAATACATATACGCACCAACTTTCATAATGATCGGTCAAATAGTTTCTGATTTTAGCAATATAACATATACAAACGTCCTCTTTTGTAGACAATACTTTATGTAAATTTTAAATCAGATAAAATTTTGACGATTTATCTTTATATCTTTATCTTTATATAAATAATTTCTATGCACGTGTTCGTGTGACTAAACTCCTCAAACGTTTGTACGGTTTTCATGAGTTTTTCTGTCTGTCCAAATGAATGTACGAATGGTTTAATATTAATGACATATGAAGATTTTAACAGCAATATCACTCTTTTTTTTTCAGATTACAGTTGTATGCAGAACAGCAGTAGTTGTTATTGTTTTTTGCGAGTGAACAGCAATTCCGACGCGAAAGACGACGAGCATTAAGACGAAGTATATACCATACTCGAAATATGCAAAAGAAAAAAAAGCAAATACTACAAACAACAAGCCCGTTCAACATCACATCATGTATTCTATTAATTAGTTCCATTCTTATAATAATAAAAAAAAAATTGTGTAACGATAATAAATTACTTTGCAATATTTCATATATATACGTAATTGTAATGATTTAATAGCGATATATCTTCAGCTTCGTAGTATTACCACTGTCACTGCTTACTTAGTCTCGAAAATTCAACCTGAAAATATGTAAAGAGCACGTAATCTATAAATTGATTCAATAAAGAAAGAGAAAAAATAATTTTTCACATTTTTTCAATATTTCATTAATCGCCTTCATATAAAACTATTTTGATATCAATCTAGTTATTAAAAATATTTATTAGGTATTTGCCACTTAACGTGAGTGGGCTATAATCACGCCTATATCTATCATGAGACTATTTAATATAACATCAAATTATTTCCCCGTGTACTGGTATTAAAAATAAAAAATGTTGACAATCTTTCGCCAAAAGAAACGTAAAATGCCGTTTAAGGAAGACTCTTGCAGCGAGTCTTGGTTTTGCATTTGGGCAACACTATGAATTATATTCGTCTAATCTAGGTTTAAAGTAATCATATCATTGTTTACATGTCACTGCTAATAGTTTTCATCATCATCTCAGCTCATATATATTCCACTATTGGGCTCGAACTTCCTCCATAATGGGCGGGTCATTGACCTACTATACCACGCTGATCAGACGTGTTGGTATAGGGTTTTGTTTCGAGTTTCCTTCTCTCGCATAGATGTTATATGCGTTTTATATTACTTAGTCCTGTCGTACGATCACCCACGGGTGAGATAGGGGGTGGTAAATTGTATTCTTACTCCGTCATCACACTAATAGTTTTAGTAGTAAACAATATACCAGTATTTATGACCACCGCTGTTGCAATCGGTCCCTCTCTTGCATTAGCAGCTCAGCTTCTTGCTTCAGGCGCTCAGTAGCTTGACTGAGCCACTCGCGTTCATGTTTCGAATCTTCACGTTCGCCTTTTAGTTTAGTTAGAGCAAACACCATATCTGTAAGATTTTTCAGGCATTTTAATTAATTATCACATATTTATCGACATTAGTAAAATAAAACAATTCTAAATCTTAATTTGAAGTGCATATTACTGTTTATGTATTTTAATTGTTTTGTTTCAACTTCTTTAAAATCATTTAGTCTTCGTAACCGATATGGTTACAAAGACTATATACCTATATGATTACGAAGACTATATGAATTAATACAATATTCTATAGACAACAAAACAAAAATTGAAACCTTAAATGAGGCTGCTAGAACCAAAGCAGCCTAACTACCAGAACCATATTTTACAATATGGAGGGAATTAAAATTAAATTAAATTAAATTTAATCGATATGAACATAAGCCAAAAATGTCCTTGTACTGCCATCTATTGTTAAGAGCATGTAAACAATTATAGGTCACTGTGGTTTTGTTGATTAACATTTTTAGATTACGTAATTGCAATAACGTAAAAATTTTCAAAAATGCGGTTAGGACACTCTGGTTCTAGTAGCCTCAATTATCCTTACTAATATTATAAATACGAAAGTAACTCTGTTTGTCTGTCGCTCTTTCAAGCCAAAACTACTGAACCGATCTAAATGAAATTTGGTACACAGATAGTCTAGAGCCTGGTGAAGGACATAGGCTACTTTTTAATGCAAAAATGTGTTGTAAAGGGGGATGAAAAGTTGTAAGGAATTATCGTAATTTTTAAAGCCAGAAGCTTGAAACTTATTTTTAGGCTATTGATTAGATATAAATAAATATGACATTAAAATTTCGTAAAAATTTACCCTTAAGGAGTAAAATAAAAATAGGGGAGGAAAAGCTATAGGAAAGTAACATTTACGCGGGCGAAGCCGCGGGCAGAAGCTAATATTCCATAAGTTAAGAAATAGTTAAAAATCTTAAGTATATAGAAATAGTTAAGATTTACGTTTTTATATTCTTCACACAATTTATGCCACTCGGCTTATAGAAATTTTCCCAAAAATAATAGGAATAACTGGAACTCATCTCATTAGTTTGGCTTCCAATCTAGTTTTTTTTTTTTTTTAATTACTCGCCTTTTTAGTACCAGCCTCATCCAAAATTGAAAGGAAATTGACCTATTATACTATGCCAGACAGACAAGTTGGTATGTGATTTTATTTCAAGTTTTTCTTCTCTAGTAATGATATATGCTTTCCTTAAATACTTTGAATATTAATTAAAAAATACTTCATATCTTTTTTTTTTTTTTTTTTTTTTTTTCGGACTTTGTAAAAATGAGTTATCAGGTAATTTCCTTAAAATATAAATTTAATTTCGTTGAATTTACGAAATAGTATATAAAATATCATCATTCTCCTATTCTTATCCCAATTACTTGGGGTCGATACAATATGTACTCCTCTTTCAGAGTACATATTGCAAAAGTTATTGGCAATAGTTTTATGAACGGCCGCCTGCCAGACGTCAACCCTACTTGGAAATGTAATTGTTGACCAAATGGCATCAGATGGAGTTGGCCCAGGGTATTCGTAACTGCTACCACACATCAGAAACAGTATCCGAGCGTATAACCGAAAATGGAAATTTATTACAAAACTATTAAACAATAGTTAACGACAATAACACACAATTCAAACAGCTATAAAAGTATTTTATAGGTATACCTATAAATACTTAAGTAATATATAAGAAATATTAAATTTAATTTAAATATATTAATTTTAATTGTTGTAAATTAACTTAATTGAAAAAGTATTCAATACTTACGATCCAATTCGAAGTAATGAGCCTCATGCAGCAGAAGTTCTAAGTAAGGAAACTCAAGTGGCAACAGTAGTTTCTTATTGCGCAGAAAGTTGAGTATGTGACGAAACATACCACCGTCGCGGTCGATGAAGTAATGCTGCTTCAAAGTATCCAGAACTATAGGAATCGTGCCATTAAACATCCTCCCCAGACGGGACTCTGGATAACTGCATCCAAAGAATAAATCCGGTCACTATATGCACATGTATATATTTTAACAAATCGATGCATCCGTCAGTTAACAATACATACGTTGAGTTAGATCAATTCTCAAGTGTTGCAAATTGCTCGTGTGACAGTTATTCGTTCTTGTTACAATGTTGATTCAGTGTACTAGATTTGAAAATGATTATTGTTCGAGATTGAGTGCTCTTATATTGCAATAACAGTTAAATGGTAGGACGAAGTCTAACTGAATTGTTTACTCCAATTTACTTATCCATAGCTGGTAAATATTTCTCAAAGCTACAATATATATGTATTTTATATATGGCTCTTGAACTGAGTTGATTAAAAGAAAAATAGAGGTTTGAACGCGGTATCGCAAGCGTGGGGCGCGGCATATCCCGCAGCGCCCGCGGCCTTGCCGACGGCACTCTGTCCAACGAACGCTCTCACCGAGAAATAGCATCCAGGATTGAGATAAAACAAGCCTATATACATTGGCCATTTAATAATAAATAAACGTTATGTAATTACATAAAAGATTACAATAAAATGCATTCAACATTCAAACCATTTCACGTAATTATGATAATGACTCTTTAACCCTGTTATATCTGGTAATATAAACAGAGTAACATAAATATCATTGATGTTATATACATCAGATGTCACCACCATAATGTAGTAATGATAGGTCCACACTGTTGACAGTTTTCTGTCTAGCTGCGGGCCAATCCATCCTGAATAATACCACACTGTCGTAGAAAATCAACGCTATGTGCAATTGCACTTCGTTCGGTGAACGAAAGAAGCGGAAACCAAAAAACCAAACTTGAGTAGGTTTTGTTTGGTAGATATTTACCGTAACCCCTAGTATAGCAAAGGTCCATAGGCGACAATAACACTTACCATCAAGTGCGCTGCTTGTTTGTTTGCTACCCAAGCAATAATGAGAAACTAAACTTTAAGGGTTTCTAGTATTAGTGCGATAAAAAGTAAACTCGAGTAAACAAAAAAGGGGTTCAGGGTATAACGTAGGCGTATTTATCCAGCGAGATAATATACCTTATAATTAATGAGTATAATATATAACTCATAGTGAGTTCCAAGTGAGATAATTTACATACGCAGTTAGAGTTTCCAGCGAAGATGTGTAGATGGTTCCTCCTACATCAATATGGACTGGAGCATTAAATTTGGTTGTTACAGCCACGCGTGGTATTCCACCAACGATCATCTTTTTCTCCATTGGACCTTCATCAGGTTGAGGGCTACTAGGCTTGATAGGAAGCATTTTTAAACTAGTCTGAAAATAAATTTTTAATCCTTTTAAAATGGAACACATGATCAAAGCATTTTGTCATTCATTGGCGTATTGAAGTCCTTTGTTGGACATAGATTTCTCTGGTGGGGATTAATGCCATATTCTCTATACTTGGTAGTGGGTTTAGTGGTCGCTATTGTTGTTATATTTTTTCCTAAAGAGTTGCTACCCAATATTCTGATAATTATTGAGCAGGTTTAACTTGCATGTGGAGGCAAGTCAACATATAATTAATAGCATACTTAAAACTACGGGAAAAAGCGACCGAATACCGACCGTCACTTGTAAAACTATAATACTAAGTGAGGGATAAACATTATTAACACTTGAATAATATAAGATCTTGTTCTTTTTTATTTTATTTGTCGACAATAGTTTAAGTAAAAAAAAAAACATAAAAAAGTGTGCGCCAGGGAGTATGTTATGGGTGTGACTAAACTATAGCCAGAAGTCAAAAACAAAACTATTGAATAATTATGACAAGACAATAATTATGACATATGAATAATTATGACATATAAATTGAATATAGTAAACAGAGACACAGCAGTAAAGAGCAGCTGACTGTATCTTTCTCGCTCGGGTACACTCGGCGATCCCTAGTTCACCCGAACGAGCGTTACACTTCAAAGCGTGAGGGATCAGCCTCACTAATCGATCAGCCTACGAAAATAGTTCCGCATATTAATTTCGATGATGGTTAAAAATATAAAGGTGACTTAAAAATGTGAGGCTTAGCTGCGATTTAGCGTGAGAGCATCCTACCATAGATGACTTAGTGATTTCGCTCTTACGGCATTCTTAACACAATAAATTCAATAAAATGACTGAGAACAAAATAATATGTTCTCATATATAAGCTTATATTTGCCATATGTTGGCGGAATAAGAATACGATTCACTATCCACTACCTTTTTTGTATGGTGACGGAGTAAAAATACTATTCACCACCCTATCTTTCCCGTGGGTGATCGTAAGAGACAGCATTCTGAAATTGTCTATCGATGTTGATATATGTAACTCGTGGTATAGAATGAAAATACTGTAGGAGAAAATTATTATCCTTAAGAACAATAATGTGATCATAAGAAGGTCAATCACCTTTTTTTTTATTTGTGACCGTACGAATCTCGAGCAAGCAGCTATTAAACAAATTAAGTTTGGAAAAATTAACAAAATTTTTTTAGAAGACCATCCTGCTCTAAGATATATGTAATCGCCTATTCACTGCACACTATTAGGAACACATTAATAGACTGTACAAGTGACGTAATGTTGAAGATAGCGATGCCGTGTGTGGGATGTTCGATTCCCACGAATAACAACAATACTTTATGTTATCTACAAATTGTTGTTCTACGTTTAAGTGTAATTTATAATTAATAATGTTAATTGTGTTTGTAAAATAATCCGCATTTCTAGGATGACGTCTCTATTAATGTTAATTGTGTTTGTAAAATAATGCGCAATACCAGGCCTATATTCCTATTAATGTTAATAGTGTTTGTAAAATAATCCACATCACCAGGATTATTTTCATATTAATGTTAATTGTATTTGTAAAATAATCCACATTACCAGGATTATTTTCCTATTAATGTTAATTGCATTTGTAAAATAATCCGCAATACCAGGATTATTTTCCTATTAATGTTAATTGTGTTTGTAAAATTATTCGCAATATTAGGATTATTTCTTTACATGTTTTTATTAATAAAAAATACACACGCAACGCAACCTATAATATATTCTATTTCTTTAAATATATGTATTAGTTTGGCACTTATAAGCCATGTATGTAATTAAAACTAATAAGGAGTAATTATACTACGTTTATATAAGTATACTATCTACATGTACGACAACTTGCAAAAACACCATCGCAAATAACAATTTGCATAGCAAATTAGCTGGATGTTATACAGTTCTGGAGGCTACACACTGGACAAGTCCGACTTCAATTATTTTTTATCTCTTGAATGCATCTCCAGTGCAGTCGCCTATCTCACTGGTTTCACACCTACCCCCATTCATGCAGTAGACTGACAATTTTCTAAAAGAGACTACTTTTATCCATCTGCACTTTCATATTCACTATTACACTTGTAAACATAACTGTGCAACGAGTATGTTAATAATAAATTTAAATATACGGCTCATTCTATAAACATAAGTTTATGTTATTAAATAATTTGCATAATAATGAATGCTTGTCTTTGTAAAAAAAATAATCATTTAAATTAAAACTAATATGTTCTAGACCTAGAAAAATTTAAAAGGATTTTCATAAAAGGTCTTAATAATTAGATATTTATATTTTAACAGATATCTTACGTACTTATAGTTAATTATTATATGTATGGCTGCTGACACTTTTGAGAAATTTTTAAGAACTTTTATTCTATGGTTTAATAAAACAATGTTTATTTTGTTATCATATTTTTAGATATATTTTTTTTACTGTTTATAAATATAAAGTTGATTATTATTTTGTAAATTTACCTTGAAAGACAATGACTTAGAGTTTAAACAATTACGCCGGCATAGACGGTGATTCCTTTTATTGTATAAGTAAATAAAATATATAATGAGATGCATTAAAATTTTGATAAAATAGATATTTTTATAACAATTTTTACGCCTTAAATGTATATTAATACATACATACATATCATCACGCCATATCCCTTGCAGGGTAGGCAGAGAGAATAAAGTGCCAGAGAACTCTATCCTTGCATACTTCACTCGCTTCCTCAACATTCATAATTCTCTTCATGCACGCTCGCCGTTCGAAGATTCTTGACTCCAACTTCCTTTAGTACGTGACCAATCTGGTCTAGGTAGGTCAGTCTCGGTCTACCCCGGTACCTACATCCTTCCACTTTCGCATCGTATATCTTCTTAACTATATTAATAATATTAGTTTAAAGTATATTCTTAATCAAAAAAGATATCTAATTTTATAGATAATTGTTTAGGACAATAATGTAATGCCTTAGTTTAAAAATACCGGCTTCATTTAACATAGTTTAAGTATTAAAACAGATATCAACACTAGATGTATATGCAATATGCATAGGTATAGAAACTTGCTATTTATTAAACCGTTTTATTTAGCTTGCCCTGATTATTTGTTTGGTTCAAATTTAGTTATAGAAATTTTAGCCATTTCCTGTTGACAGTTTGGTCTAATATTTGGTACACATCTTTAGTTCTTATGACAATATAATTTAATATAATCGTTATTATTATAAATCCAAGATGGTCGCTACTACAAAATGATTGATTACCGATATCAAATGAAAGGTCTCAACTAGTGGAATACTGAACACTATGACGAAGAAAACTAAGATATCTGCCAGCACAAAATATCAGATTATAAATTTTGTTGCATTATTTCTAATTTTATGTTTATTTCAATATATGTAATAAATATCAAATGAAAAGATCTTAAACGTGACTGACTGTGACTTTGTATCTAAACTTACCACAAAAAAGCATACCAAGATATGTTTTTTAAAAACAGTTTGAGTTGTTAAACAACTATGTTTTATTATTAATATTCATTCGGTCAGCCAAAAAATCAGCGCCAATTGATGAATCGCAAAAAAATGTTGCTTTTTTCACCAGACTGTAGAAATAAAAATACAATTCAGCGCTATGACTTTCCACACAGGTGCCTTGAAAGACGCTTCGAAAATGACACCCGCGAGTAGATAGCATCACTATAAGAGATGGTAAGACTTGAAATAATAATCAATTTGTCTGATCAACGATAGTACTTTAATTTATCTCCTATTCTGAATTCTGCCAACAATGAAAAGTATAAAACGACAATATTCTACGAAAAGACAATATTCTATGTATATTTTAGATATTTAATATGCTGTGTGGTAGCGGCTACGAATACTACCAACCCTTACTTTGCTCGTGGATGTCGTAAAAGACTACTAAGAGCCTTATAATCACCTGGGCCAACTATATCTTTTGCCGTTTGGTCAATAATTACAGTCCCAAGGAGGGTTGACGTCTGGCAGGCGGCATGTCATAAAATTATTGCCTATAACTTTGGCAATATGTACTATGAAAGAAGAGAACATATTGTATCGACCCCAAGTAATTGGGATAAGAGTAGGAGAATGATGATTTTAGATATTTAATAGTGGTAGTTCCACACTGTTGACAGCTTTCTATCTGCAGCTGCGGGCTGGTCCGTCCGGGGTAATACCATACTCTCGTAGAAAATGTAAGCAGGAAAGCCGGCAGCCCAATTTCCTTTCTGTGGGTTTGAAGTTTTCATTGATAGGCAGTGGCCTAGCTGTACTCCTGGTATTACAAAGCTCCATGGTCATTAGTAACACTTACCACCAGGTGTAGTGCTTGCCCACCATAGGTAATACAACAAAAATGTAAAAAAAAATATTATTTATGTAAAAATATGATATTATGTGAAAATAACTTCATATTATAAAGTTTACAATATATTGTAATTAGTATATAATAAAGCGACAGAAGTAGGTGTTGTGAATCGGCTACTGTATATTTGTAAATATAGTAGCCAGCCACTAGGGGGCGTAACGTCACGAAGCAAGCCATTACTTTTACCTGTCTGGCTTCATTATAAATATGCCGGAGGCTGTTTTGCTGTTCCACGCCAATCCAAATACCTAATAACTGGCAACTACCTAAAGACTTTTTAAACAACTATATTTTTTTTAATATTCCCTTTGCCTTGCGTATAAGAGCATAAACTTAGGAATTAATAAGAAATCAATTGCAAGGCTATTACAAGTTTGTAAAAAAACGTAATAACAGTTCCTTTTTCTATTTTTTTTTTAATTTTCAAAAATTACTATACGAATAAAATTAATGACAATTCTGAATTTTAATATATTGAGTCAATATAACAAAGGGCTACATTTATATTATCCGTGTGGTTACGGCGTAAGAATGCTGAAATATGGCATAAGAATGAAATTGAACACCCTCTATTCTACTCGCGTATGTTACAACCCGTCTGACCAGTGTGTTATAGTTGGTCAATTTCCGTCGTATTGTGAAGAAGGTTCGAGATATATATATCTACTAGCTGTTTTCCACGGCTTCGCCCGCGTGGATATGTGTATATTAAAGTATAGCTAGTTGTTTAGTGGTAAAAAATATCAGGTCGGTGTAAATGTATATATTCCTTTTCCATCGTATAAATTGAACAAAATATTGGCAATAGTTTTATGATCGGCCACCTACTTGACGTCAATGCTCCTTATGAATTTATTTACACTTGAGCGACGATTTTCATACAAAATATAACCCCTAGTTTTGTTCCTGTAGGGTAGATTTAAAATACTGAGACATGCCTATCTTTATTTTTATACAACAATATTTTACAAATAAAAATATGTTTCTTACAAATTTCAAACCCTACATGTTCCTTCCTTGTTGATATTGCAGATATACTGAAGCACGTATTTTATCTTTAATACCATAGAGCCCAATACAAATTTTCATGAATATAACTTCAAAACTGACAAAATTTAATAAAAATCTTGCAACCCCTATTTTACACCTTTAGGTAAGAAATTACCAAAAATGCTAACACACGCAACTCTTTATTTATTACCTATTAAATTTGTCAAAACTAACAAAGCTAGCTAGCTGCTGCAGAAAAACTAACAATGCTAGCAAAGGTAGCTGAATAGTTATGTTAGTTTTTCTAAAATTGTAAATTGCCACAATAATAATTATCATAAATTAAATGCTTTAATAATAACAAATCATAAACAATATAAAACTTTATATATAGATTCATTTTCTTTTTGTACTGGCAATGAATTTGTATTAATAATGTGGATCAAAATTTAATAGAAGTCAAAATTTAAAGACACTTTAGTCCTCCCGTGGCCATGATCACTGTAAAGTGTTCGAAACGTCGGGAAATTAAAAATCAAATACAAACTCGATAGAATTTATTTCAAAAGTGAAAATTTTAGCGGCGATGTGCACTTTTTTTGGGATGGCGAAAAAATATTAAACTCGCGTCAGGACTCGTGACCTGACCAAAAATTAGCACGAAGTAAGACGAAAATATTCTTCGCTCTTTCTACCGCGTGACGAATATGTATGCCTGCTGCTGTTGTTTCGTTTAAGCGGCGCAGGGCGTTTGCGCGAGTGTGTCTCTTAATTGAATAATGATTTTGTAAAAAAAGAAATAATGAATTTGGTTTAACGATGTGTCAAATGATCGCAATCTTAGCACATCGAAATACAAAACTACTATTGATGCGGTCTTTATTAGACATTTAAATAGATTCGAATCAAAATTGTTCGTTTCTTACTTCAGCTACCATAAATATATTGATTATAAGTATAGTATAGTAATATAGTAATACAGTTTTAGAGATTGGCGATGATGATGCTGGTAATGATGATGGTGAAAGAGTCGTTGAAATTATGGATGAAGGTTGATTTTTCTGAGAGATAAACATTTTAATATAAATAATTCTAATAGTTCTGAAGTGTTAATTTTTTTATGTAATTTAAATTGTCATGTTTGTGTGGAATAGCGCAATAAATGAATATTGTATTTAACCACATAAATGATAGTACTTTTATACTGATAAATAAAGCAATTCTTGCAAAATTATTCCCTAACCATTCCAAAATATTCAAAAATGCACAATCTGCTAGCTCTCCTGTAGGGCAATTTTTATTTTTTGATTTTATGGTTTCGTCTCAACACACGTCGTTCGTTCCGTCTGGGGCAACAAAAAGGTAGCGCGTACCCTGCCACTAGAACCACTTCTGTTTTACACCCTTAGAGGATAAATTTCCAAAGCTGCTGAAGCACTTCTTTATTTATTTATTTAATAATAAATAGGCACATACAAATTTTCGCGAATCTAATGTCAAAACTCACAAAGTTTCATAAAAAAGTTGCAACCTTTATTTTTACATTCTTAGTGGAGAATTTCCAAAAATGCTGAAACACGTGTTTATTTTTATGTAATATTAAATATCTAATAACATTTTTTTAACTAACTTCAAAACTGACGAAGTTTCATACAAACTTTCAACTCATAGTTGCCCCTTGGGAAAGAAATTTCCAAAAATGCTGAAACAGGTGTTTATTTATTTAATATTAAAAAAGCAAATACAAATTTTAATGGTTTAAAAACTGTTTAAAAACTGACAAAGTTTCATAAAAAAACTTGCAACCCCTATTTCTTTTCTTTCTTTTAGGGGAGAATTTTCAAAAATGGTGAGACAAGAAAATTTTTATTCAACATTATATAGCTAATAACAAATTTTCAAGGTTCTAACTTCAAAACTGACGTAGTTTCATACAAAAATGCAACACCGTATTTTCACCCTTAGAGGAGAAATTTCCAAAAAATCTGAAATACATGTTTATTTATTTAATATTAAATAGCTAAAAACAAAATTTCAGGGATCCAACTTCAAAACTGACGAAGTTTCATACAAACTTGCATGTCCTATTTTCACCCTTAGGGGATAAATTTACAAAAATGCTGAAATAAGTGTTTGTTTATTTAATATTGAATATGCAAATACAAAATTTAACGGTTCTAACTTCAAAAATGACAAATTTCATAAAAAGCTTGCAGTCCCTATTCCACTCCTTCAGGGGAGAATTTCCAAAAATGCTGAGACAGGTAAATTTTTGATTAACATTATATAGCGAATAACAAATTTTCAAGGATCTAACTTTAAAACTGACGAAGTTTCATACAAACTTGCAACCCCTTATTTTTTATCTTTAGGAGAAAAAATTCCAAAAAAGCTGAAATACGTGTTTATTTATATAATATTAAATGTCTAAAAACTAATTTTCAGGAATCTAACTTCAAAATTGACGAAGTTTCATACAAACTTGCATGTCCTATTTTTCACCTTTAGGGATAAAATTTCCAGAAATGCTGAAATAGGTCTTTGTTTATTTAGTATTAAATAAACAAATACAAATTTTAACGGTTCTAACTTTAAAAATGACAAATTTTTATAAAAAAACTTGCAACCCCTATTCCACTCCCTAAGGGGAGAATTTCCCAAAATACTGAGACAGATTTTTATTTAATATAATATAGCTAATAAAAAAAATCAGGGATCTAACTTCAAAACTGACGAAGTTTCATACAAACTTTCAACCCCTTACTTAACACTCTTTTGGGAGAAATTTTCAAAAATGTTGAATTACATTTTTATTTATTTAATATTAAATAAACGAATACAAAGTTTCACTAATCTATCTTTAAAACTGACGAAGTTAGATACAAACTTGCAACCCCTATTTTGCACCCTTAGAGGAGAAATTTCCAAAAATCCCTTCTTAGTGAGCGCCTACAATATAAAAGGCAGCAACTGTCAAAATTTCACGTAATTACCCCCAGCGGTTTAGGCTGTGCAATGATGAATCAGTCAATCAGGACAAGCTCTTTTATATATATATAGATATATCTATACATATAATAAAAATGTAACGGATCGCTGTCTGTACATGGAAGATATATGAGAAAAAATCTTACTGGAACCTTTATCAACACTAATAGAACCCAAAACAATGATTTTAAAATTTTTGTCTGTTTATCTGTTGGTCTGTGTGTTTGTGCACGCTAATCTCAGAAACGGCTTATCCGATTTAGACGCGGTTTTCACTAATATATTTTGGTAAGCTTCACTTAACATTTAGGCTTTATTTCATGTCAATTAGTTTATAAATAAAAAAGTTATGGCAATTTAAAAAATGTTCGGAGAAAAAAATCTTAATCGATTTTTTTCAAATTACGTACAAATTATCTTTAGTAAAAATAAATAAACACGTATTTCAGCATTTGTTAATTTTCACCCTCTGGGGGTGTAAATTAGGCTTGCGTAGTGGGTTAAACGACTCAATAAGTCATTAGCGCCAAGCCGATATTATTGAAGGTGGCAACTTGAAATTTTGACAGTGGTTTCTTTCTATGACGTAGAGATTTACTAAGAAAGGGTATTACGAAATTACACCCCTAAGGGGGTGGAACAGAGTGGCAAAGTTTGTGTGGGGAGAAAAAATCTTTATTGATTCTTTTTAAATTACGAGTCGAATCAAATATTCTATGGTAATATCCAGCATTTGTTAATTTTCACCCTGTGGTTGTGTAAATTAGGCCTGTGAAGCGGGTTGAACGACTCATTACCGCCATACAGAAACTATTAAAGCTAGAAACATTAAATTTTGACGCACGTTTCTTTTTATGACTTAGAGATTCAATATGATAGGATTTTATGAATTCCATCCCTAAGGGGGTATAACAAAGTGGCAAAGTGTGTATGGGGCGAAAATTTCTTTATCGATTCTTTTAAAATTACGTACAAATATTCTTCGTTAAAAATAAATAAACACGTGTTTCTCTCTCCCTCTCCATCAAACTTGCACCAGTGCCGTCGTGGCGACCAGTGCCGGCGTGAGAGCTCACACGATACACATAGTAGACGGCAATATGTTCTTGCCTCAGGGTTTAAGATACAGGTTAAGTTTAGCTTCAAAAATGTTCACTCTATAACTCAAATAATAAATCATATCTAACGAGGTCGCAACTCTGCTGGTGAAACAAAACAGTCAAATAAAGGGTGGCGATAATTATATTTTTATCCCATGGTCATACCGTAAATAGTCTATTAAAGACAATATAATTTGTAGAATGAATAGAACTTTGAACAACCTTTGCTTTAGTGACCGGCTATGGTATATAGAATTATAGACACACCGCGCCCAATCCGTCTGAGGTGACGCGTGACCCCATAGCGTGCCGTACACGTACATCTACATTATGCGGGCGGGCCACCGCAACCGGGTATCATCTCGGGTCGAAGCTCTCATGCAGTGAACCTCAATAAAGGTCTCAAGCTTGCGCCGCCCAAAGCACCGACGATAGAGCGTGTCAACGAAGAGTATTTTCTCTCGGGCCCACCCTATTGCCTAATTCCGTTAGATAACTAACTTGCAGAAGACGGCGACCGCATTCCAGTTTCTGACGCTGTTAATCATCGTCCTAGCGATAAAACTTCAACACTTTGCATTGCTTTTTCTATTTAACTCTGTCAGAGATGGCTTCTGCGTGGACGAAGTCGCAGGCAAAAGCTAGTATATATATATATATATATATATATATATATATATATATATATATATATATACATACATACATATATACATACATACATACCATCACGCCATGTCCCTAGCAGGGTAGGCAGAGAGGAAAGAGTGCCAGAGAACTAGAACAAACTGTTTCGTAGTCATATTATACAATACTAAATTCTTATGTTTTAATATAATTACTGGGCTTTAATATTATATATATATAACATGTTAGGCTTTTTCATTCGCCAATAAGTTTTTTTTAAACTAAATAAACATTGTCAACTAAAGCCTGTAATATGAAATATTTCAATATGTCGAAGTATTTACAGAACACTTGTAGCGCGAACGGATTCGCACTCCACCGGTTGTTAAATATGTATTGCTATCACAATTTTATATATTTTAGAGATTCAGTAACTAATATTTGCGAAATCTTTCCCTCGTCATTGTTAATTTTCATCAACATTGACATTATTCATTGGCGATGTTAAATTAATCGATTTAATTACATCAAACACTCAATAGTTCATTTATATGAGTATTTTTTAAGGAGGAAACAGAGAGAATTATTTATTCAGTAAAAATAAAATGATACAAATCGTTCTACTTTGTAAGGATTTGTCAATTACAAATAAAAACCCGGCTTTAAAAAAAACATGGAAAAGAAAAGTTTATTAATATTTAAAAACCTAATTACGTTAAAAATTATAGAAAACTATTTTCAAAATCTTTCTTCATTTA
Organism: Lymantria monacha; assembly: GCA_905163515.2. Classification (NCBI taxonomy): domain Eukaryota; kingdom Metazoa; phylum Arthropoda; class Insecta; order Lepidoptera; family Erebidae; genus Lymantria; species Lymantria monacha. The sequence goes on along the minus strand of LR991081.1, from coordinate 45,757,218 downwards.
AGTTGAATAAAAAGTTCTTGTCGCAACCAAATCTAAAGGCAATGAAAAAGCGGATAGTCTTGCCAAATCGGTGGCACTTAACCCTGAAACACATCCAGACTACAACAAATTCCCTATCTCTTTTGGCAAACATATAATCAGACAAAATTCTAGTAAAGAATGGAGTGACAGGTACACCAACACAAATACCGGCAACACTACCAAAAAATTTTTCCCCAACACCATTATGGCTCACAAAACACTAAAAAACATCAAAATTCAAGCACACTAACACAAATATGCACGGGCCATGGAGGGTTCTCCGACTATCTTGTTCGTTTTAAATGTAAGGAGAAACCTCTTTGCCCCTGCAACACCGGCGCCACAGAAACAATAATACACATAATCACAGAATGCCCGATCAACAATAAGGACCGATTCAATTTAGAACAGGAGACTGACATTACAATAACCGAAGACAACTTCCCACAACTTCTGACTGACGAAGACAACAGACAAACATTTTTAGACTATTGTAGAAAAGTCGCAAACATTGCCATCAAAAGAAACAGAACAAAATAACACATCCATACACTTACACATCGCATCATTACACCACCACATTATGTTAGGATAAGTTAGCTCTTATATACAGATGGCACTAGTATAAAAAAGTTATAAACTTTCTATCACTTCTTTATTTTCTTCTATTTCTACCTCATATCTTTAGTCTTATTTCTTTTTGCTTTCTTTACTTTTAATAAAAAACTCTCTGTTTTATTTTTCTAACTTCAAATTTATATTATTCCTTATTATGAAATTCTTGTTTTCTGCGTACGTATGTGTTTGTACTTTCTGTTCTTTATTTATTACTTTAAATAACACTATTTAAAAATTCTTCATATATTATTATTAAAAAAAAATGTATATAATAAAAAAAAAAACAAGAAATATATATATATATATATAAATAATAATAATAATAGTTAATATTACTCCGTCATTATCTAGTTTTAATATTCTGTATTCTACTTAACCTTAATGTAATATTTAGGTTCTGTATGTACTTTAGTGTTTGTACTTTCTGTTCTTTCTGTTTTAAATCTAATAATATCTGGAAGACCGAGCCTTGCTCGGTATTTTCTTATAAGTGTGTTTTGGAAGATATATTTAAATATAATTAAAATATTAAAAAAATAAATTTAAAAGGCAAAAGTACAAAAATAGAGAATAAAAAAATGTATCGAGGAAAAAGGAGCCAAAATCACGTTTTTCGTATGGGAGCACCCCTAAATATTTATTTTATTTTGTTTTTTAGTATTTGTCGTTATAGCGGCAACAGAAACACATCATCTGTGAAAATTTCTGTCTGACTGCTGTTTAACTATCATGGTTCATGAAATGCAGCTTGGTGATAGACAGATGGACAGACGGACGGACGGCGAAGTCTTAGTTATAGGGTGCCGTTTTACGCTTTTGGTATGGAACCCTGAAGAGGTTGAACTCACTTAAAAGCCTGGTACAATGGAAATACTCTTTGAAATTGGAATGTCTCAAAAGTCACAATACTGTATTAACACGGCATTTGAAAGTTTCTAAGCTATAAAGAGGTCATACACATTTAGGACACGGCGTCTTAGGAACGTAGAGTTTGAAATTTTAAATGGTTGGACAGCAATTTTCTAAGCCGAATATTGTAATTAAAAGCCACGATAATACATTGCATCGTACAGCTAAAATCCATCGCTCATAAGATATATTACCCGTTTTAATTTTACTTTGGCGAGGTATTTTTACCGCATAATGATTAGAAAAGAGAGATAGTAATTTTCTATATTTTTTTTCGCTGTTTAGTCAGGGTTTAATCAACATATTTGTAAAAATCGAGACAAAAAGGCTGAGTTATATTAGGAACAATCAGTAAGAAACGATAGGGAGACAGGATGTTAATGCTGATCAGATTAGTCGCAAGACGACATGATATTATATATACCTATGTGCGCTATTATGGTCGTTTCGATTTCTTTATACTATTTACTTGCAAATATTTTAAATAATTCGAAGGGGTCGAATATTGAAATAAATCTTTCGAATAAGTTATAAACCCCGAGTCCGACAACCAGACGAGTTCTTGAATACTCTGAAGGCTCCCGGTCTCCCAACTCACATCTTAAAATTGAAAGCTGGCGCGCCAAAATTATACAATACCCCAGTTTGCAAGAAAAAACATTGCATTACAATGTAATCGGGTCAACTATACTGATCGGTTGTTTTTGAGCAGAGTCTATATTTCTTCTAAGATTCTCCAAATACCATCACATTACTCCTTCGAATTTCAGAGAGTGCAGTTTGCCATTAAAGTCTGCTTCGCAATAACCATAATCAAAGCTCGAGGTCATATTCTTATGGTAGCGGGAGTAGATTTGAGAGAAAGCTGCTTCTCCCATGGGCAGTTGTATGTGACATGCTTCCGAGTAAACTCACAGAGAAGCCTGGTAACTCTAGCATCCGAAAGAAAAACAAAAGATAACACTCTAAACAAGGTCCCTGATCATGTCAGGGGAGATAGTAGCCCAAACATACGAGTGTTCGGAAAAAAAAAAAAAAAAAAACCAAATCTAAAGCGTGTTTAAATATTTTTATTTCGCAACAACTAAATTAAAACTAAATTGGTTTCTTAGTTATACGTGTAAGTATTTTAATCATAGAAATATAAGATTTATGATTCCATCATCAATCAGTATAATTCTTATGAATAATATTCTTTTTTACGACATGTTATATATCGTTAGTAGACATGTTATACATATATAGTAGAGCGAGTAGGTATGAAAGAGAGTATTGGTGTAAAGATGCGAAAGGGAATGCTCCGATGGTTCGGACATGTGGAAAGAATGCCGAACGAACGTCTGGTTAAAAAGATATACAACGCGAAAGTGGAAGGATGTCGGTATCGAGGGAGCCTGAGACTAACCTGCCTAGACCAATCTGGTCTAGGTACTAGGTCACGTACTGAAGGAAGGTAGAGTTAAGAGTCTCCGAAACCGGCAAGCGTGTATGAAGAGAATTATGAATGTTGAGGAAGCGAGTGAAGTATGCAAGAATAGAGTTCTCTGGCACTCTGTTCTCTCTGCCTACCCTGCAAGTGATATGGCGAGAGTTCGAGAATAATATTTTATATACATAATTCTCGGATTCAGTGCCCGATGATATCGTACGCTTCAGTGATCAGCTTTACTACACTCGCCAGCCATAAGTCGTTGTAAAGAGCACCACTATGCGGAGATGTCACGTATATGGAGAATATACACTATATCCTGCTGAAAGGCCACCTTTGCTGTATATGTATGTCTATGCATGTTAGCCCCAAACAGCTATTATATACAAAAGCGGACCGCTGTTGTGCAGTGAGAGCTGTCAATTCAAAAGCAATGTACGCAACATTGCCTAAGGATAACTTCTGTATGTATCTTGGTTTTGAGCATTGCTGTAGGCAAAGTAGGTATTCCAATGTTGTTTTTGTTTTGGTGAAATCTTTTCACTTTGAGTAGTAGTTATGCTGTCAGGCTTATCGAGAAGATTTTTAGGCCCAGATATGGCAGCCGGCTTATTCGGCCGGCTTATTCACATGAAGATTGTGATGTATAATAGTAGAATCAAATATCTTAGAAAAGAACTGTTTCAAATATTACTTCATGGTCAACTGTAGTAGATGAACAAGTTTACATGGTGTCTGAATAATGATGATTTTGTAGTTGCAGATATGGACGTATTCTGTTCTCTTTGGATCCTATGCACCCTGTCTGACCTAGCCTGCATGGATATTACACTGGCGTAGGTCAAAATAAACTATACTTAACTAATCTAAAGACGGATTTTCTTTTCCAAGATACTTTATTTATTTATTTATATAAGGCTCGTCTACAGCATAAACACAAACATATGCTAATAATATTCCAGGGGCTTAAGACTAGTGTTTACATCAATTACAGACGTGCACAACATTAAGGAATATATTACTATACGTTAATTAATGTTAGAGATAAAAACAAAAATATTAATTAACTAATAAATAAAATAACGAGTAGAAGTAATTAGAATGTAAATAAAATCTAAGATAAGTAGCTATATAGAAAAATACTTTATACGAGTAAGATAAGTAAGATGTAAGTAATATGTAAAATTAATGACTAGAATTTGTAGAAACACGCATAAAATAATAAAAATAAAATAAAACATATTCTCTATCTAAAAACCAATGAAGTGAACCTATAAATGAACCTATAAGTTTCCGTGTGGTGACGGAATAAGAATACAATTCACCACCCCCAATCTTACCCGTGGGTGATCGTACGAGACGAATAAGGGATATAAAAATGCATATAACATCTATGCGAGAGAAGGGAAACTCGAAACAAAACCCTATACCAACACGTCTGACCAGCGTGGTATAGTAGGTCAATTACCCTCCCATTATGGACGAGGCCCGAGCCCAACAGTAGGACATATATGGACTGAGATGATGAACCTATAAGCGATATAACAACAGTAATAATGATAAAGTATATAAGAATTCAGATTCTTTTTTTTTTAATCTTGCTCAAGACCTAAGGTTTTCCACCAATTATTATATGTAGACGTCAGTCTTGAGATAGTTCATGCCAAGATTAATTTTATACCTAGGAATATGGAAAAAAGGAATATACCCTTTGGCGAGAATTAAGCTATACTTTAGACTTAGTATTTGATCAAGCATGAAATCGTCCCAGGGTTAATAGTAGTGGGCGTACGTATCACTTTCAAGTGTGAATATCAGACCTTGTTTTATTTTTTTCTTATTTCCATATCGTGAACTAGTACGGCATAAGTGCATATTGCGGTTTATTTGTGACTATAGTGGAACAAGTGGTTGTCGAAGCTTACCCGAAGAGGGCAACAAACTCGTCACACTTAGCCTTTATACACTTTTAGTAGTCGTGCCCTCTACCACCACAAATCCGGTCTTACACGACATTGTTCGGTTGCTGTGGTCATTATTAATAGCCGTATCTTGTTCAATTGATTTACAGGTTGACACGCAAAACCTCATAGCAACAGCTATGGCTATGCGATAAAAATGTACAAAACGGGCGTGGGCGGCAAGCCACCCCATCCTCTCCCCTATACGTATGATTTGCCGTCTCATATTGAATTTATGAATATCGTTATCAATACAAATTATTAAATAAAATTATAAATGAAGCACAAATAGAAAGAAGGTATAAGAGTAGTCGACTAAAACATTTGGTAGGACTTATCTAACTTTATACATATAATTAACAATTTCTAAAAATTCTAGTACTTTAATGTTATCAATAAAATTTAATAACAGTGGGTCTATGTTATATAACACCATTATTCGCTTACATAGGTTGTTCAAAGGATAGCAGTTTGCTGGCGGGTTAGCCTCAGGGCAGGCGGGATCTTATTCCAATCGTTATAATTCCTGGCCCCAAGCGAGGTGGGTATGCGTGAACAACAAGTTGAGTAAACGACTTTATACAAATCTACATCACAAAGAAGAATATTTTAATTTTCCATATTCTATAAATAATTTTAATAAATAATATATTCACTTGAATTAAAATTTATTTCTTTATTTAAATATATTATTTATATAAAATTAAGTCAATTTGATACAGGAATATTAGGAAGATTTCTTTCGAATCAATCAATATATTTATTATATATACATTAACACACCAAGTGGAGTCAAGAGTCTCCGAAACCAACGAGCGTGTATGAAGAGAATTATGAATGTTGAGCAAGCGAGTGAAGTATGCAAGGATAGAGTTCTCTGGCACTCTGTTCTCTCTGCCCACCCTGCAAGGGATATGGCGTGATGATACGTATGTATGTATGTTAACACACCAATTATTTATAGTTTAATAGCAAGTATTGTTATCTAAGTTAACAATGCGCCATCGACCTAAATAACAAAGTAATGGATTGGTATACCTAATACTTAAAAATTGAAAACTGAGTAAGAACTTTTGGTTTTCATTTATAAATATAAAGTCTGGGAAAAAGTATTTTCACATTCTATATGAAAATTTAAGACTTATGTTTTTTTTAATTTAGTTAGAAGACCGTCTGCCATCTTGTAAGTGACATGAGTACATGATCCTGTTGTTGTAGAAATTTTGGGCTTTATGATCAAAAAACAACAGTTGACAAGTCAGGGACAAGTTGTTTTGATGTTAATCTGATACTGTGTAAAGAATTCTGAACAGACCGAAACTAGTGAAAATCTGAAGATTCAAGGTCAATGCTATGTGGTGGATGCATTAACATCTCCCAAACTCGTTTAATTTTTATTGAGTGACTAAAGATTCAAAATACTGAAATTTTTAGCATTTAATATGCTTAATTATTTATAAATACCCGATTACGAAACGAAAAATGATGTCACAAGCGGGGTTCGAACCCGCACCTATTGGGAATCCGGCCCAACCGTGCTGCCACTTACACCATCGTCAACTATTTTAGGACATGCAAATTTTGCTTCATATTGTATCTTACGTCTTCAAGGTGACATATGCCATCTATCGGACAATGTTTACACATTGTATAGGGTTAATACTTCAAACTTTACAGTTAGAATTGTATTAAACGATGACACAAACTTGTTATTCAAATTACTGAAATTTTTAGCATTTAATATGCTTAATTATTTATAAATACCCGATTACGAAACGAAAAATGATGTCACAAGCGGGGTTCGAACCTGCACCTATTGGGAATAAGTGCGGGTAATCGGGTATTTATGACTAAAGATTGTTATTGTCTAACGTTATCGTGATGAAGGACTACAACCCTTTCTGTTGATTAATTCCGGCCGTTTTCTCTCAATTTCTTGCTTTAATCTCAACAGTTGTTGAAAGTAGTTATCCCGATCGATGGTTCTGTCCAGCGGTAAAAGCTCATGATGAACAATACCCTTCCAATTTCACCATACACATAGCATCACCTTATTGCAAGTTAGTTTTGCCACTGTCTGTGATGCCTGACTGACCTTTGACCACGACCATTGTTCACACGTTTTTGTCGTACGTGATCTACTTTTCATCATCCTATTCATCTTAGTATGTGATCCACTTTTCATCACTAGTTATCAATCTCTTCAAAACAGTTCGATTTCATTACGTCTCAATAAATAATTGGAAATGAGTACACGCTTTTTTAAATTTCTTTCAGCGAGCTCGTGTGGCACCCAAATATCGAGCTTTTTGTATACCCAGCTTTTTTCAAATGGGTCAAAACTATTTTGTGGTTAATTCCCAGATTCTTCAGCTACATCCTAACTACTAACATACCGATTTTTCCCTACTTTTTCAAAAATGGAGTTCATTTTATCAGTGACAGAGCGATAGGTGCGGTGTGCATCTTAGACATCAAAATTCCTGAATTGAAAACGTTTAAACCAACTTTATGCTACTCTTACCGATACTGCACTAAGTCCATAACATTGACAACTTTTTTCGCAGCTTTCGTTGCATGAAAATGTAACCTTAAAATATCATTTGGTTTCAAAATTAGCCAGATATAACTAGAACAGCCAAAGATATTTTATTAAAAGTTTATACAATCTATATGCGAAAAGACTGCTACCTCGACCTATATATATATATAGGTCGAGGAGGATATATATATATATATATATATATATATATATATATATATATATATATATATATATATATATATATATATATATATACACTTTTTATAATATATCTACTTCTACATAGGTCTTAGGTCACACTGGAGCTTTGAAAAGCACACAAAAATTGTAAACTCAGTGAGTAATTAAAAAGACGTTAAATAATAAGAACAAAATTGTCTGGTTTACATACATACATATCATCACGCCATATCCCTTGCAGGGTAGGCAGAGAGAACAGAGTGCCAGAGAACTCTATCCTTGCACACTTCACTCGCTTCTTCGACATTCATAATTCTCTTCATACACGCTCGCCGGTTTCGGAGACTCTTAACTCCACCTTCCTTCAGTACGTGACCAATCTGGTCTAGGTAGGTGAGTCTCGGTCTTCCCCGGTACCTACATCCTTCCACTTTCGCATTGTATATCTTCTTAACCAGACGTTCGTTCGGCATTCTTTCCACATGTCCGAACCATCGGAGCATTGCCTTTCGCATCTTTACACCAATACTCTCTTTCATACCTATTCGCTCTCTTACGTCGTCGTTGCGAATGCGGTCGGTCAGCCTGACTCCACAGATTTTCCGTAGAGATCGCATTTCGACCGCATTAATTTTGCTTTCATGCTCTTTTCTGCATACCCAACTCTCGCTTCCATATACTAATGTTGGGACAAGCACTGCGTTATGTATTGCTACACGTGCCTTCTAGCTGAGGTTGTGGCTACCGAGAAGTTGTCCCAACGCTCCGTTCACTCTATTTCCCGCATTCACTCTTCGCTATATATCAGTGGTGTACCTTCCATCTCGGCTAAAACCACAACCAAGATATACAAATTCATTCACTTGCTCTAGTAGATCATTACCTATTTTTACTCTTACATCTGTTCTGACTTCATCTCTTTCAAAGACCATTATTTTGGTTTGATTTATATTTAAAATGATTACGTTTTGGTATTGATTTGGTAATTGGTAAAATAAAAGTATATTATTAATTATATATCATATAGCTTTGAATTAGTTTTACTTAGATAAAATGCAAATAACATAGTACCTACTTATAGTCTCAGCAAATACCAAGGACTTGCGGGTCCATTGCCATGTTATTTTATCAAATACTTATTATTCCACAGTTATTATCATTTTATATAATTTAAAACTCGTTAAAGAAGTCATGAGGGCATTATACAATGGAAGATGAGGAACTTTGATTAATTCATTTATACAAATTATAATTTCTGATTTTGTGAATCAAATGTTTTGTTAATTATTATTTCTTTACATAGTTATAAACTTTGTATTGCCTATCATTTACTCACCCACATATATTATTTTGAAAACGTTTGAGTCATCTGACAAAATGTCGTTTTATTTTTTATAGCCTAATTTCTTTACAGTCGAAAGTCTAATCATAACTAAAATATACCTTAATATCTACCTAATAGGGTGCGAACATACTAGCGTTTACTGATCTTAAACTTTCTGCTCATAATCATAGTGCAAAACTTCTTTTAACAATTGCCGGCGAGGAATCAAATTTCAAAGCAATTATCAGATAACTCTAATAAAAGAGTTTTTATTCAAAACAGGATTCCAACCGAATTATTTTTGATCACAGTAACATATTAACATCAATCCAATAAAATAGTCAAATGCAACTATAGACAGATGGTATAGATAGGATTCCGACCTACTGTGCCAAAGTTGGTTCAATTCTTACGCTGGATAATACTTTGTGCGAGCCACAAATTATATGAGTCTAATCGTAATTTGTGTTGGTTAATTATGTGCTCGTTTACTCAAGAGTATATTTGTAGAGCCTCCCGCAATACAAGTTTAATTAGGGTAATAAAATAAAGCCACAGTAAGAAATTAATTTGATAATACTAGTGGAATAAAACATTAAAATAATCAATACATGAAAAAAATATAATTAATTAAAAAATTACTTATGTGAGTATAAATATAGTGATAAATGAAGAGAAGGACATGTCGTAATGTATTATAGAAGATAACGAAACTGTAATCTCGTGAAGGTTGTACCTTGGTGTTCCAAGAAAGTTGGTTTCTGAACTTCGTTTTTATTGGGTGTTTATAGTGCCAGAGGATATGAACGCGTACACATAAATTTTAGTTGTGAGATTCTTCAGAATTTACCTGGTTTTCTTAATTTTTTTTATTTCCAATTGAAGTAAATTATAATTAATTGATCAATGTATTATTTTTTAATAGAAAATTATCATTCTTTTTGATTTCATATCAGATTTTTAATTATATTTTTTAGAGCTTAAACTTATGTAAGGTTTTAATTATTTTAACTAAAACTATGATATACTTAATCTGGCCATAAATACTGATATAATTAAAAATAATCAAAATATTACATTTGAATTAGGAATCTGTCATTTTTTATGATTTTTCATTGTGTTTTCTCATTTTGGCGCCAATACATTGTACAATATTTTGCAATATTAAAATAGAGTAGGGTGATAAAGAGAACCGAATTGCTGTGATTGCATTACACAAAGTATGTATAGAGCCAAATGCAATTTTTAAAACTCTCCATACGCTTGGTATTAGTAAAATGTTTGTGTACCGGGCTATTAATAGGTACAATGAGATCTCCTCTGTTCGTAACAGAAAAAGATGTGGCCGTCTACGTAGTGTACGTACGAAAAAGGTGGTCAAAGCAGGAAGTGAAAGAATTCGAAGAAATCCTATCCGAAAGCAAAAGATTTTATCTCGGGTGATGAAGATAGCACCTAGAACCATGTCGTGTATTTTAAAAGATGACTTAGGACTTGCAGCCTATAAGAGATGTACTGTTCATTTCTTAACTGATCATTTAAAAAAGAATAGGGTGGTAAAATCGAAGCAACTACTGAAGCGGTACGCAAATGGAGGTCACAGAAAAATTTTGTTTACGCATGAGAATTTTTTTACAATTGAGCATCATTTTAATAAACATAAAAAAACTACGTTTAAAAAAACCGACTTCAAAAACTGAAAAGTACAAAATAACTTATAATACTATCATTTGTATGTGCTATCTATTGATAGTTTTAAAACCGGTGCCAAGCCCAAAACAAAATTATAATCAGCTTCAGTACTTACTATAATGAAATTCCTACACTAAAGATACCGATACCGGCATCGATTTCAAACCTATCAATAGATAGCACATACAAATGATAGTATTTTAAGTTATTTTGTACTTTTCAGTTTTTGAAGTCGGTTTTATATACGTAGTTTTTTTTTTATTTTTTACTTTTTACTGTTACAGACACACATAGGTTGTTCTATTAGTAGCGGGGCTTGAGCTACTCTTTCATTTGTCGCCCTCATACTTAATGCTAATTTTAGCCTTATATGGTTTTATCATGACTGCCACTGTCAGAACTGGACCAAATTGAAATGGGACCACACGAAAAGCACCAGCTTTCAAATAAAAAAAGAATCATTAAAATCGTTTTGCCCTGTCGAATGTTATGAGGTAACAAACATAGAAAAAATAAAAAAATACGGTAGCAACAGGATAAGCAAAGAAGGACGAGTACAGACAGAAGGACAGGAAGTTCGCATTTTATTTTACACAATCGTGTTTATCGTAAAATATTTATGGATTTCATCATGTTTACCAACTTACCACTGTTGGGGTCGAACCTCCCTCAAAATAGGAAACGAATTGACCTAGTAGCGATGTTCCGTTACATTATCGCCGACACGTCGCTATTCTAGCACTGAATGTTCACAACTACAACAACAAGATTAAAAATGAAATTTTAGTAGTGGTAGGGCCTACACTTGACATTTTACTATCTACAGCCGCGAGCCGATCCGTCCAGGATAGCACCACACTCTCGTAGAAAATCGACGTCTAAGCAATGGCAATGTCCTGTTGTGCTGCATTTGTAGTGTAAAGCAGTCGAAATGCCAAATTTTGAAAGAGGTTTTGCTTGGTAGGCAGCTGCCTAGCTGTACTTTTGGTATTCCAAAGGTCCATCAGCGGGAGTAGCACTTACCATTAGGTGTGCTGCTTGCTCGTTTGCCGTCATCAGCAATAAAAAAAGTTTACCTCTTTATTAGTCAATCACTCAGACGCGTGGAAATAAATTTGGAAGCACTTTAGTACACATACACATGCCTGGCGGTACCTGGTTTGATATATAGGATCCTTTTATTTCGGCACATATCATTCCTGTGAGATTATCAAATAACGAACTAGGTACGTATCTAGGTACATATTTGTATCGAGATTTCCTTCTCTTGCATAGATGTTATGTGCGTTTTATATCCCTTAGTCGTCTCTTACGATCACCCGCGGGTAAGACAGGGGGTGGTGAATTGTATTCTTACTCCGTCACCACACGGATATATTTATCCGTGTGTTGATTTATTATTACGAATCAACATGTATCATTTATTACGAGATTCATATTCAAAAAATATATTTATCTATTTAGATATTAATTGACAACAAATTAATAATCAAAATTTTTGTGAATGAAATAAAATTTATATAATAATAATAATAAATTGGAGCTTTTTATATGCCTTTTAATATTTAACACCTAAATTAAGAATAATAAAATTAAATACATTAATCTATAACGCTATAACTTCAAATTCATCCATCTATCAACCTGTCTGTTTTTTTCAGAGCTGTCTATTGAAATTTTCATTTCATTCAAAACGTATATGGCGAAGTATAATCAAAAAAGTTAAAATCCATACATGTAGACTTTCATCAAAGTATAAATGACGTTAAAATATTATGTCAGTAAGTTAATTGCCAAAAATTGGAATATTTCGTCATTACCTACGTTTCAATCTATAACTGTCGATTACGTGGTTCATATAACTAATAACGGGCATTATAGGGTCTAGGTAGACCCTACTGGGCATCTGCCAAGTCGCTTATCCATCTATAAGCGACTTCTTCCTAGTGCTTTAATCTTCACTTACGACAGAGGCAAGAAACAGATCGGAGTACTTTTGATGTTTATTCCATGTACCACACATGCCATGCTTGCACAAAAGCAGACATCGTTATCCAAATGTCACGATAACGAATATTGTCATAATTCAATATAAATAACAACAATTCCTATTCATCACTTACGATTACATCACTGCAAGAGTATGATAACTCAAAATCCTAAATAAATCCTTTGAATATCATCATATTCGGTCAATTGGCAATGGCAATATGCTAATGCGCTTCGTTCGGTGAGCGAGAGAGCCGGGCGCCCAAATGAACAACGAGTGGGTTTGGGGGTTTTATTGATAGGCAGCGGCCTAGCTTATACCCTTGGTAGTGCAAAGGTCCATGGGCGGCAGTGACACTTAGCATCAGGTGTGCTGCATGCTCGTTTGTCACCATATGCTATAAAAAAATCGTACCCATTATTAAAAAAAAAAAAAATATATATTATATAATAATTATATAATAAATTTATTTGAACTGAGAAAAAATAATGTAGGTAAATAAAATAAACATAATTATGTATTTATCTTTATTTTAGTCATCGGCTGATGTCTCCTAAAAGTTTCGTCAATTCTATGTGTCCATATGAAGTTTAATTAAAAGTTGGTATCCTTATATGAATCGAGAAATAAGTTATATATTCAGAATTATTATCCTCGATAATTTCACAAAAAAAGTGTGTGTGTCAGCTCCGACGCACGACTGGAGTTTACTCCTTAAGTACGATTATCAAAACAGGCGCAAAAAAAGCTCATTTGACTAAAATAATATATATTTTTTTATTTACATTTATTAAAACTGTTCAGTGAAGTATTATCTCACGTCATAAAGTGAAAGGTGCGCAGAAATGGTTGCGCACCAAAAACGTAACGAGGTCATTCGATCACTAGAATTTTACATGCTTTTCATTAGCTTGACCTGTATGTTTGTTACCGACTCCTTTTGACTTGATTTTGACCCACTTCGAACGGTCAGATTTCATTTAAATTTGGTAGACTTATCGAGGACCGATGACAATGCAATAATTTAATCAGATTACACCATTATCCTAATCAGTTATTGGGATAGTCGGGATTAAATTGTTGAATTTAAGTTTCCAATTTCGAATTACGCGCCTAGAGCGCTACCGTAAAACAATGTCTCTCTATTTCGTGACATCAAGGTCATCTGTCAAGCCACTGTATGTTTTTTTGTTGTTAGTTTCATAATAAATAGTTTATAAAACTCGAGCTACGTCGTTCAATTCATCAGGTTAAGGGCCCAGAAAAGTTCAGAAATAAAGACAGTGTAATATCTAATGCTAAAATCAGTGATCAAAGACATTGAAGTGAACATTAAAAACAAAACGTAGTTCGTGTAAAAGTTTTCTTGTTAGGTCTTTGCGAAGCATTTAAGTATTTGAATTGAGATATCTATTTGAAAATGGCATTAAATAATACTCTCGCATTTATCGAAAACCTGTCTGGCCATATAAATTATGCAACCTGGCGTTTAGCAATGCCGTATGCATTGCTAAACATGTGGAACTCTGGAATTGCATAGAAGACTTCTCAGAAAGAATAGATAAGGAACGCTAAAGCTAAGACGAAGATAATACTCTCAGACAATCCAACAAATTATGTGCACATTCAAATCTGTGTATGTGTGTTGCCAAAGAAATATAGGAGAAATTGACAGGAATTATCTGCCACTTATATATTATAAAGGTCATGACAAAAAGGTCCTGTTTAATAATGTTTTACATGTTCTCGAACTAGCAACCTAGCAATCTGATATCTGTGAATTAGATTATTCAAAGTGGTGGCCAAGTATGATTTGACAAAACTGACTGTTATTATAAACAGTAAAAATTAACAACAGCTAATTTATAATCAATAACATGTACCGGCTGAACATGTATATAAGTTATTCACTTACTGGCTATGCTTTCATCAAGAACGGGGCGGTTCTGGCTTAGTACAGCCAAAGACATCAAACTGTGGCTCTATCTACTACAGAGGCTGAATTTATGGCAGCTTGTGCTGTTAAAAAGAGGCCATGTGGATCAAACAGTTTTTAAGTAAAGAGGACTCTGTCCTAATTTAGATAACCAAACTGCTATCAGTGTCATTAAAAATATTAATTTCCATAAGGAGTGTAAACATATTGAAATTAAATATAACTTCATTAAAGAAAAGTATTATAAAAAGATAATTGTATTACAGTTTGTTGGTAGTGATTGACAATAAAAAAGCGTGGAGTGTTTTCTAAAAATATTTCACAACATACCCACAGTACCTACTTATCCACATGACTCTATCAATGGAATGTTAACATCAGGCACCCCACGCTTTTTTACACTAAAATAATTTCTTTTATTTCTCACTGTACCTTAACTTGAATGATTAAAAAAGTTATTTTCTACTTTTTAGTTTAGTTTATATATAAAAGCATGTTTTTTTAGTTTTTTAAACTATTATTTATACTCCTCAAATTTTTCTCATACCGGGCGCCTTATATGAAAATCGATTCTTTAGGAGTAAACTCCAATAATATCGTTTTCATATTGTTAAAATGCTCACGTTTACCATATCGAATTTTCAAATTGGTAATTAGAACCTTGCAAAACTTGCGAATATTTCTTACACATGTTGATTAAATATGAAACTTGCATCCGGCTTTATGGGTAATAGAAGGTGTAGTATAGAAATAGATGATATTAAATATCGATGTGGTATGTAATTAGTACATTTACACAGTTTGTTTACAATGTCACCATTATGATTTTTTTAATATACTTAATAATTTAAAAAAATCCGTGTTATGACGGAATAAGAATACAATTCACCACCCCCTATTTTACCCATAGGTGATCGTAAGAGACGACTATGGGATATAACGCATATAATATTCATGCGAGAGAAGGAAAGCTTGAAACAAAACCCTGTACCAACACGTCTGACCAGCGTGGTATAGTAGGTTAATTTCCCTCCCATTATGGAGGAGGCTCGAGCCCAACAGTGGGACATATATGAGCTGAGATGATGATGATGATGAATAATAAAAACCATTGGGAATATCCCAGTAGAGATATATCCAATTACAAGTTTTATTTATATTTATACATACATAGATATCATCACGCCATATCCCTTGCAGCAGCAGCAGTGTAGGCAGAGAGAACAGAGTGCCAGAGAACTCTATCCTTGCATACTTCACTCGCTTATATTTATATGTTCTAAATTTTAATTAAAATGTATGTTGGTGTATCTAATGCTATTAGCATTCCCGTAGAAGAGAAAACAAGTGTATAATTGCAAATATGACCAATTAAATAGTAATGTAACATGTGGTCAACTTAATAATTATTAGTTAATATATAATTAACTTAATAATTAACAGTAACTAATAATAACATGTGGTCAACTTAATAATTATTAGTTAATATATAATTAACTTAATAGTTAATAGTAACTAATAATAAAGAGCATACTAAGATTAAGATTAATAATCAAGATAATTATGATTATACATATATGAATAGATTTTAAGAAAATGTTTGGTAGATTTATCAATTCCGAGTTGAAATTACTGAAACCAGTAACATTAATTTTGACAGAAATTTTTATTTGTGACACGGAGATTGCTAATGGAGCATTTTACGAAATACCTTACAAGGGGTGAAACATAATGTCAAAGTTTGGCTAAATAAAAAAAATGGCTATCTTCTAATTCAAATGTCAAATTTAAACAAATAATTTTCACTAAAATAAGTATTAATAGACATTTGTTTCAGCACCTGTCAAGTTTTATTTGTCTGAAGGTATTAAAATCCCGATTTATATTTGTCTATGGGTATGAAAAACGCGATTAATTAAACATTAAGAATTCGAATAAAATATCATTACGGTGATATTTTACTTAAACTTGAAATAAATTATCGTAACGAAATTTTACTTGAATTCTTATTGATTTAAAAATGAGCATAAATAAGTAGTAGACAGCTTCTTACTTTTCTGATATAGATCCTCCCTAAAAAGGAATGTTCTGAAAATCAGCCTCTTTCTTTCCTCAGGGTGTAATGAGTTGAAGTTCGGTTTGATTTTTTTACCCTATCATATAAATATAATAATAAAAATTATATTTAACAGGTTCATACAATTGTATGAGTGAGTTAAGATAGAACTGTTTCTCACATAAACAATTCTATATTCTTTGTTCCAAATTAATTCCGGTCATATCGCGAAATATTGTATATAAAGAGGTTCTGCACTGATAAATGTACGTTAATCTCTTTATACAGCAGAAACAAATCATAAAAAGCAATATAATTTGCTTAATGAATGTACCTTGAACACCCTGTGTGCAAGCTTATACAGGTGGCCCCTATGCTTTCCACGCAAATAAAATCGCTGGTGATAAGCAGTTTATTGAATGGCAGGAAAGGTGGGATTTATCAACGATCTGCCATCATGTATATCTATTGTTGCCATTTGTTCAAGAGAGTTTAGAAAAAATATAGCTGGAAATAGACCACTATGTTGCAAACTAAATTATTCTATTTTAAACTAATAACTTCACGATTGTGATATGGGAGATGGATGGAGAGGGATATGGCGTGATGATATGTATGTATGTAACTTCACGATTGTGTCAATGTTCCACATCTAACTGCAATTTTGAACAATCAGCTCATCGCATTCTCTGAAAATGTCTAACGTAACGTGCGCGATCTTATGTTAGACAGTCCGCAAGTCACCTGTGGAGTAGTATACTACACGGATCTTATAGCAACTCGAGAAAATTTCCATGTATACAAGCGCTTCTGTTATATATCTACTATTGCAATCAATATTTTACATATAGGCCCTAAAAACTCTGTCTTATTCGTGATGCTGTACTGCTGTTCTTCACATATCAGTACATCCCCTTATCTGTTGGCCTATTAGCCAATTTTTGCTTCATAAATCCCGCTTTGCATAGAAGAGTTGAAAATTTAAACTCATCCTGTTTTTCTTTTCTAATAAAATTTGTTGTAATAAGCATTTGCCAGGACTTCGTGGGAATCAAACCTTTGTTGTGATAATCCAACGTTGTCTTTGACGGGCACCATTATGAATATTAGCTTATAGCAGTTATAATAGTAAAAATGTGTGGTGGGATTAGTCTCAAACAAAAAAGGACATTGTATACAATAAGAATAGAATTCACCATCTTCTTTCATTATCTGTCCGTTTCAGTATCTTGTCCATATTGTCCATTAGTTTCATATAGAATGGCTTTTTTTTTTTGCGGTGAGCTATGGAGTTGGTCACGCCCTGCCAAATCGGTGCGGAGCGACGGAAGAATCGATGCGCGGTCCCATAGACCCACTCTGCAAAGCGCCTCTCTTCGGCGAGCGAGCGGGCTACCAACACCTGATCTTTGACTTCGGTGGCCTGCCCGGCATATAGAATGGCTAAGTACAACATGCCTATAGCATTTATGCAAAAGAAATAAAACTGGAATTAAAAGCCTATAACGACCTATATATATACGAAGAATTAGCATGCTGAAGTGGCAATGGGCAGGCCACATCGCTCGAAGAACCGACAACCGCGGGGGGAAAAGGTTCTAGAATTGCGACCACGTACCGGACGACGCAGTGTAGGACGAACTAGGTGGACTGACGATCTAGTGAAAGTTGCTGGATGGCGTCGATGGATGCATACGGCACAGGACCGCACTCTGTGGCGTACCATGAGGGAGGCCTACGTCCAGCAGTGGACGGCGAGGGGCTGAAATGATGATGATGATGAACGAACTATAACATAGAGATAAGTACTCGACCAGCGTATTATAGTATATTTCCCTCCCGTCGTAAATAAAGCGCGAGCGTAATAGTGAAACATATATGAGCTGAGATATTGGTGACGATATGTATTTATAAATATGTTTGTATTATATAAACATACATATAAATTTGATTACTAAATTTGACTATTAATAAATATAGTCTCTCATAGTATTGTATTAAACGATGACACATAACAAGGTTGTGTCATCGTTTAATACAATTCTAACTGTAAAGTTTGAAGTATTAAGCCTATAACAATGTGTAAACATTGTCGGGTAGATAGCATACCGTCACCTTAAGACGTAAATATGATACAAAGTGAAATTTGCATGTCCTACAATTAGTCACGGTAGTGTAGTGGCAGCACGATTGGGCCGGAATCCCAATAGGCGCGGGTTCGAATCCCGCTTGTGACATCATTTTTCACTTCGTAATCGGTTTTTATAAATAATGTTTACAAGTTTTTGATACTAAGTAATTTTTATTTTTGTTGTGCGGTCTTATATTCGGGAGTTTCTTTTTTCAAGTATTTAACAGTTCCACCTACATTGACATCAGTCTGTACTTGAGTCATGTCGCACAGTGCTACTATTCCCAAAAATTAACACAATTTCAGCTGTGTATCTAATAAATTACAAATATAATCGAAATGGTAATAGAATATCTTAAATATATGGCATTAATTTCGATTGGGATAGCCTTTTATTAATTTTCCTCTTTGATCGTGTAAATAATCAAATGTCTGAAATGATTGGATATCTTATCCCTAATCGAATTCAGTTAAATGTTTATAAAAATCAAAAAAACATATTTAGATCTCAATAAAAAAACAGGTGCCTCGCTACATATTTAGAAAAATAACTCACATCAGACATCACATAAGCCAAATTGCAAATGGGGTAAATCAATCCAGATTTAGAAATATTCTCGTATATTTAGGTTTAATAATATAATGTGTCACTTTTCCTTGCCTTTTAGTGGTACTTTAATAGCAAACACTGGCTAAGAGTTCACCAAAAGAATGAGCATTAACACACTACTGGGCAACTTCGTCACCACTATCATCAACTTAGCCCACATACGTCGCATTGATGGATTCGATGAACTCCATAATATGAGGGTAGGGCCACACTGCCGATAGTTTTCAAATAGTGATAAGGCCACACTATTGACAATGTCTGCCCACAGCCGCAGGTCGGTCCGTCCGAAGTAGTACCACACTCTCGCAGAGAAGTCAGACAGAAGTCTGAGCGCTAGCAGTGTGCTGTTGCGCTTCGTTCGGTCACCAAGAGAGCCGGCAGCTTAAGTTGGGTTGTTTTTACTTATAAAACAAACAATCTGTGATCAGCAACTCTCCTGCCAACTACTGCGACTATGGTAAAGATTAACTGCGACAACATTGGCCAAGTTACGTCGATTGCGTGATAATCACCACTTTGATAAAATAAACTAAAAAGATAGAACAAAAATCGCTTTATCGGGTTATTAATAGGAGCAATATCTAAAAAAAATAAATTAATAAGCTATCAAGAATAGAATATTTGTAGAGAAGGTTATTATAAAATCTCAGCCTATCTATAAGATAATAAAGACTGGTTATGAGCAGCCACATTCAACAATTTCCTCGTTATTCTAACTAAACTGTTACACACAGTTTTCTATTGTTACTTTAATTGGACATGGTCTTTTGCCTAAGGAACATCTGCTTCAGTAGCTACACGGACTAGGTCCCTCCCCTGCCTCCATGATTGTTGAGGGAGGTGATCTATTCTCTAACAGTTAAATCGTGATCAGGTGCTGCTTATGAGATCTGGTCCAGTTATAATATTTTTTATTATATTTCATAATTATATCTTAGAAAAACATCACAATAGAGCTTTTCTTTACTATATACGTTGTATACGAATCTCATATAAAAGAAATCAATAGAAAGATAATTTAAAATTATAGGTAAACTGGCTGAGTTTCCTGTCTTCTCAGTATCTGTCACGCTAAAAAGCTGGACTGGATAAAGCGTCTACGCGGCGTTTATACATTAGAAATATTTTGAATTTCTATTTGAACGTTATTCCCAATAAAACGGCAGCTTCTACGATATTTATATAGGCTACTAGCCGCCAAACAGTCAATGAAGGAGCAGATTTCGATTAATTCAAAATTATTAAATTATTTTTTTATTATGATAATAAATAATAAATGTATAAATTTAAAAATAAAATTCAGCAAGAGCTGGCACGTTATTAAAAAGAAGCACCTTGTGATTTAAGACATTTTTCTTCTTGCACGTTGAAAATTATGCAATTGTTGATATCTGAGATTTGCTTGACGATTTCGCATTGTCAACCGAGCCATTTCACGGGCTGCCTCACTTTGCTCTTGCGATTGAGAAGCACGAAGTTTGATTACACTAACGCGGCGGTCTTCCTGTGCAATATATCGTTCTTCTTCAGTGGCTGCATTCACGATGTTTAGAATCCTAACTGCATTTTGGTTTTGTAGGGCCAAGAAGACCTAATCTTTAGGTCTTCTTGGTCAAAACTTTATTAGTAATAATTTCGACACAATAAGATAAAATATCTTAATAATACTCGTAAACTCGTAGCCCTCGCAACTCGTTCTCACAAACACATCGACCGGTCAACTTCAATTTCAACGTTTTGCTGTATTTTCAAAGCATAGACAACATTACGTGAGCTATCAGTTGCATTTTGTTATATCATGAATAAATGAACTTTTAGACTGATAATTTGACTGATGTTTTTTAATGATTTTTTTTTTTGTTTATTAATACCATATTTTAATATATATTATCCTATTCCCGATGATGATAAATCCAAAAACAGAAAAATCATAAAAATTGGTCCAGCCCTTGTTGAGAGTAGTTTAACTAACACGACTTTCTTTTATATACATACATACATACATACCATCACGCCATATCCCTTGCAAGGTAGGTAGAGAGAACAGAATGCCAGAGAACTCTATCCTTGCATACTTCACTTGCTTCCTCAACATTCATAATTCTCTTCATACACGCTCGCCGGTTCCGTAGACTCTTGACTCCACCTTCCTTCAGTACGTGACCAATCTGGTCTAGGTAGGTGAGTCTCGGTCTCCCCCGGTACCTACATCCTTCCACTTTCGCCTTGTATATCTTCATAACCAAACGTTCGTTCGGCATTCTTTTCACATGTCCGTATTCCATAGAGATCGCATTTCCACCGCATTAATTTTACTTTCATGCTCTTTTCTGCATACCCAACTCTCGCTTCCTTATAGTAATGTTGGAACAAGCACTGCGTTATATATTGCTACACGTGCTTTCTGGCTGAGGTGGTGGCTACCGAGAAGTTGCCCCTACGCTCCGTTCACTTTATTTCTCGCATTCACTTTTAGCTCTATATCAGTGGTATACCTAACATCTCGGCTAAATGTTCTTTCCATACTATTCCTTCCATCTTCTTTTATATACAAGGATAATAAGACTTAACATTCATATAGGCTATTTTAAATTTAAAGTTTGATCATATTGATCTTTATCCTTTTCTGTTACAGTTTTTATCATCCTTAAAGACTTAAAATTAATATATTAAACTATTAAAAACGAATTTTCAATGTGATGATTAAGTAAGATTACAATAGTCACTATCCTTTCCTTCACTGTGATCATATAAGATGACCAAAGCATATAATATCACTATAAACGAAAGAAAACTTGAACTAAAGTTCTATATCAATCGATCAGACCACCGTGGTATAGTAAGTCGTTTTCTCTCTGTTTGTAAATAACGCTAAAACCCAGCCGTGAAACTTATACGCGCTGAGAGTCGAGACACTGAATTAACTAATATACATTAGCCTATATGAGAGGGAATGTTCGAATTACACTACAAACGTAGCAAAAATATAGTTAAAAGATCTAGTTTAAGTACATATAAGAATTATTGGTGTATATTCAACACACAATAGAGCGGCCGTAATACAATGCCGTGCCCGCCAGCGACACTCGTGGGGCTCCAGGCCCCTCTCCGTTTTATCAATAGTTTATGTTTGCGCCCCGGGCCACCTCGCCTCAAAGGGGCTTGGCGCACCAACACATTTTTTTGTTAGCATGATCTTAAAGTATAGGCACTTTGAGTGGTTTTATTTTTTATAATATTTTAGTACGCAGTGGTATTTCTAGATGTATATTTTTACTAACTCATCTATTTTCAGCAGGCTGTCAAAAGCCACTTTTGAACATAAACCTTCCCAATGGACTTGACAGGCGAGCTGGTGATCGCAGTAAGTATTCTACCTACCACAAGAGTGCTGGTGCCCATTATCTTGGTGATTCTTCAGTCAATTTTACAACTCCGGTAGGCAAGTAAGGACTTGTTACACTTTATATTACTATCCGTCACTCTACGATCTACCTTTTATTACTTTATATATTATCTTTTTCTTAACTATTTATGTATCTATTACTTTAATACCTTCTGTATTAGGTATAGTATTAAGTAATGATAAGTATTAGTATTA
The DNA here is from genome assembly GCA_905163515.2 of Lymantria monacha. Classification (NCBI taxonomy): domain Eukaryota; kingdom Metazoa; phylum Arthropoda; class Insecta; order Lepidoptera; family Erebidae; genus Lymantria; species Lymantria monacha. The sequence goes on along the minus strand of LR991081.1, from coordinate 45,734,215 downwards.
AGTAATGATTTAGAAATCATTGCACACACGTGTGGTGACGGAGTAAGAATACAATTCATCATCGCCTATCTTAGCCGTGGGTGACCGTAAGAGACGAGTAAGGGATATAAAACGCATATAACATCTATGCAAGAGAAAGAAAACTCGAAATTAAAACCTATACCAACACGGCTGACCAGCGTGATGGGTCAGTTTCCCTCCCGTTATAGAGGAGGCTCGAGCCCAACAGTGGGTCATATACCTATGAGCTGAAATTATGGTGATGATAATATATATATATATATATATATATATATACATATGTGTGTGTGGTTTAAGAAAATAATTATTACCTATTTCGTAAGTTGTAGTATAGTGTATATGTATAGTATAAATAATGTAAATAGTGTATATAGTATATAGAGTTCTTTGGCACTCTGTTCTCTCTACCTACCCTGCAAAGGATATGGCGTAATGATATGTATGTATATAGTATAGTTAGGGCATTCTTGTGTTTACTAATGGAATTATAATAGTAGATAGTGTAGCTGGTGAGATCTGACTATAGATTTATTAGATAGTCTACTTGTTAATCACAAATTAATTTATACGGGGTAAGTAATATTAAAAATCTAAAATAACTTACCCAATCACATAATTTCCTTGAACAAAAATAATGTGCAAACAAAGAATTTCCTTTAAAAATCTCTAAAATAGTATCGCATAACGATATCTTTAAGGAATAACTAAAAGTTTTTGTCTTTTAAGTCATTATCAACTATTATGCGCTGGTCTCTAAATACATTTCAAAACTTCGGTATAATGTAATAGCCCTGAACAATATACTTTGATTTTCTTTACTGGAATATATATGGAGAGGTGTAGCACATATCAACTTACAGTATTGAATGTCAGGGCTTCGATTGCCATGAGGAAAACAATTTGTGCGAGCTTCAAATTATTTTTTGCGTATATTAATAAGAAACATCTATAAATCTACGTACTTTTAAAAAAATATTTTGAACTATCTTTACTAAGTATTTAGTGATTATATGCAAATTTATGCTTCATCTCGATTCGCTCATAATCCAGACCATTTTATATGAAATTGAAATCATATATTAATATTTGACCTCATTGATTGCGATGCTTGAATACGAATACGAATGTTTTATATTTTAAAGACGGCTTAATGTGGGATGGGTTGATGGGTTCGAGCGTACAACGCGGTATGGAGGAGCGCGGGCGGTGTGGTGTAGCTTCGGGCGTCGCGGCGCTCCACCGTAGCCGCCAGCGTTCAGCCGCCGCCGACGATATTAAAGCACACCTAGCTCTGCTTTTGATACCTCTGGCAATATTGCCCTTGGCGCTCATTTCCAGAACAATCATTTTGAAAATTATTTCGAAATTGCCTCGAGCAAGTGAGACTGAGTCATTGAACGTACGTCTTACTGTTATCCGTGGTCCCGCTTTCAGATATGAGTACATACATTTTAGTACATACATACATACTACTGGAAAAAAAACGGAAATATTTATTGATCATATTCCCTATTCATTTTATCAAAAAGGTCTTCCGAACATTGTTTCGTTTACATTTTTTGGTAGTTTACAATTAACAGTATTACATTTATGTATATATTTTACCATACGTACCATACGTACTCGTACATTTGTAAAATTAACTGTGTGGTAGCGGCTACGAATACTGCCAACCCTTACTTTGCTCGTGGATGTCGTAAAAGATGACTAAGAGCCTTATATCGACCTGGGCCAATACCATCTGATGCCGTTGGGTCCACAATTACATTCCCGAGGGTTGACGTCTAGCAGGTGGTCGGTCATAAAACTATTGCCAATAACTTTTACAATATGTAATATGAAAGAAGAGTACATATTGTCTCGACCCCAAGTAATTGTGATAAGAGTAGGAGAATGATGATGATGATGACGTACATTAGTAAAATATTTAGCCGACGTAGTGACCGAACATCACCAAATCAAATCAAATCATTTATTATGCATAAGCCCCATAGGGGCACTTACATATTGTCAATTTTACATTATTGTTTTTTAAATTAAATTTAATTGATCTACCACCGGATCGGCAAGCAGCCACATACTGAGAAGAGCCGGCAAGAAACTCAGTGGGCTCGTCATTTTTTTTTTTTAATTATATATTTTCACGAAAGAGATGCATACATATTTAATTTATGTTAGCTCCAGTAACATGCCCTTCGAGTAAAGATAATTTTTTTTAAATTTTGTATATGTATAATACAAAATTAAACTAAGTATATTTATAAAACAAAAAGAAACAAAAATGGCTGAACCAAATCCCACAAGCGGTACCCGATCACGAGTTAACTATTAGAGCAGCCATCACGCCCCTCATACACATTGGAGGGAAAGGAGAGACCCGCTCCACATAGCTACCGCAAGCAGAGACCTTTTCAGTGAGCATGACCACACCATAATCTATAAATTTGAAACAGATAGCTTGGATAAATAAATACATAACTTGTTAGGCAAAACACGCTACACTGTACAATTAAGACAATACAAATAATACAAGAGTATCAGACGACAGTGAGGATCAGCGTCAGAACGCTGTAAGAGATAAACATTAAAAGGGCAATTGCTGAGAGCGGAGCTGCTCATAACCATTCCGTATTATCATTCAGATAATCCGAAATGCTGTAATATCCTTTTCTGCACAGTTTATTTTTGATAGCCTTTTTGAACTTATTCATTGGCATATCTCGGATATCTTTAGGCAGTTTATTGTAAAAGCGTATACATTGCCCCATGAAAGACCTACTAATTTTTTGTAGGCGACACCACTTCCTTTACCTCATATATGGGACATTCTTTTACAAATCGTACGGATTTGAACCCAAAAAAATTGCCACCTCTCCAAACCTTCTCAAATTTCTTTTACGAAGTTCTTATTGTATATTAACAGACACGTATACGAGGTTTTAGTTCAAAAAAATTTTTCTCGAATATATGACCATTGTGAATTTCAGTGCTTCATCCAATTCTGTTACATGTAAAATTCATTATCTCTGGTTCTACTAATGATATCGTTGATTTTTTTTTTCATTTAAAAGGTAATAATATCAGCTTTCAGTCACGTGAATAACTGTACTTCTCCAACTTGAGTACCTTGGTAATAATAATAATTTAATTGTTTAAATAATATTATCATAATGTTAGCCACAACAAAATCAATTGAAAAAAATACTGTCGTATTCGTAATTTTTTTAGCTACAAAAGACTTCTTTCAGAAAGATGGGGCCGTTACTAGTTTAAGAGTGAGAAAATAATTTCAACTGCGCTTCACGTTGCGCGGGCATCGCGCGACGAGTTGAAACGTGCTGGAGCGTGTATGAATATTCAGTCTCGAACTGCTCACGCAGTTCACTTTGGAAAAAGCGTAGTACGGGTACACATCTTCCCTCGCATCTTCCTTTTCAGCCTTTTTATTTCTAAAAGTGAGTAAGAAAAATCAAGTTAGGGAATTTTACACGAGAGAAATGTCAGTACCACCACTATCATCGTTACTACAAAAAAATCGAAAGGATATATGTTTTAATCCTTTTGATTTATCTCCTACATACATACATACATATCATCACCCCTTATCCCTTGCAGGGTAGGCAGAGAGAACAGAGTGCCAGAGAACTCTATCCTTGCATACTTCACTCGCTTCTTCAACATTCATAATTCTCTTCATACACGCTCGCCGGTTTCGGAGACTCTTGACTCCACCTTCTTTCAGCACGTGACCAATCTGGTCTAGGTAGGTGAGTCTCGGTCTCCCCCGGTACCTACTTCCTTCCACTTTCGCATTGTATATCTTCTTAGCGAGTATATTTATCTCCTCATCCGAAAATAAAAAACATCAAAAGTCTCAGGAAAGTACGGGGCGAATATTTATTAGCATTAAATAAGTCTCTTGAGCAAAGAATTTGTGATACGTGCCATAAGAAATTATTCCAGTGGGCAACTGGAGCTCTTCCTAATATTTCATTAGAATTTGTCGAAAGTAAAGAGTATGACGAACGTTGTCATACCATTGCGTCATACCTATCACACAAAAAAAAGCAAAAGCAAAACATTTTTCTTCACAAGCATATTTCACTGAAGTGGCAATCATAAAATAATTATGTACTATTGTACAATGTACATTCTGTCAAGTATTACATGAACGTATAGTATTCTTGTACAACATTCTAGCGAAAGAAGGAACTTATAACGTTGTGTGACTGTATCGTAATTTAAATCGTTTCTTCAATAATCTTTCGGTCTTTAAATTCAAATTGCACTATTGAATTTTCAATCAGTAGAGTCTTATTATTATATATAGTTTTAGAAATAAGTTATCTCTCGATACAGGATTTATAGGTTTTATTCGCCTAGATTTCATTGAATTTATATTAATAGTGTGCACTTCGTTTGTATAAAATACTATTGTATAGGCATGAAACAGTGGAATGAACGTATACGTTTTGAAGTTAGCCTTTTTACGTTTTCAGGTTGAATCAAACGTTCAGTAAAATTTAAACAATTGCTGAACACATGTTTATACCCAACACATATACTTGACTAAGATTTTATATTAGTTAAAACACAAATAAATCATAATTTCGAAAGACAAAATGTACGCCAACGTGACAGTCACTCTAATAAAACTTTATGTGCTCAGTACTTGAGCGCGCTGCCCGCGCAACGTGAAGCGCAGAAATTATTTTCTCACTCTTAAACTAGTAACGGCCCCATCTTTCTGAAAGAAGGCTTTTGTAGCTAATAAAATTACGAATACGATAGTATTTTTTTGAATTGATTTCGTTGTGGCTAACATTATGATAATATTATTTAAACAATTAAATTATTATTATTACCAAGGTACTCAAGTTGGAGAAGTACAATTATTCACGTGACTGAAAGCTGATATTACTACCTTTTAAATGAAAAAAAAATCAACGATATCATTAGTAGAACCAGAGATAATGAATTTTACATGTAACAGAATTGGATGAAGCACTGAAATTCACAATGGTCATATTTTCGAGAAAAAAATTTTTTGAACAAAATCCTCGTATACGTGTCTGCTTATTTTCAGTATAGACTCTAAAAAAACATTTTGGGACCAATCAAAATTGTCAAGTCAAAAAGGTGTACGATTTGTAAAAGAATGTCCCATATATGTATAAATATGATTCCACGTTTAAATGAAACATCTAAAAACCATAAAGAAATAGAAACACACCAAAGAAAACTCAAAATGGAGACAATGCAAATCTTGTTGAACTAGCATGGCGTAGTAGGTTTCATCCTATTTTGGATCAGCTTTTGTCCAGTATATGGGTTGAGAAAATAGTTGAACTTTTTATCATAGTCTTTTCAATTCAAATGTTTGTTGTTGTAGAAACTAAAGGACTAGGTCTTTTGTTGCCTAGTATAGTTCATTTGCACACCTCACGATGGACTTATTATTTTTATTTAATGGTTAGTATATTAGTCTTGGGGTCGATACAATATGTTCTCTTCTTTCATAGTACATATTGTAAAAGTTATTGGCAATCGTTGTTGACCGGCCGCCTGCTAGACGTCAACCCTCCTTGTGAATGTAATTGTTGATCAAACAGCATCAGATGGAGTTGGCCCAGGACGTTATAAGTTCATAGTATTGACGTACGTCCATGTCAGCTCTGTTCACTTGATCACTTTCAAAGCGATTTTAATATTAAACTTTGTAGGAATATGTATACTTACTGCATTATATATTTCTGCAAGTCTCATCTTCAAAAGATATTGAAATATGTAACTAATATTTATATAATACTAGCGGACCCGGCACACATCGTTCCACCTAACAGGTAATGAATGAGATGCGCAGATTTCGATTAATTCAAAATTATTAAGTTATTTTTTTATTGTGATAATAAAGATGTATAATACATATATAAAATCAAAATATTAAGTATTTGAATAACATGCCAGCAAGACGAAGAAGAACCCTGTGTTATACGACATTTTTCTTCATGCGCGTTGATAATTATCTAATTATTGATCTCTGAGATTTGCTTGACTATTTCGCATTGTCAACCGAGCCGTTTCACGGGCTGCCTCGAAAATGTGCAATATCTTGTTCTTCTGCCGTGGTTATATTCGTGATGTTTCGAATTCTAATTGCGTTACGGCTTTGTCGGGAAAAATTTAATCATATTGGTCGCGGCATTGTTGATGACAATATAGACACAATATGATTTATTATAACAATATTCGTAAAAATTTGTAACACTCGCACAATACGAACTCTGACCGGTCAAATTTAATTTCAACTTTTCGTGGTATTTTCTAAACAAACTATTAGACCACGTAATGACGTTATATCATCAACAAATCAACGTTTAGAACTGCTGTTTTTAATGATTTTTTTTTTGTTTATTAATTTCATATTTTAATATCCTATTCCCGACGACAACAAACTCAAAAACATAAAAATCATAAAAATTGGTGGACTGTTCAGTTGTCATGTTCTATTATTAAAATATATTTCATTTTCTGCAATAGTATTTATTCAATAATATATTATGGAATTCTAGACCACCGGACATCTAATGCACCGTGCTTGTTTTTTTCTTTTCAGTTTTTTTATTATGTAGGTACGTAGTTTTGGTGACTTTTTACGCAGTCGGGTTTTTTTATTTTTTTAATATTTTTTTTTTATTTTATACTTTTTAGTTATAAATACCTAGGTAGCTATAGTTATCTTATTTATTAATAAGTAGGTAAGTACCTAACTATAGGTATATAGTTTTTCGACTGAAGTTGAGTGCTAAATCGTTAGAAATTGGAGATGGGCGACCGCGTCAGACATTAAATACTTTAGGTAGGACTACCTATGGTATATTGGACAATATACCTACTAGATACTTCAGTATATGTCCATCTACATCCAGTTATATAAATTTTTCGTCTTTTCATCGTAAATTTCTACTGTCTAAAAAACCTATATGTGAGAAAGTTTGTTATGAAACTTTAAATCGATATAGATCCTAAACGGCCAGTCAAATCGAAAAATGTTGAGAGAAAATTAAAAATGATTTTTAAATACCTATTTAACGATACCCCACTCGATATAGTTTGTTGACTTTAATTTTTTTAATTTTCACAATATGGCGTCCAGTAGTCACCATATTGAATTTTCAATAACGTCATATCTTTAGTGACACTCGCCGGATTAAGAGAAATCGATTGACGTGCGAATCATAAAAATCGGCCCAGGCGTTTGGTATATATAGTGCTTCAAAGGAACATACAAACATACATACATACATAGACTGTTAAACACAATACCACTCCTTTGCAGTCGGGTAAAAATAGCAACATTAATTTATATTTGAAATAAACTATTTTAAGAATTTTATTGCGTTTGCAATTGATATTCAATTTATAATTAATAAATCTTTATAATACTCATCATTCGTCTCAGTAATTTATATATTTTTTTTTTTATATTTGATATTTTTTGATTTTGTATTGATAATTTTATATGAGATTAACTAAATACTAATTGGTTTTTCTAGATATTACAATTCATGTTGAAAAATAAATAGTAACGGTAATTTTCGATACTTTTTCGTCGTATTTAAATTTTAATTTTAATCTATGATAATAAATTAAATTATCGCTTTTTGATCGAAAACAGATCTCGAAGTTTCAGCCTGGGCGTCCGGAGGACAGAACGTATAACCCGTCGTTCCTGTCTTATAGCACTTAGATTCAGCTTCCAACGCTGCTTGACATATATTGTTGCAGTTACACATCCTCTATTCGATGTATAATCGCTAACAGCCTCACTACAGGTAACGAACTAATCCCTGATTCAACCACTTTTTATCTCAAATAATACAAATATGAAGATGAATTAAGATGTACAGTAATTGCAGAGCAATCGTTATTCAGTTATTATAGCGCAATTACAGGCAACCTTGATCTCAACGGCTAGGTCTAATATAATTATTTCCCTGACATCAGAGGGTAAAGAGAAACTTGAAAAGCCTATTATTGCTTTACAATTTACAAACAGACTTGAGGTTGTTGCGATGGCAGGCAACTTATACAATAAAATATTACATAATTAATACACATAAAATACAGACTCAATTTACTGATTAAGCCGTACGGCGGTTTCAGTTAATTAAATATATTTTCTGTTTGTTGTTCAGCTTACATTGCAACTATACTAAAAACCAAGATGTATTTATCTGCTAACTGTGACAAGGTTTTTTTAATAAACGTAACTTCATTAAATTTTGCCTCCTTCCAGCTGATGGAAATTAGCCTAACATACCAGGCTGGTCAGGTGGGTTGGTTTATGATTATATTTCGAATTTGCCTTCTTTCTTTTACTTATCTATCTGTATTCTCTAATCGATTTTTATGATACCAGCTGCAAAAGAATGATGACTATTGTTTTTATTCCGTCACTAAACAGATGAATTTGGTACGTACTAATGTCGGTACATATTATATGCATAATTGTTGCCACTGGACAACACTCAACAATGTTATACAAATTCAACTGAGATTAAATAAAAATTAGTACTAGTAGATGTTCTTATCCCAGTTACTTGGGGTCCCCGCAATATGTGCTCTTCTTTCATCGTATATATTGCAAAACCTTTTGCTAATAGTTTTATAAGTATGCCTGACATCAACTCTCCTTGGGAATGTAAATGTTAATCAAACATCATTAAATTGAGCTGGTCTAGCTTTTAATCGTTTGTTATGAAACCCGCGATCAATGTAAGGGTTGGTAGAATTCGTAGCCATCATGCAGTAGTGGTCAAATGAAAAATAATAGATGCTATTTTTAGTGGTAGGACCAAACTATTGACAGTTTTCTGCCTACAGCCGCGGGCCGGTCCGTCCGGGATAGTACCACACTCTCGCAGAAGATCGACGTCTGAGCAATGTCAATGTGCTGTTGCGCTTTGTTCGGTGAGCGAGAGAGCCGGAAGCCCAACTGAGTGGGCATGGGGTTATTATTGGTGTAGGCAGCGGCCTATCTATACTCCTAGCAAAGGTCCATGGGCGGCAGTAACACTTACCATCAGGTTTGCTGCTTGCTCGTTTGCCATCAAAAGCAATAAAAAAATTAATTAATATATTAATTGAATCAAGGACGTTAAATTTAATAATATATAAATATTATATTTTTGATATAAACACAAAATATTCATGACGATGATTACATTAAAAATTAATTATTTTGAGATTTATAATTCACAAACCTCATCCTAGCTTATTGTGCTACTCTTGAGTCATTATAATAACACCAATCATCCTCAACAAAAGTCGTATACCTCCCACTGCTGGGCTCGAATTTCCTCCACAATAGGAAGGAAACTGTAACACTAGAGTCTGTGACGGTTTTGCACAGGATGCTGTTTGCATATACATATATCTTAATGGATTTTTACGATACAAAAGTGATTGTGAATTCTACTGTTACTTTGTTACTACACGGAATATTACACAGATTATGTTAAAAAATATATATTGTCTATGCTGTTGTCTTAGATTAATGGCGACATGACTACTTAATAGCTATACAAATATTGTATACCCCTTTACATAGAAAGATATACACATATGATATTTAAAATAACAATAAGTTGATCGTTTCTCAAGCTCAATGGTTTCGTATTAAGAAAACAACCTTCGCCTATCTTGGTTGTGGGTTTCGTCAAAATTAACGAAAGGATATGGATATACCTATAACATCTGTGACATGAAAATCTTGAAATAAAACTAATTAAACAATATTAGGACAATTTTCCTCTTAATGCGGCGGTGGCTTGAGCCCGGCAGTGGGAGGTATAGGTGGGGCGTATATGAACTAAGATGATAATGATGATGATCGTAAGCTCTCCTGATAGTTTAAAATAGGCTACCGTCTTGGCTATGGTCAATGGGGTAGTCATATTAATATTTAAACATATTTTAAAATAACCCTAATCTTCAAGAAGTTAATCGCTTCAGCTCTTAACAAATAATTTCCAACAAATAAATATGAAATCATTAATGATTAAAGACTCCTAACTCATATTTAGCTAATCTATGTTATTGCTATAGTTAAATGAATTTAAACGTACTGAAGTATCTTCGGGTTAGTAAAAAGCGTCGGCCAAAAAAAAACATTTGCATTGCAATTTAACAAGAGATCCTCATTGTGTTACGATGAACCTGTTAATTCAAATAAAAAAAGGAACAGATAAAAATAAGATAATATAAAAGATCGCGTACCAATATATAAAAATAATATGTAAATAAATTAGATAGTATACAACTTACGTGCGTTCTGATGTACGTCTTTAAGTTAACGTGGTTGAATGTTACAGTCGGCACGATCGTGCAACCTCGCCAAAGTAAGCTCGCGGACTGGAATGGCACTCGGAGCTTTTTGACTCGCTTCACAACTTCACATACTCGCGGGGTAGAGGCCCCGCGCGGTTTCCCGCCGCAATTGGGCGGGGTTGCCAAGCTGAGCTCTTTTACCTATTCGGAATGTAGATTTTACAAATCTTTGGCGGCCATCATCATCTCTTGAAATAGTCTTATATCGGTCTTATAATGCAATTTCGCAACATGATGTAATTAAACTTATTTTACTATACCAAGGGCTAATTAATTTTAATAATATCAATTTTACAATTGAATGAACTAATAAAGTTCATTAATGAGAGAACAGGACCGAGTTATTTAAGCGCTACTATTATTAAAGCGCTACTATTTGTTTTGTTCTCTCATATAGTTATATCAATATGTTCATTCCATAAAATCACTCTGACTTTAAAACTATAAGGTATTACTTTTAAAAGTTACGGCTCGAAACTGAGTAATATTTTTTTAAAGATTGATACAGAATTAAGAATTTTTATTGTTTAGTTAAAATTAATTATTGAAGCCCAGATCTATGTAGAGTACTGAACTGAGATGAAGACAAAGACCGGGTTCCAGTGGTCCGATCGCACGGTGTCGGTGTGTACGTAAATGGTGAGCTATGGGATCGAGCGCCGTTTTTTTATCGCCCTGGATGGAATGACGCCCGAACGGGACGTGGCCACACCGTAGCCAGCCGCCAAAAAAATAGGTCTCTGCAGAGAACAGAGGATTTTATTATTTCTGAAAACAAATATATTGGTATGATTTAAAGATATTTGTTTAAATTATGTGGATATTTAGTGAGCACTAATTATTATCGCAATGTAGCAAGCAAATTTATTTTATGCATTTGTTAAATATTTTTTATCCAAAATGCTAAAGCGTAATTATATATTTAAATAAAAGAAGCTGACTGACTTAATGACTGACATATCAACGCAGAGCCTAAACTATAAGGGCTAGAAACTTGAAATTTTGTACAGATATTCCTTTTATAATGTAGAGGAGCACCAAGAAAGGATTTTTGAAAATTCAACCCATAAGGGGGTAAAACGGTGGTTCAAAGTTAGTATGAAACTTTACCGTTTTTTAAGTTATTTAAATGAAATTCAGTATGAAGGTTCTTCATTAAAAATCATGAAATACGTGTAAAATATTTTTTCGATAATCATCCCTTAAGGAGGTAAAAAGGGAATGCAAACTTAGTATAAAAGTTCTCTGATTTTCAAAGTTATTTAAATAAAATGTTGTATTTGGGTTATAAGTTCCTAAAAATGATTATTGCCGATAACCCTATTTGTGAATTCAATCCCTAAAACAGGTGCAAATTTAGTAGGTTTAACAGTTTTTTGTACTTCCCTACATTATTTCAATGAAATTTTGTATGTAGGTTATTAGTTCTTAAACATTATCACTGGTGATAGGATATCGCTCAGAATTTAAAGAGTCGGTCGTGTGTCCAGACCATAGCGTGCCAAAAAAAAGTGTTGTCGCATAAGCGACGGGTGCGACGCAAGACGCGAGTTCATGGAGTAAGAATGAGGATGGTAAACTGGAATACAGGTACGATGACTGGAAGAGAAAAAGAGAGAATTGAGAAGCGCGCTCTCTCTCTCTCTTTACAATAGGCTGTATAGGATCTATTTCCTTTGGCTGTCCAAATGGACGAACAAAAACATGTAAACGAACCCAATTTTCATAAGGTGTACATACACTAATGACTAAACAGTTTAGTTTTTTATTAATCGCAATTAAACGACAAAGAATTACCAAGCCATTTTCGAAAGGAAACAGCGCGTTGCTATGATAAAGCTTTTAATGTTAAATAAAGAAAAAAATCGATCCATTCATTTTTACCGTCGTGAGAATGCCAGTTCTTTACGGTAACACTCGGACGTCCTCGAATATTATTTTAATCAACTTTTTTCTCACTTTAAACAAAATAATTGCTTTTTAAAAATATCAAATACGTTTAGACGAATGTTTTTCTTGACATATGTATGATAATATTATCCTATAAGTGAAATGTGAGAAAAATACAATCATTTTTAAGATTGAATAGAGCTTGATTTTCATATATCGAGAGTAGAGCAAGACCTCAATGCTTCGCTTATAAGGCGTGCAAAAAAAGGCTGTCTAGAGTATGTAAAATGGTAAAGAAGTTGGTACAGACAGTATACCTGTGGAGGTATGGAAATTTCTGGCGACTAATGGAAATGGCTGACTTTTTTTTTCGGCAAGTTATTGCATGAAGAGTCTATTCCGAATGAATGGTGTTGCAGTTCTCTGGTGCCTATCTTTAAAAGTACAAAAATGCAACAACTACCGTTGAATAAAGTTTATGTCACCTAGCATGAAGATTTGGGAGAAAGTAATAGAGAAAAGAATGACAGAGTAATGTAGGATATCTCAGAACCAAGATGTTTTTATGCCAAGATTGGTTATCACGGACGAAATTTTTGTCTTACGCCAACTAATGGAAAAATACCAATGTATACATAAAAACTTGTACATGGTACTCATAGACCTATAAAAGGCGTACGACGCAGTTCTCCGGGAAGTTCTGTGGTGGGCTTTGAAAGAACGAGGAATGCCTGCGAAGTATGTAAGATTAGTGAAAGCTATGTATGCAGGAGCGCGAATGAATGTCAGGTCTGAAGCCAGCGTTACTAGTTATTAGTTCAATGTGGCAGTAGACTTGCACCAGGGTTCGACTATAAACCGTTATCTATTCCTCCTGGTGATAGATGCTCTGACATCGAACATACCGAGGGATGCACCTTGGTGTATGCTGTTTGCAGATGACATTGTTATAGTTGGAGAGGACACAGTTGGGTACAGAGCAAGACTGAAAAATGGCAGGAGAGGTAGGAAGGAGTTTGTTCTGTAACTTTAGTGGCTCTTCCTAATTCTCTCACATTGTCTTAGATGGGTTATCCCTACTGACTTGCTCTGATTTTAAGTATTTAGGCTCGCTTCTCCAAAACGACAGCAATATTGACCGGGAAGTTAGTAGAAGAATGAATGCAGGCTGGATGAAATGGTGACAGATTTTGGGAATATGTGACGCGCGGATGCCCCTTAAACTTAGCAGAAAATCTACAAGTGTCATTAGACCTGTCGTTATGTATGGATCTGTATACTGGACATGGAATAAGACGGATGAGAGAAGATCGCATGCTACTGAGATGCGTATGTTAATAAGGATACGTGGAGTGACAAGATTAGATGAAATAAAAAAATTATATATTAGGGGAAGTTTGAAAGTAGCACTCGTAATAGAGAAGATTAGGAGCACGAGATTATCTTGGTAGGGACGTGTGATGAAGAAAAGTGAAAAGCATGTCACAAAGAAGGTTATCAATTTACTTGTGGATAGCCATAAGAATCATGGGAGACACAAAAAGAGATACATACATAGCCTCACGCCTGTTTCCCAGAGGGGTAGGCAGAGACTATGGATTGCCACAAACCACGATCCTGGCATACTACCATCGGTTCATTCACACTCATAATAGTCTTCATGCATGCTCTACGATTACGCATACTCTTAATAAGACCTCTCGTCAACACATCTCCAACTTGGTGCAGAAAAGTATGACGTGGTCTTCCCCTTGTATTCGTTCCATTCACGTTTGCTTTATATATTTGCTTCGTCAACCTCTCGTCACTCATTCTTTCTAAATGTCCAAACCACCTCAGCATACCCTTTTTGATCTTTGTCACTACTTCTTCATTCACACCACAGCGATCTCTTATAACACTATTCCTAATTTTATCTTTCATACTTACATCACACATACTACGAAGAGCTCTCATCTCCACAGCATTTATTCTACTTTCATGTCATTCCTGCCAAATCCAACTTTCACTACCATACATGAGAGTAGGTACTAATACTCCCTTATGTACAGCTAAACGTGCCTTTTTGGACACGTTTCTGCTTTTCATAAACGTGTATAGTGCCCCATTCACTCTATTACCAGCATTTACTATTCTTTCAACATTATCATCATTTTTACCATCTCTCGTAAACAAAACACCGAAATATAAAAATTTTTTCACCTGTTTCTCACCATTTATAAAAATGTTACATTCCGTCATACATTTATCCTTTTCAAAAACCATAGTTTTCGTCTTACATACATTTACTTTCATACTTTTTCTTTCAAAAGCTTCATGCATAGTAGTTACCATCGCCTGCAAATCTTCTGCCGATGATGCAAGTAATACCTGATCATTGGCATAAAGAAGACATTTGATAAGTAACTCATTCATTCGTAAACCACAATCATTATTTTTCAGATTTTTCAAATAGCTATCCATGAATAGGTTAAACAGCCACGGGGACGCTACACATCCCTGTCCAACACCTTTATCGATATTAAACCACTCCGTGTAGGCTCCGTTTATTCTTACGCACGTCCTGAAATCCTTATAGATGGATTTCAGCGCGTGAATAAGATGGCTGTTCACCCCATACATAGACAGTACCGACCACAGTTCATTCCTCCTCACTTTGTCATAAGCTTTCTCCAAATCAATGAATGCACAAAAGATTTTCTGACCTTTAGCCAAAAATTTCTGTAAGGAGAGGAGGAGGAGAGAGAGGGAGAGAGGCAATGCATTGTAAGGAGAAGATTTGATCCGTACAACCCATACCTTTTCGGAAACCTGCTTGTGCATCCCATATTTTCTTGTTGGTTACTTTCACTACTCTTTCAATCAATACTTTCGCATACAGTTTGCCGACTATGCTAAGAAGGCTTATGCCCCTGTAGTTCCTACAATCTTGCTGCGAACCTTTCCCTTTGTACAAAGGTACAATTACAGCCTTACACCAGTCGTCAGGTACTTGGCCATTAGTCCAGCAAAGATTGAAGAGCTGGTATAGCATGTTAGCTATGATATCCTGTCCAGCTGTCAGCATTTCAACTGTAATCCTGTCGTATCCTGCAGATTTACCCACTTTCATACCTTTCAGTGCGTTCATAATTGCCACCATAGTAATACATTCTCCATCCTCAAGATCTCTTTCACTCTCAAATGATAGATCTTGTGGCTCTTCTCTTTCAAATAAGCTTTCAAAATACTCCTTCCATCTCTCTAGTACACAATCTTCGCTATTCACTATCCTGCCATACTTATCCCTGATCGAGGCAAGCTCTGTACTTTGAACTTTACCTCAAGCTGATCTTATGGATTTCCAGAAAACCTTTAAGTTAGATTGGTAATCCTGCGATAATATTCTATCATACTCGTCTTTCTGATCCTCTTTCTTTTTTCTGACAATTTCTTTCACTTCTCTTTGTCTTCTCTTGTACTCTTCTTTGGCTATGTCTATATCATGAACCGTTGCTTTCTCTATTCTCTTACTGGCTCTGATAGCAAGCCAATCTATCCAGGCTTTCTTCTTCTCACAAACTGCACTCTGCACATCTTGATCCCACCATATATTCTTCATCTTATTCACTTTCCTTCTTCTGGTCACGCCACATGTTTCTGTAGCAACATTTACCACATTTTCTTTAAAAGTCTTCCATAATTCTTCCATATCACTAACTAGCGGACCCGGCATACTTCGTTCCGCCTAACAGTTAATGAATGAGATAAGCAGATTTCGATTAATTTAAAATTATTAAGTTGTTTTTAGCTGTGTAGTAGCGGCTACAAATTTCGCATTGTCAACAGCACGACCTGCCTCGCTTTACTCTTGTGATTAAGAAGCACGGAGTTAGGCCATATTAACGCGGCGGTCTTTCCGTGCAATAAATTGTTCTTTTGCCGTGGTTACGTTCATTATGTTTCGAATTCTAACTGCGTTACCGTTTTGTTTGGAAAGATTTGATTTTATTGGTCGCGGCATTGTTGATGACAATATAGACATAAAATGTTTTATTATAACAATATTCGTAAAAATTCGTAACACTCGCACAAAACGAACTCGCACAAAACGAAATTTTGCACGGCTCATAAGCGAAGCGTTGAGGTCTTGCTCTACTCTAGATATATGAAAATCAAGCACTTTTCAAACCTAAAAATTATTGTATTTTTCTCACATTGCACTTATAGGATAATATTATCATACATATGTCAAGAAAAAACATTCGTTTAAACGTATTTGATATTTTTTAAAAGCAATTATTTTGTTTAAAGTAAGAAAATAGTTGATTAAAAAATTATTCGAAGACGTCGGATAAAATATTCCGTATCTGGCAAGAATACGACCGTAAAAATTAATGTATTAAAATATTTCTTTGTTTAAAAGCTTCATAATCGCAACGCGCGGTTTCCTTTAGAAAATGGTTTGGTAATTCTTTGTCGTTTAATTGCAATTAATAAAAAAACTAAAGTGCTTAGTCATTAGTGTATGTATATCTGATATGATGATGAAAATTGGGTTCGTTTACATTTTTTTGTTCGTCCATTCGGACAGGCAACGGAAATAGATCCCATACAGCCTATTGTAAACGAACAGCTATGTTTAGTACAGCGTCGAGAATGGCACGAAATTATTTTTCTTTTTCATTTATGGCATTGACTAATAGTAAATGATAAATAAAATATTGAAAAATTGTCACATGTCTGTTAACTTCAGTAGGTATGTTAAAAATATTGCATTAGCGAACCCAATAGTGGGACATCCATATATGAGTTGAGATTATAAGCGCACGAAGGTAGAGAAAAATGAGAGTGAGAGAGAGAGGGAGTGAGAGAAGGAGAGAGGCAGAGAGGGATAGAAGGAGAGAGGCAGAGAGGGAGAGAGGCAGAGAGGGAAAGAGGCGGAGAGGAAGAGAGGCAGAGAGAGAGAAGCAGAGAGGGAGAGAGAGAGAGAGGATTTTTAATAGTGGCAGGACCATGCTGTTGACAGTTCTCTATCTACAGCCACGGGACGGTCCGTCTGGGGTAGTACCACACTCTCGCAGAAGATCGACGTCTGAGTAATGGCAATGTGCTATTGCGCTTCGTTCGGTGAGCGAGACAGCCGGTAGCCCAAGTGGGTGGGTTTGGTGATTGTAATGGTAGGCAGCGGCCTAGTTATACCCTTGGTATAGCAAAGGTCCATGGGCAGCTGTGACACTTACCATCAGGTGCGCTTGCTCGCTTGCCACCATAAGCAATAAAAAAAGACAGAGAGGGAGAGAGAGAGACGTAAAGTGAGAGGGAGAGGGAGAGGGATAGGAGGAGAGGAAGGGGGAGAGAGGGAGAGGGAGAGGGAGGGAGGAAGAGAGAGAGAGTTGTTAGCTCACTTCTGATATGTGTACGTACTTTATACGCACGCATAATTTTTTGTTTTTTTTTTAAAGTGCAATTTTACTTAATATTACGTACCAGATCTTGCTCAATGAAATAATTAAGGCGCTTTATTTATGGTGCATATTATAGCATTGCCTAATAGTAAATGCTAAATAATATAAATATTATCAGGCGTGCACTATTAGATTTTCCAAATTATAATTTTAACTTTTCGCGGTATTTGCCAAACAAACCATTAGACCACGTAATGACGTGTGCTGTCAGTTGCCATTGGTTACATAATCAACAAATGGACGTTTAGAATTGATGTGTTTTTAATTTTCTTTTTCTTTGTTTATTAATATCATATTTTAATATCCTATATCCTATTCCCGACGACAACAAACTCAAATATATATAAATCATAAAAATTGGTGCAGCCATTCTCGAGTTATAAGTGCTGTAACTAACATAACTTTCTTTTATATATATAGATATCAACCGAATCATACAACTTTTCTGTCAGTTTACTTTTATACTTCTCTCTAACAATCTCATCTTGCAAATTTTCTACTTTGATCCTTTCTAGTACACTTGTCGGGTTATGTATCTGATTTTGCCACGTTTTTATGAGACCACTTATTCTAGTCATTACTAGAAAGTGGTCTGTATGGATACCAACACCGCGATACACCCTGATGTCTAGAACTTTGTTTCTGAGTCTTTCATCTACTATTATAAAATCAATCATACTCTTTCTTACATTCTTTGCTTCGCGTGTATACATATGGATCTTTTTGTGTTCAAC
Source organism: Lymantria monacha (assembly GCA_905163515.2). NCBI lineage: Eukaryota > Metazoa > Arthropoda > Insecta > Lepidoptera > Erebidae > Lymantria > Lymantria monacha. The sequence continues at coordinate 45,715,731 of LR991081.1, read as the reverse complement.
ATAGTATTTGTAACACAAAGGTTCCATTCCAAGCACACCTCTAGCAGACTTTGACCATTATCATTCATACTTTCATCACCAAACCTTCCTAAAACGTTTTCGAATCCTTTTCGGCCTACTCCCACCCATCCATGAAAATCACGTAGCAAAATCAACCTTTCATTTGACTGGCATAATCTTAAAACATCTCTTAGTTCCTCCCAAAACTTTTCTCTTCCATCCTGCTCACATTTATTTTTAGTCAAACCCGTGTTTACAGGAGCATATACTCCTACAACAAAAATACGGGTCAGACCCACTTTCATTCTTAACCATACTAATATAGCATTCACACAATCATACTCTTTCACACATTGAGCCATTCGAACAGAAAGAAGGAGACCAACTCCTTGGCAGGCTCTAGTAGTCATTGGTACCCCGGACCAGTATGCCGTATAAGGTCCATGACTAGTTATCTCACATCCCTTTCGCTTCGTTTCATTCACACAAAGAATATCAATCTTTTTATCATCCATCATACCCATATATATGTATATATATATATATAACCACATACCTCGTTTAATTTCTCTTTCATTCCTCCTCCTACATTCAACGTGGCAAAACGGCACTCCGTAGACCGCTTTTCGTCCTCATTGGGATCGAGACGTGAAGGGTTGCGAACCGCATCGCCGTTGTATTGTATAAACGAGAATATGTACATAATAGTTGTGAATGCAGGCACAGGTGACAGCTGAAAGAAGTTTGTGGAAGGCAAGACTAGTTCTACATACACTACATTGAAATGATTGCCACTTTCATTTCATTTTCATGGGGTGAAATTATCTCTTTTTTTAACTGTGATTTCACGTGTGAAATTTCATAACCAATGACTTTTTTCGCAATGCCCTAATGTCACATTTACTACACGTTTGCTATTACAAAAGCAAAATTATTTATGATTAATGGCGCTACAATATGAATTAGATCATTAGCTCTTTGGCGGGAACACACAGATTGCTTTTTTTGTTAATTTTATAAATTGACGCTAATGTAAATGTCATTTATTAATTTCAATGGCATTTTAATTAAAGAATAATTACAAAAATACAAATTAAACCAAGTCATGAATTCATACCTTCTAGATTGACTCAAAAAGTCTATGAATTTTTTTATAGAATTGCCACTATTGCAAGTATTATACTAAAACCGGACATCAGTGAGGACGATGACTGACTGACTTTGCGTCCGATTATTTTTATACTGTAACGGTTAGATGACGATGACGAGTAACAGGTGTGATGTATGAAAAATCATTTCATATGATTTATAAAGTGAGTCACAAGTGCGACTCATGAAAAATCTTTTCATATGATTTTTCAGTTGCTACTTGTTAATTATGCCCTGCTTAGCAAGAACGTGTTGTGTCGACCCTAATTAGCGTAGGGTGAGGGCAGGCAAATTATGATGAATGACCCTAAATTGTTACCTCAAAAATTATTAAATATGTCTACCGACGATCTACTATGGGCTAATGAAACTACCTCAATATCGCAAACGAATTTGCAGATAAAAGTTAGTCTATATATATATATATATATATATATATATATATATATAAAAGAAAGTTGTGTTAGTTACAACACTTATAACTCGAGAACGGCTGAACCGATTTTATGATTTTTATGTTTTTGAGTTTATTTTTGTCGGGAATAGAATATTCCTATAGCCTGTTCCCGACAAAAATTAAAATATGATATTAATAAACAAAAAAAAATCATTAAAAAAACATCAGTTCTAAACGTTTACTTGTCAAGGATGTAACAAACGCAACTGACAGCTCACGTCATTAAGTGGTCTAATGGTTTGTTTGGAAAATACCGCGAAAATTTGAAATTAAATTTGACCGGCCAGTGTTCGTTTTGCGCGAGTGTTACGAATTTTTGCGAATATTGTTATAATATATCATATTGTGTCATATCAATAAGATCAAATCTTTTCCGACAAAGCCGTAACACAATTAGAATTTGAAACATCATCATTCTCCTACTCTTATTCCAATTGCTTGGAGTCGATACAATATGTACTCTTCTTTCATAAAACATATTGTAAAAGCTATTGGCAATATTTATAAATACCCGATTACGAAACCAAAAATGATGTGTGAAAAATGATGCGTTTTTTGCGAGTGTTACGAATTTTTACGAATATTGTTGTAATAAATCACATTGTGCCTAAGTCAACGTCTGGCAGTGGATAATGATGTTGACGATATTAGAATTGCCTAATATTATCAAAAGTTAATTAGTATTTGAGATCCAATATCTATATATGTATATAAAAGAAAGTTGTGTTAGTTACAATAATTATAACTTGAGAACGGCTGGATCAATTTTTATGATATTTATGTTTTTGAGTTTATTGTCGACGGGTATAGGACGGGTATAAAATATGATAATAATAACCAAAACAAAATCATTGAAATGACTTCAGTTCTAAACGTTCATTTGTTGATGATGTAACAAAACGCAACTGACAATTCACGTAATGGTTTGTTTGGAAAATACCGCGAAAAATTGAAATAAAATTAGACCGGCCAGTGTTGGTTTTGCGCGAGTGTTACGAATTTTTGCGAATGTTGTTATAATATATGATATTGTGTCATATCAATAAGATCAAATCTTTTCCGACAAAGCCGTAACACAATTAGAATTTGAAACATCATCATTCTCCTACTCTTATTCCAATTGCTTGGGGTCGATACAATATGTACTCTTCTTTCATAGAATATATTGTAAAAGCTATTGGCAATATTTATAAATATCCGATTACGAAACGAAAAATGATGTCACAAGCAGGGTTCGAACCCGCACCTATTGGGAATCCGGCCCAATCGTGCTGCCACTTACAACATCGTGAACTATTTTAGGACATGCAAATTTCGCTTCATATTATATCTTACGCAAAGAGTAAAGTTATTAAATTGAAAAAGAGTGGCAACTCGATGATAAAATATGCATGTATGGAAAGTGCTGCTACCCAGAGTTTAGGCGGTGAACTAAAGTTGAAGTAATATATATACATATCTACATGTGTATGTGTAATTACATAGAATTTTCTTTTACTATGAAAGCTACCCTGAAATATAAAAAAAAACATATCAGCTGATAATTAAACAATAATAATATCAGCCTAACATTGAAACTTGAGATAATTTTCAGAAAAATATCAATAACCGAAAATAGATCGATGACAATAAGTACCTACGCTAGGAACAAAAAATAACAATTCTCAGTTGTCAAACGTTTGACAGGCAGGACAAAATGGCAGCAGTTAAGTTTGTACAACCAATCTGTAGGCGGCGCGACGGTCGGTAAAAATAAGTAATGTTTTAAGTGTGCCCCCCCAGATCTTACGTCTTCAAGGTGACATATTGGCAGTATCTATTGGCAATATTTTATGACCAGCCGCCTGCCTGACCTCAATCCTCCTTGGGAATGTAATTGTTGACGAAACGGCATCAGATAGAGTTGGCCCAGGTTATTATAAGGCTCTTAGTCGTCTTTTACGATATCCACGAGCAAAGTAAGGGTTGGTAGTATTCGTAGCCGCTACCACACAGCATCTAATTGGAATTCGAAACAACACGAATATAATCACGGCACAACAAGATATTGCACGGGAAGACCGCCGCGTTAATATGGCCTGACTTAGTGTTTCTCAACCACAAGAGCAAAGCGAGGCAGCTCGTGAAACGGTTTGGTTGACAGCGTAAAATCTCAGAGATCAACAATTAGATAATTTTCAACGCGCAAGAAGAAAAAAATCGTACAACACAAGGTACTTCTTCGTCTGATGGCACGATATTATTACAATGGTTGATTTTTTAAATTTATATATATGTAATATTATTCATATTTACTATCATATTAAAAAAATAACTTAATAATTATGAATTAATAGAAATCTGCTCATTCATTAACTGTTAGGCGGAACGAACTGCGTCGGGTCGGCTAGTAATATATAAATATTTAGTTATATTTCTTTTCACTATTTTGTACATTTTGCCTCTTACCTTCCTGCAATAAGCGAGAGTAATTCTATGAAAAGTAAAGACTATATTGGCGGTTATATTATTTTTTTCTTTTTTTTATTGCCGGAAACGAGCCAGCAGCACACCTGATGGTAAGTGACACTGCTCCTCATGGACCTATGCAGGGCATAGCTAGACCGCTGCCTACCGTGAAGAAAGTGCTCTTCTTAAACCTCGTTTAAAAAAGGATATGTCATAGCGCTAGGGAAACAAAGCAAACAACCCTACTAAACAAACCCTATCATACGCCTTTGCGATATCTAGGCTGAATGCTAGCGCCTCACCCTTGCTCTCCAAAGCCTCTGCCCAACGGCGTGTAAGGTACATAAGTCACTCTCTAATCGCTCGCTAATTCTGGCAACATGTTCCGCCTTGGCTCTGGCGATAGCCTTCTTACTAGATCTAGAAGCGGCGTTAAATTTTCGCTTCACTTCTCTGACGTTGGGGTCTTGACAGTTTTTAGCCCTGTTCCAGGCCCGATATGCGAACTGCTTATGACGTGCAGCCGTCCTGCAGGTTTTGTTAAGGGTGGCTGCGGCCGCGGACGGGTATTTTAGTATTGGGGATGAATAAATCCATCCCTGAAATAATCCTCAGAGGCGAAGCAAAGCCGCTTCCATTAGTAGGATGCGTAAAACTCGCGAAGAGTATCCTAATCTGCTGACTTATATTATCAGACTCTGCCAGTCCTAGATGCCATAGAGCGATTACATTAAATAATAGCATATTTTCTTTTTAAATTTTAAAGTACCCATATCTACCTATTTTTTTCTTTTAAAGTATGCTTTCGATCCTGAAAGGTATACCACTTCTTATATAAATTTTATAAGTTAATATAAATCGAACTCATTACTCATAACTTTCAATTAGAATAACAATTGATTTTTTCTACTTGAATTTTTTTTTTATTCGGGACTAAGACATCATTTTGAAGTACATGGAAGCAACATATACATATATATTACATTTATACATTGCTATTCTAGTACCACACAGTAAACTTGTTCTTTAAATAATGGTTTCTGATGTTAACGCGAGTATTACACATTTGAAATAAAACTTCTTTGACGGATTATATCGCGTTTGTTTTTTTATCAAATATTAAAATCAAATAGAAACGCGATAGAATTCGTAAAAGTTGTTCTTTAAATGTCGTCCTCACAACGAACCTCAAATTTCAAAAGAAGTAGGTAGGTGTATCTACTTCAGATATTTATTATACAATTCAAGAGATAGCACTGAATTGGCACTATAGATAGATCAATACTTAAAAAAAACAACCAAGGAAAAGGTAAGTTAATGTACTCGTACCTATACTGGGTACAAATTTCTGCGAAATCTTATTTCCAATAGTCGAATCATTATTCTCCAAATACAAATTCTCAATATCAACTTTTCTTTTTGTTCAGTAGTCAGTCATAAGACAATGCTCATAAAGTCTTCTAAAGGTCTCCCAAACAATTTTTTTTTGTGTTTGCTTATAACTGGAATACTGTTGCAAAACTATATTGATAAGGTTTCTTACTTCTTTATTCAATTAAAACAACTTATTGAGATTTCAAAAATATTTCATTATTTTTTTAACTTTCTTGGTTACAGAATGAACAATGTTTATTGTATTGGTTGTATATTATCCATTTGTAAGTGGGAGGCAGGTTATTTCTTGATTATAGCAACATTTTTTTTAATGTGTAAAAATACTACTTTGTCCTATATTTGCGGTATAATGTAACAACGAATTAAACAATTCTGTTATATAATATTAAATAAAATCACAAATCCAGCAGAAAAAATATTCATTCTTTAACTCTAAACTTATTTAAAAATAATATCAAGCAGTATTTAAAGAAAAGAAATCCGTGCGCGACGCACTAAGAATACAATTAACCACCCCTTCTCTTGCCCGTGGATGTTGTAAAAGCCGACTAAGGTTTACAACGTCCAGATAACAAGAGAAGGAAAACTCAATATAAAACCCAACCCATCTGACCAGTGAGGTATAGTAGGTTAACTTCCTGCCCGTGGTGAGGGAGGCTCGAGCCCAACAATAGTACATATATGAATTGAGATGATTAAAAAAATGAGATATTTTCAATATTACTATCAAACAGTTACTCATGTCAGACAGGCTGCAAGTCACGTCTGGGGTAGTATACTATACGGACATTGTGGCAACTCGAGAAAATTGCCGTGCTTTGGCGCTTCTACTATTGTAATCAATTTTAAGGCTCAAATACAGGCCGGCCCCATAAGCAGTATCATATCCATAATGTTGTACTGTACTGCTCACGTATCAGTACATCCTCTTATCTACTAGCCAATATTTGCCTTACATCTGCCGTTTTGCATAGGAAGAAAGAAGTGGATTTTTTCAACTTCACCTATTTTTCTTTTCTAATTAATTTTGTTACGGGTCCTAGGATAATTAAAAACGTTTATCAAAAGCGTTTACTATCAAACAATTTTACAGTAAATACGACTAAATTAGAAGAAGACAAAAAGATGTTAAAACCATTTATTTATAAATGTTTATTATAAATTACATTTATAAATGTTTATTACAAAATAGAGTTTATTATAAATTACGTCATCTTATTCCAATTACTTGGAGTCGACGGATCATGTACTCCTCTTCCAACGCGCCTATTGCAAAAGTTATTCGTTGGCTATAGCTTTATGACCAACCGCCTGCTCGATGTCAATCCTTCTTGGCAATGTAATTGTTAAAGCGACGGCATCAGGGTCAGGATTTTTAGAGACGTAACATACCCGCTTCCATGCTTCTTCCGTAAGACGTGAAAATTTCGTAAATTCCATGTTAATCTGCTGAATCTTGAGTTAGTAATTATGAGTCTAATCTACTAGTTCTCAATTAAGGTGTAATTAAGTTCTTGAATAAAATTGTAATATCATTAATATTATAGGCACATATAATTAAGTAATAAGTTATTAGAACATTAATTTATACCATATCATTATTTACCTAGTATACCTAGTATTCTTTTAAAAATAAATAAATTTTAATGTTAGAAAGACTTAGATTAGGTACATTATTCTAATTAAGTTTAAGACACTGAAGATGGTCACTAACACACATGTCGACTGCAGGTATGTGTAATTGGTTCAAATCTGAAACAAAGAATGATAAGAATTATATTGGCACATAAATTTTAATTAAATTTTTGTTATTATGTACTCTCTTTTTTTTGTGACGAGTAGAATCGGCTCATTTCCTATTAGGAGCAACTTAAGAAATTGATTACGTGAAATGTAAATATCTCAAATCTTTGTCACTTTATGTGATTTGTTTGTAATAAATATCACACAAATTACATTTTTATTAAAACTACTTTGCATGTTTTTACGATATTTTTAAAGTATTTATTTTCTTAATTTATATACTGCGTCATTTAGACAAAACCCGAGTTAAATAATCGTTTAAATTAATTAAAATAATGTTAATTGTAAAACTTAATTAAGTGTTCGTTGTCTTAAATTCGAAGAATTTTACGTATAACTATATACGTATATATGTTTGTCTGAGTTTTTATACCAAATGAACTGTTAAGATTAATCTATATATTGTATAATGACATCAATTATTTTAATTTGGTTAAATATATAAGGCCGCACTTTGTAGTGAAATATGAGGGAGGCCTGCGTCCAGCAATGGATAACAAAAGGCTGAGTGATGATAATGATGAATAATATGTTAATACCAAGTGAACAATGTATGATAGATTTCAGATAAAGGTGATTTGTACGTATATAAAAACATTGCAGGATCCTACAACATCGTTGTTGTATTATCTTAACGACGACGTAAGAGAGCGAGCAGGTACGAAAGAGAGTATTGGTGTAAAGATGCGAAAGGGAATGCTCCTGGTTCGGACATGTGGAAAGAATGCCGAACGAACGTCTGGTTAAGAAGATATACAATGCAAAAGTGGAAGGATGTAGGTACCGGGGGAGACTGAGTCTAACCTACCTAGACCAGATTGGTTACGTACAGAAGGAAGATGGAATCAAGAGTCTCCGAAACCGGCGAGCGTGTATAAAGAGAATTATGAATGTTGAGGAAGCGAGTGAAGTATGCAAGGATAGAGTTCTCTGGCACTCTGTTCTTTCTGCTTACCCTGCAAGGGATATGGCGTGATGTTATGTATGTATGTTGTCGTATTATAGCTTTTATATGGCTATTATTGAATGCAATCCAAAAAAGATGAGAAATAAGTATACAATTGTTTTTAGTTATTTATGCAAACATGCATACATATACACATTGGTTATAATGTACTTGAAATAAGTTAGATTTTTGAGTAATATCTTTTTGCCTCGAAAATGGTTCATCTATTATTTGATGATTTTACTTTTAAAAGTACTATGAAGCATATTTATTTAAGTATTATAGTTTCAAAGATCACCTTTTAAATAAAAAAGTATTATCCACTGCAAAACACCTTTTTCCTTCTTTTCAATCTATATCTAATCTTTACTGGGCATGGACCTCCGTCAAATGACGGCATTTAACTAATTACGCGACGCTGCTGAGACGGACTGATGTGAAGTGATATTTGTGTATATTTTTCAATCAACGTTACTCAAAACAAGAAAAGGACGGTGACCATATCTAGATATCATATTTATAAAATGATTTTGGTTAATTAGTCAAAATTATAAATTAATAATTATAAAAACTAGTGTCCGACCGAATGTTCGGTTTCGGTCGAGTTTCGGCAAAAAAACGAGTTTCCGTTATGTTTCGGTTTAAGCAGCAAACCTGCCGAAACTACGACCGAAACCGAAACTGCATTCGGGCGTTTCCGCGCTGTGCTCGGGTGTGTTCAGCGCGGTAAATGACATCCAAGCGACGATGACATTTGGCCGCGTCCACGTGCGTAATCATGTCGTAACCTGTTTGTTTGCAGTGCATTAGGTAACAACATAAATAAGTATTAAAGCTACCTATGTGATTTAAAGAAAAAAAATTAAAACTGACTTATTATAATACATTTTCTTTATTTTTCTCTGAAAACATGATCTTTATACGAAAGTTTCGGTTTCGGCCGAAACTGAGACCGTTGCCGAAATTCCGTTTCGGTTTCGGTTTCGGTCGTAAAAACCAGTTTCGGTCGGACACTAATAAAAACATATTATATGCTAATTAGTCTTAAACTCTTGGATCTTGAACTATTGTGTAGTAGCGGTTACGAATATTATAACAATGTTTACTTTGCTCGTGGATGTTATAAATGACATCTAAGAGTTGTATATCGAATTGGTTCAATTCCACTTGATACCGTCTACTCAACAATTATATTCCCTAGGAGGGTCAACGTCATGCAGGCGGCCGGTCAAAAACTATTGGCAATAACTTTTACAATTATATTTGCAAATTTTATTAGTAGTATTACCACGCTGTTGATAGTTCTCCGTCTACAGCCTCGAGTCAGTCCGTCCGGAGTAGTACCACACTCTCGCAGAAGGTCAACGTCTGAGTAATGGCAATGTGCTATTGCGCTTCGTTCGGTGAGCGAGAGAGCCGGAATCCCAACTGGGTGGGTTTTGGAGTTTGCATTGGTAGGCAGCGGTCTAGCTACCTTTAGTATTACAAAAGTCCATGGGTGGCGGTGATACTTACCATCAGATATGCTGCTTGCTCGTTTGTCACCATAAGCAATAAAAAATGTACGATGGATTAGGAGTATTATATTATTTTGCGACGACCCCAAGTAATTGGAATAACAGCAGGATAATAATGGTGATTATGATTGTGAAATATTAATCGCAAGCAACCCAACATCATTACGCGCGGTCTTATAATGCGATCTGCCAGTGAAATCAGATGTGTATTTAATAGCGTAATCCAAGGATTTCAGCGAATTCAAATATAAATATCCTATGCAAAAATATTGATCTGATAATATTTAACTTACGTAACAGCACATAACTCCGAGATGTTTTTGTCTTGGACATAATTCATATAAAAATGGTGTACTGCTCTGCGGGTCACAATCTTCAATACGCACACAGATGCCACCTTGTCGCACGCAGGGTTCCTCCAACTCTATAACTATACAACCGTATTTATTACTCTAGTATAATTGTTTTTTAAATCATGCTGATCTACAAATATATTAATAGTATACAACATGAAAAATGATTTTCGCAAAATCGTATAGAAATAGTAAAATATAGAAAGTAATACATATTAAGGTGGAGTCAAGAGTCTCCGAAACCGGCGAGCGTGTATGAAGAGAATTATGAATGTTGAGGAAGCGAGTGAAGTATGCAGAGATAGAGTTCTCTGGCACTCTGTTCTCTCTGCCTACCCTGCAAGGGATATGGCGTGATGATATGTATGTATGTATGTAATACATATTATATTTTCTCGATATAAATAAATATGAGATTGTGTCAGAAAACACAAAATCACTTTTCCATAAACACGTTTTCCTAATTTATCAATATTTCAACAAACATTTCAACGTTGAACTAAATTCAACGTTGAAGTAAATTGCTGTAATGATGACTAGAGACATAAAATAACAATGAGAATTCTAATTTATATACGAGTATTACATAATCGATCACAATATTAGATTTATAATTTCAGAACTGTTAATGATAATTAGACTTTAATAAATGAATGAATATACAATTTCGTCCTATTAAATATTTCATTGGAGAAAATATCTTTATTATCTATTCATAGACTTTTTCATTTGTTCTGTATGAAACTGCAAAGGTAATACTCGTTGGGCGGAGGGATTGTTTCGGCGTACAAGTGTAAACTATTGTATGTTGGCTAAAGAAATGCGGTGAATCTTCTGTGGTGAATAAAGTTGCATTCATCAAATTGAACTCTAAATGTTTCATGAATCATTATTTGATATGGAACATAAACTCATCATAAGCTTGTATCTTGTAACAAATTGCGCCCAGCCTGGGGAGGAGGCTCCCTCTCAACGCCCAGTCGCAGCCGATGCGCCACAGGGTTGGCCTCAAGACCGATCCCTGTTGACTGAATAAAGGACATTGTGCAATCGCACAACGTCCTCTACTCGGTTCTTATAGAGGACGCTGTGCCCCTCCAATTAGTCTGCCACTAGCTTTAGCCAGTCTAGCACCAGCCTTAGGTAAACAGACACCCCGTGATAGCGGAGTGCCTCTCTGATGCAGCTGAATGGCAGACTATTAAATGCGTTGCTGTTAAATGTCTAGAGACACCGCCAACAGCGCCCCACAGCTGGTGTCAGCCTCCATGATCAGGGCCCTTAGGCCTCAGCAAGGGCTCGATCGTCCAACGCCCCTTCCGGAAACTGAATTAGCGTTCGACAGATCGGGCTGATCTCGCTGAGATGCTGGCCGATACGGGCAGCAAGGATTCTCTCCAACAGCTTTCCCACATCGCCCAACAACACTATCGGCCTGTAGGCCGTGGCCGAGTCCGGAGACCGTCCCGGCTTCGACAGGAGCACCAGCCTCCCTTTCTTCCAATACCCAGGGAACTGCCAAGACGCTAAACACGCGTTTTATAGACCCTGAGGCGTGGACTCAGGTGCTCGAGAACCAGGACCAGCACCCCGCCTGGTCTGGGAGTGCTGGTCTCGGCACGCATTCACGCCACCGCCGCCCCCATTCCGTCTCGGTAACGGGCGAAACACTTTCGTGGTCAACATTCCGGTCACTATCTGGCAATGCTATGACCAAGGGTGTGTGATCCGCCCGGCGTGAGAATAGGTCCTCAACAACTCTGGTGAGGATGCCGGGCTGGAGAGTTACGGTCATGCGCGGTGCTTACTCAGCATCACACGATAAGGACAACACCAGGGGCCACGTTCGAGACTGTCCAGCATCATCTGCCGACTGACTGACTGGCCAGACGGATGGCCAGCCTGAAGGCAGACCGCGCACCGCAGTAAGCTTTGTACAGCTGGCCCTCTCACTGAGCGTTGCGGTTACGCCACCGACTGCGGGTATAGGATCTTTAAGCACGTATGCAGGCAGCCCGGAGATCCGTCAACTCTCGGGATCACCAGGGAACCACCCTCTTTGGGGGAAGACACCGCACACGGTGCCTGCCTATTGCCCACTGCACACGCGGGACAGTGGGGAGCGGCAGCACACGATGCCACCATGAGTCCGGTTTGACCGCAGCGATAACAAAGCCCACTGCAGTCAAAGCAGTTGGTGCATGTAGGCCAGGTATGCCTGATTGCCATGCACCTAAAAACGTCGCAGACCGGGGCTCCAGCATGGATACCCGTACCGTGCTATAGCCCACAAGGAATCTGCATGAGTCAGCCAATTTCTTGGTTGACTCCACCGGACACTGTACCAAGGCAGCACCAACGCCGCCCGGTCCAGGGCGGATGGCGCTAATCTGAACAGTATCCGAGGCCTAACCCCCGTAACCACCCTCTCAGCCACCTTGGCGCCCTTGGCCCTAGGGAACTCGAGAATTCCCTTTCGCCCTCCCACTTTGGCCGCGACTCAGCCACCTACCAGCACAGTGAACAGCAGGCGCAGTCATAGATGCGCTAGCTGACACCCGCATTGCATTTGCGGGCGACAGCTGCGGCCCGATCTTGGCAGGAGCCGGTACCGACCTCTTTTTCACTGCGGGCTTGTGGTCTTTGGGCCCAGTTACAGCCGCAGCGAAGCTTCCCACGTGATCTCCTAGGTAGGGTGGGGCAGTCGGGGCTGACGCCACGGCTCTCGGGTTTGCCGCAGCGAGCGGTGGCTGGAGGCGAGGTTTTGAAGGCAGTCTAGCCTCCAGAACCTCCATGCGCGCGTTGACCATGAAGCCAAATGCCTGATATATTTCCCACAAGTATGGAAGAAAATAAGGGGAGCCACCGGTACCCTGACTGGGAGCGCGCTATCGACTGAACAATCCATCAGCCATGCATCCTCTCGATGCGTGCCATTACTTTGGATTCTGGGTGATTTCTTTTAGAGATTTAATTAGTGATAATTAATGATTAGGGTTAAGCCAAGGCCCTCGTTCCTGAAACAAGGCCTGAAGACAGACAGAATCAGGTTTACGATTTGTCGGCGGTGGTATATGCCTCTCGTAATCTAGTTACTCAGTAATTTGAGGACTGGGCAGTCCTCAAATTACTGAGTGACTTGGCCCGTTGATCATGTACCCTCTACAAATAGAGGGCAAGAAGGAATTTGGGGCACATCCCATAAATGCAATAGGAGTATTTATAGATATCGAGAAGAAAACATATTACCACAGTATTATTAGTGATTAAAAGCTTATTCTTTTTGGTGCGTGCTAAATTTCATAGGTTCGATTGGGAATAGGACAGGAATTGCAGGCCATCCCTCTGCGCGAACCACAAACAGTTGTTCTGAGTCTATTAGTAATTGATTAATGTTTTAATTATATGTTTGTAGAGACCCCTGGAATATAAGGATTATTTCTTTAGAGTGTAGTAAAACAAAAACATGTCTAAAATCACGAAAGTTAACGACAAGGGGGTTTTCAGCAAGAATCTCTAATATGAATCCCATAACTTTAAGTGTGCTTCATATTCAATCTTGAAACTTCTAATTCGGCTGAGCATCGAACTAGACAACTACGGAAAGGCATTGCGTAAACAATTCTTCTATGACCATGGATATAATTTAAAATCATATGATTATAGATAAATTAAAACAAATCAAAGCAGTTATTGTACTTGGTACAAAGATAAACACTAGACACGAGCAGTATTACTTTTAAACTTTACCTAAATATTACAGGTCAAATACTACTTTAAATATTTGAATTGTGATAAATTATGAGTAGGTATGTTGTATTGTTATACTATCATTGAGAGGTCTCATTTACTTTAATTATTAATATTTGGATATTCAAAGTAGATCAATCAACTATGGAGTACCTACATTTTTTTTAATTTCACTAATATGTTTAAGTAGCTATTCTAAGGGGCTCCGATATTTCTTTTAAATACGATGTTTTTTTTATTTACGCTTTCTGCGTCATACTATCGCAAATCTTTCGAGATAAACTTTTAAGGAGTTTTAATATCAGATTCGCACTTCAACAGCTTTTTTTAATGGCATAGATAATTAAATTAGACACAAATAAATATTTATAATAAATATGTATATACCTACATATTTACAAACATTCATCGATTTACTTACTTAATTACACTAACATACAAATGTTAATTGGGAAGTGCTATTTATAAACTTAATCCTCAGAAACAACATAGTTTTCTTTCAATAACTCGATAAATGCCATTAGTTTAAAGAAAAAAGCGTCTACTTTTTACTACTTAAAAGTAAAAAGTGTCTATAAAACCCGATTACGAAGCGAAAAATGATGTCACAAGCGGGATTCGAACCCGCGCCTATTGGGATTCCGGCCCAATCGTGCTGCCACTACACCACCGTGACTTATTATAGGGCATGCAAATTTCGCTTCGTATCATATTCACGTCTAAAGATGACGGTATGCCATCTACACGACAATGTTTACACATTGTTATAAGCTTGATACTTCAAACTTTGCAGTTAGAAGTCACGGTGGTGTAGTGGCAGCTCGATTGGGCCGGAATCCCAATAGGCGCGGGCTCGAATCCCTCTTGTGACATCATTTTTTGCTTCGTAATCGGGTTTTATAAATAATTAAGCATATTAAATGCTATGCTAAAATACTGAAAAGTATTTAAAAAGTATCTACTTTTTACTTTTACATTATACTTTTGCGAGTAAAAGCATGAGATTACAAACAACCATGTTATTTTAAAATGTAAAATATTTAATAGCGGTCATAGATAGCGTTGAAGAAAATTCTAATCACCTTAAAGTGGTGGACGTGAAAGGATGGCTTTTGGTTTCTTTATTAATAATATATAACAAAAAAATTCCAACAACCAATCATTACAGATTATTTTTACTAAAACTATTGAAAATATTTATAGCCTTTTGTTCGTTTAATTAATATTGCTTATTTAATATTTTCGGGAATGAGTTGAAACTAAAATAATCTACATGAATTATATATTAATGCCACTTTAGTGTCTAAAACTTTATCTCTAGTCTCTAATTTACTATCACAAAAACTTACAATCATGGGCGCGATTTCGGGAACAAACATACAGATTCTTTGAAATACATGGTTTTGGTTTATTAAACAATCGCCTGTTTTATGGAATAGATTTTTTTTATAAATTACCCCAAACACCAAATAGTAATTATTTACAGGTCACAAAAATATCCTCCAAGGGAATCAAACTCAAAACACTCTGGATGTTAGTCGGTACTTAGACCACTCCACTTTTATCTAGTAGTTTCAAACAATTAAAAGGAAATATATGGCATTTTTAAATTATCACTTTCACAAAATGTTATTAAATCTCCACTTATCTTATTCAGGATATACTCAAGATTAAATTGTATTTTTTTCAACATTCAACTTTAAATTCAACTTTCTCATCTAATAATCATATTACAACAAAACTCCTCTTATTTAAAACTCTATCTATTTTCTTATCCCTTTCAATCATACTCGTAAACTATGCTACTGGCACAATATATAATCGACTACCATGATACATGTGAGCCAAGTTTTTGGGCGATCATCAAACTAGGTCGTCATAACCATGCACCAGACTATAATGGAGTTACTTATTTTCCCGTTTCATTCTCAAAACTAAATATTGTAAAACAATCGATCAAGTCAATGGAAGTCAGTCAAATTGTTGAACTATTTTCAATTTCATTAAAGTTTTTTATTTAAAAGAATGTTTTACAATACTCTCCTCTCAGCTCATATATGTCCCACTGTTGGGCTCGAGCCTCCTCCATAATGGAAGGGAAAATAAAGTACTATTATAATACACTATAGTACTATTATAATACACTATTATAATACCACGCTCGTCGTGGCGTGTTGGTATAGGGTTTTGTTTCGAATTTTCCATCTCTCGCATAGATGTTATATGCGGTTTATATCCCTTAGTCGGGTCATCAGTTTATATCCCTTAGTAGGATCACCCACGGGTAAGATAGGGGGTGGTGAATTGTATTCTTACTCCGTCACCACATGGAAGGGTGTTTTACAATAATCAAAACAAAAAGAAATATTAATAAGTATCCTAGGTATTTTTTTAATAACAGTAATTCGTTTATTTTGCCCTGTACGACATTGCTTTGATTGGTTTGGTTGGGTTTAGAATTAGGATAATTCGAAAATATACTTTATAATCTAACACGAGTTCTGCCTGACACACGCAACACTAAATACGATAGAAATTTTGTCTAACTTTTTATGAAATATTGCCTTGCCTTTAGCTTTTCTCAAGCTTGATGCTTGCACTACTAAAATATGTATAAATAAACAGCATTTAAAAAAAATTAAGAGGAGTGTTATTCAAGTTTAAAAAAATTATTGATATATCTATGATTTTAATTATTTAATTATTCTATAATTAAATCATCTATGACTTAAATAAGATTTATGGTAAAAATATATTCATTGCGACACAACTATTTTTTGAAACTTGAAAAACATTATTTTAAAATTTAATTTTCAAGATAACATTATTGAAGCAAAGAGACGATATAATGTCTCAGAGAAAAAAAATACACGAAGAATCAATAGATAGAATATCGTTGGAATAAGTGTCTCTCTAAATCAGTGTTGATACTAATTTAAAGAGATGACAAATGGATTAACAAATATTAAAATACTATTTTAATTGTAGTAGTACCTTATTGAAAACTTTAACATCATTACTGCACATGGACCTCCTGTAATGGGGTTGAGCACCTTCACACATAGTGATTTATTAAAGTTTAATTAAATTTATTAAGTAATTTCATATTTAGAAATTATATTTGTAAAGAATTTAAAAAAAACAGGTGTGTATAAAATTAGATTACTAAATAAATTTAATTTTGTATAATCATTATTATTATTATTATAGATAGTTATCTTTCTCGAAGGGTCACCAAAAAGCGATGTGTTGATCCAGATAACCTTTTAACAGTGCTGTCTGTTTTGTAATGTTATCCGCTAGCGTAATTTAAGAATTTACTTTTAATATTTCTAAATAATAAAATAACCCACATTTTTTCTGAATACAAAGGTATATACTTTGTATAAAATATAATTTACAACTTGCAATGCTTATTTCGTAGTGATAATGTAATGTAAAAATTCGCAAATTGCTTTTACTTCTAAATATTATAATAAAATTAAAACGCACTTTCAGAAATATTTATTGATCGGTAAACCATCTACAAATTACAATGATGCTATCTACTTATCTTTCTTAGTGGTCCATTATAAATTACATATAATATTTATATTTTCAATAACTAAATGTTAAAAAAATATTAAATAAAAAACAGTAATTAGAAACTCACCTTGAACATTTACGCCTGTCACAGGATTACCCTTCACTGTCATCAAAAGAAGCGCAATCAATGTAAACACAAAAAAATTAAACAATTTCATTTTTATTAAACTTTTTCGCAAATCGCTAGTGCTATTAGAACGGATGATTCCGATAATGTATGAGCACACTGTTTCGATTCTACGCTTATATAGACGCGAAGATAGATAGAATGATAAACATCCAGTATTATATTCATCGCGTATATAGGTACAATGAATGCTTATGTATCTATATAAAGAATACTCACAATTATTTACTCGACATAGAAGCATGTATTTTTAATAAGTTTTAGTCTGACGACAGAGCAAGTATACAATTCACCAAGAATATACCTGCGAGCCAGAGAAGGCTTCTGGCAACATAGAATAATACTAAAAATGAAGACGTGTTTAATAATTACAAGAGAATGTATGGGCTTTGGTAGTAAATCTAGTGCAGTTTAAAAAATTTCACAATCCTTCGAGAAAATTCCTCACGTATACAATTTTATCATGTTGTTTACCTTTACCGCTAAATTTAAGTAAAAGTTTCGTAATTGTGCTATTAATAGATATAAAATTTTACATAATAAATATAGGTACTCCAACAACATTTTTTTTTTCTGTTAAATAAAAATGGTCAAAAATTAAACTTGTGAAAAATTTTAAATTGCATATTCTTATATTTGATGCAAGCGTGATAAAATTGCTTAAAATTTATTTTGTGTAAGTAATAATAGAATAAAAAGAATATTTTGTAGTAGAAATAATAGAATAATGAACGATTGAACAAAAAAATGAATAACAAGAATACTGAAGTAGAATCCACAATAAACACAATAACAAAACTTTATGAAAATTGGTCAAGGTTCTTCGAACGAAAGAATGCGATATAACTAGAGGATTCGATCCCGGGATCCCGGTCACATTTTAGTCCCGAAATTTTCGGGATCAAATTTAATGAATCCCGGGATTTTCGGGATTGATAATTTTTTTAAATTAGTCAATAAAAATGTGCGTGAGACGAAACGCACTTACCTTGATATAACGTTTTAACAGCCACCTTGTTTACACGGCTCATTTTACTTAGAATACCCATATTATTAATTGATTAATACAAAGGAATTTCATTTGTTTTTGTTAACGACCGGATTATGCGTAAAAGTGTGTAAAAATTTCCGCTTCACTTCGTGTAAGTATTGATATTTTTCTGTTATATACATACATACATATCATCACGCCATATCCCTTGCAGGGTAGGCAGAGAGAACAGAGTGCCAGAGAACTCTATCTCTGCATACTTCACTCGCTTCCTCAACATTCATAATTCTCTTCATACACGCTCGCCGGTTTCGGAGACTCTTGACTCCACCTTCCTTTAGTACATGACCGATCTGGTCTAGGTAGGTTAGTCTCGGTCTCCCTCGGTACCTACATCCTTCCACTTTCGCATTGTATATCTTCTTAACCAGACGTTCGTTCGGCATTCTTTCCACATGTCCGAACCATCGGAGCATGCCCTTTCGCATCTTTACACCAATACTCTCTTTCATACCTACTCGCTCTCTTACGTCGTCGTTACGAATGCGGTCGGTCAGCCTAACTCCACAGATTTTCCGCAGAGATCGCATTTCGACCGCATTAATTTTACTTTCATACTCTTTTCTGCATACCCAACTCTCACTTCCATACAGTAATGTTGGGACAAGCACTGCGTTATGTATTGCTACACGTGCCTTCTGGCTGAGGTGGTGGCTGCTGAGAAGTTGCCCCAACGCTCCGTTCACTCTATTTCCCGCATTCACTCTTCGCTCTATATCAGTGGTGTACCTTCCATCTCGGCTAAATCCACATCCAAGATATACAAATTCATCCACTTGCTCTAGTATATCATTACCTATTGTTACTCTTACATCTGTTCTGGCTTCGTCTCTTTCAAAGACCATTATTTTGGTTTTGCTCACATTCCCGCGTAGACCCCTTTTCTTACAATCTTCTGTCATTGTGTCGACTAGGGTCTGCAGGTCAGTCGCTGACTGTGCCAGCAGGACTGCATCATCTGCATAAAGCAGAGGAGTGACCACTGAGTCGCCCATCTGGACTCCCACATTCATATCGTTCAACCTTTGGAGACATTTATCCAGATATATGATAAACAGCCTGGCTGACAGAACGCACCCCTGCTTAACGCCGATATTGACGTCAAACCAAGGTGACATTCCATCATCAGCCGTACACAGGCTCTACAGCCCATGTAACTAGACTGCACAGCCTGTAGCAGTTTACCGTTAATACCATACTCCGGTAAAATGTCCCAAAGTTCCTTTCGTACAACCATGTCAAATGCTCTCTCCAGATCCACAAAACTGCAGAAAACCCTCTGACCTAGAGCCAGATGCTTCTCCACAATGTTGCGCAGAGAGAACACTTGATCCATGCATCCCCTTCCACTCCTGAAACCTCCTTGTGTCTCACACAGTAAACCATCGGACACCATCCTCATTTTCCTTTCAATAATTTTACCATACACTTTTGCTGCCAAACTGGTCAAGCTTATGGCTCTGTAATTTGCGCAGTCATAACGTGAACCCTTGTTTTTAAACAAAGGCACGATGACTGCGCTATTCCAGTCCCCGGGAACCATTCCCGAGCTCCAACATAAATTGAGGAGCAACAGGAACGCCTCCCAGACACAGGAGCCACCAAGCTTGATCATCTCGGCAGACACCATATCAATGCCCGCTGCCTTACCATTTTTCAAACTTCTTATCGCCCATTCAACTTCATCCATACTGATGCCATCGGAGGATGCCGCCGTCGAATGTTGTTCTACTAAACCACATACGACACCGGCGTCAACCGTAGCATCCGCATACATATCGCCAAAATATTCACTCCATCGGCTTAACACGTCTTGTGTTTGTGTAAGAATGTCTCCACCTTTAGACCTTATTTTATTCATTCTGAAGGCTGACCAACCACCCCGAGACTTCTTCACCTACCTCCAAAAGAGTTTGGTGTTACCCTCGAAGTTTTTAGTCAGCCTATCTTCTGCACTCATACTTGCTCTATCACGTTTCTCTTTCACTAAGGCCTTGGTGTCATTCTTACATTGCCGATATATTTCTTTCTTCTGTTCAATCATACTGTCATTCAGATTCAAAGAAGAGACGTAGTCCAGCCACGCTTTCTTCTTTTGCTCTACGGAAGCTGCCACTTCCGCATCCCACCATGCATCACCATTTGTTTTTCTATGCTTCTTTGAACTTCCACATACTTCTTTCGCTGTATCTACCATACTCTTCTTCAATACTCTCCAGCATTCTTCAATGTCCGATTGCGGCTGGCTTGCCATTGTCAGCCGTCCTCGGACACCCTCTGCATACTTTTCTCTTACACACTCTTCTTGCAACCTTTCAAACTTTATTCTTGCAAGCCCTCCGAAGTGGACACGCTCTCGCCAGTGCCTCCACTTTCTGAACAGACCACTAAATCTATTTAAAATATTTTTCTAAATCTATTTAAAATATTTTTCTGTTAATTAGTGATAATCATCATTTAATAGTGGTAGGACCACGCTATTGACAGTTCTCTGTCTGCAGCCGCGGGCCGGTTCGTCCGGGGTAGTACCACACTCTCGCAGAAGATCGACGTATGAGTAAAAGCAATGTGCTATTGCACTTCGTTCGGTGAGCAAGAGAGCCGGAAACCCAATTGGGTAGGTTTGGAGTTTATATTGGTAGGCAGCGCCCTGGTTATATACTTGGTATTGCAAAGGTCCATGAGCGGCAGTGACACTTACGATCAGGTGTGCTGCTTGCTCGTTTGCCACCATTAGCAATAAAAAAAAATATTAAAAAGCCCAAAAGGCATTAATGATTTAATTTTCGTGGTTTAAATAAGTAATCTATAAAGTTTCTGGCCAATTTAATTTAAAATGTAAGTACCCATAAACATAAGCGGAAAGAAGTTGATTTTTTGAAGTTATAATTTATGAAACCAACAATAAGTTGGTTTCATAAATTATTTACAGAAGTGCCTAGTTTGTTTATTTTATAAGAAGAAAATTTATAAAAAAAAAGTATAATTTTGTTTAACCGCCTTATTGGAGATTTAAAACTTAAACATTCTACATACATACATACATACGTACCATCACGCCATGTCCCTTGCAGGGTAGGCAGAGAACAGAGTGCCAGAGAACTCTATCCTTGCATACTTCACTCGCTTCCTCAACATTCATAATTCTCTTCATACACGCTCGCCGGTTTTGGAGACTCTTGACTCCACCTTCCTTCAGTATATGACCGATCTGGTCTAGGTAGTTTAGTCTGGGTCTCCCCGGTACCTACATCCTTTCACTTTCGAATTGTATATCTTCTGAACCAGACGTTCGTTCGGCATTCTTTCCACATGTCCGAACCATCGGAGCATTCCCTTTCGCATCTTTACACCGATACTCTCTTTCATACCTACTCGCTCTCTTACGTCGTCGTTACGAATGCGATCGATCAGCCTAACTCCACAGATTTTCCGTACAGATCGCATTTCGACCGCATTAATTTTACTTTCATACTCTTTTCTGCGTACCCAACTCTCGCTTCCATACAGTAATGTTGGGACAAGCACTGCGTTATGTATTGCTACACGTGCCTTCTGGCTGAGGTGGTGGCTACCGAGAAGTTGCCCCAACGCTCCGTTCACTCTATTTCCCGCATTCACTCTTCACTCTATATCAGTGGTGTACCTTCCATCTTGGCTAAATCCACATCCAAGATATACAAATTCATCCACTTGCTCCAGTACATCATTACCTATTGTTACTCTTACATCCATCTTCCGTGTGGTGACGGAGTAAGAATACTATTCACCACCCCATATCTTGCCCGTGGGTGATCGTAAGAGACGACTAAGGGATATAAAACGCGTATAACATCTATGCGAGAGAAGGAAAACTCGAAACAAAACCCTATACCAACACGTCTGACCAGCGCGGTATAGTAGGTTAATTTCCCTTCTATTACGGAGGAGGCCCAAGCCCAACAGTGGGACATTTATGGGCTGCGATGATGATGACTCTTACATCTGTTCTGGCTTCATCTTCTAAACTAAATATTCTATGTCCTCAAAAATTGATTTTGATATGTTTACTGACTTTTTGTTACCATTTTCCATTACCAATACAATCCCGGGATCCCGGGATTAACTGTAGATAATCCCGAAATCCCGGGATTAGAAAAATCGACCGGGATCGAATTCTCTAGATATAACATACCCTGGTACTTTGTATAATGTTACCAGATTACATGATTATGCGATGGTCTCTGAGAAAGGTCTGCCTGAAATGGTAAAAGATAAAGAGCTGATGACGGCGCGACAAACAAAATCCGTTATAAACATTTTAAAATTTATATAGCACTGAAATAGGAATGGCGAATTGAAATAAAAGCTCGAGGATTAGGTTACATATGGTCAACCCTGTGGCAGAAACGTACATGTTCATAATTTAGACAGTACAAGTTCCAAGAGTCATATCGGATAATCATTCTATCAAACTGTGACAGTGGTAGGATTTAAAATAAACCTGTATTGCAGTCTTATGCTCTTTGATAAACTTTTTGCACGAATGATTAGTTTTCGCCTATTCGTCATAAATTGAAAACCGTCATAATCTCATATAACTATTCTATAATCCATACATCATTCACTATTTCATTGCCAATTCTTGGTTTATTTAAATATTACTCTACTCGGACAAGATACTACATTGTAATGGGAGTCAACTTGGCTTACTATATTACACTCCCCAGAAGCGTCTCTAGCACATGTAGCGCCCGAGTGCAATCAGTAACCTGGCGCCCTCTTGTATCAGAATGCGTGAACAAAATGGAATAGGTTGATACTAACAAGACGTTCGACTAAACTCCGAACCTCGCTGGAATGCATTGTCACATGCTTAGTTTTGTTGTTTTGACACGAAACCAAGTAAACGCGATCGGATTATGAGGTTACAGTGAACATGGCGACAAATCAACCTACCCAAACTTGTCTAATAATGCACTCACTACGTTTATAAATGGTTAGGCTATCGCTGCATAAGGTGCTCCCGCTCCGTGCAGAGCTTTACAGTGGAGACTCTATGTGTCCCGAGCAGCTCTCGGCGCCCCCTAACACCTAGCGCCCGGGTGCCCCGCACCTTCTGCACTATAGGTAAAGCCGGCCCTGACACTCCCTATATGGGTTGATATTAGAATTTTGTATTCAACCAAGTGGTGATGTTACACCCTTAATTTTAAGTCTTCTTACGACACCTGTAAATAAGAGATAAATGGTAACACAATGTATTTTTGTGCGCCATGATGGTACGCAATTTAGATACGAACAAACAATACAACAAATTATTTATGGATGCTTAGTATTGTTTACTATATTTTTATACATATATCGATCATAAGTACTCCACATTTTAATTAATCAAGCGCGTACTTGACCTTGGACAAATTTGTTTGTCGCGGACTGACCTTTAGACCTCCTCGCTCATGTGACTCTGTAAGCAATTTACGTAGTGACTAGCATGATTAAGCAAGCGCCCCTCGATTACATTCCGGGAATTGTTCGGTACGAAGTTATACTATAAAGAAATTGTTATTGTATAATGTAACTACGTATTATTCATTATATTTATATTTTGTAGATACTATTATAGGCCTAAAGAAACAATTCATATGATTTTATTTGAATGCGTTAATCTGATTAACAAGAAATTTCATTTAAAAAATGTTCATTATCCCGTGTTAAATCCATTTACTTATCCATGAATCAGCCTAACGATATTCACTGTTGGGTATAGCTAGAAGGTTTCTTTTTGCGTCGAATTTAATAGAAAGTATATCAATTAAATATTTCCTTCGCAATTTAAGTAACAAAAATAAAAACTTCGGGAAGATATTCTGATAATTATAAGAAGCTCAAAGCGCGATTCGTTTAGTCACGCGTACCGAACAAGTAGTTAATTTCGAATAACATGTTTATGTATTCTATTAGTATTAGCTGTGTCGTAGCAGCTACGAATACTATACATCCACGAGAAAAGTACCCTTACTTTGATGATGTCGTAAAAGACGACTCAGAACCTTATAACGACTTGGGCCAACTCCATCTGATACCGTTTGGTCAACAATTACATTCCCCAGATGGGTTAACGTCTGGCAGGTGGCCGGTCATAAAACTATTGCTAATAACATTTACAATATATACTATGAAAGGAGAATCGGTACATATTGTATCAACCCCAAGTAATTGTGATAAGAGTAGGAAAGGAATGAATGTATTCTATTAGTTTTTCTTGTAACTTATGTTAGCCTATCAACGGCCAATGCCGAATGCATGTCTCCTTACGATAATACCAAATCAAACAATCCTGAACACCTACATTTCTATCATATAGGTAACATAATAGAAAAAGAGCTTAAGAGCTATGATTCTTTAGAGGGTTAGGTAATTTGATATATTATCTTAGTGCAAATAATTGAGTACTTACTTTATAAGGTGTGTTTATGAAACAGATACTCGTGTATGTAATACGCGGTATGCGAATTTAATTTATAACAGTTTGTAAAGTAACTATGCAATAAAGTTGTTTAACATATAGTTCGATGTTGTGATTCATTGTTTGTTTAATCTGTGCGTAAAACATTTATTCTTGCACATTTGAAACTGGGTCATGGTTCGGAGATTGATGAATATTTTTAAACATGATCTAAAATTATATCAAATTTATAGATTCAGTACATACAGCGCATCATTTTATTAATTCGTGTCTAGGTTGAGTTGGCCTGCATTTTTATTATTTTGTACGGTGATACATCTCAACATTTTCCTACTCAAATCGCAATTACTTAGGGAAGACGCAATATGTATTTGTACATAAGTTATTGGCAATAGTTTTATAATCGGCCGCCTACCTGACTTTAACGCATTCTCAACTACGACGTAAGAGAGCGAGTAGGTATGAAAGAGTTCAGTTCAGTACATACAGCACATCATTTTATTAATTCGTGTCTAGGTTGAGTTGGCCTGCATTTTTAATATTTTGTACGGTGATACATCTCAACATTTTCCTGCTCATATCGCAATTACTTAGGGAAGACGCAATATGTATTTGTACATAAGTTATTGGCAATAGTTTTATAATCGGCCGCCTACCTGACTTTAACGCATTCTCAACTACGACGTAAGAGAGCGAGTAGGTATGAAAGAGTTCAGTTCAGTACATACAGCACATCATTTTATTAATTCGTGTCTAGGTTGAGTTGGCCTGCATTTTTAATATTTTGTACGGTGATACATCTCAACATTTTCCTACTCAAATCGCAATTACTTAGGGAAGACGCAATATGTATTTGTACTTACATAAGTTATTGGCAATAGATTTATAATCGGCCGCCTGCCTGACTTTAACTCTCCTTGGAAATGTAATTGTTGACTAAATTATATCAAATACAGTAATGCAATACATATCATTATGTAGCAATACATAACACAGTGCTTGTCCCAACATTACTATATGGAAGCGAGAGTTGAGTATGCAGAAAAGAGTATGAAAGTAAAATTAATGCGGTCGAAATGCGATCTCTACGGAAAATCTATGGAGTTAGGCTGACCAACCGCATTCTCAACAACGACGTAAGAGAGCGTGTAGGTATGAAAGAGAGTATCAGTGTAAAGATGTGAAAGGGAATGCTCCGATGGTTCGGACATGTGGAAACAATGCCGAACGAACGTCTGGTTAAGAAGATATACAATGCGAAAGTGGAAGGATGTAGGTACCGGGGGAGACCGAGACTTACCTACCTAGACCAGATTGGTCACGTACTGAAGGAAGGTGGAGTCAAGAGTCTCCGAAACCGGCGAGCGTGTATGAAGAGAATTATGAATGTTGAGGAAGCGAGTGAAGTATGCAAGGATAGAGTTCTCTGGCACTCTGTTCTCTCTGCCTACCCTGCAAGGGATATGGCGTGATGATATGTATGTATGTATGACATCTAATGGAGTTGGATCAAGTTGATATAAAGCTCCTGGTCGTTTTTTACAACATCTACAAGCAAAGTAAGGTTTGGTAGTATTCGTAGCCGCTACCACGTATCAATCTGAAACGTAATATTTGTTATATTTGCATACTACAGTTCATTATTTCAACATTTAACCTCTCGCCTACTGCTGATTTTAATCCTCCCCATAGAATATCGCATGGCGCGGTTATTATTTGTTGCGGTTATTTTCATAATAGCATTAAAATTTTGTATGTTTGCCAGGGCAGTACCTACTACATATACTTCTAGTGATTCCTAAACCAATTTTTAAGACTTTGACAAATAATAAATGGCAACAACTGTATTATTAACCCGTCAAATAAAGCCCTTAGACTAACAAATCTTGACATCGCGAAAGACTTTCCAAATTATAATAGATTCAAGAGGCTGTACGACTTACGAATTTCATAGGTTATTTTTCTATCTATACAATTTATTTGTGCCTTGGTAAATATATACCAACCTATGACGCAGAAATTGCAGTTTAACCATGAATAATAAAATATAAAGTTAATAGACTAGCTGGTTGGTTTAGTAAAATAAGCACGCGATCGTCCAGCGTGAGATGTCTCGAGTTGAAGTCCATATTGCGGACAATTAAAATCACGTTGTTAATTGTGGACGTTACGCCCTTCCAAGATGCGACTTCACCTATACATATATCAATATTATCTTCTGCGAGTTTATATTATTTCAAATAAATGTTTGCCGTCTAATAACGGAGTGAGAATACAGTTCACCACAGCTTTCAAGCCCGCAGTTGTAAAAGAGGACGAGAGTATATGATATGCATATAAATTCTGTACAAGAAAAGGAAACCTCAAAATAATACCCTATAGGTACCACCTCGTCGAATTTTTCTTTTTTAGAAAGACGGCCACACTGCACTAAGCAAAATAATCTTTGTCTTGCGTGGGACTTTACAAACATATAATTACCGCAGACAAATTACACCCAGACTAAAAACAACATTTTGTGGATCGCTCAAAGTATTTTCCTGCATGGGAATCGAACCCACGAAAGTGGCACGGAAGGTTGGTATCTTAACCCGTACGCCATCTGTGTAGTCATTTTCATCAATTTCACGCCCATTGGTAAGGAGTCTCGAGCCTGAGATTCAAGCAGTGAATCGTGTGAGCCTTCTTAGGACTTCCGTCCATTATAACGAATTAGTAGTTGATGAACCCAAAAAACTATGCATAATCGTCATTTGTCTATAAAATAACAAAATATTCAAATTCAAATTATTTATTATGCATAAACCCCTCGGAGCCCCTTACATATTGTCAATTTTTACATTTTATCCTAAATTAATCTAAATAATTACTAACCGATCCGACAGAGAATATTCGACAAGAAACTCAGACTAAGATTGACTGCTTTTTAATTTTATTTCAATGACTTCTTTTATATAAAGTTAGCATAGAACATTAGGCATGTTCTCTAAGTAAGTAGGTACCTATTAGCTCTAGCGTGATGCAAACTGCATGAAGGCGACGGCCACAATACACAATTCACACTGGGGCAATTGCCGGGGCGTCGCCAATATAAAGAAAGACCATACATACATACATATCATCACGCCATATCCCTTGCAGGGTAGGCAGAGAGAACAGAGTGCCAGAGAACTCTATCTCTGCATACTTCACTCGCTTCCTCAACATTCATAATTCTCTTCATACACGCTCAACGGTTTCCGAGACTCTTGACTCCACCTTCCTTTAGTATATGACCGATCTGGTCTAGGTAGATTAGTCTCGGTCTCCCTCGGTACCTACATCCTTCCACTTTCGCATTGTATATCTTCTTAACCAGACGTTCGTTCGGCATTCTTTCCACATGTCCGAACCATCGGAGCATTCCCTTTCGCATCTTTACACCAATACTTTCTTTCATACCTACTCGCTCTCTTACGTCGTCGTTACGAATGCGGTCGGTCAGCCTAACTCCACAAATTTTCCGCAGAGATCGCATTTCGACCGCATTAATTTTACTTTCATCCTCTTTTCTGCATACCCAACTCTCGCTTCCATACAGTAATGTTGGGACAAGCACTGCGTTATGTATTGCTACACGTGCCTTCTGGCTGAGGTGGTGGCTGCCGAGAAGTTGCCCCAACGCTCCGTTCACTCTATTGCCCGCATTCACTCTTCGCTCTATATCAGTGGTGTACCTTCCATCTCGGCTAAATCCAAATCCAAGATAAACAAATTCATCCACTTGCTCTAGTACATCATTACCTATTGTTACTCTTATATCTGTTCTGGATTCATCTCTTTCAAAGACCATTATTTTGGTTTTGCTCACATTCACGCGTAGACCCCTTTTCTTACAATCTTCTGTCATTGTGTCGACTAGGGTCTGCAGGTCAGTCGCTGACTGTGCCAGCAGGACTGCATCATCTGCATAAAGCAGAGCAGTGACCACTGAGTCGCCCATCTGGACTTCCACATTCATATCGTTCAACCTTTGGAGACATTTATCCAGATATATGATAAACAGCTTGGCTGACAGAACGCATCCCTGCTTAACGCCGATATTGACGTCAAACCAAGGCGACATTCCATCATCCAGCCGCACACATGCTCTACAGCCCATGTAACTGGACTGCACAGCCTGTAGCAGTTTACCGTTAATACCATACTCCGGTTAAATGTCCCAAAGTTCCTTTCGTACAACCGTGTCAAATGCTCTCTCCAGATCCACAAAACTGCAGAAAACCCTCTGACCTAGAGCCAGATGCTTCTCCACAATGTTGCGCAGAGAGAACACTTGATCCATGCATCCCCTTCCACTCCTGAAACCTCCTTGTGTCTCACACAGTAAACCATCGGACACCATCGTCATTCTCCTTTCAATCATTTTTGCTGCCAAACTGGTCAAGCTTACGGCTCTGTAATTTGCGCAGTCATAACCTTGTTTTTAAACAAAGGCACGATGACTACGCTATTCCAGTCCCCGGGAACCATTCCCGAGCTCCAACATAAATTGAGGAGCAACAGGAACGCCTCCCAGACACAGGAGCCACCAAGCTTGATCATCTCGGCAGACACCATATCAATGCCCGCTGCCTTACCATTTTTCAAACTTCTTATCGCCATATTCTTATCATTTATATTCTTATTAAAGAAAGACCAATTGTGGATAATATAAAATAAGCGGTTTTTTACTCATATCACATTTATGTAGGGGAGAACAGGGTAATGGGAGTCAGTGGGTAATATAGGTGTTATTTGCTTTTGCGCCCCGCCTGTGTAATTTTTCGTCGTCGTAAAATAAAAGATAAATGTCAATTTTATTTACAGTACGCAATTAAAATATTCACATTGATTTATTCAGAGATTCAAGTCAATGATACATAAGTAATTTAAATTGCGTGACTAATTAATAGATTTTT
This sequence comes from Lymantria monacha, assembly GCA_905163515.2. Taxonomy (NCBI): domain Eukaryota; kingdom Metazoa; phylum Arthropoda; class Insecta; order Lepidoptera; family Erebidae; genus Lymantria; species Lymantria monacha. The sequence goes on along the minus strand of LR991081.1, from coordinate 45,685,762 downwards.
CTTTTTAACTTTTTCTCGTTAGAGTAGTTGTCGGTAATGAGAGTCAGGTGACTCCTGTTAGCCGCAAGTGATCGCCATTACCTACAAGTAACGTGTGTGTATAACAAATTATTTTGTACGTTTTGAAGTATTTATCTGCCTTCGCCCTACCGGAATCACGCACGAACTAAAATTATCGCTATTCTATTTATTTAATGAGATGCCAAGAATTCGTATTCTCGTGTCAGTACTACCCAGAAAGATTATTGGACTCCTGATAGCCTGGAAAAAGCTGTGCAGCAGCCACAGTTAACATCGACACTTGTCAAAGAGATTATACATAACAGAAAAAGAAGTTAAGAAAGTGAAAAGAAAGTTGAACAGGAAGAGAAACACAAAAATAAATTGAAGAGTATGGCCAGGAAAAGAGAACTAAATGCCAGAAGGAGGACAATGAAAAGGCAAAGCGCGAGTACTTCAAGAATCTAACGAAATCTCACTATCGAATTTTAATACCAAGGATTTATGCAAGGATGATGAGGATGACGACGTAAAAAATGCTGGCAATAGATTCCTAGTATGCTGCGATTTTGGGAGAAATAATGAGCTGTGGTGTACTTCATGTGGGTACTGGGCTCACGCTGAGTATACTGGTTAAAATTCGACAAAAGGACATGTTTGCCACGTCTGCTAAATTCTCTTGACTCTGATTAGGTGTGAGGGTGATCACCATTGCCCAGTCAGTGTAATGAGATTCAGATGTGTTTTTTTTGTTAATTGTAATAATTACTAAATCTGATTACCAAAGTGATTGAAATTGATCTTATATAATAGCTAATTAATAGTGGTAGGATCACACTGTTGAAAGTTTTCTGACGACAGCAGCGGGCCTGTCCGTTCGGGGTAGAACCACACTCTCGCAGAAGATGACGCTCTCGACGTCCAAGTTATGGTAATGTGCAATAACTTAGCACTAGCACTTCGTTCGGTGAGCGAGAGTGCCGGCAGCCCAACTGGGTTTGGGGTTTGTATTGGTAGGCAGCGGCCATAGAGGTCCATGGGCGGCAGTAACACTTACCATCAGGTGTACTGCTTTCTCTTTGCCACCAAAAGCAATAAAAAAAATTAAGTAAATTTAGTGTATTGGTAGTTGCAATTAATATATAAATTTTAGTTAATGTTTCATTTAATTTCTCACTTAAGTGGCTCCCATTAGCCCCTTTTCCCCTACTCTCAAGTCAAAATTCTCAGAGGAAAAATTGATATATACACAAGAGAAAAACCTATAACTGCAATCTATTCACTTTTTAAAAATAGCAGGGAACCGTTAAATGAAATTGGCATAGGAGCATTCCGAGTAGGCCTATTCTCATGGGCCGAGGTCTATGTACAAAAGCTGACGTCTCTGGGCTGGTGGATGGATGGAAGGATAAATACTTTATCAGGATGTATATGATTTAATAATCACAGTAGGTATTCTGTCGATATATCTATTATTAATACAACCCTATTCAATTTCGGTTTACATCATTACCAATGCATACGTAATTAAGTATTCGTTAATATTTGGTGGATTATTATGTACATATATTATTGTTAGCGTAAATTTACTGGACTTGATAACATAATGCTTGCCATGACCTCATTTAAAACCGAACAAACCTAATATTGTAATTTTTGCAAGATACATGTAACATATCAAGTATAAAATGTTATCATCATGTCAACAAAATAACACTTTAGTAGGTACATACATACATACATATCATCACGCCATATCCCTTGCAGGGTAGGCAGAGAGAACAGAGTGCCGGAGAACTCTATCCTTGCATACTTCACTCGCTTCCTCAACATTCATAATTCATGATACATGTAACATATCAAGTATAAAATGTTATCATCATGTCAACAAAATAACACTTTAGTAGATACATACATACATACATATCATCACGCCATATCCCTTGCAGGGTAGGCAGAGAGAACAGAGTGCCGGAGAACTCTATCCTTGCATACTTCACTCGCTTCCTCAACATTCATAATTCATGATACATGTAACATATCAAGTATAAAATGTTATCATCATGTCAACAAAATAACACTTTAGTAGGTACATACATATCATCACGCCATATCCCTTGCAGGGTAGGCAGAGAGAACAGAGTGCCAGAGAACTCTATCCTTGCATACTTCACTCGCTTCCTCAACATTCATAATTCTCTTCATACACGCTCGCCGGTTTTGGAGACTCTTGACTCCACCTTGCTTCAGTACGTGACCAATCTGGTCTAGGTAGGCGAGTCTCGGTCTCCCCCGGTATGCCATTAAAATCAAACAATATACATATACTCAATTATTATACTATTTTGTATTGTCACTATTGCTGTCACATCGTTGCTCATTGGTTTGCTTGTTATTGCCCCTTTTTTACTACACTTTGTGAGCTGAACAAGCAGCTTATCTTATAGTAAACGGTAACTGCCTTTTACAGACCAGCAATGCCAGAAGCACAGGCAAGTTGCTGTCTACTACAAAAGGGAAAGGATTGGAGGTTACTGAAATGAGGAGACGAAGGGAAGGGATTTCTTTTTTTATTTTTATGGGATTGTATTTGGTACTCCAGCTCTCTTGCTCACCGAATGAAATTCAGTAGTAAATCGCTCCTACTCCGAATTCGATTTTCTGCAAGATTACTACTCCAGACGAGCGAGCCAATTATATGCACACCTAAACTACTATACTATTCATAATTAAACTAGAAATAGACGATCACATAGCGAACGAATATAGCGTCAGGCTATAGTGGTATAGCGTTAAGCATATCAGATTGTCCAATGATACTTCAAGTGCTAGCAGTGATCAACTTCCTTACTTATATGTTAAGTAAGGAAGTCGATTCCATCGATTCTATCAAAGCTGTCTAAAATCTTTGTAGTTGCAATCACTATCTACGCTACGTAATCTATTCGAAGTAAAAATAAAGCGAATAATATTACCCATATTTTATTCAAAATTAAACCGTTTTGGGCGCTTAATAAATATGATACATCGAAACTACAAAATGTGGATGAAAGGATGCTTATTAAAGGAAATTAATATAACATAATCAAAAACTAAATATTCCTCATCATCAAGGAAGAAGTGGGAAGATTTTAATCTACACTACGCTGAATAAACAAGCTAGTATAAATAAAGTTTTATTTCGAGTTTTCGTTTCCTTGAGATGTTTACTACTTGCTTCTCTTAGTGGTATTTTAGTCATCTATGAGATGTCAAGGGCGGTCATTGAATTCTTATTCGGTGTTACGTCTAAACGTACAAAAAATAGAATTAAAAAAAAAGAAACAATAATGATATAAACTAGTCTAATTTAATAAGCATATTATAGGTTGATAAGCCGCGCTCGACACTCTCCGGCCGCCGATCTCAGGATACCCTCTTTGATTTTACGATATCGTAACATCGGTCGCGGACGATTAAATACTTAGGTACTTAATATTATAAATGTTACAAGTAACAACTCTATTTCTACGTTACGCTTTTACGCCTCAAACACTGAATCGAATTTCATGAAAGTTTCAGATATAGAATCAAGATTGATTGATAAAGAACATTTGAAAGGAAATTCGCAATTGTCGCAGATAGAACTTGGTATTTTGGCACTTGATAAGATTTTTTTTTTTTAATGGGTCTAATCCCATCACAGCTAATACCCACCCTTGTAACTCCTGTAAGCCGGGATCCATAATAGTCTCGATAAATGACACCGAGGTTTGACCGGAGATGATTTTAATTGTCTTGGAACTCGCAACAAATTGAATTATAAAAGTTAAAGAGGAGGAGTTGGAAAATAATGATTTCACTTCCCTCCTAGGCAATGCGGAGAGAGGAAAAAAATTAACTTGACAGTAAATAAGTAAAGAGGTGTATAACTACGATAAGCGTAGCAGTACGGCACCGCAGATACTGGATAACATGGAGTGGTCACAACCCGCTAAATCCGTCCGGGGCAACAGAAGAAGCGGCGCCCGACTTCCCACCCTACATGAATCCCACCCTACATGCACCTCTCTTCGCCGAGCGAGCGGGCCATCACAGATACGGGATAACTTAAGAAATAAATATGTTTATTCTAGCATGATGGAAATTGAGACCTTTATAGCGATGATAAATCTGAGTAATACGTCAACGCACACCCAAACTACTGGTGCCAGGAACGTGAAATATTTTGCCCCAATTTTTCAGCAGCATGCTATTGTGCAATCACGCCCCGCCCGATCCGTCCGAGGCGACGGCGAGCGAGACGCTGAAACACCTGGACCTAAACAACATAAAATTTTGCACACGACGAAATTAACACATGCATACGATTCAATTTATAAAATTATAATACTTAATTTTTATTAAATACTATCCGACCCGGCACACTTTGTTCCGCCTAACAGTTAATGAATGAGCAGATTTCGATTAACTCCAAATTATTAAGTTATCTTTTTTTATTGTGATTATAAATAATAATATTATTTAAATTTAAGAAATCGGGTATTTTTGTATTACCTATATAAATTTAAGAAGTCAAGTATTTTAATAACGTGCCAGCAAGACGAAGAAGCACCTTGTGCGATACATTTTTCTTCTTGCACGTTGAAAATTATCTAATTGTTAATTTCTGAGATTAGCTCGACGATTGCATTGTCAACCGAGCCGTTTCAGGGCTGCCTCAATTTTGCTCTTGTGGTTGAGAAGCACGAAGTTGGACTAGACTAACGCGGCGCTCTTCATGGGCTTTCATCTTCTTCAGTGATTTCATTCGCGATGTTCAGAATCCTTATTGCATTAAGGCTTTGTAGGAAAGATTAGATCTTCTTGCTCAAAACATTGTTAATAACAATTTTGACACAATGACCTTTATTATAATAATACTCGTAAAACACGTAGCACACGCACTTATAAACACATCGACCGATCTCGGTACTTTAAATTCAACGTTTTGCGGAATTTTCAAACCATAGACAACATTATATGAGCTGTTACTTGCGTTTTGTTATACTGAAAACCAATGAACGTTTGACTGATGTTTTTTTATTGTATTTTTTTTTGTTTATTAATATCATATTTTAACATATGTTATCTTATTCCCGAAGAAGACAAACTCAAAAACATTAAAATCATAAAAGTTGGTCCAGCCGTTATAAGTGGTCTAACACAACTTTCTTTTATATACCTATAGATTATGTAGCCGAAACAACTTACTGAAAACAAAATTTGCTAGTGTTGGACCACTCGGTCGAGGAAAAATTTTCAAAGAATATAGTAATCTATTTCTAGACCCTTTTCAGTTTAATTGTATAGGTAATAGTAGCAAATGTATTAAAAAAATATGTTTTACACATTCTATATTTTTTAAAAATATGTTTTATAATTCTTTAAAAAGGGTCTATCCTTTTTATTGCGGCGTGCTATGGTGTGGATCGACGGCGAACCTGAAAAGCCAATCCCAAACAAACACAATGTAATTGCACTTATGTACAAATAAAAAATATGAACTTATATGACAAAAGGAAGTCGGTATCAATAACGAGAACATTCAGTTGTTAAACGCATTTATTTTAAAACACTAAAATTATTAGTACATTTTATGTAATTCCTTGTAAATAAAATTGATAAATAGGTACAAGTAAAATGACTATTTTATTCCAATTTGGTAATAATGAACATCCACATAAATTGCTTCCAAGTAAACACCGCGTATATTTCCCAACTCACATTTGTTAATAAAAAAAAATACCTAGCGTAAAAGCCATTATATTATGACAAAATATAGATTAAAACAAGGTCATATGATAACGTTGTAAAGAAACTGAGATTAATATTTTTGCAGTATACATCTATAATATGATGGTTTAGGGATGTTAGCAGACAACATCGCTCTACGAGAAGAATACTTCAACTCCTTACGCCAAGCCAGCTGGCCAAGGTAGTATAGATAGATACTTTATTTACGCATACGCTATAAAAAATATAAAATTATCAAATTCCTTCCTCATAGAGAGGCCTTTTTTACGGCGAGCTATGGTCTGGTCACACCCCTCCAGATCCATCTGGGGCGACAGAAGAGGCGGCGCGTGACCCTATAGACCCGCCCCGCAATGCGTCTCTCTTCGCCAAGCGAGCGGGCCACCGGAACCTGATCTTTGTCTTCGGTGGCCCTCACAGAGAGGCCTGTAGAACTGTCGTGGACAACAATATGAATGAAGTAGTGGAATGTAATTAAGTACCATTTTGAATTTATTTACAATAGTTTCAAATTCACCAAACTGCTGAATATAAAAACTAGTTAATATAGAAATAATATATCTCACCTACAAAATTTACATTATGATTTACATTTAAACGATATATGAATAACCTTTATGTTATTCTTATCATGCAAATTAGTATGCTTTGTTGATTTTAGAGTGTTATATTAATGAAAACACAATGGAAAACTTGACATGGTATTCAAGTAATACAAAAAAAAAAGGAATACGTATGAAAAGATCACTATAATATATTGTGATAGTCTACCGCCTCAAGGATTTGGTTGGTATTGACAGAATTGTGATGACATTTACACAGAATTGGCAGAATTGTGATGACACTTACACAGAATTGTGATGACATTTACAAAGAATGTCCAGAATTGTGATGACATTAACACAGAATTGTGATGACATTTACAAAGAATGGGCAGAATTGTGATGACATTTACACAGAATTGCCAGAGTTGTGATGACAAGAGCTTTGCATTACGAACTTTGAACGGAACACACAATAATCTCGCGACCGCTGTAGATATAAAGTCAAGCAAAGATCTGCTGGAGCTTAAAGAAAGAATATAATAAAGCAAAGGTAGGCCAAAGGAAAACTGCGAAATTTTAGTATATAGAACGTGCCTTTCATCAGAAGTCCGGCGCAAAACCTTTACACGCTTGGTGGAAGGGCCAATATAAATTCAAAAAAATATATAGAAGCCTACAATGGTCGCTATTATTTAATCGAGACATGTTAAAAGCTAAATGAAAATGTTCTTTAAAAAAAGCAGTAGCTTTCACACTTTGACTACTCTTACTCGTCTTGAAATTCCGAATCCGTTGTAAAGGTTGCAGAAAATGTGTTACATATTATTTTTTGACAAATACTGTTTCTAAACTATAGAAAATCGATGGACAGAACCTGCAATAACAAGAGGTGTATATATAGTTGTCATCAAGATTGGATAAGAGTTCCAGCTCTTCCATTAGCGAAAAAATTGGGTTATCATTCCATACTGGTCAGATGATTTGAATAGATTTATACTTCAAGCATTTCTTCTTGTGCAGAGAAATTGTGTGTTTTCAATACTCTCATATCATTGCTGAATATATCTATGGAAAAAGCCATTGTATCCATTGTCCTTTACTACACAGATTCCTACACCCGAAAATCATATTTACGCACCTTTTTACAATTTAAAGGGCAATAAACACATGTCGCTACTATTTTTGTCCCTTAGATATCGAAATTTGAAGCTAATAACGTTAACTATAAATAAGACAACTAACGTCTTTAAATTATAAAAATAAACAACTTATGACTGAATGTGTATTTGATGTTTCCTTCAGGTCTGTCTGACAAAATTTATATGATAGAAATCGCGCCCAGAGTAAAATAGTTAAACATAAAATTTTTAAAATAATTTATAGTATTTTTAGATACTTTTCTCACCTGATATCTCAAAATTGTTCATCTAACCAACTTTTGTAGGTATTTGTAATTTATATATTAGCACAACTTGAACGCCCAAAATTTGGTCTTCCGGACTCGACTATCGGTCTCGACTCGACTCTAGATTTAATGCTAAAAAAACATTTCAGATCTTTACAAAGGCTAGACGTAATGCCAATAGTCATTTTATAGAGAAATGGCTAGTATCTAACAGTAACAGGGTTACACATACAGAACCCTATGACTGTTAAATACCAGGCATGAAAAATACTATAATACAAATAAACATACTAGCCATGAGAGATGGCTAGAATCTAAGAGTTATATGGTTGCACATATGTAAACCCTATAGCTTTTAGATACTAGAAATTTCATAGCACACATACACAGCCCACAGGCTGTATACAAAATAGAACCGAAACCAAGACAACAACCGTCAAACCACACATAGCCAGAAAATATCGTTAATAAGTTAATAGATTAATCATACATACATACATACATATCATCACGCCATATCCCTTGCAGGGTAGGCAGAGAGAACAGAGTGCCAGAGAACTCTATCTCTGCATACTTCACTCGCTAATTAATCATATACGGCATAAAATAGAAAGAACTAAAACAGCAGTAGGCTAACATGAAACGACTAGAAATAAAACTATATTACCTTTCTGAAATATCAGAAAAACATTAGATACGTATAATATTAGGAAGCAGCATAGTGAAAACAAAAAAAAATATAGATAAAATCTTGACGTACATAAATGTTTTAGTAAATGCCCGCATTTTTCAATTACAGATCTCAGACAACAAACAATTTCTTGATTTTCAGAAATATCTTAGCTTATAAACATTTAACCACCATATGTATAATATTTTTATATTTATATCCTAAAATAAACTACATGTATATTACAGCCCTGTTATTATAAAACATTGCAACCTGGGTTACAAAAAACTCATGTAGATCTATTATCAAAATTAATCTACTCAACGTGAAGTTAGTACCTCACAGTACAAAGCGTATATCCATCGTTAAATGTTCTAATTAAATTTCATTATAATCCAAAAATGTAGACTTCATCAGATTGCAGTGCTTGATTACAAGACGCGATACTAGTATATGTAGTTTTATATTATATTGTATATAATAATATATAAAGGATCATATAATCTATACCATTTATGACTACTTTACCCAGTCTTCATAAAAACCATTACACATATTAGCCATTACTGACATTGCTTTGACTTGAATATAGAGATATCTACTTACACAATAAGCCAGCCTTTTTACATACCTTCTTGTAAAGCATCATAAATATATAAACTAAACTAATATAATATTTAATCATAATAATTTAAAAGGGAGCGTTAACTATACAATATTAGCTAGTGCTTCCACTAAAGTGAACACAGACTAACCAGATTCTGTTCCAAACCAAAACTTCAAGGAGACTCAACAACATACAATCTATATGATCACACTCTAATATGTATAAGAATAAATATATTTATACATTCTTAATGACAATGATTGTTAAACTAATATAATGAGATAGCAAAGGGGTTCTTCTTGCTGAATGTACAATTTAAAAAGTAAGAACTATTTAACTCTTTTAAAGTTTAAAAAGAAGCACAACAATAGCAAGCAAGTTAGCGAGGCAAAAATAAATAACCTTGCATTCTTGTTTTAATACTCATCAAATCAAGCTATACATCCCTCATATAATTACCTTACTATATACTATATCAATCTTCCTTACTATATCAATCAATACCTTACTATATCAATCTTCTTCTAGCACAGAGATTCCTAGCATGAGCTCAGAGAACAACCAATCATCTCCCACCTTTCCCTGGAATGTGTCATCAACTATGGACATCTGATCAAATTAAGAGAGCTAATTATGCAGGCAGGCCCAGATCCTACTTTAGGTTACCTGATATCTACAGAAAGAACCTTATGATGAGACTATATGTTCAGATAGATAGATAGATCAATCTATCCACCTAACATAATCTGTTGTTGACCACATCCTCTTTCAGTATTGGAAGGAATGAATAATTCAGGTGATTACTTCTAATTAAAAAAAAATACACATTTGCATATAATAAATTTTTGCACTACCTAGCTGTTCTCGATCAATTATTAGTTATAAAAATTCGGCTAAAATAATAATTTACCTGAAATCAAACTAAATCAAAGTAAGACACCCTGTATTTTCAACTATATTATCCCTGTCATAAATGTAAAATATGAAACCATAGATTTTATAAATACTTGAACCATGACAAAATTAATACTATTATTACATAAAGAACATACAACAAAATACTTTAGTAAACTTTAAAATAAGTGTTAAACACGTTCAAAAATACATAATGCTATTATAGAGATGTATATAATAAATTAATTGAGAAATACCACATAGCTGTACTCATTTAATCACAAAATGAGTAGATAATAGGAACTTCACATAATATAGCAATGCACATTAATATTTATCCTTCCATTTAGTGCACAAAACGAATTTGCTATCTTCTTCAAATCATAATTGACTGCAAAATTTTCTATCCGTAAAAATATGTTTGACAATATTCCACAAGACTGCCATTTGACACCTTGATTGCGTATACACCTGTATACACTTGCAGCATACTTTTATAACAATCAAGTAATCATAACAATAGCATTTCAATGGCCTCTATCACAATGATTATTAGTCTTGGATACCAGATAATAATTGGCATTAACTTTTATATTATCTGATGGAAGAAAGCCTCTTAAATGAAAGTTTTATTATTATTTTCAGAAACAAATGCATAAAAGGTAGAATATCTTTACTTTTTGGCAACAATAAAAACTAGAATACTGATTAAATGAAAGGATTGTGATGAAATTTTTGTGTACAATACGACTATCTAATATGCTGTCATATTAAATAATTATGTACATGTGATGTTATTTGTTAAAATAATGGACATTATAAAATATAAAAAATATAAGGCTAATTCTTACGGCACTTTTATCAATGCATTACGTAAATCTAATATATAAGAAACATCCTAAGATATGTAAGTAATTACCTAAATTTAAAAGTAACAGTTATATTATTTTATCTTTTACATGCATGGATTGATTTAGCGATATATCTATTTTTAAACAAAACAAGAACAAGAATTCACGAATAACTAAATCGACATACAATAATGAGACAAAATAAAATATCTTACAAACTTATATATAAAAAGTTACTTCAAGTTTTAAGACTAAAACTCTTTGGCTCGGTGGAAATAAAATGGCCAATATTTATTATACAGCATTAACACATTGACATTCTGCAATCGAACTAAAGGTCGGTTTTTTTGTTTTATATTTACAATGATCCATGAAGCCTTTAGCACCATATGAACTAATACAAGTACATGATAATTTTAACTAGATAACGATGTTGATTCACCAACAACAATGCTCTTAATCATTGCATATCTCTTTAGTCGACTATCGATATTTGTGCAAATCCTACCAGAGTCTTGTCGTCGAATAATTCGTTGGGGCCAGTTGAGTTCTGAAACGAAAAACAGAGAATTAGTTACTTTTTAACCATCGTTTGTTTACCACTTGTAAAATATCATATCTGCTTTAAAAGATAACAGCATTATCTATGGAACAACTGCACAGATGGAGTAGTGGTTAAGACACTGACCTTCCGTGCCAGTGACATGGGTTCGATTACCATGCACGACAATACTTTGTGCAATCCACAAAGTATTATTCTGACTGTTCTCTTGTATGTTATCTGTCTGCGTTAATTGCATGTTTGTAAAGTCCCCCGCAATACAAGGATTATTTCCTTAGTGCAAGGTGGTGCCTTTTTAAAAAGTTTAAGTAAAGTAAATTATAATTTAGTCATAGTGTACTCATAGTCATATAGTAACAGCTAGCTGGAAGAGTGGTAGGTAATGATGGCAGGAACACATAACAAAAATTTGAAGGATAATGTCGATTCGTTAATGAATTAAAGACATTCAGAGTTTTTAATTTTGTTGTCGCTTTTCCATTGCAACTGAATAAAATGTATCATGTAAATGATAAATAACCTGAAACATACTCATACTTTCTTAAATATTCATTAGAAACTAAATAAATGACCTTGACATTTTTCATTCAAATTTTTGTTATGTGTTCCTACCATCATTACCTACCACCTTTCTGACCAGCTGCTCCGTTTTCTATTACACCCGGTATATGTAACTTTCTTACCAAATGGAATGTAACAGCCTTCGGAGGACTTGGCATAACAGAGGGTCCTTGTACTTCAAGTAACTTTGCTAAGTTCACTGAAATTGGAACAGTATCACGCGGATCAACCAGACCAGCTCCAACTAGTTCTGTAGCAATCCCCTCCGCTGTATCTTTACCCATAATAAACTCGAAGCGAATATCATTTAATTCATGACGCGAATTCCTGCAATAAAAGTAGCTTGTATTCAATATCATTAAATATTATACATAAGATACTATGTAAAAATGCATTTGTAAGGTATCATACTAGACTCAGATATTTTATCAAGACGAAACCACAACCACAATTTATAATCTAAGTCCAAGAGTCTCACCAAGGAAGAAATTTAAAAAAAGAGTAAATATTCTGTTGTACCACAATATATATACGAAGAAATTTTATTGCTGCATACGACAAATAAAAATTGCACTGTCATTATTAGATTTGCATGCAACGCACTAGATATATTAAGTAACTAGTATTCCAGTTATTAATAAGTCACTCCATTCAGGCACTGTATTTTACATATTATATGATACTTACTATGATCCGTGTGGTGACATAGTAAGAATACAATTCACCATCCCCTATCTCACCCGTGGGTGATCGTAAGAGACGACTGAGGGATATAAAACGCATATAACATCTATGCAAAAGAAGGAAAACTCAAAACAAAACCCTCTACTACTTACGTAAATACTAGAAAGTATTTGAATAAAAATATTTATTAATTTACTATTAACTTACCTAAGCCGCAGTACTAAATTTATAACTGGTATTTCAGTATCTCCTTCCCTCACTTCAACCACTTTAGTCTTCTTAGGTACTTGATCCTGAAATATTTATTCAATTAAAATAAATGGTACAACTATTGGTAAAATAAGATATAAGGAATAGATCCCTGTAAAATGTATCGCTTAAAGAGACACAGGAACTCATCCAACAGTTGTTATTTAACAACATTCCAATGCCAGGTCGAGCAAATAGTATAGTAATAAATTATTTAAATAACAAGCTTACTTTTACAAAAGTACTAATAACTGCAATTAAATTAAGAAGCTGATGGATCTTGCAATTAATCAAAATGATGGGCTATGGCTACAATGTCCGGTTCTGAGGGATAGGCCATGTCGTGCAGTGCAAAAGTAATATGCTAATCTGATGATGATGAATAACTATCTCTAGTGAGAAGTTCGTCACCTCATCATTATCACTGCCACTAGAATCTGCCATTTGTAGCTCATTCATAGGTCGCTTATCGTCTGGCAATGAGTTCTCTTCATCTGAGTCGGGTGCTTCTTCGACCGTCTCGTCCTCCTCTTCGCTCCACACCCACTCTCCAGTGACCGTACGATGGAGCTTGCCGGAGGCGCCTTGCCTCTTACTCGCCTACAACAAACAGAAGCCGATTATAATTTTGTCATGGCAATGTGTGGAAAAAAATGCAAGAGTTAATTTTATAATGTGTGCCTACCAGTTTCCATTCATTCGCCTCTCGATCCCCTTTTGAGCATAGACCTGATCGAGAAGGAATAAAACCATAATCGCAATTTTTGGCAGTCGCATTTGCTATTATAGTCACAATACCTACATGAGCTCTATTCAACTTATAATCCTTCAGCTGGTTTCTATGACTGCCACGTGAAGTAAAACGTGACGACACGAATAGAATTATTCTACTATCACCATACGATATACCTATCGATTTACATTATTCAAGAATACAATTTCAATTTTTTATGATAGGACCACGCTGTTGACAGTTCAGTCTGCGGCCACGAGCCGGTCCGTCCGGAGTGGTACCAAACTCTCGCAGAAGATCGACGTTTGAGTAGTGGCGATGTGCTGTTACGCTTCGTTCGGTGAGCGAGAGAGCCGGAAGCCCAACTGGGTGGGTTTGGGGTTTGTATTGGTATGCAGCGGCCTAGCTATACCCTTGGTATTGCAAAGGTCCATGGGCTGCAGTAACACTTACCATCAGGTGTGCTGTTTGCTCGTTTGCCGCCAGATGCCAAAAAGAAAAAAGTATCTAGACGCCATTTTATGAACTAAATATAATGCAACCTCAAGGGAATTAGAAAATATTCGTTATATCAAATACTTTGTTATAGTGGGGTTTATTATAAAAAGGTTAGGCTGAACTAAAATTCGTTTTAGGAGGTATGAGAAATTAACCTCAACATTACGTACCTAATTAATCATTTGCTTAATCCTTTATAATAATTTCCATTAACAAAAAAAATCAAATAAATATTTAATGAAAACAAAAAGAAATGAAAAAGATTTTCCTAATTTAAATTATTATTACATGTTACGTGGTCAGTGGATTTGCGGCAATTTCGAAATCTATCAATGTCTATCAAGATGTTTTATTTATAGGATTTTCATTTAAGTAGATATGTAGTTTTTATTGTGTTTTTTTTTTTGTTCCTCTACAATGGTAATGACAAATCCTTTGCATTTCTTACAATAATTTTAAAGTGTGTGTGTATTATCTAACAATAATTTTAAAGTGTCTTAAACTGTCGAGACTTAAATTGTTGCTGTTACTGTGGAATTGTATATTGATATGTAGAATACGTTATATTAAGGTTAGGTTGACAAAAAATAGTTAAATAAGAGTAAATTATAGTTCTCATTTATATTTTGAAAGATTAAATAAAAATTCGTTATATAGAGCTACAAAAGTATTTGTAATGTAAAGGTATATTAATAATCTGATGGGCAGTTCTATGGATTTGGAAAATTAGTTCGAATTGAGGATATCATTATATTACGGTTATATCTAAATTTATGTAGAACTACCACAATTAGTAGTGCAACAGAATTTTAGTTTTTTACATGTGCTTTTGTAAATGAATAAAATCCTTATAGTTTTATTATTTGTGCTTCTATATTCGCAGGTTTCATTACGATACAAAGATCGGGTACCGGTGGCTCGCTCGCACGGCGAAAAGAGGCGTTTGCAGGGTCTATGGGGTTACGCGCCGCCTCTTCCGTTGCCCCGGACCCATTTGGCGGGGCGCGACCACATCCATAGCCCACCGCAAAAAAAAGGTTTCATTACGGTAAGTATACTAAGTCTGACTGATGTACAGAATACTGAGCGATGGTGATATTAAACAATTGATTACAAGTAACTATGGCTCGCTAGAGTGATAACAATATTCACTTTAATATTTAAATTCACTTTAAATAATTATTTAGAAAAATCTATATTATGAGTCATTATTTTTAACCGACTTCAAAAAGGAGGAGGTTCTATGTTTCATTGTATGTATTTTTTTTTTTATGTATGTTCAGCGATATTTTGGTCTATGGTGGGCCGATTTTCAAAATTCTTTTTCTTTCTAAAGGGTATACTCCAGAGGTGGTCCCATTGTCACCAAGTCATGATCTGATGATGGGATGTCATGGAAATCGAGGGCAACCCTCAAATTTTATAGGCACATATTACGTGTCTCATATATTTTCAAAAGCTCTTCAAATATTTGCATCTGACAGTGATAAACTCATTTAGGTGAGCTGATGATGGAAGGTACATCTCCTTAACGGTTAGGAGTTGGAGGATAATTCTTTCAATATCATACGCACGCATAGACCTTTAGCTGTATTCTTTCAAGTTAACTCCCTAGGTGGTCCCATTGTCACCAAATCATGATCTGATGATGGGAATTCTTGGAAATAAAGGGCAAACCTTAAATTTTATAGGCACATATTACATGTCTCATGTATTTTTCAAAGCTATTCAAATATTGGCATCTGGCAGTGATCATTTCATTTAGGTGAGCTGGTGATGGAAGGTACATCTTCTGAACGGTTAGGAGTTGGAGGATAATTCTTTTAATGTCATACGCACGCATAGATCTTTAGCTGTATTCTTTCAAGTTAACTCCCGAGGTTGTCCCATTGTCACCAAATCATGATCTGATGTTGGAAATTCTTGGAAATAAAGGGCAACCCTTAAATTTTATAGGCACATATTACGTGTCTCATGTTTTTCAAAGCTATTCAAATATTTGCATCTGGCAGTGATAATCTCATTTAGATGAGCTGGTGATGGAAGGTACATCTCCTTAGCGGTTAGGAGTTGGAGGATAATTCTTTCAATATCATATGCACGCATAGACATTTAACTGTATTATTTCAAGTTAATCACGTAAGCTGATAATGTAAGGTACTACTCCATAACGATTAGGAGTTAGGTAATTATTTATTTTGCCGATATATGATCTTTGTTACGAGACCCACATTTAGGGACCACATTTTCCTGTTATTAATCATCACTGTTCATAGACTTGTGCCTTCAGACACTGAGATATATTAGGTAAGATGATCAGATCCAGCCGTATTGTATAATTGCATCGTACCTATTTAGAACCGTCTTATTCTTTGGCTTACGCTTTCTCCTGGTATAGTCTTTTGATTTGAGTAGTTTATTAGACCCTAAGTCGCAAAAAGCTGTCCCTCTAGAGTCTTTACACAACTCAGTGCAATATAAAACTGATCATTGTCAATTTATTTTTGGCTAAATCAATGACAGCTTTGTTTAAGGCTTTGTAAAGTAGCCTAGAGTTTATATACCGTAACCGCCCAACAGAGGATTAGCGGAAGCATTTTCCATTCATTACCCCGTAACCTTTCGTTGCCTGATATATGGTTGACACAGGCGCTATGGCAACTAACCCGTCACTGTCTTTCACTTTCGTGCCAATAGTGTCGTCATTAAATTTTATAATAACCAAATCAGGTAACTAGCCTGTTTCAATTTGGTCACAACGAAGGGGAAGCCTATAAGTTTGGATATTATCCCTATTGCCCGCTTACCAAACCCTTAATGACAGAGATATTGCATCCTACCATGATTCTGGAGCCTATGTCTAGTTTTAACAATTGCATCAAACCGTCACAATTATTTACATCACTTGGATGTTGGTAGTATCTTATACCTAAGTTGTTGCCTCACGTGACGTATCGATAGTACATATGGTATTATACGCGAATTGATTGAAACAGTGAAATTTAAACCATTGGCAACGAGATACAGCATTTCGTTTCCATTTTTTCGAAATACGTTCTTTATTTTTTTATTTTGATTCCCTACTTCTACTCTTCCTCGTGCCATGTGCATTTTTTTAGTCGATCAACTCATAGTGCTATATTTAATAAATAATTTAATTTATATGAACTACTTAAAATTATTACTTAACTACGATTATTTACACTAAAAATTCAAAATAATTAAACTTTTATAAAAAAAATGTAAACCGACTTCAAAATGGGATCAGCCAAAAATCATACTTATTTAAAACATTAAAAACCGAAAAATAAGATGAACTATTTAATTCTTGTCTAATTCTAATTATGTATTAATTTTTATAAAATATAATTACAATGTATGCTAGAAATCCACTAACACGATTTGATGTCGGTGCCAAGCTTAAATTAACAAAAAACAATAAGCTTAATGATATACACACAGGGTGAAAAATTAACAAAAATCAAATTATTAAAGGAAATAAGAATTAAAAGATGTATTCAGAACACTAACGCCACAAATTTAATACCATTTGACACAACCATCAACGACGTCTGCCCGTATGGATCAAATCGCTTAACCGCTTGCGCATTCAGATCACTTCAGTCACACACTTCAGCGCGGCATGGTTTGAATGCGATATAGTATACCTATTTGGCTTGGCACCGACTTCAAATCGTGTTAGTGGATTTCTAGCATACGTTGTAATTATATTTTATAAAAATTAATACATAATTAGAATTAGACAAGAATTAAATAGTTCATCTTATTTTTCGGTTTTTAGTGTTTTAAATAAGTATGGTTTTTGGCTGATCCTATTTTGAAGTCGGTTTACATTTTATTATAAAAAGTTTAATTGCATACCAAATGAAATTCTACAGGACTGATTCATAATGACGTAGCCCTGCCTATCTGCATTCTTGCCCAGGATGCTGTCGGAGCCGGTACACACCCTGCGCACCAAGGATGCAACATCTTTTACACATCACAGCATAAATACTAGATATGTGCAATTCTGCAATCTTGATGCGGTACACAAGCGTGGCAGTCCCGTAAGCACCCTGAAGGCATCAATGTATAATAAGCGAAAGGCCCTGTACTAATTTTGGGTAAATTGCACCCATATGGTACTCTCTTTATTAGATAATATAAAAATAGGCTAAGTCTAAGAGACATGCGCGGGCGCTCTTCCAGCTTGCGAGTGCAAGCGTAGTTGTCGCTACGCTTTGGTTTATATTTTATAGTTTACAAATTTTCTTGAGGCATGAGGTTAAACATTTTTTTAAATGTTTATTGCTGGTGGTTTCTACAAAAAAAAGGGAATATAAATTACCTTATGTACCCTAGTCTCCATACTAGGCCCAATAGCAACAAGAGTTTGTGTTAAATACTTCCTATCCTTTGCTTTTTTAAAGAACGGATGTTTTAGTAATTCAGTAGCGGTTGGTCTTTTGGATGGATCTTTTTGCAAGCAGTCCACTATCATTTTTCTAAAAGTTTTCCCGTAAGCCTTGTATTGTTCTTTTTCGTCTGCACCTGTAACAAAACTTTTGCGTCACAGCTATGCATATCCAGTATATGATATTAGGCCACACTATATAATATAATCTCCCCATATGGTGAAGGTTTTTAAGAATACGTATCTCAGCCCCTTACTCTTCAGTGGGAATAGCAAAAACCAGATATGACAGTACCGAGAGATTGTGTAGATGGTGGGTGGTTGGTTTCAGTTTCTTAAGATAGTGTGATCTCATTTTTCGTCATAATCTAGACGCCAACTCTGATCGCCAACCCGCTGGTTGTGACGAGTCTGGCATTATTCTTATGGCCATAAGTCGTGGAAAAAACGAAACCTCCTGTCCGCTCGCTGGGCGACCAGTAGTTTCAGAGATATCGGCAGTTGAGTGAAAAAGGATACTTTTGCATTCAAAATTCGATATCTCGAAGACAAATGGTCGTATCTGACCCTTGCAAAAAGCAAATTGAAGCTGAATAAACAGGCTATACGACCTATGCATTAGTCTAGGTAGAAAAAAAATTTCCATGTCTGTAGAGTGAAAAAAAAATGTAAAAAATTTAGAAATTTTTTTCTTTGTGCTTTATTCACGAATCGCATGATTACCGGTGCTCTAAAAAATTTTTAACCAAAAAATTCGCAAACTAGAGTCTTCAAGCTTGAAAAGATATGTTTTTTTATTTTCTGTACGACCATTTTTCATTGAAATACAGCCTGTTGAAAATTGCCAAAAAATTTCGAAAATTTTTTTGTTCCTTTAATTTTTGCGAGAAGTGTATATTATAGAATTCTAGACCACCGAACATCTAAGTGCTTGTTTTTTTTCTTTTCAGTTTTTTTTGTGTACGTAATTTGGTTCACTTTTTACGCAGTTGGGTTTTTTGGTTTTTTTTTTTTTTATTTTTTAATTGCATAGTTTTCCTAAAGTCGGTGCAGTTGATTCCCGATAATATTATTACTCAATAGTCAACAGGGAACAAAAAAAAAGTGTAACTATTTATTTGTCATAGTATTCTTTAACAGAAAACAGAACAAACGTGAAGTTTAGCCTGAGGAGGCAATTACAACATTCTGTTTTAGTTAACTTTCAAAAATTGATGTAATGATTCTTCTAGATTTCTTTACCTTAGACAAAAAAGAAATTTTTGACTTACCCCCGACGCAATAACAATAAAAATAAGGAAAGGAAAATTTAGCCTGGGCCTCTTAACTTCATTAAAAGCATTTAATATTTATAAGACGCGAATATTTTTAACAGGAGCGCCGCCATCTCAGTTGGACGTTATACGAAAAAGTATAATTACCTAAGAAATAGAAATTAATCCCCCAAACCTTGACAATATCCAACATTTTTTCATATTATTTTAAATTATATAGAATAATAAAATTTGTAAGTCATGAACTCTATTTGATAGATAGATTATAGGAAGCTTTTGTTTTAAATTTTATTTTAGCTATTAAAAGTGTATTTATGAACTGTATTTGATCAGTTTTGATGGAGATGTGCAAGTGTCACCATATGAGCCAAATGTTGATACAAACAGTAAATTATTGAGTAAGACTCAATAATTTACTGTTTGTATCAACATTTTAAATTAAAGAATAATATCCCATTTTATATAATGTCATGAAGACAAATTATTAGTAGAATGTAGTAAATGATATAAGTCTTTTCGGATAGAACATGCAAGATTAGAATGGCTCAAATTGTGCAAGATTAGAATGGCTTTCAAACAACTAAAAATAGCAAGTCACCGGGAATAAAGAACAGTTGAGGCCTGAGGCCAGGCAGAAAGGCAGTCTTTTAAGCTCTTAAATAGTTAATAAAAATTATAATTTTGTTGTTCGCAAAAGCGTTGTTCCAGATTCATTGTCCAGGAGTGTAGTAATATTGCCAGAGATGCGATTTATTTGAAATACTTCTATTTAAAATGCAAATACAAAATACCTCTTTTGTATTTTGCATTTAAATGCCTTTTAGTAAAAATCATTTTGTATTTTATTTGAAATACCTTTCGAGATATATTTAGCATTTTTAATATTCATTTCAAAATGCAAAATACTTTGTGATTAAGTTTAGTCAACATTACCAAACAAAATGAAATGAACGAATGACGCTTGTATTACCGAATTTGACCGATAGAGGCACCTGCTAGCCATGCGCACCCTTTTTTATTCGATTTGATTACTTACTTTTATTATATTGAAGTGTTGTTGTTATCCTTACAATACTGAAACGGCTATGTACTGTACTACAACAAGATAAGAGAAAAGAAAAGTGAACCAAAATAAATGCACACAATTCACAAAATGAAGCCATGGCTCTCTTTTCGTTAGTCTAGATTTTTACATTATTTTAAGTGAGTATTATTATTATTAATAACATAACAGAATTTATTGATATACGTACTGATAAATATGACCAAAATGTCTTGCATAAGGTGCCATGTTATTAGACGTTTGTTTGGCTCGGCATTGTGTCTCTATTTCTAATGCTAGGGCCGCACCTGCGTGTATCGTCTCGAAGTAATTTGTGGCGAAGCTTCGTACGTTTGGTACACTAGAAAATTATCGCGATAAAACTGTGGTCACATTAGCGACTTCGGTATTTTACACGAAGTATCGTGCAATAATTAAAGATGGCCGAAATCATTTTCATGCGTTTAACTATGGATGACAAAGTGCTTTACTATTACAGCTATATTATGCTAATCTTATATCTTTAAACGAGCAATTCTTGTATATATATATATATAATCTGGATCTCGGAAACGGCACCAACAATTGTCATGAAATTTGGCATATAGGGGATTTCGGGGGCGATTAATCGATCTAGCTAGGTTTAATTTCTAGAAAATATTGTTTTGTCTTTATTTTCAGGCAATAAAAAATATAATTTTTCATTGGCGGAAAACTATCAACATATGAAGGCAAATTTTGACGCTGTCATTAAGAACAGACATAGCTCAGTTGGAACATTGAGTAGTCTAATCCAAACAAACTGGAGCTCGGTTCGGATCTTTACATTTTGGCCTTTTTTTATTATTTTATTAATTATAATCATTTGCCCGCCGCATCTTTATCTGCGTAGAAGTCGAAAATGTTTTAATGGGATTTTCATTTGTTTTTTACGTTATTAACTTTATTGTTATTTATAAATAATTATTAAGATATAAATTAAATATACAAATATTTATACTTAATATATATATTAAGTATAAATATTTGTATACTTACATAGTATAACAATCTTATTCATGTGGTGACAAAGTAAGAATACAATTTACCACCCCCCTGTCTTACCCATGGGTGATCGCACGAGACGACTAAGGGATATAAAATGCATGTAACATCTGTGCAAGAGAAGAAAAACTCGAAACAAAACCAACACGTTTGACCAGCGCGGTATAGTAGGTTAACTTCCCTCCTATTATGGAGGAGGCCCGAGCCCTACAGTGGGAATATATGGGTTGTGATGATGATGATGATGATAGCAATCTTTGTTATAGTGTAGGGAAGGTTTAATAAACATAAAAATCAAATGAAATTTTGTTATATATTATGAACACCAGGCTTTTTCTTAGAAGGTCATGTTTTAAACACACCGTGCTCATTCAGACCGAGGCAACGGAAAGGGCGGCCCCGTAACCCACCGTCTTTTCCATCGAAATTAAGCCGACCACTGGTACCGCTTCTTTGAGATCTACCCGCTATACTTCACCTATTACAATATTTCTTTGTAAACAACATTTTTTGTTTTTCTTTCGGATGCTAGAATTACCAGGCTAATCTGTGAGCTTACTCTGAAGCATGTCACATACAACTGCTCATGTGAGAAGCAGCTTTCTCTCAAGTCTATTCCCGCTACCTTAAGAATTTGACTTCGAGCTTTGTTTATGGTTATTGCGAAGAAGATTTTATGGCAAACTGCACTCTCTGAAATACGAAGTAGTAATTTGATGGTATTCAGAGAATCCTAGGAATAAATACAGACTGCTCGAGAACAACCGGTCAGTATAGTTGACCCAAATACAATGCAATGTAATGTTTTTTCTTGCAAACGCATTGTATAATTT
The DNA here is from genome assembly GCA_905163515.2 of Lymantria monacha. Lineage (NCBI taxonomy): Eukaryota > Metazoa > Arthropoda > Insecta > Lepidoptera > Erebidae > Lymantria > Lymantria monacha. The sequence continues at coordinate 45,663,118 of LR991081.1, read as the reverse complement.
TGGCGCGCCAGCTCTCAATTTTAAGATGTAAGTTGGGAGACCGGGAGCCTTCAGAGTATTCAGGAACTCGACCGGTTATTTCAATTTCAATATTCGACCCCTTCGAATGATTTAAAATATTTTCAAGTAAATAGTATAAAGAAATCGAAGCGACCGTAGTAGCGCACATAGGTAGGTCATGGCGTCTTGCGACTAACCCGATCAGCAGTAACATCCTGTCTCCCTATCGTATCTTACTGATTGTTCCTATTATAACTCAGCCTTTCCGTTCGATTTTTACAAATATGTTCATTAAACGCTGGTTAAACAGCGAACAAAAATATAGTAAATGCCTATCTCTCTTTCCTAATCATTATGCGGTAAAAATACCCTCGCCAGAGTAAAATTAAAACGGATAATACGTCTTAAAGCGATGGATTTCAATTATACAATGCAATGTGTTATCATGGCTCTTAATTACAATATTCAGCTTAAAAAATTGCTGTCCAACAATTTAAAATTTCAAACTCTACTCGTACGTTCCTATGACGCCGTGTCCTAAAAGTCCTCTTTATAGCTTAGAAACTTTCAAACGCCGTGTTAAAACAGTATTGTGACTTTCGAGACATTCTAATTTTAAAGAGTATTTCCATTGTACCAAGCTTTTATGTGAGTTCAACCTTTTCAGAGTTCCGTATCTAAAGTAAAACGGTAATAAAACGGCACCCTATAACTAAGACTTCACTGTCCATCCGTCCGTCCATCTGTCTATCACCAGGCTGTATCTCATTAACCATGATAATTAACAGTAGTCAGACGGAAATTTTCACAGATGATGTATTTCTATTGTCGTTATAACGACAAATACTAAAAAACAAAATAAAATAAATATTTAAGTGGTGCTCCCATATAACATACGTGATTTTGGCTCCTTTTTGCTCGATACATTTTTTAATTTCTATTTTTTTGTGCTTTTTGCTTTTTTAATTTATTTTTTCATTATTTTTATTATATCTAAATATACCTTCCAGAACACACTAACAAGAAAATACCGAGCAAGGCTCGGTCCTCCAGATATTAATTACATAATGATATTTTTGGAACCCCTCATGGGTTCCGCTTCATAATGGTGTATAAATTCTAACACCATTTCATCACCCCACTCCATATTTATTGATTAACTGGAGATCCTCGAACGCGTCTAAACACAACGAAAATTTTCCCCGAAATGGAAAACGCTAGTCTGACCACAGAGCGCGATATATTAGCGCGCTAAAACCCTTTGACTTATCGCCACGCAAGCGATATTGCACACGAAGCCCAAATGTTCGCGACGATAGCCGATAATGACCGGTCACATCTGCGTGTATCGTCTCATTGCACGAAGTTTCATGACGATACACGCAGGTGCGGCCCTAGCATAATGATAAATACCTAAAATAAATGAAAATTTCTGAGATTTGGTCAAAAGGTATTTTATTTTGAAAAAAATATTTTGATAATACCTATTTTGCATTTAGCATTTAAAATACAAAACGCAAAACTATTTGGTATTTTGCATTTGAAATAGTAAATCTGAAAAGTATTTTGCATTTTGTATTTAAATGCTTTTATATTTAAAACCATTTTGTACATCTCTGAATGTTACTCTTTAGTGACCCTAGTTAGAGTTATTTTAAAGAACTACAGACTCGTCTCACTCTTGAACCATATTTACGATTTGTTGTTGAAAATCATTACAAATACACTCACATGCAAGGTTAGGATTCCTAGAATTCTGAATAAGTTGGTTGCCCAAAAATTTATAATACCACAAACCCACTACTAAATACTATCAATCTTTATAATAAACTCTTTATAAAACTACCAAACTTTAATGGTAGAACCACGCAATTCAGTTTTCTATCTGTAGTCGCGGGCCGGTTCGTTCGGCTCCCCATCGTTTAACGAGATAGCCACCTGGCGCGAGGACGCCCGCCGAGAAGTCATCGCCCGTTGGGCTACGCGGCTGGAGAGGCCTAGACACGGTGTTTTTACCGTTGAGGCCCTTCGGCCCGTACTGATGGAGTGGATGGAGCGGCGGCACGGAGTCCTCTCTTTCCGGTTGGTGCAGGTCTTGTCGGGACATGGTTGCTTCGGCAAGTACCTGCACACGGTCGTGCGGAGGGAGTGGACTCCGTCCTGCCACCATTGCAGTAGCCGACGAGGACACGGCGCAACATACGCTCGAGGTATGTTCGGGCTGGGACGGGCAGCGCCGTGACCTCGTCGCTGTCATCGGTGCCGACCTGACGGTGCCGGCTGTTGCGCGAGCGATGGTCGACAGCGTCAGGAATTGGGACGCGGTCGCCGCCTCCTGCGAGGCTGTCATCTCGCAGAAGGAGGCGGCGGAACGGGCCCGAGAGGATTCCCATGACCCGGGCCGCCGCCCGCGGCCGGGGCGGCGCAGGCGCGAGTACCTGCGCCTGATGCCGCCCTAACCGAGGCTTCGGGTGATAGGACCGGGGAATTGTCCGGTCACCCGACGTGAGGCCACCGCGTGAAGACGACGCCTCGACGGCGAAAGCTGTCGGGGCGTCGACAGGAGAGGAGCACGAGAGGGCATACCGCCGAGCGGGCCACCGAAGACAAATATCGGGTACCGGTGGCCCGCTCGCACGGCGAAGAAGAGGTGCTTGCAGGGTGGGTCAATGGGGTTGCTTGCCGCCTCTTCCGTCACCCCGGACCGATTTGGCGGAGTGCGACGTCCATAGCCCACCGCAAAAAAAAAAGGGCCGGTTCGTTCGCAGACCACAATACCACATCAGGTGCTTACCGGACACGGGGTCTTCGGTAAGTACCTGCACAGAATTGGGAGAGAAGAGACCCCAGGGTGCCATGAGTGTGGCGCGCCAGTGGACGATGCGCGCGCCACACACTGGAGGTATGCCCCGCCTGGGGGCCTCAACGCCACGTCCTGTCGGCGGTCATTGGAGGGGACCTGTCGCTGTCGACCGTCATCTCGAAGATGCTCGATAGCGACGGGTGCTGGTCGTCGATGGCCTCCTTTTGCGAGGAGGTCATCTCTACAAAAGAGGCGGCGGAGCGGGGACGCGAGGCAATTGCGTCTGCAAATTCGCTCCGCCGCCGGCGGCCAGGGCGGAGGAGGCGTCCATATGCGCACCTCCTCCCACCGCCTTGAATGACGACAGGGCGTGGGCCAATGGCCAAGCGTTGGGGTGCCGGGGATCGAATGTCAGTAGACGATCTCTCTGGCACCCCGTAAAAGCGCGGAAGGGGCCGCTGTGGTTTTAGTGGGTATTCCGGTCAGGCAGCTGGCCGGCGAGTCCCACACTCCCCCTCGCCTGTCACCGGCGGGGGATAGCGCGGAAATGCGTTTCCACAGCATGAAAAAAAAAAAAAAAAAAAAAAGACCACAATACCACATCACACTCGCAGTTATTGCGCTTCTTTCGGTGAGCAAGAGAGCCGGAAGCCCAAATAGGTGGGTGTGGGGTTTGTATTAGTAGGTAGTGGCCTAGCCCTTGGTATTGCAAAGGTCCATGCGCGGCAATAACACTTCCCATCAGGTGTGCTGATCGCTCATTTGCCACGATTAGCAATAAAAAAAGTCTCTGCGTTTGTGGAATATATGACAGCCTTTTAATTCAGTAAAAGCTTAGGCAGTGCTGCAGTCTTTTCAGCGACACCAAATTAACCATATAACCTATTTACCGCAGCGTTGGGGATCATCATCATCATCATCAAACTCAGTTGGTTTGGTTTACAAATAAACATGTACAAGGTGGAAGTTGTGGCCGAATGTCCATGTCATTACAGTACCTATTCTAGTTGGCAATCATTTCATCGAAGTTGTCGATAATTATGTTTACCTAGGACAAACTGTCCAGTTCAGACAATCCACTTTCGAGATAAAGGAAAGCTTTTATCTTAAAGCATAAGTCAGTTCAGTCCCTATATGTCACTGAAACGTAGTCCCTTCGGGCTAAACTCAAAAGGCGTTCAACAGGCTAAGGAGCAAGATATGCTCGGGATTTCTCTGCGAGACAGAATTCGTAATACAGAAATCCGTAAAGTGTATGACCGACATAGCACGCTGAAATGGCAATGGGCACATCGCTCGACGAACCGATAACCTTTGGGGAAGAAAGTTTCTTGAGTGGCGACCGCGTATCGGACGTCGGTGCCACCTGCATCCAACGGGTCCCTGCGACTCTCAAGATGTCAGTCCACTTAATGGGTCCAAGACTGCGTCATCTGTTTCGAAAACACTTTGTACGCTTGGCTCAAGAGCGAGATGCTCTGTAATTAGTTAAGAGCGCTATATCGCCCTTCTTGAAAAACAGTACCACCACACTCCTGGTCCACGACTATGGAACGTCGCACCAGGATAACAAACTTTTAAAAAAAATATCAAAGTGTATAATCCGAGATTATATTATAGGTTGGTAAAAACACCAAAAATACTATAAAAATAGAATTAATTTCATTTGATTCTTGACATACTCTAATCTATATAAAGTATCTAATCTGAGGTACTTCGTCGTTACTTCTACACAAAAGGACTATTTCAGTCCTTTTGTGTAGAAGTAAACTATCAACACAATAACACTGCGATCGCTTATCAAGTGAAACAGTTTGAAAAGGTGATTTTAGGTGACTGACGCGGGACATTGAAATTAGAACATCAGCAATTTAGATCACTTTAGCCTTTGTGGAACTGCATACATTATTTTAGATTTTAAATATTACGTCTTTCTATAATCACAAGCGTCTAAGATCCCTATCGCAGCTAACATGAAGAGCTGATGAGTTTGTTTTCGCCTGAACAGATATTCAAAAATTGTAGCTAAGAACCATCTCTTGAAATCATACAAGTCAGCTTTCCAGACAGACATATAGATAAGTCACCTTTGACTTCTTCTTCTTCTCTATAATAACGCTCTTTTTGGGTCAGGGGTTAAAAATTTAAATTCTTAATTATCTATTTAGGGAATCCATGCTTATTTTAGGATGTCGTTCTTCTTTATTCACTACTTTTGGGAACAAAAGCCGCTTCCACAATTGGAGCATAACTGGCCTTCTGGCATGACCTATGGCGGCATCACCCTGTTGCCTATATTCATTGGCAAAGATTTTAATTTTAAGTTTTACGTTCTTTTCTATGTCTGCAATATTATAGGTTTACATTTTTAGAGTATCTTGAGCTGTTGACAAAATCTAGAATTCGCTTCATACTGTTAATCCATGAACATTGGCTCTCATTTATCAACTGAATCATATGACTACTATTGGCAGTACCGAAAGAGAAAACCAGAGAGAAAACAAAATACAACCAAATTAAAAACATAAATTTTTGAAGGATATATAATTGATTCAAATAAACATATATACAAAAAAAATGGTCATTCCATTATAATCATCATCATCTCAGCTCATATATCTCCCACACTTGGGATTATGCTTCCTCTACATTAGGAGGGAAAATGATATACTATACCACAGCTGGTCAGGTGTATTGGTACAGTTTTATTTCGATATTTCTATGTCTTGTATAGATGTAATATACATATTATATCCTTCATTTGTCATTTACAAAATCCAAGGGCATGATAGGGGATGGTGAATTATGTTTTAACTCGAACATCACATGGAAGGAATTAATTTATTCTTTCTATCATTGAATTACATTCAGGACGTGCCTTTACTGGCTATGATATTATCTACGTACCATTAGTTGTCGCTTATGATAGCCACGGATACTAAGGAGATGCGAACACATTGTTTATATAACTATTTGCCTACTGCAAGTACAATATATATATACCTGTATCCAAGTTAGGTGGTTCATTTTGTAATGTTAACATCAACACTTTCATTGGTGGATACTTGTGATAAGGGGCAGTTCCTGTAGCCATCTCAATGGCTGTAATACCAAAAGACCAGATGTCAGCTTTGAAATCATAGCCATGATCCTAGAAAATAATAAAAATTTACTTTTAAACAATGACACCATCTATATCTAAATATAAAAAAAAAATATTTTAAATGTTGATGCATTACCAATACAATTTGTTTAACCCCCCCCCCCCCCCAACAGTCATACTAGTAAATAACACTATGGATGGATAAAAGTATTTCTTTGATTTAGGAAGAGTTATAGAAGATTATATATAACTATAATAATACTACAAAATGAGAGATAGCTTTCTAACAAAATAATAATTATAAAATACAACTGTTTCATTACATTGAAGCAAATATGTTTCAAATTATTTGTTAAATGAGCTGTGAAATTGCTTTTATCTGTGAAATGGTGCTATTAATGAAATAAATAAATTTATGTATATTTATTGTTTTATATTTGTGTTTAAATTTTTTATACATTGGTCTCTGATGGAACAACACAGAATTTACATGTAATATGACATTTTCCTCTGAAATTATGTAATTGCTAATTATTCAACAAATACAAAGTAGTAGGTACTGCTATTGATACCTTAGCCTGTCCCCAAAATGTTGTAGAAATTCAAATGAAAATCTTTAATCTATTCGTTCTGTTAATTTTAATTAGTATAAATTGTATATTACAATTTACAAAACATTGACAATAATAAAAACATATTTAAATATTTCACAATTCAAGGTTAAATGAAACAAGCGGCCAATAACTGCTTGTTTCATAAAAGAAAACAATTCATTACTATCATATGGAATGAGTATATGAAAATTATTCTAAAAGTATAAACAAGATATATATATTATAATTATTGTTCCATATAGCTTAGATACTTATCCGAACATTGTTGGTGTATGAAAATAGACAGCAAAATATCGATAATTTTGCTATTTATTACCCGACTGCAAAGGAGTGGTATTGTGTTTAACAGTCTATGTATGTATGTATGTTCCTTTGAAGCACTATATAATTATACCAAACGCCTGGGCCGATTTTTATGATTCGCACGTCAATCGATTCCTCTTAATCCGGCGAGTGTCACTAAAGATATGACGTTATTGAAAATTCAATATGGCGACTACTGGACGCCATATTGTGAAAATAAAAAAAAATAAAGTCAACAAACTATATCGAGTGGGGTATCGTTAAATAGGTATTTAAAAATCATTTTTAGTTTTCTCTCAACATTTTTCGATTTGACTGGCCGTTTAGGATCTATATCGATTTAAAGTTTCGTAACAACCTTTCTCACATATATGTTTTTTAGACAGTAGAAATTTACGATGAAAAGACAAAAAATTCATATAACTGGATGTGGATGGACATATACTGAAGTATCCAGTAGGTATATTGTCCAATATACCATAGGTAGTCCTACCTAAAGTATCTAATGGCTGACGCGGTCGCCCATCTCCAATTTCTAACGATTTAGTACTCAACTTCAGTCGAAAAACTATATAGAGTTAGGTACCTTCTTATTAATAAATAAGATAACTATAGCTACCTAGGTATTTATAACTAAAAAGTATAAAATAAAAAAAAATATTTAAAAAATCATCCCGACTGTTCAGTTGTCATGTTCTATTATTAAAATATATTTCATTTTCTGCAATAGTATTTATTCAATAATATATTATGGAATTCTAGACCACCGGACAACTAAGTGCTTGTTTTTTTCTTTTCAGTTTTTTTTATTATGTACGTAGTTTTGGTGACTTTTTACGCAGTCGGGTGTTTTGATTTTTTTAATCATTTTTAATATAATATACTAGCTAACCCAGCGAACTTTGTTCTGCCTAACAGTTAATAAATGAGGAGTTTAGGATTTTAAGGTTAATTCTAAACTATCAAGCTCATTTTTTTATTATAATAAATAAAATATAAAATTACAACATCAAGTATTTTATTGACGTGCCAGCTAGACATTTGCTTTACTATTATTGGCCATGTATTTTGGTGCATTGGTTGCACTCCATAGAGAAGGACCTTGTGATATATGGCAGTTTTTCCTTTTGTGATCAAGCGCAAGAACATTTCTTCTTGCGCATCAAAATTTGTCTGGTTGTTGATCTCTGAGGTTTGCTCCATGATTTCACAATGACAACCGAGCCGTTTCACGGCCTGCATTACTTTCCTCTTGTGATTGAGAAGCATGATGACGGGCCATACTAACGCGGCGCTCTTCACATGCAATATCTTGTTCTTCTTCAAATCCTAATTATATTAAGGTTTTGTCGGGCAATATTAGATCTTCCAGTCTGTTAGTAATAATATTGGCATAATATGATTCATTATAATAGTACTCGTAGCACTCGCACAAAATAAACACATCGACGGTCAACTTCAATTTCATCGTTTCGCAGTAGTTTCAAAACAAACCTTACCACATTATGCAAGCTGTCAGTTGCGTTTTGTTAATACATAATGAACAAATAAGCGGTCGGTCAGCCTAACTCCACAGATTTTCCGCACAGATCGCATTAATTTTGCTTTCATGCTCTTTTCTGCATGCCCAACTCTCGCTTCCATATAGTAATGTTGGAACAAGCACTGCGTTATATATAATTTCATTGTTGATAAATATCATCATCATCATTCTCCTACTCTTATACCATTACTTGGGGTCGATACAATATGTAGTCTTCTTTCATAGTACATATCGTAAAAGTTATTGGCAATAGTTTTATGACTGGTCGCCTGTCAGACGTCAACCCTCCTTAAGAATGTAATTGTTGACCAAACGCATTAGATGGAGTTGGCCCAGGTCGTTATAAGGCTCTTAGTCGTCTTTTACGACATCCACGAGCAAAGTACGAGTTTGTAGTATTCGTAGCCACACACAAAGCCTTTTTGTTAATAAATATGATATTTTAATACTTATCATTCTATTCCCGATGAAGACATATCCAAAAACAGAAAAATCATAAAAATGGATCCAGCCGTTCTTGAGTTATAAATGGTGTAACTAACATAACTTTTTATATGTATATAATAGTAACAAAATTAACAGACTTATTAACCATGGCGCAGCTTTACTGCCATAAATGTCAATTTTAACATAATAATTGCTATCCCTGAGTATTATTTTCTAGGGGGATAATTTTCATCACTATTGATTAGGGACATTCTGAACTATTGACGGTGTGTATATAGAAATGCTAAATGGTTGATAAATTAATGAAAAATGGATAATTACTTTGGTGATCAAAATGGAAATATTTGTTGTTGAAAATAAAGGGTTTAATTTCCACTGCTATGTAACTCAAATTATTTGGAATTTAATATGCTAATTTTACTTGCTATAATTATGTTATACAAATCTTACTTGTTCCATAACTTCTGGTGCCATCCAACATGGTGTTCCAACAAAAGTATGTCTCACTTTTTGCCTTGATATGTCTCTTCCTGTGGCCAACCATGCAGACACACCAAAATCAGCTATTTGTACAGTCCCATCTTCTCCTAACAGAATGTTGCCAGCTTTTATATCCCTGTTGAAGAAAGTCAGCACTGAATAATTATTAACTCCACTAGTTTCATAAAATGAACATTTGTCACCGTTTAACAAGTTCATTCTAAGTCAACTACTAGGTCAATTTATTAGTGAGTGGCAAAAGGCCATATGATGTATATGTTTATAGTTCTAAGCTTAGTACTGTTACTGAGAATAAAACAAAATTTCTTGTTGGCCCTGGATTTCAAACTATTTTTTACGTTTATTTAGATTATAAGTTTCCGTTTGTTTCGCTATTTTGCAGATGGCCATGTTTGTTAATTTCGCCAACGGCTGAATGGCTTGCATGCTTGCACAATTACAATAAATCGTTCCTCATTTGCAAAAAAAAGTCCGCGCAGCTTTATCAACTATGACAATGATAATTACACACATATTTTAGCATATTGAAATAGCCATACTAGCTAAATGTATAAATATTTTTGCAAAAAAAAAAAAAACATAAATAGCAAAATAAAATAGTACAGAAATAAAGTAAACCACATTGCAATTTCTAAAGCTTTTAATTTTAATATTTTACAACTGAATTTTAATAGAAATATCACAAAGTTGCAACAATGTAGTAGAATCAAGTCTGTTCACCAGCTATTACTATTTAACTATTAATAAACAAGTGTAAAATTGCAATGTAATACTATTAATAGGTACATGCATATAAAAATAAAAATACCCAGCAGTAATTAAAATATATCATACAATTTAAATGTGATTAATGAATACAACACAGTCTAGACACTAATCCAACAAAATTATCTGAATTAAAATATAACTGAAACAGACCTACAATACTAATCAAACAGACTAATAAAATTATTATTGGCAACATACTTTATTTAAAATATTAATGTCTTATTGACTTTTTACTGAAAGACATATGTCTTGAGAATAGATATCTACTCTCGGGTAGAACCATCAAGGATAAGTTTCATCAATAGTCATCCCACTTATATTTGATTGGCCAGAATAATACAAACCATAAAATAGCTTATGTTTAATATAACCAGCTTTTGGTGTTTTTATTCAATTACTATACCATTTACCTATTGAACTAAAGCGTTTATGAGGGTAGCGTTTGGCTATGCTCCATTTTAAAATCTTAATGATTTTAATGTACCTACAAAATTATAAAATAAAAATGTGTCAAGATTGGAGTCACTGGTAAATGTAACAGACAATAAGTTTTTCATTAAAATAGAATTCAAGAATTGGGGCAATAAATATACATATAGACTACTTCTTGTACATATCAGGAAGATGCAGTCATAAATTTATATTTTTTATATAACATGCATACATATTCATTCACAACCTAAACCAGCAAATAATATACACAAAAAAAAATAGAGAAGGTAAGCTAATTCGAAAATGCATTGAGACTACATTGCTAGCCATTTCATTTGGTGGTAAATTACATCAGAATCAAGAAAGTTATATGATTTTGACAAATTTTATACAAGTATAATAAAATGTACCATGTTAAAGCAAATGTACGTATTCTTTAAATCTACAGCTCAGTCTTAGATACTGTTGCAAACCAGAAATACAAGCAATCATCATCATCATCACCACCATCATCCTGCTCTTATCCCAATTACTTGGGCTCAACCTAATAAGTAGTCGGCTTCCATAGAATATTGCAAAAGCTTTTACAACATTAACCAGTGTGCATCAAATAAAATTGACCCATATAAATGTACAATCCTTAGTTGTGTTTTACGACACCCAAAAATAATGAAAGGATGAAAATCCTAATATCCTCTTTATATTTGTAGGTGGCACTACATAGCAACAGAACAGAACTACAAGCGCAATATCACAACAATATTTCATGATTGCTCTGTGAAATATATAAAAGCAGCATATGATGACATAAAATAATGATCACACATATATTTCATTATCTATGTCATCACAATTGACATGGGAACAATATAAAATCTACTTTATTGTAACTTATAAAAAATCTTTGCAATACTTTTGACTCATTACTATATTTTCCTACTTTTTATGTATATACATATTTAAATATTACAATCACCGATTATACCAAATGGTAGGCCAAAGAAATTGAAGTCAGTTCTTGTCATAATTTGGTGGCAGTATATATATATATATATATATATATATATATATATATATATATATATATATATATACTTATGTATAGTATACACACTTACATACATATAAGTGTGTCAATCTGTGTGTAATGTTATCAATTTACAAAAAAAAATCTACTAAATATATCAAAAACTTTGGATTGCCAAATATTTTTAAATTCACCTATGTGTTTGTACACTAATATTTATTATGATATTAAATTTAATATGCAATACTGTGTAATTTTTTTTATTTCTCAATATGTTTATACATGAACATTCACCACTTGTGGTTCTCATATACTGTGACAGAAATATTATACCTTTGCTATTTATATTTAGTATTACTTTTAGACTATGTTTATAGTATAGAGCTTAATAAAGGAAGGCTTGAAGATACATTACTTAATTCTACACCAATGACTACCATAACATTGCAAATTTAACTTTTTACATCCCCAGTGCTAAATAATATACTAAGCTACTTCCAACAACTACTGCTGATAAATTTTATCGCATTAATATTACCTGTGAATTTGTCCATTACTATGAAAATATTCTAAACCCTTAAGAACTTCTTTTAAAACGGTAGCAATCGTTGCTTCATCAAAAACACCATGTTTGCAGTTAGCTACTCTCATTTTATGTTTGATTACATCTAGTAGACTGCCACCTAAAATTTTGATTGAATATGGATATAAAAAAAAAATACACTAATACCATAATCATTACTTTAACATAATAAACATTTAATGAGTGACTTATATACCTTCAAGTAGTTTTAAAACCAACCATAATTCATCATGCACTACAAAACTTGTATAGTATGTTACTACATTCTCATGATTACAACTGGACATAGCCTGCAAAAAATGTACACATTAAGCAGGCATGGCAATAAAATATCAATTGTGGTATTGCAATACTAAATTGTATTATTAAATTGAATTACTTAATCACAGGACTGTCTTGTTAAAAAATCTTGTAGAACAATAGCAACAAGTACTTATTGACTATTTATAAATCATTGTTAGGTATTTAGTATATTTAAATACCTGAATCTCTTTCAATAATTCATCCATGGATGTGTTCCATTTTTCTAAATTGATACGCTTGATGGCACATTTTTCATTCCTAGGTTTACACAAAGCCGCATGCACCACTGCTGTGGCCCCAACACCTTGAATAAAGATGAATTGATTAAAATACTGTAAATAATATATAAGTACATCATATATCAAATAATATATTATCAAAGTATGTGAATAAATTAACAATATTATAAAACAAATGTCATTTCCATATTCAACTAAAACCACAACTTTAGCCATCTCAGTTAACTGTGATGGTTTATTTACAAATAAAAAAAAAATGAGTGAAGAAATGAATAATGGTCAGTATCTATGAACAAAGCAAACTGTACCAAAACAACCAGTGCATAATAAATAATTGTTAAATTTCAGGTAAACAGATACACATCTTCCTATGGCTTTTATAACAATCTTATGAGTGAGATTAGACATTGAATCAGTAGCTTTAAATATCAGTATCTCTTCGTCATACCATCAAGATATTGCTATTCAAATTATTCATCTATTGATAAGTAAAAACACATTTATTATGTAAGTTAAAATGCAAAAACAATGAAATTTAGGACACAAGAATATTACAATATTAGTACTACTAGTTATCAGATAATACAAATTCTTAAATAAGAATATTAAAATAGGGTAGATCTTATTAAGTGAAATTCTCTGCTAGTAACTTTGAAATTACTTTTTAATCGAAATATAATATTACCAAGTGCGTTGTATTCACTTTAATTACGAGTTATTATAAAGAAAACAGATATTATCAAAATTTAAATGCTTTTTTGGTGGATAGGTAATTAAAATTCACAAATATTGCAATGACCCGAAACAGTGACAGTGTCAAATATGGTCGAAGGAATTTTGACAGACCGATAATTAGAGCAAAAATAACGTTATTTTACGTGCCATCCACTGACGGGTGTCATAAACAATAAGTAGCCTAATCGAAGATGATAAAAATTACACACTCACCGATAACATCTCGTAGTTCATATTCGTCCTGAGTATTGGACCAAGGGCACACGTTGTTTGCTGTAGTCGCCATTTTGCGAGTGAATAAATTGCCGATACCCACCGCTGTCGATCCGATTGACAGGCGTGCGACTCGCGCATATGACGACAATGCGGTTGCGGTTATCTGTCGATCGCATGTTCCAAATGATTTCTATAGTAAAAATTAATAATGTTAAATTCCTTGAACTAATTTATCTCCACTATTTTTCTATCTTAATTAAATATACAATAATAAATAACTACATACTCGTACAATTTTTACTTATTTAATTTTTAAATTACAGTAGCGTCATCTATGTCTATTGGGTATTAGTAGTAAACTATGAATTACTAGTTTATATTATTAACTACTACATTTAATAATAGATGGCACGACAAGTATAGTTCACTAATATTAATATATGAATATTAATAAAATGAACTATATACTTGTGCCATCATTAACATAATTTTCGAGTTGTTGCTGTATATATATATATATATACATATATATAATTTAAGAAGTTTTGTTAATTCACCTTAATGTTCATCATCATAGACCTAGAGATGTCCACCGTTGGAAACACTGCGGAGTGTGGTATGCTGCTACCCATTGCCCTGATCATCCCCCTGATAGTAGGTACCTATAAATTATGATGGTATTGCAACTCTCAGACCTCGGGTTGAAAGCCCTCAGCGCTCACCCACAGTCCGGGTAAAGTTGTCATAGCCATCTGCACCATCGTCGCCTTCTGCGAGACAGTCATCTCGCAGAACTCCGCAGAAGGAGGCGGCGGGGCGTGCCCGTGAGCGTGAGGAACTCCTCCACGGCGATACGCACCGCCGCCGGCACCTTGGGTGGCGCAGGCACGAGTACCTCCGCCTGATGCCGCCCAAGTCGAGGCAGCGGGTGACCGGATCGGGGTTAATCTGGTCGCCCTGAAAAAAGGTTTTTCTAGCCTATCATTACAAATAGGACTAGTAGTATCACCTGTCTTTATTTCTGGAGCGGTCCACTTCCACCCTGTATATTTTTTAAATTAATGTACATAACTAATGTAATGTATCCAATGTAGCATAGGTTTTGCGAATATCTTTTGATTATTATTTAAAATAATATTTGATTTAAAATTTATCCCAACTTGAATAATAAAATCATCAACCCATCTAGCCAGTATGGTAACTATAGTAGGTCAATTGCCTTCGAACTGTGGAGGGGACTGGAGCCGGGCAGTGGGACGTAAGTATATGATATATGATGATGTCACCATCATCACATTTAAAAGGTCACCAAATAGAGTTTAAAATCCTGAACAAACCGTACCGCTTAATTTAATAGTGGTAGGACCACGCTGTGGACAGTTTATTTGTCTACAGCCGCGGGCCGGTCCGTCCGGGGTAATACCACACTCTCGCAGAAGATCGACGTCTGAGTAATGGCAAGGTGCTATTGCGCTTCGTTCGGTGAGAGAGAGAGCCGGAAGCCCAACTGGGATGGGTTTGGAGTTTGTATTGGTAGGCAGCGGCCTAGCTATACCCTTAGTATTGCAAAAGTCCATGGGCGGCAGTGACACTTACCATCATGTGTGCTGTCTGCTCGTTTGCCACCACAAGCAATAAAAAAACATAATAAACCGCAGAAGTATAATTATACCCTTATAGGCTTATACTATGGTTCCTTAATTAAACTTGTTTTCTGTGTATTGTCATACAGTGAAGATAACTGCAGTTTATTTCGACGCATCTACTGCATTCTCTTTCGCTTTTTCGATTGCTTCCACTGTATTTACTAATTCGGTACCTATGTAAATATATATACCTGTGGAACATGAGCGTTGTCAAATCGACTATTAATACAAGTATATTGAAATTTGTATCAGTTCGGTTCGCATTCTGAATAAAAATACGAAACTGAATCAATTTCAGATAGTTGGAGATTAAGATTAAGGCACTTAAAAATTATTTATCACTATAATGGTAAATGTCTTCATCCTCTTAGATTGAACTGGACTCGTAATATACAAACTGCCATAAGCATTTATAACATTAAGATTTTCATAAACAACTATTAATTACTGTTTGGATCATCACACCATGTATGTCCCACTACTGGGCTCGAGCCCAGTGCCGGATTAGCTACGTAGCAAGAGTAGCAAATGCTAAAGGCCCCGCGAAGCGGGAGGCCCCGCACTCCAACTGCGGCTGTCTGACCATAAAAAAAACTTCCAATTTAAAAGTGTAAAAATATTTGCATTTCTTAAGCACCATATGCTTGCCTTTCAACTAAAAGTCTAAATTTAGATTTCGTCACGTTAAATTTTATCTCAAATTAATCATGTGGATCATCATACATTAATATGGTATAAAAATAACTATATCTTTAGATAGGAGATTAATTAATTAACAGATTTGATACATTTGTAAGCCTATCAATTAACTAAATGTATGAAAGCATAACGTAAAATTATTATTGTTTTTAGAAAACCTATTACGACAGCTTAAAACTCTTACAACTGAAGAGATTTTGGGAAAACCTCAAGTATGGTCAATGACTCCTGGGGTCGCTCGTATCGCGCATCGCTGAACAAGCTTCGCGCGTAGGGCCTCTCCCTCACTAAGACCTCCTCCGCAGAATGGTCGAGGAGCTTTTTACGTGGCAGCCGGAACACACGTCCCCGGTCATGGTTTCGCTAGGTCAGAACAGGAACACTGTCGGTTCCGTCCGTGACGGAGTCGAAAATGGGGGTGGCTGTGGCGAGGATTCATTTCGGCACCACAGCTCCCGGCCCGGACGGAATACCCGTCCGGGTGTTGACAATGCTCCTCGAGCACCTAGAACCATGCCTCAGGCGACTGTACAATGCCTGTTTGGCGACTGGATAATTCCTTGAGTGCTGGAAGGAGGAGAGGTTGGTTATCCTGCCAAAGCCGCCACGGCCTCCGGATTTGCCGTCAGCCTACAGGCTCATAGTGCTGCTGGACGATGTGGGCAAGCTGCTGGAGCGTATCCTCGCTGCCTGCATTGTCCGGCACCTGGGCGAGGTGGGGCCCGATCTGTCAGACGCTGACGACTCGCTGGCTCTCGACTTTTGAAGGGGGCCGTTCGACCATCGGGGCTCTGCTGCGCCCGAGGCAGACGGCTGCGGTGCCTGTTGCCCGCAGAGGAGTGCTGCATTCAATAGTCTGCCATTCAGCTGTATCAGATAGGCACTTCGCTGTCACGGGGTGCCCTTGTAGCTGAGGCGGCTGGTGGCAGATTATTTAGAGGGGCGCAGCGTACTCTGCGCGAGTCCCGCAGGTGACAGTGTGCGGACGCCCATGACATGCGGTGTTCTACAGAAGTCGGTTCTCGGGCTGACTCCGTGGGACATCGGTTACGACTGGGCGTTAAGAGGGAGTTTTCCCCCTGGACTGGGCTTGATATGCTGTACTGACGACAAGCTCGTCACAGCCCGGGGCAGGAGACTCGAAGAGGCGACGAGCCTTTTTTTTGCGGTGGGCTATGGAGTGGTCACTCCCCGCCAAATCGGTCTGAGGTGACGGAAGAGGCGGCACTCAACCCCACAGACACCCTGCAAAGCGCCTCTCTTTGCCGTGCGAGCTTGCCACCGGTACCCGATCTTTGTCTTCGGTGGCCCGCCCGGCCGTTTACCCTTACGGGTTACTTTCGTCGTCCTCACGCGGTGGCCTCACTTCGGGTGACCGAACTAGTCCCCGGTTCGATCACCTGATGTTTCGGCTAGGGCGGCAACAGGCGCAAATATTCGCGCCTGTGCCGCCTGAGGCGACGGCGGCGGCCCGTGTCCGCATGAAGGGAATCCTCCTGGACGCGTTCCGCCGCCACCTTCTGCGAGATGACTGCCTCGCAGAAGGAGGACGCGTCCCAGTTCCTGACGCTGTCGACTATCACTTTCACAACAGCCGGTAGCGTCAAGTCGACACCGATGACAGTGACGAGGTCACAGCGCTGCTGAGACCAGCTTGTACAAAACTCGAGCGTATGCTGCGCCGTGTCCTCGTCACTGCCGCACTGTTAGGGATGCGCACGGGCGAAGTCCCCTTGCGTCCGTGAGCAGGTACTTGCCGAAGTAACCGTGCCCCGACAAGACCTGCACCAGTCAGAAAGAGAGGATTCCGTGCCGCCGGTCCATCCACTCGAACAGTACGGGCCGGAGGACCTCAACGGTACGAACACCGTATCAAGGCCACTCCAGCCGCGTAACCCAACGGGCATTGACGTCCCAGCGGGCGTCCTCGCGACAGGTGGCTACCTCGCTGAACGATTGGAAGCCACCCTTGTCGCGTACTAAAGAAACCCGCCGGTAGAGATCGGAGAGCATCTTCGCCTCCAGGCCTCTGGAACTGCAATTTTATAAACTTTTATTAAATAATTCTTTAGAATTGTGTTTCCCAAACGTAGAAATTACCTTGCGCATTTACTTGTCTCTCATGATCACTAACTGATAAAAATAAGTTAAGGAACACCATGGGCCAAGAACGTCTTAATCTCACTTTTATGAATATATAAGTAGAACATGATTTGCTTAAAGAAATCAACATTGAAAGTGTTATCTCTAAATTTGACCAAATTAAATCTAGAAAAGTTAATTGGTAGGTAACAGTTTTGTTTTATAACCTTAAATTGAGTACCAAAAACAAGTCAAGGGCCCCTTGACAGAATATGCTACAGGCCCCGCGCTGGGTTAATCCGGCACTGCTCGAGCCTCCTCCACAACAGGAGATAAGTTTACATACTAAACCACGCTGATCAGATGTATTGGTATAGAGTTTTGTGTTGTATTTGCTTCTCTTGCATATAATAATATGTTACGTGTATATGATATCCCTTAGTGGTTGTCTCTTACCGTAACCACAGACAAGAAAGGGGCTCAGGGATTGTATTTTTACTACATCACCACACCAACAAAATTTGTATAACTAACGATTATTTAGGTACCTATGCTGATTCACATTCATGAAGGTTCCAACTTGTGCAATAAGTCTTATTAGATATTGTCTGCCCGTATAGTGACGATAAAAGAATACATTTATCACCAGCCCTTACTTTCCCGTGGAAGTCGTAAAATTCGGGTGAGGGTTGTTGTCAAGTGGCATTAACCCTTAACCACCTACCACCGGTCTCTGAGACCGCAACGTATTTTTAAATTTAAATATTTCGATCTGTATGTGTCGTACGACAGTGCGCATCTATATACCTTTTCTACACATCCTTCAGAACTGCGCTAGTGCTTGGCGAGTGTATACGTGCGTGCGGTTGGCCAAGGTAAGTAAAAATATTTCGTCAACAGTCTATGTGAACGCACGTAAGTGGTTACGTGATTTTTTTTCACTCACAAGATTTTGTTTGGTTTAGTGAGAAATGAATAAAAATGACGAAATTTTAGAAAGATAGCTGCAACAGGCGATGTCAGACGACGATTATGCCAGATGAAGATTGTAGTGACGTGGAGACCGATACGGTCGAGTATGCTGTTCAGGTTGAAGACTGTAAATCCGAATCTGAGATCAAGGGTGAAGATGATGCAATTTCAATGCAGGACAGTTTATCTCAGCCTGAACCAACAGGTACAGTCTCTTTAAGACCAAGATCTTCATCTAAGTCCTCGAATGAAACTGATTCTTCAGGGCATCTGTGCCAAACATCGCTTGTGGAAGAACATTTAATTTTAGTAATAAAACTCAAAAGACTGAAAGCCGATTCAAATTCTTAAAAAGATTGGCAAGACAGCTTACAAAACTGCATATGGAACGTCGCATAAAAAAGTATCACATTCAACGAGACATGAAGAGTTATAGTTGTCGCATTCTACAGACAAGTGAAGATCTACCGAGCAGATTTGAAGTGGAAAAACTTGAAGTTCGCAAAACATGTTCCAGGAGTGATCCAAAGATGAAAAGCAAGACTGCTTACTTATGTATTATGTGCAATGTGCCAATTTGTTTGGAGTGTGCGAAAAAAATATGCTGCAACGGTCGCGAATAATTGTGAATCTTTGGGGGTTGCAATTTTGTTGAATTTTATGATTAATGTTTAGTTTTTTTATTTAAATTTATAGTTATTGTTCTAAGTTTAAAGAAATAAATCAAAAGAAGTTGATTTTTTAAGTTCCTTATCTATCAGATCTCATTATTTACGAAGAGTATGTTTTGGTGTTAAAACTACTAGTCTTGAAAGATTATAACATATCTCAAGATTTTATTATAGATTATGTTATTTGAAGATTAAAAATAAAAATCTAAAGTATAAACAAGTATTTTAATCATTTAAATCCTTTTTTGATACTATAGAACCTGAATTTAAGGTGGATATTCATGAGCGGTCTCCAAGAACGCACGTAGGTGGTTAAGTTACAAAAATAGGTGGTAGGTAGTTAAGGGTTAAAACTAAAGTGAAATCCATTGTGTTATATCATGTTAATTTTCGGAGAAATACCGTGAGTCTGTTAAAAATGCATTGAAGAGCTTCAAGATATTATTGTTTCAATATCTTTCTACTGGTGATATTGGACTTTTTGATGATTAAAAATACGTTAAAACTGTTTTAAAACAATTAAATCAAAAGTACCTACTTAGATAACATCATAATTATTTCGTATGGTAACGCCTCCATTTGTGTCACTCGTAAAAGAACAAAGCCCTATGCCAACTTTTCTATGTAAATAAACACGAAGTATAGATACAAGGAGTACGAACGAAATGTTGAACAAACGGTCCCAATTTAGGGGACAGAATTTTAGCCGGTAGAGCGCGCCACTTTTCATGAAGTACTCATTTAAATCCTTACCTGAAAAGTTTTGTTGCTATTATATCTAAATTAATTAAATTCAACATTCGCGAGCCAACGCGTGTATACGTGTAATAATAATAATAGCATCGGTACGTCCTAAACTCTAGCGCAGCCAGTGGCAGAAAAGAAAACTAAGATCTGGGTTTATTATTGTGTCCATGAATATCTACCATAGAAAAGCTTCTTGACTTCTAGGTATATTCTAGGTCAATAAAGAAAATTCGTTGAAAGTAGAAAAAAAATATTGTGTCGAAACAAAGTACGATTTATTTATTTTACTTAATTACATTGCTTAGAAGTATAATTTCATCATTACGTTTAACAACATTTAGCAAATAGGTAATTATCACTACTAAATAACTGCATGTTGATATTTGCTGCTTTGAAGTTTATATTTTGAGTTTACAGTTAATTAAATAAATACATAAGTAACTATGTGACCACAATAAAAGTGTTATTGGGGTTCAGAGCCACTGTCTGCTTCGTCTTGCCATTTGCTATTTCTTCATAGAAAAAAGAAATGTAAAAACCTCTCTCTCGGCAAAAAAAAAGTTCTCTCGGCCCTTAATCTTCATTAAAATAACCCATTAATATTTTTAATATGAGTTTCGATTTCCATCATTAGATTAATTATTATTCAGGTTGTAATTATTGGGTCACAATCCCTACCACAGAAATATTAATACCTTAGAACGGCCTTGTGGGCGGGGCAAGCGCGCCGCATATCTGAGCAAATGCTTCATTGAACGAAGCTCTGCAAAAAAGCTCTACTCAAATTTAAGACGCTTTACGAGCAAAAATTGCGGAAATCAATCTGGCATCTTGTAACGGGGACTCTATAGTCCCCGTTACAAGATGCAAGATGATTTTAGTGATGCCACTAGTTATAACATTTTCTACTTATCAAGCCCTTTTACTTGATACCCAGATTAGGAGTGTAGAACAGAAAATTCAATACATAATCTTGAAATATAGTGGCACTATTAGAATATTGCACATTGTATTGTCATCAAATCCAAACATAGGTGGGTGCATTTTAGTTCAATCTAATATGGAAAACGGTTTAAATTTAGAATGCAAGGTATGATTACAAATAGATACGCAACGGGTATAATTAAGTAAAAGCTTGTAAGCGCTCTTTGTGAATGCTGACGTGGCCCGACACGTCCGATGCTCGCATCGACATAAAAAATAAAACGTAATTATAGAAATTTGAAAAATTTCCGTTTACCAATCGACACCTAATTACGGACGAGTTTGATCACCACGCAGAACATTTATTGTGTGATACCAACTGCTTGTTCTGGGTGTATTTTGCGAAGTGTATTCTATGCTAAGCAATTTATTCCTCAGTGTAAAGCATCGTCTAATAAAGAATCATAGATAAATAAACTCGTGAGAAATAAAATATTTTCTCATACTTTTTTGTTACCATAAAGTATAGAGTACAATTACTCGAAATACATTATTTCTTATCGTACTTAAAATTTTCAATTGTCAATCCTCTTCACATAATAATGTTCACTAACATCAAGTTTCAATGTGATTGTCTAAATGTTACTTCAAGTTAAGGTTAGGGCTATTTGTCTACGGGGTCTTGCGTTGACGTACCGTAGCCCGCCGCCAAAAAAAAGGAGTATTTGAAAGCTCATTTCATATTTTTGAAATTTTGTACAGACATGCATAACTACTGCTTCAATATTTTATTTATACATAAGTGATTGACTTACCTGCCTAAATACCCCATGAACACCAGACGAAATCATACCTCCAGGCATTTTTCTGTAATAGAATATAATATAGTTTAATTAGAATCAAAGCTAATATGAAACTTGTGTACCTTAATTTATTATTTTCCACTATTATTGAATAAATTAGTGTATTCATTGCGTTTTATGAACACACCGCCTTTTCACCTGCCCATTCTTTTTTGTTTGTAAAATAGTAGTAGTAGTTTGTAGTAGTTTTTACTATTATTCCTCAGTATTGCGATTTACATTTTCACATTTACATAATGTTTCTTGGAATAGACTCTAAAATATGGTAATATTAATCTTTAATCTACATATGATCACTGATCTTTCCAGAAGCACATTACCGCCTCTGTGTCTCACTTAAATTGGGCCTCAAGACGAATGTATGTTTGAAATTTTACATTCATACGCTTTTCCTTTATTTTCATCATCATCATCACAACCCATATATGACCCACTGTTGGGTTCGGGCCTCCTCCATAATGGGAGAGAGATTAAACTTCTATACTATGCTGGTCAGACGTGTTGGTATAGGGTTTTGTGTCGAGTTTTCCTTCCCTTACGTAGATGTTATATGCGTTTTATATCTCTTAGTCGTCTGTTGCGATCACCCACGGATAAGATAGGGGGTGGTGAGTTGTATTCTTACTCCGTCACCACACGGATAATTTTCCTTATTTTAGGGGTTTTTTTACATGAATATGTTATATATATGGTCTTAACAAGGTATGTTATGTAACCCAGATTTCAGATATCCAAAATGAAAATATATTCGAAACCGTAACCGAATGCGATATAAATATTTTTAATAGTTTAGGATAGAGGCGAGGTCCAAAATAGAAATTACGTTGTTTGGTCTACCAAATGTTAACCCAGAAATAAAATCAAAATGTGCGTTTTGCCTTTACAATTTTCCTTTTTATCGCGATCCTGCCATGACCATGAACACTGAAAAATGTTCGAAAATTTGAGAAATTATAAAATCAGATACAAGCACCATAAAATCCATAAATATAGTTGATTCCTAATTTACTCAAAAAAATAATGTAATAAACAGCATGACTGTAATCGTATTCGTAATTGTATAAGGTTATCCTAATATCTGTAACGGTATCCAGATCCAAAAGTTCATATTCGCAACATCTCTAGTCGTAACTACTTGCTTCCTGACAAACAATGACTTCAAACATGAACATGAAAAATGATAAATTAAACACACACACACACATACACACACACACACACATATCATCACGCTATATCCCTTGCAGGGTAGGCAGAGAGAACAGAGTGCCAGAGAACTCTATCCTTGCATACTTCACTCGCTTCCTCAACATTCATAATTCTCTTCATACACGCTCGCCGGTTTCGGAGACTCTTGACTCCACCTTCCTTCAGTACGTGACCAATATGGTCTAGGTAGATTAGTCTCGTTCTCCCCCAGTACCTATATCCTTCCACTTTCGCATGGTATATATTCTTAACCAGACGTTCGTTCGGCATTCTTTCCACATGTCCGAACCATCGGAGCATTCCCTTTCGCACCTTTAGCGTCGACTCGAGAGGGACCCACGAGGGTAAACCACCGGGCGGGCCACCAAAGACAAAGATCGGATACCGGTCGCCCGCTTGCACGGCGAAGAGATAAGTTGCCCTGGACCGATTTAGCGGGGCGAGACTCTTACTCCGTCATTACACGGGAAAAGAATTTTCTAAGGATAACTCGAAATAAAACTTAACAAACTCGCTTTATCAGCAGTGCGACGTATAGTAACTACAAAAGTACTCAAATTTTATGATCGATCGCTAAAGTCGATAAAACTTCCCAACCTTCAAACAATGCAATGATTTAAAGAAGTTATAGGCAAAAGACCCTTGTCTTTGGAAGTATCACGTAGGCGAATTCAGTAATACATCAATATTTATTTGAAGAATTTTAAAATAAAAAATCTTCCTTCACAACCACTTAATCTTCACTTATTAATTAAATGGAAAAAATTTATTTAGTAATGGTAAGTCCATTTCTGATACCTTTTAAATATTGTTGAAAAAAAATATAATATAACTAATGACACAGTTTGTATTATTTTTTGAAGTTTGACATTTCGTTGATTGTCGAGTTAATCAGAGGTATTCTAACAGATAACAATGCTTTGATGTCGCTGTTATAAAAACCGACAACTAATACAGAAAATTAAATTGTTTCCCGGCTATATTAGAGTGGATAATACTTGTAAAAATAAATTTCTTTATTTATCGATAGTTGTGACTCAATCATTTCTAAGTTACTCCTTTTAATATGAGAACTTTGTTATAGTAATAAAAAAATAACGTCCAGACGCTGAGAGTTTAAGTTTGATAGTCTATACATCGTCATTGACCTACTTTTATCCCAATTGCTTGGGTCGATACAATATATACTCTTCTTTCATAGTTAGTAATAATGTAAAAGTTATTGGCAATAGTTTTATGACCGGCCGCCTGCCAGGCTTCAACACTCCTTGGGAATGTAATTGTTGACCAAACGGCATCAGATGGAGTTGGCTCAGGTCGTTATAAGGCTCTTAGTCGTCTTTTACGACATCCACAAGCAAAGTAAGGCTTGGTAGTATTCTTAGCCGCTATCACACAGCTAGGTTGATAGTCTATACACTGGCTATAGATGATGGTATTTATGTACGCGCGAACTTCTTTGGTATTATTAAAAATTGTTTTTAATTGCATGCAAATAATTAATTACAATAAAATAATAAAAGGACTGGAAAGGGATAGAATATTTTTTTCACTAATATTTACGAATAATAGTAAATAACATTAATCAGAATATTCAGTTTAAATTACTACTAAATATAATTTATTAGGACATAATATATTATTCTCACTTGTATGAAGGGATATGGGAAGGGATATGGCGTGATGATATGTATGTATGTATGTACTTGTATGAAACTAAAACACGTGTTGGAAATGTAGAAACTAGAGAGAGGTTTTATTTCTATTTTGTTCTTAGCTTTTTTTTGAGATAAGGAGCGGTTTTGCGGCAACTTTAACCTGTTTTACTTTTGTGTTACAGTGATGCGCGCGCATTTTATTGCAGCCAACTTCAACCTCTTATTTTTGTGTTACAGTGTTGCGCTCGTATCTTATTTGCGGCCAACTTCAACGTCTTATTTTTGTGTTACGGTGATGTGCGCGCATCTTAAAATTTAATTCGTATGAAACTAAAACACATGTTGTGAATGTAGAAACTAAAAAGAGGTTTTATTTCTATTTTGATGGTAGCTTTTTTCGAAATAATGAGCGGTTTTGCTGCAATTTTAACCTGTTTTAATTTGTGTTACAGTGATGCGCGCGCATCTTATTTGCAGCCAACTTCAACCTCTTACTTTTGTGTTATAGTGATGCGTACATCTTAAAATTTCACTTTAATCATTTTTGCATAACGCGCCTAAAGAAGTACAACTTCAAAAATCAAATCAGATCATTAAATTTCATTAGAATTATTAAAAAAAAATATTACTAGTTATTTAAATTTATCATATATAATATTCATCCGTGTGGTGACGGAGTAAGAATGCTCTGCACCATCCCATATCTTACCCGTGGGTGATCGTACGAGACGACTAAGGCATATAAAACGCATATAACATCTATGCGAGAGAAGGAAATCTCGAAACAAAACCCTATACCAACACGTCTGACCAGCGCGGTATAGTAGATTAATTTCCCTCCCATTACGGAGGTGGCCCGAGCCCAACAGTGGAACATTTATGGGCTGTGATGATGATGATTTAAATTTAGCGAACCTGTATTTAACTCGTACTAATACTTACATACGTATTAGTAAGTACTGCACTGCTTTAAATTAAGAAAATAAATTATTGCTTCGATTTAAATTTTTAACTTTTACTCTAACTGTCAAATACATTCGCTCAGAGCAAGCAGTGTACTTTTATACAAGTGTATAAGTAAGCTAAATAAGTATTTAGCACGTCGATATACTAATAATATACATAAAAAGCCCAACAATTGTCATTACTATTTGCGTACGTTATTTTTACAACGAATTTGATTTAGCCTTCAAAGTACTTAATTATAGTAGGGTCGTAATATTTTTTTTTTGGTTTTGCTATGTTTTGGACACACACCGTCCGTTCCATCCAGGACGTTGGAAGGGCCGCGCGTGGCCCTTTAACCCACCGTATCCCTTCCCCATCTCCATTGGGCCGGCCACTGGTACCGCTTCCTCAACATCCGTAGCCAGCCCAGGCACGTTAGGGTCGTAGTGTACCAAGTTTAGAAAATCTGATCTATTATTATTATTATTTAGATTTGTCACCACCTCGTAATTTTTCGCGCGTGTTGTAAAATGGTAGGTAGTTACCATAAGAATGGGCAGAAGCCTCAGTAACTTATAACGCTTATAGTTCCATCCATCCGCCAATCAAGCATGTCTATTATAGCATGATATCATCTTCGAAGACGAAAGGCATAGGTCCAAAATTAAAGTAAATACACTGATATATATTTAAGTAAACTATAACTGTAGTAGTGATAGGCAATAGTTTGTAAATCTAATAAAATTTCACGCAGAGGCTATGTTGCGGATGACTGGATCTGCGTTTAACTCATCACCCGAGGACGGGCCAACCGCATGAAGACGACGCCCCGAAGGTGAAAGCTGCCGGGGCATCGACTCGAGATGGTACCCGAAAGGGTAACCCGCTGGATGTGCCACCGATGTCAAGGACCGGGTACACGAGGTCCGTCCACATGGCACTAGAGAGGTACGTGCACGGCAAGTTATGGGATAGTGCACCGCCCCTTCTAATGCCGCGGACGGATTGGGTAGGATGTGACTATACCACAGCCCAGTACACTAAAAAAAATGTTCGCTTCGATAATTTTATTAGAATCATAAATTATATATATATTTTTGAAAGATTCCACCCTGCACTAAGGAAATAATCCTTGTATTGCGGGGGACTTTACAAACATATAATTAACGTGGACTAATTACACTCAGACTCAGATATATAAAAAAAAAAGTGTGTGTGTCAGCTTCGATGCACGACTGGAGTTTACTCCTTAAGTACGATTATCAAAATAGGCGCAAAAAAAGCTCATTTGACTAAAAATAATATATATATATATAATATATATATATTTTTATTTACATTTATTAAAACTGCTGTTCAGTGAAATATTATCTCACGTCAGAAAGTGAAAGGTGCGCAGAATAGGTTGCGCACCAAAAACGTAACGAGGTCATTCGATCACTAGATTTTACTCCTCAAATTTTTCTCATACCGGGCGCCTTATATGAAAATCGATTCTTAAGGAGTAAACTCCAAAAAGCACTTTATGGATCGCACAAAGTATTGTCCTGCGTACGAATTGCCCTACTGGCATGAAGGTCAGTATGTTAACCACTACGCTATCTATATAGATAAACTTTGTTAATTAGAATGCAGTTTAAATCTTAAATTTAGTTACTGTTTAAAATTTATTTATACAAAACTTAAGCAGTTTCGTCAACATAGATAAAAAGTGACCATACAGAATATGGACACTTTTTAATTGTAATTGATCAGTTAGATCCATACCATTGCCAACGTAACGATTAACACGAACATTTTTAATAAGCCTTTGGACAATTGGAACGGATTGAATTTATTTGTGGTATAAATACAGCTCCGGAATAGGAAAACCATTCATAAAATTATTCATTGTGAAGTGAAGAGGAACGTTTTCACTCTACTGAAGTAACGAGCATCATGTTTAAAAAAGTATTCCTGATATATGTAAGTTATTACAGGCTTCATCATTTTGCTTCATTTTCTTTTTTAAATTTTATTTCATTTAAACTGTCTTTTATTTAGATGGCATTTTAGACCATCAGTTGAATAGGGTGTGGTGAGACCATAGCAGTCTTAACACACCCCGGCTAGCTGACGATGGAAAAGCAGCGTGAAGCCTCCATATCTGCCGTTATTCCTCTCCGTCTACTAAATGTCTCAAACCTTTTACTTATTTTAGTAGCTTACTCAGCGGATTAATATTTTGAGGTCGGTTAAGCATCAGGTGCACAAGTAATACACTTGTATTGTATTTATTAAGTTTAATTCAACTTAATAAATACAGTTGTATACTTTATACTTATCCGACCTACCCGCTACCTTATAAAATTAGTAACCAAACTTAGTTATTAACTGCATTTAGAACCGATGATAGTATATTAGATTCATTATTACAGTTAGCCTATTCACTGCCTACAAAATAAATAAAAATAAAAGCCGGGTACTATAACTTTTTAAGGCGAATTTTGATTAAGTACATATGAATGTTTGAAAATATAGATAAATGTATATTGTTATTATTTCAATTTTCGGATCTGAGTGGTCGGCACACAAAAGGCTGGGTGCCGGCTACTGGGATCCTACTACTACAAAATGAACGGGATGTTGCTCGGATCCGAGTGTGAGGTGCCGCTACTATAGCCCCGCTCCACTCGGATCCGAGTGGTCGGCATTGAATGTGTTAATATATTGTCATACTATAATAATCAGCATAATTTAATATTCAGTAATAAACACCATCATCATTCACCTACTCTTATCCCAATTGCTTGGGGTCGATACAATATGTACTCTTCTTTCATACTACATATTCAAGAAGTTATTGGCAATAGTTTTATGACCGGCTGCCTGTCAGACATCAACTCTCCTTGGGAATGTAATTGTTGACCAAACGGCATCAGATAGAGTTGGCCCAGGTCGTTATAAGGCTCTTAGTTGTCTTTTACGACATCCACGAGTAAGGTTTGGTAGTATTCTTAGCCGCTACCACACAGCTAATAATAATACCAAAAAACTTCAGTAATAAATACCTTCTCCGTGTGATGACGGAGTAAAATACTATTCACCACCTAATTTTTTACCCGTGGGTGATCGTAAGAGACGACTAAGGGACGTAAAACTCATATAACATATATGATGAGAAGGAAAACTCGAAACAAAACCCTATACCAACACGTCTGACCAGCGCGGTATAGTAGGGTAATTTCCCTCCCATTAAGAAGGAGGCCCGAGCCCAACAGTAGAACACATATGGGCTGTGATGATAATGATGATGAAATTAATATTCAGTAATAAATACCATCATCATTCTCCTACTCTTATCCCAATTGCTTGGGGTCGATACAATATATACCCTTCTTTCATAGTACGTATTGTAAAAGTTATTGGCAATAGTTTTATGACCGGCCACCTACCAGACATCAACCCTCCTTGGGAATGTAATTGTTGACCAAACGTCATGAGATGGAGTTGGCCCAGGTCGTTATAATGCTCTTAGTCGTCTTTTACGACATCCACGAGCAAAGTAAAGTTTGGTAGTATTCGTAGCCCCTACTACACAGCTAATAATAATACCAAAAAACTTCAGTAATAAATACCAAAAAACAATAGGTAGTTATATCATTTAATATCTTTTTTTTTTTGTATCTAACATATATTTATTTATTTACCACATTCAACCATCATTACAGGTAGTAGGTACCTAACTCAATGGAAGTATACAAATTATAAAAAAACATAATTATTATAAATAAAATAATCTCATTAAAATCTAAATTATTAAAATCAAAATAATCTCATTATTTAATTTAAATTCTAAATATACCTAATATATCAAATTATAATTACACAACTGCAGAACTTAAAAATGCATAAATAGCTTTTCTAAATTCACTCAATGAACATGAAAATATATCAAGTCAGTCAGGCAATCGAGTAAAGTACCCTCAGGGCCCGCGTCAACAATGCCAGCTGCAGTAGGTCGCGCTTGCGGTAAGTTAAATAACTGTGGCCGTCGTCCTCTGGCATGTAGGTATATACAAATTAATAACTAATGCTGCACTGGCCAGTGGAAAAATTATATTCAATTCTATAACATCCACAATAATGAGAAAACTTGAAGTTAACATATAAACCAATCAGTTTTAGTTCAACCCAAATAACATAAAATTTAACAGATTATCTAAACTGCATCTAAAGTTGGTTCGCTGGCATACAGGGTGTAAGGGGACCGCTCCCGAAAACAAAGACAGGTAATCCTACTAGTCCTAGAAAAAAATGATCAGGATAAAAAAAAAAATTCCAAATATTTTTAAGATTTTTCACATTCCATCGTATTAGGACAGTGCCATGTAACGATAACTCGATAAAAAATGCGTAACTAATACTCAGATGAGAAAAGACGCAATCTATTCAAAACTCAAGATCATATCTTCATGAGTTCAACGACCTCGCGTGGTAAAAAAAAAATTTTTTTTCATCCGAATCTATTTTTTTTCTAGCCTATCATTACAAGTAGGACTAGTAGGTTCACCTGTCTTTGTTTTTGGGAGCGGTCCACTTCCACCCTGTATATTTATTTAAGGTTTATATATCTTTTACAAAAATACATAAATTGATTACTACACCAACTATCAAAATATTCATCATCATCATCATCATTACAGCCCATATATGTCCCACTGTTGGGCTCGGGCCTCCTCCGTAATCGGAGGGAAATTAACCTACTATACAGCGCTGATCAGACGTATTGGAATAGGGTTTTGTTTCCAGTTTTCCTTCTCCTGCATAGATGTTATATGCGTTTTATATCCCTTAGTCGTCTCTTACGATCACTCATGGGTAAGATAGGGGGTGGGGAATTGTATTCTTACTCCGTCACCACACGGCGTCATCAAAATATTAAACGAGGTAAAACAAATAAATGCACCTTGTTTTAGTATACTTATGTGCCAACAATACATTTGTATGTCTACTACGTATAATTACCATGTTTATTTCATCTACAATTTGTAACGTCATACTTCGCTTTAATTTTTTATTTTCTTTTTATTATGAAACCTTTAAGTGCATGTTCTCTAGTAACTACTGTGAACGTAAGATTACAGATTCTAATGCATGGGTTAATATAAAAAGAAAACTTTTAATTCCCAAAATATCCAAATCGTCTCTATTCTTTAGAAAATTTAGCACTGTCATTTACAGCAATACGTTCGTCATTTATTAAGTGATTCTATAAATTGTAATAGTAAAAGTGAGTTTATACATCTTTTTAAACGTTGAGCAATAAAGGGTAGAAAAAAGATTTAAAAAAATTATTATGAAAATACATTAATAATCTGTATATCATATCTAATTATAATGAATGAAATTTTTTTATTTAGTTATTATAATGACATAATAATAATGACTAGGAACTAATGAAATAAAGGACACGCTATATATCAAAGCTAAGGTATGTATAAGCGCCAAACCATATTCCATATTTACTAAAATAAAAACTATAAATAGAAATTCATAAAACAAACATTCACTAGAATTTAAATAGATAACAATTTATTTTCAACAATAAGAGCATTTATAAGAGCATACCTATATTATCCGTGTGGTGACGGAGTAAGAATAGAATTTACCAACCCCTATTTTACCCGTGGGTGATCGTAAGAGACGACTAAGGGATATAAAGCGCATATAACATCTATGCAAGAGAACGAAAACTTGAAACTAAACCCTATACCAACACGTCTAACCAGCGTGGTATAGTAGGTTAATTTCCCACCCATTACAGTGGAGGCCTGAGCCCAACAGTGGGGCATATATGAGCTGAGATGATCAAATGATAAGAGCATACCTAGTCTAAATTAGATTTGTCAAGTCATGTTTTTATTTAAACAAGAATACACGACCTTTAGATTCTATTTTTATCTTGTAAAGGGGCGACTTGACTAATAGAGCTAAAGTTGACAGGATACGAAGACCTTGATAATTTAAATAGACTAAAAATATGAACGAATATATATATGAACGAATACAGGTGGATATGTATCGTGAAGAAGTATTGGTAGGGGACTGAGTGATTACAAGTTCGCCGCTGTTAGGGTTACTGAAGGCTAATAAAGATAGAATCACGCAATCTAGAAAAACTATCAGCCATGTGCAAGTCGGCCTTGTTTACCTCCGTACTCTAAAGACTCTCCAGTCTGTATTGTTTTTTTTTTAAGTTATTTGTTATTCTAGCATCAATAGAAATACACTGTGGAAATTGCACTAATTCTATTTGAAATTTTAAAATGATATAAAAATTTAAGAGAAATAACTAAATTGAAATTAAAAAAGAAAGTATTGATGAGATACGATTAGCACTCATAACTTTCCCGTGGGTTACTTAAGAGATGACAAAGGGATTAAGTAGATAATATTGTTATAATATCTTACTTTAGACGTTTTTAGATTACAATACAAGAGATTAGCTGCTTAAATATACCGAATCATCATTCTCCTACTCTTATCCCAAATGCTTGGGGACGATACAATATGTACTCTTATTTCATAGTACATAATTATTGTGAAAGTAATTGGCAATAGGTTTATAACCGGCCACCTGCCAGACGTTTACCCTCCTTGGGAATGTAATTGTTAACCAAACGGCATCAGATGGAGTTGGCGCAGGTCGTTATATGGCTCCTAGTCGTCTTTTACGACATCCATGAGCAAAATAAGGGTTGGTAGTATTCGTAGCCACTACCACACAGCTTAAATATACCAAATACAAAATGAAAAATGAAGAGCCCTCAAATCATTTTAATAAAATTAGTAACAATCTTAAAACATGTTGTGATCAAACTATAACAATAAATCAATTAGGTTCCTTTCAATACAACAGAATGTATACCATGATGTACTAGAACAAGTGGATGAATTTGTATATCTTGGATGTAGATTTAGCCGAGATATAATGAGAGGATGTAGATTTAGGAAATACACCACTGATATAGAGGGAAGAGTAAATGCGGGAAATAGAGTGAACGGAGCGTTGGGACAACTTCTCGTTGGCCACCACCTCAGCCAGAAGGTACGTGTAGCAATACATAACGCAGTACTTGTCTCAACATTACTACATAGAAGCGAGAGTTGGGTATGCAGAAAAGAGCATGAAAGTAAAATTAATGCGGTCGAAATGCGATCTCTATGGAAAATATGTAAAGTTAGGCTGACCGACCGGTATTCGCAACGACGACGTAAGAGAGCGAGTAGGTATTAAAGAGAGTATTGGTGTAAAGATGCGAAAGGCAATGCTCCGATGGTTCGGACATGTGGCAAGAATGCCGAACGAACGTCTGGTTAAGAAGATATACAATGCGAAAGTGGAAGGATGTAGGTACTAGGTATGCGTCCGATATATCAAAACGAATCTGAAATCGGATTTCAGTCAGAAATCGTATCGTATCGATATTCAACACTATACAAACTGATTTTAGAAAACGTATTTCGGCAGAAACTAAATCAACACATATCAAAACAAAACGACGAAAACGCAAACTAATAATAAATCTAATCATCGCGCAATCGTTTTCTATTGCTAGTTTCGCAAACCAAACCAATATATGAAAACTTACTAACTATCTCTTTCACTCCGCTAAGCGATCGCTTAGTCAGAATGAGAGAAAGCGAATTTCATTACAATTCGCCTCCTTTCATTCTAACTAAGCGATCGTTTAGTGCATTGAAAGAGATGAAGCGAATTGTCATCTGTTTTGGAATTTGGCGGTTTCTAAGAAACTCAGAATGGCAGATGGAAACGAAACAGAATTACAAGAGTCAGGGAATAAGATCTATATTAGAATGCAACTACTTCCATGATAATATTACACAATACTTAATGATAGTAGTTTAAGTTTTGTGTTTGTTAAATAGATTTTTGAATTATGGGAGAGTTTTTGCACACTTGACCTTGGTGACACGTGCGGTGTGCGCGTAATGTTATTTTTGTGATCTCGTGAACTATATAATTAGATAGGTATTTTACGATTCAATACTATACTAACGTATGTTAGTATCATACATACGATTTGATGATAAATAAGAAATAACTATTTAATGTAAAAAGATAAGATTTTCGCTTCGTAATCGGGATTAATAAAAAAAAACCATACAAAAAAAATGTACATTATATAATATAATCATGAAATCATTGTAAATATGACGATTTTTAAATACGCAAGAAAGTTTTGTATCATATCCAAAACAAAACATTTTTGCTAGTCTAGTACTCTAGTTAAGCCTAGATAAAGCATGAAGGAAAATCGTACACCTAAATCCAATCAACAAAGAAATTATAGAAAAATTATTTGAATGCGTTCGATCGATTGCGTTTTTCGTTTGCTACGCTATAATAACTAAAAACATCGAATATCGATGGAAACTAAAGTAAACCCGCTCCGTCAACCGCTCTGGAAATCGATTTCTGAAATCGGTTTTTAAAATCGATTTAAATATCAGAAATCGAATTTGTATCGGTTTGCGTAAAAATCTGAAAACGCCCATCTCTAGTAGGTAGTAGTGTTGCCCAAATGCAAGAACAAGACGAGACTTAGCCAGTCTTGGTCTTGGTCTTGCGCCAATACACCTGGTCTTGGTCTTGGTCTTGGTCTTGCGCTCCCAGTCTTGGTCTTGGTCTTGGTCTTGCAGCAAGAGTCTTGCAAGTCTTGCAATTACCTATTAGTCTATTACTATTTATTAAAGTTTACTTTAAATCTTAGAAAAACGTATTAGAATTGAAACATTGTGAGCTTGAATTAACATAGCCATAGTAAAGATCAAGCAGATTAATAAATAACTGAGGATTTGATAAGAAATTCGAAAAATCAACTGACCTATATGTCGTTTTCCATGGAAGTAACTGTTTCTTAATAAACATTTATGATTTATAAGCTTACATTTGCTAAAACATGTAAAAAACAAATTAATTACAATAACTTGACTGTATTTTAAAGAACAATATCTGTCTAGAAAGAGATTGAACCCTCAACTTATATGAAATTTAATAAAAGAGTTTTACGATTTATCATTTATTTCAATAAAAAATAAAATACAACACAAATCAAACATAACAGTACACAACAGCTTTATCATTAGGTTATGTTACTTTATATCAATTCTTTTGACCAAGAATTAATACAAAGTAACCATCTGGCTGACTCATCACTTAACCTATTTCTATGTTTTCTAATTACTAATGATGCTTTAGAAAATAATCTCTCAGCAGGTACTGAAGTTGCAGGTATTAAGAGAAAATCACGGGCCATCTTCGATAAAGTCGGATACTCTGTCTCATGCGTCCTCCACCAATCTAAAATGTCTTCCGAGCTGACAGTTCTTGGTTTTCTCAGGTACTCCTCCAACTCGTCGTCAGGTTTAAAATGTGAGCAAAGCACCGGCAATGTTGATTGTCTGAATCAAAGTGTGGCGGCAGCTGTTTGCCCAGTTCATACATAAATTTGGTATTTGCAGTTGCGTTGTCGACCGTGATACCTTGTATTTTATCAATTATGTCATATTCCAATAAACATTCATGGAAAATCGTTGCAATATCTTCCCCAGTATGTCGACCGCGTGATGGTATAAAATCAAGAACTACAGATCGATACTTCCATTCGTTGTCTATATAATGCATAGTAACCCCGTAGTAACTCCTACCAGCAATTGACGTCCACCCATCAATAGTAAACGACATTTTAGATGATAATTGTTGAAGTCGTTCCTTGAGATTCAATTGGAGCTCTTCAAATCGCTCTTTGACTTTCCTTCTAAGTGTAGACCTTTTAGGAAACACCATATTAGGGCAAATACGTCGAAAATATACTTGTGTAGCTTCGTCATCGAAAAATGAGAAGGGAAGATATTTTTTCACCACCCAATCAACTGTAGCTGTCGTGATGTTGTCACTGCTGTTTTCCGACTGAAATAAAACAATAAATCTTGTGTTATTATTTAAAACATACTAGGTTTGAGCGTTTAGGAGGAGGAGGTTTGTTGTTGTTAAATCGAGAAAATCGTTAAATTGACATTTGTTATATTACCAAAATAAAGTACTTAGTTGTTACTGGCCGATTATGAAAACAAATGAAAATATGGGTGTTTATAAAAAATATTTAAGACGATAATTACATACTTAATATGTCGCACCCCTAGATGAAAACACCACTAACTCAAAAATACTTACGTAAGTTAATGGCGTTTTTGAAAGTATCGCATGAATAGCTACGCGGAGTTAAAATTCCCGTAGCGACAACTTCGACCATTGTTAAAAAAATATTCTTACCTGTCCACTTCTTCCAGCGGTTACTAAAAAGCTTGTGATATCTCCACTTAATTTTGGTTTAACAGGAAGAAATATTTGTGATTCCTTTTTGTGGAAAGATATTAGATGTTTCCTTAAGCCTGAAAGTGTTTCTGTTTTTCATTTTTATTTCAATCTTTTTATGTTGGCACAATTTACACAAGGCAGTTTGGGATGCATGAATTATTTCGAAAAACTCCTCAAATTTGCTTTTGGGTCTTTTAGATCTGTGACTCAAACTCTAGTTACTCGGACTAGAATAATTTGAATCTTCGTCACTCATATTAAATTGTACACGTGATACGTTTTTAGAAAACAACAAGAATTAGTAAAAACAATTATTAAGTTAGACTCGAAGCACAGCTCAATTGGAAATGACTGGAATTAAAATAATTCCTTTATTTATAGTACGTTTCCTTGCTTTCTACCGCGCCGCCTCGCCACGTGCCGGCTCTATTAAAAGGATGCCGCCGCAAATCAAACGATGCCGCGTGCGGCGTACAAACACAGATTATTACCTACTTGTACAGACGCGACGCGTGAATAAAATATATGTAAAGAATTAGTGCCAATCACTATTCTTTACATATAAGTGAATGTTTTGGCGTACATCTATACTTATCTATACTAATATTATAAAGCTGAAGAGTTTGTTTGTATGTTTGATGACAGAAGTTTTAAAATAAATAAATAAATCCTGAACGTCACTATACCTCCAAAGTTACTATTCCTCGTGGACGAAGTCGCGGGCACTGCTAGTAAATACTTACTCTCATCATCTCTCTCAGAGATATTCGGGCTGGTAAGCAATACAAAACTCTTATCGCAGGCTTTTTATTTTATTAGTAGGTAAGTACCTACGCTTTTTATATTATTTTATTAGTTTTGTAGAATTTTTTTACACGTTTCAAGTATATTTAAAAGTGGCTACAATATTTATCAAACGGGTGATATTTGAACACTTTTTTGCTATTTTTTCTTGTAAAAACTTAAGAAATATAATGACTAAATGTACAATAATAGTACCTAAGTAATTAGTTTAAAACCATATAATCAATATTATAATATATACTTACTAGAATAAATTATTATGACATCTACTACCTATCCTTAACATTTTTTCCTATCATAATACTACTTGCGTGATCAGTATAATGTATTCATTTTCATTCTAAGCACTCTGAAACTTATTTATTCTTTGGAACACCTGTAGGTACTCTTAAAATTCGAAATTATTTTGCATGAGTATACCTACGCCCTGTGGCGGCAATCAAATAGTGTCAAATGTTGTGATTTCGGCGCGGCGGCAACGATTGTTGTATATGATTTCAAAAGAAGCCGCCGGCGCGTGTATCATAACCATGTACTTCCGAAAAGCGGCAAATTTCTTTGAGAAGTAAGTACAAAACCTTTGATGCCGCATTATCAAAGTGCCAATGGTTAAAACATAACTATTCATGCACTCAGTTTGATTTTAATGGATATTTTTTTATTCGCTATGTAGGTATGTTTATGGTATTAGTCGTAATGTGCATAGGTCCAGTTTTTCATATTCTTTGATACAGTTTTTTGCGTCTCATAGAATTCCTAAGCGTACCTATACACCGAACTGTTACACCTAACTACTCCGTGAAATAGGGCTAAGTCCTAGCTGCAAGACGCAAGAGTCTTGCAGGCTTAGTCTTGTTCTTGCTCAAGTCTTGCACGGTCAGTCTTGGTCTTGGTCTTGCTAAAAATACGCGGTCTTGTTCTTGGTCTTGGTCTTGCAAAAACGCAAGAACAAGACCAAGACTGCAAGACCAAGACTGAATTTGGGCAACACTAGTAGGTAGGTACCGGGGGAGAGAGATCGAGACTCACCTACCTAGACCAGATTGGTTACGTACTGAAGGAAGGTGGAGTCAAGAGTCTCTGAAACCGGCGAGCGTGTATGAAGAGAATTATGAATGTTGAGGAAGCGAGTGAAGTATGCAAGGATAGAGTTCTCTGGCACTCTGTTCTCTCTGCTTACCCTGTAAGGGATATGGCGTGATGATATGTATGTATTCCATTAGTAATCTATTTTATTACTTAGACAATTATAGTGAAAGAAAAGAAACTTATACATTGCAACTTTATGTTGGAATACACTACACCGATAGCAATTCAGCCCTCATCCGATTTCACAAATCATCGTCTCAGCTCATATGTATATGCCACACTGCTGAGTTAGAGCGACCTTCATGACAGGAGAGAAATTGACCTACTATCTCTCGCTAGTCAGATGCATTATTGTAGAGTTTTATTTCTAGCTTTACGTACTAAAACGACAGCCACGGGTAAAAAGGTGAATTATATTTTTACATCATCACTTAAAAAAAGATGGTCGCTGTGTGGTAGCGGCTACGAATACTACCAACCCTTACTTTGCTCGTGGATGTCGTAAAAGACGACTTAGAGCCTTATAACGACCTAGGCCAACTCCATCTGATGCTGTTTGGTCAACAATTACATTCCCAAGGAGGGTTAACGTCTGGCAGGCGGCTGGTCATAAAACTATTGCCAATAACTTTTACAATATGTACTATGAAAGAAGAGTACATATTGTATCGACCCCAAGTAATTGGGATAAGAGTAGGGGAATGATGACTACACAAAGGATTGTCTAATAAAATAAGTAACTAGAAAAATGAAATGTCAATGTTTTAAAATTCTACCTTTCTTTTTTTGTAATGGTATTTAGCGTGTGAATAGACGCCATGGTGCCGATATTGCGGTTGATGACGTTTTTAAAAACGTATTGCAACCAAGTTTGAATTCAGTATATTAACATTTTTTTCTCAAAATGCTTATTTTAACATTAAGTACGAAAAGGTTCCTTTCTCTTATATTGATAGATTCTTTTATAATGTAGGTACCATAAACCACACGTATAAGATATTTTAATATCTAATTGCTACATAGACTGTCTTTTCACTCATATAGCTTATTTTTTAAAGACATGAGGTCCATGACTATCAGTTATCACTTACCATCAAGTGGACTGCTTGCTCAGCTACCACCAAGAGGCAATCGAAAAATAGTCTATGGGCTTTACAAACATGCAACCAGACAACAGATGCCAAGCTGTCGTTTCTACCGTCGCCCTTAACAGTTCAGACGAGGCTTGACTAGACTATTATCATCATCAGTTTACTCAAAACAATAACTTGTTATCGCGCAAAAAATTTACCTGCGTGGGAATCGAATTCATGATATTTTGTATGATAGTTCTATATCTTAACTACTATATCTTTGCAGTCAATCAAATTTATAAAGCATGAATGGAAATACAATTACAACACCAGTTCACTGTCGTCATATGCGTAAAATCACCACTGGCGCAATTTGCGTAGAAAAGTCATTTACGTAAAATTAACTGAGAATTTAAATACTGTAATGTTAACTATCGCATCGCTATTGAGAAAATATCAGTAAACGACTTCGCCCTCGCATAGATTTAACTATCGTATTTTATAGTATAACAATGTTTATAAACAATATATAAAAAAATATTAATAAACAAACTTCATTAGGTGGACTGTCGACATTTAGTCGCAGGGAACTGTTGAATGCACAAGATAGAAATAATAAATTTCCGTTGTAATTTTCGCAATGAACAAGCATTTGATGCAACCAAAATTTTATGCATATATGGTTCAAAATAAATCTTACCTTATATTTTTTTTTAGTAGTAAATAAAAGATATGAATAACACTATTTAATTGTTTTAGTAATAAATAAAAGATGACACTATTTATGCTAATGTGTGAAACTTTGTCATTATTTGACTTCGTAAATTTTCACAATTAATTTATTTCACTCTCAATTAACATTGCTAACAAATAAGCTATTTATTAATTCAGATTAGAATTGTATCAATAAATTGTCATGACTAAAACACGAAACGTATGTATAATATTATATTGGCTCTAATGCGAGCAAAATGACTATACGGAGAGCAACCCACAGGCCAAACTTATGACCGCAGGGTTTGATAATCTTTTATGTGGGACGTAGGTACATTTTATACTTGTGCTGATGGCGTAAGTAAATAATTTGTAATTATCAATTCATCAATCTATCAAAGTCTAATGTTTAACTAAAAACTTCCCTCAAGCCCTCTGTTTGCCAAAAAAAACCTCAAATTTTATAATCATCACGATTGTTACTTGGGTTGGCGATTCACAGCATTCACTCTTAGAAGTTTCTTGTAAAAACGTTACTATTAAATGGTTTCATGTAGGTTTTTATGATTTTCATGGGCAAATAAGAAGTGGATAGTAATAAGAGGCGATATATAATATTCCTTTCCTAACGCATCAAAATATGACATTCTCTGCTTGACAGGATATAAATTTGCTGTAGAATAATAAAGCTTTGATTATTTTTTTTGTCGTCAAATAATTTTTAAATGGCTGTTATATTATTTATTTGCAACAAGAGACAAAACCTCTACTAATCAACCGTTTTCTGTACAATATTTAACTATAAAATAGGTACTCTATATACTTACATAAATAAAAAAAATGCTGTTTCTTGGTTAGCGCCTAATATGGATTGAATAAAGTTCACATACAAACGTTACATCAAATATAAATTGATTCTAATCCTATACATATCAGCCAGATCATTTTAGCAACAGTGTAGTATAAATCTTTAAGTAAATAGATCAGTTTATTTTTTTTAAATTCTGTTTAAAACTGACGAAGTAACTAAGTTCTACAAATTGTCTTTTTCATATTCCCGACTAGAAATTTTTTCGTCTTCCTTAGCAGGACCGGACCGGGCATGCCCGATCTGGACCAGATAAGGTATGTAACGCAGAAGATATATCTGGACCCGATCAGGCAAACCTTATCGGGTCCAGATCAGGCATTCCTGATCGGGTCCAGATCAGGCATTCCTGATCGGGTCCGGATGAAATTTTACTGATCGGAACCAAATCAATCATCTGCGTTATATATCTTGCCTGATCCAAAACGAGTATGCCCAGTCCGGTCCTTTTAAAGAACATGTTTAATAGGTAAAAATATAAATTAATATATGACGTAGGCACCGAATGCAGTGCTATGTTCTTATCATAGACAGTCCCAGTGAGCCGTTCCGATTATGGCGCAACCACCAGATGCTAACGACTGCAACTGTCGCCTGAATTTCTCATTCATGACCTGATCGATCTGTTCTAATCTGATTCGATAACAACTAATTTAATATTAGGACATGTCATTACACTTCGGAGAATCTTAACACCGCGATTCAAATAATGACGTCATTTTACTAACGCCATCTATTTATTATGACCCAAAACATTAAATGTTAGAAAGGTTGTTACAATATAATATTTCTATCTATCTATGTTGTCAAATGTTAGGTACATTTATATATATATATACCTATATATATTATTTATTTTTGTTTTTTACTTTAAATATAAATTATTTTTATATTATTAATTAAACATTATTATTATTATTAAATACTCTAATTAATCATATTAATTAAAGATTTCAGATTAATCTCCTCTGATGCAAATACAATTTCGCGGTGCCATAAATATGACAATCATATCACTTTTTTTTAATTTTGATTGATATTTTTTTGTGTTACGAAAACTGTTTCTGGTTCTGATATACTACAAGCCTTACTATATACTTGATGATATTTCACATCAGGCTATCCTTATTTGGTCCTGATCTGGTCCTGATCCGGTATGCCTTACCATACTTGATGATATTACACATCAGGCTATCCTTATTTGGTCCTGACCGGGGAATTGTCCGGTCACCCGACGCGAGGCCACCGCGTGAAGACGACGCCTCGATGGCGAAATCTGTCGGGGCGTCGACAGGAGAGGAGCCCGAGAGAGCATACCGCCGAGCGGGCCACCGAAGACAAAGATCGGGTACCGGTGGCCCGCTCGCACGGCGAAGAAGAGGTGCTTGCAGGGTGGGTCAATGGGGTTGCGCGCCGCCTCTTCCGTCACCCCGGACCGATTTGGCGGGGTTATGCGGCATGCCTCATTCTATCCTGATCGGGTCCAGATACATGATCTGGT
Source organism: Lymantria monacha (assembly GCA_905163515.2). Lineage (NCBI taxonomy): Eukaryota > Metazoa > Arthropoda > Insecta > Lepidoptera > Erebidae > Lymantria > Lymantria monacha. The sequence goes on along the minus strand of LR991081.1, from coordinate 45,620,649 downwards.
GGAACCATACTTTTTTTCTAGTCGGGTTTTTTACGTATCAGTCATTCCAAATAATGTTTAGTATTAATCACAAAAAGTGAAAAATAATTTAAAAACTCGATGTGCTTTGTTCCTATACATATTTATATCTTATATCTATTTATACGATTCGGGCTGGCCACGGATGGCAAAGAAAAGGTACCAATGACTGGCCCAATGGCGATGAAGAGGGAATACGGTGGATTATGGGGCCACGTGCTGCTCTTTCGTCCGCCCGGACGGAACGGGCGGCGTGTGTCCGGATCATAGCCTACAAAAAAAATCAGCAAAATAGAATAGAGTTAAGAGAATAAAAAAAATCAATTATCAATTTTGACTTTGAATTACAAAAAAAATAATATTAAAAATAGATGACTGGATAGTTTTACCTATTTAGAGCGGATAAAGAAAGCTTTTATATACAATTTAAACAGAACGAGTTATTTATTCTAATACGTCATTAATATAATGTGATGTACAAAATTAGTTATTGGATGCCATTTCTTCCTTTAAATATTCACAATCCACACGAGTGAGACGGAAACTATAGTTAATCTAAAACTACAAATGTTTTTAGCCACTGTATTCCTGCAAAATATGAGTGAAGCCGAGACCTCAACGAATAAGTACCAATCAGTCCGCAACCGAGAGCTACTAATCAAGTCAACCACTTGACAACGTGATGTATAAACGTGTATGCGTCATCTTAAATCTCGTAACGAAATCACAATATATTATATCAAAGTATTCCTATAAAAATTGTTTGTGTTGTGATTGCGAAAGAATCAATGGACGGGATGATAACACAGAGTAATTATATATAAAAAAAACCTTATTTCAACAGCGGGAAACCGCGATACAAAACTATCTATAATTAATGTGCTTCCTCCTAAAGTACACAGATGATAATTATAGCATTTTCGCTCTTTACAGGATCTATATTAAATGTTATATCTATGTTAAATGTTTACAATCGCAATCACCAAACGCGTCGTTGAATATAATAGATTTTTTTTTTGCTTATGGTGGCAAACGCGCAGACAGCACATCTGATGGTAAGTGTCACTGCCGCCCATGGACCTTTGCAATACCAAGGGTATAGCTAGGCCATTGCCTACCAATACAAACCCCAAACTCACCCTTGTCTGGACTGGTTTACGGCTGTAGCCAGAAAACTGTTTGTGGGCAGTTCTCTGTTATCACATGGATAGTTTGTTCTATGCTAAATATTTAAGAAAAAATACCGAAAAACTTTTATAAGATTGAGTATTAAATGATTGAAAAGTTTATCTATTCATATATGTATAAAAATCAATGTTTTTCGTTAATCTCATTAAAACCTATAATAGTTTTTTTTTTAGTTTCATTGTAATACCTACAGAGTTAGTTTATAAAGGTATAAACTCGAAAAGAACAACTAAAATTTAAAATTAATATTTTGTAGTAAACTTTTATTTACTACCTTTAAAATATGGTAGTTCGCAGCAGATCTCTTCTATAACTGACGTGAATACTATACTAATATTCCCTTCATTGCCGCTTTGGTTTACGTTTTAAAGGGCTTCAAAAAAGGAGGCTGTTCCCAAATCGGCGTTCTTAAATAGCTGTTACCATATAATCAATACTTAAAAAAAAAGAAAACATTTTTTTGTTCTCTAATGGCGATAAACATTTAATTATAATTAATAATGTCGTCAAACAATATACACCGTTTTTATATAACAGGTCATCTGATACCGGTGCGAATCATCCGCATGGGTCTTCTAATCCTTACTAATATTATAAATGCGAAAGTAACTCTGTCTGTCTGTCTGTCGCTCTGTCACGCCAAAACTACTGAACCGATCTGAATGAAATTTGGTACACAGATAGTCTAGAACCTGATAAAGAACATAGTCTACTTTTTAATGCAAAAAAAGTATTGTAAAGGGGAATGAAAAGTTGTAAGGAAGTATCGTCATTTTTAAAGCCAGAAGCTTGAAACTTATTTTTAGGCTATTGATTAGATATAAATATGACATTAACATTTTGAAAAAATTAACCTTAAGGGGTAAAATAAAAATAGGGGATGAAAAACTTTAGGAAAGTAACCTTTTACGCGGGCGAAGCCGCAGGCAGAAGCTAGTACTTCAATAAATCATATTTAGCTTTACTATAAAATATAAAACACCTTAAGAGTTACTCTAGTGGAATCAATTTGAGTAACGCTATAAATAAATATATGTGTATAGAAGAATTTGAAAGACTACAGAAACACTAAAATCATTAAAAAAACCGAAATCAATCAAAGAGTAATTCAAAACCTTTATGCCTCCTCAAGGGTATCGTCCTAGCGCTTATTACCCTCAAGTGCTCTGCAAGCTACTTATTATGCAACCAACAGTGTATAAAAATGTAAAAAGTAGGCCCTCGCATAATATGCAGCAACAGGCGGAAGCATTTGCTATTGCTAGGTTGTACTGTCGGGAGGGCTGAAGAGGCTTCGGTTCGGTGTTTTCGACCGGTATCGGAGTGGTTGGGTCAACGGCACGGGGTCTGATGGGGTCCTCTTCTTTCGACTGACGCAGGTATTGATGGGGCATGATTACTTCAGCATACATGCTGTGGTACACCACACAGCTACACTAGCAGAGGTCACGGATGTACGGATCAAGGTAACCCTTGATCAGCCACCTGCAGAGAGGCTGACTATGTGAGGGCGGTGCAACACTGTTATTTGCCGGGGAGACGGAGACTATACCTGAAATGATAACTCGCCTGGCTGGCCACGGATGTCACAAAACGATGCGAGAGGCCGGCCTGATAGCGATGAGGAGAGAACGTGGTGGGTTATGTGGCCACACGATGCCCTTCTACAGCCCCGGATGGAATGGGCGGGGTGTGCCCAGATCATACCAAACAAAAACAAAAAGGGATGCACTGTGAATACTCGCTCCAAAGTAGCGTCTTACCTTTTTTTTTGGTAGGCTATGGTCTGGACGTACGCCATCCATTCCGTCCGGGGTGACGCAAGGGCGGTGCATGGCCCCATAACCCACCATATTCCCTCCCCATCGCCTTTGGGCTGGCTACTGGTACCGCTGCTTTGACATCCATTGCCAGCCTGGCGAGTAGCGCGTTACCTAAGAAAGTACGTTTTGTACGCTCTATGATGTGGATCTTTACTTTTCTTTTTCGAGTATGACTTAGTAGTTAGTCAATAACAGAGAAAACTTTACACAGACTGTTAGGTAAACTCTAAGGATTTTCAACCCGTGTACGTTTACTAAATTCAAGACGTTAATATAGTAACTTTTGACAATAAAACGAAAGAATGATTTAAACAAAATTATAGAGCCATCTATTGTTCATTTAACAAACTAAATAAATCATGCATTTTATTATTTTATTGGTAATATATTATCAACCAATGAAAAAAAAATCATCACAAATAGTTTTAATAGTTATTTGGAACACCTGACAAACGTTATATGGCATGTCAACTCCGCTCCTACTTTGGGGGAGGCTTGAGCTCAGCAGTGTGAGGTATATGAGCTGAACTGATGAAACTAAAAAATATTAAGTAATACAAATATTTTCTTACGTCACTGACAAATTAAATAATTATTTTGAATTAACCCTTCTAGTGAGATAAAAGGCGAGTGTCGATTTTAAAAACTTAAATGACCATAACTTTTGTTACTGACAGATTTCAATGAAATAAAGACTACTAATCATAAAATAAAAGGCCCGTTTTGACAGTTCACACCCAAGAAGTTCTCTATTTTTTACCGATCGATATGTTCTAAGGTAATTACATTTTTCATTGATGGGTACCGCACACTCGGCTAAGTGCCGTTCATAACGACTTTTTCATATTCTCCACAAACTATTAATAATCGGTTAAAGAAAAATTAATCGATCAAAATATTTTCTTTTAAGGTGGACTCGCAGTTGTCCGGTTTTATTAATTTTAATACTAGTGTGTAGAATAACTGAATTTCACCAGCTGTGTATTGATCTTTACTGAAAGTTATGAGTTTGGAGCTAACAAAGTCACAAATTGGGACAATGTCATATTTGTCGAAGAGATTTGGCTGAACTCGAATCATACCGTGCCACAGTCGTGGACGGACGATACCAAGGCATCTTGCTCAAAAGTGCCAATGGGAAAAGGTGGACGCTTAATAATCTGCCACGCTGAATCAGCTGGGGGAAGTTTTTTTTTAATGATGCCTTGCTTGCAATGGAGTCTAAAAGTACAAAAAAATATCACGAAGAAAAGGACGCAAATAAATTCACAGAGTGGTTCAGCATGGACACAAAATGATAAGAGCGCCACCATACCATTGTCAGTACAATACTTTGATCTGGGCTCAAATGAAAGGATACGCAGCACGCCACAATACAAAGCCGCCATTCTCCACTAAGAAAATTATGACATTGTTGAATGAAGCTTGTGCCAAAATTACTAAAGAAGGCTGGACTAAAGTGGTAGAAAACTCGACAAATAATTAAGGAAGACTATGATAGAGACATCAATATTGACAATATAACTGAAAATTAAATAATTATAGATGCGGGTGACGATAGCTCAACCGACAATTTTGGCTCATCCTTTGAAGAAAATGAAGAAATTAAATGAAGAAATTGAAGATTCACTTTTTCTCGATTTTTTATTTTGTGATTGAGTGAATGTTATTGTAACACAAATATATAATGATAAAAAATTGACCTTTCATAACATTGTGTCATTTCAAAATACCCATATTATCAAAATTTTAACTTAAATTTTCAAATCAGAACTTTAATCCAATGCACTTTACAATACATATTCAAATCGATTAAATACTCACGCAAACTTGAATCGATATATCGTGAGTATCGAGTACCGAGTCGTATGGTTATATCACTATATCCATCAATAAGACAAATGTCAAAACGGGCCTTTTATTTTGTGACAACTATAAATGTGGCGTTGTAGATTGAGGCCGGCGTTCAGCAACTTTGGAGATTAGGGAAGATACACATACAGACATAAAGACAGACAAAAAATTCCAAAAAATGTTTTTTGTTTTCTGTTAGTGTTTTCTTACTGCCTAGATTAATTTTTCAATAAATTAGTCAAATGTGCAGACACAGAGTTTCTAGTCATTTATTATTATAAGTATAGATTTATTATTTTGATAAATAGATTAGTTTATATTTTATTAATAGATTACATTTTTATTCGCTGCACTCAAGCCGCCATGGGAACTGATTAACATCTATGGGGTCCGCTATAGTTTTAATAATATTTATAACACTCTGAATACATCTGTCCATCCATCCATCCATTATCCTATGGACGTCCACTATTCGACATAGGTCTCACCAGGGAAGGAAAATGTTACAAACATTACGATTAGCAAGCGAGCTGAAGATCGTAGTTGGTGATATTTTTCCAGGAGAGTGATTTTACCCATTCTCTTGTTGATCCATCAACGGTGTATAAAACTACCATGAGAAAATCGTGACATAGTTAAAAAGTAAGCGATTATTATTATGAATTTACATTTCACACAATACTTAGGCGTGCACTCGTGGGGATCCTAACCGAGACCACTGCATCAAAAAAGTCTTGATCACCCTCATTTTTTTTTTAAATATTAACTATTTAAAACATATTATATTCATTTAACATTAATATTGTATATATATTCTAAATTAGAAAAAACTAATCATACAGGTCAACTACCCACTTACGCGACATACATTAAATAAAAAGTAAACAAAGGTATTCTTCAGCAAATTAAAAGGATAGTATAAAAGTCATACCCATAATAATATTTTTTATTTAATGTCCATACAATTTACAACAAGTCTTATTGACCTGCAATATAATTAATTAAATAATATGAAGTAAATTAATCAAACAATCAGATTTAATATTAGGAAATTTTAATTGAATTCAAATGATAATAGATTTAGTTAATAGGATCTTGAAGAAGAGGAAGTTTGAAAGTTGCGCCAGTGACGGAAAAGTTAAGGAGTTAAAGGTTGACATGGTATGGACATGTGATGAGACGGGATGAAAGTAATGTTGTGAGGAAAGTTTTAAATATGAATGTTGAAGGCTTTAGAGGTAAAGGAAGACCAAAGAAAAGATGGATGGACTGCGTGAGGCATGACATGGATGGACAGGGAGTGACTGCAGAGATGACGTCTGATAGGACTGTATGGAGGAGGATGACATACTGCGTCGACCCCAAGTAATTGGAATAAGAGCAGGATGATGATGATGATGAGATTCAGTGAATAATTATATATTAAATAAAATTAATACCAAATTAAAACATTAATTTAAGTAAGTCAAATTATAATTATTTATAAAATTATTACATCTTATGGTGAGTAAGGGGCAGATAGACAGCAGCATAGAGGCCTATGCTGCTGTTTATCTGCTGCTTTTGGTTAAATGCCTTCTCTATGTAGTTCCACATATATTATTTTTGGGCCAAGTTTAACCATCTATAACTTACGGTTGTAACAATTCATCAGCTTATCAAATACAAGGTCGCCCAGTTATATGAGTGCCATCGTGACTCCGTCCAATTCAGTCTTTTTGTGGTCCATCTGTGATCGTTATTACCAGGCTGTATGTCCTGCTCATTTTTATTTTCTTTGCAATTGTAACTTTAAATAGTACTTAAACTTTGTTTTCGTTCTAAAATTTACATTCCTATTTCTATCTTTTAATTTAATTCGGAGGCAGCATCTCTCCATTCTTTTCTAAATAGTTTGGATCTTCAATCAGGTTTAATAATCGAACGAGTCCAACTTTGGCAACCATATGTGATCCATATCTATTTTTCGTTGTCTGTAAAAAAAATATAAAATTAGGAATAGTAATAAGAGAGCGCCGTGGTATGAATGAAGAAGTAGCGCTAAAGATAAAAAATGGTATGCCGAAGTGGTTGAACACGATGGTGAATGGGACGACTGCAAGGGGAAGACCACATCGTACTTTTCTGGATCAAATTGAAGATGTGTTGGCGAAAGGTCAGATTAAGAGTACGCATAACCGTAAAGCATGCATGTAGACTGTGATGAGTGTGAGTGAAGCGATGGAGGTATGTCAGGATCGTGGTTAGTGGCAATCCGTAGTGTCTGCCTACCCCTCAAACAGGCGTGAAGCTATGTATATATGTAAAAGAAGCTGTGACTTAAAAATCATCTTATATGCCCAGTATTTTTCCATATTATTGATATCCTTCGATCTACTTCCGCCTTATTTGTTTTTTTACTAAATAATATCTGTATGCCCAGATAAATGTAATTTTTAACATATCCTGAATATATTTTATTTATTGAGATGAGTGTCTTGGGATGATTAGTCATAACTTTTATTTTGTTAAAGCTTATTTACAAAACTATTTTAGTGACCTCATATAAATCATTAAGCATGTTATTTAGTTGTTGTGAATTATTAGCCAATACTATGATATCGTTGGCAAACCTCAGGCGGCTTAAAATTTATTTCTCTTAATTAAACCATAGTAAGTCTTTCATAACATGTTGCAGAGCAGCTATATATAAATTTGTGAATAGTATGTCACTCTGTCTCACTTCTCTATTCAGATAAATTTTGTCCCTTTTCTATCCAATCTAAGTCTACTCGAGCTATTATTATTATTTATATCTTCTTCTTAATATATATAAATTACACGTCACGTTGTTTGTCCGCGATGGACTCCTAAAGTACTTAGCTCATTATAATCAAATTTGCACAGCATGTATAGTTTGATCCAACTTAAAAGATAGGATAGCTTTCATCCCAATTTATAGTCGCAATATTATTTTATTACAAATTCTTTGTCTATTAATTGATAGTCACAATTATCTGTTATCTCCAAACGATTCAAACAGATGGCGGTATCTGTTGACTGGATATAAATGTATAAGTATTTAATAGATGGCGCTATGTTAAACGTTTCATATAAGCTACAATTTATTAGCATAACCACCACGTGTTACTGAGGCTACCTTAGCCACAGCAACGCGTGGCCGAGTTTGCTGGTACTATATAAATATTTTGGGGCAACAATAGCAAACACATTATGGAACTATGGTTGGATACCGTAAACAAAGAATATCTTATTATATTTTTATTAAAATAACAATCATGGCGTTGGAAAAATAAATACTGCATTTGAAATTCAAAACATACAACCTCTTTAGGTATTATTAGTAAACATTTATTTAATTGTTAGATTGCCCTTGGCCGTTATAATAAATCGTGTATTCACGTTTTGTTACTACCAAATAGTTTAAATAATTATATGCTTGAAAAAAATAGTACAATTAACTGCTACTGATTTTCCTTTTTACATTATTCTAGCAGTAACAACTGATGTCATTTTGTACAAATCTAAAGTGAAATAAGAATAGAATTCCTTGAAATTGATCGTTGCGGCACCTACCGGGTCTGATTGTTAATATAAGCCATTCTTAAATCAACTAGATGCCATATATTTGTACGTACGCACATACAAAATAATTATATATACATATAAACATGTACATACATTGAGTAAGCTGTATTTTATTAATATACATAAAGCACCAAACATTTACGAGTAGGTATTAGACAAAATATTAGCACGAAGTAAACAACACATATTTTATATCCCTTATGATTGTGACATTAATTATGTTTAACTAGCTTCTGCCCGAATAAAAGGTAACTTTTCTAAAGATTTTCATCCCTTATTTTTATTTTACCCCTTAAGAGTAAATTTTTACAACATGTTAATGTCATATTTATTTATATCTAATCAATAGTCTGAAAATAGGTTTCAAGGCTTTAAAAATGACGGTACTTTCCTACAACTTTTCATCCCCCATTACAACCCCTTTTTTGCATTATAAATTAGCCTATGTCCTTTATCAGGCTCTAAACTATCTGTGTACCAAATTTCATTTAGATCGGTTCAGTAGTTTTGGCGTGATAGAGCGACAGACAGACAGAGTTACTTTCGCATTTATAATATTAGTAGGAATAATCAGTAAGACGATAGTCAAATATTAATTACATATTTTTTTTATAAATTTAACTTGAACTCTTATCTATCTCATAGTATAAAACAAAGTAATTTCTTCCATCAGTATGCTTAGAACTTTTAAACTACACAACAGATTTAATACTGTTTTCATCCATAGATAGAGTGATTCAAGAGGAACGTTTGTATGTATAATACATGCATATTATAGTACAGAAAAGCCGAGAATTAAAAACATTTGTAATGTGATGTAAAAAACATACCTTAGTGCGCTTGCATTGCTAATGCTGGTTAAACATTACGAGATATAACAGAATTACAATGTAATTGTATACCTTAATAAGATCTACAAAAAAGTATGCGATGATGTATATATATTTCATAAAGATAACCTACAGTCAGTGTTGTCATTAATCGATTAATTTTCAATCGATTACTTAATTTGATTAATTTTAATCACATTACACTTAATCGTGATTAAACTTAATCGTGATTAAATTAATCGTGATTAAATTAATCGTGATTAAATTAATCTGAATTAAAATATTAATCGTAATCGCGATTAAAAAATCAATCGCTAATCATTAATCGTTAATTTGTTTAAACAGATTAAAGTACTTTTAATGACGAGCAATATATACTTTACCTACATTTTAAAAAAAGCTATATAGCTAAAAGCTTATAAAGTAAACGCTCAATGAAGATACGTAATATGTAACAAAGTAACTATATTGCAACCATGCTAAATTTACCTAAGTCTCACAAAATATCAAACGAATTATGTGAGAAATGGGTTATTATGAAATGTAATTTTAATAATTTATCTGTATATTTTAAAAAATTTCAATTGCTAAATTTTTATATTGCTGACAGTGACCGCAGCGCTCACAAATTTCCAGATTGTTTTTTATACTAATAGTTATAATTTGGGTAATATACTATATTTATAAACACGAAATCTTTATAATTTGTAGTTCATTTGTTATTCTGGTGTATAAGCTATATTACTGTAAAGTTTCATCAATATCCGTTTAGCTGTTTTTGCGTGAAAGAGTCACAAACATCTATAAACACTGACAATCTTTCACGTTTATTATGTGTATTGGGGTTAATTATAATAACTGTTCGATTGTACCTGTGTTTTTTATAAATATTCAAACGGAAAATGTGATCAGCTTTATATTTTCGATCAGCTTTTTGTTCAACTGTTTTAATGCATTAAAAATTAATCATGATTAACGATAAATAATCATAATCAATAATTTTTTGATTACGATTAAATTAATTTTAGTCGCAAAAGTCACGATTAACTTTTCAATCGTAATTTTTAATCGTTAATCAGATTAACTTTTTGCCCATACTGCCTACAGTACAGTACAGACATGGTATTTATCTTTACACATTACTAAAAATAATAGGATATTTAGCAAGGTATTTTAAACATCACAGTATTACTTCTTATCCAAATTCCAAATAAATAATAATTAAATTAATTATATACGTGGTACATTTAATGTTCATTAAAATTTCTCTTTACAGCATCTAATGAGAGATATACAATGCGAAAGTGGAAGGATGTAGGTACCGGGAGAGACCGAGACTCACCTACCTAGACCAGATTGGTCACGTACTGAAGGAAGGTGGAGTCAAGAGTCTCATAAACCGGCGAGCGTGTATGAAGAGAATTATGAATGTTGAGGAAGCGAGTGAAGCATGCAAGGATAGAGTTCTCTGGCACTCGGTTCTCTCTCCCTATCCTGCAAGGGATATGGCGTGATGATATGTATGTATGTATGTACAGCATCTAATTAAAATGAATATCGCAGAAGTTTTTAGAGATTTTAAATGCGGGGACAGAGCAACCGAACAATGAAGCGAGGGCGGTTCGTTAATTATAAATTTACTATTACATTATAATTAGTTTCATTAACTTATTTATTTGTATAAAAAAGATGAATAATAGCAAATTAAATCGTAGTAGGTAATCATACAAATTTTAAAGTGATTTATATAGGTATTATGACTAAACTAAATAGCATGATTATTCATTCATTAAGTAACAATTAGTAGTTTAAGTAAAAACTTATGTAGGTATTTCTATTACCATGTAACGCTTATTCCATGTGGTAACAATTCACCACCCCCCTATCTTACCCGTGGGTGATCGTAAGAGACGACTAAGGGATATAAAACACATATAACATCTATGCAAGAGAAGGAATACTCAAAACAAAACCCTATACCAACACGTCTGACCAGCGTGACATAGGTAGTAGGTCAATTTTTTTGGTTAAATGCCTTCTCTATGTAGTTCCACATATATTATTTTTGGGCCAAGTTTAACCATCTATAACTTACGGTTGTAACAATTCATCAGCTTATCTAATACAAGGTCGCCCAGTTATATGAGTGCCATCGTGACTCCGTCCAATTCAGTCTTTTTGTGGTCCATCTGTGATCGTTATTACCAGGCTGTATGTCCTGCTCCTTTTTATTTTCTTTGCAATTGTAACTTTAAATAGTACTTAAACTTTGTTTTCGTTCTAAAATTTACATTCCTATTTCTATCTTTAAATTTAATTCGGAGGCAGCATCTCTCCATTCTTTTCTAAATAGTTTGGATCTTCAATCAGGTTTAATAATCGAACGAGTCCAACTTTGGCAACCATATGTGATCCATATCTATTTTTCGTTGTCTGTAAAAAAAATATAAAATTAGGAATAGTAATAAGAGATCGCCGTGGTATGAATGAAGAAGTAGCGCTAAAGATAAAAAATGGTATGCTGAAGTGGTTGAACACGATGGTGAGTGGGACGACTGCAAGGGGAAGACCACATCGTACTTTTCTGGATCAAATTGAAGATGTGTTGGCGAAAGGTCAGATTAAGAGTACGCGTAACCGTAATGCATGTAGACTGTGATGAGTGTGAGTGAAGCGATGGAGGTATGTCAGGATCGTGATTAGTGGCAATCCGTAGTGTCTGCCTACCCCTCAAACAGGCGTGAAGCTATGTATATATGTAAAAGAAGCTGTGACTTAAAAATCATCTTATATGCCCAGTATTTTTCCATATTATTGATATCCTTCGATCTACTTCCGCCTTATTTGTTTTTTTACTAAATAATATCTGTATGCCCAGATAAATGTAATTTTTAACATATCCTGAATATATTTTATTTATTGAGATGAGTGTCTTGGGGTGATTAGTCATAACTTTTATTTTGTTAAAGCTTATTTACAAAACTATTTTAGTGACCTCATATAAATCATTAAGCATGTTATTTAGTAGTTGTGGATTATTAGCAAATACTATGATATCGTTGGCAAACCTCAGGCGGCTTAAAATTTATTTCTCTTAATTAAACCATAGTAAGTCTTTCATAACATGTTGCAGAGCAGCTATAAATAATTTTGTGAATAGTGACATACTATTCACAAAATTATTTACTCTGTCTCACTTCTCTATTCAGATAAATTTTGTCCCTTTTCTATCCAATCTAAGTCTACTCGAGCTATTATTATTATTTATATCTTCTTCTTAATATATATAAATTACACGTCACGTTGTTTGTCCGCGATGGACTCCTAAAGTACTTAGCTCATTATAATCAAATTTGCACAGCATGTATAGTTTGATCCAACTTAAAAGATAGGATAGCTTTCATCCCAATTTATAGTCGCAATATTATTTTATTACAAATTCTTTGTCTATTAATTGATAGTCACAATTATCTGTTATCTCCAAACGATTCAAACAGATGGCGGTATCTGTTGACTGGATATAAATGTATAAGTATTTAATAGATGGCGCTATGTTAAACGTTTCATATAAGCTACAATTTATTAGCATAACCACCACGTGTTACTGAGGCTACCTTAGCCACAGCAACGCGTGGCCGAGTTTGCTGGTACTATATAAATATTTTGGGGCAACAATAGCAAACACATTATGGAACTATGGTTGGAAACCGTAAACAAAGAATATCTTATTATATTTTTATTAAAATAACAATCATGGCGTTGGAAAAATAAATACTGCCTTTGAAATTCAAAACATACAACCTCTTTAGGTATTATTAGTAAACATTTATTTAATTGTTAGATTGCCCTTGGCCGTTATAATAAATCGTGTATTCACGTTTTGTTACTACCAAATAGTTTAAATAATTATATGCTTGAAAGAAATAGTATAGTTAACTGCTACTGATTTTCCTTTTTACATTATTCTAGCAGTAACAACTGATGTCATTTTGTACAAATCTAAAGTGAAATAAGAATAGAATTCCTTGAAATTGATCGTTACGGCACCTACCGGGTCTGATTGTTAATATAAGCCATTCTTAAATCAACTAGAAGCCATATATTTGTACGTACGCACATACAAAAGAATTATTTATACATATAAACATGTACATACATTGAGTAAGCTGTATTTTATTAATATACATAAAGCACCAAACATTTACGAGTAGGTATTAGACAAAATATTAGCACGAAGTAAACAACACATATTTTATATCCCTTATGATTGTGACATTAATTATGTTTAACTAGCTTCTGCCCCAGTAAAAGGTAACTTTTCTAAAGATTTTCATCCCTTATTTTTATTTTACCCCTTAAGGGTAAATTTTTACAACATGTTAATGTCATATTTATTTATATCTAATAAATAGTCTGAAAATAGGTTTCAAGGCTTTAAAAATGACGGTACTTTCCTACAACTTTTCATCCCCCATTACAACCCCTTTTTTGCATTATAAATTAGCCTATGTCCTTTATCAGGCTCTAAACTATCTGTGTACCAAATTTCATTTAGATCGGTTCAGTAGTTTTGGCGTGATAGAGCGACAGACAGACAGAGTTACTTTCGCATTTATAATATTAGTAGGAATAATCAGTAAGACGATAGTCAAATATTAATTACATATTTTTTTATAAATTTAACTTGAACTCTTATCTATCTCATAGTATAAAACAAAGTAATTTCTTCCATCAGTATGCTTAGAACTTTTAAACTACACAACAGATTTAATGCTGTTTTCATCCATAGATAGAGTGATTCAAGAGGAACGTTTGTATGTATAATACATGCATATTATAGTACAGAAAAGCCGAGAATTAAAAACATTTGTAATGTGATGTAAAAAACATATCTTAGTGCGCTTGCATTGCTAATGCTGGTTAAACATTACGAGATATAACAGAATTACAATGTAATTGTATACCTTAATAAGATCTACAAAAAAGTATGCGATGATGTATATATATTTCATAAAGATAACCTACAGTCAGTGTTGTCATTAATCGATTAATTTTCAATCGATTACTTAATTTGATTAATTTTAATCACATTACACTTAATCGTGATTAAACTTAATCGTGATTAAATTAATCGTGATTAAATTAATCGTGATTAAATTAATCGTGATTAAATTAATCTGAATTAAAATATTAATCGTAATCGCGATTAAAAAATCAATCGCTAATCATTAATCGTTAATTTGTTTAAACAGATTAAAGTACTTTTAATGACGAGCAATATATACTTTACCTACATTTTAAAAAAAGCTATATAGCTAAAAGCTTATAAAGTAAACGCTCAATGAAGATACGTAATATGTAACAAAGTAACTATATTGCAACCATGCTAAATTTACCTAAGTCTCACAAAATATCAAACGAATTATGTGAGAAATGGGTTATTATGAAATGTAATTTTAATAATTTATCTGTATATTTTAAAAAATTTCAATTGCTAAATTTTTATATTGCTGACAGTGACCGCAGCGCTCACAAATTTCCAGATTGTTTTTTATACTAATAGTTATAATTTGGGTAATATACTATATTTATAAACACGAAATCTTTATAATTTGTAGTTCATTTGTTATTCTGGTGTATAAGCTATATTACTGTAAAGTTTCATCAATATCCGTTTAGCTGTTTTTGCGTGAAAGAGTCACAAACATCTATAAACACTGACAATCTTTCACGTTTATTATATGTATTGGGATTAATTATAATAACTGTTCGATTGTACCTGTGTTTTTTATAAATATTCAAACGGAAAATGTGATCAGCTTTATATTTTCGATCAGCTTTTTGTTCAACTGTTTTAATGCATTAAAAATTAATCATGATTAACGATAAATAATCATAATCAATAATTTTTTGATTACGATTAAATTAATTTTAGTCGCAAAAGTCACGATTAACTTTTCAATCGTAATTTTTAATCGTTAATCAGATTAACTTTTTGCCCATACTGCCTACAGTACAGTACAGACATGGTATTTATCTTTACACATTACTAAAAATAATAGGATATTTAGCAAGGTATTTTAAACATCACAGTATTACTTCTTATCCAAATTCCAAATAAATAATAATTAAATTAATTATATACGTGGTACATTTAATGTTCATTAAAATTTCCCTTTACAGCATCTAATGATAGATATACAATGCGAAAGTGGAAGGATGTAGGTACCGGGAGAGACCGAGACTCACCTACCTAGACCAGATTGGTCACGTACTGAAGGAAGGTGGAGTCAAGAGTCTCATAAACCGGCGAGCGTGTATGAAGAGAATTATGAATGTTGAGGAAGCGAGTGAAGCATGCAAGGATAGAGTTCTCTGGCACTCGGTTCTCTCTCCCTATCCTGCAAGGGATATGGCGTGATGATATGTATGTATGTATGTACAGCATCTAATTAAAATGAATATCGCAGAAGTTTTTAGAGATTTTAAATGCGGGGACAGAGCAACCGAACAATGAAGCGAGGGCGGTTCGTTAATTATAAATTTACTATTACATTATAATTAGTTTCATTAACTTATTTATTTGTATAAAAAAGATGAATAATAGCAAATTAAATCGTAGTAGGTAATCATACAAATTTTAAAGTGATTTATATAGGTATTATGACAAAACTAAATAGCATGATTATTCATTCATTAAGTAACAATTAGTAGTTTAAGTAAAAACTTATGTAGGTATTTCTATTACCATGTAACGCTTATTCCATGTGGTAACAATTCACCACCCCCCTATCTTACCCGTGGGTGATCGTAAGAGACGACTAAGGGATATAAAACACATATAACATCTATGCAAGAGAAGGAATACTCAAAACAAAACCCTATACCAACACGTCTGACCAGCGTGACATAGGTAGTAGGTTAATTTTCCTTTCATTATGGAGGTGGCTCCAGCCCAACAGTGAGATATGTATGGGATGATGATGATGGTTCTTGTTATCGGTGACCCGTCCGGCGAGAACAACGGCTGATCTAGATGATATAAATCCATAATTTTAAAAATAAACTTTCTAAAATAGTAGATGTTTAGTAAAAAAAAAGTTAAATTATTGGATAGCAAATTTTATATTTATAGATTACAATGTATTCCTTTCTGCTTTGCTTGAATGTCCTCGATAATTGCGTATAGTTATGTAAGCTAAACAGTTGCTGCAAACTTATTATCAAGTTATTTCTTTATGTTTGTTTATTTTGTATATATTTTTTTAAATATTTACATTCATCATCATCACAGTCCATAATGGCCCACTGTTGGGCGCGGGCCTCCTCCATAGTGGGAGGGAAATTAACCTACTATACCGCGCTGGTCAGACGTGTTGGTATAGGGTTTTGTTTCGAATTTTCCTTCACTCGCATAGATGTTATATGCGTTTTATATCCCTCAGTCGTCTCGTACGATCACCCACGGGTAAGGTAATGGGGTGGTGAATAGTATTCTTTCTCCATCACCACACGGAAAATAATAAAATATACATAAATATTTACATTAAAAACATAAAATAGACTTGAAACATATACCCTACATATCCGGCAAAAAATATTAAAAAAGTATGAAACATGAAATACTCAATATAACGACGTTCAAAGAGAAAGTATAGCTTCTTAGTGATCGATGTTTTGTTTTTATTTTTGCACGCGTCACCATGTTTAGCATTTGGATGCACTCTACTCTCGAAATGCTGACGTGCGGTCATTTACCATCAATAAAATCTAGGTATTTAGAAACAGAAAAATTGCTTATAAATTAAAGACTTCTTATAGTACGTGAATTTTTATTATTATAGTTATATGTGAATATAGGGAATTTTTAATGAACGATATATATTTCAATATATATTTCAAGACAATGATTTATCGCCTCCTTATTTAAGTGCCTCAATATGAAAAAAAAAAATGAAACTAATTATATATTCCGATATTCATCGACTAATTTCATTAGTAAATTTATAATAAATAGTAAATAAATTGACTGAATTCATTAATAAATTTATAATAAATTAAATATTATATTCGAAGATGGATAGAGTTTGAGGCCTGGTGTGTTGATTTGACGTCTTGTGCCTGGTCTATCTATACTAATATTATAAAGCTGAAGAGTTTGATTGTTTGTTTGTTAGTTTGAACGCGATAATCTCAGAATCTACCAGTCCGATTTGAAAAATTCTTTCAGTGTTAGATAGCTCATTTATCATCACGCTAAGACTAATAGGAGCTGAGCACTAATGAAGAAAGTTTCAAAATCACGTTTTTTATCCTTTTGAGAGCTTCCGCTGCGTAAACGGTTAAAGTTTCGTGAAAATTATGTAGTACATAATTATTCCTCTTTCAAAGTTCTAAATAAAAGTCCGCGACAGCATATGTCTATCTTTTAAAGTTGGCTCACTATAACCTTTTTTATGCTAATCAAAATTGTTTTAAAATAATGCGATCTTTTCAAAGGTGTTTTTACAGACATAATATTAATCCTTATCAAAATAAATGCGTTATTCATCACAAGTATTTAATTTAAAACAAAATTGCCCTTTACATTATTTGATTTCAATTAATATGGAGATATCGCAATTTAAAAATAACATCGCAGCAAATAATGATCTTTCCTTGTGGTGACGGAGTAAGAATACTATTCACCACCCCATATCTTACCCGTGGGTGATTGTACGAGACGACTAAGGGATATAAAACGCATATAATATCTATACGAGAAAAGGAAAACTCGAAACAAAACCCTTTACCAACACGTCTGACCAGCGCGGTATAGTAGGTTAATGGCCCTCCCATCACGGAGGAGGCCCGAGCCCAACAGTGGGACATGATGATGATGAAATAATGATCAAGTACTACGCGCGCATTTATGGTAAAAATACCGGGTCTTATAATCTTATATCATGTAGATTATAAGTTATTCACAAAATAAAATCAAAACTAAAGTTATTTTCAAGTACTTCTGCGCACACTATGTTTTTAGTTTTGTTTTCTTCTCATGACCGCCCGTCGGCCTTACACATCCTAAATAATAATAATACGAGTAAGTATAGGAAGTATTAGTGCCTGCCCTCATGTATGGCAGGGATAGTTGGATTTGGCGAGAAAGACAGGCAAGTAGAATAAATTCTGTAGAGCTGAGAACTCTTCGTAATGTGTGTGATATAAGTCTGAAAGATAAAATTAGGAATAATGTTATAAGAGAGAGCTGGTATGCTGAGGGTGGTTTGACACCTAGAAAGAATGAGTGGGGAGAGGTTGACGAAGCAAACACTTTATACCCGACTAGAAAAGAAGTATGGTTCAACCAGATCATGTATCTGGACCCGATCAGGATAGAATGAGGCATGCCGGATCCGGCAAACCTGATCAGGACCAGGTCTGGTCCTGATCAGGATAGCCTGATGTGAAATAACATCAAGTATGGTAAGGCATACCGGATCAGGACCAGATCAGGACCAAATAAGGATAGCCTGATGTGAAATATCATTAAGTATGGTAAGGCATACCGGATCAGGACCAGATCAGGACCAAATAAGGATAGCCTGATGTGAAATATCATTAAGTATGGTAAGGCATATCGGATCAGGACCAGGTCAGGACCAAATAAGGATAGCCTGATGTGAAATATCATCAAGTATGGTAAGGCATACCGGATCAGGACCAGGTCAGGACCAAATAAAGATAGCCTGATGTGTAATATCATCAAGTATGGTAAGGCATACCGGATCAGGACCCGATCAGGACAGAATGAGGCATGCCCGATCCGGCAAACCCTATCAGGATAGCCTGATGTGAAATAACATCAAGTATGGTAAGGCATACCGGATCAGGACCAAATAAGGATAGCCTGATGTAAAATATCATTAAGTATGGTAAGGCATACCGGATCAGGACCAGATCAGGACGAAATAAGGATAGCCTGATGTGAAATATCATTAAGTATGGTAAGGCATACCGGATCAGGACCAGGTCAGGACCAAATAAGGATAGCCTGATGTGTAATATCATCACGTATGGTAAGGCATATCGGATCAGGACCCGATCAGGACAGAATGAGGCATGCCGAATCCGTCAAACCCTATCAGGACCAGGTCTGGTCCTGATCAGGATAGCCTGACATGATTGTCATATTTATGCCACGGCGAAATTGTATTTGCATCAGAGGAGATTAATCTGAAATCTTTAATTAATCATATGTATTTAATAATAACAATAATGATTAATTAATAATATAAAAATAATTTATATTTAAAGTAAAAAACAAAAATAAATTATATATATATATATATATATATATATATATAAATGTACCTAACATTTGAAAACATAGATAGATAGAAATATTATATTGTAACAACCATTCTAACATTTAATGTTTTGGGTCATAATAAATAGATGGTGTTAGTAAAATAACGTCATTATTTGAATCGCGGTGTTAAGATTCTCCGAAGCGTAATGACATGGCCTAATATTAAATTAGTCGTTATCGAACCAGATTAAAACAGATCGATCAGGTCATGAAAGAGAAATTCAGGCGACAGTTGCAGTCGTTAGCATCTGGTGGTTGCGCCATAATCGGAACGGCTCACTGGGACTCTCTATGATAAGAATATAGCACTGCATTCGGTGCCTACGTCATATATTAATTTATATTTTTACCTATTAAACATGTTCTTTAAGATATTCATGTTTTTTAAAAGGACCGGACTGGGCATACTCGTTTTGGATCAGGCAAGATATATAACGCAGATGATTGATTTGGTTCCGACCAGTAAAATTTAATCCGGACCCGATCAGGAACGCCTGATCTGGACCCGATCAGGAATGCCTGATCTGGACCGGATAAGGTTATCCTGATCGGGTCCAGATATATCTTCTGCGTTACATACCTTATCTGGTCCAGATCGGGCGTGCCCGGTCCGGTCCTGCTAAGGAAGACGAAAAAGTTTCTAGTCGGGTATGTTCGCTTCGTCAACCTCTGCAAACGTGAATGGGACGAATACAAGGGGAAGACCACGTCATACTATACTGGACATACATATTAAAAGTATGCGTAATCGGCAATAGGCGTAAATGTATGTATGTATCTATTGAAAGTATAGATAAGACTTAAGACTCAATACTTTTATTTAAGGTTTAATGTTCCACTCTTACTAATAAAAGCGTCATATAGGTATTTAAAACAGTTTTAACGTATGTAGTATTTAGAAATATTTCCACCCCTTTACGTATACGAATTCGCGAGTTGAAGTTAGCGTTAGCCCAAAGTATGTAACTATTCCACGTAGACGAAGTCACGGGCAGAAGCTATGTTTTTGGTTTATAATTTATATTTTTTTAACAAGTAAGATATATAGAAATTTTCATAAAATAAAAATAGACGTATTAAATTATAATACTTAAAATATTTTCTATAAAAGTTTTAAGTAAAAATGCTGAAAGAGCGGACATATACACTCATTTGCAAAAAAAACGGGCACCTAAGCAATGAACCATTTCAAATGTTAATATTTCTTTGTTTGATAATTATAGGTAGTTTTATCCACACAATTTGGTAAATTAATAAGAAAATAATCGTTTTCATCAGTATTTCATAAAATTTAGATACAATTTATGGGAAATAATGCTAAACCTCGCTAGTAGTGTATATTCGCTAGTAGTGCATATGCTCATGAAGTAAAAATAAAAAAGTTTTTTTGTTTGTTTTTCTTTAATAAAGTAAAAGCAGATAAATGTTTAGTATCGAGTGTGACCCCCTCTAGCTAAAATCACAGCTTGAATTCGTCTGGGCATGCTAGCGAGTATATCCCGGATACTTGCTTGCGGAATACGTTCCCACTCCGCAGTAATCACATTCTTCAGCTCTCTGATGGTCTGCGGAGCCGGGTGTACTGATCTCACACGCCGTTTCAGAACGTCCCACACATGCTCTATGGGATTGAGGTCGGGACTTCGAGCTGGCCAATCCAAACGACGAATGCCGACCTCTTGCACATACGCATTAACATCGCGGGATCGGTGGGCGCGAGCATTGTCGTCCATAAAAATCGAGTCTTCACCTAGAGCGGCCAATGCGGATTGTGCATGAGAAATTAGAACTTCCGTTATGTATCGATGCCCAGTCAGTGAGCCGTTTTCAATGAAGACTAACTCTGTACGATCCATTGAATTTATTCCTGCCCAAAACATAACAGAGCCCCCACCATAAGGTGTGATTTCTTCGAAACATGCCTCTGCAAAGCGTTCTCCTTGTCTTCTTAGCACTCGCCGACGTCGATCTTCACCGAACAGAGATATCCTGGCTTCATCAGAGAACAAAACCCTATTCCAATCGTCTTGAGTCCATGATTCACAATTTCTAGCGAACCTAAGCCTGTGAACTCTGTGCTCACGGAGTAATTTGGGGCCGCGGGCCGGGCGGTGACTGCGTATATTGGCAGCGAGAAGCCTCCTCCTGACCGTCCATAGACTAATATGCACATTTCTTACTTCTTGGAGGTTGTTCTTAAGATCCACATACGAAGATTTGCGATTTCTCAATGCGCGACTCACAAGAAAACGATCATCCCGTGGTTGGGTACATGGTTTTCTTCCAGAACCAGGCCTTCTCTCGACGGAACCAGTCTCTTGATATCGCTGCCAGGTCCTTTGGACTGTCGAGCGACTAACATTTAGCCTCCTAGCCACGAAACATTGGCTGCAACCCTCTTCAAGCAGCGCGATAATTTTGGTAGCTTTTACCACTTTATCTACCATTTTTGATACAGCCAAACAGCATTAAATAAAGCTTTGACAGTCAAGGATATGAAATTAATCGATAAAAATTGAATAAAAGTTATGAAAGTCGATGTTAACTTCTGGAACTTCGCGCCAAAAATGTAGGATAAAAAGGGGTTTTCTGTAAAAATGAACATCAAATGAAAAATTGAATTTAGAACGTACTTTTTTAAATACCACAGCATTTTTAAAACCGGCCAGTAACGTGTACAAACGATTGAAACCTTTTTGGTATTGTATCTTTTTAAATATGAATGAAAATCAAAACCGCCCGTTTTTTTTGCAAATGAGTTTATATATCAGTTATAGACATAGGGCGGTGTTATGTACGTCTAATCAATAAAAAAACTATTTTTGTTACATTTAAAAGTACGTTTACAGATATTATTGCGTTCAAATTTTGTTTAATATCCAAAGATTGAATAATATCAGCGTTTCCGTTTATAATGGCGAGCAACTGACTTAAGCGTCAGATTTCATTTAAATCGACTTTACCATAAAATATAAATTCTTTGATCCATCTTAAGTGGTGAAATGTGATCAAAACGTCATGAATCTTTGTATACTTGTCGAGTTAAGTAAATTTACTTATGTAATTATAATTAAAAGATCAAATAATAACCACACACCGTTTAAATACCAAATAAACATTCGACGGCAGAAAAATATTTCGAAACGGAACTCGCTTATTGATCTTCGTAAGACTCTTGACCCTCTAACCCAAAACTCAATGCATAAGGTGACTCCTATTGAAAGTATCGATTATAAGGACTTAGAATTATTATTACCAACATCTTAGCCATCACTATTAATTTTTTTCTATAGAAAAAGATCGGTTCGGGTCGGAATCGGAATCGATTGTACATGCCGTTATGAATAGCTGACAGTAACTTCGTTCGTGCAAGTTATGTGTTATTGGATGCTATTTAAAAATCGCACTTAGCTTGACTAAAAGACTTAAAAGATTAAAATCCATTTCAAATAACTTGAAAATCTTTAAATTCTGGCTGTTCTCCATTCTTTTTTTTTTAATAAATAGCTGAAACGAATAACAGTCTGATGTAGCAACATAGTGCGGCCTGTGAGTAATATATTTGGGTCATATAACGTATTGAAATTTCTGTCATCAAATAGAGGTTATATATTCAATGTCTACTTAGCAAAAAATGTTAAAAACTGAAAATGTTTCCTCATTCTAAATGAAAATCGATTAGCTTTATTTCATCAAACGAATTCATCTTTGTCTTAGATTTAATATATTGAAATATCTGCTTAAATTAACAAAATTACAGTTTTTACTATTAAATGTATATGACAATATATACTGATTCTAGTTTCTTTTTTAATTTTCCTATGTTTATGTGTCAGTCTGTCTATTTATTAGTTTATTACAGCTTATCTCTGAAACAAGGGTAAAGATTGACGAGCGTTACGAATTAACAGATAGTTGTCATTATACATAATGACGCGTAACTAAGGCTAATAACAAAAACTATATTAAACAATTGTATTTTCGGCAATACTCACGCGTTAGAGTCGATTATGTCGACCCCCGCTCGCAGACGCAGCTGCGCACTCGCCCTGATGATGAGCATCGGACATACTCGAAAGCCGTGAAATGTGTCAAACTCACGATAATTTTAATACTAAAACAAAAACTATGACGGAGAAGCCACGGGCAAATCCCTAATCAATATGTGCGAACTAAATTTATAACTCTATTGCAATATATTTCTTCTTCTTCTTCTTCTTAATGAATGGCCTCTGTGAGTGATTAACCACAACTTCGCCAATGTCAAGTAAAATAAGTTTAAAAAATTATAATAGATTTATATTTTAGTCGTCAGTCATGTCGGTTCATTCTATATTTCTTTGTATAATGGCAATCAGCTACTTATACGAGCTATTGGTGCCAGTGTCAAGTTATTATTATTTTATGTTTATAGTCTTGTCAGGTTAGTCATTGTCTAAGTCAAATCGTCACCTTTAACAGTGCAATGGCCACACTGTTAATGGTATCTTGTTGGAATTTTGATGGAAAACGAAAACGTTGTAAAACACTTTTATATGATATTCACTACATCCCAGTAGTTCCGCGCATCACATTACATAAAATGCCATCAAAATTATCTAATATAACACGTTAAAACACTAAAATATCGAATATAATACAAGAGCACCACATGACGTTTTCAAATTCCCGTCAAAAGACCCTATATTTCTTTATTTGTGACCCGAACATGACAGAAGTTATGTCAAAATGACTTATTGTGGTTCTTCTTCTTCTTCTTCTTATGTATTGGCAATCAGCTACATATACGAGCTATTGGTGCCAGTGTCAAGTCATAAATATTTTCACGTTTTTAGTCTTTCAAGTCAGTCGTTGTCTAAGTCGAATTGTCACCATTAACAGTGCAATGGCCACACTGTATGGTATCTTATGGGAATTTTGATGGAAAACGAAAACGTTGTAAAGCACTTTTATGATGATATTCACTACATCCCAGTATTTCCGCACATCACATTACATAAAATGCCATCAAAATTATCTAATATAACACGTTAAAACACTAAGATATCGAATATAATACAAGAGCACCACATGACGTTTTCAAATTCCCGTCAAAAGTCCTTATTGTGGTTCTTTTGGTGATCTATTTTGACTGAAATAGTTAACATTTTAATATACGTCAATCATCACGAATCTTAAATCTCATACTCTTACGGGATCACAACCTAATCTCTTGGAATTTCAAGAAGATAAACCTATCAAACGGGCTCCTCAAAGAAAACGGAAGAACCCATATGAACTTCTGGAGTTCAAGGACGAGATCTATGAATCCTTAACAGGTACATTTAATGATTTCAAAAGTGATATACAGGGTGTCCCAAAATTCAACGATAAGCTGGCACCAGCAGGTGGACCTACATATGACTACTCGAGAACAGAAAAGAAAAAAATTCTACCTTGATTTTTTTTTTCATTACGACATAAAAACCAAAATCTTTAAAAATGGACATCCTTTATTATATCATTAAGTGCTATTGCTACAGTTTTACAAGTAATTCTGTGATTTTTTTTGTATTGGCAAGGTAAGTAGCACTACTATCGATCACAGCCATTAAAAATTCCAGAATATCTATAGTTTTTACACAAAAATCAATCAAAACTATGTTTTTTTCATAAATTATGTAAGATTTTGACTTTCAGCTCACTTTCACTCATCATAGTGAAAAAAAAAAGTATGGACACTACTGTGGCAAATAGTATTAAAAATTGGCGCAACTAACTACAATTCTAAAATGGTATAACATTCAAGGCAAACTAGCTACAAAAGTATACTTAGGTGTACTATTTCAAAATAACAACCATATTTCGAAAATTGTTAGTGTTGATAGTAATCACTTTTACTAAGTAGCCAAAATGTTTTTGTAGCAAGTTCCCAGAATTTGAATGAGACATGTGCGTAGTCCGTAGATCCACAGTCTGAATTATTTTATAGCGAAGCTCGTCCAAGTTTGCAATCGGTTTTGTGTAGACTCTGTCCTTTAGACAACCCCAATAGAAAAAGTCCAGGGGATTTAGATCGGGTGAACGGGGTGGCCACAAGATAGGACCAAGTCGCCCGATCCAACGCCCTGGGTACTCTTGGTCTAAGTACTCTCGCACAGGACGGGCATAGTGAGCTGGGCAACCATCGTTTTGAAACCACATGGTTTGCAAATCACTTAAGGGCACATCTTCTAATAATCCTGGCAACTCATTTTGTAAGAAGTTTAAATAACTATTGCCATCTATGTTTCCTTGTAACTCAAAGGGCCCTATCACTTTGCCATTTATTATGCCAGTCCATAGGTTAACCTTAAATTGGTATTGGGATTGTCTTCTCTCACCAGGTGCAGATTTTCATTGTTCCAGCTATGAAGATTGTGAAGATTTAAATATCCATCTTTCTTGCAGGTTGTTTCATCACGACGACGTGACATTTTAAAATTCTATGTGCAGTACTTTTTGGGATTCCCGTTGCTGCTTGTACAGCACGTACAGAGGTAGTTGAATCGTTTTCTATTTCAGTGAGAACTTCTTCATCGTGTTCCGATCTAGGTTTTCCAGCGTTTCGCCTGTCAGATGGTATACGATCCTCCGAAAAAGCTTGATACACGTTAATAAATACGTGATAATCCGGATACCTTTGAAGATTAGGGTACCTTGCTCGATATAATCTGCTAGCAGCGTTGGCATTGCATCGGCATTCTCCTTAAATTAGGTGCATATTAGCGTATTCTAACGCTGTGTATGGTAGCGGCATGATGAATGCTAAACACTTGAAAATAAGGCAAAACTTCTTTAAAAAAAAACACAAAATCACAGTCTAAAATAATGCCAAGTCAGGTCAATTTCCAGGTCACTTAATTCAATCCAAAAGTCGTCAGTACCAGAGCCACTTTAATTAAAACAGAACGGTGTGCAGTAAACAAAGAAGTAGAGCATACTGACTTGCTGTGCTGCTGAGGACATTAATTACTTCTCCACCTGCATTAATGTTACTAAACAATTAGCATCTATCTATCTCCCTCTAACGTATAATCTCTCTATCTCTGTCTAACTTATTTTATCTTATGTACTACGCACATGTCTCATTAAAATTCTGAGAACTTGCTACAAAAACATTTTGGCTACATAGTAAAAGTGATTACTATCAACACTAACAATTTTCGAAATATGGTTGTTATTTTGAAATAGTACACCTAAGTATATTTTTGTGGCTAGTTTGTCTAGAATGTTATACCATTTTAGAATTGTAGTTAGATGCGCCAATTTTTAATACTATTTGCCACAGTAGTGTCCATACTTTTTTTTTTCACTATGATGAGTGAAAGTGAGCTGAAAGTCAAAATCTTACATAATTTATGAAAAAAACATAGTTTTGATTGATTTTTGTGTAAAAACTATAGATATTCTGGAATTTTTAATGGTTGTGATCGATAGTAGTGCTACTTACCTTGCCAATACAAAAAAAATCACAGAATTACTTGTAAAACTGTAGCAATAGCACTTAATGATATAATAAAGGATGTCCATTTTTAAAGATTTTGGTTTTTTTGTCGTAATGAAAAGAAAAATCAAGGTAGAATTTTTTTCTTTTCTGTTCTCGAGTAGTCATATGTAGGTCCACCTGCTGGTGCCAGCTTATCGTTGAATTTTGGGACACCCTGTATACGACACCTTGTCTAAATTTCGCGGAGATGTAACCATAATGTTTCAAGGTATGATTTCCACGCAGAACGAGACCATTAAATTGTTATCTGAAAGCTTGGGTACCTATAAATCTCAAATTATTGAATTACAAGAGTCTAATAATAAACTATGCGACGACAATAAATGCCTCACTGGCTGTATAGATGAACTGAGGACCGAAAATTCAAAGTTAAAATTAAAATTGTCATCTTTGGAGAATAGCATTACAGACGCAAACGACAAGATTGCAAATTTTTCGAAACAATTATTATTTAAAGAACAACAATGCCGTATGAATAATTTAGAGATTACTGGTATTCCTCAAACAAAATCTGAAAATCTTCTCACTATTTTACATAACATTGCCACTAAAGTGGGTATTTCTATATCCTCATCCGATATTGACCATATTCATCGTATCAGGCGATTTCTTGTTCAAGAGAAAGGAGGTATTGATCAGCACCAAATTCCCAATATAATAGTGAGATTCGCGTGTCGCCAGAAGAAGATGGAATTACTTATGGCTATAAAGGCTAGACGTGGTCTTACCACTGCAGGCATTAACATCGATGGCGCGGCCAAACCTATTTATTTAAATGAACACTTGGCTCCACATAACAAAATTTTATATAATAAGATACGAAAACTGGGTAACGAGCATGGGTACTCATATATATGGATCAGAGATTGCAAAATATTTGTGAGAAAGCACAATTTGGCCAAGTCAATTTTTATTGAATCTGAAAATGATCTATCCAAAATAAAGTGATGGTATTTTTTATATATTTCTGTGCGTAATTATCGTAAAACGTTATACAATGCATATGTTTATATATTGCACATTACATAATATTCTTTGCCTCATATTTATTTTAAATGTTAATTTC
Source organism: Lymantria monacha (assembly GCA_905163515.2). Lineage (NCBI taxonomy): Eukaryota > Metazoa > Arthropoda > Insecta > Lepidoptera > Erebidae > Lymantria > Lymantria monacha. The sequence continues at coordinate 45,592,400 of LR991081.1, read as the reverse complement.
TTTTTCTTAAAAATACTTATATTCTCCATGCAAGTATCCAATCTTCAAAAAAATATTGTATTATAGTCTATCTAATCTAAGAAGTACACTTTGACAGCTGTCGGAGTAAGTTGTCTAGGTATGTGAACCAAATAATCGCTATCGAAAATATCCGATTTTACTGAGAAATCGATATTGATTCTTTTTTATTAATAATGGGTTTATTTTTATTTTTCAAAAAGGTGATGAATAAATTAAGTGCTATATTAATACTAAACAAACTTAATTATTTCAGCGTAAAATCCATTCATCATATTTAGTAGGATTAGGTTAAGTAAAACCAAAAACTGGATTTGAAAATAGCTATTTATTAAGAATCACTACTATTACTTGAATTATCATCGTCGCGAACATTAATAAGTATTTCTTTGTCAATAAATTTGTCGAAATGTCCATCTCTGTCAAAATCTTTATTCGATTAATTATATTATTCTAATATTTTTACCGATTATTTGGATATTCGTGAATTGTAAGTTGTCAAGCACTACTGTATAGAACGTGATGACGTGACATTGTTAGATCGTCAATAACAATTACTATTTACCATGTTATTTTTATTTTAAATTAGTTTTACGAGTTTCAACATTAGATTATTGTACAAGAAAGTCACCCGCAACGTTAATTATGTAAATAACTTAATAATTTAAATAACAAGGCTGTGTCATCGTTTAATACAATTCTAACTGTAAAGTTTGAAGTATTAAGCCTATAACAATGTGTAAACATTGTCGGGTAGATAGCATGCCGTCACCTTAAGACGTAAATATAATACGAAGTGAAATTTGCATGTCCTACAATTAGTCACGGTAGTGTAGTGGCAGCACGATTGGGCCGGAATCCCAATAGGCGCGGGTTCGAATCCTGCTTGTGACATCATTTTTCATTTCGTAATCGGATTTTATAAATAACTTAATAATTCTTTAAAAATTCCGATTTATTATTTGCAATTATGTGTATACGTTTGACCAAGGTTATTGTGTATTAAAAAATGCAAAACGTCAAAATGCACTTCTTAGATTAGATGAACTATAATTATTATCATACCTTTTCAAACGCAAGTAACGTGTATTGACCTAACATTTATGTTTATCTTTATAATTGTTAAGGATAAGACGAATCTATGTAAACGATTTAATAACATTAGTCTAATTATTAATGAACATGTGTATGTATGTATATGCATGTGTGTATGTGTATATGTATGTATTTATATGTGTATGGATGTGCTATATCTATGTTATTATCTATGTGTATTTGTTATTATTATTTTTTTTTATTTGTACGACAGCAGTGGTGTATCTCTTCATATATTATTAGTCAATATATTATTCTTTTTAATTAATTATGTCTTCTAAAAACTTCTCCATATACTATCAAAACGTGAGAGGCCACCAATCTTGGTTTAACGAATCATTTTATAGTTCGGAATACTTCGACGCCCGTTATGATGTTTTTCGTTGTGATCGCGATTGTATTGCTAGCGGATGCTCGCGCGGCGGCGGTGTGGCTATTGCGGTGCGCCGCGAGCTTGGCGCGGCGGTACAGCTGACTCGAAGCGAGCCCGCGCCGTCCTCGCGCGCTGATGAGCTGTGGTTGAGCATACCGCTGCGCGGCCGTGATTACCACTGCGCTACAACCGCTGCATCTGTTGTTGTGCACCTTCATATCGTGTGTACATATATTCCGCACGGTGTTTATCACGAGTCACAAATAACTTCCTTTTATGAACGGATAACTAATTTAATGCAATCGAAACCTGAAGATATATTTCTTGTTCTTGAAGATTTTAATATATCATATGCTCCTTGGTATTATGATAATGACACGGGTAGTATGCAATTACAAACGAGTAATAACTCATTAAGTAATCTTACATCAGATTTTATGAGCATTTCTTCTCTACACCAGTTCAATAGCCAATTCAATGGAAACAATCGACTTTTAGATTTGGTATTTTGTAATGAAATTTGCACCGTCACTACAGTCTGTACTCCTTTAGTTGCTGAGGATGCGCACCATAAAGCTCTTAATATTTGTTTCACCTTATATAGGCATATTGCACTTGAAAATAATAGTTCATTAAAGAGAATGTTTTAAATCGAATTTTGATGCCATTAGTCATGAACTTAACTTAATAAATTGGTATGAATTATATTCAACTACAGATGATGTTAATATTTTAGTCAAACATTTCTATAGCACACTATCGAATTCTATTTCCAAGTATGTTCCTACTGTAACTTCTTATAAAAATAGTGATAAATATCCACCCTGGTATACAAAACCATTAATTAAATTGAGTAATGAAAAGAGAAAATTTCATAGTAAATGGAAAAGATACGGTAGTAGAGTACGGTAGTAGACTATAACGTATTCTCATTATTGCGAAAAAGACTTCGCAAACTAGAACGTAAATGCTACCATAATTATCTTACATTATCCGAGGATCGAATTAATGAATGTCCAAACTAGTTTTGGGCTTATGTCTAAAGTCTAAAAATCTGCTAGGTGATATTCCTTATATTATGTATAATAATGGAAATACCCTCAGTACAGGCTCTGACATCTGTACTGCGTTTAATGAGTATTTTCAATCCGTCTTTGTTACCTCGAATATATCACCAACACTTAATTTTGATGACTTGCCATACACTGAAAACTCGCAAGTAAATATTTGTTCAATAAAATTAGACCCACAGATAGTGCTTAGAGAGCTTAAAAGTGTAAACTTAAATAAAGGTGGCGGCTCAGACGGTATTCCTCCAATTTTGATTTTTATGTGTGCTGAAGCTCTACTTAAACCTTTATTTTTTATATTCCTTTTATCGATGGATACTGGTAAATTTTCTGACATTTGGAAAAAAACTCTCATTACACCAATACCTAAGAGCCATCAACGTGAATTAATCTGTGAGTATCGGCCTATTTCTAAACTTTGTTTAATAGGTAAGATTTTTGAAAAAATTGTTGTGGCTCAGCTTTCCTATGAAGTTAAGAACATCATATCTATAGATCAACACGGTTTCTTTAAACATCGTAGCGTTGAAACAAATTTGGTAACTTTTGTTGACTATCTCTTAAATGCTATGGATAAAAATACACAGCCGTTCGATAGAATTAATTACAATTTGCTCATATTTAAACTTTATAATATTGATATTCATGGTAACCTCCTCAGGTGGATAGATTCTTATATTCGGAATCGTAGTCAAGCTGTTCTTCGTTTGTAGCCATAACGTCCGGCGTGCCTCTCAGGGTTCACATTTAGGACCTTTACTCTTTTTGTTATACATCAATGATTTAGGCAAAGTTTTATATAACACAAGTCAACTTTTTTATGCTGATGATACAAATCTATACAGAACAGTTACCAATATTACTGACTGTATAAAGCTACAGCAGGATTTAAACTCCCTGGAAATATATTGTAGTGAAAATCAATTGTTTCTTAATATCAGTAAATGTCATATTATAACTTATACTCGTAAAAAATCGCCCATCATCTACAATTACCACTTGAATGACCAATCTCTGGGAAGAGTTAGTCTGGTTAGAGATTTAAGAATTTTAATGGATAGCCCGATAACATTTAAGCCTCATATCGATTCTATTACTCAAAGCGAGTTTAGAAATTTGCGATTTATTAATAGACTTACTGTACCTTTTAAAAGAAGTATCACTTTTAAAGTTCTTTATTACAGTTTTGTTAGATCACTCCTAGATTTTGGCTGTATCATTTGGTGCCCTTTTTATAAAGAGCATATTGATAGGTTAGAGAAGGTCCAGAAAAGGTTTATTAAAATTCTAAATTTTCGCGAAAATGTAACACTAGAAACATATGAAGATGCCCTTCTTCATCATAGACTTCTATCTCTTAATAATCGCCGTATACAATTTGATGATATTTCTCTATGATTATATTTCTCTACAAAATTTTAAATAACCTTATTGACTCTGATGTAATCCTTTTTAAGATTAACTTTAACACTAAATTCAGGATACCCGCACGCCCCTCACGTTCATGTAATATGTTTGCACCACTGCTTCATCATAAGAACTATTGTCTTAATAATTTTTACTCACGCTGTCTGAATAACTATAACAAAAATTTTTCTGATTTGGATTTATTTTCTAACTCAATATATACATTTAAAAAAATATCTCATGTCTAATTTAGCCGAGTCTTGCGTTAATAAATGTATTGCTGTTTTTATGGTCACTATGGCCTTGTTTGTCAAATAGATGCTTAAGTAATATTTAGAACTATTATTAGGCACTCATTGTCTATAACTTTAAATATTGTATAACTTGTAATATTTTTCTGTATGACTATATGTGCCAAAATAAATTAAAAAAAAATGTTGACCGGCAAGTAGTAAAGCCAAGAAGTGAAGCTTCAAGAAATTTAATTTAGATTAATTAGCATAAGTGAGACATTTTAATGTTAGTGATAGTGGTACTATGGCCTAAGCTATTATTTGAATTGGTAGTTATTAGATTCTTATTCACAGAAAGGATACTCTGACAAAAATATAAGGACAACTAACTAAATTACATTATTTATAGGCAGTATGCATGGCAATATGCTTGGTGTCTTCATCATCTTCCAACGAAGACATAGCTAAAGATTTCATAGAACATATGCTACGAATTCCAAATCCTGATAAGGTTCTGAACTCAGTATTAGGAAGACTCGAAAGGAATAGGCAGCAAGGACTAAGCAGGCAACGTGTATCTGAAGAAGACTGTGAAGAGACACCAGATGTGAGCTAATTTAAATTTATATAATTATTGACGTTTTTTTAAAGTTTATATTTGAATCAAGTAATAAATCTTGCCTACACTAAACCTTAGCCTACCCTTAGCCGACCCGGCATACTTCGTTCCTGCTAAAAGTTAATGAATGAGCAGATTTCGATTATATCAAAATGATTAAGTTATTTTTTTTAATCAGATATTAAATAATGTATAAATTTAAAAAAAATAAGTATTTTAATAACGCCAGCAATATGAAGCTGATGGTGTACCTTGTGTTATACGACATTTTTCTTCATGCGCGTTAAAAATTATCTAATTGTTGATCTCTGAGATTTGGTCGGCGATTGCGCATTGTCAACCGAGCCGTGTCACCAGCTGCCTCGCCTTGCTTTTGTGATTGAGAAGCACGAAGTCAGGCCATATTAACGCAGCGGTCTTCCCGTGAAATATCTTGTTCTTCTGCCGTGGTTACATTCGTGATGTATCGAATTCTAATTGCGTTACGGCTTTGTCGGCAAAGATTTGATCTTATTGGTCGCGGCGTTGTTGATGATAAGATGATTTATTATAACAATATTCATAAAAATTGACCGGTCAAATTTTTTTAACTTTTTGCGGTAATTTGCAAGCAAGCCATTACGTGAGCTGTCACTTGCGTTTTGTTACATCATCAACAAATGAACGTTTAGAACTGATGTTTTTTTTTTTTTGTTTATTAATATTATATTTTAATATCCTACATCCTATACCTGACGACAACAAACTCAAAAACATAAAAATGATAAATATTAGTCCAGCCGTTCTCGAGTTATAACTAACACAACTTTCTTTTATATATATATAGATATATGTGTGTGTGTGTGTGTGTATGATGAGTGTTTGATGTAGTTTTTTTTTTTCAGCTGTTACCTGAATATACAGAAACGCTACAAGCTTCACGAGAACGAGAATTGCGACAACTAGGCCTACAAGGACAGGTATTTATTATATAGTTATATAAGTATTTATTAGAGAATAAAATTTGATTATAATATTATCAAAGTTGAAAAATCTAAATCTTAAATTTTGTTTTAATATACACTCATTTGCAAAAAAAACGGGCACCTAAGCAATGAACCATTTCAAATGTTAATATTTCTTTGTTTGATAATTATAGGTAGTTTTATCCACACAATTTGGTAAATTAATAAGAAAATAATCGTTTTCATCAGTATTTCATAAAATTTAGATACAATTTATGGGAAATAATGCTAAACCTCGCTAGTAGTGTATATTCGCTAGTAGTGCATATGCTCATGAAGTAAAAATAAAAAAGTTTTTTTGTTTGTTTTTCTTTAATAAAGTAAAAGCAGATAAATGTTTAGTATCGAGTGTGACCCCCTCTAGCTAAAATCACAGCTTGAATTCGTCTGCGCATACTAGCGAGTATATCCCGGATACTTGCTTGCGGAATACGTTCCCACTCCGCAGTAATCACATTCTTCAGCTCTCTGATGGTCTGCGGAGCCGGGTGTACTGATCTCACATGCCGTTTCAGAACGTCCCAGACATGCTCTATGGGATTGAGGTCGGGACTTCGAGCTGGCCAATCCAAACGACGAATGCCGACCTCTTGCACATACGCATTAACATCGCGGGATCGGTGGGCGCGAGCATTGTCGTCCATAAAAATCGAGTCTTCACCTAGAGCGGCCAATGCGGGTTGTGCATGAGAAATTAGAACTTCCGTTATGTATCGATGCCCAGTCAGTGAGCCGTTTTCAATGAAGACTAACTCTGTACGATCCATTGAATTTATTCCTGCCCAAAACATAACAGAGCCCCCACCATAAGGTGTGATTTCTTCGAAACATGCCTCTGCAAAGCGTTCTCCTTGTCTTCTTAGCACTCGCCGACGTCGATCTTCACCGAACAGAGATATCCTGGCTTCATCAGAGAACAAAACCCTATTCCAATCGTCTTGAGTCCATGATTCACAATTTCTAGCGAACCTAAGCCTGTGAACTCTGTGCTCACGGAGTAATTTGGGGCCGCGGGCCGGGCGGTGACTGCGTATATTGGCAGCGAGAAGCCTCCTCCTGACCGTCCATAGACTAATATGCACATTTCTTACTTCTTGGAGGTTGTTCTTAAGATCCACATACGAAGATTTGCGATTTCTCAATGCGCGACTCACAAGAAAACGATCATCCCGTGGTTGGGTACATGGTTTTCTTCCAGAACCAGGCCTTCTCTCGACGGAACCAGTCTCCTGATATCGCTGCCAGGTCCTTTGGACTGTCGAGCGACTAACATTTAGCCTCCTAGCCACGAAACATTGGCTGCAACCCTCTTCAAGCAGCGCGATAATTTTGGTAGCTTTTACCACTTTATCTACCATTTTTGATACAGCCAAACAGCATTAAATAAAGCTTTGACAGTCAAGGATATGAAATTAATCGATAAAAATTGAATAAAAGTTATGAAAGTCGATGTTAACTTCTGGAACTTCGCGCCAAAAATGTAGGATAAAAAGGGGTTTTCTGTAAAAATGAACATCAAATGAAAAATTGAATTTAGAACGTACTTTTTTAAATACCACAGCATTTTTAAAACCGGCCAGTAACGTGTACAAACGATTGAAACCTTTTTGGTATTGTATCTTTTTAAATGTGAATGAAAATCAAAACCGCCCGTTTTTTTGCAAATGAGTTTATATACTACTTTGTATCCCGATACAAATAAGCTATATCTGTGAGACAATAATATCTGCATACAGTATGAGAGCGATTTTGTGGGTATATTATCATGTTATTGTTAACTTACATAAGGACCTAGCTCTACAATAGAACAGAGATTCAACTACTTATACCACGTTGGTCAGACAAGTTGAAATAGGAATTCATTTCGAGTTTTTATTCTCTTGCACATAAGTTATATGCATATAATAATCCATTAATCATCTTTTACAACACCTGTAGACAGGGAAGTCGTGAATTCTATTCTAAATTCTTCACCGCAAGGAATGTAAATGTGATAAAGTGTTTGAAGTTTGTGGATTCAATTAGTTCTATTTTTCTGATCATCTCGTCTTTGTCTACATAAATATATACTACTAGCTTCGCCCGCGCAAAAAGTTACTTTACTAAAGTTTTTCATCCCCTATTTTTATTTCACGCCTTAAGGGTAAATTTTTTACGAAATATTAATGTCATATTTATTTAGATCTAATCAATAGCCTAAAAATAAGTTTCAAGCTTTTTGGCTTTAAAAGTGTCGATAATTACTTATAACTTTTAATCCCCCTTTACAACCCTTTTTTGCATTAAAAAGTAGCCTATGTCCTTTATCAGACTCTAGACTACCTGTGTGCCAAATTTTAAACTTTTAATCCCCCTTTACAACCCTTTTTTGCATTAAAAAGTAGCATATGTCCTTTATCAGGCTCTAGACTACCTGTGTAACAAATTTCATTTAGATCGGTTCAGTAGTTTCGTCGTGCAAGAGCGACAGACAGACAGAGTTACTTTCGCATTTATAATATTAGTACGGATTAAATGTAGTCTGTCATCATGTCTACCCGTTATTGTTATATTTTTGCTAATAGAAGAAACTACGGATAATATGGTTTGTAAGATGTCGCCTTCACGTGTTGAGAAAGTCAAGAAATCATTAATATGTGAAACTAGATAAATAATAATCCTACTAATATTATAAATGCTAAAGTTTTTAATGAAAATTCTCACAGTAAAACACTTTCTAGATTATCACATAGGATATTTTTTATACCGGTAATGTGTTTCCTTGGGAAAATTAATCTTTGCTACGGATGAATTCGCGGGTAGAAATTAGTGTTTAATACTAATATACACCCATCCTTGTCAGCGGATATTGTAAAAAACAATTAAGGCATGTGAGTAGATGGGCCACCGAAGACAAAGATCAGGTACCGGTGGCCCGCTCGCACGGCGAAGAGAGGAGTTTGCGTGGTGGGTCTATGCGGTCACGCGCCGCCTCTTCCGTCACCCCGGACCGATTTAGCGGGGCGAGAAGCATCCATAGCCAACCGCAAAAAAAAAATTGAGTAGATAACATCACTGCAACATAAGGCAAAACTCTGTCTGTCAGTCTGTTGTTACAGACTTAAGAAGTTTAAAAAACAACACAATAGTTTTTGATTTGATACATGCTCAAAATCTAAAGCCCTTGTCCATTCTTGGTATTCTAATCTTCTCGGGTTCTTACCATTACTTATTTTTAAGAAAGATCACTCATCGGACTTAGACAATATTTATTTGTCAACAACTCGTTATTTCAACAAGTGCAATAAAATATAATGTGCAATTATACTAAAATGCATTTCGTTGTTTCACTTTAGTGGCTTTATTATTTGTGGTTGCTAGCCAACTAGTTATTAGCTTTCAATAAATGAAGAAAAAGTGAAACTTGTGAAAATAATGGATTATTCAGGTAATTTGTTTTCGAAAAAATAATGAAAGGAAGTACATACATGTTACCAATGCTATACCAAATATATTCTAAAACGTATTTTAAAGTGAATAGGGTAATATTAACCTTCACAAGGAGTTATATTGCAAAAACTACAGTACACAGATGATTGCCAGTGTCAATCCTTACTAATATTATAAATGCGAAAGTAACTCTGTCTGTCTGTCGCTCTTTCACGCCAAAACTACTCGACCGATCTAAATGCAATTTGGTACACAGATAGTCTAGAGCCCGATAAAGGACATAGGTTACTTTTTAATGCAAAAAAGGGTTGTAAAAGAGGATGAAAAGTTGTAAGGAAGTACCGTCATTTCTAAGGCAAGAAGGTTGAAACTTATTTTTAGACCATTGATTAGATGTAAATAAATATGACATTAAAATTTTCTAAAAAAATTAATCCTTAAGGGGTAAAATAAAAATAGGGGATGAAAAACTTTAGGAAAGTAACCTAATACGCGGGTGAAGCCGCGGGCAGAAGCTAGTATACATATATATATAAGGCCTACAAAGTATGTAAGAGTACTTTGCCAGGGCCACCGAAGACATAGACCGGGTTCCCGTGGCCCGCTCTCTTGGTGAAGAGAGGTACATGTAAGGTGGTCTATGAGGTCGCGCGCCACTTCTTCTGTCGCCCTGGATGAATTTAACGGGGTGTGACCACTCCATAGCAAAAAAAAAGTACTATGCCAGAGATTGGGTTTAATACTATTCATTAAGATTTAGTTTTATATAGAACTCCTCTTATAAAAAATACATTAATATTTTTAAATTATAGTACATAAAATATATCTTGATCTCTGTGGTTTTGTAGCTATTTGTCACAGAGATCAAGCTATATTTTAAGGACTATAGGAACTTTTTATGTTTATTTTATACTACACTTTGTTCAATGTATCATTGTGGGATGGTGACGAATTAAAAATATGTTGTGTTGCTCTCCCTATCTTTTCTTCTGAATATCGCTTATCATTCCCCTGGGAAATTTAAAACATCAATTCCAATCGCCAATTACATGATAAGAGTGGCAATTAAGGCATTGTTATCCTACTTCATTTATCCTCGTAGTCAATCCTATGTGTAATAGAGAACGTTATCAAAATGGATTAATGTAAACTTGATTAACTATATCTTACAAAAATAATCACGAAGTTAAATTAGATACAGGAATATCTAATATTCAATGATTACGAAATTATAATATATCATTTTTAAATCTTCATATATAACTACAGGTTCATATACCTTATAAGTTATTGGACAATTTTAGTCCTATGATTAATATTACTTAGATAGCATGAAATTCGCAACCGGATTTACGGATTATTAATTAACCAGCGAATTATTTATCCTTACACTATTTGAGGGAATAAAGATGGTCCTTAACCACATTATCCTTAGTAACTATTAGTAAAGTTAAGATTATATACTATACTAGCTTCTGCCCGCGGCTTCGCCCGCGTAAAAGGTTACTTTCCTAAATATTTTCATCCCCTATTTTTATTTTCCTCTTAAGGGTAATTTTTTTACAAAATGTTAATGTCATATTTATTTATATCTAATCAATAACCTAAAAATAAGTTTCAAGCTTCTAGCTTTAAAAATGACAATACTTCCTTACAACTTTTCATCCCCCTTTTAAAAGCCTTTTTATGCATTAAAAGGTAGCCTATGTCCTTTATCAAGCTCTAGACTATCTGTATACCAAATTTCATTTAGATCGGTTCAGTAGCTTTGGCGTGAAAGAGCGACAGATAGACACACAGAGTCACTTTCGCATTTATAATATTAGTAAGGATTTTTAATAATATTTTTCTAAATCTATACGAATACATATGGCTAACATTACTAAATGTATACACAATACTCAGTGAAATAATGACACTGCCACGCTCCCAGGGTCAGAAAAATAATTAAATCAGTTAATCTTTAGCTTAATATAATTCTAAAAGATTCGTTTTTTAAATCTTAATATATATAAATTACGTGTCACGTTGTTTGTCCGCGATGGACTCATAAAGTACTTAACCGATTTTAACCAAATTTGCATAGCAAGTGTAGTTTGATCCAACTTAAAAGATAGGATAGCTTAAATCTCAATTTATAGTAATATTATTTTATTACAAATCATTTGTCTAATATTTGACAGTCAAAATCATATGTTATATCAAAATGATTTTAAAATATGGCGGAATCTGTTGACTGGACTTCAGTAAGTATTTAATAGATGGGCGCTATGTTAAATGTACAAACGCTTCATATAAGCTAAAATTTGTTAGAATAAACAAAAAGTGTTACTGAGGCTGGGCGTTGCTGTGGTTTAGGTTAGCCTCAGTAACACTTTTTGTTGTGTAATTTGCAATAAAATAATATTACTATAAATTGAGATTTAAGCTATCCTATCTTTTAAGTTGGATCAAGCTACACATGCTGTGCAAATTTGGTTAAAATCGGTTAAATACTTTATGAGTCCATCGCGGACAAACAACGTGACACGTAAGTAATTTATATATATTAAGATATTGTCATCTTTACATATAATAAATATGTTGTGTATAATATATGTCCATTTTTTGTATTTGTTGTTTACAACAGATTTATTCTTCTTACTACATACATACATACATATCATCACGCCATATCCCTTGCAGGGTAGGCAGAGAGAACAGAGTGCCAGAGAACTCTATCCTTACATACTTCTTCTTACTATCTTTATCCTAATCTACTATTAGCTTCAATATTATAAATATATGTGTTTAAGTGCTTATTATCTACGAATATGTAAGTTAATCATGCTTGAACCGTCAACGCGATAACTAGATATTTGATTTAAAGTTAGATACATATTGTCACAAATCTTATAGTCCAAGAGCCAGTAACAGATATATATGACCAAGTTCCTCTCAAGTGATAATTAGTAAAATGCATCAGAAAATGGAACCATAAAGTCTCGTGAACGTCAGCTAAGGCTCGGTGGGGGGGATGAGCAGTAAAAAAAAAAACATTCACTCATTTCCTCTCGGCTAAAAATTTATCAAATTATAGCTAACCCAATATCTCAACAAAAAAAAATCAGCTGGCTATAACATAGTGTATTGTACGTCAGCTGATGTCTCGATCATGGAAAAAAAATCTTCATTTTCAGTGATATCCTCTCAAATAAAAATTTACCTGATGATAGCTTATATGTAACTATTGATAAATATATACGTCAGCTGGCTGTATCTCGGTGGAAAAATCGTCAGCTGATAATTTGAAGGTAACGTAGAAGTTAGCTAGAAGCATTTACTGACTGCTGCATTTACTGACTTCTTATTGTAATTTTTCATATTTTTTTATAATAAATATTTTTTATCAAGTAACTAGTTAATTTATACTAAGCAAATAGATTATTTAAATATTGGAATAGAACTAAAATTATTTGAATATACACGTATAAGTTTAAAAAATATTGATACGGAATATTTGTTTCACCTTAACACTCATATTGGAGTGCTATGCCGAACAATTAAAGAGATGTCATTTCCTCCCACATGAAAATTTGTGAGCTGATTTTAAATATGTGTTAGTGATAAATAAAAAAAATCAGCTAGCAGTAAGTCGAGGGAAACTTAGTCAGCTGATGCATTTAAATAGTCAGTAAATGCTTCTGGTTAACTTCTACGTTACCTTCAAATTATCAGCTGACGATTTTTCCACCGAGATACAGCCAGCTGACGTATATATTTATCAATAGTTACATATAAGCTATCATCAGGTAAATTTTTATTTGAGAGGATATCACTGAAAGTGAAGATTTTTTTTCCATGATCGAGACATCAGCTGACGTACAATACACTATGTTATAGCCAGCTGATTTTTTTTTTTGTTGAGATATTGGGTTAGCTATAATTTGATAATTTTTTAGCCGAGAGGAAATGAGTGAATGTATTTTTTTTTTCTTCGAGCGTGGGAGGTTACAACTGCTCATCCCCCTCACCGTACTGCAGCTGACGGTCATAAGGCTTCATGATACTATTGTCTGATGCGTATCACCAATTATCTCTCGAGAAGAAATAATTAACCAAATTTTCACCTGGCTCTCGGACCATTATACCACCATGTGGACTGACAACATGGTGAATGCCACCAAGGTCCCTGAATATAGGCAGCAAGGGACCGTGAGGCGCCACGTCTCTCTTATATTGTCGTAATGTTTCTTTTATATTGGAAACCTATGCGTAGTAATGTAGGGTGGAAGATACATACATATCATCACGCCGTATCCCTTGCTAGGGAGGCAGAGAGAACAGAGTGCCAGAGAACTCTAGCCTTGCATACTTCACTCGCTTCCTCAATATCCATAATTCTCTTCATACACACTCGCCGGTTTCAGAGACTCTTGACTTCACCTTCCTTCAGTACGTGATCAATCTGGTCTAGGTAGGTTAGTCTCGGTCTCCCCTGGTACCTAGTGTGAAAGATCATGACGATAATTATAGAAAAGGACACAAGATATTATATTTTTTAATATTAGATGCTTTTTTTTTCATATTGTGTAAAAATTTCAAATATATTAAGGTCATTTCGGTTTACATATATTTTATTTATAGTTACTAATATAATACACAAATATTATAAGAGTGTTTAAGCAAGATATTGACACATCATATTATTCGTTAATACCGTTGTACTGCTACCGCTATATCTTCGTCATATACAAAATTCAATTACAAAAAAAGTGGTTCCGTTTAAAAAAAATTGTTTTATTCGTTTTTGTTTACTTTATCTATTATATCATTGAATCCTTGACTTTATACATGAGTATTCTTTATGTTAACCATAGTTTTTGTCTTGATTATATTTTTTTTAATTTATACCTCTATATAGTATCTAATATCTTTAAACGAGCAATTCTTGTATATATAGGTATGTATTTTCTGAATCTCGGAAACGGCATCAACAATTTTCTTGAAATTTAGCATGCAAGGTGAATGCGCAGGTCTTCTTGGCGAGGACTTAGAAAATGAGGCTCCGAAATACTTAAATATTGGTTTATTCTTGGTTTTACAATAGGTTTACAAAATATGATGTTGACAACTCGGTAGCTCATTACGCACTGATTTTATGAATCTGGATCGAAGACTCTAGAAGTTACACGCGTGCAGACAACACGTTGCTGAACTTATTAGAGCAGGCGTTGGTCCTAAACATCTTCATCGAAATCCTTGGACTTTCGAGGAGAAACTGTAGAGTCTTCTAGTGCACAGAGGTTGTGTACAGCTCTGCGAATGATGCCCTTGGAAGTGAAGACGTCAGCAACTCTGGCAATTTCATTAGATCCAGGATAAAGTTTCTGGATGCATCCCATTCGCCATTTCAGAGGTGGTGTGTTTGCTTCCTTTATGATGACCAAATCGCCCACATGAAATTTGCCCTGCTGGATTCTCCATTTTGACCTCTGTTGCAGTTCACATAGATATTCATGTCGCCATCGATTCCAAAAGTGTTGTCGCATGCTTTCAAGGAGTTTGTATCGGTCAAGACAGTGAGGATTTACATCTATCAAATTTTCCGAAGGTAGTTAAATAAGCGATTTACCGATCGGAAAGTGCGCAGGAGTCAAGGGATCTAGGTCATTGGGATCAGATGACAGAGCTGTTAGAGGCCTGGAGTTAAGGATCGCTTTAATTTGTGAAAATAAAGTTGATAACTCCTCGAACGTAAAATGTCTATCGCGTAATATACGTGTTATGTGGTGTTTTGCGGATTTAATACCTGCTTCCCATAAGCCCCCAAAGTGTGGAGAATAAGCAGGTGAAAAATGAAATTTTATGCCTTCCTCGGCGGGAAAAACCGTTATGTTTTCACTATTTCGCATAGGATTGTTGATTTCATTATTTGCACCGACAAAATTGGTACCGTTATCGCAGTACAATGCCAAAGGTTTACCTCTACGAGCTATAAAGTGACGCAAACATAAAATAAAACAATCCGTGGTCATATCACTGGCTACTTCTAGATGTACTTTAGCTTTTGTAGCTTTTGTAGCAAAGCAAATAAATAAACACATATAGCATTTTGTAATTCGGCACCCACGTCCCTTGCGATCAGTGATGTAAAATGGACCACCAAAGTCAACACCACTAACGTGAAATGGATGTTCGGGAGTTACTCTACTGGAAGGTAAGTTTCCCATTATAGGGTTTTGACATTTAGCTTTCATAATTCTACATATTTTGCAATTATTAACTGTAGTTCTTGCTAATAGTCTACCTCTTATAGGCCAGAATTAATTTCTTAGCTCATTAATTAAAAACTGAAGACCGCAATGTAAAAGTTTTAAATGAAAATATGTAAATAATAATTTAGTAAATATATGTGAACTATCTAATAAAAATTGATGTTTTTTTGTATATGGTTCTTTAGAATTCTGCAATCTTCCTCCAACACAGAGAATACCTTCTTCATTGATGAATGGACTCAAAGACAAAATTCGTGATTTAGATGATAAGGTTTGATTACCTCTCAAGACCTTGAGTTCATCAGAGAAACATTCATTTTGGTGTTGTTTTATTAAAAATATTAAAGATTTATTTAATTCATCAACACTTAAAGGACCAGATAATCTTTTTTTTTTATTTTGTAAATTATAAACAAATCGGATAGCGTAAGCTAAGGATCTCTGTAAACACAAAAATCTTGAGAATCTATCAAATTTAATGATGTCCATGGGTTTAAAGGTAGTGGTAACATTCATTGTAGTAAAAATAGGTTTAATTTTAGAGCTTTTTATTTCAGGTAAGTCATCAAAATTGTGTGTTCCTATGTTTCGAGGCCAAGAATGGGGCTCTTCAGCAAGACAAGAGGGACCGCTCCGCCACAAGGTGGCTGACTGAATAGATTTGGGAGAGACGCCTCGAGATGCTAGATCAGCTGGATTTATGTCTCCTAAAACGTGTCTCCAAATACCCTTAGCTGTCAGTTCGTGAATTTCACCAATTCGGTTAGCGACAAAGGGTTTTAAATCACGAGGCTCATGAGATAGCCAACCCAATACAATTGTTGAGTCGGTCCAATAGTAATTAGCCACAATATTGCATCGAAGCGCTTTCAGTACCTTTGCAGTTAGACGAGCTGACGATAGCGCAGCGCAAAGCTCTAGTCGAGGTATGGTTGTAGTCTTTACTGGAGAAACCTTGGTTTTAGCACAGAGTAGCCTAATTAAAACTTGTCCTGCATCATTCACTGATCTGAGGTAAACAGCAGATGCATAAGCTAACTGTGATGCGTCTGAAAACGCATGAAGTTCAATTTTAATTGCCCTTTGTATTAGGGCACATCGTGGTATAGTAAAATTGGATATAGAATTTAAGTTTGATACGAAGCCTGTCCATTGCTTTAGTATAGTGCTACCCACTGGATCATCTCAGTCTATCTTTGACAACCATAGCTGCTGCAAGATAACTTTAGGAATAATGGTACATGGGCTAAGTAATCCTAGTGGATCAAAGAGCTTTGCTGAGTTGGACAGAATACTTCTTTTAGTAGCTGTTTGATTTAGATCTACGTTGGCTAAAACTTGCAGTACATCCTTAGACGGATCCCAATTGAGACCGAAAATTGTTGAATAGGACATGTGGTCCAAAGTCTTGGGTTGCAAGATACAAGATTCATCCTACAAGACTGATGGTAAGTTAGTACGCCATTTACGTAATGGAAGACAAGCAGAACTTAGAATAGAAGTGACAGAGCCGATTAGCTCCCGCAAATCATTCTCGGTTTCCGCACCTGAAAGAAAATCATCGACGTAGAAGTCGTTTTTGATGATCTCTGCTTACTTGTTGTCATGACATTCATTCGAAAGCTGAATTAAACATCTAGTGCTGAGATATGGCGCTGAAGCTGTCCCATAGGTAACGGTATTTAATTGGTATATTTTGATTGGATCAGAAGGTTCATCGCGCCATGAAATTAACTGCAAATGTCGTTGCTTTGGATCTATAAATATTTGGCGGTACATCTTCTCCATATCTGCTGAAACTACGAATCGATGTTGCCTATACCGTACAAGAATTGAAAATATGTCCTCTTGGACTACGGGCCCGACATATTGAATGTCATTGAATGAAACCCCAGTAGTAGTCTTTGAAGAAGCGTCGAAGACGACACGAAGTTTCGTGGTCTCACTAGATTCTCGAATGACGGCATGATGTGGCAAATAACACCCAAACGCAGGTCGAGAAATTTCAGTCATATGACCTAGACATTCATATTCATGAATAAATTGATAATAACCTTTTTTGAGCGATGGGTTGTTTTTAAATTTTCTTTCTAATTGATACAACCTTTTTTCAGCTATATTATAAGAATCACCTAAGCTTTGAGGGGATTCTTTCTGGGGAATTTGAACACAAAATCTACCTTCGCCATCCCGATAAGTGGCACTAGTAAATAGATTTTCGCAATAATCGTTACTGCTAGTTACAATAGTACGAGGTACTTCTTCGAGTTCCCAAAACCTACAAAGCTGCTGATTTATATCTAAGGATAAATAACAATGTGATTTTGAGTATTTGTTACTGTTATTATAGATCAAAGTGGGGCCCGCTACAATCCATCCAAGGTGAGTTTCCTGCAGGATAGGCTTTTGTGGTCCTAAATTGATCCTACGTGGTCCCACGAGGTCCCAGAAAAGATCAGCTCCTAATAGTAGATCAATATGGGCAGGTTCATAAAATCTTGAGTCAGCTAGTTGGACGTTTTGTGGAATGTCTAAGTCTTGTATACGCACGGCAACATGAGGCAGTCGGTCGGTAATACGAGGTAGAATAAAACATTTAACGCGACAATTATATGAATTATTTTGTGAACTAATATCTAAGTAACAATGTTCTGTAACCGTCAACACACTGCTGCCTATACCCGACACACAGTGATAGTCACAAGAATATTTTTGAAAGCCTATTTCTCTTTGAGCCCGTTCAGTGATGAAGGAAGATTGGCTACCGCAATCAAGTAAAGCTCTAAGGGTAAAAGTTTTGCCATTATTTATCACTTTAACTAAAGCAGTAGAAAGAAGTGCTTTGTTACTACAGGTGGCAGCCATGGAAATCGAATCCGAGCCACTTGGCACCTCGAGGATGGAAACAGGACTATGTGACTGCTGATCATCTTTGTTGACGGTTGACTCCTGACTATTAAACATGTGTTGTACAGAACTTTGTTTGTGTATTAATGTATTATGTTTTCACCGGCAAATTCTGCAACCGCCCATTTTACACTGATACGACTGATGGCCCTTGCAAAGACAATTATGGCATAACTTTAGTTGCGCAAGTTTGGATATCCTATCAGAAACTGGTAATGATTTGAAGGCAATACACTCATACAACCTATGACTTCCCTTACAGACAGGACACTGAGAAGACGGTGAAGTTGGTTCGACAGACGAACTAAGAAATGATTTACTGTTGGGTAAACTGTGACGTTTTTCAATTTTGTTTATTTTACTAACGTTCATAGTTTCTAAAACAACAGCTCGTTCGCCAAGAAATCAGTAGAAGTCCTCTAGAGTGGGCGAATGTTTACCACTTCTATGTTCCTCCCAATTTCTGAAAGTGGTGGTGTCTAGCTTGGCAGATGCCATGTAAATTATTATAGTATCCCATTTATCAGTTGGTTCACCCAAGGATCGCAAGGCGCTCAAATTTTTTGATAATGTATCGATTAGATTGCGAATGCCAATATAAGACTCTTTGTTTAGCGATTCAATGGAAAATAAGCACTTAATGTGTTCATTTATTAAAAGACGCTTGTTATAGTACCGTTCGCAAAGTAAGTTCCATGCTATTATGTAATTATCTGACGATACGGTAACGGAGTTAATGACAGCACTAGCTGTACCCTCTAAATACGTCTTAAGGTAATGAAATTTGTTTATATCATCAATTGTTTCATTTTCATGTATTAACGATAAATATGTATCTCTAAATGATAGCCATTTATTCGCCTCACCGTTAAAGCAGGAGATTTTTATTGGAGGTAATTTTAAATGAGTGCCCTTACGAGTTGCGTTGGATGAAGATTCTAATTTATTCGTAATTTCGAAAAATTCTACTAACGATTGAGCCTCAGCTAATAAATGAAAAAACTAATTTTCAGTAGATTCACGTTCTTGCATTTGTTTAACAGTATCTTCGTCCAACATTTCAATCTGGGATTGAATGTCTTCAAAGCGGCACGAAAGATCGCGTATCTTACATAAGCGCAAACGCAACTCATTTAATTTTACTGCACTGGTTTCTTTACAATCTAATAAAGGCGTTAAATATTTTTCAAATATTGTTAATCGAGCTTTAATATGTCCCCTTTGTTTAATTAAATCCTTAAGTTCACTCATTTTTTCGGTGCAAATATATCAAAACACAAATGCAATAACTAACTAATGAAAAGAATAAAAAGTAAATAAGTGAATCCAATACGTGAGTCACCGCCGAGCGATGTGATAACAAACCGGTTTCCGGGCCGCTAGCGAAGCACCGATCGTTGCACACACGAACAAACACCGTGTCTGCTTGTGTTTAAAGCTCGAAGTTAGCCCTAAGTTAATTTGAGTGGTACTCCCTGAAGAGGGCCGCCAAAAATTAACTGTAATTATATTAAAATAGAATGTTAAGCAATGTTAAAAAGAAGTAAGTGTAGGTGGAACCTAAATATTAAGTTTTAGTAACATAATATATTTCAAATAATGTAAACAAAAGTTACATACGTATGTATATATATAGCCTCACGCCTGTTTCCCAGAAGGGTGGGCAGAGACTACGGATTGCCACAAACCACGATCCTGACATACCTCCATCGCTTCATTCACGCTCATCACAGTCTTCATGCATGCTCTACGATTACGCGTACTCTTAATCTGACCTTGTTATGTAAACAAAAGTTATTAGGCTTAATTATATTATGTAAACAAAAGTTATTAGGCTTAATTAACGGTCTGATGAAACCGACTATCTATTGAAATGAACGTTTTATTGAGTTAATTCGTTCACAAATATCTAGTTTATATTAAATGATTTCAAAACACCACACAATGCGTAGGTATTACTTGTAAAGAAATAAAGATTTATTGCAAATTTAAGCTAGAATATAAGAAAAAATAATTTTAATTGACGATGAAATGGTAGGTAGATTAGATGTATAAAATGATTTAATTTACGCAAATTAAAGTGGAAAGGATGATTAAATGGAGAAAGAATGAATGCACTTCCCTCGGAAATGTTGCTGCAGCTGGATGCTGGCGAGTTTCTGAAGGATAGTTCCGTTTCTTGCAAATGTGAACTTCGTGACTACCGTTGGGCGCTTTTGAATCCAGTCGAAGTTGATCACGTCGGGGTCACCAAGTGATGGCGAGTTCTTCTTGACGAGGACTTAGAAAATGTGGCTCCGAAATACTTAAATATTGGTTTATTCTTGGTAAAACCAATAGGTTTACAAAATATGATGTTGACCACTCAGTAGCTCATTACGCACTAATTTTATGAATCTGGATTCTGGATCGAAGACTCTAGAAGTTACACGCGCGCAGACAACACGTTTCTGAACTTATTAGAGCAGGCGTTGGTCAACACAAGGAGTTCTAGGAACGACTAATCGATCTAGCTAAGTTTCATTTGTAGAAAATATGGCTTTGTCTATATTTTCTGGTGATAAATAAATATAATTTTGCGTTGACTGACAACGTAAAAAACAACAAAAGTAAAAAAAAAATATAAAAATCTAAGTTTTTTTAATAGAATAACATGAGATGACTAAATATTTTTTTTATATTATATACAGTTAAAGTTTTAGCTCTGGTATTACAAACGTAGTCAATGGATACAAAATTTTAATCTATTTCATCATAATATAATTAAAATTATCTCTTGCGAAATTAAAACTATTTTGAAACTAAATTAAACTACGACAAATTATCATGTTATGTGTATAAAGAATACAAATTTTATATATAGTTATAAAAATATTAATGTAATCTAACAATTTGATTGGTCTGTATTCATCACATCACCATCACAGCCTATAAATATCCCACTGTTGGACTCGCGCCTCCTCCGTAACGGGAGGGAAATTAACCTACTATACCGCGTTGGTCAGACGTGTTGGTATAGTGTTTTGTTTCGAGTTTTCCTTCTCTCACATAGATGTTATATGCGTTTTATATCCCTTAGTCGTCTCGTACGATCACCCACGGGTAAGATATGAGATGGTCAATAGTATTCTTACTCCGTCACCACACGGAATGGTAGTCTGTATTGTAATAACATATTATTTCAAGCAATATTGTAACTTTGTTAAAAAATAATTACTTACAATAATCAAAATCTTTTCACTAATGTGGTAGGGCAACACTATTAACAGTTTTCTATGGTATTGCAAAGGTCTATGGGCGACAGTGACACTTACCATCAGGTGTGCTGCTTGCTCGTTTACCACACTCAGCAAAAAAAAATTAAAAAGTCATAAAATAATTTAATCATTTTTAATAAGGTCATTTTTAAAAAGACTTCCCCATATCGTGACAGTTTGGTAATAAACATAATGTCGGCGGTCTTAAATCTGGTGTATCGAGTGAATGTGGTCTATGGTACTATAACCTTTTTGGAAACCGGCTTGTTCTGGCGGCTGGAAGTCGTCTAGCTTGCGCGCGAGTCGGTTCGTAATGACTCTTGAAAACAATTTATACACGTGGCTCAAGAGTGAGATGGGTATGTAATTCTTTAAGAGCGTTTTATCACCTTTCTTGAAAAACAGCACCACCACAATCGTGGTACCCGACTCTGGAACGTCGACCCCGAGAGTGAAAGAATTAAACAGCTTCTGTAGGGCTTTTAAAACCGGCTTGCCGCCTGCCCTCAGGAGATCTGTGGTAATTCCGTCATCTCCGGTGCGTTTCCGTTCTTTAATTGTTTCAGAGCCATTCTGATCTCGTACAAGCTGACGTCCGGGATTTCTTTGGCATAGTGCCGATTTAGCTTGGATCTGGTATCTTGGACCAAGCTGACAACAGGGTTCAGGGATGATTTATACAACTGCCCATAGAACCTTTTGACCTCTTCCAAGATCTTACTCTGGGATAATGACAGCACCGTTATCGGTCTTCAGCTTAGTCATTTGAATCTGCCCGGTAGACAAATCTCGTGCGAACACTTTGGAGCCTCGATTTTGCTTTATCGCCTCTTCAACACGTTTTACGTAGGTACGTATGTATATTGAATCGACGAATATCGCATCGCATAGATTTGTAGATTAGTCTATTAAGCTGCCTAAGTTTGAACCAGTCGGCTGAAGACTGTACCGTCATTTCCTTTCTCCTCTCCATGAGTTGAAGAGTCTGGTCAGAAAGCTTTTTTGTTCTAGTAGCGCGATGGGTCTTAAAGAATTTTGATCCGACCGCGTGGACACTTTCCACGAACCTGCTGTTCATATCGTTGGAAGATTCGCGCTCTTCCAGGTATTGGAAGTGATTATGTAATTCGAGTTGAAAACTGTCGGGGTTCTGGTAGTGGACAGGTGTAGGTCTGAGTGTAGACTTCATCAATCGGGACCGCTCGACTTTTGTACGAAAATTCAATGTGCCTCGAACCATCCAGTGATCACTCCCAGTTTTTATCCTGCTGATCACAGAAACATCATTGAATATTTGTCGTTTGTCCGTCAAAATGAAGTCTATCTCATTTTTAGTGGATCTATCGGGGCTAATCCAGGTCCACTTCTTTTGTGGCCGCTTTTTGAAGAAAGAATTCATCATAAAGAGGCCTGCCTTCACCAAAAAGTCGGTCAATTTTTGGCCCATTTGGTTTTACTGTCCAAATCCATATTGCCCCACTCTCAACTCATCGTCGGTCCTTTTGCCTAGTTTTGCGTTAAAGTCTCCCATAACTACCGTGAAGTGGGTTTTGGACGTGTGGATGGCTTTCAAGATATCCTCGTATACCTCCACTACGTCATCGGAGTATGTCTAAGTCGGTGCGTAAACCTGTATGACCTTCAACGAATATCGTTTGGTAATTCTGTGTATAAGGTACGCTACCCTTGTTGATACACTTACGATTCTCTCCATGTTCTCTACGAGAGACTTACGAACGATAAACCCTACATCGCCTTGGGATGGATGATCTCCCTCCCGGTAGAAGAGCAGATTTCCAGACCGGAGGATTATCGTGGCCTCCCCCTCTCTTCGCACTTCTGATAATCCTACAATGTCCCATCAGATTTTGCTCAATTCCTCTTCCAGCTCGATGACCCTCTCGTCGGTTCTAAGCGTCCGAACGTTGTGTGTTACCAGGGCCAAGGGTCGATTTTTTTAGTAGCCGGTTTGCGGCCGGAGATTGCTAGCACCCCTTGCCCCGCTACCAACAGGACCGCTACCGAGATGATCCCGTGGAACAGCGGAACGGCCGTGACTTTTTCTACAACCATATTTTGTTTTGGGGGGGGTAATAATGCCATAATCGCCACGCTTGGCAGGCGGATTGGCGATTGCGGTAGATGTTTCTGAAGCAGTGCTTTCATAGGAATCTTGCTGAAGTTGGACTTTAGAACTGAGCACAAGTGAGTTAACCACAACTTTACGCATTGCTAAACTTAAAAATATTTATATTAAGCGCTAAATTATTTACAACATTATTTGTTTATTTTCTAACCACAAACTGCATTGAGAACAGGAATGCATCAGCATTTAGCATAGCACATACAGCATGCCCAAAAAACATTATGTTATAACCTGTTTAGCATCTATACCACTTGCGTAAATAAAAAAACTCATATTAACTAGTAGTCATGTGGGGCGAGTGTACACACTTAAGGTTTGAAGTGTCATATAATAAAAAATGTGAAGGTGAATCAAACAAAACAAGGTTTATCAGTTACAATATTTAAATACAAAAAACATATTATCAATGGCACATATTCTTTGGAAATCAACAAAATTAAAATAGTTGAAATGCGTACACTTTGTCAAGTATAAGGATAACTGTGCGCAGTAGTGCCGGTGTGTGCAACATATAATATACAAAAATTAGAATCATACTCATACAATAAACTAGTAAATCAACATCCTAAACCTAATTATAAATCAATAAGATCAATATCTTATGTAATAAAATATAAAAAAGAGTGCGCTTAAGACCGCACGGCAGAAGTGAAAACTTCATTGGCCAATCCCAATCAATTTATATATATATATATATATATATATATATCTTATATATATAAATTACGCGTAACGTTGTTTGTCCGCGATGGACTCCTAAAGTACTTAACCGATTTTAATCAAATTTGCGCAGCATGTCTAGTTTGGTCCAACATAAAAGATAGGATAGCTTCCATTTCAACTTATAGGTAGTCGCAATATTTATTTATTGTAAATTATTTGTCTTTATTTGACAGTTACAATTATCTGTGATCTCCAAACGATTCTAACAGATGGCGGTATCTGTTGACTGAGTTGAGAAAGTATTTAATAGATGGCGCTATGTTAAACATTTAGATTATAACCACCATGTGTTACTGAGTATACCTTAGCCACAGCAACGCGTGGCCGGGTCTGCTAGTATTTATATAGTAAATAATATTATGTAGTATTATTAGGGATCGTGTTCGTAGATTGATTGAGAAACAAGTCAGAAATTAAAGTTAATATTTATTAAATTCTATTTAAATCAAATTATTTATTTTCGTTATCGTATTCTACAAATGACACAATCGGTTTGTGATAACTAAAATAAGAAAATATGGCAAAGTAAAAGTTCAGAGAAAATAAAAGTTAGGTTAACTTTTAATTAAATTACACATACATACATTTATATATACGCATATAATATAAACATCAGGTGACTTACCTATATGATCGAATCCCTTCATATAATATCAATAACAATAATTATGATTTGTGTAACGGTTATTGTTTATATTTTTTTTTAATATATAGATATTATTTTTCCAAAATGTATTATTTTTCAATATTACCAAACCGCTAAATACACACACTAACCTCACAATGTAAAACAGATACTTGTTAAAATAATAATAATTATCATTACGTATCAATTATAACTATTAATTTAATAAAGACAATTAAGACGTAAGAATTGATCATACGAAATACAGCGATACAACTGCGAAGAGCAGCTGACTGCACCTTTCTCGCTCGGGTACACTCGGCGGTCTTGAGTTCACCCGATCGAGCGTTTCACCTCAGAGCATGACGGATCAGCCTTACTTACTACCCACGAAAAAATCTGTGTGCGGTGGTGCGCCTAAAGAAGTTTTCACTTCAATAATTAAATGATTAAAGTAAAGGAACAAAGATAAAGCTACTCTGTAGCACAAATACCACAAACAAATGTTTCTATTTACAACATTGTTCATGCCACCAGCTCTCACAGACGCTGCATTGGATCTAGTCTACATTCGGTGAATATATGTATTTTATTCCATACAGAAGGCAAAAGTTTTCTATTTCTGCTCATCATTTTCTTTATTATTTCTCGTCTTTTTAGTCTTCGTAGATTTTGTACAAGTCATTTTCGATATCAGTCTTTTTTTCAGATCTAATCGTATCTTCTTCTTGATAATTTGTTCTTCCTCTTCTTATTTTTTATTCCAATTCTAATTTGTAAGAACTTTCATTTGCGATAATTTAATTTTTAGCTTTCTTTCACCGATTTAGTGATTTGGCAATTCTTGAATGGATGACAGTGGCATATATTCTTTGCTAGTGGAAGTCACGCGCAGTAGCGCGTAGGCTAGCACCCTTTGCAATAAATTTTTTGGCAGCTTCTAGCTGTTTTTTTCACTTTTATCCGATTCCTTTCTTGTATAATCCTGAGGCAGTTTTTATGTATAATTATATTATAAAACAACGATTTGCATCATAAATGCTTTATATTTATCACCATCGAAGCGATGTGGGAGTGTGGCGAGTGTGCGCGTGCGCATACTTACCCGACATGCTTATGAGCGCTCTTGCTTCAAACCATCGAAATGAGATTCTATCTATACTGAGTAATATTACGTAATTGTCACCACAATAACAGTAACCATAGCTGATATTAGATATTGTATATTGTTCGATGGTATACAGTATAATCTCAAAATATGGATATATTAATAAAGAATGAATTCCTAATTTGAAGCAAAAATTTCAATAGTTCAAACAAAAAACAATACTCACCCATGAACACAAAATGGCAAGAGCAGTAAGTATAACGTTGCGTACGACACTAAGGGTTTATCATTTCGTTTATATAAACCATTTTTAAGATACTTCGAGTGCGTACACTTACTCGCTGGGCACACTTGCCCCACATGACTCTAAGTTATATAACTCATAGTGGCTAGTAAATTATATATGCTATAATATGACATTAATATTTATATTCATGAGATTAATGGTTAGCAAATTTTTGAGGCGCGACAATACAAAATCCGTTGCGTTATAAGCTTAGGATTAGTCAACCATATTATAATTTCTTCAGAAGCCTGCTGCGTAAAGTATATCCTATCAAAACGTGAACGTGAAAATGGCGCTCCAGTTCATTTTCATAATAATTATTATGGTGTTGCCGACCTCACCAACAAAAGATGTCCAAAATCTATAAACCATCCTGAAATTTATTTATTGAAAGAATGTATAACATTCTTAAATAATTTTAAAATATAATTTCTTGTTTACTTTTCTATTGCAATTTTTTTTATTAATTATGACCTAATTTACATAATCGAATTATAAGTTATTAGATTAATGTAAATAACATCAATAATTTATGATCTGTTGAACATACACGTTAGATTTGGCTGATAGAGAAAAAAATAAGTCAGTTAGCGATAAGCTGGGGCCCTCAATGCAAACCAATTCTTATTGAAATCTCTTGTTGATTTTTAAATTCTCTGTCCACAAAAGTTTCGCCGGACCTTTTCTCAAAAAAATAGCCATGAAAAATATCTGAATCCTGTGGTTCTCGGCGAAGCTTCTTATCGTCCAGTGGATTTTCTCTGATTAGATGAATATCTCCTGATTGTGGTTTATCTTTTTCACTTCAGCTCCTATTTTTAGTTAATTATCCTACTACCTGAATCATATCAACAATTAGGAAATTTGGCTATTTGGAGGGACGCTCTTTATTGGCATATCTTAGACTGTTATAAAGTGGCACTAAAAATGGTCTCTTGTTCAGACCATAGCCACGCGCCTATGGATAGATTCTTCAGTTACTAATGATGTGGATGATCTCTTGGTTCAGCTGATCATACAAGTATCTGCAAGCTATCGTAGAGATGAAGGAGATATATAGATAGATATCATTTTTATTGTGGTAGGACCACGCTGTTGACGGTTCTCTGTCTACAGCCGCAGGCCGGTCCGTCCGGGGTAGTACCACACTCTCGCAGAAGATCGGCGTCTCAGTAATGGAAATGTACTATTGCACTCCGTTCGGTGAGCGAGAGAGCCGGAAGCCCAACTGGGTGGGTTCGGGGTTTGTATTGGTAGGCAGCGGCCTAGCTATTCCCCTGGTATAGCAAAGGTACATGGGCGGCAGTGACACTTAACATCAGGTGTGATGCTTGCTCATCTGCCATCACAAGCAATAAAATAAATTTTTATACACTGGAGATTTAACCATGAGGGCAAAATCTAAAAATTATTCCTCCACGGAATGCAATGAACACGATTACATCTTTGATCCCTTGAATATGCGAGATATGTGAAGGATTACACGAATTAAATAGCGCATAGCTATATACATATATAGAAGTACTGTACCTAAACTAACTTTGTAGTTCACAGGACGGATCACACTCTCTATTAACAATTTCCGCAAAATAATATTGATGTCAAAGGAGATATATTATTTTCAATGGAGAAGTTCGGGAAATGCAAATTTTTACACTAGAAATTACTGCGTTACTTCAATTTTTCCATAATTACATTTTAAACTACAAAAGTAATATGAAATTTATAATTGAAACAAATTCGATTAAAATTTAATAGGTAGGTTATCCCAATTACTTGGGGTCGATACAATATGTACTCTTCTCTCATAGCACATATTGTAAAAGTTATTGGCAATAGTTTTATGACCGACCGCCTGCCAGACGTCAACCCTCCTTGGGAATGTAATTGTTGTCCAAAAAGCATCAAATGGAGTTGGCTCTGGTCGGTATAAGGCTCTTAGTCGTATTTTACGACATCCACGAATAAAGTAAAGGTTGGTAATACTAATGCGTAGCCGCTACACACATCTAACATACGAGTTAACAAAAGAATATATGAATAATATTAATACATAATAAATATTAAATAAGCTAATACTAAATAAGAGTATTACAGCGATCTTAGCTAATAAATTTTATATATTCACATACAATTTAAGAAATAAATCTTTCACTGCCTTAATACTGAAAGGTTAGAGTAGTAAAAAAGCAACCGATCACAGATTTATTTAAATGGAAATCTGTAGATGTGTATTTTTATTTATCCTTGAGGTGACGGAGTAAGAATACAATTCACTACTCCATATCTTACCCGTGGATGATCATAAGAGACGACTAAGGGATGTAAAACGCATACATCTATGCAAGAGAAGGTAAACTCGAAACAAAACCCTGTACTAACACGCCTGACCAGCGTGGTATAGTAGGTTAATTTTCCTCCCGTTACGAAGGTGGCTGAAGCCCAACAGTGGGACATACATATATAAGCTGAGATGATGATGAGATGTGTATTAAATTCATATACCATTTATTATTACAAATTTAAAATGTTTGTCGTGCGTCAAAATGGATTTTACTAAAGAAAATTTTCACTCAATAATTCATTATGACTTTCGTTGTGGTCTAACTACTACTCACGAACAAAGTTACGATAGATTTTGATTATAATTAAAAAATAAAGCTCCATCTCGTGTCTCCTTTATAACCGGTCGGTCTTAGTTTAAACCTGATCCAAGCAAACTCACCGATGGATGATTCGCGAGAAGAATGTTTTTCTACATCGACTAATGGAGTTAGGGTGACATCAATAAATTCAGGCAGCTTTAAATATTGATATGAGTCTTAAAGTTTTCTTAAAATTTTTTCATGTTCATTTAAAAGTCAAAAAGCTTTATACTAGATCACCTATACACAATCTTTTTTTTTTTGCGCCGCCCTATGTTCTGGTCACGCTCCGCCAAATCCGTCCGGGGCGACAGAAGAGGCGGCGCGCGACGCCATAGACCCCGCAATGCACCTCACTTCACCGAGCGAGTGGGCCACAAGAAACCGGTCTTTGTCTTCGGTGACCTACGAGTATACACAACCCGGGCCGCGGACTGCATTGACGCGGACTTTAGTGCTTGGACCATCTGTTGTCACTTTATTTTAAACCATTTTATATTCGCCCAATAGAAAATTGAGAGTAAACTGAGTATTTACTCAGTTCAGGTTCAACATAACACAATGGTGCCGCAATGTACAATGTTATTAATGATACGGTAATTTGCTGTAATACACGCTGATATTGTTTTGCGGCCCGTGACAACATGGTGAATACATGCTTGTGGCGCCTATGAAAAAGAACCAGAAATGGGACTCGGGGACTGCCGCGGTAAAGCTATCGCATATCATCTTTTATCAACTTATGCAATTATAATTATTTATTTTTTATTTATGCAGTAGATATTTCTTTTTTGATATTAATTCAAGTTACACCTATTTATTAAAACTACTAATTTATTAAAACATTTAAAGTACACGTTTTTAAACTGTTTTATTTATAATATCATTAAATTATTATAAATAAATTTTGCAAAAATAAATTGCAAAAAGCGTTTGACGGCGGTGAGATTCGAACCCACGCCTACGGTGCCTAAAACCAGCGCCCTAAACCACTCGGTCACGCTGCCTGCGTATAATTCATGTACAAAATTAACTGATGCTTTTCAACTATACAATCATAGGTTTTATTTTCGTTAAGGAATTTCTTGATTTGGTCGCCGTGCTCAAAGCCCGCGATAAAAACTATGCAATAGCTTAAAAAAAAGTTAGTATACCTCTGCACTAGTTGGTTACCTCGTAGTTTGATAGAAGATTAAAAATACTGCCATTTGGAATGTTCCCACTGAATGCTTAAAATATATGACGAAGGTGAATTTGAGTCATCAAATTCTGTTTATGACATTGGCACCATAAGCTGCTTAGTTCTATGTACGTGAGGGCGAGCTTATTGCCATAACCCGATATAGTCATTAAAACTTTAAGTCTACAGATGATAATATTACAAGAATATCTTGGTAAAACTCGCGATTATAATATCATATTAATTCAACTGAATAAAAATTTTAATCATTGATCGCAAAATCAATTTTTATATATCATTTCTGAAAGGTGTTTTTGTATTTATATATACTGCATTAAAATTAATATTTAATTCACAATTTTGAAAATATTTTTTTCCCCCAACGAGGAAAAATAAATAAATATACCAAAATTAATGTTAACACGATTTCTGATGTTTACACGAGTATTACACACTTGAAATAAAACTACTTTTACGGATTCTATCGCGTTTGTATTTAATGTTAACGTTATAAAAATACATTTTAAAACTTATAATTCAATACGCCATCTGTTGCTAGCCTGTAGCTATACTTAAAAATTATCTTATAGATGTATTAAGTAAAAATAACCTTTAAAAATATTTAATGTCACCAATTGCAGGCAAGTCCTAATAAATTATGTTTTCACAAAATCTTACCAATTATAAACTGAGCAAATAGCTACGGGTCTTCTTCTTCTTCTTCTCTTTGTATAATGGCAATCAGCTACTTATACGAGCTATTGGTGCCAGTGTCAAGTTATTATTATTTTATGTTTATAGTCTTGTCAGGTTAGTCATTGTCTAAGTCAAATCGTCACCTTCAACAGTGCAATGGCCACACTGTTAATGGTATCTTGTTGGAATTTCGATGGAAAACGAAAACGTTGTAAAACACTTTTATATGATATTCACTACATCCCAGTAGTTCCGCGCATCACATTACATAAAATGCCATCAAAATTATCTAATATAACACGTTAAAACACTAAAATATCGAATATAATACAAGAGCACCACATGACGTTTTCAAATTCCCGTCAAAAGTCTAGCTACGGGTCTTGGGCCTTCTAGTTTTAATATAAATTATAATTGGTTACAGAAACATTATCCAATCTGTCACCTTGAAAGAAAAATTAAGAAGTTAAATACGAATGAGTATGAATATAGACCAGCTTATTATGAAGAAGTTCGATGCACAATGACTCCCAGTGAAGAAATTGGACTCACGAATGAGGTAAATTATATAATATTTTCAAATTAATGAAATAATTTAAAATACATATTCATCATCATTTTTTTACTCGTATCCCAATTACTTGGGGTCGATACAATATGTACTCTTCTTTCATAGTACATATTGTAAAAGTTACCGGCCGCCTGCCATACGTCAACCCTCCTTATGAATGTAATTGCTGACCAAACGGCATAAGATGGAGTTGGCTTAGGTTATTATAAGTCGTCTTTTACGACACACCCACGTACAAAGCAAGGATTGGTAGTATTCAAACCCGCTACCACACAGCTACTGTAATAATTTAAAATACATATTATTATTATACATTGAGAATACGGATTCAAATGCCAGTGGGTTTATACTTAACTCAAAACTTGTTTGAGCATATATTGAGAGATTCTTCTCTAGCAATGATTCTACCTGCTTATACTAAAATGTATCTATCACTTCTATTCTTTCTTACTACAAATTCGTTTTCATTAAAATATTATTAAGCAGATTAATACTTATATTATTATCATTTAATACTCATATTATTATAATTGTTATCCGTGTGGTGACGGAGTAAGAATACTATTCATCACTCTTATATCTTACCCGTGGGTGATTGTACGAGACGACTAAGGGATATAAAACGCATATAACATCTATGCGAGAAAAGGAAATCTCGGAACAAAACCCTATACCAACACGTCTGACCAGCGTGGTATAGTAGGTTAATTTCCCTCCCATTACGGAGGAGGCCCGAGACCAACAGTGGGACATTTATAGGCTGTGATGATGATGATGATGATTAACACTACTGTTGCATAGCTATTGGCTAATTAACATAATAAACTGGCTTCGCCCGCGTAAAAGGTTACTTTCCTAAAGTTTTTCATCCCCTATTTTTATTTTACTCCTTAAGGGTAAATATTTACAAAATTTTAACGTCATATTTATTCATATCTAATCAATAACCTAAAAATAAGTTTCAAGCTTCTGGCTTTAAAAATGACGATACTTCCTTACAACTTTTCATCCCCCTTTACAACCCTTTTTTGCATTAAAAAGTAGCCTATGTCCTTTGTCAGGCTCTAGACCATCTGTGTACCAAATTTCATTTAGATCGCTTCTGTAGTTTTGGCGTGAAAGAGCGACAGACAGACAGAGATACTTTCGCATTTATAATATTAGTAAGGATATTCGTCTAAAATTGCATATTATTTCTATAGTCTAAAAATATCAAATAAAAGCACTAAAAATTTTAACTTCAATCTATTCATCATCTCAACTTATATATGTCCCACTGTTGGGTTCGAGCCTCCTCTATAATGGGAGAGTAATTGACCTACTATATCACGCTGGTCCGACGTGTTGGAATAGGGTTTAGTTCGAGTTTTCCTTTTTTGCATCGATGTAATGTATGACCCACGGGTAAGAAGGGGGTGGTGAATTGTATTCTTACTCCGTCACCACACGGAAATGCATGCAATGTATATGTATACCCTGTATGGTGACGATGTAAAAATACTGTTAAGCAGATCTTCTTTTCATCTACTAACAAATATAAACAGCTAACATCTCTGCAATCTCATCTCTGGTCTGACCCCTCAAAGCGTCAATTTTTCTTATAATTTGAAAAACACCTATAGCTAAATGTGAACGAAGGGATAATGGATAGTATTACTTAATATCTCATTTCGTATTTTACTGGTTTCTTAAAAAAAAAAATCTAAATTGCATATGTTATATGTGATAATGTTATGATCATTTTTCAGATTTGTTCAAGTCTTGGATTCGCTTGTGTTCAATGGAATAAAACCATCCATTTGACGAGACGACGTTATTCTAGGTAATATATATTTTTCTTATTATTGCAAATAGCGGTATATAAACCAGAGAACTAATTTATGATAAGCGGTAATCGCTTCTTAATTCCATCCCTAAGCTGTTAACCAGCTGGATCTATTTTATCCCTGTGCTCAGAAGAAGAGTGTAAAGATATCATTAACGATCCTTCTCTCTACTACTATCGACAAAGGAAAAGCTAGTCAGCTTTTCCTTTGTTTAAAAAAAGACGTAGATGCATCTTACCACGACAAAATAAAGATGGCGAGGTCATTAAAATAACAAGTGACATTTTCCACACAGCCATTTTCCCAACATCTTTATGGGTTTTTTATATTGTATTACTATAGTTTTGTATTTGCTTCTTGCTAGTATAATATATATGCACGCTGACACAGATATTATGTGGTGACGGAATAAGAAAACAATTTACTACGGCCTATCTTGGCCGTTGGCGTCGTAAAAGATGACTAAGAGATGTGATATGTTTATAATATCTGTGCAAGAGAAAGAAACTCAAAATAAACTTCTGTATCAACCTGTCTGACCAGCTTGGTGTATATATAAATCAATTGCCTTCCTATTCCTATTGTGGAGGAGGATTGAGCCCAACAGTGGAACATATATGAGTCGAAATGAAAAACTTTTTATCGGGAATACGAATAAAATTATTGAAATAAATGTATACATATGTTTGCGGCAATTATCTCTTAGGTGAAATTGTAGGTATCCCAAAAAAAATACCTATCACCGTCTACTACTTGACGTAGATTTACCTTCATCATATCGGCTCTTATATGTCCCACTGCTGGGCTCGAGCCTTCTCCAAAATGGGAAGGCATCTCTTACATAGATGTTATATGCATTTTATATCCCATAATCGTCACTTATGGTCACCCACGGGTAAAATAGATGGGTGGTATCTGTATTCTTACTCTGTCACCAAACGGTTAATTTCTGCTTTTCTTAGTCAATGCTAATTGCACAAAAACACCCTTGGTAAGTGGGTTAGCAGTAAAGTAATACGTCTCCTAAGAGCTGCCCACTTTCTTGGTGATGTCTTAGCTGAAATTGTACAACTCTCATATATTGTAAGACTCCCATTGATAAATAAAAGGTAGCGAGAACTTCTTACCTGTAGCTACGCGGGATACTCAGTTAGTTATATATAGGTATCTGTAATTTTTTTTGTTGTACAATAGAAATTTTAAATTATTGCAACCATACACCAAAAGATCACGGTTTGAAATAAACGTAAGATTCATTATTTCGGGCAATTGTAACCTTAATAGGGTCTGACAGTTTTGAGATTAAAGTTTGCCTTCTCTTGCAGCGATATTTTCTGCATATTGTATCCCTGTAGTTATTTTTTACGACATCCACGGGTAATAGAGCGAATGGTGAACAGTATTCTTAGACTGTAACTATACGATAGGTTTTTACGAATACTTTATACGCATAAAATTATAATATCATAATATAAAAATTATAAAATGACGTCAACAAAATATATCAGCAAACAGCACAATTGTCCGGGGTCTTAAAAAATGGTAAATAGTCAAAGCCTTAAAAATGGTAAATAGTGGAAGAAAATTATAGTCGGATGAAGCTCATTGGAAACGGAAAATAATATGATAAAAATTAAAGGAAAAATAAATTACGGGCGATCTGAGTTCAGGGAGTAAGGAAGTTTTAAAAAAATACCGGATATTTGGAACATAAAATGGTAAGTTGCAAATTATTTATTTCAAATTTCGTGAAAAAAAAGTTTAAGTAAAAGATAAAAATCAAAAACTTGGTTATTTGAATTTTTCACATAAATTTTGAGGTTATTTGAAAAAAGTGTGAATACAAAAGTTGTAGATCTTTTTATTACCTACAACTTTGACACTTAATTTTTCCATAAGACTTGTAGTTTTGCCGAAAATTTAGATAAACCGAATTTTACCCTCAAACACTCACCCTCTCCTACTTCCCGAAGTCACATCGCCCGTAATTTATTTTTTCTTTCATTTGTGTCATATTATCTTCCGTTTCCAATTAGTTTCATTCTACTATAATTTTCTTCAGTATCAAAAAATTATCTACCCTTTTTTTTGCGTTCGGCGTTTTCCTCGCATCACTCCGTCCGGGGCGACAGAGGGGCGAAAGCACGCACACTCGTAACCCACCCGTGGCTCGTCGCCTTCGTCGTTGGGCCGCCCACCGGAGCAGAGTGACTTGACGTCAGTGGTCGGCCCGACGGAATACCCACTGAGGAGTAACCTCTCCTCGACCGACGTCCCCTCTCGGGGAGGACGTTGGTCTTTCCTCACGCGGTCGGCCTCTCGGTGGGTGACGGACTAATTCCCCAATCTAGTCACCCGTGGCCTCGTCTAGGGCGGCATCAGGCGCAGGTAAAAAAAATAAAAATTATCTACACTGGACTAAATTTCAGTTAATGCTGTACATGTTTTGTCATTTCAATGGGCGCATCACTACTATTTGTCATCAACTCAAAAATAAATACACAGATATATTTAGCCGACAATAAGAAAATAAAGTTTGTGTTTTTGTCGTATAGAGATGTTGACATCCTGCACTTTGCCCTTACTATTGAGAATTATTTCACGGTAGGACACGATATCAAATTTTACCTTGTCCACGATACAAACTCAAGACTAACATTACTATTTATGCTGGTTACACAATGAGTGTGGCTATAATGTAACATGCAACCTCTTCTATTCGAATGAATTAAGGTAGTGTTGAAAATATGATAGACACAGTTTATTTATAGCTGCAGCTGTATATATTTTAAGAACAACGAGAAGTAATATGCCGTAGAATACATAATCGGTTGAAATACACAACACAATGTTGTAATTTCTATGCAAAATATCATAAAAAACTTTAATAGGGTTGTCGTTCGACTTTCACTTTTCATATAGCCATGGTTTTAATATTTAATAGTTACGTTGCCTATACATTTTAAATCAAAACAAACTAATCAAATTTATACAATATTTTTCCTAAAATATAAACACACATTAATCATAGGATTTAATATAACCAATAAAGATAGCTTAATACTTATAATTATGGAAATTATTGAAAATTATTAAAAAAATACACGTTTTATATAAATTAATTCTTAACATCTATAATATTGTATAGTTGAAAAATCTGTTTGTTTAGTTGAACGCAATAATCTCAAGTACTACAAGTTACTCTAAATGTTTGAGTTACTCTACAAGTTTGAATTCGTTTTTTGTGTTGAATTGTCCATTTATCGGAAGGTTATAGACTAAATAACATTATACACTACGGCTAATAAGAGCGGAGTATCAATGAAAAATGTGGCAAAAACGAGAAAAATGTTTTGAGAGCTCCCGTTGCTTGCTATAAATGGCTAAACTTACGCAAAAAATATTTATGACGAAATTATTCTTGTTTAAAAGTTCTAAAAAAAGATTGCGAGAGAATATTTCTATCTTTTAAAATTAATTCACTAAGTA
Organism: Lymantria monacha; assembly: GCA_905163515.2. NCBI lineage: Eukaryota > Metazoa > Arthropoda > Insecta > Lepidoptera > Erebidae > Lymantria > Lymantria monacha. Next base: position 45,555,436 of record LR991081.1, on the reverse strand, counting down.
ATCAAATTTGTTCTAAAACGAGGCATTATTTACGAATCTGTTCAGAATATTAATCGCTATCGATATAAATATTCGTTATCCATCATAAGTATTTAACATACATACATACGTATAATCACGGCATATCCCTTGCAGGGTAGGCAGAGAGAACAGAGTGCCAGAGAACTCTATCCTTGCATACTTCACTCGCTTCTAAATAACTTCTAAGTATTTAAAATTGAACAAAATTGCTCTCTATATCATTTTATTTCGAGGAATATCTTAGGAGATATCAGTTTTAAACAAGTACTATGCACATGTTCAAAACGTGCAAAGCATGCGATCATGAGGCAGTGCGCCTGCGCTGACTGGCCGCTGCTAGTAGTTCTGAGAGGTACTATGACGCGAGGCTCAGACGCTGAACGCTGGATGATTAGGTCTTTCCAGCGAACTGCGAAATATTTTTTTAATTATTTCTTAACGAAGTAAATTTACTATTCTAAAGAGACACTTATTTAAGTACTTAATTTGATTTTGTAGTAATTTTCTCTTGAATACTTTTTACTAACGTTTTTTAATGTTTTCTTTTTTACTTATTTATGTAGGTATTAAATTAGTTTCGTCTACAAAATTATTCACTTTAGGTTTCATTTAAAACTTTTCTTTCTTTTAATAACACATAGGATACTTTTATGCCTTTCATTGGATTAAGATAATAGTTCAACTTTGAGCTAGCTACTTTTTACGCCGAAAAAGTCACGTGCATAAGTTAGTTTCATATAAGAATAATATTATCTAAATCAAATTCATTCATTAATGATGAAATACTTATACTTACTTCATAGGCATTTGCATCATATAAAACTTTGATGATTATTATTATATTACATAAATAAAAGATGATGCCTTGATTTTTGATAAATTTTTACTCAATTTTCCAAAACAATCACAAAACTGTGTTCGATGGACGGTAATGTTGCAGGTTCCTTATTACGGAGAAGAAAATAACTAGCCGAAACAGGGCCGTTTTATCATTTAATTTCGCACCTTTACTACTGCCGATTAAGGACCTGAGTCACAATGAGAACACATGGTTAAAATATATTCATCATTCACCTACTCTTATCCCAATTATTTGGGGTCGATACAATATGTACTCTTCTTTTATAGTACATATGGTAAAACTTATGTGCAATAATTGTATGACCAGCCGCCTGCCAGACGTCAACCCTCCTTGGGAATGTAATCGTTGACCAAACGTCTTCAGATGAAGTTGGCCCAGGTTATAAATATATTGTGAGTCAAATTTTCATCTTCCTGTAATTCATCTCAACATTATTTTTGGCCCTTATATATTTCATTCTTGCACATAAGTTTACAATAAACTTTCTTTCTAAACAGATATCTATTCATCGAGTAATATCACCATCCCATTGCTATTGCAAGCGTACTCATTCTTCAGAATATACGGTTACAAGCATTGGCATACCTCGAATTTTATTTCTCATAGAGAAATCCTGAACATACGACGTTTTATAGTTAAGCTGAGCTCCGAGCAACTTTTCAACTAGTGAAGAGCCCAAGTTTTAAAGACCACGTTTCCGTGCCGCAAGTAATCGCTATCCCACGTTTTTTTTTTTGCAATCGGAAGGCCTCATCATCATCTCAGCTCATATATGTGCCCTGTTGGGCTCGAGCCTCCTCCATAATGGGAGGGTGATTGACCTACTATACTACGCTGGTCAGACGTGTTGGTATAGTGTTTTGTTTCGAGTTTTCCGTCTTTCACATAGATATTATATACGTTTTATATCCCTTAGTCGTCTCGTACGATCACCCACGGTTAAGATGGGGTGGTGATATGTATTCTTCCTCCGTCACCACACGGAAGTCCTACAAACCTACAATTATTCAGTTTAATCTTTATTGTGCAAAGTTTTGTTTCAAATCAGCCCGCATCTTACAATTACAGTAATTTGTTTAAGTTCTTTAATTATACTTTAGAATGCACTCGAAAATAAAGGCTGTCATTGCACATTACATCCTTAGCTCCTTTCAACAAGAATATTATAAAATTATCCATCAATTTGACTAGTTAATGTTGAACGTGACTGATATTTCTGTGAAATTAGTAATTGCATAATGTACTGAATATCAATTTTACCTCACCTACTAATTCTCTTCTAGGCAATGCTGAATTCTAGATAAAATATATTAGATTTGCACAATATCTGTGTAGAATTTGGAAGTATAATTAATATCTAATATATTATTATTCCATTATTAATGAGTATAAACAACATGTTACTTTCGACTTACCTGTCCCCATCTTGAATATTTATTTACTAATATTATTTTATATATATATATAGATATGTATACGTAGATAATCATCATCATAGCATATAAATATCACACTGTTGGACTCGGGACTCCTCCGTACTGGGAGGGAAATTAACATACTATACCGCGCTGGTCAACCGTGTTGGTATAGGGTTTTGTTTCGAGTTTTCCTTCTTTTGTATAGGTTTTTCTTGAATTGTTATATGCATTTTATATCCCTTAGTCGTCTCGTACGATCACCCACGGGTAAGATATGGGGTGATGAATAGTATTCTAACTGCGTCACCACACGGAATAATCAACACGAGTAATATTATATATTTCTGTGTATATTTTATTATTTTAAACTCAATTTTAAGTTTTCAAGTAAAATGACCGTGGAGTTTCCTCCAGTAATATTAATTACAGATCAAATAACACTAGATAGTATTTTTTAGTATTATGTACCTACGTTTTCGAATTATTAAACACATGTTTATTTTTACCAATAAGGCCTAAATATCTACAGGCCATTATCATTACCTTGGTCTTATCCCAATCACTTAGGATTGACGCAATATGTTCTTCTCTTCCATCGTACATATTGCAATAGTTTTACGACCAGCCTGACGTCAACTCTCCATGGGATCTAAATACCATATGCTATTTTAGTTTGTATTGGAGCTATTGCTTTAACCTTGAAAATACATCATATTTATAAAATATAAAAATTTGATGTACTTAAAAATAATTTAATTTAAAAAATAACACTGTCAAAAATAAGAGCTATTGCTATGAACTTAAAAATACATCATATTTATAAAATATAAAAAGTTAATGCACTTAAAAATAGTTTAAGTTAAAAAAGAACACTGTCAAAAATAAGAGCTATTGCTATGAACTTAAAAATACATCATATTTATAAAATATAAAAATTTAATGTACTTAAAAATAATTTAAGTTAAAAAAGAACACTGTCAAAAATAAGAGCTATTGCTATGAACTTAAAAATACATCATATTTATAAAATATAAAAAGTTAATGTACTTAAAAATATTTTAAGTTAAAAAAGAACACTGTCAAAAATAAGAGCTATTGCTATGAACTTAAAAATACATCATATTTATAAAATATAAAAATTTAATGTACTTAAAAATAATTTAAGTTAAAAAAGAACACTGTCATAAATAAGAGCTATTGCTATGAACTTAAAAATACATCATATTTATAAAATATAAAAATTTAATGTACTTAAAAATAATTTAAGTTAAAAAAGAACACTGTCAAAAATAAGAGCTATTGCTATGAACTTAAAATACATCATATTTATATAATATAAAAATTTAATGTACTTAAAAATAATATAAGTTAAAAAAGAACACTGTCAAAAATAAGAGCTATTGCTATGAACTTGAAAATACATCATATTTATAAAATATAAAAAGTTAATGCACTTAAAAATAATTTAAGTTAAAAAAGAACACTGTCAAAAATAAGAGCTATTGCTATGAACTTGAAAATACATCATATTTATATAATATAAAAAGTTAATGCACTTAAAAATAATTTAAGTTAAAAAAGAACATTGTGAAAAATAAACAAATGTAATATTTTTTTAACTGACAGTTCAGTAGAAAACCCTATTATAGGTATTATTGGGTTGCTAAATATGATTAATAATATTAGCATTACACAACAGAACAACTTAATAATTTATGCCATAAATAAAAGGGACATAAGTAGCTGCACATGGCAAACTATCAAAACATTGTGCCTTATACACGTACCAATTCCACAACATTCTCGAGCAACGGAGATTTCCATTATTGCGTTGCCTCATACCAACGTATGTTGACCCGCGATGATTGCATAAAATTTGTTTAATTCGACGTCAATCCGATCAGGTCGTGTTTTGAATTAAATTCATATATTTTTATACCTATTTCATTATTTTTGTGCATTTTGTGTTGTATATAAATTGGTTGACATAATTTTTTTAAGTTTTTAAACAAGTGATTAGAAAGACCGGTTCGAGCAGATTCTTCGGTGACCAGTATTTACTTTTATAATTATTGTAGATATATTAATTCGTTTGCTGTGTGGTAGATGCTACGAGTACTACCAACCCTTATTTTGCTCGCGGATGTCGTAAAAGACGACTAAGAGCTTTATATCGACCTGGGCCAGCACCACCTGATGATGTTCGGTCAACAACAACAATTACATTTCCAAGGAGGGTTGACGTCAGGGAGGAGGTCGTTCATAAAAATATTACCAATAACTTTTGCAATATGTTGGAAGAGGAGCACATATTGCGTCAACCCCAAATAATTGGGATGATGATGGAAGAGCAGGAGACTTATGACAGTTCATTCGTTACTCAGATAAGATTCATAAGCTCATATTTCCAGTTGAAATGCACAGATTACTTACACTAGACATATAATTGATACAGTATATGCTAACATATGATTTTGTCAACATCGAAAGAAAAGGTTGTCTTCTAGGCCAAAAAATATACTTAGCATTACAAATTTTAATAGTGGTAGGACCACGCTGTTGACAGTTCTCTGTCTACAGACGGGGGCCGGTCCGTCCGGGGTAGTATCACACTCTCGCAGAAGATCTACGTCTGAGTAATTGAAATATGCTACTGCGCTTCGTTCGGTGTGCGAGGGAACCGGAAGCACAACTGGATGGGTTTGGGGATTATAATGGTAGGCAGCCGTCTAACTATATACTCGGTATAGCAAAGGTCCTTGGGCAGCAGTGACACTTACCATCAGGTGTGCTGCTTGCTCGTTTGCCACCAAAAGGAATAAAAAAGAAATCGACATATATTGATCGATGTTTTTAAATATTTGGTGTCGCAACGCTCCCAATAACGCAAGTTACGAAATTTGGTTGTACTGTTTAACCTTCAGAGACAAAGCCTACTAATCTTACTGTTTCTTTCTAATATCATAATTGTGAAAGTTTGTGAAGATGTTTGTGTATTTATTACCTAATCATGCGTAAACCGTTGAACAGATTTGAGTGAATTTTAGTTCACATACATACATAACATCACGACATGTCCCTTGCAGGGTATGCAGAGAGAACAGAGTGCCAGAGAACTCTATCCTTGCATACTTCACTCGCATCCTCAACATTCATAATTCTCTTCATACACGCTCGCCGGTTTCGGAGACTCTTGACTCCACTTTCCTTCAGTACATGACCGATCTGGTCTAGGTAGGTTAGTCTCGGTCTCCCTCGGTACCTACAGCCTTTCACTTTCGCATTGTATATCTTCTTAACCAGACGTTCGTTCGGCATTCTTGCCACATGTCCGAACCATCGGAGCATTCCCTTTCGCATCTTTACACCAATACTCTCTTTCATACCTACTCGCTCTCTTACGTCGTCGTTACGAATGCGATCGGTCAGCCTAACTCCACAGATTTTCCGTAGAGATCGCATTTCGACCACATTCATTTTACTTTCATACTCTTTTCTGCATAATTCCCAACTCTCGCTTCCATACAGTAATGTTGGGACAAGCACTGCGTTATGTATTGCTACACGTGCCTTCTGGCTGAGGTGGTGGCTACCGAGAAGTTGCCCCAACGTTCCGTTCACTCTATATCCCGCATTCACTCTTCGCTCTATATCAGTGGTGTACCTTCCATCTCGGCTAAATCCACATCCAAGATATACAAATTCATCCACTTGCTCTAATACATCATTACCTATTGTTACTCTTACATATGTTCTGGCTTCATCTCTTTCAAAGACCATTATTTTGGTTTTGCTCACATTCACACGTAGACCCCTTTTCTTACAATCTTCTGTCATTATGTCGACTAGGGTCTGCAGGTGAGTCGCTGACTGTGCCAGCAGGACTGCATCATCTGCATAGAGCAGTGATCACTGAGTCGCCTATCTGGACTACCACATTCATATCGTTCAACCTTTGGAGACATTTATCCAGATATATGATAAACAGTCTGGCTAACAGAACGCACCCCTGCTTAACGCCGATATTGACGTCAAACCAAGGCGACATTCTATCATCCAGCCGCACACAGGCTCTACAGCCCATGTAACTGGAGTGCACAGCCTGTAGCAGTTTACCGTTAATACCATACTCCGGTAAAATTTCCCAAAGTTCCTTTCGTACAACCGTGTCAAATGCTCTCTCCAGAACTACAAAACTGCAGAAAACCCTCTGACCTAGAGCCAGATGCTTCTCCATAATGTTGCGCAGAGAGAACACTTGATCCATGCATCCCCTTCCACTCCTGAAACCTCCTTGTGTCTCACACAGCAAATCATCGGACACCATCCTCATTCTCCTTTCAATAATTTTACCGTACACTTTTGCTGCCAAACTGGTCAAGCTTATGGCTCTGTGATTCATGCAGTCATAACGTGAACCCTTGTTTTTAAACAAGGGCACGATGACTGCGCTATTCCAGTCCCTGGGAACCATTCCCGAGCTCCAACATAAATTGAGGTGCAACAGGAACGCCTCCCAGACACAGGAGCCACCAAGCTTGATCATCTCGGCAGACACCATATCAATACCCGCTGCCTTACCATTTTTCAAACTTCTTATCGCCCATTCAACTTCATCCATACTGATGCCATCGGAGGACCCCGGTGCCGAATGTAGATCTACTAAACCACATGCAACACCGGCGCCAACTCGAGTATCCGCATACATATCGCCAAAATATTCACTCCATCGGCTTAACACGTCTTGTGTTTTTGTAAGAATGTCTCCACCTTTAGACCTTATTTTATTCATTCTGAAGGCTGACCAACCACTCTGAGACTTCTTCACCTCCCTCCAAAAGAGTTTGGTGTTACCCTCGAAGTTTTTAGTCAGCCTATCTTCTGCACTCATATCTGCTCTATCACGTTTCTCTTTCACTAAGGCCTTGGTGTCATTCTTACATTGCCGATATATTTCTTACTTCTGTTCAGTCATACTGTCATTCAGATTCAAAGAAGAGACATAGTCCAGCCACGCTTTCTTCTTTTGCTCTACGGAAGCTGCCACTTCCGCATCCCACCATGCATCACCATTTGTTTTTCTATTGTTCTTTGAGCTTCCACATACTTCTTTCGCTGTATCTACCATACTCTCTTTCAATATTCTCCAGCATTCCTCAATGTCCGATTGCGGCTGGCTTGCCATCGTCAGCCGTTCTTGGACACCCTCTACATACTTTTCTCTTACACACACTTCTTGCAACTTTTCAACCTTTATTCTTTCAAGCCCTCCGAAGTGGACACGCTCTCGCCAGTGCCTCCGCTTTCTGAACAGATCACTAAATCTCGCAATAACGAGATAGTGGTCCGTATCGACTGTGGGGCCTCTGTAGGCTCTTGCGTCCAATATCTTGCTTCGGAGGCGACTGTCTACCAAAATGAAATCTATTATACTTTTCTAGTTATTCCTTCTCCATGTATACATATGGATGTCCTTATGTTGGAAAAATGTGTTTGACACCATAAGGTTTCTCTCCATGTATACATCCGCTATTAGCCTACCTGCGTCATTCACTCTCTTATCACCAAATGGACCAAGTACTTCCTCATAGTCGGGACGCTTGGTCCCCACCCATCCGTTCAAATTGCCGCATACAATCACGCGTTCACTGGTTTTTGCCAAATCCAGAACTTCCCTAACATTATCCCAAAACTTCTCTAGGTCTGATGCCACTGAGGATTCTACGGGAGCATATGCTACAACCATGAATACCTTGGTGACACCTAGTTTTATACGGACCCAAAGAAGTCTGGGATCATACATTCCGTAATCCTTCACACCTGAGGCCAAGCGAGAGGACAACAGCACTCCTACCCCATGCTGGCTCGATCACTCTGTGGTACACCAGACCATAGAGCCATCCTGCCACCAGGAGGATCGCAGGCGTCGCTGCCCCTTCGCTTGGTCTCTGTTACACAGAGCACGTCTAGCTCTTTGTCCACTATGACGGTTATCAGCTCGTGCAACTTACCTTCCACACATCCTCTTACGTTCCACGTGCCCACCCGGCACTCTGCTCTCCTCGACTCGCCTGACTGGGCAAGGCGTGAAGGGTGGCGGCCTCCATCGCCGCATCTGCCGATGTTCGTACCGACGGGGGCGGGTCGGTACGCATCGCCTCCGGGGGACGCCCTAACCCGCACTGTGGTACGCATTTTTTGAGCCGGATTAGCATTATTTAGTTCACAAATGGAGTATTTTCTGGACTAATACATAGGATTCTTTTGATCCCGTTAATTTTTTGTCCTTGGGATAATTCAGTGAAAATTTTATATTGTGAAAGTCACTTTTATGGGGGCAAAGCCGCGGCCAGAAGCTGGTATTATAAATGCGAATTTATTATGGATGTTTGTTACTCTTTCAAGCAGAACGGATTTTGATGCAACTTTACAATAGTAAGACGACATATATACCTATCCTTTAAAAGCTATCTTGGCGTGCGCTTTTGTTTGCGTCGGGTTATGGAGTGGTCACTCCCCGCTAATCTGTCCGGGGCGACAGAAGAAGCGGCGCGCAACCCCATAGACCCGCCCTACACGTACCTCTCTTCGCCGTGCACGCGAGCCACCGGAACCCGATCTTTTTCTTTGGTGGCACGCCCGGCGGTTTACCCACATGGGTATATTAATACATTTGTCGCATTCACTTTTAATAGGTATAGGCTAAATTAAATTTGGATGAATATTTTAAAAAATGGACCGCCTTAGTCGCCTATTATGAGTAAGGCGCCGACATGCAGAGCGGGTTGGAGAACCAGTATAGGCAATGACACATTATGACCGAGTGTGTAGCTGAAGCCTGAGGAAAGGCATAGGCTACCTTTTTACTAACAAACAATGCAGACGAAGCGGCGGGCGAAAGCTAGTTAATGAATAAAAATAAAATATTATTTCTTCTAAACGAGATTATTGTGATCATCATCTCAGCTCATTTATGTCCCACTGTTGGGCTCGAGACTCCTCCATAATGGGAGGGAAATTAACCTACTATACCACGTTGCTCAAACGTGTAAAGGATTTTATTTTGAGTTTGCCCTCTCTTGCAAAGACAAGAGAGGGCAAACTCGAAAGTTAACATATATATGTTATATACGTTTTATATCCCTTAGTCGTATCTTACGATCACCCACGGGTAGATAGAGGGTGGTGAATGGTATTCTTACTTTGTCACCGCACGGAAAATTATTATTGTGATAGTTAAACAATATCAGCTCATATACCTTCCACTACTAAGTGCCACACTCAAGTCTCCTCCACAATTGGAGGGAAATTTACCTACACCACACCAAGCTATTAAGATCGGTTGGTATAGGATTACATTTCAAGTTTTCCTTCTCTTCTTCCTACCTACTCGGAAATGCGCCTCTCTTCGTCGAGCGAGCGGGCCACCGGAACCCGATCTTTGTCTTCGATCCGGCGGTTTACCCGCACGGGTTCCTCCTTAGTCGATGCTCCAGCTTTCACCGTCGGGGCATCGTCCTCACGCGGTGGCCTCACTTCGGGCGAATGGACTAATCCCCGGTCCGATAACCCGATGCCTCGGCTAGGGTGGCATTAGGTGCAGATATTCGCGCCTGCGCCGCCCAAGCAGCTGGCCATATCCTAAGAAATGTAATTGCACATACTATTTAAATCAACCATAACAGTAGTGTTGACAATTTCAAATAATAGACCGTTAAATAAATCTATGTAGCTCTATAAAAGTAGTATACATATCAATAGCTTATTCCTTAAAATTTTAAAAAACTGTAAAAAATATACACTTGGCAATTTTATTAAAGTTCGGCTTTCATTTCACTTTGGTATATAGATAACAAATATTCTGAATGAAAGTTATCGTTATCTTCTTCATTCGGTTTACTCTATATTTAATACTTTTTTTTTATGTGTGCTATGACAACTTTACCCGGACTATGGGTGAGCGCTGAGGGCTCTCAACCCGATATATTTACTAGCAAAGCGCCTTAAATATTTATTAGTTTTAGGCTAAATAATCTAAGGCATATTCGACTATGACAATAAAGGGTTATAGTTGTTCTACTACCTTGGACCATATAGCCGCCTATAATTAGATAGTATATTAAAAATGTCTTTCTTTTCGATTGATCAAAATTTCTCAACCGAAGAGAAAAGCTGAACTTATTTACCCATTATCACATCTACCGCCAGAATATTATTAAACAAATATATATTACATTATTTCATCACCATCATCATCTCAGCTCATATATGTCCCACTGTTGGGCTCGAGCCCACTCCATAATGGGAGGGTAATTGACCTATAGCACGCTGGTCAGACGTGTTGATATAGGGTTTTATTACGTGTTTTCTATCTCTCACATAGATGTTATATGCGTTTTATATCCCTTAGTCGTCTCGTATGATTACCCACGGGTAAGATAAGGGGTGATGAATTGTATTCTTATTCCTTTATATTATTTAACAAATTTATTTTTCAGTGATTGCTGGGAAACCAGAACAATGGTGATACCCGCAGGCTGTGAATGTATGTGGCCAGTTCATCGGCTTGGCGACATGAAACTACATATATAAATTATATAAATTTCACTTCAAACAGAGATCTTCGTAAGAGATCAATAATTTTATTCTTCTATCAATTATTGAATATTTATAAAATATAATTATTATGATGTTGTTACAACAAATATAAGTAATAGTGGATGTATAAGCGAGGCTTAGTCCACGGATCGAGATCGAATCTTTGGAAATATTTTTATATGGTTGCACAAACCTGTTTATTTTGAGCATACTTAATAATATTAATTCTCTACATGTATATTTAGCTTAAAAATTGTACTTAAATAAATAATACTATCATATTAAACTAATTAAATGAATTTATTTACATTTATTATACGATATATCAACATTTATTTATATAAACTCACATTAGCTTACTGAACACAAGATTTTATTTGTAATATCAATAAATAGATATAGATATAATGTAACAGAAGATATCCATAGAAATTTTCATCCTAATTGGTCCAGCAGTTTGACATACCCACAACGGCGCCACCTACCGGGTACAATTGCAAATCTAAATCATTCTCGAATCCCCTCAAACTTACACAAAAATTTTCATCCCATTTTTCCAGCCGTTTAGGAGGAGTTCAGTGACATACACACGTACAGTAGAATTTTATATACAAAGATATAGATTCATAAAATGATTAACATCCAATTTATCGCTTCCGGGTCATCATCATCAACCTGCTCTTATCCCAATTTATTTGGGGTCGACGCAATATGTCTTCTCCTTCCATACAACTCTATCAGACGTCATCTCTGTGGTCACTCCTTGTCTATCCATGTCATGTTTCACGCAGTTCATCCATCTTTTCTTCGGTCTTCCCTTACCCCTTAAGCCTTCAACATTCATGCTTAAAGCTTTCCTCACAACATTACTTTCATCCCTTCTCATCACATGTTCATACCATGTCAATCTTTCACTCCTTAATTTTTCCGTCACTGGCGCAACTTTCAAACTTTCTCTTATATGTTCATTCCTTATTTTATCCATTCTTGTCACACCACACATCCTCAACATTCGCATCTCCGCTACATGCAGTCGTCTCTCATCCGTCGCTTTTATCGCCCAACATGCTGATCCATACAGTACAGCATGTCTTATTAGGCTTTTATATATTTGGCCCTTTAATTTAAGGGGTACTTTGGGGTCGCATGTTGTACCCGTGACCTGCCGCCATTTCATCCATCCCACATCAATTCTGTGCTTTACCGCACGATCCAGGTCGCCATCGCTTTGGATAAGAGAACCGAGTTATCGAAAGTTCGAGCATACTGGGATAGGTACTCCATCTAGAGTTATGGGTGTAAAATTGGAGAGACCGCCGAAATCGCAGAACATGTATTCTGTTTTTGGTCTGCTGATTTTCAAGCCTACATTCTCCAACTTACAGCGCCACTTTTCCAGCATGCTCTGTACCTCAAGGCCCTCTTTCCCGACGAGAACAATGTCATCAGCGAATAGCATGCACCAGGGTGCCTCTTCCTGTATCTTCGATGTTAATGCATCCATTATCAACAGGAAGAGGTAAGGACTTAACGCCGACCCTTGGTGCAGACCTACTTCGACACTGAACTCGTCGGAGTCTCCAGCCGCTGATTTCACGTACGACCTAGATTGTCGGTACATGGCACAGATTAACCTAACATACTTCACAGGCACACCTTTCTCTTTCAGTACCCACCAGAAAACTGTTCTCGGTATTCTGTCATAGGCCTTCTCGAGGTCAACGAATACCATGTGCAAGTTTTTATGTGCACCACGATATTTTTCGCACAGTTGGCGCAGTGCAAACATGGCATCCGTTGCCCCGCGGCCCAGCATAAATCCGAACTGGTTTTGGGTGATTTGCCGGGTAAACTATAATAAATAATATATTAGCCTTATATTCAATATTAAGATATATACCTATGATTGCGTAATAGATAAATTAATTTAATATTTCTTATATAACTTGATCTATGCTTTAAAAAAATCATTGGTTAAAAGGTATGTTAGATCATCAGATCTAACATACCTTTTAACCAATGAAATTTATATTTTTGTATTATATTATTGTAACATTAAATGTGCACTAACTATAGCATTTAGAAACGCGCCATATCCCTTGCAGGGTAGGCAGAGAGAACAGAGTGCCAGATAACTCTATCCTTGCATACTTCACTTGCTTCCGCAACATTCATAATTCTCTTCATACACGCACGCCGGTTTCGAAGACTCTTGACTCCACCTTCTTTCAGTACGTGATCAATCTGGTCTAGGTAGGTTAGTCTCGGTCTCCCCCAGTACCTACATCCTTCTTTTTGCTACATAGGTATGTTGAAATCAACTTACGATTACCTACTTCATTAGTATCGTCAATAAACAAAATGTTGCTGGATTATTATTATAATGTAATAGTGATCTGAAAATGGAAAAAGAAAATATTGTGTAATTATTATTTTAATTTAAATAAACTCTAATTTTGAAGTATAAACTTTTTATTGTAAGTTCATTAATCAGTAGAAAGAAAACAAAAGTTAATATATGCAACTTTGTTATTTTACTTAATGTGTGCTGTGTGATAGCGGCTACGAATACTACCAACCCTTACTTTGCTCGTGGATGTCATAAAAGACGACTAAGAGCCTTATAACGATCTGAGCCAACTCCATCTGATGCCGTTTGGTTGACAATTACATTCCCAAGGAGGGTTGACGTCTGGCAGGTGGCTGGTCATAAAACTATTGCCAATAACTGAGATAACAATAACTGGCAACAAGATGTGCTATGAGAGAAGAGTATATATTGTGTCGACCCCAAGCAATTGGGATAAGAGTAGGAGAAAGATGATTTATTATTTTACGTAACTTACTTCTGTTTGTAAAGCGATTTCAGATTTTACCCCATGTCATGGATTGACATGACACAGAAGGGGGAAGCCTTCTATGGTAGAAACAAAATCCATGACATTGCACAGCATACGATTGAGGCTTAGCTAGCTTAGGTCGAGCAGCGCGAATTAGTTGCAATCATCAGCGCCGACCTCACGTTACAGCTTTAAGAACTTAAAAGATTATTCTCTGCTAACATGTGGAGCGGCACAGACACGATTACCTGGACCTGATGCCGTCCTAACTAAGGTCGCAATGGCCATCCATTGCGACCTTAGTTCCATACCTGGGATTTGTCCGCCTCCCTTAGATCAGCCGTCCACGTGCGGGCGATCTCCCGGCAACACTGTTAGTAACACTTTCTTTTGTTGCCGGGGTATTGGCGGCAACAATAAAAGGTAACCTGCTGGTCTGCCTACCAAGGTCAAAAAATTGGTAAAACTTTTTTTTTGTTAAGGACAAAGGAAATTACTCAGACTCAGAACAACACTTTGTGGATCGCACAAAGTATTGTCCTGCGTAGGAATCGAACCCACGGGACTGGCACGGAAGGTAGGTATCTTAACCACTACGTCATCTGGGCAGTCAACAAGAAGTTCAAGTTCCGCCTTAAATATATGACTACAAAACCTTAAATCTATATATATATATATATATATATATATATATATATATAAGGGATTGCCACCTATGTATAGACTCATCACGATATCTCTGGAACCATAAGGCCTACAAACCTTAAATTTGGTAGGAATATTTCTTTCGCTGAGTAGAGGTCAGCTAAGAACGGATTTTACGAAATTATATCCCTAAAGGAGTGAAAAATCACTGACAATCACAATCATTCGATTCTTCAAATACCAATCCATAAGACTAGTGGTTTCAAAGGCTGTTTCAAATATAGTGCATCAAAAATATGGAATAAAAATTCCTCCTCCTATAAGACAAAAGATAAGTTTCGGACTCTTTAAAAAAAAATATAAATCTCTACTATTAGTACGTACTAAAACCATATTTGATGCAACATTTATAACAAAGTAGCAAATAATCGTATACTAATTTCTGTATAGCGTTGAAATATGCTATAAATTCTTCTATTCCATCCACTAACAACCACTACCCGCCCATACACAATCCACCTGAAACCACAGCAACCTGTTTGGGCAATTAAACACACACGTGTAGACGCATACACAAGCAAATTTCATGTAATAGCACACCCTCACATTACAATTTAATTCTTCATCTATCTTTTCATTTTCTTTATTCTTTACTTTATGTTATTTCTATTATTACTACTCTTGCTTTAATTATTTTATTATTATTTTTTTACTCTCTAGGGTTTTGCTGAAAACCAGCCGTGCATATATACTATGCCATACAGCGTTGAGCATTCCCCTGTTGACAATATAATGTGTAATTAGTTAATAAAAGTGATACATATATTGTAACTGTTACCTATTTGCTCATTTGTTATGTTGCCAATAAATCTGATTCTATTCTATTCTAAAAATCAGTGCAAAGTTTGTAGGGGACAACGTGATTCCTTGGTCCAATCTATTTCAAATTTTGCATAAACATTTAATCAACATCTAAATAAAATAATATTAAAAGCTTCTAAAATAAGTAGGGCTAAGGCTTCATTGTAAGAAACGGAACGAGTAAGGCTTCATTGTAAGAAACGGAAAAAAATTTAGATGCTCAAAAACAAAGATTATTTTATTCAACAGTTTAGTTCGTAGTGGATTAGAATATTGCTCGCAAGTTTGGTCACCTTTTTATGATGTTCACAAAAACAGATTAGAACGTATTCAACGAAGATTTCTTAATCATCTAGCATATAATATGAAAACAAATCACTCACTTAACTCATATAACGCTCGCCTTGAACATTATAAACTAATTTACCTTAGTGACAGACGCAAATTACTTGATCTTGTGTTTATGTATAAATTATTTAATGATATGATTGATAGTTCTGAATTACTATCTAGAATCAATATCTGTGCACCAAGTAAACTTCCTCGCTCGAGAGTCTACAAACTATTCAGTTTACGTTCATTTAAAACGAATATAGGACTCAATTCGCCTCTGAACAGAATGTGCAAATTGTACAACGACCTTTCCACTTCTTTGAATTTAGACATTTATGGTGATAATTTTCGTCATTTTAAAACTAAAATCTATGAATATTATATGTACAAATGACATATATGTATGTCTATGTTTAAATATATATATGTATGTTTTTTTATCATTTTATGTTTTCCTTTTTAAAAAAGTAGGTAATGGATATTTTGTTTTAAGAGTTTAAGTAACATTTAGTTAGTTGTGATTACCTGTAAATGAAAGAGCACAAAACATGATCCATGTGATTCTTTTTTTACTATATTGTATGTTTGTGTATTTTTCGTTGGTAATCTTAAAAATAAATTAAATAAAATAAAATAAACATTCTTTAACAGAATTCATGAAAGACGTGATTCATATTTTATTGAGATTTATCTCCTAATTGGGTTAAAAAGGGGTGGAAAGTTATTGTAGGAGGGATTTGCTTTAAAGTTGATATCAATAGTTCTTCTTCTTCTTCTTCTTTTTAGTGAATGGCCTCTGTGAGTGATTAACCACAATTTCGCCAATGTCAAGTAAAATAAGTTTAAAAAATTATAATAAATTTATATTTTAGTCGCCAGTCATGTCGGTTCACTGTCTCGTCAAAAGTCCTAGCGATATCTTCTTCTTCTTCTTCTTCTTATGTATTGGCAATCAGCTACATATACGAGCTATTGGTGCCAGTGTCAAGTTATAAATATTTTCACGTTTTTAGTCTTTCAAGTCAGTCGTTGTCTAAGTCAAATTGTCGCCATTAACAGTGCAATGGCCACACTGTTAATGGTATCTTGTGGGAATTTTGATGAAAAACGAAAACGTTGTAAAGCACTTTTATATGATATTCACTACATCCCAGTATTTCCGCACATCATATTACATAAAATGCCATCAAAATTATCTAATATAACACGTTAAAACACTAAGATATCGAATATAATACAAGAGCACCACATGACGTTTTCAAATTCCCGTCAAAAGTCCTCCTAGCGATATCAATAGTTCTTCTTCTTCTTCTTCTCTTTGTATATTGGCAATCAGCTACATATACGAGCTATTGGTGCCAGTGTCAAGTTATAATTATTTTTACGTTTATAGTCTTGTCAGGTCAGTCATTGTCTAAGTCAAATTGTCACCATTAACAGTGCAATGGCCACACTGTTAATGGTATCTTGTGGGAATTTTGATGGAAAACGAAAACTTTGTAAAGCACTTTTATATGATATTCACTACATCACAGTATTTCCGCACATCACATTACATAAAATGCCATCAAAATTATCTAATATAACACGTTAAAACACTAAGATATCGAATATAATACAAGAGCACCACATGACGTTTTCAAATGCCCGTCAAAAGTCTTCTTCTTCTTCTTCTTCTTATATATTGGCAATCAGCTACTTATACGAGCTATTGGTGCCAGTGTCAAGTTATAAATATTTTCACGTTTTTAGTCTTTCAAGTCAGTCGTTGTCTAAGTCAAATTGTCACCATTAACAGTGCAATGGCCACAACTGTTAATGGTATCTTGTGGGAATTTTGATGTAAAACGAAAACGTTGTAAAGCACTTTTATATGATATTCACTACATCCTAGTATTTCCGCACATCACATTACATAAAATGCCATCAAAAGTATCTAATATAACACGTTAAAACACTAAGATATCGAATATAATACAAGAGCACCACATGACGTTTTCAAATTCCCGTCAAACTTCCCCCGTCAAAAGTCTCATCAATAGTTCTTCTTCTTCTTCTTCTCTTTGTATATTGGCAATCAGCTACATATACGAGCTATTGGTGCCAGTGTCAAGTTATAATTATTTTTACGTTTATAGTCTTGTCAGGTCAGTCATTGTCTAAGTCAAATTGTCACCATTAACAGTGCAATGGCCACACTGTTAATGGTATCTTGTGGGCATTTTGATGGAAAACGAAAACGTTGTAAAGCACTTTTATATGATATTCACTACATCACAGTATTTCCGCACATCACATTACATAAAATGCCATCAAAATTATCTAATATAACACGTTAAAACACTAAAATATTGAATATAATACAAGAGCACCACATGACGTTTTCAAATTCCCGTCAAAAGTCCTCATCAATAGTTCTTATAATTTTGATTTAAAAGACATTTTATTTTGACACATGTTGGAAATCTCAATTCGATTATTTTTTAAAAAAAACCGGCCAAGAGCAATTCGGAGGCGCGCATGAAGGTTTCCGTACTATTATCTATAATAATAATAAGCCTTTATTGTTGATTCTTAGTTTAAATTACAAAAATTTATATATGCCTAAACTTATTAACTAATTATTTATTAACTGTTATAGAATTTTACAATAGGCAAACGGTATTTATTCTTCAACTTGTCTTTCGACAAAGGCCTCCTCTAAAGATCTACATTCTATCCTATTCTTTGCTGTTCGGATCCATGTTGGACCCGCTATTTTCCTGAGGTCATCCTCCCATCTCTTAGACTGTCTACCTCTGTTTCTCTTACCGTCTATTGGGTACCACTCTGTTACAAGTCTTGTCCATTTTTCTTTCTTCTCTCTTGCCATATGTCCTGTCCACCTCCACTTGAGTTGTTTGTATGTTATGTATGCATTCTTAAATTTTGTTTTACTTCTTATGTCTTTTAATTTCACTCGATCTTTTTTTGACTCCCATTGTGCTTCTTTCAATACTATTTTGACAGACTTCTATTTTGTTTGCCAGTTGTTCAGTCAATGCCCAGGTTTGACAGCCGTATAACAAACATGGTAGAATACACATATTATATACTTTCCTTTTTTCCTTTATCGGCATTTCATTGTTCTTCATTACTTCGCTAAGTGACCAATATCGCTCCCACGTATTAGTTATTACATACATACATACATATCATCACGCCATATCCCTTGCAGGGTAGGCAGAGAGAACAGAGTGCCAGAGAACTCTATCTCTGCATACTTCACTCGCTTCCTCAACATTCATAATTCTCTTCATACACGCTCGCCGGTTTCGGAGACTCTTGACTCCACCTTCCTTCAGTACATGACCGATCTGGTCTAGGTAGGTTAGCCTCGGTCTCCCTTGGTACCTACATCCTTCCACTTTCGCATTGTATATCTTCTTAACCAGGCGTTCGTTCGGCATTCTTTCCACATGTCCGAACCATCGGAGCATTCCCTTTCGCATCTTTACACCAATACTCTCTTTCATACCTACTCGCTCTCTTACGTCGTCGTTACGAATGCGGTCGGTCAGCCTAACTCCACAGATTTTCCGCAGAGATCGCATTTCGACCGCATTAATTTTACTATCATACTCTTTTCTGCATACCCAACTCTCGCTTCCATACAGTAATGTTGGGACAAGCACTGCGTTATGTATTGCTACACGTGCCTTCTGGCTGAGGTGGTGGCTGCCGAGAAGTTGCCCCAACGCTCCGTTCACTCTATTTCCCGCATTCACTCTTCGCTCTATATCAGTGGTGTACCTTCCATCTCGGCTAAATCCACATCCAAGATATACAAATTCATCCACTTGCTCTAGTACATCATTACCTATTGTTACTCTTATTAGTTATTCTTCTTTCTATTTCCTTTGCCATGCAGTCTTCAGTAGATATTAACTGTCCCAAATATATGTACTCATGTACGTATTCTATTTGCTCATTATTGACTTTTATTGTGTCTGTTTGTGAAGAGTTGGACATAATTTTCGTTTTGTTTAAATTCATTGTTTGCCCTGCTTTGCTGCTTTCATCGTCAAGTTGCTGTAGCATTGTTTCCAGTGTTCCTGGCTTGTTAGAAAATATAATGAGGTCGTCTGCAAAACGTAGGTGGCTCAAGTTTTCGCCGTTTATGTTTATTCCATTATTTCTCCAATCTAGGCTCCTGAATACCATCTCTAAGACAGCTGAGAACAACTTTGGCGAGACAGGGTCTCCTTGGCGTACGCCTCTTTTGATAGGGAATTCCTCACCAAGATCTTCCAACTTTACTTGCGCAGTACTCTTGGTATATACATTCTGGAGTATCCGTATGTATTTTAGCTGTACCCCTTGTGTTTTTAATGCATCCCAGATATATCCATGTTCCAGTGTGTCAAATGCTTTGTTAAAATCAACAAAACCCAGATAGTATATCTTGTTATATTCTTTGAATTTTTGTAATATTTGTCTAAGGGTGTGGATATGGTCTATGGTTGAAAAATTTTGGCGGAATCCAGCTTGTTCCTTGGGTTGATTTTCCTCGAGAGTGTTGGAAATTCTTGACAGTATAATTTTAGAAAACACTTTATAAACATTAGACATTAAGCTAATGGGTCTATAGTTTGCTATATCTCCCTTGTGACCCTTTTTGTGCAACAGTATAATGGTGGATTTGGTCCAATCCTCAGGAATCTTTTCCGTTTTGATAATTTCATTAAATATTTCTGTAAGCTTTGGGGCTATCACTGGTAATGTTATTTTCAGTAGTTCATTTGTAACGAGATCTGATCCAGGAGCCTTATCGTTCTTTTGTGTACTAATTGCTTTTATTGTTTCATCTTTTAGTATTTCCGGTATGTCCTCTTCAATGGTTGATATATCATAATATTTTTCAATTTGTCCCGCCTTTTGGCTTTGACATAGATTTCGGTAAAATTCTGTGGCAACCTTCAGTATCTCAGATCTTTTGCCTGTACTTTTGCCATATTTCTTTTTCATACTAGGTATCCATTCTTTTTTGTGATTTAGTTCTTTCAGTGCCTTTTTTATTCCTCCAGTTTTTTCTATATAATTCTTCATCGTATTAGTCCGTTTGGTTTTTCTTTCTCTGCGCAGTTGCTCGCTAATCATTTTGCTTATTTCTGTTATTTGCCATTGATTGTCTTTGGTTTTCTTTCCTTGCATTAATTCTTTACGTTTCTGTAGGAGTTGTTTGCTTTTAAGTGAGATTTCATTCTTGACCTTTGTGTTTGTTTTTCTAGTTACAGTTTTGAGTTGGTTTATTAATTTGTTATATTCATTATTCATTATCTATAAATGGCAAAATAATCATGTTTGTTGTATGGGAGCCCCTCTTAAATTCTCTATTTGTTTTATTTTAATTTAATTATTTATTTCTAAAGTGAATATATTACTAAATATTCTGAGAATATTTCAAACGTCTACCTATTTTTGTTATCAATATCGAGCAAAAACGAGCAAAAATATTACCTTTGTTGTGTGGGAGCCCCCTTAAATATTTATTTTATTATTTTTTAGTATTTGTCGTTGTAGCGGCAAAAGAAATTCATCATCTGTGAAAATTTCAACTGTCAAAAGAAAAGAAATTCATCATCTGTGAAAATTTGAAATGTCTCGAATGTCATCGCACTATATTAGTACGGTATTTATAGATTTTTAAACTTTCGAGAGGTCATATACTTTTAGAACACGGCCTTATATGAACGAAGACTTTGAAATTTGAAATGATTGGACGGTAATTTTCTAAGAAGAATATTGTAATTCCAAGCCATGGTAATACCTTGCATCGAATAACTGAAATCCATCGCTCACACGATGCGTTACAGTTTGTGTGACAATATCTGTTTGTGTCATGCTACGGCGAAGGTCGATACTCTATTTCAGCAGTTGTTTGGTCTTTGAATTGTGCTAGGATATAGAAAAGGAAAGGATTATAAGATCATCTGCTATATTTTCATTCGTTTAGCCAGTTTTTATCAACATGTTTGCAAAAATCGAGACAGAAAGGATGAGTTATAATCTATATATATATATATATACCAGCTTTTGCCCACGACTTCGTCCACGCAGAAGTCATCTCTGACAGAGTTAAATAGAAAAGGCAATGCAGGTATTGAAGGTTTATCGCTATGATAATAATCAACAGCGTCAGAAACTGGGATGCGTTGAGGTGTTGATTCTGCGAGTTAGTTGTCTAACGGAATTAGGCAATAGGGTGGGTCCGAGAGAAAATACTCTACGTTGACATGCTCTACCGTCGGTGCTTTGGGCAGCGCAAGCGTGAGTACCTGTATTTAGGTTCACTGCATGAGGACTTTGACTCGAGATGATACCCGGTTGCTGTGGCCCGCCCGCACAACGTAGATGTACGTGTACGGCGCGCGTGTGTCTATATACCATAGCCGATGACTAAAGAAAAAGGTGGTTCAAAGTTCTATTCATTCTACAAATTATATTGCCATTAATATACTATTTACGGTATGACCATGGGATAAAAATATAATTATCGCCACCCTTTATTTGACTGTTTTGTTTCACCAGCAGAGTTGCGACCTCGTTAGATATGATTTATCATTTGAGTTATAGAGTGAACATTTTTGAAGCTAAACTTAACCTGTATCCTAAACTATTAGGCAAGAACCTATTGTCGTCTACTATGTATATCGTGTGATCTCTCACGCCGGAACTGGTCGCCACAACGGCACTGTTGCGGGGTTGATGGAGAGGGAGAGAGAAACACGTGTTTATTTATTTTTACCGAAGAATATTTGTACGTAATTTGAAGAGAATCGATAAAGAAATTTTCTCCCCATACACACTTTGCCGCTTTGTTATACCCCTTAGGGGCGGAATTCATAAAATCCTTTCATATTGAAT
This sequence comes from Lymantria monacha, assembly GCA_905163515.2. Taxonomy (NCBI): domain Eukaryota; kingdom Metazoa; phylum Arthropoda; class Insecta; order Lepidoptera; family Erebidae; genus Lymantria; species Lymantria monacha. The sequence continues at coordinate 45,532,952 of LR991081.1, read as the reverse complement.
CTCTATGTCATAAATAAAAACGTGCTTCAAAATTTAATGTTTCTAGCTTTAATAGTGCCGGCTTGGCTACCACCAAACGTTTGAACGACTCATTACCATGAGTCGTTCAACCCGCTTCACAGGCCTAATTTACACAACCAGAGGGTGAAAATTGACAAATGCCGGATATTACCCTAGAATATTTGATTTGACTCGTAATTTGAAAGGAATCAATAAAGATTTTTTTCTCTTCATACAAATTTTGCCACTCTGCTCCACCCCCTTAGGGGTATAATTTCGTAAAATCCTTTCTTAGTGAATCTCCACGTCATATAAAGAAACCACTGTCAACATTTCAAGTTGCCAGCTTCACTAATATCGGCTTGGCGCTAATGATTTAATGAGTCATCCAACCCGCTTTGCAAGCCTAATTTACACCCCCAGAGGGTGAAAATCAACAAATTCTGAAAGACGTGTTTATTTATTTTTACTGAAGAATATTTGTACGTAATTTGAAAAAAATCGATAAAGATTTTTTTCTCAGAACATTTTTTAAATTGACATAACTTTTTTTTTTATAAACCAATTGACATAAAAATAAGCCTAAATGTTAAGTGAAGCTTACCACAATATATAAGTGAAAACCGCGTCTAAATCGGATAAGCCGTTTCTGAGATTAGCGTGCACAAACACACAGACAAACAGACAAACAGATAAACAGACAAAAATTTTAAAAAGTATTGTTTTGGTTTCTATTAGTGTTGATAATGGTCCCAGTAATATTTTTTTTCATATATCTTTCATGTACAGACAGCGAGTTACATTTTTATTATATGTATAGATAAAAGATTTCCACCTAAGTATTGACTCATCACGATATCTCTGGAACCATAAGGCCTACAGACTTTAAATTTGGTAGGAATACTCCTTTCGCTGAGTAAAGGTCAGCTAAGAACGGATTTTATGAAATTTCACCCACAAAGGGATGTAAAAATGCTAGGGTGTAAAAATCACATTTTTTAAATGTATCTCCTGCAGACTTGAATTTCGGTAGGCATATTTTTGTTACAATACACAAGTTAACTAAGAACGACTTTTTAAAAATTCCACCACTAAAGCGGATCGCGTAGGTGTTAACCCAAAAAATCTACATTTGCCAATACTGCCCCTACAGACTTGGAATTTAGTGTGAACTTTCTTTCTGCCCTGTAATGGTCAGATAAAATAGGATTTTAAGAAATTCCTTCTCCGAGAGGAATTCTATCTAGTGAAAGTAGACGTAACCGAAGCGAAGCGTGGGCGGGTCGCTAGTAAAATATAATTGCTTTGCAAGTTTTGTATTTATAATTTCATACATTTTGTATAAAATATGTAATACAAAACTTGCAAATGCCATTAGCAATGTCATCATCATCATCATGATCATTTCAGCCCATCCGCCGTCCACTGCTGGACGGAGGCCTCCCTCATGGTACGCCACAGAGTACGGTCCTGTGCCGCTTGCATCCATCAACGCCCAACAACTTTCACTAGATCGTCTGTCCACTTAGTGGGTGGGCGTCCTACACTGTCCCGTGTGGCGATGGGATACAATACAAGTGTCGCCACCCCTTGCTTGCCCGTGGGCATCGTAAAAATCGGCTAAGGGTTCACCAGGAGAGTAGGCAGCAGCTCTCTCCTGGGATACGTTTAACACCACACTGCGATCGCCAACCCGCCTGCCAAGCGTAGCGATTATGGCTCTAAACTAAGGCGGCCAACCGTCCCGCATTGTGCGGGACCGTCCCGTAATGACAGTTGTAATCCCGCCTTGCAATATTTAATAAAATTGTCCCGCAAATCGGCTAAGGCGTCCCGCATGTCCCACAACGTGCGAACGACGAGGCGCCGCAGCCACAGCGTATCCTCCAACGTGTGTACGCCTTTATACGCATGACGTCCATGTGTCGTGCCGTTTGCGGTATATGCTTACGTGAGTGTGAGTCTGATTGCTATTTGTTTCGCGCGACAATTGTAAGAGAGACAGAGATAAAAAATGCTTAAGTTCAAATAGCGTCAGTGTATCTGCTGTGACTTTAAAAGAAGATAGTTTGATCGACGAAATAAGTTACGTGGCAAATTATGTGAATAACGATGTCCTAAATAGATGGGAGGATATGAATAGCAATACCTACAGAACAACGATGGATACAGGTGTTCAAAAATTTCAAAGACAGCGGTATACCATTTCAGAATTGCCTGGGTATAGTCCAGTACCTTCTTTGTTTGCCAGGAACAAACGCTCCTACAGAACGAGTATTTTTCTTAATGAATAGCGCCCGTCACCGAAAAATTGTCACTAAAAGTAGAACCAAAACCCAGAACTAGGAAAAAAATGCCCCTCGTGTGAAAAATATGACTAAAAATAAATGGTTCACTAGTTAGTGTTGTTTGTTTCTAACTTAAGTACACCATCAACCATTCCAACAAATCCTCAATCTGGTTGTGGATAGTGGTACCCACCACTATCCACAACCAGATTGAAGATTTTTCCCGCATTGACTTATTATAGAGTTAGCCGCCGTACTCTAAACCCCTTCATGCAATATCATACTTTGATTAAAATTGGACTGTATACTAACAAACAATAAAGTAAAAGCCCACAGAATTTTTTATGCACAGCCAGCAACCCAAAAGTTCACGCCTCATATTTTTTTATTATTTATCATTTACTATTAGTCAATGCTATAAATGATAGAAAAAAATACTTTTGAGAATTCGTGCCGTTCTAGACAGCGCAAAACATAGCTTGCAAGCATTATAAACGAACCCATGGCTGTATGGAATTTATTCCCTTTGCCTGACCGAATGACAAACAGAACCAAAAAAACATGTAAATTAACTCAATTTTCATAAGCATACTTCTTCTTCTTCTTATTTTTATGTATTGGCAATCAGCTACTTAAATGAGCCATTGTTGCCAGTGTCGAGTTATAATTATCTTCAAGTTTTTAGTGTCTTCAGATTAGTCATTTTGTCCGTCAGTAAGTCAAATTGTCGCCATCAACAGTGCTATGGCCACACTGTTAATGGTATCTTGTGAGAATTTTGATGAAAAACGAAAACGTTGTAAAGCACTTTTATATGATATTCACTACATCTCAGCAGTTCCGTCACATCACATTACATTAAGTGCCATCAAAATTCTCTAATATAACACGTTAAAACACTAAGATGACGAATATAAAACAAGAGCACCACATGACGTTTTAGATTCCCGCCAAAAAAAACCATAAGCATACACTAAAGACTAAGCAGTTTAGTTTTTATTAATTGCTATTAAACGACAAAGAATTTTTGAAAGGAAACAGCGCGTTGCGATTATGAAGCTTTTAAAAATAAAAATACTCCGATAGATTAATTTTTATGGTCGTAAGTGGGCCCGATCCATACAGCAGACATTCTTACTTTAAACAAAATAATTGCTTTTTAAAAATATCAAATACGTTTAAACGAGTGTGTTTTTTTTAGTTATGTATGATAATATTATCCTATAGGTGCATTGTGAGAAAAATACAGTCATTTTTAGTTTTGAAAAGTCCTCGATTGTCATATATCGGGAGTAGAGCATGCCAATTGCATTGCACACCTCAACGCTTCGCTTATGAGGGTTGCAATTGTCTAAATAATTATTAATTATTTTATTTTTGAAGTGTAGCTGACAATTCACATTACTAAACATTTCTCAGTGCCTACCAGGATAACCTTTTTACTAGTGGACTATAATCTCACAATACACTAGCCATGCGCCTGCAGTGACAACAGAACATCATACTCCATAATCCGATGTGGACAGTTATTGGATCATTAGCACTATATGTATTACATTTGTGTGATCTGCTTGGCAACTTACTCTTTTAGTGACCAATCACTGAGCAAACTAACACAATTCTAGTCATGCCGCAATAATAAGTTGCAAGTGATGTTTAGAACGCGTTCTCATTACTACTCAGGGACTTTGACCTTTTTGATAGTATTAAACTATACGTAAACATTATCTATGAACTAAAAACTTTGAAAAATATGCAGAATGTGATGACTTCAAAACAATTGTCAACTATGCATTGAGAAGAAACAAAATAAGTAAGGACTTTTGACGGGAATTTGAAAACGTCATGTGGTGCTCTTGTATTATATTCGATATCTTAGTGTTTTAACGTGTTATATTAGATAATTTTGATAGCATTTTATGTAATGTGATGCGCGGAACTACTGGGCTGTATTGAATATCATATAAAAGTGTTTTACAACGTTTTCGTTTTCCATCAAAATTCCAACAAGATACCATTAACAGTGTGGCCATTGCACTGTTCAAGGTGACGATTTGACTTGGACAATGACTAACCTGACAAGACTATAAACATAAAATAATAATAACTTGACACTGGCACCAATAGCTCGTATAAGTAGCTGATTGCCAATATACAAAGAGAAGAAGAAGAAGAAGACAAAATAAGTAATGGACTTTTGACGGGAATTTGAAAACGTCATGTGGTGCTCTTGTATTATATTCAATATTTTAGTGTTTTAACGTGTTATATTAGATAATTTTGTTGGCATTTTATGTAATGTGATGCGCGGAACTACTGGGATGTCGTGAATATCATATAAAAGTGTTTTACAACGTTTTCATTTTCCTTCAAAATGCCAACAAGATACCATCAACAGTGTGACCATAGCACTGTTGATGGCGACAATTTGACTTAGACTATGACTAACCTGAAAGACTGAAGATATTTATAACTAGTTTTTTTTTTAATGGCGTTTACAAGATTTCGCCAATAACTAGTTATAAATATCTTCAGTCTTTCAGGTTAGTCATAGTCTAAGTCAAATTGTCGCCATCAACAATGCTATGGCTACATTGTTAATGGTATCTTGTTGGAATTTTGATGGAAAATGAAAACGTTGTAAAACACTTTTATATGATATTCACGACATCCCAGTAGTTCCGCGCATCACATTACATAAAATGCCATCAAAATTATCTAATATTATAACTAGTTATTGGCGAAATCTTGTTGTGCCCATCCAATTAGATGTTTTTAAACCCGACTTCCTCTTTTGCGTACAAAGTTACAAACCTAAACCACAAACCTACAAAACCACAATAATAATCGTATGATTACAAAATGTTAACTAGGGTTAATTATCTCGAATGAAACAATGTAGCGAAGTTACATTATCTTTAAAAGGCAACAGAAACTATGGCAATAATGAGCAAATGTTGACTTTCAAATAGGCTAATGTTGTAGTTCTACAGCGTTCACTATCTATATTAACTACTATTTTTTTTGGCATGGTGGACCATGGATGTGGTCGTACTCCGACAAATCGGTCCGGAGTGACAGAAGAGGCGCCGCGCAACCCTATGGACCCACCCTGCAAACACCTCTCTAATCCGATGAACTTCGTTCTGCCTAATAGTCTATGAATGAGCGGTTTTAAGATTTTATGCTTAAAATTATTGAGCTCTTTTTTTATTATGATAAATAAAATATACATTTAAAAAATCAAGTGTTTTAATGATGTGTCAGCTAGACGTCTACATTATTATTATTGGCCATGGTATTTTAGTGAATTGGTTGCAGTCTGCAGTGAAGTAGCTTGTGATATACGACAGCTTTTCCTTTTGTTATCAAGCGTAAGAACATTTCTTCTAGCGCATCAAAATTTGTCTGGTTGTTGAAAGTTGATCTGGGAGGTTTGCTCCACGATTTCACAATGCCAACCGAGCCGTTTCACGGCCTGCCTTATTGCACGCCTCATAAGCGAAGCGTTGAGGTCTTGCTCTACTCTCGATATATGAAAATCAAGCACTTTTCAAACATAAAAATGATTGTATTTTTCTCACATTGCACTTATAGGATAATATTATTATACACATGTCAAGAAAAAACATTCGTCTAAACGTATTTGATATTTTTAAAACGCAATTATTTTGTTTAAAGTAAGAAAAAAGTTGATTAAGAAAAATATTCGAGGCCGTCCGGATGTTACCGTAAGTATCTGGCATTCTGACGACCGTAAAAATGAATGTATCGATGTTTTTCTTTTATTAATAGCTTCATAATCGCAACGCGCTGTTTCCTTTCGAAAATGGCTTGGTAATTCTTTGTCGTTTAATTGCAATTAATAAAAAACTAAACTGCTTAGTCATTAGTGTATGTATACTTTATGAAAATTGGGTTGGTTTACATTTTTGTTCGTCCATTCAGACAGGCAAAGGCAATAAATCCCATTCAGCCTATACAGCTATGTTTAGCTCTACGTCGAGAATGGTACGAAATTTCAAAAGTAGTTTCTTTTCATTCATTACGAGTATGTACAAGCTTTTATTTAGTTTCACCTGTCCCGTTGTCTGTAATCAAATCTTGCAAGTTAAATTTGTCATAGTCATAGTCTAAGTCAAATTGTCGCCATCAACAATGCTATGGCTACATTGTTAATGGTATCTTGTTGGAATTTTGATGGAAAATGAAAACGTTGTAAAACACTTTTATATGATACTAGCTTCTGCCCGCGACTTCGTCCGCGTGGAATGGTTACTTTGGGCTAACGTTAACTTCAACTCGCGAATTCGTTTACGTAAAAGGTGGAAATATTTTTAAATAATACATACGTTAAAGCGGTTTTAGGTACCTACATGACCCTTTTATTAGTAAGAGTGGAACATTTAACCTTAAGTAAAATAATAATAATAATAATAATCTTTATTGAAAACTAAATACATATGACAGTTGACATAGATGTCTTTGCCTCTTGAATTAGGTAATACCTGTGTTTCACGAGACAGTTCCTTCCCGAAATACATAAATCTTGAACATCAAATTATTTTACAGTAACATACATTATAAATAATGAATATATATATCTTACGTAATAAAGACTAATGATAAAGAAATCTATAATAAATGAATGAGTGAGAATTAACGTGTTAGTGAGCGCGCCCACACGTTGTGTGTGTGTGTGTGCGTGTGTATGTGTGTATTGTGCGTTTGTTTGTGTGTGTTTGTGTGGTGTGCGTGTGTTTGTGTGTGTGTGTGCGTGTGTGTGTATGTGTGTGTGTGGTGTGCGTGTGTTTGTGATGTAGTGTGCGTGCATGTATGTGTTTCTTTTTTTTTGTATGTATTTGTAGTTACGCGAAATAAGTATTTAAAAGTGATTCAAGTTTGACGTAATCCATATAATGCAATGTAGTACCATATAAAGTAATGCAAGTAAAAGTATTGGGTCTTATCACGGAGCAAATACAAAGAGGAGCTGTTGTAATGAATATTTTCTATGAAACAATGCGTGTCATTTACAGGGGATGAAGAGGACGCTGCTAATGGAGAAAGTGAGACAAGTAATAGTACTTGTCTCACTCCCTCCTTTATGTCCATCTACTGGCTATTAGCACAACTACTAATTTCGTATATTGTATGCAGTTGAGCTATCTTGCATTAGATGTCAGTAAGTGTATGGTATAACAGGGACGTACTCAGAATTTACCTACATCAAGGAGCGCTATTTTTTTTTATTTCAAAGATACAAACAAATCTTATTAGCTGTTTGCTCTATTCAAATACAAATATTTATAATCAAATAATTCTGCATAGCGAATAGGTGTATGACTACTGTTTTTAACCGAAAATTTCTTTATAAGGCTCGTCAGCATTGTTCATAATGTTAATATTTTATGAAAAATCCATCTTTTCTTTCATATTTGTGTCCTTTTCAGACGACCAAATAATACAATTATGTCAATTATTTGTTTGGGTTTCTAACAAATTGTCGAATGAAAGTAGTTGGACTTTTAGTAAATATGTTAGTTATACGGTATTATTTCCTTCCTTTTTGTCTTTTCCATATAAAAAAAGAATCAAACCACTCTATTAAAATAAGGCTTTATACAATTGATAATGCAACAATGGTGTCAATGACCAAGACATGTAAAAGAATATTTCAAGCGAGCAGACCAGCCCCCCCCCCTGGTAGCAACCGTTTGATTGACGCATGGGCCATCTAAAACTTAGCCATGCCAAAGGTAACTCGAAGACCCGGTCTTCGACGCCACCACCATTTTGAATATTTTTGTGACGTGCTCAACCTCCTTAATCTTATCAAGAAATTGCATCGAGTGCAATTACATTATTAATAAATAAAGGAGAAAGGGTGACATTGGTTCCAATAATAAAAATGAAATACTCTTTTGTATCATATATTTCTTGAGCTATACCTAGTCTTGCCCTAAATACTGTAACAAAGAAAAACCTTTTTCTATTGCAAAAAATATTTATGACTTTTACAGTGTTAGTTTAATACATAAATATAAAACAATTTAAAATATAAAAAGCTTGTTCGAAGTGGTTTCTATTGGCTGCAATGCAGTACTTTAAATCTTCATTGTTAAAATGAGAAGAACAAATCTTTGTATATTTCGTAGGAGTCCAGTTTTTCTATTAATTTTTGAAATCCATTGCTTCTAACATCGTCATTGGACGGTATTCTAAAACATACAAAATTTACAGTTTAATTATAATAGGTTCATTTAAAGTAGTGTAAAAAATATTTTTCTTTGATGAAAAATCCGAATGTTATAATTATATTCTAATTACGACCCTGGATTTTTGACACTTTTATAGTTCTTCATAGTTTACGACAGCTGGCGTATTGCTTACAAAATAATTATTAACTATGTATAAAACTCATATTTTTGTTGAGGTATAAGGCTTTGGGTATAAATTTTAATACTCATGGTTATTAGTTATTACAATAATCTTAATAGTTTGAACTGTATGTGCTTTTATTGTTCTGGGTTCTATTACGAAAAGTGGTGCCATCTAGCGTTGAGTAAAATTATTTCTGAACATGATACCGTCAAAAGAACTTTCTAGAAATTATTTTGATAAATTATGAATAAATATACTTACAAATGGAATGTGATTCTTTTCATAGCATCTGTACGTTTATTGAAGTAGTTTTTACATTATAAAACACAACACTTCATGGTTTTCTTCGTAATAACATAAAAATACACCAAAAATATAATTTTATGCACCGTACGAACACCGTCAGCGACGACAGAAGACTAATAGGCCACGCCTACTATTGATGTTAACGTGATGACGTCAGGGCCTACTTGAGAATCACAGTGCACAGTTACTTAGGCCGTCTCCTCTTTGTATTTGCTCCGTGGGTCTTATCTATACTTTCTATAGATATATTCAATGTATGTATATTATACATACATACATACACTTACGCCTATTTACGATTACACATACTTTTAATGTGTATGAAATCGCTGTGTGGTAGCGGCTATGAATACTACCAATCCTCACTTTGCTTGTGGATGTCGTAAAAGACGACTAAGAGCCTTATAACGACTTGGGCCAACTCCATCTGATGCCGTTTGGTCAACAATTACATTCCCAATTAGGGTTGACGTCTGGCAGGCGGCCGGTCATAAAACTATTGCCAATAACTTTTATAATATGTACTATGAATGAAGAGTACTTATTGTATCGACCCCAAGTAATTGGGATAAGAGTAGGAGAATGATGATGATGATGACCTCTCGTGAACAAATCGCCAATTTGGTCCAGAAAAGGTCTTCCCCTTGTATTCGTCCCATTCACGATTGCTTTATGTTTGCTTCGTCAACCTCTGCCCACTCATTATTTCTTCCACTTCGTGTCCAACCCACCTCAGCATACCAGCGCTCTTTTATAACATTATACCTAATTTTATCTTTCATACTTACATCACACACAGCTTACGAAGAGCTGTCAGCTCTACAGCATTTATTCTATTTTCATGTCTTCCCGCCAAATCTAACTTTCACTGCCATACATGAGGGCAGGCACTAATACTTCCTATACTTATTATTATTATTTAGGATGTGTAAAGCCGACGGAAGGTCATGAGAAGAAAACAAAACTAAAAATGTAGTGTGTGCAGAAGTACTTTGTAATAACATTAGTTTGAGTTCTTTTTTTAATATAAGATTATAAGATCCAGTATTTTTATCGTAAATGCGCGCCCAGTACTTGATCATTATTTTGCTGCGATGTTATTTTTAAACTGCGATATTTCCTAAGATATTCATTGAAATCAAATAATGTAAAGAGCAATTTTGTTTTAAATTAAATACTTGTGATGAATAACTCATTTATTTGGATAAGGATTAATATTATGTTTATAAAAACACCTTCGAAAATATCACATTATTTTAAAACAAATTTGATTAGCATAAAAAAGGTTATAGTGAGCCAATCTTAAAAGATATACATATGCTGTCCCGGACTTTTATTTAGAACTTTGAAAGGGGAACAATTATGTAGTACATAATTTTTGCGCAACTTTAACCGTTTACGCAGCGGAAGCTCTCAAAAGGAAACATAAACCCGATTTTTACACATTCATCATTGTTGCTCTGCTCCTATTGGTCGCAGCGTAATGTTATATAGCCTAAAGCCTTCCTCTATAAATGGACTATCCAACAAAAAAAGAATTTTTCAAATCGGACCAGTAGATCCTGAGATTAGCGCGTTTAAACTAACAAACAAACAAACAAACAAACAAACTCTTCCGCTTTATAATATTAGTATAGATTCACGACATCCCAGTAGTTCCACGCATCACATTACATAAAATGCCATCAAAATTATCTAATATTATAACTAGTTATTGGCGAAATCTTGTTGTGCCCATCCAATTAGATGTTTTTAAACCCAACTTCCTCTTTTGCGTACAAAGTTACAAACCTAAACCACAAACCTACAAAACCACAATAATAATCGTATGATTACAAAATGTTAACTAGGGTTAATTATCTCGAATGAAACAATGTAGCGAAGTTACATTATCTTTAAAAGGCAACAGAAACTATGGCAATAATGAGCAAATGTTGACTTTCAAATAGGCTAATGTTGTAGTTCTACAGCGTTCACTATCTATATTAACTACTATTTTTTTTGGCATGGTGGACCATGGATGTGGTCGTACTCCGACAAATCGGTCCGGAGTGACAGAAAAGGCGCCGCGCAACCCCATGGACCCACCCTGCAAACACCTCTCTAATCCGATGAACTTCGTTCTGCCTAATAGTCTATGAATGAGCGGTTTTAAGATTTTATGCTTAAAATTATTGAGCTCTTTTTTTATTATGATAAATAAAATATACATTTAAAAGATCAAGTGTTTTAATGATGTGTCAGCTAGACGTCTACATTATTATTATTGGCCATGGTATTTTAGTAAATTGGTTGCAGTCTGCAGTGAAGTAGCTTGTGATATACGACAGCTTTTCCTTTTGTTATCAAGCGTAAGAACATTTCTTCTAGCGCATCAAAATTTGTCTGGTTGTTGAAAGTTGATCTGGGAGGTTTGCTCCACGATTTCACAATGCCAACCGAGCCGTTTCACGGCCTGCCTTATTGCACGCCTCATAAGCGAAGCGTTGAGGTCTTGCTCTACTCTCGATATATGAAAATCAAGCACTTTTCAAACATAAAAATGATTGTATTTATCTCACATTGCACTTATAGGATAATATTATTATACACATGTCAAGAAAAAACATTCGTCTAAACGTATTTGATATTTTTAAAACACAATTATTTTGTTTAAAGTAAGAAAAAAGTTGATTAAGAAAAATATTCGAGTCCGTCCGGATGTTACCGTAAGTATCTGGCATTCTGACGACCGTAAAAATGAATGTATCGATGTTTTTCTTTTATTAAAAGCTTCATAATCGCAACGCGCTGTTTCCTTTCGAAAATGGCTTGGTAATTCTTTGTCGTTTAATTGCAATTAATAAAAAACTAAACTGCTTAGTCATTAGTGTATGTATACTTTATGAAAATTGGGTTGGTTTACATTTTTGTTCGTCCATTCACACAGGCAAAGGAAATAAATCCCATTCAGCCTATACAGCTATGTTTAGCTCTACGTCGAGAATGGCACGAAATTTCAAAAGTAGTTTCTTTTCATTCATTACGAGTATGTACAAGCTTTTATTTAGTTTCACCTGTCCCGTTGTCTGTAATCAAATCTTGCAAGTTAAATTTGATCCCTTTTCCGGTTTCCGGTTGAGCTGAAATTTTGCATGCATGTATAAATTAGATGACAATGCAATATTATTGTGACATAGAGCTGACCTGATGATGGACCTGGAAGCTGGCCATAGGAACTCCGTAATTAAACGACGCAACCCCATCGAAATTGGGCTTATTTGATTTGTCTTGACGAGTACTTTGAATCAATATGGCAACGAGAGTCTGATCATGGATCTGGAAGCTGTCCATAGGAACTCCGTAATTAAGCGACGCAATCCCATCGAGTTTGGGCTCGTTTAATTCGTCTTGATAAGTACTTTGATACTATATGTAAACCACGGTCTGATCATGGACTTGGAGGCTGTCCATAGGAACTCCGTGATAAAGCGACGCAACCCCATCGAGTTTGGGCTCGTTTGATTTGTCTTGACGAGTACTTTGAGACTACATGGTAACCAGGGTCTGACGATGGACTTGGCATCTGGCCATAGGAACTCTGTAATTAAACAACGAAACCCCATCGAATTTGGGCTCGCTTGATTCGTCTTGAGGAGTACTTTGATACTATATGGTAATTAGGTTCTGATGATGGACCTAGAAGCTGGCTATAGGAACTCCGTAATTAAACGACGCAACCCCACCGAGTTTGGGCTCGTTTGATTCGTCTTGACGAGTATCTTGGTTGGCGTGAATATGCAACTCCAACAAATTAGGGGGAAAAGTTCGTTACGCTTATTATGAATGTGGATTATGTCTGATTGATTAGATGGATGACCCAATGCCAAAGTAAGCACGTGCCGAGGGCTGAATGGTAAGAGGTGTGGTGTATAAACATTTCATATCGCTTATGTTGCGCCTCAGAGTACCAGGGCGAGCCCTGTTATACTGAAGCCCTTCTCCCTCCACAATGGACCTCTGGGGTGATGAACCGTTTCTTTCCTATATTTGTGGGAACAACCTGAATAATAAAACACTAAATAAATAGTTGAAAATAAAATTAAAGACAAATATTTTTTTAAAAACAAGCTTTTATTGCTAATAAAATAAACTAAAAAGTTAAAAATAAATTAACTCTAATCAGAGTCAAGTGTTATATGCACTTGTAACGTTATACGTTATAAGTTCACTGTAACCTTTATGGATAATTAAGCTTCTTCGTCTACAACAAAATAATTCCATATCGTACATAATTATCTATTTTTAACACCATAATTATTAAATCTTCCCGTTTTTATCACAGTCCCAATTTTTTAAATAAAAGTTTGTTGCATTTCTTAGCAATTAATAAACAGCTCGCTTTTAAAAAAAAGGATATTTTCTTTAATTTTATTTTCATTTCTGGCATTGACTAATAGTGTACGGTATGCACAGCCTGCAGTGGACTGTATTAAGTAAGTTTACTGAACTAGGTGAGGAACTGATATTATCCTATCCCTGCAAGCCGCGAAGAAGTAATTAAAAAATACTCCACCAACCTTTCATCCACTTTCGCCGAGGGCAGTAGTGTCGTCGCAGTAGGCTCGCCAAACCGCGCAGTCAGCTTCACTATATTCTATACAACTATGCAGTTCACAGCACCACAAAACACTATTATGGTGGTTCCAACAGTTCCGTTAAACAATGTCCTACCAAGGATTAAGCAGGTGCGGCGATTACGAATACACCGAGTGGCACAACCGCCTGGCGGACCGAGTTGTCTCAAATCTTCTACTCAACTGTCATAACGACGGTTGCAGAATCGAAGTTGTGAAGTTTCTCCAAATACCCTCCACATAACTTGCAAGGACCGAACATACCCCTCACCGAATTCAACATGATGAATTCCCCATTCTAAATTAAAGAGCAAGTAAGGGATATACAATCCACTAACCTATGTAAACAAAACACATAGAATAAATAAACCTTTAGTGAGGTATATTTTTGAAAAAAAAGAATAATAATAATTAATTAATCTAGATAAACAATAAAATTTAACCAAAAAAAAAAAAATAAAAGGTAATTAATTTGCATACGGTAATGGACAAATTTTATTCACCGGTCTCTTAATTAGACCATTTTTAGTTCTCAAAGTAACTACACGAATAATGCCATCAACGCCCTCGTGTGTTGTTTCAATTCTACCAAGAGGCCACTGCAATGGGCGCGTCAAATTTGATTTCAGTAAAACTAAATCACCAATCTTTACGTTAGGAGGTGAGGCAAACCACTTCTCTCTTTGTTGCAGAGTATGAAGATAGTCATTTGACCAGCGCTTCCAAAATAACTGTGATATTTTTTGAATTGACTGCCAACGAGATAATCTATGTTGAGGAACGTCCTCATAATTATATTCAGGCACAGCCACTAAGCTTTGTCCTATCAGGAAATGACCAGCAGTTAATACATCGAACTCGTTTGGGTTTTCAGATAGTGTACATAAAGGGCGTGAGTTTAATACAGCCTCTATTCTGCAGAACACAGTTGACAACTCTTCCAGAGTGAGACTTCTATCACCTACAATACGTTGTAAAATGTGTTTCGTACCTTTTATCCCGGCTTCCCAAAGTCCACCCATGGAAGCTGCGTTAGGAGGATTTGTCCTCCACTCTACTTGCCGCGCGGTTAATCCTACGAGTACCTCGTCATGAATCTTATTACCATTTAAAAATCTAAGTACCTCCTTGAGATGCTTGGCTGCCGATACATAATTCGTCCCGCAATCGGAATATAAACAAGTACTTAATCCGCGACGGGCTACGAAACGGTCATATGCAGCTAGAAAACATTCAGCTGATAAATCAGTTAACACCTCGCAGTGTACTGCTTTTGTTGAAAAACATACAAATAGGCATAGATAAGCCTTGTATATTTTTGCGTTACGACGTGTACTTTCTTTTACAAGGAATGGACCACCTATATCTGTACCTACATGGCTGAATACCTTATCAACCTTAAGTCGGGACATGGGCAACGTACCCATTTGAGGTTGTAATGCAGTAGGTCGGCATTTAAAACACACCTTACACTTTGTCAGTACCGATCGAATGATGCTACGAGCACCAACGAGCCAATAGTTTTGACACATTAGACCTTGTAATGTACGAGGCCCTACGTGTAGGTATTTTACGTGCAAATATTCGATTAATAATTTACTTGTATGGCATTTTGGTAGCAAAACCGGGTGCTTCGTATTGTACGGAAGGTCAGATTGTGAGATACGACCCCCCACCCTGAGGACTTTATTTTCAACGAAGGGTGATGGTTTACGTAAAGAGGCTACAAACTTACCCTTTTCTAACGCTACTATTTCAGATTCAAAGTGATTTTGTTGAATAATTCTAATAATTGAATCATGACCTTTGCGCAACTCAAGGGTCGTTAGAGGGCCTAAAGACCGATTTGAAATTTTACACTGAAGATTTATAATAAATCTATGACACCATGAAATAATACGCTGTAATTTATTAAAAGAAGAACACTTATTAAATATTTCTTCAAGGTCATTTTTAATTTCAACCTTTAGAGAAGAATTAAAACTAAATGTTGCACTATTTGATTTAAGTTCGGGAATCTTGAAGTTATGATTTAATAAATATGGTTTTATAGGCCACTTTTGTTGGTTATCATATAGCCAATCGGGGCCGTGAATCCACTCTGTAGCTCTTTCCACGAAGTGAGCAGGCAACGTTCCACGTGAACATATGTCTGCAGCGTTATTTTCGCCCTTCACGTGATACCAACAACTAGGTGGTACTGCGGCAATAATGCGACTAACACGGTTAGCCACAAAAGTTTTTAACGTGTATGGTTGTGTATGTATCCAAGCCAAAACATTTTTCGAATCGCTGAGCGCAAATATAGAAACAGATAAATTATTATCGCTTAAGTTTTGTACGACAAAACTTACAACCTTCGATAGCAGCACGGCTGCTTCGAGTTCGAGTCTAGGTATAGACAAGAGTGGGTTTAACGGCGCAACCTTTGACTTACTAGTCAGCAGTCGAACCTTCACTTCACCTATATTGTTTATACTACGTATATATAAGCACGTTGCGTATCCACGGGATGACGCATCGCAAAATGCTATTAATTGTATTTCACTAAAATTAGGTATTAAGATGTGACGCTCAAAACGCAATTCAGTCAAAAGTGGTAGATCGGAGATGAATCGATTCCACTGTGAGCACGGCTCAGGTGGTAGTTGCTCATCCCATGCGACTCCCATCTTCCAGAGATCTTGCATGATACACTTTGCGACAAACGTACATGGTGAAATAATACCTACAGGATCGAATATGCTCGCCAGTAGTTTTAAAACTGATCGTTTGGTCTGTTTATTATCAGTCATGTTATAGGAAAACGCAAAACTGTCACAGGCAGGTAACCATGTCAACCCTAACACCTTAAGGGAGGATGATAACGTATCATCTTGAAAATCGATGGTTACAACTTGATTTGACTGCATATGAGTAAGTAACTCGGGACAGTTGCTAGCCCATTTTCTTAAATCAAAGCCACCACTTTTAAGAAGTGTCAGCAAATCATCCTGCAACGTGCAGGCCTGTTCTAATGATGGGCAGGACCATAATACGTCATCAACGTAGAAGCCTTGTTTGAGCACCTTTGCAGCCTCTGTACGCGGACGTTCAGCATGAGTGAGCTCATCCTCAGCTAGCTGATGCAGCGTGCGCACAGCTATGTAAGGTGCACTACGGAGACCGTAGGTATTCGTTCGAAGTTCGAAGACGCGAACTGGCTCCGTTGGAGATTCTCGCCAAAGAATGTGCTGGTACTTCCTATCAGCAGGATCAATCAGAACAGCCCGATACATCTTTGACACATCAGCAGTGAAACAAACTTTATATAACCGAAAGCGAATTATAATCTTTAGTAAGTCTGGATGTAGTTTTCTGCCTGTCAAGAGTGCATCGTTAATTGAAATACCATTCTTAGGTTGTGCGGAACCGTCGTAAACAACGCGCAGAGGTGTACTTACGGACGATGGACGCAGAACACAATGGTGCGGTATATAATATCCTGACTGCTCAGGACCTTGATATAACTCCATGTGTCCAAGAGATTCATACTCTCGCATGAAGTCAACATAAGACTTATGAAGGTCTGGCGATCGCGCCAGGCGGCGCTCGACCTGTTTAAGCCTTGTTATAGCCACATCATAAGAATCACCAATAGGTGCATGGTGTGGGTTTAATAAAATGGGAGAAACATAACGACCATTTTCATCACGACAGTGTTTTTCTGTGTACATTTTTTCGGCTAACTCCTCCATAGGATCCGTTGGAACTTCACACGGTAAAGATTCCAACTCCCAAAACCGTTTAAGTGTATCATTTAAATAATTATTTTCAATTGTGTACGACACAAATGACGTTGCACACGGTACAACATCGAGACTACTAGAGCAATTTTTTAACCCTAGTCTTCCAGTTATGACGTAACCAAATATGCTCCCCAATGCCACTGGTACATCTTTATTTATTATAAATTTTGTCCCGTCATAAATATAGGGAAACACTTCGCCCGATAAAATAATGTCAATCGGGGACGTTGTATAAAAATCCGGATCAGCTAATTGTAAGTCTTTATACTTAGTAATCAACTTATCGGGAATAAGTACGTTTGGCAAATCGGATGTAATTTTAGGTAAAATTACAGCATCAATGTTAAACACCGGCGTGTTATTGTAGCGCGGCTGAATAACACACGAAGCCATTCCATAATTTTTTACATATTCGCCACCTAGTCCGAAGATATTATATGGACATTTATTAGCTGATAATCCTAACCGTTGAAAACAATCTAACGTAATGAAATTACTTTGCGCCCCAGAGTCAATTAATACGCGCACGGGCTGATAATTATTAAACGCGTTCAAAACATTCACAACAGCTGTTCCCAAGATAACTGTACAGTTAGAAGTATGCGTAGACGTCAGATGACACACCGTACTTATAATTGATTGTTCGTCTCCCTTGCACGGCGCAGGAGCGGTCTCAGTCGAAATCAGCTGATTCGAACACGGTTTGTTATTATCTATCGCGCTAACTTCACGATGTAACAGAACATGATGCGGTAAATTACAGATTAAACATTTAAAATTACTTTTACACGCCTTAACGGTATGATTTGATTTTAAACAATTATGACATAATTTTAATTCATTCGCACGGCGAATACGTTGCTCATTAGACAATTTACGAAATTGTTCACAACGGAAAATCATATGATTACTATCACAATGTACACATAAACCCTTTAACCCAGAGCGTGTAGAAGATAGCGAATGCTTTTTTGTATCCTTTTGTCGCGAATCATTTTGTTGATATTTATTAGAATACACATTAGAATATGACGCAGAATGATCTAGAACTTTTATTTGATTATGTATAAATAATGCTAATTCATCGAAGGTAGGAATGGAATTTTGATCTAATTTTTGTTCAAAATATTTTCGAGTTTGTGGATCTAATGCCCTTAACGCAATATGACACATTACATAACTGCTTAAATCTTTAATATTAAGTGCCTGTATTGCCTTATACGAATGTTCGAAGTTCTCAATAAACATGTTCAAATCAGCAGACGATTCCTTGCGTAACGGTGAAAAGTTTAACATTTTATCTAGGTACCTACCAACTAACAATCTATTGTCTCGATATTTATCAATTAAACTCTGCCAGACGAGATCGTAGTTATTGGCGGATATCGGTACACTTTTAACCATATTTAATGCAGAACCTTTCGTGCAAGACAATAGATAATGAAATTTATCAATTTTTGGAATGTGCGGCTGATCATGTACTAACGAGCAAAATGTTTCATAAAATGTATTAAAATTCTCAATATCCGAATTAAATGTAAATAATTCAAGTTTAGGCAGGCGAGGGCGGGACTCCATGGTAACCAAGCGATTCTCACCGTTATTGCCGATGCGTGCCGAGCTATATTTCGAAGCACATAATTTCACTCGAAAATATAGTTCATCAAAACTTTGTAACTCTTGACTTCTAAGTATTGACTCAGAATCAACTAAAAGTTCTTGTTCGAATATATCGAATATTATTTTTTCGAATGAACTACGTAGGTCACTAATTTCAGAGACGTGCAATAAAAACAATTCTTTCGTATCAGAATTCGATAAATCGTGGGACATATCATATACCTTTTGCATTTGTGAAAACAAGAGTTGTTTTCGTTGAATTAACACGGTTAATTCTTTGGGTAATGGATTTTTCTTATCACTAGAAGTTTTTGCTTTAGGTGCCGCCATCTTGTGAAACAACACACGTAGCCCAATGAAATTATAAAATTAATATTATATTACTTTCACTAATACTTGTTACCTATACAATTTAATTATATAACACTTAGCTGAATAATTGTACGACAAATAATAATTTATGTGTTTTGTTTATATTGTATACTTCGTATAGTGGAGAAAAGTAAAGTATGTAAGATATGTATAGAACGTCTACACAATGAAATTATAATTTCATTAAATAATGGGGAATAAGAAGTAATTGGCACGGCCAATATAAATAAATTATATGCTAAGAACGTCTTAACATATATGATATTTATTGGGAGGTATTCTAACACGGTTAGAAATAACGGTACAGAACGTCTGTACTGTCTAAATACCTGGGAATTACGAATTCCTAGGTGAGGTATGAGACCTTAGGAGCGGTATCCTGGGTCGAAGTGACCAAAAAAAAGACTGTACGGTATGCACAGCCTGCAGTGGACTGTATTAAGTAAGTTTACTGAACTAGGTGAGGAACTGATATTATCCTATCCCTGCAAGCCGCGAAGAAGTAATTAAAAAATACTCCACCAACCTTTCATCCACTTTCGCCGAGGGCAGTAGTGTCGTCGCAGTAGGCTCGCCAAACCGCGCAGTCAGCTTCACTATATTCTATACAACTATGCAGTTCACAGCACCACAAAACACTATTATGGTGGTTCCAACAGTTCCGTTAAACAATGTCCTACCAAGGATTAAGCAGGTGCGGCGATTACGAATACACCGAGTGGCACAACCGCCTGGCGGACCGAGTTGTCTCAAATCTTCTACTCAACTGTCATAACGACGGTTGCAGAATCGAAGTTGTGAAGTTTCTCCAAATACCCTCCACATAACTTGCAAGGACCGAACAAATAGTAAATGATAAATAATATAAAATTTATGAGGCGTGCACTTTTGGATTTTCCAAATTATTTTGCTCTTGTTTTGAAAAGCATGAAGACGGGACAAACTTCTTCTTCCCTTCCCTTCACATGCAGTATCTTGTTCTTCGAATTCTAATCACAATACGGCTTTGTCGGGCAATATTAAATCTTCTTGGTTGTTAGTAATATTATCGGTACAATAAGATTTATTATTATAGTACCTACTCGTAGCACACGCACAAAATAAACACATCTACCTGTCAAATTTAATTTCAACTTTTCGCGGTATTTGCCAAACAAACCATAGACAACATTACGTGAGTTATCAGTTGCGTTTTGTTATATCGGGAACAAATGAACGTTTAGTTTGATATTTGTTATTGATTTTTTTGTTGTATAATATCACATTTTAATATCCAGAGAACAAAACAAACTCAAAAACATAAATATCATAAAAATTGGTCCAGCCGTTCTCGAGTTATAAGTGGTGTAACTGACACAACTTTCTTTTGGGTCTTTAGGGTAGTTAAATTTACTTAAAATATAGATGTTTACAAATTAAGTAAGAACTATATATGAGAATCCTTGAACATTGTACTGTTTATGAATGCTAATATTTTATTATACGCAATTATATTTATAGCTTATATATTATAAAAACTATGAAGTAATAAATATATTTTTTTATTAAGTCATCATTCTCCTGCTCTTGTCCCAACCACTTGGGGTCGACGCAATATGTACTCCTCTTCCTACATATTGCAAAGGTTATTGGCAATAGTTTTATGACCGGCCGCCTGCCTGACATCAACCCTCCTTGGGAATGGAATTGCCGACTGAACGGCATCAAGTAGTGTTGGCCCAGGTCGATATAAGGCTCTTAGTCGTCTTTTACGACATCCGCGAGCAAAGTAAGGGTTGGTAGTATTCGTAGCCGCTACCACACAGCGTTAATTTTTTATTAAGTATTTGATAAAAACTATTTTTAGTTCTTTAAAACATTTATGGTCGCGAGAGGACAGTACTCCCAAGACCACACGACACAACTATGGTTGCTTTCCATTTAGTTAACACAGAGGGACTCTGCGGTACATTGTGAAACACTGTCAAACACTGTGTAAAAGTTTAAATGAAACAGCTAGTTGTCTCAAAATAACACTAGAGTGCATCAATATCGCAAAATTATGGGCGTTGTATACCGAAATGCAAGTTCCTTGACAAAGTCTTGGCTCAATAATTTATAAACATAACCACATTATCAGGGCTCATTTCAATAGTGCAATATTTACATTTGAACATTTTTATTAAATTTTAATTAGCAGTAAGAGACAAGCTTAATTTAATAATCTCAAATAATACTACTAGAATATGCCGTAAATAAATTGCGAGGTTAAGTAATGATACTTAATTCAAGCAAAGTAGTACCTATATATTAATAATAATTTGGAATGTCATCGGTAGGTGTCCCATCCCAATATTTAGATTAAATTTCTCCAAAGGCCTCTGCGTGTTGGATCCATATCCCCATGTAAGCCTCCCAAAGGACCGGGCATCTTCCCTATGGAAGATCCCGTGAATTAAAAGGAGATACAATAATAATAATAATAATTTATTTAGTCAAAAACATTACAAATTTACAATAATTTACTTAAGATATTTCCAGTATGTGTAACACTATTATAACTTAGTCTCGTAAACTAGGTCAAGCCTGTATCATACGAGACGGGGTTAATAAATTTATATTTAAAAAGGAAAAAGTCAATAGTATACTGAAGAAAAGTGAATAAAAATAAAAAAGAAAAATGTGAATGTTATATTTAGATTATTTAGTTAATAATAAAGATATAGAAATTGAGAGTGCGTATAGAAGCAGTGAGCGCACGGAGTATGTGCGTGTGTGTATGTCTGTGCGTGTGTGTGCGTGTGTGTCTGTGTGTGTGTGTGTGTGTGTGTGTGTGTATGGGTATGTATTGTGTGATTAGTGGTTGTATGTTTATGTTACGCAGTGTATGTGAGTAATGATTCCGTATTTGAGTAATCCTGTTTCAGAAGCCAATCAGTTACTTTACTTTTTAGGTTGTGTTTGTTTAAATTAAGTATATGCAGTTCTTTGAGAATTTTTTGGTAGATATGAGTTGATATAACGTAATACTGATGTCTGGCAAAACATGTCTTATGTTTAATACCTCGCGGATAAATTTTACGTTTGTTGGGATCGGCAAGAGGCATAGAACCATGTATTCTAAGCACTGAACGGAGTACGTACAACTGTCGAACGGTTAAGACCTTGCAGTCATTGTATAGCTGAGCTGTAGGATATCGGAATGGTTTATGGGTCATAACCTTTAAGACTGCCCTATGAGCTCTTTCTAATTTTAATAAAAGAGTTTTAGTAGCTCCGCCCCATACGGTTATACAATAACCAATAACTGATTGGCACAAAGCATAAAACACCATTCTCAAGGTGTCAAAGTCCGCTGATTCTCTTAAGGACTTAAAGATATAGATAATTCTCATTATCCGGCACGCAATAGAATCTATTTGCTTATCCCACCTTAACTCTTCATCTATTTCATCTCCAAGATACTTAATTTTATGAACTCTCACAAGATTTGAACAAGAGCATAGTGTTAATGAACTAAGGCACCAGTGTGCAGTAATTGAAAAAATTTGCGGTGGTTTGTTATTGTGCCTAATACTAAAAGGAATATAGCAGGTTTTAGAGAAGTTAAGTGGCAAAAGATTTGCATGAAACCAGCTCATAATTTTTGAGAGTGCGAATTCTGCCTTCGTCTTAACCACATCCCAGGTCGGACCATATACAAGGATTGCGGTATCGTCAGCATACGTATAGATCTTACAATTTGGAAGTGTAATATTACAGAGGTCATTAATATAGATCTGGAAGAGTGTTGGACCTAATATGCTCCCTTGAGGGACACCGTACGTCACTTGTTCTTCGCCACTAAGTTGAATGTCTATTTTTTCTCTTTGAGTACGATTAGTCAAGTAGTCTTTAAATAATTTTAGCGCTAGGCCACGCACACCTAATAACTCTAATTTAGAAACTAGCTTAGGAACAGAAACGGTATCAAAGGCTTTGGTTACGTCCATAAATATACCTAGACACTTAGTTCTACAGTCTAGTTTCTTGGCGACGAATTGAGTAAGGTCTATTATAGCATCCTCTGTTGATACCCCAGCCTTAAATCCATATTGATTATCAGCTATAATTTAATTTTTCTCTAAGTAGGACCTTAGACTTTTGCTAAGAATTTTTTCAAGAATTTTGGATAAGGAAGATAGGACTGATATAGGTTTGTAGTCATTTATGTGCCCTCTGTTACCCCCTTTGAAAATTGGATGAATTATTGCTTTTTTGAATGCAGCTGGGAAAACACCGGATTGGATACAAAGATTGCAGATATAAGTTATCGGAGCTACTAATGTTAGATAACAGTATTTGAGCAGAGATGAAGATATACCATCCCAACCCACAGCACAGTCATTACGTAATTGTAAGATAATCGCTTCTACTTCATGTTCATGAACTTCAAATAGGGCAAAAGAGTCAATAAGGTTTCCATTTCTATGCACATTAATTTGGTCATCTTGTAATGAGTTTTGGTGTAATAGAATATCTGCAGCCAGATTCTGACCTACTCTGCTAAAAGTGGTACAAACTTTGTTAATAGAGGACACTGGATCATCACATATTTTTAAAAGTTCAGTTGGACTAGAACACTCTTTACGAGTACCAATGATATTTTGAATTGTTCTCCAGAGAGCTTTAGGGTTATTTTTGTTTTTTTCAATTTCATTCATTTCATATGTTCTTTTTAATTTACGAAGTAGCATATTACAGAAATTTCGGTAACGCGTATAGGTTAGTTTTAGTATTAAGTTATTAGGAGATTTTCTTGTTTTCAAATGAAGATTGTCACGATTCTTAATGCATCTTAGTAAACCTGGTGTTATCCATGGTATAATATTTCTTTCTTTCCTGGGAGTACTTATAAAGCGAGTTGAATGTTTATCTATTATTTTTTTTATTTTAGTTATAAAAGCGTTTACAGCAATATTAGCGTCTTTTAACATATATATCTCATCAAAAGTTGTGTTTTCTAATTCCAAGTTAATAGCTTCGAGATTTATGCGTGGAATTAAACGATAATATTTACATTTTAGGTTAGTATTCTCTAACACCAATACGGTGGGCTTATGATCAGTGATAGAGGATTCGATTTAAAGTACTCTGTGAAAGTAGGTAAGCATCTGTCAAACACCACTTTTTCGAGTGTCAAACAGTGTACGGCTGTGTTCAACAGTGTCGTTGATAGCAAGCGCTTTATCGAACACTGCGTCACTTTTTGTATTAAATGGAAAGCACACTATATAGAGTTTTCGAAACGTCGGGACTTCTAATTTTATTTCAAATATGTATTACTCGCTAGGTTTTTATTATTTCAGTAGGTAGATTCATGTGGAGTGAAGAATGAACATGAAGAATGAAAGAACGTGAGAAGAATATAAAAACTTTTATTTTTGATCTCGTGAAAAAGATCGTAATGTTTTTTAAAGCCAATCAAATTTGTACCTACTATAGATTGTATCATTCATCAATCATTTTGAATTTAATGTTATCATACATTAAATTCAAACAATTGACCAAAATTATAAGTTTTTGTGTGTGCACAGTGTGTGTGTGTACACTTATACAATCACAATTACAATGAAAATAAAAACTATGTCATCTAAAATAGTTCAATATTAAGAATAGCTAAAATTTTAAATATTTATTCCTTGTCTTTTCAAATACTTAATATCAATGTAGTACAGTTAAATTAAATCAACGATTTAGAGTTGGAGTTAGCGTTTTCCGAACGACTTCTTCCATGCTAACAGAGTAATTTATACGAAGCTACAGATAAAGAAAAGTAAATGTTTTCGACCTTAATCGATAAACTATTGTCGTTATGATTTCCCTCAAGTAGGTACTAGAAATTGAACAATAAAATATTTTTTAACGTTGCCCATTGCATGGTACAGAATAATAAATTTCCAATAACGTACCAATCTTATCTCTTTGACTGCAATCTCTTCGTGGGATATTTGCGACGACTTTAATTGAAGCTCAAGTTTATCGGCATGAAAAGGCCTATGGGCACGTTTTTTTTTTATTGCATAAGGTGGCAAACGAACATGCAGCACACCTGATGGTAAGTGTCACTGCCGCCTATGGACCTTTACAATACCAAGCCCATTGCTTAGGGCGCTGCCTATCAAAAAATCCCCAAACTGAGTGGCAGTTGGGCTTTTCCGGCTCTCTCGCTCACCGATCGAAGCGCAATAGCGCAATACCATTACTCAAACGTCAATCTTCTGCGAGAGTGTGGTACTACCTCGGACGGACCAGCCCGCGACTGTAGACAGAGAACTGTCATCAGCGTGGTCTTACCACTATTAAACGTTACTATTTTCGTCTAGAAGTTTCTTTGCAATGGTTTACGGTTAATTCAAATGACATCGTTTTATGGGATGAAAAATCTTGGTGTTATATTAACTCTGTCGAAGTCGCAAAATCGATTTTAACATATAATGATATAGGTACAACTTCGTCCTCAATATCTGTGTTAGTCTCAGTTTCTGAATACTGCAGCGTCCTTTGAATTTGTTTTTAACCGACTTCCAAAAAGGAGGAGGTTCTCATTATTTTATCTCAGTCCACATGTCCCACCATCGGACTCGGGCCTCCTTCATAATGTGAGGGAAATTGACTTACTATACCGGGCAAGTCAGACGTGTTGGTATAGGGTTTTATTTCGAGTTTTCCTTCTCTTGCACAGATAATATATGCATATTATATCCCTTAATCGTCTTTTACGATACCCACGAGTAGGAGAGGGGTTGATGAACTGTATTCTTACTCCGTCACTACACGGAAATCTGTTATTATTAAATAAAATAAAATTTAATTTAAATTAAATTTTCTTTATATTTTAGAAGTCATCACTGGTCAGTACTTTTCTATTAATCTAGCGACAATTCCTATTTGTAGGCATGGTATTTTAATTCTGTTAAGGAATAATGTCTCAAAAGAACAAAAAGGTTCAGAAGGTTTCAACAATAACTTACTTCTAGACGCCATACCTGCACTTTCATTGTATATAATAATATATATTCAAATTTTGACTCTCCTTCGTGACTTAGTTTGGTGATCTAGGAATTGGATTCAAGAGAAGATTATTTTAAATCCTTTTAAAAATATTCTATAGGGTCTTATTGTGCCACTGTCTGTATAAATGATGTCAACAAATCATTTTACGCCGATAATTTAAATTAACAAATATCAAACTCGCTCGGGGTGTCCTCAGTAGTCGTTTATCAAAAAGACGAACGTTGAGGTCGTCGTCTCTAGTATTAGAGTATCACGTCATCTTACGCTATCATACAGGTATTACTAAATACAATCAAACACATTGACGATGGTGTCCAAATCGCGGATGATAAAAAAGCCATGAAATCTAGTGTCATCCTTGATGTCCATCGACACCACTAAAGCGCTACACCATCATTCATCATTTTCCTACTATTATCCCAATTACTTGGGGTCGATACAATATTTACCCTTCTTTCTTCTTCATAGTACACATTGTAAAAGTTATTGGCAATATTTTTATGACCGACCGCCTGCCAGATGTCAACCCTCCTTGGGAATGTTATTGTTGACCAAACGGCATCAGATAGAGTTGGCCTAGGTTGTTATAAGGCTCTTAGTCGTCTTTTACGACATCCACGAGCAAAGTAAGGGTTGGTAGTATTCGTAGCCGCTACCACACAGGAACCACTATTAGCGCTTTAACTGTTAAAGCACCTTATTGTTCCTCGTTTGTTGCCGGGTGGATCCACATTCAAACTTAAACCATCTGACTACACATCAAATAATTCAAATGTCAACGTAGCCATTTTGGTAAGATATTAACTCATCAGATTTATAATATGTATTATGTGTTAGGTTACTTCTTAAACTAAAGGCTCTTAGAGTTTTAAAAATATCAACCTACTTATACAATCATACTTTTTACAAAATTTTAGCACGCTATGTCTAAAACATTGACGATGGGCTGCCCTTACAGTTCCTTGCTAAGTCCAAGTCTCTTGAATTTAGGGTGTGATGATTTTTTCGAGTTACATCTGCCACAAAAGTTTCCATTAATGACCTATACTAATGGCAAACTTTACTCCTACACTTTAACATTAGGTACAGTTTAAGAAATTAATTGAAATATGTCTCTACCAAATATTCGAATGGATCTAATCTAATATATGAAAAAACTAGCTTCTACCCGCGGCTTCGCCTACTACTACCTAAAGTTTTCATCCCTTATTTTTATTTAACCCCTTAAGGGTAAACTTTTACAAAATTTTAATGTCGTATTTATTTACATCTAATCAATAGCCTAAAAATAAGTTTCAAGGCTTTAAAAATGACGATACTTCTCTACAACTTTTCATCCCCCTTTACAACTCTTTTTTGCATTAAAAAGTAGCCTATGTCCTTTATCAGGCTCTAGACTATCTGTGTACCAAATTTCATTAAGATCGGTTCAGTAGTTTTGGCGTGAAAGAGCGACAGACAGACAGAGTTATTTTCGCATTTATAATATTAGTAAGGATACAAGAATGGCTCAATTAAAAATATTAGATACCACTCAATCTGTATCAATATTTTATATTGGAAAACATTTAAAATCATGCACAACATCTTTTTACCCGACTGCAAAGGAAAGGAGTGGTATTGTGTTTACCCGACTGCAAAGGAGTGGTATTGTGTTTAACAGTCTATGTATGTATGTATGTATGTTTGTATGTTCCTTTGAAGCACTATACATACCAAACTCCTGGGCCGATTTTTATGATTCGCACGTCAATCGATTCCTCTTAATCCGGCGAGTGTCACTAAAGATATGACGTTATTGAAAATTCAATATGGCGACTACTGGACGCCATATGCTCGTCTAGGTAGGTTAGTCTCGGTATCCCCAGGTACCTACATCCTTCCACTTTCGCATTGTATATCTAAAAAATATAAATAAATACGAAAACGTTATATGTTTTACCAATACAACAGAAACATATGTTACAAATTAAAAGTTCATAAAAATGCAGTAAAACATATATTATATGATTATTTATCATCATTCTCCTACTCTTATAATAATGACTTAGGGTCGACATAATATGTATTCCTGTTCCTACATATTGCAAAAGATATTGGCAATAGTTTAATGACCAGTCGCCTGCCTGACATCAAACCTCCCTGGAAAAGTAGTTGTTGACAAAACAGCATCAGGTGAAGTTGGCCCAAGTCCATAATGCTCTTAGTCGTCTTTTACGATATTCACGAGCAAAGTAAGGGTTAGCAGCATTCGTACCCGCTATCACACAGCGATATTATATAATTACTATACATACATACATACATATCATCACGCCATGTCCTTTGCAGGGTAGGCAGAGAGAACAGAGTGCCAGAGAACTCTATCCCTGCATACTTCACTCGCTTCCACAACATTCATAATTCTCTTCATACACGCTCTCCGGTTTCGGAGACTCTGGACTCCACCTTCCTTCAGTATATGACCGATCTGGTCTAGATAGGTTAGTCTCGGTCTCCCCCGATACCTATATCCTTCCACTTTCGCATTGTATATCTTCTTAACCAGACGTTCGTTTGGCATTCTTTCCACATGTCCGAACTATCGGAGCATTCCCTTTCGCATCTTTACACCAATACTCTCTTGCATACCTACTCGCTCTCCTACGTCGTCGTTTCGAATGCGATCGATCAGCCTAACTCCACAGATTTTCCGTAGAGATCGCATTTCGACCGCATTAATTTTACTTTCATACTCTTTTCTGCATACCCAACTCACGCTTCCATACAGTAATGTTGGGACAAACACTGCGTTATGTATTGCTACACGTGCCTTCTGGCTGAGGTGATGGCTACCGAGAAGTTGCTCCAACGCTCCGTTCACCCTATTTCCCGCATTCACTCTTCGCTCTATATCAGTGGTGTACCTTCCATCACGGCTAAATCCACATCCAAGATATACAAATTCATCCACTTGGTCTAGTACATCATTACCTATTGTTACTCTTACATCTGTTCTGGCTTCATCTCTTTCAAAGACCATTATTTTGGTTTTGCTCAGATTCACGTGTAGGCCCCTTTTCTTACAATCTTCTGTCATTGTGTCGACTAGGGTTTGCAGGTCAGTCGCTGACTGTGCCAGCAGGACTGCATCATCTGCATAAAGCAGAGTAGTGACCACTGAGTCGCCCATCTGGACTCCCACATTCATATCGTTCAACCTTTGGAGACATTTATCCAGATATATGATAAACAGTCTGGCTGACAGAACGCACCCCTGCTTAACGCCGATATTGACGTCAAACCAAGGCGAAATTCCATCATCCAGCCGCACACAGGCTCTACAGCCCATGTAACTGGATTGCACAGCCTGCAGCAGTTAACGTTAATACCATACTCCAGTAAAATGTCCCAAAGTTCCTTTCGTACAACCGTGTCAAATGCTCTCTCCAGATCCACAAAACTGCAGAAAACCCTCTGACCTAGAGCCACATGTTTCTTCACAATATTGCGCAGAGAGGACACTTGATGCATGCATCCCCTTCCACTCCTGAAACCTCCTTGTGTCTCACACAGTAAACCATCGGACACCATCCTCATTCTCCTTTCAATAATTTTACCATACACTTTTGCTGCCAAACTGGTCAAGCTTATGGCTCTGTAATTTGAACAGTCATAACGTGAACCCTTGTTTTTAAACAAAGGCACAATGACTGCGCTATTCCTGTCCCTGGGAACCTTTCCTGAGCTCCAACATAAATTGAGGAGCAACAGGAACGCCTTCCAGACACAGGAGCCGCCAAGCTTGATCATCTCGGCAGACACCATATCAATACTCGCTGCCTTACCATTTTTCAAACTTCTTATCGCCCATTCAACTTCATCCATACTGATGCCATCGGAGGCCGCCGGTGCCGAATGTTGATCTACTAAACCACATGCGACACCGGCGCCAACTCGAGTATCCGGATATAATTACTATAATTCAATTAAACTAGATTTCTTGTAATCTTATCTCGCTTTTATATATACTAGCTTCTGCCCGCTGCTTAAAAGGTTACTTTTCTAAAGTTTTTCATCCCCTATTTTTATTTTACCCCTTAAGGGTAATTTTTTTACAAAATTTTAATGTCATATTGATTTATTTCTAATCAATAGCCTAAAAATAGATTTCAAGCTTCTGGCTTTAAAAATGATGATACTCCCTTACAGCTTTTCATCCCCCTTTACAACCCTTTTTTGCATTAAAAAGTAGCCTATGTCCTTTGTCAGGCTTTAGACGATATGTGTACCAAATTTCATTTAAATCTGTTCGGTAGTTTTGGCGTGAAAGAGCGACAGACAGACCGAGTTACTTTCGCATTTATAATATTAACTAGCAGACTCGGCCACGCGTTGCTGTGGCTAAGGTAGTCTCAGTAACACGTGGTGGTTATGCTAATAAATTGAAGCTTATATGAAACGTTTCTACGTTTAACATAGCGCCATCTATTAAATACTTACTCAATCCAGTCAACAGATACCACCATCTGTTAGAATCGTTTGGAGATAACAGATGATTGTGACTGTCAAATAACAGACAAATCATTTGCAATAAAATAATATTGTGACTATAAATTGAGATGGAAGCTATCCTATCTTTTAAGTTGGATCAAACTACACATATTACGCAAATTTGATTAAAATCGGTTCAGTACTTTAAGAGTGCATGGATGATATATGGGCTGTGATGATGATATGATGATGATGCGGCGGAACTACTGGGATGTAGTGAATACATATAAAAGTGCTTTACAACGTTTTCGTTTTCCATCAAAATTCCCACAAGATACCATTAACAGTGTAGCCATAGCACTGTTGATGGTGACATTTTGACTAAGACAATGACTAACCTGAAATACTAAAAACGTAAAAATAATTATAACTTGACACTGGCACCAATAGCTCGTATAAGTAGCTGATTGCCAATACACAAAGAGAAGAAGAAGAACGTTTACGTGACATCAACCTTTTTAGAGTTCCATACCCAAAAGATAAAACAGGACCCTATTACTAAGACTCTGTTGTCCATCCGTTGCTTCGCCTGTCTTTCACCAGGTTGTTGTCATGAACCGTGATAGTTGGACAGTTGAAATTTTCACAGATGATGAATTTCTTTTGCCGCTACAACGACAAACAAATACTAAAAAACAATAAAATAAATATTTAAGAGGGCTCCCACACAACAAAGGTAATCTTTTTGCTCGTTTTTGCTCGATATTGATAACAAAAATAGGTTGACGTTTGAAATATTCACAGAATATTTAGTAATATATTCCCTTTAGAAATAAATAATTAAATTAAAATAAAACAAATAGAGAATTTAAGCTCCCATACAACAAACATGATTATTTTGCCATTTATAGATAATGGTACGGAACCCTTCGTGCGCGACTCCGAGTTGCTCTTAGCCGGTTTTTTGAATAAAATCGAATTGAGTTTTCAAACATGTGTCAAAATAAAATGTCTTTTAAATCAAAATCACTAAGAAGTATTGATATCAACTTTAAAGCTAATCACCCCTAAAATAATTTTCCACTCCTTTTTAACCCAGTTAGGAGATAAATCTCAATAAAATATGAATCACATCTTTCATCAATTCTGTTAATGAATCTTTATGCAAAATTTGAAATAGATTGGACCAAGGAATCACGTTGTCCCATACAAACTTTGCCCTGCTTTTTCACCCCCTTAGGGATATAATTTCGTAAAATCCGTTCTTAGCTGACCTCTACCCAGCGAAAGAAATATTCCAACCAACATATATATATATATATATATATATATATATATATATATATATATATATATATATATATATATATATATAGATAAGGATTGTTAAAGATGATGAAAATTTTAATAAAATACTATTTCTTAATTTACTGTTAATAGTGTGTTATTATTTGCATTGAAAATTATTTTATCTTCGTGTAACCAGATTGCTTGAATTTATAAAAGTGTTTTTTTATTTTTATGCTCTAGCCATTGAATTACTTAAGTATTGCGTTGTACTATACAATTTCTTTGTAGATAATTATTTTATTTATGGCGCAAAAGCCATTTTGGTAAGGGACATGCTTTAAAACGTTAAAGAGGCGAGATTCATGAAAGCCTTTATGATGACGATGATTTTGGATGCACTCTACTTCAGTGCAGCCAAAATGTTTAATAGTGGTAGGATCACGCTGTTAACAGTTTTCTGTCTACCGCCGCGGGCCGCCGTCCGGGGTAGTACCGCACTCTCACAGAAGATCGACGCTTGAGTAATGGCAATGTACTATTGCGCTTCGCTCAGTGAGCGAGAGAGCCGGAAGCCCAACTGGGTGGGTTTGTGGTTTGTATTGGTAGGCAGCGGCCTAGCTATACCCTTGGTATTGCAAAGGTCCATGGGCGGCAGTGACACTTACCATCAGGTGTGCTGCTTGCTCATTTGCCGCCATAAGCAATAAAAAAATGTAGTTAGGGTTTAATTGAAATTCTAGCTAATATTATAAATTATTACGCGGATTTGAGTTTGTTAGTCAGTTCACTACACTTTCACATCTAAGTCACGCGTTTTTTTTTGTGACGGCGGGAGTTTTGTGTAGGAGTCACATCCCGCTAAATCTGTCCGGGGCGACAGAAGAAGCGGCGTGCGATCTCATAGACCCGCCTTACATGTATCTCTCTTCGCCGAGCAAGCGGAACCTAAATCACGTGTAAAAATTCTTTCACCATTGAAAAGTTACATTGTCAATGAGTAATATAGTCTATTCTTCCCCGTACTCCTATAAAAAGGAGAACTACATAATATTACTTCATGTCTGTGTATCTTTCAACTACCTACCTAGGAGCAAGTGTCAATCAATTTGCATGTACTACACACCTTATCACTCAAAGCACGAGTACTATGTTTAAATATGATATATACATGAAAAAATAAATTGTAAACAAACCACCATAACAATTAAATTAAACATAAAAAGAGCACGGATAAAAAGTCTGTGGAATAGCTTAAAATAAAAAATGTGATAGATACTGCTTGTGCATTTATTATCACGACCATAATGAAAATGGTGATCTACACAGTGTATAGAAAGCGTCCACAGAGACTTTTTGCGTCAAAATGTACGAAAATAAAAACCCAAAACTCATACAGGAGCTTTAGTTTACAATAAAATCGGTACACTAAAACGTAAGAGATTTTTCGGAATGCCTATTTTAAAAGAGGTGAAGAAATGCTTCCTATTTCTTTCGCGTGAAACTTTTTATTTAAAAGATTTATTCTCTTGAAACTTTGCAGAAATACACTTTTCTTTAGGTAAATTAACGTTTTAACAGTTAAAGCGGAACTATGCCGCGCTATATGCGCGGCATAGTTCATACACATGTTTGTTTACTATGTAAAGGCTTTGAATATTTTCTTTACATCATCATTAAGGCGATTATTTTTTATTAAATAAATTTATGAATAAAACAATTTTTGTTATTCTTGATCGTTTATAGTTTGTTGTTATTGTTGGTGCTGTTTTTGTTTATTACACCTTTGATCATAAGATTGAAGAGTATAATTAATTTGTTTTTGTATCATAACTATTTTCATTGACGATCCTAAAATTTCAGTTGAGTTACTTACTAAACTTATAATTAGATTGAATGCATAAAGTATTATACACATTTTCATTTAGTTTCCGTTGTAGACACATTTTTATTTGACTGTAATTGAATGATTGTTAAATTTAATTCACCTTCCAGTGACTGACTAGGCTGATATTTTACGTACAGCTTTATCCATCCATCCATCCATCAGCCGGTAGAAGTCCACTGTTGGATACAGGACTCCCCACGAGAATGCCACTCAAAACGGTCCTGTGCCATCTGCATCCGGCTTCCTGTAACTTTCAAGATATCGTCAGCCCACCAATTGCTCGTCCTACGCTGCGTCATCTGATTCGTAATTGCCACTCGAGAACCTTTCTTTTCCAACGGTTGTAAGTGTGAAGAGTGACCTGGACTGGCCATTGCTATTTTAACGCGCTAATTCTTCAGGCTTTATAGGTTACACCCGTTCTTCTACGGATTGCTGTATTCCCAATTTTATCCAATAGAGAAATACCATGCATAGCTCTCCAGAGCTGAGCTACTTTTAGCCTTTTTATAAGGCTACATGTAGCCTTAGCTTTAGTGATAATACAAAAGGCAAAAATCAATATTATTATAATTTGGTCGTCGTTCTAAGATTGCGGATTATATGCATTTTGTAGTGTTAGGACCACGCTGCTGACAGTTCTCTATATAGATGGCCCTGGGCCGATCCGTCGGGCGTAGTATCACACTCTCGCCTGAGTAATGGCAATGTGCTATTGCGATTCGTCCAGTACCTAAGCGAGAGAGCCAGAAGGCAAACTAGGTGGGTGTGGGGTTTGTATTGGTAGGCAGCGGCCTAACTATACCCTTGGTATTGCGAAGATCCATGGGCGGCAGTGATACTTACCATCAGCTGTGCTACTTGCTCGTTTGCCACCATAAGCAATAAAAAAATATTTTAAATGGTCTACGTTTTTTTCTTTCTTTATCTCTTCTATTATTGGCATCAAATGAAAGGCAATATAGGCCCCGTTAAGCTCTTCCGTATCCGTGGTGCCGTACTGCTGCGCTTATCATAGCCGTACACCTTTTTAATTATAGGCTGACTAGTCATTTTGTTTTCCTGTCTCCCGCTTTGCCTAGGAGGGAAGTGGAATCACTCTTTCCAACTCCTCCTCTTTAACCTTTTCTAATTAAATTTGTTGCGGGTCTCAAGACAATTAAAATCATATCCCGGGACTGCCTGAGGGTCAAACTTCGGTGTCATTTATGTAGACCATTGTGAATCCTGGCTTACATGAGTTACAATGGTGGGAATGTGTGGTGGGATTAGTTCAAAAAAATACTTTTGTAGATAAATACTACTCTTTTTCAGATGTTTAATATGTCACTATAGCGCACCATATCTTTAAAACACATTTTGTATTTTTGTTAATTATAGTTTAGATACAGGTAAGAAAACTACCAGACTGTGGACTCAAGATGCTACCCAAAAGGTTTCAAATCAAATCATTTATTATGCATAAGCCCCAATTTATGGTCCCCACGGCCCAGTTTACGGACCAGACGGACCACCGACGGACAAAAACTGGGTTTTGGTGGCCCGCCCGACCGGCGTAGACATGTACGGCAGGTTACTAGGGTGCGCCCCGCCCCTTTTACCTCTTCGGACGGATTAAGGGGAGTGTCACTATACAGTTCAAGTCAGGTCAGTTCAGGTCACAACAAAAGCACTTATCACGATCAGAGATTCAGTGGGATGCAAGTGCTGCTATGATTGAAGTATGTGTGTAAGTTTTAAAATATTATCGAGTAAGAAGTTTTTTTTGTTATCTTTTTTTTTCTTGCAGTGGGCTATGGATGTGGTCGCGCCCCGTCAAATCGGTCCGGGCGACGGAAGAGGCGGCGCGCGGCCCCATAGACTCACCCTGCAAGCACCTCTCTTCGCCGTGCGAGCAGGCCACCGGTACCCGATCTTTATCCTCGGTGGCCTTCCCGGCATCGAGTAAGAAGACCTAAGAATAACCCATTAACCATCCCGCTATTTCTATAGAAAATATTCTTTCTTGTATATACAAAAAAAACCTCGCATAAAAAATAAAACATGTTAAGTTTGTTAAGTAATCTTAATGTATTTCAAACAATGTTTGTTTAAATACTTGTTTAACGCCTGCCGTGGGCTACCGTAATTGATAGACAAAATGCTGTGTTAACTTTCTGTAGATGTACACTTTGTGTGATGTGACACTTCGAGTAATATCGACATATTCAGCGCTGGTCAGACTAGTTGAATAATTTAGTACAGTGATGAGTTATTTAGTTAATACTCGGTACTGCCCATAAATTATGTCTCATGAAGGGTCGTAACTCACCCAAAAATTCAAGAAAACATTATTAACTCAACTTAAAGACTATACAGATGGCGTAATAAGATTTTCCCTGCAATATAAGGATTAGTCCACTGAGAGTCCACAAACTTTATTTTTCATTTTTGTTGTCCGTACACTTTTAGTTACTAAATTACTCGGTACTCGACTAAAATGCTAATGTAGTCTGAACAAACCTTTACCACAGATTAATAAATAACAGTACTTCACTCGGTAGAAAATTCCCAATACCTACTGCTATAATAGCCTACTCTGTCGCGTCAGCAACTGCTGCATGCTAAAATGTGTCTAAATGCTCAAGCGTACAATTGTAATTGCTTCGCACCTCGCGATCCCACAGCAACCACAGGGCTGCCTCTAAAATTCATGAGTTCTTCCGGGTTAAGAGCCCTCAGCGCTAACCA
This sequence comes from Lymantria monacha, assembly GCA_905163515.2. Taxonomy (NCBI): domain Eukaryota; kingdom Metazoa; phylum Arthropoda; class Insecta; order Lepidoptera; family Erebidae; genus Lymantria; species Lymantria monacha. Next base: position 45,496,165 of record LR991081.1, on the reverse strand, counting down.
CCCACAGTCCGGCTAAAGTTGTCATAGCCATCTGAGGCTAACAACTAAGTCACAAAAAACAAGCATATTTCGAAGGAATAATTTTGATAATTTTTCATGAACTGTATCGGTGTAGGGTCTCGACAATTACCACTCTGTTGAGGGCGGTGCCAAAAATTTTTTTTAGGCAATCCTGATGTAAGCGTTTCGTAAACATAAAATTAATGCCTTCTTTCTTCAAATCCTTGCATAGCCTGATTAGTTAGATTAGTTCCCCAGATATTTTTTCTTCATCGTGTACAAAATTATTTGTCAGTAAGTTATTCCTGATACATTTAATTAAATGTAGGACTTCGAATATGTAGTAATTTTTTTTACCCCCTTTTTTACTTGATTTGCACCCATTTACTGCACATAAGGCACCAGACGCCATCGTAGGTACACGTACAAACGAATGCAACGAATAATATTTAACAACGTGCATACGCTTCGCTTGCGAAAACCGCACTGAATTTGGTCCGCAAATGGCCCGCGACCGCTTGGTCGGGCGGTAGGCAATTATAGCGCGTAAGTACATAGAGTGATGTAGGCCTGCCTTTACGCGGTAACTGTCGCAAACATTCTCTATGCCTAAGGTTACATCAAGTTACTGTCGTTCGCCGAAGCTGTTTATTTGAGAGGCTCTACGGCTCGCATCCAGTACGCTGCTAGAAGTGCGTGAGTGAGGCTGTCTTCACACTTATCAAATAACGCTGCTAAACATCAACAACTTACCTAAAGTAAGTTTGTATCATATTATAAATTTATACTTATTATACAAATATGAACGGAATACATTCTATAATGGATATTACATTATCAGTTTAATACATGTTTATTAAATAAATAAATAACGGGAACGAGACGAGATACTAAGTCTCGCAGAACACTCCGCGGTGATAATATATGTGTGTATCTTAAACTTGCGTTACTTGTTTAATAAATATGTATCTAATATTGAAAATGGATTTATATTGAATTTATTATTGCAATTTATTATAGGATTTATTATAGCTCTATGAAATGAAATTGTGCTTAGTTCAATATTACAAAACAATAAAATATTACTTTTATAATTTAATTCAAATTAATTGTTAGTTACGCGTAATTAATTTAATTCATATTATATTTTATAATTTAATTCAAATGTATTGATTTATTTTCTCAATAATACATGCCTACATTTTTTTTAATTATTTACATAATTTAGGAAAAATGTGAAAACACACATATTTAATACAATTCTAACTGCAAAGTTTGAGTATTAAGCCTGCACAATGTGTAAACAATTTTGGATAGATGGCACACATCTCCTTACAGACGAAAATATAATACAATGCGAGAATTGAATGTCCTACAATAGTTCACGATAGTGTAAGTGGCATCACGATTGGAACGGATTTCCAAATAGGTGTGAGTTCGAATCCCACTTGTGACAAACATTTTTCGCTCGTAATCGGGTTTTTATAAATATCCAAGCATATTAAATGCTAAATTTCAGTAATTTGAACACACATATTGTGCAAGACCGTTTATATATTAGTATCTATAGATTATTGCCTTTTAAAAAAAAAACGCAAGTAAATAATTAAGTAGCGCAAAACTACTTAAATAGTAAATTATTTAAGGAGTTACTTAAATATAACGCAGGACACATTCAAAATAAAATTATTCAAAAATGGTTAAGTAATGGTATGTTTGTAAAGATCCTTGTAATGAAATATATTCTAAAAAAAAATACCGCGGTATGAGAAAATCCATGTATCGCGAAGTACTTAACGATAAGGTTCAATTAGTAGACATAAACGATGCCGGGCTGACCACGGATGTGATCCTTCACATTACCTATTCCTATAGGTACCAGTGGCCAGCCTAATAATGATGGGGAAAGAACACGGTGAGTTATGGGGCCACATTCGAACGGAATGGACGAAGAGTGTCCAGACTATATCCTGGCTAAAGAAAGATATAAATAATACCCAGACAGTTCACACAAAGATGAAGAAAAATTATAGTGTACTTACACAATAATTTTTAACAAGAACTATTCGGCGTGAGAATCGAATGAATTCACGATGGATGGACTTACACTGGTAGTGTAATCAATTATTTCGATTTGTTCCTCATTAATAAAGTTATCATGAAAAATGTTCATAATATGAACCTGCATTTAAATTAACTTTGTCTCAAGACTTATACGAGAAATATAAATTAAAACCGGTAATATAAACATTAAATCATTTTTTTAATTCAATTAAATAGATTATTTTTATAGTAAATGACTGGCGGATTTTGATACTGAACTGTTATTTTACACCTTTGATGTCAAACAGGAACTACTGGATTTGACGCCTTTGACGTCAAGCGGGCAATGCAGTATAGTTATTTTAAAATGTTTAAATAACCCTAATCAAAATCTTATTTATGACGAATTTAACAGGAAATTGGTTTTGATTCTATACAATTAATATGTCCTACTGCCGAGTTCGCGCCTCTTTTATAATGTAAGGGGAATTGATAAGGGACAAGTTGGCATAAGATTTTATTTCGTGTTTTTCATATCTTGGAGTGCAGTGTGAGTGAGTGGTAGTTATTTGTCTACCCTTAATCGTATTTTACAATCAACCACGGTTAAAATATGGAGTTACATTTTAATTCGGTGAATTAATAGGAAATATTTCTACAATCACATATATAAATATATAATGTTGGAGTAGTTCCTTTCCTAAAGTTATTAATGATAGGAAGGTTATATAGATTTCTTAATCATGCACCTACTTGTGGTTGTGGTTTCACGTGTATTAAATTGCCCATAAGACGAAGGTATGTACTTAAAGAAAACGTGAACATTTTGTAATTATATAATTGCTAGAGGAATTCTTATTATATTTATCGTGCTGAACTACAAATCATTCATTCTATATATATATATATATAGCTATAGCTATTAATATATTTTTTTAATCTGCGTATATATATAAATATAAATATATATATATATATATATATATATATATATATATATATATATATATATATATATATATATATATATATATATATATATATATATATACATATATAATCTAAAATTTAACGTTGGAATTAAGCAACATTATCATTGTCCTGAAAAAAAAATTACTCAATTATTATTTGAAAAGAATTTTCGTAATTAAGAATAATTATTATTATGAACATTATAGTTTATTGAATTAAAGTTAGGAGTAATGCAATTTGTTTAATAAAGACACTTATATTTATTATTATTTTTCCGGAAAATAACACAATTAACTTTTGATAACTGTAATATGAGACATAAACTTTTCATTTCAAAGTGTTTAAAAACTAATGATGAACTATCTGTAATAGCACCGCCATTAGCTATCGATCCAGTTACTAATTAATTTTTAAAACTAAAAACTAGAGAAAATGTAGACACTAATAATAGCCCTTTTATAAACAGCTGCAGTAGAGATGACAATCGTCAATATAGTTTTATAGTGCGCTCCAAATTCTTGCGTATTTCTACAAAAACTATTTTTGTCGTCAAAGCAACTAAGTTCACAAGCACAAGTGTAATCAAACCACCGACCCCGATAATTTTATTTGGTCCTTAGTCTTAATCCTTACTAATATTATAAATGCGAAAGTAACTCTGTCTGTATGTCTCTCTGTCGCTCTTTCACGCCAAAGCTACTAAACCGATCTAAATGAAATTTGGTACATTGATAGTCTAGAGCCTGATGAAAGCCATCGGCTACTTTTTAATGCAAAAAAAAGTTTGTAAAGGGGGATGAAAAGTTGTAAGGAATTATTGTCATTTTTTAAGCCACAAGCTTGAAACTTATTTTTTGGCTATTGATTAGATATAAATAAATATGATATTAAAATTTCGTAAAAAAATACCCTTAAAGGTAAAATAAAAAATGAAAATGAAAAACTTTAGGAAAGTAACCTTTTACGCGGGCGAAGCCGCGGGCTGAAGCTAGTTCTTCATAAAGATATTTTCAAGAAGCCATTTATAACAGGCTTTTTGTAATGCCAGAAACTTTTTAAGACAGTCCTTCCACTCTCTAAATTGCCATATGTCCATATATCTCTTTATTACATAAGGAAATGGAACAGAGATAAATGACAGCGTAACAAACTATACATATTGCGTAGTGGTTAAGGTACTGATCTACCATGCCAGTATCATGGGTTTGATTGACATGCAAAACAACATTGTAGGCTCCTCAAATCGAGGTAGGACCACGCTGTTGACAGATCTCTGTCTACAGCCGCGGGCCGGTCCGTCCGAGGTAGTACCATACTATCGCAGAAGTACGACGTCTGAGTAATGGCAATGTGCTATTGCGCTTCGTTCGGTGAGCGAGAGAGCCGGAAGCCAAACTAGGTGGGTGTGGGGTTTGTATTGGTAGGCAGCGGCCTAACTATACCCTTGGTATTGCGAAGATCCATGGGCAGCAGTGACACTTACCATTAGGTGTGCTGCTTGCTTGGTTGCCACCATAAGCAATAAAAAATAAATCTTTGTTATAAGTTCAGATATAATGTCTTGTGCGGTGTTTAAAAAAAAGCGTTTAAATAACAACAATACTCGACCTCAAACAACATCTCATATCGCATCGTTTATTGCTAGAGATATTTTATGATAAATTATTATGATAAATTATTACTAATTTGGAGTTAGGCTGACCGACCGCATTCGTAACGACGACGTAAGAGAGCGAGTAGGTATGAAAGAGAGTATTGGTGTAAAGATGCGAAAGGGAATGCTCCGATGGTTCGGACATGTGGAAAGAATGCCGAACGAACGTCTGGTTAAGAAGATATACAATGCGAAAGTGGAAGGATGTAGGTACCGAGGGAGACCGAGACTAACCTACCTAGACCAGATCGGTCATATACTGAAGGAAGGTGGAGTAAAGAGTCTCCAAAACCGGCGAGCGTGTATAAAGAGAATTATAAATGTTGAGGAAGCGAGTGAAGTATGCAGAGATAGAGTTCTCTGTCACTCTGTTCTCTCTGCCTACCCTGCAAGGGATATGGCGTGATGATATGTATGTATGTATGTATTATTCATAATTTCAAAATATCGGTTAAAATCGGTCGTTATCATTTCATCATCATCATCATCTCAGCTCATATATGTCCTACTGATGGGCTCGAGCCTCCACCATAACGGGAGGGCAATTAACATACTACACCAAGCTGGTCAGACGTGTTGGTATAGGATTTTGTTCCGAGTTTTCCCTCTCTCACACGTTATCATTTATTAAGACACTATTATCCACGGCGAGTAAGGAGTGGTGATGGTGTGGTATTGCCTATTCAGAACTACACGAGAAAGTAAAACAAAATTAGGTCGTTACAATTTAACGCAACAATCTACTTTATTTATCTATGTATATAATTATAAACATTCTATTTTATAAAGTTTAAAAAAGACGACACATTAAATATATCATCATTAAGTACACATAAACACACACACACACACAGATACGCAATTATTTGTACATAATGACGTGCCTGTCTTAAGCACCATGTTAAAAAAAAAAGTATAGATTTACTAATAAATAAAACACACCCGTATCCGATCATCTTTTACACATGCACAAGGACGCAATTAACACTTCACCAACGATCTTCGACGTATTAGATTTATTTTACTAAATGATTTTGCAATTATACGCACTATTTCAATACAATAACGCTTTATTGCACACCAATAATACAAAGTATGCAATAGCACAAAATATATCTTAGACAAATGTATATAAACGGTTATTTCAATAATACGAAATACAAACATATGACGTTGGTATAGTTCGATGGTCTTATCGCCATATCATTGAATTATAATCAGGTCACAGAGGCTGAAAAATCTACTTCCGAGAAGACTAGAACCTGCCACACAGCTCCTTGCTTTGCCATTGTCTCTCGTCCTTACTTCCTTACTAATATTATAAATGCGAAAGTAGAGTATAGTCTAGAGCCTGATAAAGGATATATATACATATATCTCACTATATCTTTAAACGAGCAATTCTTGTATATATATATATATATATATATGTGTGTAATCTGAATCTCGGAAACGGCTCCAACGATTTTCTTGAAATTTAGCATACAAGGGGTTCCGGGTGCGATTAATCGATCTAGCTAGGTTTCATTTTCTCACTATATCTTTAAACGAGCAATTCTTGTATATATATATATATATATATGTAATCTGAATCTCGGAAAAGGCTCCAACGATTTTCTTGAAATTTAGCATACAAGGGGTTCCGGGGGCGATTAATCGATCTAGCTAGGTTTCATTTATAGAAAATATTATTTTGTCAGTATATTTCGGCAACAAAAATATAATTTTTCGTTGTACTAAAACTATTAGAATATGAAGATTTTCAAATTTTGACGCTGTCATTAAGAAAAGATATTTAGCTCAGTTGGAAAATCGAGTTTTGACTTTTGACGGGAATTTGAAAACGTCATGTGGTGCTCTTGTATTATATTCGATATCTTAGTGTTTTAACGTGTTATATTAGATAATTTTGATGGCATTTTATGTAATGTGATGTGCGGAAATACTTGGATGTAGTGAATATCATATAAAAGTGCTTTACAACGTTTTCGTTTTCCATCAAAATTCCCACAAGATACCATTAACAGTGTAGCCATTGCACTGTTAATGGTGACAATTTGACTTAGACAACGACTGACTTGAAAGACTAAAAACGTGAAAATATTTATAACTTGACACTGGCACCAATAGCTCGTATATGTAGCTGATTGCCAATACATAAGAAGAAGAAGAAGAAGAAGGAAAATCGAGTTGTCTAATCCATACAAACCGGAGCTCGGTTCGGATCCTTACTTTTTCTTATTTACTTTTTTGCCTTATTTTTTATTATTTTATTAATAAATATGATGATGATATCTTTTGCCCGCATTTTTGTGTTGTGTTTGATTTTTGTTTATTTTTTACGTTATTATTTTTATTGTTATTTATAGATAATTATGTATAAATGTTTGTATTCTTATATAGTATAACAATCTTATCCGTATGGTGACGGGGTAAGAATACAATTCACCACCCCCTATCTTACCCGTGGGTGATCGTAAGAGACGACTAAGGGATATAAAATGCATATAACATATATGCGAGAGAAGGAAAACTCAAAACAAAACCCTATACCAACACGTCTGACCAGCACGGTATAGTAGGTTAACTTTCCGCCTGTTATGGAGGAGGCATGAGCCCAACAGTGGGACGTATATGGGCTGTGATGATGATGATGATGATGATGATGATAATAATCTTTGTTATAGTGTAGGGAAGGTTTAATAAACATAAAAAACAACAGGCAGTCATGGGGACTGCCTATAGAAGTGAAAACTATTAACTTACGACTAATTGAAATAATAATAATTTTCTAATTTTTATATAAAAATAAAAACCTATAAGTTTTTCCCCTCCAAAAACGCTCAACGCGCCTAAAGAGGTTTTCATATAGCTATAGATATACTATTAGCATTAGCATGTCGGTGACGCGAACCTATAAGTTTTTCCCCTCCAAAAACGCTCAACGCGCCTAAAGAAGTTTCCACATAGCTATAGATATACTATTAGCATTAGCATGTCGGTGACGCGAACCTATAAGTTTTTCCCCTCCAAAAACGCTCAACGCGCCTAAAGAAGTTTTCACTTCAAAATCAAATTAAATTTTGTTATATATTATGGACACCAGGCTTTTTCTTAGCAGGCCATGTTTTTAATTCAACGCGCTCATTGCGACCGAGGCGACGGGAGGGTAGTGTACGGCCCCATAACCCACCGTCTTTTCCATCGAAATTAAGCCGACCACTGGTACCGCTTCTTTAACATCCCCGCCCACCCGCGATTCTACACCTATTACAGTATTTCTTTGTAAACAATATCTTTTGTTTTCCTTTCGGATGCTAGAGTTACTAGGCTACTCTGTGAGCTTACTCTGAAACATGTCACATACAACCGCCCATGGGAGAAACAGCTTTCTCTCAAGTCTACTCCCGCTACCTTAAGAATATGACCTCGGGCTTTGTTTATGGTTATTGCGAAGCAGAATTTAATGGCAAACTGCACTCTCTGAAATTCGAAGGAGTAATTTGACGGCATTTGGAGAATCCTAGGCATAAATACAGACTCTGCTCAAGAACAACCGATCAGTATAGATGACCTGATTACATTGCAATGCAATGTTTTTTCTTGCAAACTGGTGGCATTATATAATTTTGGCGCGCCAGCTCTCAATTTTAAGATGTGAGTTGGGAGACCGGGAGCCTTCAGAGTATTCAGGAACTCGACCGGTTGTCGGACTTGGGGTTTATAACTTATTCGTAAGTTTATTTTAATATTCGATCCCTTCGAATTATTTAAAATATTTGCAAGTAAATAGTATAAAGAAATCGAAACGACCATAGTAGCGCACATAGTTAGGTCATGTCGTCTTGCGACCAATCTGATCAGCATTAACATCCTGTCTCCCTATCGTATCTTACTGATTGTTCCTAATATACCTATATATAGCCTTTCCGCCTCAATTTTTACAAAAATGTTGACTAAACCCTAACTAAACAGCGAAAAAATATAGAAAATGACTATCTCTCTTTACTAATCATTGTGCGGTAAAAATACCCTCGCCAGAGTAAAATTAATGGGTAATATATCTTATGAGCGATGGATTTCAGTTATACGATGCAATGTGCTATCATGGCTCTCAATTACAATATTCGGCTTACAAAATTGCTGTCCAACAATTTAAAATTTCAAACTCTACGTCCGTATGACGCCTTGTCCTAAAAGTGTATGACCTCTTTATAGCTTAGAAACTTTCAAATGCCGTGTTAATACAGTATTGTGACTTTTGAGACATTCCAATTTTAAAGAGTATTTCCATTGTACCAAGCTTTTATGTGAGTTCAACCTCTTTAGGGTTCCGTACCAAAAGCGTAAAACGGCACCCTATAACTAAGACTTCGCCGTCCGTCCGTCCATCTGTCTATCACCAGGTTGTATCTCATGAACCATGATAGTTAGACAGCAGTCAGACAGAAATTTTCACAGATGATGTGTTTCTGTTGCCGCTATAACGTCAAATACTAAAAAACAAAATAAAATAAATATTTAAGGGGTACTCTCCCATACGACAAACGTGATTTTGGCTCCTTTTTGCTCGATACATTTTTTTGTTTTCTATTTTTGTACTTTTGCCTTTTTAATTTATTTTTTCATTGATTTAATTATATTTAAATATATCTTCCAAAACACACTAATAAGAAAATACCGAGCAAGGCTCGTTCCTCCAGATATTATATATATATATATATATATACATGTGTATATATATATATATATATATATATATATATATATATATATATATATATGTGTGTGTGTGTATATATATATATATATATATAGGTATATGTGATCTCTGGTGCTTAAGACTACAGTTCTATGCCAGTTCTCCTTAGCCAACCTAAGCGGGGTTAGCCCAAGAGAGTCTCTTGAAGAAATATTGATAAAAGAGAACCTCATTGTTGATAAAAGAGAACTAGGCATCTTGTGCGATGTCAACAGCCTGCTGAATTTTCTGTCCAATGTGTCTAATTCAGTTTGAGTTGACTTAAGTATGCCCAAAGAGTACATCAGAATCGGTACGAGCCACATGTTGTAGGCACACACCTTATTACTGCCTGATAAAAGACTCTTTAAAACCTTAGCCAACCAAGTAAAAGTAAGTCAAAGAAACTTTCACGCAACGCTCTGTCATTCATGTCCGCTTCATTGATTCTCAAATCCTGTGACATACCGAAGTACCTACTTACAGGTATCAGTTACGTGAAGTGGCCTAAATTGTAGAGATCCTCTATCAACCTTCACTATCCCACCTTGCTTCACATGGATGACAGCACACTTATCTACACCAAACTCAATTTTGATAGAATTAGTAAAAGTCTCAGTAGATTTTAATAATTTCATCAATTGTGTATTATTTGGTGCAAAAAATTTCAGGTCATCTATCTGAAGTAGGTGAGATATTATTTGACCACCTCTTCGTAATCTACAGCTTAGCCCTGCATTCTCTAATAAGAGGAGGATGTTGATTCCAAGAGGATTCAGTGCTAGACAGATTCAAAGATAACTCTAGCGTTCACCTTGAAATATAACCTGCCTGATGTATACTAGTACTCCTGGATTGAACTGAAATGAACTGAAATGATAATGATGATGATGACAATACATGTACATATATATATTTGTAGCAATCACGGTAGAGTTGCTGTCGTTTATTAACGAATTTCGTTGTATACCGCCGAAGATATTCATCAGAACATCACTAAATTAGAATGTATCCCTATGCAGTTGTTTTTGTGGCGTGATAAAGTCTTATAAATTGATGATCTGCGCCTGCACGCACGAAAAAGTGTCACGTTCGCCTAAGCCGAACATGCAAGGGAGAGCGCGGAACCAGCGAACGAGAGGCACGACCGGTCTAAGCGCCCTTGCATTTTATTTAGCACCCTTGAATTTGACGTAAACTATTTTGTCAACTGTTTATCAGGAGCTCAAAGTACGTACGTCGAAAAAGTAAAGTCCGATACGTTATACAACCAACTTTTTTTAATGTGGACTGTGTAATTATTAATAATGATTGCCCACTCTTTCTGGATATAAAGTTTTCATTTTCTTTTTGATGACAATAAATTTAAATTAAAAATGTGGTCAAAATTTAATAACTGATACTGTAGCGGACACATATAAATCTCTGTAATAACGATGCCTCTTAAGCCTCCCTTGACCAAAGCTGTAAAGAGTCCGAAACGTCGGGCAATTAAAAATCAAATACAAACGCGATAGAATCCGTAAAAAATAATTTTATTTCAAATGTGTAATACTCGCATAAACATCAGAAATAATTATGCCTTATATTACTCATTGCGTGCGCTTCTAATACTACTAATCCAAGCATTGATCATGAGTATTGTAAGAGCCTACTAAGTCTTTACTCGGGCCTGTGGCAATTCCATTGATGCGGCCTTCACAGCGATTACATTATCTACGAGTATTGACGTTAAGCAAGTAGCCACTCGTAATACCAATACAGAACGCTAAGTAACATGCTACCATTTTCAAACTGTCTTACACCAAAAAGTTTCACTGTGCAATTTGAGAAACGGAAAAGGGAATAATCCTTACTAATATTATAAATGCGAAAGTAACACTGTCTGTCTGTCGCTCTTTCACGCCAAAACCGATCTAAATGAAATTTGGTACACAGATGGTCTAGAGCCTGACAAAGGACATAAGCTACTTTTTAATGCAAAAAAAAGGGTTTTAAAGGGGGATGAAAAGTTATAAGGAAGTGTTGTCATTTTTAAAGCCAGAAACTTGAAACTTATTTTTATGCTATTGATTAGATATAAATAAATATGACACTAAAATTTTGTAAAAATTAACCCTTAAGGCGAAAAATAAAAATAGGGGATGAAAATCTTTAGGAAAGTAACCTTTTACGCGGGCAGAAGCTAGTATTAATATATACTAAAAGGATTATTCATTATATTATTGGCTTCTGTATAATTTTTAAAGCAGATTAACTCAATATTGTGTTTTTAATAATTAAGTTCATTGCTAGAAAACAATCTACAGTTCCAAAATAAAATAACAGAATTTTAGTGACTATAATATATACACTACACTTTGTACAATCAAATTACTAAATAAAACTTAGCACCTTAAATTTAATTCACTCCGCTACGCGAATGATATAATGCCAGAAGAACATTTTAAAGCGAATATATGTTTACACAAACTGAAATAATGTTAGTACTAAAGATGGTGTTTGTATGATATGCTCTAATTAAAATATTAACAATTTGGATTGGCTATATTAACGACAGCTGGATATTTTTTAAAGCACTAAGGTACTGGACATAACAGTGTAACATTATAATTATAACAAACGTAGGCTGAACCGTAGAATGGTAACAATAGACTCGTCCATACATCATTCTATTTATATCCACTTTTAAATATAAACTTTTCAAATTAAATAGAAGAGCCACATTTGACATGCTTGCCAGGCGGAGCGGCGATCCCATTACATGTTTTTTCATAAGAGCACAACTATCGATTTACTGGAGGTTACTTAGCCGGCCATTACGATACCTTCAGATGGTATGAATTGGTGATTGAATAGTTTTTGAATTATGATAGTAAAATATGGCTCAGAGTATTTTAGTTGTAAATATACACACGTGCGATTCGCTAATTCGCTTTGCTTGTACTCTTAGATCTAGTATAGACGTCTGTTATATACATATATGTCACGTTGTAAAAAGGCAAAAAATAATGTAAAGGTGAAACTGAGGATACGAACCCGAGCTGTCTGGATCAAGACTACTCGATTTTCAACTGAGCTATATCCGTCTATTCTTAACGGCAGCCCCACAATTTATATACCTATATATATATATATATATAAACAAGAATTGCTCGTTTAAGGGTAGGTATGGATATATAGAAAACTATACATACATAAAATTATATTTTGTCAAGTATTTTCAATAAATTGACTTGATATCATCCATCCACATTATTAAGGGAGAGAGTCGTTATTTCGGTGTTTTTATAGTAATAGATTTTGCCCATTATCAGTGTACCTCTAAAATGCTAAATAAGTCACTTAATCACAAATAACTAACTCAGGACATTAATTATGCTTAGCGCTCTACGAGTATAGCCACAAAGTTATTTGCACTGGTAAATGTCGAATAGAAACTGCGGTATATATTTATATATATATATGTGTGTGTATATACATATATGCAACATCTCGAAACATCATGAATATCGTTTTAAAATATTGCTATGCGACACCAAGCGATGCTCTAGCGAATTTCATTTAAATACTTATATATAAAATTAATTTTGTCAAAAATGTACGTTGTTAGTTGTAAAGAAAATTTCCCTTCTAAAAGAGTAGGTATGTAATTATTTACGTCCTACAAAAACTTATAGTATGGTTGAAATTAAACGGAACTTAGATTTTAATCGAGGGTAATTATGTCCTTATAGAAACGCAGTCAAATCTATGATATCGAGAAAATTACACGCCACAACTTTAACATAATACTTTGTAATAGAACAAATAATACTTGCTTTATTCGGGTTTTATTAGAACTAGAAAGAGGTTTTATTTCTACTATATATATATATATATATATATATATATATATATATATATATATATATGTTACTGTAAAAGCTCGAACTACTCGACTTTCCGGCATATGTTGGTAAATGTAAAGATTTATGAAAGTGGGACGACTTTTTCGGACTTTTACCATTACCAATTAGTATAAACTAGGTTTTACCACTGACGGCTGTTGGTTTTTGGAGTAAGACAATAAGTAATTCTTAATTATTAATTTTAATTAACTATTATTCAAAACAGGTAATTATATTTTTATGTAGGCATCATATAAGAGAAATTAATTAACTAATTAGTAAAAAATCTTACCTATTTAAATTATTTTCATTTAGGATTTTTATTTATAAAATAATTAATCATCACTGAACTAGTCATTAAAAACATTCCTTAAACAATAAAAAATAACACAAGTAAAATTTCTTTTCACTATCATTACACTTGTATTAGCCAATGTAACTGAACTGTATTTTTCTTATTATTTCGTATTTAACAAACATAACGCTTACATTGGCTGATCTAACTGAATCAGTATTATATTATATTTTAACAAACAAATTGAAAAAAGACAATTAACCGTTTGTTATTAATTAATAGGTAAAAGAAAACATTTTACTTATTATAATACGGGAGTGCTATTGTGGCATTTAGAATTGCAAAGTATTCCTGATGACTTGCCAGTGCATATCTTCGACGAGCATTTTTTTTAAACATATACATTTTTTGAAGCCTTGGCGGTTGTCGGCTAATTGCCAACTACTTCTCGAAGAATCACTTCTTTATCTTTAACAACTTACCAGTACCCAGTTGGTAATACTCATTTTACTTTACATGTTAATGTCAGGTACTTTCAGTCTCACATTTTGGCCGACTTTTACATTTGGATTATCAGTCGACATATCTTTCTTTTTTTCAGCTACGTTTTTCAAATTTAAAGACGGCCTACGAGTACGAGACAATATCCGAACACGTTATGACGTGTCTTTTTCAACATTTACCGTGCCTTTAATGTAAATTCTAAGAATTACCAAGTGAATGATAGAAAACATTTGGATCGCAAAACTATTCGGACTTCTATCAATAGGAGTTGGTAAATCTTAGGTTTTACTGGTAAATCTAAGGTTTTACAATAGCTAGAGGTTTTACTGTAACATATACACACATGATGGTATGACATGATCAAACAGAATGTCATAACACGGCGCATGTACAGTAAGCACTTCACCAATGCTATTTTTACTGAATTTCACTTTCTCCGTAACGTAATACCGTTACAAACCATTCAGTACGCACCCACTTAGCCGCGTCTAAAATGGTTTCACATTAAAAGACTTTAATTTTTGAAACCCTAAATTCGAATCCATGGCCTGATGAATATAGAATATAGATCTTTAAAAAATAAAAAGAACTTTAATATTTCAATACAATTTGTGTTCACTATACACTGTGTTATAAACCTTACAAGCCATGTATGACTCGGCGTTTATTTTTTTGAGAAATAAAGCGCACTATGAATTAAGAAAATAAAATGCAGATTTCAAATATTTACTTTTTTATTTACATTATTTGAATACCGTGTTATTTATTTATTTTAACTTCGGCGTACACTGCCTACTCGTGGTTTTTGACCATTGTGAATGAAATTTCCTCTGCAATTTAGTATTACTGTTAGTAGCTTCAATTTTTGGATGGTGCTCGCAGTCTCTATCTATATTATCTTGTTCTGTGATTTATTATATCAACGGTATATCAACCGAAGTATAATTTTAAATACACAGATGGTGTGGTGGTTAAAATAACGACCAATAGTGCTAATTTCGTGTGTTCAATTTATACAAATTGAACACATGACACTAGCACGAAAGGTCGATATTTTAAGTTAATAGTACTATATGCGGTCCCTAAATTAATGTTCTAAGCTTGGTTTTAATCTACGTCTGTTGAATTGATTTGTAAAGTTCTCCGCGATATGTTACATTATATATTATGTACTTTTTTTTTTGTCTCTGTGAGGTGGATTATGGATGTGGTCGCGCCCCGACAAATTTGTCCGGGGCGACAGAGAGGCGGCGCGCAACCTCATGGACCCACCCTGCAAACACCTCTCTTCGCCGTGCGAGCGGATCACCGGTACCCGATCTTTGTCTTCGGTGGCCCGCCCGGTGGTTTCCTCTCGTGTCGACGCCCCGACAACTTTCGCCATCGGGGCGTCCTCACGCGGTGACCTCACGTCGGGTGACCGAACAATTCTCCGGTCCGATCACCCGAAGCCTTGGTTAGGGCGGCATCAGGCGCAGGTATTCGCGCCTGCGCCGCCCCGGCCGCTGGCAATGGCTTGAGTCAAGGGACTCCTCCCGGACTCGTTCCGCCGCCTCTTTCTGCGAGATGACAGCCTTTCAGAAGGCGCGACCGCGTCCCAGTTCCTGACGCTGTCGACCATCACTTTCGCGACAGCCGGCAGCGTCAGGTCGGCACCGATAACAGCGACGAGGTCACAACGTTGCCGGGCCCAGGTCACGCAGACCTCCAGCGTGTGTTGCGCCGTGTCCTCGTCACTGCCGCACTAGTGGCAGGATGGAGTCGACTCCCTCCTTACGACCAGGTATTTGCCGAAGCAACCGTGCCTCGACAACAATATATTATGTACTAGCGGACTCGGCACACTTCGTTCCGCCTAACAGTTAATGAATGAAATGACCAGATTTCGATTAATTCAAAATTATTAAGTTATTTTTTTTATTATGATAATAAATATGAATAATATATAAATTCAATAATCATCATCATTTTAGCCCATCGTCGTCCACTGCTGGACGTAGGCCTCCCTCATGGTACGCCACAGAGTGCGGTCCTGTGCCGTTTGCATCCATCGACGCCCAGCAACTTTCACTAGATCGTCTGTCCACCTAGCGGGGGGGGGGCGTCCTATACTGCGTCGTCCGGTACGTGGTCGCCACTCTAGAACCTTTTCTCCCCAGTGGTTGTCAGTTCTTCGAGCGATGTGGCCAGCCCATTGCCATTTCAGCGTGCTAATTCTTCGTGCTATGTCGGTTACACCCGTTCTTCTGCGGATTGCCGTATTACGGATTCTATCACGCAGAGAAATCCCGAGCATAGCTCGCTCCATAGCACGCTGAGCGACTTTGAGCTTGGTTATGAGGCCTGCATTTAGGGACCACGTGTCCGTGCCGTAAGTCATCACTAGTAACGCACACTGGTTGTAGATCTGTGTTTACAGACACTGAGGTATGTTGGACGAGAAGGTCCTCTTAAGTTTCCCGAACACTGCCCAACCGAGTTGGATTCGTCAGCTAGATTCTTTCTCGAAATTGGATCTATCTAACTGGACTGTTTGTTAAACATAATGATCGATAATTTTGAGATAGAATAAATTCAATAAATCAAGTATTTTAATAATGTGCCTGCAAGACGAAGAAGTACCAGTAGTGTTATATGACATTTTTCTTCATATCATACAAAAGGTCATGTAATAACCAATATACCATACAATAGGTTCATGTAAGCAGTGTCCTCCTTACACAACTAATACAACACCAATGCAGACATCGGTTTTACAAGCTTTCTATTATTATTATTATTGTATCTCCTTTTAATTCACGGGATCTTCCATAGGGAAGATGCCCGGTCCTTTGGGAGGCTTACATGGGGATATGGATCCAACACGCAGAGGCCTTTGGAGAAATTTAATCTAAATATTGGGATGGGACACCTACCGATGACATTCCACGTCTGCACTTAACATACGTGGAATGCCAGCAGTAAATGTAAAACTATTGTATGATGATGGTATCTAATATATGAAATATGGGAGTGGGTGTTTAGTGGACTGGTTCATCTTAAATCTATGAATTTATAACTGTCGTCTGCCTTCAAACCCATGTTAAGAGCTGAACGGTGGCAGACGGTGATTTTTATTATTTGTTATGATATTTATTATTATTATTATTACCCAATCTATGTCTCTAAAACCTCACTAATAGTTTTTTCATAGTCAATAGTTTATTTATGAAAAGTAAACAAATATTTTATATAATGTTAGTGAAGAAACAATACAATGATGAAAACTATGTACATAAGGACGATAAACTGTTAACACATTTAAACAAACTCTTGATATTTATAAGGACAAATATCAAAAGTATTTGAATGCGCTAATTCCATAAGCTAATAGTCTGATGTAAAGTTCTTCTTGCGTTATAGAACACGTTTATATAGAAAGGTCATAATTATAATGCTGTCAACAATACGTACAGCCAGTACTTACAAATGATCACTGAATAATCTGACACTTATATAACGACAGTCACGATTATTATGAAATTCACATCACCGAAATACAGAGACATCGTGATGGCTATTTAATCATTCTAAGTTTAAACCATAGAAATATCTTTTTCATTCAGAATAAGACCTATAGTAAATGGAGGACTAGGAATATTTTAATTATTTATTATTTTATATTAAGTAGATTTTTTTTATAATCACACGTAATCAAAAATAATTATTTATAAGTGGCCCGTTCTGCATTAAATGCACTCACTTATAAATAATTATTTTTGTCTTGGGTTCATATACGGCAATCTTGAAAATTTAAGATCAAATTCGGCAATCCAGCAAATTTACCACGATTCTAAACCTACAGACTTAGTTATTTCATCGTTTTATTAAAGCTAATCAGTTTATATTTACTCATAGACAATAGAAATATAATTTGTTATATTTCTGTACGAATTTTTCATGATGAAATCATTGTTGTTGATTTGCCACAATATAGGTCGACCCTACTTTGCCGGTTTTGATTTTATACGACTCATTTATCAGAATGAAATTCCTAATAATATGAAATGGAGCGTAAAATTATGTAAGCATAATCATTGTCCACCTCAGATTTCTAAAAATAGATTCTTGTAACCTCTAATAGTTTTCTGTGACTTTTACCACGTTAGCAGCAACGCTTCCTCAGTAGTTGTCCAAATGTCCAACCGTAAAGTACCTAATGTAATCTACATATTGTTGTTTTAGTTAACAAACTATGGTTGTTAATGTTATTTTATTTATATTATATATTCTAGTATACTCAGAATTTTTATAGACAGCTATAGACACTATAAAGTTATTTTAGGCGTATTTGAAGTCATTAATTTTGAGGCAAACATTAAGAAGCAATCTCTCTCTCTGTGGTGAGATATTGCGAAACAAAGAAATCGCTCTTCGGTCAATATCTGAATCACTATACAATTTTGAGGCTTTAAAATTTACGTAACACTGTGTTAATTCTAGTACCAGTTATTCTCTGGGTGGTACATCAATGGCGTTCTTTTTTTAATTAAGATGTATCTTAACGGGTTAGCAAAGATATAAACATTGTGGACCATAATTACTGTAATTCTGTAATCAATTAAAATTAAATAATAGACCCACCAACTAGGAAATGAACTAGCATTACATGTTTGTACTTATTCTTAAGTATGCTATGTTCTTTTACATTATTCATTGCGGTTGTTTGCCCAAACATTAAAGTAAAGAAAAATATAATCCGACTTTGATTACGTATAAAGAACGTTATTAAGGTTATAAAACCTTAAGATTTGATTATAACATAACATGTAACATAACATGTAAATGTTTTTATGTTGATGTAAGATCATTAAACTCAGCCTCCATAAATTGTGAAGAATGCCCTTGACTACAATTTACACAAAAAGTCACCTTTATATAATAACTACCGACAAGTCCGCGCTTTGCATTGGATTTTAAGTGATTTAATATCAATTGGTTATGTACTGTAGTTCATTTAATAATAACTCCATAGAATATTTACGATTTTGCCAGTATAAAATATTACCTCTGTTTTAATTGATGTGAAATCCGTACTAATATTATAAATGCGAAAGTAACGCTGTCTGTCTGTCTGTATGTCGCTCTTTCACGCCAAAACTACTGAACTAATCTAAATGAAATTTGCTACACAGATAGTCTAGAGCCTGATAAAGGACATAAGCTACTTTTTAATGCAAAAAATGGGTTGTAAAAGGGGATGAAAAGATGTAAGGAAGTATCGTCATTTTTAAAGCCTGAAATCGTATTTTAAAGCTTGAAACTTATTTTTAGGCTGTTGATTATATATAAATAAATATGACATTAACATGTTGTAAAAATTTATCCTTAAGGGGTAAAATAAAAGGGCGAAGTCGCAGGCAGAAGCTAGTACAATATATAGCGACCGATTACTGACCCTCGACAGTTGTATACAATACAATCTCTTTGGAAAGTTTTAACATCAACTGCAATTGCCAACCCGCCTACCTAGGATAGTAATTATAACATAATCGCCACTTGGGCAGGCCTATATCCAGCAGTGAATGTGAAATCCACAAAAACTAATCATGTGCCAAATTTATTCCAATTAATTTTTAGGAATTTTTGAGTGATTGTATTACAAAGAGGTTCAGTTTTACCTTTTCAATATAGATTGCTAACATACATTCAATTCAATTTCTGTGAGGACGGGGTAAAACAACTCACCAGGCCCTTGCTCGTGGGCGTCATAAAAGATGACTAAGGGATATAATATAGAAGTGGAAAATTATAGGCAATCTCAAAATATAATCCTACATTAACACGTCTGACCAGCTTGGTATGTAAGATCAATGTATCGCCTATTCCGGAGGGTTGAGCCTATCGCTGAGACATATATGAGCTGAGATGATGATGATAATGATAAACGGCCAAGTGTTTATAGTAATTAGAATAGGAAGGAGGATAAATTTTACTATTTTCAAGAGGAATAGATCAAATCAAAATCAAATCTCAGTCGAGAGATTGAGCACTCTTATCCAGACAGCGCTTTTTTAATTTTAATATTTTGTTCCATATTATGACAATTATTTTTAATATCTATATTTATTTGCCAAAGAAACACAAAAGAGAATATATTGAACCAAGCACGGTCTCCAAATATATTATACTAGCAACACGCCCTCGCTTCGCTTCGATTACGTCAGTTCAGTTGTGTAGTTTACCCTCGCTACATAGAATTCCTTTCGGAGAAGGAATTTCTTAAAATCTTACTTCATCTGACCTTTACATGTCAAAAAATGTTCATCCAAATTTTCAAATCTGTAGGAGCTATATTTAAAAAATTACATGTTTACACCCCAGCAACCCCCCTTGCGGGTGGCATTTCGTAAAATCCGTTCTTAGCTGACGTTTACTCGGCGAAAGGAATATTTTTACCAAAAAAGTCTGTAGCCGCCTTATGATTCCAGAGATATCTTGATGAGTCAATACATAGGTGGAAATCTCTTTTATCTCTTGTATATATATATATATATATATACAAGAGATAAAAGAGATCTATATATATATATATATATATATATATATATATATATATATATAGATTAATCAAAATTATCAATTACGTCTTTAATGTATCTTTGCCAAGAGCAGTGTGCTAATTTTCGTGTGCTATTTTTAGAAAGGAAATGGACAAACTCATAATTGGTGGTGAGTTGATTTGTAATGTTCTATGTTCATTCCGTAAACGTCATTGATGTTTCATAACGATTATATCTTATTGATGCCTCAATGGCACTTATATTTCGATTATGACATTGCTTGCAATTGCTATAATTTCGTTAACCACTTCTGTTCGCCTTTGTGACACACATTTGTTTTATCACTTAGTGTAGCTGAACGGTTTGTTCGATCTAGGAGGATTAAGAATTTTAATTATTCAGATCTATCTAAGGATAGTCTCAGCCACTTTCAATTCCGATGGCTCAAACAGAAATGGATCAAATTTCGATAAAATAACAGCATATATTTAAAACGCCGCAAAACGTTATCCAAAATGTTCTACATAAACATAGAACAAAATGTATCTTGCCTCAACCGGCAGGCGTCAAATTTGGAAATAGTTTTATGTCCTATACGCCACAAATGTAGGAGATGTGATGATAATATGAGCGCCTAGACAAGCAATGCAAGAAGCCGATCTCCAACCCAAGATTTTTACTTTTATTCTTACATACATACATACCATCACGCCATGTCCTTTGCAGGCTAGGCAGAGAGAATATCTTATTCTTAACGTATAATAACGAAAAAAGATTCAAATGTGATGGCAATCTAACACAATATTTGAAACATTACGTTTAATTTGTACGGCAGTAGAAAGACTGAGCAGCGGCATACTTTTCGAATTAAAACGTTGTTTATGCTACTGCTATCATATTTTGATAATACTATTATATTATAATTGCATTTCCTGCAGCTTATCAATTTCATACATTGGTCTCCCAAGGAGTGGCAATGCTATAATCACTACGCTTGGCAAGCGGGTAGATAATTGCAGGAGAGGACTGCTGCTAATCTCCTGGTAATCCTCCAACGAATTTTACGACTTCATGAGAAATGAAAGGTGACACCATTGCCTTTAAAAATACATGTTAAAATGCTTCACCGATTAATTCGTATATCATATTATTTCAACTCATATACATCCCACTGCAGGGCTCGGACCTTCTCCACAACGAAATAGAAATTGACCTACTATACCACACTAGTCAACGGGATTTATTTCACGTATTCCTTCTGTTGCACAGATGTTATAAACATATGGTATCCATTTGTCGTCTTTTATGACATCCACGTACAAAATAAAGAGTGGAGAATCGTACTCTTACTTCGCCACCACACGGACAATCGGTTAATGTAGCAATAAAAAAAAATACTTTATTTTTCACCACTTTACAACACCAAAACTAGCATAATTTTTCATTTATGACAATGCTCTATCTGTAGCTGCTGCCTCTACGGCGTAGCCTCTCCTAAATCATGTAACACTAATTGTCGCTCTTTTCATTCATTCTAATCTATAATTGACTGCACAGATGGCGTAGTGGTTAAGATACCGACCTTCCGTGCCAGTGCCGTGGGTTCGATTCCCACGTAGGACAATACTTTGTGTGATCCACAAAGTGTTGTTCTGAGTCTGGGTGTAATTTGTCTGCATTAGTTGCATGTTTGTAAAGTCCCCCGCGATACAAGGATTATTTCCTAAGTGCAGGGAGGTGTATTTAAAAAAAAAAAAGAGAAAAAAAAAAAAAAAAAAAATTATCCGTAAATGTGTCTACTACCTTTTCGTTTGTTTTCCTTCCATCCTTTTGACCAACCTTGGTACCCATCTTTTATCCTTTAATATGGATCTATCCACTGCACAAATTCTCAAGTTCTTTTGCAATCTCGTTGTTGTTCTAAATTCTCATTCTACTTCTTATGAGTTTATTGCTTATTTTACTTTATAACTTTTATTCCTAGTATACTCCTCTCTATTTTTCGCTGACATACAGCAAAATTTTTGTTGTTATCTCTCCGCACGTTGGCTACTATGTCTGCCAACCTTAAGTCAGGTACGGTTCTTGCTATTTTGAAACTTTTATATTAATGCCCGTTTACGTCTTTTATTTCTCATAATTTCCTTTGCTCCCCAATTTTTTTTCCAAATTAACGGTGTTCTTCTCAGTGCATCTGTTTGTGGATAGTGAACAAATCACACAAGCTGTTTCAAACTAATATAATCACATAATAATAACATACACTAGTATCAACACTTTGTCAATATTTTCTTTTTTTTAAGCTATTATTGATAATTCTACTTTTAAATACCACCATTCAATGACTCATCTCATCATCATCATCTAAGCCCATATATTTCCCACTGTTGGGCTCGGGCCTCCTCCACAATGGGAGGGTAATTGGCCTACTATACAACGCTGGTCAGACGTGTTGGTATAGGGTTTTGTTTCGAGTTTTCCTTCTCTCGCATAGATGTTATATGCGTTTTATATCCCTTAGTCGTCTCGTACGAACACCGACGGGTAAGATAGGGGGTGGTGAATTGTATTCTTACTCCGTCACCACGTGGAATTCAATGACTAATACTGTTAAACACTTTGCTCGTGCCACGACTACAATAATCTAAGTCTGTCAAACCACAAATTACTTTCCTTGTATAGCAGTATATCGGCACCATTATTCTGCCATAGTATCTATATTTAACTTAACCCTTACTTTGCTCGTGGATGTCGTAAAAGACAACTAAGAGCCTTATAACGACCTGGACCAACTCCATCGGATGCCATTTGGTCAACAATTACATTCCCAAAGAAGGTTGACGTCTGGCAGGCGCCCGGTCATAAAACTATTGCCAATAACTTTAAATTACAACTATGTGCTATGAAAAAAGAATACACATTGTATCGTCCCCAAGTAATTGGGATAAGAGTAGGAGAACGATGATGATGATATTATTACTTTGTTATGCTAGTATTAAATGCTTACACAAATTCATGAAAATAATTTTACAAACAGAAGTAATGTACTAAAATCATATATTATTACACCATTACCACTTATATGATTTTGATAATGCAAAATAAAATGGTGGACTATTGTTTTGCTTTGTTTTACGTTCTTAATTATTTCCAACAAAATGAAAGGAAATCGTCGTCACTGAGTGCCCTTTTAAAAAGAACAATGTACTACTATTATATAAAAAAAATTCGTTATAAAATACAATAATGAGTTTATAACGATTCGATATTACTAAGAGCGGTCACGCTACCTAATCTAGAGAAAGTCGAATACAGTGTTATTTATGTCAGTGGTTATATTAAAATTAGTTTTTTTTTATAAATTTTGTCATATGTTATCGCTATGGTTATATAATCTGTGCGTATTTATAATAAACGATGTGATACGGTGAATCAATAAATTTCGCATCTTTATATTGAATTTTTTTATAAATTAACATATTATACAGCATAATTATTCAGAATATACGAGTATTTGTATATATATATGCAAATTATATTTATTCAAATGCATATAACTTATCAGATCTTTCGTAGTAAATTATCAATAATATAATCCTTACTAATATTATAAATACGAAAGTAACTCTGTCTGTCTATATGTCTGTCGCTCTTTCACGCCAAAGCTACTGAACCGATCTAAATGAAATTTGGTACACATATAGCCTAAAGCCTGATAAAGGACATAAGCTACTTTTTAATGCAAAAAAGGGCTGTAAAAGGGGATGAAAAGTTGTAAGAAAGTATCGTTATTTTTAAAGCCAGAATCTTGAAACTTATTTTTAGGCTATTGATTAGATATAAATAAATATGACATTAACATGTTGTAAAAATTTGCCCTTAAGGGGTATAATAAAAAAATAGGGGATAAAAATCTTTACAGTGTAACCTTTTACGCAGGCGAAGCCGCGGGCAGAAGCTAGAACTACTATAATCATTGAAAAGTGCAATCCTTGAATTAGTTTAGTAAAATCCAGTCATTTAATATTAGTTTAGTAAAGTCCTTAGTTCTTTATCTTCTTCCTTCTATTATTGAAAACAAGTCGCCTGAGACATAATGGGATGAAAATTGATCTATAACACCAGGTTACATAAAGAAGTCGGCATTTTTTACTTTATAACCCTTACATCTTTCACTGGTGACTGCTTCAGATGAAAGAAAATAGCCCACTATACGACGTTACCCGATAACATTTTATTACACGCAAAATCTTATTTGCGTAACGAAAAATGATTATCACACGGGGAACTTGAAGTCACATCTATTGGAAATCCGTTTCGACCATTGTACAAAATCGTCCAGTGTCACCAGTTGTGCGTAATGAACAATCAGTGTAATTTTTTTGGAGTTTACTCCTTAAGAATCGATTTTCATATAAGGCCGCCCGGTATTAGCAAAATTTGAGGAGTAAATTTATTGTTTAACAAGTTAAAGTTTTTTTTTTATTGTTTAACAACAAAAAATATCGTCATTTACTATAATTAATTTTATGTACAACATATTACATACGTGAATATATTGTGTGTTAACTATATATTTCACTCATAATATTTCAAAATGAGCCAAAGGATTTGTACAAGGACATATATGTATCTTGAAATGCATGCATGTTTTAAACGCACCACACTCGATACGCTTACTTGACCACGCAGCAACATGTGCCGTCAAATTTTTTGTTTAATTAGGCGTCCAAGGCAGGCCTACGTCACTCTATGTACTTACGCGCTATAATTGCCTACCGCCCGGCCAAGCGGTTGCGGGCCGTCTGCGGACCAAATTCAGTGCGGTTTTCACAAGCGAGGCGCACGCATACGATTCAACTTTATTTGTTCCATTCATTTATACGCGTACGTACGATGCCGTCTGGTGCCTTATGTTCAGTAGATGGGTGCAAATCAAGTAAAAGAAGGGATAAACACCTAACATTTTTCCATTTACCTGTCAATGAAGAAAGGTAAGTGATAAACTATTACTATTTTTGTCGTTTCTTTATTATTTTTAATAGGTAGGTATAATAAGCATTAGCTTGCCTTTCAGATACAGATTGACATATTTTTGTTACATAGAAACGTCATACTTAGCTTAAACACTATTTTAACAACATTTAAAAAGCTATTTTTACTAGAATAAAATTGTAATATTATTTGACGGACAGTCGCGCAAATACCTACCTACGAAACTTTCAACACAAGTCGCGCGCAGTGACCTGTCTTAACTTGTGCTGTTAGTGTAAACAAACAAACACGGGTGATTCGGTTTTATGCGATTTGATCGATCGAGCTACATAAAAATAAGTAATAGTTTCCACCAGCAACTTTGCACGCGTGGTATGTTAATATAAGTATCCTCTGTCCTTTTCTGTACTATTGAAACATCTAATAATGATAATAACTTGTAATAAATTTCGTTATAATGGGTCGAGTTAACTAATAACACGCGAATAACAAACAAACTCACATTTCAATTTATAATATTAGTAAGGATAAACATAGTATTTTATTTTATCAACTCAAGCAAGCCAAGCATTTCTGTGTAACAAAATCAATCAACAATAATTTCATTGTCAATGGTGTTAACAACTGTGACGTCGTAACGATCGCCGACGGCAATCTTAAAATGAACGCGTAGTAACAGTAAATTGATAAATGTCAATAAACAAATTTTTTTTAAAAATATATAAAAATAAAACGCATGTAACTTTTAAATATTCTTTTTATTTAAATTACTGAAATTTAGCATTTAATATGCTTAATTATTTATAAAACTCGATTACGAAGTGAAAAATGATGTCACAAGCGGGATTGGAACCCGCGCCTATTGGGATTCCGGCCAATCGTGCTGCCACTACACCACCGTGACTAATTGTAGGACATGCAAATTTCACTTCGTATTATATTTACGTCTTAAGGTGACGGTATGCTATCTACCCGACAATGTTTACACATTGTTATAGGCTTAATACTTAAAACTTTACAGTTAGAATTGTATTAAACGATGACACAACCTTGTTATTTAAATTACGTCGATCTTCTGCGAGAGTGTGGTACTACCCCGGACGGACCGGCCCGCGGCTACCGACAGGGAACTGTCAACAGCGTGGTCCAACCACTATTAAATATTACCACTATTTAATATTAACTAATATTTTAGTTACATAATATAATAACGCAAACAGCCCTTTCTATGTAAATATTATATTTTAATCATCAAAAAATGCCTAATACGTTACGTAGTGTTTTCTTTGTTGCTAGCAACAGAAATTTTATGAATCAATTAAAATTATACGGCTAAAAAGCATTCTACGGTTTATGAATTACATAAATATTGAATATAAAAGAAGTGATAAGCTTACTATCTTAGATTCATTCATTCTTATTCACCATATTAGCAAGGGTGAAATGTAATATGTATCTAAATATATTATAGCTAATACAAGTTTACCGTGTGGTGACGGAGTAAGAATACTCTTCACCGCCCCATATCTTACCCGTGGGTGATCGTACGAGACGACTAAGGGATATAAGACGCATATAACATCTATGCGAGAGAAGGAAAACTCGAAAAAAAACCCTATAGATACCAACACGTCTGACCAGCGCGGTATAATAGGTTAATTTCCCTTCCATTACGGAGGAGGCCCGAGCCCAACAGTGGGACATTTATGGGCTGTAATGATGATGATGATATGAATACAAGTTAATGTATTTTAAATGTTTGGAGCGCTATAAAAGCGTATAATTTTAATTTTTTAACCTGAATATAATTTGAATTACTGAAATTTTGCATTTAATATGCTTAATTATTTATAAAAACCGATTACGAAGTGAAATCCCGCTTGTGACATCATTTTTCACTTCGTAATCGGGCTGAATATAATTCTTTTTTAAATCTTTATTAATATAACATAATTAGCCATACTCATATTATTTAGCCTTTACAATGTTTCTCACCTTGACTTGGTTATGATATTACGAGCCTTGTAATACTAACACCAATGATACCAATTGAAGTTCATGTAGTTTACAAATAGAAACTAGAGAGTTTTAATACAAAACTAGAGAGTTTTACTAATAACTCTTGAGGAGTCCCACTAATTACCTACCTACTGGCTCCCACATCAAATGTTTGCTATTCCGTGAGACAACAATAGGACATTGCACAGCTTTAAATTTCTTGATATAATTAAAAAGCACTGTAGCAAATGTAGAAGCGCTATGAATCTATCTAAAGTATTCTTACACTTCACAAGATGTAAAACTGAAGCAGCTTCACAGCTATTAAGATCGAATCTCTCTGTTGACTAATCTTTTTTCATACGGATAAGTATTTATTATTCATACGGATCTGT
This sequence comes from Lymantria monacha, assembly GCA_905163515.2. Lineage (NCBI taxonomy): Eukaryota > Metazoa > Arthropoda > Insecta > Lepidoptera > Erebidae > Lymantria > Lymantria monacha. Next base: position 45,468,136 of record LR991081.1, on the reverse strand, counting down.
CAAATATAATTTTAAAGTTTTTTTTTTTTTTGTGTGTCTTAGTTGTTAGCCTCAGATGGCTATGACAACTTTACCCGGACTGTGGGTGAGCGCTGAGGGCTCTCAACCCGTATTTTAAAGTGACTAGTTATAGTTTCATATATCCGTTTGTTTGCCCCCTATTTACATAACTATTGGAATGTTAATTGCTATGTTCACATATTGATTATATCAATATGTAATTTCAGGACCTCTTTCGGGTTGACTTATTTGTTTAATTTACTGTTACTAATTTCATATTATTTTTATATTATTGCTTTTTTGCTGCAATTTGAACATCATAACACACACACACACACTCAAAACACTTCACAAGTCCTCTTACACATACAAAGTTAAGCTCCAACTATACTTGCTTATTTCAAATTATATTGCTATCTACCATCATACATGACCAGATTTATGTATTAAATAATTACACTAATTTAATGGATAACAATTATTGGCATAGATTATACCAAATTCAAAGTACCTTTTATTTGATATTTAGTTTCAAGGTCATACATTCAACACTTTAAACAGTATACAAAATGACTTGGATACTCTTTCAGTGGCAGTTTCAGAATCATGTATGATGGAGGATTGTAAAAAAATTGATAGGTTACATCGTGATGCTCTTACACTCCTCTGTCAAAATATAAGAAGTATAAATAAGAATTTTAATAGTTTAACCACAATTCTTCATAGAAGTGGCACTTCTTGGGATCTTATAATTCTTACAGAATGTTGGCTAAACAACTCACCTTCTCTACCTCTGCTTCAGGATTATAACTCTGTTGCCACCAGCCATCATGGGACACAGAATGAAGGTGTTGTAATATACTTCCGTAATTATCTGCATGTATCTGTTTCGGAACCTTTGATCCAGGACGCTAACTGTTTAGTATTATCTCTCAATACAGACACAGTAGTGATAGCAATTTATCGCTCACCTGCAGTTAGGAATGTTTCTTTGTTTCTAGAGTCATTAAATGATCTTTTAAAATCTCTTTCCTCGAATAAAAATATTATTCTAACGGGCGACTTTAATGTCGACTTCTCTGATAACAGTATTGACTCGCGTTCAACAGAATACCTCTCCATACTTGCTTATCATTTATTTTATTACCAAGGTATATCCCTAGTCCCGTACTGAGCTAATCAGAATTAAATATGTATATAAACATGGGTATAAATTAATATTTTTGGATACTATTATAAAATAATTGAACTTGTACATACATACATATCATCACGCCATATCCCTTGCAGGGTAGGCAGAGAGAACAGAGTGCCAGAGAACTCTATCTCTGCATACTTCACTCGCTTCCTCAACATTCATAATTCTCTTCATACACCCTCGCCGGTTTCGGAGACTCTTGACTCCACCTTCCTTCAGTACATGACCGATCTGGTCTAGGTAGGTTAGTCTCGGTCTCCCTCGGTACCTACATCCTTCCACTTTCGCATTGTATATCTTCTTAACCAGGCGTTCGTTCGGCATTCTTTCCACATGTCCGAACCATCGGAGCATTCCCTTTCGCATCTTTACACCAATACTCTCTTTCATACCTACTCGCTCTCTTATGTCGTCGTTACGAATGCGGTCGGTCAGCCTAACTCCACAGATTTTCCGCAGAGATCGCATTTCGACTGCATTAATTTTACTTTCATACTCTTTTCTGCATACCATTGAACTTGTAATAGTATAAAAACTCTCACACTTGAAAATTTTGACAACTTGATCCACAACAACTATTGTGGAATATGCTGATAGGGTAGATGCATAATGTACTACAACTCACCTTTAATAATTGTGTAATAATATATAGTACTACCTACGTAGTTAACAGTCGTCAATTGTTTATGATACTCAAAACATGTCTTGTAAATATATTGCACGCCTCATTGTAAATATATCGCATAAGCGAAGCATTGAGGTCTTGCTCTACTCTCGAAATATGAAAATCAAGAACTTTTCAAACCTAAAAATGATTGTATTTTTCTCACAATGAAGTTATAGGATAATATTATCATACATATGTCAAGAAAAAACATTCGTTTAAACGTATTTGATATTTTTAAAAAACAATTAATTTATTTAAAGTAAGGAAATTGTTGATTAAAAAGAAATATTTGAGGACGTCCGGATTAAATATTCTGGATCTTGCACGATCACGACTGTAAAAATTTATTTTGGCTTGGTAATTCTTTGTAGTTTAATGGCAATTAATAAAAAACTAAACTGCTCAGTCAATAGTGTATGTATACCTTATGAAGATTGGGTTCGTTTACTTTTTTTTGTTTGTCCATTCGCGACAGGCAAAGGAAACAAATCCCATACAGCCTATTGTAAATGAACAGCTATGTTTAGCACTACGTCGAGAATGGCACGAAAATTCCAAAGTATTTTTTTCTTTCATTTTCATTTATAGCATTGCCTAATAGTAAATGATAAATAATGTAAAAATTATTTTCCAAATTATTATTACATTTTATAGATATACACATGCCTTTTACTGCATACACTATAGGTATTAATAAGTACAGCCAGAAATGTATAACCCTTTGTATTACGTGAACATTACAATATATGAAGAAATACAGAAAGTTGTTATTTTTATATAATATACTATATAAATTTATTAAATTTTTACAATCATACAATATCGCTAACCGACACGAACACAAATACGTATCTAACATGTATACGTGTTATCTTTTGTCAAACCGAAGACTTCCATTATAATTTAATATATATTTCTGTTAAACGGCACCACTCTGCATTAAAGAAATAATGGACATGATACAGGGGACCTTGCAATCATATAATTAACGCAGACAAATTACACCCAGACTCAGAACAAACTTTGCTGATCGCGCAAAATATTGTCCAGTGTAGGAATCGAGCCCACGGCACCAACACGGAAAGTCGTTATCTTAATCACTACGCCATCTGTGTACTCAAAGTATTACAGTATTCTAGTAAATTTATTACTTTTATTATACTCATCTTTTATCAAAACCTTGTCGGTATCATCTTTCATATACTTGAGATGCCTAATATCTCGCTCGATCTGCCCATGCTTTTCAATCAATCAATCAATCAGTCATTTATTTATTATTTTGTAGTGTTATACAGCGCTTTTTGCCCTTGACGCCCATCTAAGTAGTTATACATTATTACTTAGACCCGAGCCCTTGCCGTAGATATCGCCCTTTTAACGTTTATCTTGTATTAACCCTTTTTCATTTTCTTCAAACTTTCATTATCTTCTTTTTGCCATTCTTTAATTACATTTATCAGAATCTGTTGCACATCTTGATTTCACCACTACGTATTCATCTCAATTATACTTTTCCCTTTCTCCTTATATTAACTTTAGGTGTAGTATGTAGTGCTGTATTTGTCCATTTTATTCCCACATACATTCACAGATTTATCCTTCATATTCTTTTCATTTCACATGTTTGATTCATCGCATCTTGTAAAAATCTACTTGAATAGGTACACTTTCTTCTCAAGCATGCCTCATTTTACCTTAGAAATGGGTCGGTTTTTAGTCTAAAGTGAGGGTCTACTTATGTCTATCACTAAAAGTCTTTTACAATACCTGAGAGCCTTACCTGGCAGCACCTTGCAGTTACTCCCTTAGCCTAGGAAGTAGTCAATCTATGGGAGGTAGTTGTCACTTTTATAATTGATCAGGTGCTTGTCACTTTTCTAGAACCACGTCTTAGTGATAGCCTGATCAAACTTCCCCCAACCTCCACGTACTCTTTATTAGTTATTATTTAAAGCTCCTTCATGTTGATCATCCTCCCAAAACTGTTCCTCCACTTTTTCCCTTCATCCGGCTTTAAGTGCATACTTGCTAATAACATTCAAAATCTCATTCTTCTAAACTATATTCGTATACATACGTTATCTAATATAACTAATACACCATGTTTAACTTTTACATATAACTAATAAATAATGGATTATCAACGAAGTTAGTTTATACAGTATTATGTTTTATACATTTTTTAAAATAAGTGCCCTGCACTAAGGAAACAATTATTCTATTACGGGGGACTGTACAAACATGCAATTAACGCCGGTAAATTACACCCAGACTCAGAACAATACAAATTGTGCGATCCACAAAGTTTTTTCCTGCGTGGGTATCAAACCCACAGCACTGACATGGAAGTTAGGTATCTTAACCACTACGCCATAACTACAGTCAATTCATTACATACATTATATACGTGGTTCATTTAATGTAATATAAAATTACCTCTAATATGTTATAGCATATTAATAAACGAATATCTTAAAGTAAAAGATTATCTGGAGGCACGACAGAGACTTTGCTATGACGAGCCAAGAGAAGCGCAAGGCTAATACTTAATCAGCATTTTGTCGCTTTTTTAGCCCCTATGTTTTAGATAAACAAAATTCTTGAAATATGATGGCAATAGTGGACACATTAAGTATCATCATCATCATAGCCCATAAATGTTCCACTGTTGAGCTCGGGCCTTCTCCGTAATGGGAGTGAAATTAACCTACTATACCGCGCTGGTCAGACGTGTTGGTATAGGGTTTTGTTTCGAGTTTTCCTTCTCTCGCATAGAACATCTATATCTATATGCGTATTATATCCCTTAGTCGTCTCGTAGGAACACCCACGAGTAAAATAGGGTGTGGTGAATAGTATTCTTACTCCGTCACCACACGGAAAATATTAATATAGAAAGTTTCAATCTTAAAAAGACGTTTCGACGATTTCGTCACTAACTCACTGATGATCTTCAAAATTCTTAAGATACTTACTAGACAGTCCTACAAAGCTGAAATTTGTTATGTGAGCTAGAAACAAAACAAAAATTAAAATCTCCCAAACTTTAATCTCCTCCGCTCCTTAAACTGGTAGGGTAGATTGCATGAGATTGCCGGCAATTTTGATGCTAGAGGACTGAATAAATTGATATAGAGGGTCTTCGTTATAAATAATACATACATATCATCACGCCATATCCCTTGCAGGGTAGGCAGAGAGAGTTATAAATGTTGTTATAAGTGTTATAAATAATGAAATATATATTTTAGGAATTTTAGTAAATCATACATAATAATAAGTCACTGACGCTTAGTATGTTGTTACGATGCTCGATATCCCAACTGAGCTATTTTTCCTGAACGAAATTTATCTTCATATTCTAATTATATTTTTTCTTTAGCTGAAAAAACTGATAAAAGAATATATATATATATATAGGGGGCATATATTAGGGGGGCATAGTCCGGAGCGTGCTCGTTCGCGTCCCCTGCCAGTCTAATTAGACTGCTAATCCGGCTCGATATGCGTACCGCAATGCGGGTTAGGGCGTCCCCCGGAGGCGACGCGCACCGACCCGCCCCCGTCGGTACGAACTTCGGCAGTTGCGGCGATGGGGGCCGCCACCCATCACGCCTTGCCCAGTCAGGCGAGTCGAGGAGAGCAGAGTGCCGGGTGGGCACGTGGAATGTAAGAGGTTGTATGGAAGGTAAGTTGCACGAGCTGATATCCGTCATGGCGGTCAAACAGCTAGACGTGCTCTGTGTAACAGAGACCAAGCGAAGGGGCAGCGACGCCTGCGATCTTCCTGGTGGCGGGATGGCTCTGTGGTCTAGTGTACCACAGTGCGATCGAACCAGCATGGGGGTAGGAGTGCTGTTGTCCTCTCGCTTGGCTTCAGGTGTGAAAGATTACGGAATGTATGATCCCTGACTTTTCCAGATCCTCGGTGGCATCAGACTTAGAGAAGTTTTGGGATAATGTTTGGGAAGTTCTGGATATGGCAGAAACCAGTGACCGCGTGATTGTATGCGGAGATTTGAACGGATGGGTGGGGACCAAGCGTCCCGACTATGAGGACGTACTTGGTCCATTTGGTGATAAGAGAGTGAACGACGCAGGTAGGCTCATAGCGGATGTATGCATGGAGAGAAACCTTATTGTGTCAAACACATTTTTCCAACATAAGGACATCCATATGTATACATGGAGAAGGAATGAACAGAAAAGTATAATAGATTTAATTTTGGTAGACAGTCGCCTCCGAAGCAAAATATTGGACGCAAGAGCTTATAGGGGCCCCACAGTCGATACGGACCACTATCTCGTTATTGCGAGATTTAGTGGTCTGTTCAGAAAGTGGAGGTACTGGCGAGAGCGTGTCCACTTCGGAGGGCTTGAAAGAATAAAAGTTGAAAGGTTGCAAGAGGAGTGTGTAAGAGAAAAGTATGCAGAAGGTGTCCGAGAACGGCTGACGATGGCAAGCCAGCCGCAATCGGACATTGAAGAATGCTGTAGAGTATTGAAAGAGAGTATGGTAGATACAGCGACAGAAGTATGGAAGTTCAAAGAAGCATAGAAAAACAAATGGTGATGCATGGTGGGATGCGGAAGTGGCAGCTTCCGTAGAGCAAAAGAAGAAAGCGTGGCTGGACTATGTCTCTTCTTTGAATCTGAATGACAGTATGACTGAACAGAAGAAAGAAATATATCGGCAATGTAAGAATGACACCAAGGCCTTAGTGAAAGAGAAACGTGATAGAGCAAGTATGAGTGCAGAAGATAGGCTGATTAAAAACTTCGAGGGTAACACCAAACTCTTTTGGAGGGAGGTGAAGAAGTCTCGGGGTGGTTGGTCAGCCTTCAGAATGAATAAAATAAGGCCTAAAGGTGGAGACATTCTTACACAAACACAAGACGTGTTAAGCCGATGGAGTGAATATTTTGGCGATATGTATGCGGATGCTACGGTTGGCGCCGATGTCGCATGTGGTCTAGTAGATCAACATTCGGCGACGGCGTCCTCCGATGGCATCAGTATGGATGAAGTTGAACGGGCGATAAGAAGTTTAAAAAATGGTAAGGTAGCGGGCATTGATATGGTGTCTGCCGAGATGATCAAGCTTGGTGGCTCCTGTGTCTGGGAGGCGTTCCTGTTGCTCCTCAATTTATGTTGGAGCTCGGGAATGGTTCCCGGGGACTGGAATAGCGCGGTCATCGTGTCTTTGTTTAAAAACAAGGGTTCACGTTATGACTGCGCAAATTACAGAGCCATAAGCTTGACCAGTTTGGCAGCAAAAGTGTATGGTAAAATTATTGAAAGGAGAATGAGGATGGTGTCCGATGGTTTACTGTGTGAGACACAAGGAGGTTTCAGGAGTGGAAGGGGATGCATGGATCAAGTGTTCTCTCTGGGCAACATTGTGGAGAAGCATTTGGCTCTAGGTCAGAGGGTTTTCTGCAGTTTTGTGGTTCTGGAGAGAGCATTTGACACGGTTGTACGAAAGGAACTTTGGGATATTTTACCGGAGTATGGTATTAACGGTAAACTGCTACAGGCTGTGCAGTCCAGTTACATGGGCTGTAGAGCCTGTGTGCGGCTGGATGATGGAATGTCGCCTTGGTTTGACGTCAATATCGCATTAAGCAGGGGTGCATTCTGTCAGCCAGGCTGTTTATCATATATCTGGACAAATGTCTCCAAAGGTTGAACGATATGAATGTGGGAGTCCAGATGGGCGACTCAGTGGTCACTGCTCTGCTTTATGCAGATGATGCAGTCCTGCTGGCACAGTCAGCGACTGACCTGCAGACCCTAGTCGACACAATGACAGAAGATTGTAAGAAAAGGGGTCTACGCGTGAATGTGAGCAAAACCAAAATAATGGTCTTTGAAAGAGATGAAGCCAGAACAGATGTAAGAGTAACAATAGGTAATGATGTACTAGAGTAAGTGGATGAATTTGTATATCTTGGATGCGGATTTAGCCGAGATGGAAGGTACACCACTGATATAGAGCGAAGAGTGAATGCGGGAAATAGAATGAACGGAGCGTTGGGGCAAATTCTCGGCAACCACCACCTCAGCCAGAAGGCACGTGTAGCAGCAATACATAACGCAGTGCTTGTCCCAATATTACTGTATGGAAGCGAGAGTTGGGTATGCAGAAAAGAGTATGAAAGTAAAATTAATGCGGTCGAAATGCGATCTCTGCGGGAAACCTGTGGAGTTAGGCTGACCGACCGCATTCGTAACGACGACGTAAGAGAGCGAGTAGGTATGAAAGAGAGTATTGGTGTAAAGATGCGAAAGGGAATGCTCCGATGGTTCGGACATGTGGAAAGAATGCCGAACGAACGTCTGGTTAAGAAGATATACAATGCTAAAGTGGAAGGATGTAGGTACCGAGGGAGACCGAGACTAAGCTACCTAGACCAGATCGGTCATGTACTGAAGGAAGGTGGAGTCAAGAGTCTCCGAAACCGGCGAGCGTGTATGAAGAGAATTATGAATGTTGAGGAAGCGAGTGAAGTATGCAGAGATAGAGTTCTCTGGCACTCTGTTCTCTCTGCCTACCCTGCAAGGGATATGGCGTGATGATATGTATGTATGTATGTATGTATGTATATATATGTATATATATATATATATATATATATATATATATATATATATATATATATATATATATATATATATATATATATATATATATATATATATATATATATATATATATATATATATATATCTATAAATGAAACTTAGCTAGATCGATTTATTGTCTCCCACACCTCATACCAACTAAGTATTATAATAATCGTTGGAAGCGCTACCGAGATTCTAAATACAATATATAAACATATTCGATGACATATAAGTTTTATATATATATTAAATCGTTTTTTTTTTGGTCAGGCTATGGTGTGGACACACGTTGTCCTCCTCGTCCGGGGCGACGGAAAAGTGATCTGTGGCCCGATAACCTAACGTATTCTCTTCCCATCGCCATTGGACCGGCCACTGGTACCGCTTCCTTGATATCCGTGGCCAGCCCAGCGGGTTACCCTTTCGGGTACCATCCCCGTCGATGCCCCAGCCTACGGCCAGGACGTCACCCTCACGCGGTCAACCACTCCGCGGGTGACTGACTATTCCCCGAGAATAAAACCCTATTATAAGAAACAGTAATACATAATGGTTTTCAAGTTAACTTGTTGCATATTTTCGCAATACATTGTGTATTAAGAAAATATAATTAAAAGCTAACTCTAGTACTAACAGGATTTCACCGGATGGCTTGTTGCAATCCTCCGTTTAGGTTTCAACTAGTAGCATGTTCGAATACTATTTGTGCAATATAGAGGCGTAGATAACTTTACAATGTCGTAACACGCAACCAAAGTTTCCTTCCACACAAGTAAAGTTAACTTAGGTTAATAGTTTTCAAAGCTATGCGTGAAGATATTTTTCTAACTTTTTACTTACATTATATTGATGCCAAATAAGCAAGCAGTACACCTGATGGTAAGTGTTACTACCGCTCGTGGACCTTTACGATAACTAAAAAAGTACAGCTAGTCCGCTGCCTTTCAACCAAAACTCACCAATAAAGTTGGCCTTCCACTGTCCAAACGTCGATTTTCAGTGAGAGTATATTACTATCCCGGAGAGACCAACGCGTGGCTGTTGACAGAAAATTGCCAACAGTGTGGGCCTACTACTAATTATAATAAAACTTTGTCTATACAGGGTGCCGATTTTATTACTAGAATAACTTAAACTAGGTGTAGGAATGACGTCATAAAAAACATTAAAGTTAGTTTCAGACTCCTAGCTCTGCCCAATCCCGAGATAAAGTGATTTGTTTAAAGTTAGTAAGAGTAACAATAGGTAATGATGTACTAGAGCAAGTGGATGAATTTGTATATCTTGGATGTGGATTTAGGCGAGATGGAAGGTACACCCCTGATATAGAGCGAAGAGTGAATGCGGGAAATAGAGTGAACGGAGCGTTGGGGCAATTTCTCGGCAGCCACCACCTCAGCCAGAAGGCACGTGTAGCGATACATAACGCAGTGCTTGTCCCAACATTACTGTATGGAAGCGAGAGTTGGGTATGCAGAAAAGAGTATGAAAGTAAAATTAATGCGGTCGAAATGCGATCTCTGCGGAAAATCTGTGGAGTTAGGCTGACCGACCGCATTCGTAACGACGACGTAAGAGAGCGAGTAGGTATGAAAGAGAGTATTGGTGTAAAGATGCGAAAGGGAATGCTCCGATGGTTCGGACATGTGGAAAGAATGCCGAACGAACGTCTGGTTAAGAAGATATACAATGCGAAAGTGGAAGGATGTAGGTACCGAGGGAGACCGAGACTAACCTACCTAGACCAGAGCGGTCATGTACTGAAGGAAGGTGGAGTCAAGAGTCTCCGAAACCGGCGAGCGTGTATGAAGAGAATTATGAATATTGAGGAAGCGAGTGAAGTATGCAGAGATAGAGTTCTCTGGCACTCTGTTCTCTCTGCCTACCCTGTAAGTGATATGGCGTGATGATATGTATGTGTATGTATGTATGTATGTTTAAAGTTGATTGTTGTTAATAGGTATAGTTCAGTAGGTCAGCGTACATTGACCTGTAGGTACATTTCAACCAGCTGCGCGGCGGTGAGCGCAGCGAGAGCGGGACTATTTGCCTACCAGTTCAGTGTCACACGCATGAGAATATGCCTACATCGAATTTTTATAGTACAAGTGTATTGACCGCTTATCAGTATGGCAATTTAATCCAAACTTAGGTTCTATTTTTTTTTACTGATTTGGATAGTGTATCATGGTCTGATACACATCTTCAAGGATTCTACTAATTAAATCGGCAACCTGTATATTTAAAAAAACCATTATTTTTTTAAATATAGATTACTTACGATACTAACTGACAATGGAATTTACAAACATACTAAGCCTTATTATCTGTGTATCCCAAAAATTACCTAACTAACCTTCAAATTAGAAATTTATTGCACATATTGGGGGCGTTGTGGATATCAAATTTCGGATATTAAAAAACATTTTTTTCCCTTCTTGTGGTGGACTATGGATGTGGTCGCGCTCTGCCAAATCAGTCCTGGGTGACGGAAGAGGCGATGTGCAACTCCATAGACTCACTCTGCAAGGACTCCTCTCTTCGCCGTGCGAGCGGGCCATTGGTACCCGATACCGTTGTCTTCGGTGGCCCGCCCGGCATATTAAAAAACATCATACCGATTTCAAATACGCTTAGGAACTAACCAACGGTTGGTTGATTCAATGATTTTGGTATATTTCATTTAAGGTTATCTTATCATATCTGTCTTACATCATTATTGGAGTAAATTTACTAAAAATTACGTCCTTGTCCTGCGTGGAATTTGACCTGGCGATACTAGGCGCAGAAGGTCACTACATATTTCACTAAATTATGATTGCAAACAATTTCAAATAAAGAATAATTCTCAATCCGATAAAGGCCTATGTTGTTTTAGAATCGATGTCTCAACTTCGCTATTACTTTTTCTACAACTTGTTTGAACAAGGTTACGGCGCAATGTAATGGGAGCTACGCGTTAGATACTCATTTCTAGCTAATAGTATATCTGCGCTCACTCATTGTATCATTACTTCATCGTCACACGGAAAATTAATATCGTACATTTTTTAACTAAGAGGGAGACTCATATAAAACTCTACACAACACATCTGACCATCGTAGTATTCGTGGTTATAGTAAGTAAATTTTTGTCCTATTGCGGTGGAGGTCTGAACGCAGTAGTCAGACGTATGTGACCTGAGATGAAAATAATAACATTAATAATATAGTGTGGCGACACTGCGGTCCTGAATGCCCCTAAAGAGATGGTCAAGGTCTTGTATCGAACTTGCTTTTATTAGCTGGCTGGAAAAATTCTCTCGTGGTGACACTGCGGTCCTGAATGCTCCTAAAGAGTTGGTCAAGGTCTTATATCGAACTTGTTTTTATTAGCTGGCTGGAAATATTTTCTCGTGGCGACACTGCGGTCTTGAATGCCCCTAAAGAGATGGTCAAGGTCTTGTATCGAACTTGCTTTTATTAGCTGACTGGAAAAATTCTCTTATTCAATTCTGGCTTGCCTTAAAAGGCTGGCGATAGAGGGGTCGCCAGAGCTGTATGCTTGAGAGTGGAAGAGCCATTTTCAAGGGTATAGTTACGAAAACGACGGAGGCTTTCTTTTATCAAGGACTTGCGATGGTGAAACCGGCGCCGCACCGCTCGACACCCTCAGCCACTAACTCCAATCTTGCCCTCTACTGCACGTATGGTTTGTATGACTGTGGTAACCGTTTAAGATGCTTATTCAGTGAGTTAACCAATTTTCAAGAGCTAATGGTAATGATGGCAGACGACAGTTTTTAAGTGCGTTGGCTTAAGAAAAACCAATTCACTGAACTTCCAAACCCATAGACAAATTGTAAGATACCATTATCACACAATATTTTTACACCTACCGTTGGCAGTCCACGAGTATTATGTGCAGACTGTCATCGATAGATGTCCCATGATATTTTTATTTTAGAATAAAATTCTCCAAAGCCCTCTTGCCTCTTGGACCTATTTCCTCATGTACGCCTACCAAGAGGCCGGTTGTCTTCCCAATTGGAAGGTCCTGTAAAAACATTAGATACATAATAATATTTTTACGTGTGGTGACGGAGTAAGAATACAATTCACCACCCCCTATCTTACCCGTGGGTGATCCTAAGAGACAACTAAGAGATATAAAATGCATATAACATCTATGCAAGAGAAGGAAAACTCGAAACAAAACCCTATACCAACACGTCTGACTAGCGCGATGTAGTAGGTTAATTTCCCTCCCACTGCAAAGGAGGCCCGAGCCTAACAGCGAGACTTATATGGGCTGTTGTGATGATGATCATGATCTGTAAAATAAGATTCCAGTATAACGTTTTTGAAGTTACAAAAATTATAAAACATAGATACTTGTCTACAGTTACCCTAATGATCACAGTTTATCTTATTTTTTTTTTAATTGCCTCTACTTAATATATTCTTGAGTCGCTATAAATTTGCCATCTATACAATTAAAGAATACGATTATAGTTACAGAAAAATCATTTACAAATTTTGATAAATTATAAATATTTTTTAAGACATATATATATATATAATTATTTTTTAGTGCAGGAAGGCTGCACTAAAAAATAAATCCTCACTCATCATTCTCTTACTCTTATCCCAATTACTTGGGGTCGATACAATATGTACTCTTCTTTCAAAGTACATATTGTAAAAGTTATTGGCAATAGTTTTATGACCGCCTGCTAGACGTCAACCCTCCTTGTGAATGTAATTGTTGACCAAACGGCACCAGATGGGGCCGGCTCAGGTAGTTATAAGGCTATTAGTCGTCTTTTACGACATCCACGAGCAAAGTAAGGGATGGTAGTATTCGTAGCCGCTACCACACAGCTCCAAAGAATAAATCCTCACTATAAACCCTTATGTCGTGGAGCATTTTAAGAATATACAGTTAATGGACCTTATGGATTAATTTGACACTTAAACTTAGAATAACTATCCGACGTGGAAATTAAATCCACAACATTCGTTACGGAAGATCCATAGTTAAGCAATCTGTGAAGTCTATTTATATGATATATTTTTTTTTTTTTTTTTTTTTAATGGCGTGTACAAGATTTCGCCAACAACTAGTTATAAATATCTTCAGTCTTTCAGGTTAGTCATAGTCTAAGTCAAATTGTCGCCATCAACAGTGCTATGGCCACACTGTTGATGGTATCTTGTTGGAATTTTGATGGAAAATGAAAACGTTGTAAAACACTTTTATATGATATTCACGACATCCCAGTAGTTCCGCGTATCACATTACATAAAATTCCATCAAAATTATCTAATATAACACGTTAAAACACTAAAATATTGAATATAATACAAGAGCACCACATGACGTTTTCAAATTCCCGTCAAAAGTCTTATATTATATAAAATAATCTTCCCAGCATTTTTAATCTGTCATATTGACATTGCATATTTAATCTGTCACGGCAAGATAAAAATCTAAATACAAATAATAAATTGCTTGTCTATTAGTTTAAAAATAGAATAGGGGACACGAAATACTGTTGTATTGTATAATTAAAATAAAGTTGTGTAAACATTTATTTCGCAAGGGAATATGGTTACGTTATATTATATTACAGTTACTATTTCTCTATAAATCCTATGGTCGAGGTCGAACGCTGCTCTGATCTTGTATAGTTACGAACTATACGTTAATATAATAAGATCGTTACCCAACACGTTACACAGATCTATGTAACAAATTTGGTAGTAGGCAGAGTTTTAGACCCACAAATAATATTTATTGCACATACATGCATATATGGTTTATTGATTAAAATACTTTTTAAATACATTATCTATATCCATACATGTTTAATAGTTTAAAAAACTGATTTTGTCTTTCTTTTTTGTGTTTAATTTTATTTTTACTATCTATAAATGATAATGGGAGAGACCGAGACGTCAGTCTCGGTCTCTCTCAACGGTAGGTTACTACCTAGACACGATTGGTCACGTACTGAAGGAAGGTGGAGTCAAGAGTCTCCGAAACCGGCGAGCGTGTATAAAAAGAATTATGAATGTTGAGGAACCGAGTGAAGTATGCAAGGATCTCTATCTCTATTCTCTGGCACTCTGTTCTCTCTGACTACCTTGCAAGGGATATGGCGTGATGATACGTATGTATATCATTTATACAATCATGATCAAGAAATATATCATGGTTATTATAAAAAATTATCTACCCTTGTTGTTAATAGAACGCTATAAGATCTGTAAATAATAACTTTAATACAAAAATATAATTATTATAAGTTATAAAATTACCTTAGGAAAGTATTTAAATGTCGATCTATATTCGTAAGTCGCTCACGTAGCAGAAAGTAGGTTTATTGCCATCTGCCGCATACGATTCGAAATGCCTACCTTCCAATAGTCAATTCTACGAGAATTGCCTGACTATAAAAAATTAATAACACTGCATGATCTATGAAACTAATGCTAAACGGCTAATGAAACTGTAACCTCTTGATTAGTAGTCACCACCTTATGTCATTAGAATAAAAACAGAACATTTTATACAAACAAATTGGAAAACTCGAAATAAAACCCTACGTCTGACCAGCGTGGTTTAGTAGGTCATATTTGCCTCTCATTATGGAGGAGGCCCGAGCCCTGCAGTGGGACATATGTGGGTTGATATGATGATTTATTGGAAATATAACATTTTCTACTTCAAAATTAATGTATTTTCACATTTCTCTTTATTATAAGAATGAAATTGGCTAATTGTACCAAGCTGATGAATTGTTATAGGAATTTTATGCGATTTTTTTTTTGCGTTAACGTTATTTTGCTAATACGCTATACCCGTCATAGATGATACTTACAAGTCAAGCAATTATGATATATTTTTTTACTACACTACCACAATTAAATAATAAATTACCTATATGTAACCTATTTGTAACCTATATGTAACAAATGTGTAACCTATATGTAACCTATTTGTAACATATATGTAACCTAAATGTTTAATTTATTTTACAGATATGGCATCCCCTACAATCAGAGATTTCTACAAGGACCGAAATATTTTGGTGACAGGAGGTACTGGTTTTATGGGCAAAGTTCTCATAGAAAAGCTGCTATACAGTATCCCTGAGATAGGTAACATTTACATTCTCATAAGACCCAAGAAAGGAAAATCTGTCAATCAAAGAATTGAAGACATGCAACGTTTAAAGGTAAAAAGAAATTAATACATACATATCATCACGCCATATCCCTTATAAAAAAATGATGATTAAAAATAAAAATAAATTCGCCATATAAAAAATTAATATATGGTTAAAATCTGACATATCAACAACAATGTGAAGAATCACGTAAATGACCAAAAAATACCATTAATTAAATTCATTAAAAAATATTCCATGATCCTCTAAGTAGAGCAATGAACTGTGTTTGGTTTTATACGTTGAAAAACTTACATAAGCAAACGTAAGTCAAGTGCGATCCGTATCATATCCTGTCCTTCAAAAGTAAGCAATAGCAACAGCTGCTCTCTATCTAGGTGTAAATAATTATATGTTGAGGATGACGCAATGACAATAATCATTTAATTTATGTTCCAGATTTTTGAACGACTTAAATATGAAAATCCAAGCGCCCTAAAAAAAATGATACCACTGCAAGGTGACGTACTATTTGATAATTTAGGTCTCTCCGATACGGATATTGAGTTATTATCGAAAACTGTAAGCGTCGTGTTCCACTTTGCTGCAACATTGAGGCTAGAGGCCCCTATTAAAGATAATGTTAATATGAATACTTATGGCACCCACAGAGCCTTGATCATAGCTAGGAAGTTAGAAAATCTTAGTGTATTTGTGCACCTATCCACGGCTTTCTGTTATCCTGATTACGAAGTTTTAGACGAAAAGGTAAAATTTATATTATTAAGTTATTTTATTTCATCATCATCTCAGTTTAATACGTTCCATTGCTAAGCTCCGTGCTGGTAAGCGGTTTTAGTACAGGTTTTGATTTCGCATTTGCGTTCTCTTGCAGTTATTTTATCTGCTTGCGTGCCTTATTTGTCTTTAACCATAACTCGGGGAAAGGAAGTAGCGGTGCCGGAGCGGGCGGAAGTAACATTGCCACCAAACAGATAATTCTCATCATCTCACCCCACACACGTCCCACTGCTGGGCTCGCGTCTCCTCCATAATGGGAGGGAAATTAACCTACTATACCACGCTGGTTGAACGTGTTGGTATAGGGTTTTGTTTCGATTTTTCCGTCTCTTGCTTAGATGTTATATGCGTTTTATATCCCTTAGTCGTCTTACTATCACCCACAGGTAAGATAGGGAGCGGTGAATTGTGTTCTTACTCCGTCACCACACGGATAATTATTTTACTTATATCAAATGTATTAAGTAGAAAAAATATGGAAAACATTCCTTAACAAGATGACGGCAAATCGGTGTGGAGCACCATAGATCGCCATATTGCCCTTTCTGACAATACACCGGGTCACTAGAACCGATTATTTAATTCGAAAATTTATCATTATTATTATTCTAAAGAAATTCTATGTACGCCTTGAATTTATTACATAATTATATAACAACTCCAAAATGTCACTTAAAACATTATATCTATTAATTAAAAACTATTTCACTAATTATTTATTATGACGTAAACGGAATTAAATAGTAAATGGACTTAATAGTTCTAAAATATTTACTAAATACTTGTTTAGAAGCCTAATTAACATTCCATACACTATAATTTTTGAAGATTGATCCTGAATGAAAGTGAAGCCGGAAAAATGTAAGATTAAAAAGGCTTGAATTATCAAAACCTAGAATTAATCCATATTTATCACAATTTTCAGTTGTATTCACCGCCAGTAAAACCTGAGAACGTATTAAGGTTGATCGAATGGTTAGATGACAAACAGCTGAATTTATTAACACCTTCCTTACTTGGACCGCACCCCAACTGTTATACATTCTCTAAGAGGCTCGCAGAAACTATTGCTGGTGAATCTTTCAATGAACTACCCATTGTTATTGCTCGACCAAGTATCGGTAAGTACAAGTATATTTAAAGAATCGTTTTTTTTTAAAGACACACACACACACCCTGCATTACTGATAAAGGAATACCAATGAGTTCAATTTCCAAAAACACTTTCTTAGTGCTCGCTTAAGTCATCCCGATGTGTTAAACACACATTATTTATTCCAATAACGGTAGCACAAATATGTATATTTGTGGTACCATATTTTATATTTTTTATTATTTCTTATCAAGTGCCTAAGTACAAAGTCTCGGAGTTTAAACTTCGACAATGACGAATTTCTATACTTTAATCCGCTTTTAAACCCTTAAAAACCTTTTCCGCCAATAAAAGATTACTTATGTCCTTTTTAATTCTAGTCTAACTTCATACCAAATTTAACCAAACTCGGTTCAGTAGTTTTGCCGTTAAAGAGTAACAGACAAACGAACAGATATAGTTACTATCTTATTTATAATACATTGCCAGTACATATAAAACTATTGCCAGTAACTTTTGCAATATGTACGATGGCAGCATAGTTCATACTGCGTCGACCCCAAGTAATTGGGATAAGAACAAGATAGTGATGATTTATTTTTAGCTCTGGGCATATTATTTTAATAGTATTTAATTAAGTTTGCATCGAAATTCATAATCTATACTAATATTATAAAGCTGAAGAGTTTGTTTGTTTGTTTGTTTGAACGCGCTAATCTCAGAAACTACCGGTCCGATTTGAAAAATTCTTTCAGTATTAAATAGCTCATTTATCGAGGAAGGCTATAGGCTATATATCATCACGCTAAAACTAATAGGAGTAGAGCAACAATGAAGAATGTTTCAAAATCAGGTTTTTGTTTCCTTTTGAGAGCTTCCGCTGCGTAAACGGTTAAAGTTGCGTGAAAATTATGTAATACGTAATTGTTCCCCTTTCAAAGTTCTAAATAAAAGTCCGCGAGAGCATATGTCTATCTTTTAAGATTGGCTCACTATAACCATTTTTATACTAATCAAATTTGTTTTAAAATAATATGATATTTTCGACGGTGTTTTTATAAACATAATATTAATCCTTATCCAAATAAATGAGTTATTCATCACAAGTATTTAATTTAAAACAAAATTGCCCTTTACATTATTTGATTTCAATGAATATCTTAGGAAATATCGCAGTTTAAAAATAACATCGCAGCAAAATAATGATCAAGTACTGAGCGCGCATTTACGCTAAAAATACTGGGTCCTATATATAATCTTATATT
The DNA here is from genome assembly GCA_905163515.2 of Lymantria monacha. NCBI lineage: Eukaryota > Metazoa > Arthropoda > Insecta > Lepidoptera > Erebidae > Lymantria > Lymantria monacha. The sequence continues at coordinate 45,449,330 of LR991081.1, read as the reverse complement.
AAAAAAACTCAAACTAATGTTATTTCATAGTACTTCTGCACACACTACATTTTTAGTTTTGTGTTCTTCTCGTGACCTTCCGTCGGCTTTATACATCCTAAATAATAATAACGAGAGGTCATCATCGTCATCATTCTCCTACTCTTATCCCAATTACTTGGGGTCCATACAATAAGTACTCTTCATTCATAGTATCTACATATTGTAAAAGTTATAGGCAATAGTTTTATGACCGGCCGCCTGCCAGACGTCAACCCTCCTTGGGAATATAATTGTTGACTAAACGGCATCAGATGGAGTTGGCCCAGGTCGTTCTAAGGCTCTTAGTTGTCTTTTACGACATCCACGAGCAAAGTGAGGATTGGTAGTATTCGTAGCCGCTACCACACAGCGAGGTCATACACATTAAAAGTATGTGTAATCGGAAATAGGCGTAAGTGTATGTATGTATGTATCTATAAAAAATATAGATAAGACCCATTACTTTTACTTAAGGTTTAATGTTCCACTCTTACTAATAAGAGCGTCATGTAGGTACCTAAAACAACTTTAACGTATGTATTATTTAAAATATTTCCATCTTTTATGTAAACGAATTCGCGATATGAAGTTAACGTTAGCCCAAAGTACCTATTCCACGCGGACGAAGTCGCGGGCGGAAGCTAGAGAATAGATATAAATTTCAATAAGCATCACATCCAAATATTCATAAATAAGAAGGATAATACCAAAATATAAGGTTGACAGTTTTCTGTCTACAGACTGGGGCCGGTCCGTCCGGGGTAGTACCAAACTCTCGCAGAAAATGAACGTCTGAGCTATAGCACTCTGCTGTTGCGCTTCGTTCGGTGAGCGAGATAACCGGCAGCCCAACTCTCTAGGTGGGTTTGAAGTTTCCATTGATAGGTAGCGGTATAGCAAATGTCCCTGGGCGGCAGTAACACTTACCATAAGGTGTGCTGCTTACTCGGCTGCCACCATCAGCAATAAAAAAACAATCGCAAGTTTAGCATTCGGAGTCTTCATTATCTTAGCTCATATATGAGATCTACTCATATTTGATTTATTAGGTCATCATCATCTCGGCTCATATAGGTCCCATTGCCAGGTTTGCTCTCCTGCAAAATAGAAAGGAAATTGACGTACTATATCACGCAGGACTGACGAATTGGTATGTGGTTTTATCTCGTGTATTCCATTAGTCACCTTTTATTACGCCCACGGGGTCAACGAAAGAAAAGGGGTAATGAATTGCATTCTTATTCTGTCACCAAACGGTATTTAGCATTCACGTTTTGACATTTAGTATTAAGCAATTAATTTACAAGGCGAGCAAAAATGCCCACTCCCCTGGTGCTTTAGCAATCATTTTTTACGCATAGAATATTAAAAAAGTAATATATTCTTATTTCGTCATCACGCTATTGATGATAAACATTAATGTATTATAAATTGATATGATTTAAAAAATTCGTTAATACAAAGTGTATTTATTTTTTTGTTTCATGCTTATAGTTTCTAAATTGCGAAGAATACAGCACTACAATTGCGAATACTGATAATGAGTACTTGAGTATAATATTTAGCCTTTCTTTTAATTTCTAGTAACGCCATCATTGAAAGAACCAGTGCCTGGTTGGGTAGATAACTTGAATGGACCTATTGGTGTAATGATTGGAGCTGGCAAAGGTGTTATACGTACAATGCTTTGTGATGGCAGTCTCACTGCACAAGTAATTTCTGTCGATCTTGCAATCAACGCTATTATCGCTATCGGTATGATTGAAGGCAGCAAAAAGGAGAAGTAAGTTCTTTGTTAAACAGAGTTACCTATACTATATAAAGTGAATGTTAGATTTCCCACGTTTGTGTACTAACAAACAAGATCTGATAATTATAAAACTGTTACTTCATCTATCACTATGTAATACTATATCAACCTTAATTAAACAACGCTTCATCAGAGCCCATAAATGTCCCACTGTTGGGCTCGGGCCTCCTCCATAATGGGAGGGAAATTAACCTACTATACCGCGCTGGTCAGACGTGTTGGTATAGGGTTTTGTTTCGAGTTTTCCTTCTCGTGTGCATAGATGTTATATGCGTTTTATATCCCTTAGTCGTCTCGTCGGGTAGTGAATAGTATTCTTACTCCGTCACCAAATGGAAAAACAACGCTTACAGAAAGAAAAAATATGGGGAAAAAAATTTTCGAGACATTATTTTTTATTTATTTTTCTATAACACTAATGGTTGGATACCATTCGATATTGCTAACCACACCGGCTTCTGTTCACAAGTAGATACTTAATTATTTTTGTTTACTGTTTCTTTTTTTTTCATTTCAAGCAATCAATCAATCAATATTTATAACCGTCGATAGGCATAGGAATGCAAGGTTTAGTGAATTGTATTTTACTCTATCATAGATTAATATTTTTATTTACTTATGCCGAACACTCCGTCAACTTACCGACGTCCACTGATGTAGAAAAAAAACCTCGAAATAAAAACCTATAACCCGTGTGACCAGCGCAATTTCTCTGCTATTCTATAGGATGCTCGAGCCCAACAAGAGTGTGCTGCTGCCCATTGCAATTTATTAACTGATTTTTGCAATTCCCATTGGAAAATAAGAGATGAAGACACATTATATTTGTTAACCTACCATCATGCCGTCATACGACTAAAAAAATATTGCTAAAATTAATTTATGCATTTCGAAAATTCATATTATTATGAAATTCACATGAATAGTGAGGCCACCGTTTAGTTTGGATAAAACAGCCCAATTAAAACCTTTAGTCAGTCATTGCTGGCAATCTGGCTTCTAGCTGTGATAGTATTAAAGCAAGTGCGTGTATGAAAAAACTTTATAGTCATTTATGAAGCAATAATACATCTGAAGACAGTGAAAAATGTTGTGTATATTTATCTTCTTAAATACCCTATAGATATCTGTTCGGCTATACTCGGTGCTATGAGTTAGCAGCAGCCCAACTGAGTGGGTTTGTATTGGTAAGCAGCGGCCTAGCTATGCTCTTGGTATTGCAAAGGTACATGGGCGGCAATAACACTTACCATCAGGTTAGCTGCTTGATCGGCTGTCACCATAAACAATAAAAAAAATTGAAGTCGTCTCTAACTCAATACTTAACATAATAGTTACATATTATTTATAATAGACATCTATATATATAAAAGAAAGTTGTGTTAGTTACAACACTTATAACTCGAGAACAGCTGCACCAATTTTTATGATTTTTATGTTTTTGAGTTTGTTGTCGTCGGGAATAGGATATAGGATATTAAAATATGATATTAATAAACAAAAAAAAAGAAAATTAAAAAAACATCAATTCTAAACGTTCATTTGTTGATGATGTAACCAATGGCAACTGACAGGTCACGTCATTACGTGGTCATCATCAAACCATTAGTTTGTTTGGAAAATACCGCGAAAAGTTAAAATTACAATTTGGAAAATCAAATAGTGCACGCCTCATCATTTTTATATTATTTAGCATTTACTATTAGTCAATGCTATAATATGCACGATAAATAAAGCGCCTTAATTATTTCATTGAGCAAGATCTGGTAGTAATATTAAATAAAATTGCACTTAAAAAAAAACAAAATATTATGCGTGCGTATAAAGTACGTACACATATCAGAAGTGACACTTTGGCTAACTACTCTCTCTCTGTCTCTCTCTGTGGCTCCTCTCTCTCTGTCTCTCTCTCTTTCTGTCTCTCTCTCTCTCTCTCTCTGTCTCTCTCTCTGTCTTTCTCTCTGTCTCTCTCTCTATCTCTCTCCCTCCTCCTCCCCCTTTCATAAATGTCCCACTATTGGGCTCGCTCCTCCACCATAATGGGAGGGAAATTGACCTACTATACCACGCTGGTCAGACATGGTGGTATAGGGTTTTGTTACAAGTTTTCCTTCTTTTACAAAGATGTTATATGCGTTTTATATCCCTTACCTTAGTCGTCTCTTACGATCACCCAGGATTAAGATAGGGGGTGGCGCATTGTATTCTTACTCCGTCACCACACGGATAACACTCCCATGCGCTTTACACTTCAAAATAAATATGGCGCGTAACAGAACAACTTTACAATATAAAATTTCTCCCATACGTCGATAAAAAAGTTTCTTCAAAAAGTTAGAGAAACAAAAAAAAATGCAATATTTTTAAGATACTGAAGTTAACAGACAGGTGACAATTTTTCATTATTTTATTTATCATATTTTACTATTAGTCAATAAATGAAAAAGAAAAATAATTTGTTCCGTTCTCGACGCAGTACTAAACATAGCTGTTCATTTACAATAGGCTGTATGGGATCTATTTCCTTTGCCGGTCCGAATGGATGAACAAAAAAATATAAACGAACCCAATTTTCATAAAGTATACATACCTACACTAATAACTAAGCAGTTTAGTTTTTATTAATTGCAATTAAACGACAAAGAATTACCAAACCATTTTCGAAAGGCAACCGCGCGTTGCGATTATGGAGCTTTTAAAAAAAGAAATATTTTGATACATTAATTTTTACGGTCGTATTCTTGCCAGATACGGAATATTTTATCCGACGTCTTCGAATATTTTTTTTAATCAACTATTTTCTTACTTTAAACAAAATAATTGCTTTTTAAAAATATCAAATACGTTTAAACGAATGTTTTTTCTTGACATATGTATGATAATTTATCCTATTTTATCCTATAAGTGCAATGTGAGAAAAATACAATCATTTTTAGGTTTGAAAAGTGCTTGATTTTCATATATCGAGAGTAGAGCAAGCGTGCAATGCAAAATTTGACCAGTCAGAGTTCGTTTTGTGCGAGTGTTACGAATATTGTTATAATAAAACATATTATGTCTATATTCTTATCAACAATGCCGCGACCAATAAAATCAAATCTTTCCCAGCTAATCCGTAACGCAGTTAGAATTCGAAACATAACGACACGGGGAGACCGCCGCGTTATCATTTAAACAAGGTAATTCTTCGTCTTGCTGGCACGTTATTAAAATACTTGATTATTTGAATTTATATATTATTCATATTTATTCTTGATTCTCCTACTCTTATCCCAATTACTTCGGGTCGATACAATATGTACTCTTCTTTCATAGTACATATTGTAAAAGTTATTGGCAATAGTTTTATGACCGGCCGCCTACAAGACGTCAACCTTCCTTGGGAATGTAATTATTGACCAAAGGACATCAGATGGAGTTGGCCGAAGTCGTTATAAGGCTCTTAGTCGTCTTATACAACATCCACGACCAAAGTAAGGGTTGGTAGTATTTGTAGCCGCTACCACACAGCTAAAAATAACTTAATAATTTTAAATTAATCGAAGTCTGCTATCTCATTCATTAACTGTTAGGCGGAACGAAGTGTGCCGGGTCCGCTAGTATAATATATAGGTACTAGACTAGACCAGATTAAAGAGACAGAAGGACGGTGGAGTCAAGAGTCTCCGAAACCGGTGAGCGTGTATGAAGAGAATTATGAATGTTGAGGAAGCGAGTGAAGTATGCAAGGATAGAGTTCTCTGGCACTCTGTTCTCTCTGCCTACCCTGCAAGCGATATGGCGTGATGATATGTATGTATGTATAATATATAAATATATTTATTATATATTTAAGGCCAAAGATGATACCAGTATATAATGTGAATATTGGTCATCAACAAGCAACTACGTGGGGAGAAGTTTTAGACATTGGGAAGCAGTATGGCCGAAAGCGTCCTTTGGCATGGCCTCTTTGGTATCCGAATGGTGATATTACTACAAATCCAGTCCTTCATGAAATTCGAAGAGTATTTTACCATTTAGTGCCTGCATATCTCATTGATTTCATACTTTTATTGGTGGGACAAAAAAGGATGTAAGTATATATTTTCTATTTGTCCAAGGAAGTTCCGTAAAATCGAATAGGTATATCGCAAAATCAAATATTGAATTACTATTATAATTTACTATGACACGTTTTATAACTATCGTCGTAATTACATTTTAAAATGGTTATTACAGTTTATTAAATGTTTGAAAATGCAAAGATGTAATTTATAAGGAAGCAAAGCTTATAGATTTTTGCTTTCATTTTAATGACAAATGTAACGAATAATGGCGTAGGTGTTAAATAAATGTAATGTGATTATCTTTGCAGATTAGTAAGAATTCAAGAGAGAATCAGCCAAGGCCTGCATGTTTTACAATATTTTACGATGAGACCATGGAATTTTCCATGCGCAAATTTCGAAAGTATTCAAGAAACACTAAACGAAGAAGAACGAGTAATTTTTAACACAGATTCTAGAGACGTAAATCGCGTGACATATTTAGAGTCATGTGTGGAAGGAGGTCGGATGTATTGCTTAAAGGAAGATCCCAACAATTTCAACATTAACAAATCTTATCACAATTTGTAAGTATATTCTTAATTTTCATTCAATTCTTACCATTACATTTAAGACATTATATCTTTACATCCTTAAATCAAATTTTTAGATACCTTAAGGTAAAAAAGGATAATAATTATTAGTAGGTATTCTTACGCCGACATGACATTGTTAAGTAAAGATGTTAGACAATTAGTATGAATACCTATGGTTACTAAAATTGTAATTACCTCGGAATAAAATCGCGATTCATTAATGCCTCCAACCGATCGACGATCTCTTAATAAAATCGTAGTTTGCAAAGAGTTTTTACTAAATCACCAGTTGGAGAGATATAGACGTTACAGACGTCTATCTCTCCACCAAATTGGTGATTTAGTAAAACTGTATCCATTATGTAATACCTCAATAAAATGGTGACATCTAATTTTATCTATTTTGATTGAAGAAATAATAAATTATTTTGCTTTGTTCCAGCCTTTATGTTTTGGATTGGATATTCAAGATCTTTTTCTGGTTGCTGATTCTATCCTTCATGGCGTCTTGGTTTGAACCAGTCAGGGTGATGTTTTCTTTTGGAGAACCCATTGTGAAGCACTTACCTTTCCTGGGGCGCGCAGTCTTCCAAAACGATGACTTACATTAACGTGTTTAACATTTTCGCAAAACATTGTTTCGCTGTGGGTGAAAGTAAAGAAACGATGAATTTGCGTGTAGCTGACATGACTTCAAGTATTTTAGATATACCTACTATGTACTCATTATATTACAATGATAATTCAATCGTATTACGATTGCTAGTATCGAGTTGCGGTTCTTCTCCTAATTAAGTCTTTACTTTAATTAACCTATACTTTAATTTCAAGGTAACATTGGCATTTTCGTTATAATTCATGGAATTTAACGTTGGATAGCTAAACATGGCCAAAAATACATATACGCACACAACTAAAAAGGCCCAAAAATGTATCACATTATTATAAGAACTCTAGTCCCACTTGTAATACAAACATGAATTACGTGCTAAATCTGTGTTCATATAGTGTAAGTGTTATTTGATTCGTGTTTCCCGTCGGCTTAATGCTCTTTCTCAGATTATACATAATGTTTTCTATTATCTTTAAAAAGAGGGGAAAAGTTTATGTATAGGCTTATGTATATATCTTATATTATTATTTTACTTATGCGCTATACGAAAAAAAAATGTATGTAAAATTATGAAAATTAACTACATTTATTGTAATTGTTTTTTTTTTATAATTGATACTTGTGTGCGATGATTAATAGGTTAGCATTGAGCTAAAGTAGGCTTTGAGTCCAGACAATTAAAAGCCTGATTTTACAGACTTCAATTATTTTTCACAACAGTCATATTTCTTTGTCATTTTCAGCCTCAGACCTCACTTATCTTTCTCAACAGGCTGGCTATCTAATGAACAATTCGCGATCTAACGATTTTTTCTATAATTAATGATACTAATTAACCTGATTTTATACTGCGTATCTAACTTAATCATAAGGGGACGTGGCAATTTAATTTTAATTAACTAGTTATAGAAACTTATTCTTAAGCTTTTGCGGAAGCAGCGATGGGGAGGGAACACGGTGAGTTATGGGGCCGCACACCGCTCTTCCATCGTTCTGGAGGGAATGGGTGGAGTGTGTCCTAACCATAGCCTTCCAAAAAAAATGTCTTTTGCGTGAGTGAAAAACATAGGTGCTTAGATTCAGCAATTTTGTTTTATGTAAATACTAAGAAAATTATAAATTTACAAGTAACCTAGACTTACTAGTTATCTTCGGATCTATCTATGTATATGGTTAATAAAGGTACCCTCCATCACTTATGAATACTTAAATACATGCCCTCGAAAAAGGAAAAAAGATATGTGTTTTCTTTTATTAAAGTTAATTAATATAGTTTTGAATTTATTTGTCCAGAACATGTACTTATCTACTCACTAATAGCTAGATATGCAGAAAGGTATAATGAGTATGATAGTGATATGTTTTATATATAAACCGTACCAAGTAAACCATAGATTTTCACTAACGGCTAAACGTGAAAAGTTGGTTGTTAGGGCATTCTATTGCCCCGGACGGAAAGGCATGTATCCAGACCAAAACCTGTCAAAAAATAAAGATAACTATTTTTAATTTTAATTATTGACCTATTACCATTATCTAAGTACGTGTACTAGTAGCAATGAAATAAGTTAGATACTATAAAATATCAGCCTCGAGTAAAAAACAAGAAGGCGTTCGTTAGCAGTCTTCAGTCAGTCAGACGACGTCGGGTTCTTTGAAAGCTGTGACCTTATACTATTAGGTATGATAGGACATTGTGGAAATTATTAGGTAACAGAGTAGATGCGAATGTTATGATAGATTTGTAGCCAGACGAGAATAAATAAGATAAGAAATAAACGTATAAGAGAAAGTTTGAAAGTGGCGCCAGTGACGGAAAAGTTGAAAAATGAACCCCTGACTTGGGATAAGAGTAGGTTAATGATGACTGATGATTGTGGAAATCATTAACATTATGTTACTCACTACGATAAGAATCAAATTATAGTAGATACTTAATACTACATCACATTTAGCAAAGGTACATTACATTTTAACAATAGTTGGTTACATTTTAACATTTTTTTTTTACAATATTTTGTGAGGTATTTTAAATAGAGCAACTGGGAATGTGTACATAAATACATACCTGGTAGCCACATACCTAACTAGTGATGCTAGCGTCTAAGCTACAAGTTTGATAGCGAAATGTAATATATGTAGAATAGATATTATACATAGATTATTTTAAGGCAGAGAAGGCGAGTAAGTATTATAATCGCTGTAGATATGAGAACTCTACGAAATACGTATGTTCCTACATACCTAACTATATGTGATGAATGGTGATATTTGAAAGATAAAATAAACAATAATGTAGTAATATTGCACTGTTTAATATAAAAGGCAGTGGTAATCAAGACCGTATGATATATCTACATAAACGATATATTTGGAACATAAAACATTTTTGTAGATAAGTGACGCAGATAAAGACACATCAGATATTCTTTAATTAAAGTGATCAGACGCTGTCGATAAAACAGGACTGGAACATAAATGGCATTTTTATTAAAACATGATTTTTGTCGTTTATGTGTTCATTAGTATATCCATTAGTTATAAAACCCAGCTGTTTTTATCACATGAGTAGATAAACGTACAAAGACAAACCTTCAAACAACCGCGCCACGGTAGGTACATCACTACAAGTATGATGCGAGTGTATGCGTGAACACTGGCGGCTCGTTACGTACGGAACGAAACCTGTTTAGGCTGGTTCAGCCAGTTGAGCACTGGCCTGGCAACAAAGGGCTCACTCACCGCTCGCTGTGCATCGCGTCATGCGTGTTTGTTTAAATTTCAAATTTGAATTAATTAGAAAGAGTGTAAATATGATTTAATGTACTGTGTGCATGAACAACAATCGAAAATATTACGATCTAGAAATAAATATTGTTAATATTGGTGATATACTAAAACGTATACAAGATTGTAAATTTGATATGCCATGCAAGTGCTTTCCCATTGATTATTTAAAAAAAAACTTTATATTAAATTTAGAATTTATCATTCGATTAAGAGATATAACAAATTATTAAAAATCAAAAATTACAAAAAAGAACTATTTAGAGTAAGCAATTTGTATGAAAAATATCCATACATAAAAAAGCTGACAAACGTTTTGTGTATTTATTTTCATTTCATCCTCATGTGTCAACCCTATCAGAATAGGTAACGATTTTGCTCGTTCCTTAGAAGCTTGGTCTCTGTACGTTTATTTACTCATGTGGTTTTTATTGAATTTGGTCTTCAGTTCCTCCAAGGATGTATTCGCTGTTGCAAGCTGTTGTTACATAATAAACGTTAAAGAACGCAGTTACATTAAATGATCAATAACCAGAGGTAGCCGGAGGAGTGCCAATGCGTTGTATCTTTCTATTCCCTTTAGCAAAATGTAGCTATTTAGGTATCTTTTATATATAAGTATATAAAATACTACCAAGACTTTATCGATCTTAATGTTAAGCTTTCAAGTTAGATTATGGGTGATCATGTGTGACAATCATTTTTCGCTCATAATCAAGTTTTTATAAATAACTAAGCATGTTAAATGCTCAATTTCTGTCATTTCAATTATTATTTTAAAATATTATATAACATTTTAGGAAGCTGGCGTAGTGTTTAAGATACGGATCCACCGTGCCGGTAACGAGGGTTCAATTCTTACGTACAGTCGGACTGGGTAACTTTGACCCATAATTCATTGTTTTTTGCTTATAAAATTCAAATTATTTAATTGATTATGATGCTTTATGCGTTTTTGGTGGCATCCAAAGATGCTTTATGAATAAATCTACTCATTTTCATGGCCAAAATGTTGAGGTCTAAAGTTACTTGGATAGTGGGGTAGGTTTGGCTGTTGCTAAATCTATAGAAGAAATTGTAAAGATTTTCAACGTATGAAGTCTAAATCTAACATTAGCTACATCTTTTTACAATTTACATTAAATACCTGTCAAATTACTAAATGACATTAGTTATGTCAATTAAATCTGTCAATCATCTTTTTTTTTTTTGGTTCTGTTCGTCCATTCGGACAGGCAAAGGGATCAAAGCCCATACAGCCAAGTCTTATTTAATTATTTTTCATATATTGTTCATCATTTCTTCCTATTACGTAGCCTTAATAGTCATTGTCCGTCAGTAAGTCAAGTCGTTACCATTAATCTGGCGCTGATAACCTAATCAATGGTTTTCCTTGGGAATTTTGGGCAAATATGAAAATACACGTAAACCACTATTATACCATATTCACTACACTTCAGCACTTTAACTGTACCATATTGCATAAAATACCAGCAAAATTATTAAATATAACACCACAAAGCACTAAAGAAATGAATATAATACAACAGCGTGACATGACATTTCCACATTCGCGCCAAAACTCCCCTGTCAATCATCTCTATTTTTGAGTAGCCAGGTAATTAAAAAAAATTTGCCCTATTTTACGACTTTATTGAATTTTTTTGGTGTTGTTTCACTTACATTAGGTATTATTAATTAGAAACATTAAGCATATAATAAACTATTAATAACAAAAAATAATTATAAGATCTACAACTACTTACAAACGTAATACTTAAAAATACATGGATTTAGTCGCCCCATTCCATGAAGAGTTGCGGATCTTCTACCAAGTAATAGTCCTTGAGTTTCATAATTTTCTGGTCATCCAGGAAGCTGACTATGTTCTTCTCATGGCAAGTGATGAGGTCTCGCTCTAGTGGCCACTTCCAACCATCTTGTGACTTTCGCATGACGGATATTTTTGCAGTATCTCCTTCTCTGCAAATGATACGCCCTGGAAACAAAATGTCTGGAAACAAAATGTCTGGAAACAAATTTAGTAACTGCCATACGGGTCCCAGCAGGAGCTCCCTGGATCCAACTAGTCCACTTTTGTTTAGCTTTAAAGATAATGTATAAAGGCACGAATTCTCCAGTAGCATTACAGCAAAACATCACTGTATAGCAGGACTTAGTTGAATTCAGTATAATTTCCGGATTCTTGCAAGAGCTTCTGAAAAGAAGAGTCTGTTTTTTGGGATTGTCATGGAATCCGGTTTCATCAAAGTTGAAGATGTTAGATGGTTGCACATCTTTGAGCTCTGTATGCAAATAATCAAAATAATTCTGGACCATCTCCTGTGTAACTTGAGCACGCTTTCGGCTAATTGCTTTCTGCTTAATATCGGGATGTCGTTCGAGACAGAGTTTCCCCCATTCCCAACCAGGTAAGTTGTTCTTGAATTCTTTGATTAACCTCTTTTCATTATCTAAAAAACCTTTCATAATTACTCGAATGTCAAGCATGCTAACCGGTACTCCAAGATCAGCCAGGGCTATGATGTGTGCAATTATGGAATCTTCCTCGTCACAGCTAAGTACCGGTGGTTTGCCTACAGGTTTGCTGTGCTGCTCTTTTAATTTATATTTTAAAGTACTCACAGGAATATTGTAGACTTCTGCAGCTCTTTTTTGAGTTTTTCTGCAATTTTTTATATCATCCAAAGCTTTTTCTAAATCTTCTTTGGTGTACCAAGACTTCGTCCCATACTTACGGGTACCTGGAGGAGGACAACACTTCTTTCTAGCCATGCTATCCACCTAAAAATAAGTTTTACTATTAAAACGGGAAAAAAATATTTCTTAGCAACACTAAATTCAACCATGGGGTAACTTTAGCTCGTAGTCAAAGTTACCCTGATTGCCCGTAAAAACTTACATGATTTTAATAAAACGATTTTTTGAGAAAAATATTGCGTAAAAAGTTCTTATCTTTATTTAACATAGCAGAGTATTAACCAAATGTCAATGAAATGCAAACTTACCTTCCAAAATGCGGTTTCTCTTATAACACAGACAACTTTAAAACAACGCTATTACAGACACTCGTTCTAATGCAAAGTTCAGGTGCCAATAAAAATAAAGGTATATTGATCTATGATTTTTTTTTTGGTTCTGTTCGTCCATTCGGACAGGCAAAGGGATCAAAGCCCATACAGCCAAGTCTTATTTAATTATTTTTCATATATGTTCATCATTTCTTCATATTATGTAGCTTTAATAGTCATTGTCTGTCAGTAAGTCAAGTCGTTACCATTAATCGGGTGCTGATAACCTAATCAATGGTTTTCTTTGGGAATTTTGGCAAAATATGAAAATACACGTAAACCACTATTATACCATATTCACTACACTTCAGCACTTAAACTGTACCATATTGCATAAAATACCAGCAAAATTATTCAATATAACACTACAAAACACTAAAAAAATGAATATAATACAAGAGCGTGACATGGCATTTCCACATTCGCGCCAAAACCCTATTGATCTATGAATAAAATATATTTTGACAGCTTAAGCTAAGACTGACAACTGAGATTGCGTTCAGAAACATATCGAAAAACAAAAGATACCTGACTTACTTAGATTAAATATGTGCAGAAACTTTAAAAAAATATAAATCAGTTATGAAGTTGAGAGCCAATGTTATAATGACAGACAAAGTTACCCAGTCCGACTGTAGTAGTTATATTTTAACAATATTTTGTAAGAGCATACGGATTATTTTTCTAAGTCTAGATTTAATTCGTGTCCATTAAATTGTAGGTTTGTTTTGTCCCCCATAATACAAGGATTGTTTCCTTAGTGCCGGGTGTAGTCTTTTAAAAATAAGGCATTAATTACTACGCTTTTGTAAAAAATATGGACCCTGTAAACTTCCCTCTCAGTGTATCGCACATACTGTCCATCGTGCCCACTAACTTCAATGTATTTTACTGTCTATGATTGAGTTTGTATTAAAGGAATTAGTAGATACTCTAATAAACACTAGATTTTTTATCGCGTTTTATGACAAACGACAAGGCAGCACACCATATGGTAGGTGGTAAGTCACTGTAGTTAATAGAATTAATATCAGGGGTATAGCCAAGTGGCTGTCTATCTTAGGTGAAGGATTAAAAGAAACGAAATAAGGACAAGAAGGGAGGGGAAGGAGTTTGTACTCAGATACTTCTCACTTACCGTAAGAACTGCAGTAGTGAATTACTACTCAGACATTGCAACACTCATGAAATAAAGATGACAAAGGGTTATGCATATACAGAAAAAGGATATCTCGAAATAAAACCCATACAAACCCGTTTGACCAGTAGATACTCGTATACTTCGCATAGTAGGTAGATCAATTTCTCTACTATCTATATCTGTAAAAGAGGATATTTGTATATATGACATCGCTAAACTCAGAAACTATTTGACCGATCATTATGAAAATTTATATGTATAATGTATATGTATTTTTTCACGAAGAAGGTTTATATGCTACTCCCATCGATGTAACCGGCCAGCAGGTGACGCTGCGATATATGGACATTAGAAAGGAACCAACGAGCTCGGTTTGCTAGTACTTATATTATGGATATAATAGTGATGCTTTTTATGATAGGTAGATAGTATTATGAACGAGCTCAACCACTTAAAACTTCAAAAGGCAAATTATAAGTATCTTTACCTGACACTAAGTAAAGGTATCGTTTTAAAAGTTATATTTTTTTATTGTTTATGGTGGTAAACGAGCAAGTAACACACCTGGTGGTAATTGTTACTGCCAAACATGGACGCTTGCAATACCAGGAGCAGGACAAAGCAGGATCTGTTGTGCCATGAGGTCTAGTGCGCCATGTGTGGTGTCACGTATACGATGTGTGATGCCTACGAGCGAGTAGAACTAATCGAAGAGGGAGGATGAGCGACCCTTTAGTTTCTTTTTTCACGGTGGACTATGGATGTGTCTCACCCTGCCAATTCGGTTCGGGGTGACGGAAAAGTCGGCGCGTGACCCCATAGACCCACCGTGCAATTCCTCTCTTCGCCGTGCGAGCGGGCCATCGGTACCCGATCTTTGTCTTCGGTGGCCTAGGATGAGCGACCCAAGCCATTGTTCCTGTAGCCGCCGGCCGGCATTTTTTATATGAGTAATTTTGTAAGTTTGGCGCTAAAACTAGAAAACATCTTCATCGAATTTTGGTTTAAAAATTACAAATTTCATCATACTAGCTGCTATCTATCTATCTATCTATGCTATCTGGCTATCAAGTAAGTGTATTTTGATTTCAACATGATTACTGTTAATTGCTTAAGTTTCAGAAATTTATTACTTTTAATTAACAGTTCTTCTTCTTCTTATTTTTATGTATTGGCAATCAGCTACTTAAATGAGCCATTGTTGCCAGTGTCGAGTTATAATTATCTTTAAGTTTCTATTGACTTCAGATTAGTCATTGTCCGTCAGTAAGTCAAATTATCGCCATCAACAGTACTATGGCCACACTGTTAATGGTATCTTGTGAGAATTTTGATGAAAAACGAAAACGTTGTAAAGCACTTTTATATGATATTCACTACATCTTAGCAGTTACGTCACATCACATTACATAAAATGCCATCAAAATTATCTAATATAACACGTTAAAACACTAGGATAACAAATATAATACAAGAGCACCACATGACGTTTTATATTCCCGCCAAAAAACCTAATTAACAGTTATTAAAATTTAACAAATTAAATGTAATTTGGGGAAGCGGTCATTTGAGCCAAAGCGCTCCGGATCAAATAAGTCATATTTATGTTACGCTTGAATATTTCTATCACATATTTCTACGTATTGAATATATATATTAATTATACTTGAATCATTCAATTAATATGTATTCAATTTCTACGTTAATATTCTTTTCATTTTAGAATGCGAATTTACAAATGAATAACAGAACGTGCTAATATCAATAACAAAATAATAAAAGGAGCTGTAGATGAAACTATCAATGGTACAAGCATCCGTAAAGCACCTAAAGATAAGAAAATAGAAAGAACTACGCTGTCGAGATATGTTAATAAGTTAAAAAGCTATCTCAACGAGACTGTGTTCCGACGTTGTTCCTATTTGTATTTATTAGTGAGAAAAGATTTGTAGAACTTATCGGTTTAAGGGAAAATCAATAGACCGCGGGTATGGGGTCTAATGAGTCCCATTACCTATTTTATTTTAAGGCGAATTTATTATAGTAAAGTAAGGATTTGCCAAAGATGTGTGATCTCAATATGTGATTCAAGAAATAAACACTAATCCGAACCAAATCGGGATCAAGTGACCCCGCTCTGCCCTACAATTAGGCCAAACCCACCCAGAAAGTAGTGTTGGAGTGGAGCAGATTGCTACTGCTCAGATGTTGATTTTATGAGAGTGTGACAACCCTGGACCTACTAAGTATTTGCTTACCAGTGTAGTCCTACCAGTATTAAAACTAGATAGATAAATAGTAAGCAAATATTTTGGATATAGGCTGAGATGGGCTGGTCACACACTGCCCGATCTGTCCAGGCCGGTCCAGGCAGCTAGAAGGCACGGCACCCATAACTTGCTGTATACGTACCTCTCTTGTAAACATTTTGTGGCAATAAACAAATAGGTATCTTAGTAAAACACTTTTTGTCGTCACCGTCATTATTACATTATTAGCATTACACTTGTAAGATAACGTTTCTAGAACGATATATTATCAGAAAAATAGATTAACTATCAATAAAAACAGGTAACTTGAAAATATCTTATGTAAATATGTTTATGTAGTGTTAATATACCTATAGGTACCTACTTTATAATTGTTTGTCATATATGAACCTCAGTTCTAGAGACCTTTGACATTGCTAGATATAATAACCAGAACGATAAGACGTATTTACTTATTCAATCCTATCTATACCTATATATTGATACAGACGAACATCATTTAAATGCTTTAATCGTTAGGGAAAACACTCATACCACGAGACCATATTTCAGGGGGAGATTGACTTGAAAAATTACTATGCTTATTGAAATTTGAATATTTGCCGCATAGATACAACGGATGGTCATCGATGCGCGAGAGGGCTCGCGTTATATGGGTAGGGCTGCGTAACAGCTGTAGACAAGAGGAAATGAGCAGTGAGCAATGACATTTAAATACCACAGAATGTAGAATAATAACGGAACACCGTCGTTACGTTTTCTTTCACATGTTTTCTTGCCTTTTACGATGGTCACGTGTAGCTGTATCCTTCCACCCACATGCTTATCAATCTCAACTGTTAGGCATGGATCTCACCGAGAAGGAATAATATCAGAATCCCTACATTTGGAATGTTTTTGATGTTACTAATACTTAGGCAAGAGTCGCAGCCCATTCTCTTGATAATATCAACAAAGAAAGGAATAACATATTTAGGTACATTCAGATTCCGAAATAATTGCAGGTATAAAAATAAAACAGCATTAGGTATGCTGTTTTATTGAACGTTGAACAATATAATGCATTTATTTTCACATTTGAATTTATTGAAACGAATAGATTTCATATTTTATTTCACAATTTATAATTTCAATACGAATAGAGTCAAAAAAATACTAATTGAATTAAGATGTCGATACTTAGGCTAACAACACCGAAAATTATGTACCTACCTATCACTAAAACATGTTAAGATACCTAACCTAAATATTTTCATAAAATAATTTAGTGAACGCATTGTAAAATTACCAAAATCAAATTTTGTCAAATTATTATTACTTTGTCAGTGCCCATATAATGGTACCTAGAACATTTTATGGACTTAGTAGATACAATTTAAGAAAAGCAATAGTTATTGAGACTAATCCTTCATAAAACAATTGTATAAAAAAGATACGCTGGCTGGATGTACAGCAACGAAAATAAAATGAATTTTCTATTGGTTTTAATACTAAACGATCATTGATTTGAGCATTGGACATGTTGCGGCCTCGGCTCAACAGATTATAATTAATAATATCTAAATAGCCACCATGTTTGTTGAAAAATTTATAATGACCGATTTACGTACGCATTTATATAAAGTGTACATTTGTCTTACATAATTATAAATTATTTGTAATCAAAACGAAAATATATATTAGTCTGTAGACATAAAACCAATTCATTATGAAAAAAAAACCGATATTCAGAATTAACAATATCAACGGTTAATGAGTTAAGATTT
This sequence comes from Lymantria monacha, assembly GCA_905163515.2. Classification (NCBI taxonomy): domain Eukaryota; kingdom Metazoa; phylum Arthropoda; class Insecta; order Lepidoptera; family Erebidae; genus Lymantria; species Lymantria monacha. Next base: position 45,431,206 of record LR991081.1, on the reverse strand, counting down.
TAATTATTATAGCACCTACGAGTTGATTGATTACTTATTTCCTTTCTTTCTTGATATTTGTTTCAACATAATCAACCTCCGATTGTGCTAATAAATAAGTAATATTATTTACCAAAAAATTGTCTATGCCATATACTTATTCGGAGATGAAATTAAAAAGTATAAAATGAATTGATTTTAAAAATAACCTTATAACGTAGGCATAGATGTCTGGTTAAACTAATAAATTACTTTTATATTATACAAATACATATAAAACATAAATAAATTGTCAAACTTGTTACAAATATGCGATTTAAATAATAAGAAGTATGATCACATTTTAAAATCAAATAAACGAGTCATTTTATTCGGGAACAATAATTCAATAAAAGATTAAAAATCAAATTTACGCTTACACATTAAATATCATTCGTCTGACTAACATATTTGAATTTGAGTAAAAAATTTACTGAGTAGCGTTAACAATATCAACGAACTCGGGTTTGAGGCTGGCTCCTCCTACTAGGAAACCGTCGATGTCGGTACACGCCGCTAACTCTTTAGCATTGGCAGCTGTCACCGAACCACCATATTGGATACGTACAGCGGCTGCTACTTCAGAAGACGCGTTACTAGATAACCAATTGCGTAAAGAGGCATGTACATCTTGTGCCTAAAACAATAATTATTGCTGTACTTTATCATAATGTACTATGGATATAAACCTTATTGATCTACGAAAATCTATTAAAGACTTGTATACTATACATACCAATTCACTTATTTTAATTTGTCATTTATACTCTCCTTGTACTATTCCATGTGATGATGGAGTAAGAATACAATTCACCACCTCTGTCCCGTGGGCGTCGTAAAAGCCGACTAAGGGATATACACATTCAACATCAATGCAAGAGAAGTAAATCTTTAAACAAAATCGAATACCAAACATTGGACCAGCATGATATAGTTCAATTTCACCTGCGGAGAACGATCAAGTCCAGCAGTAATGATAATGACTATTTCTTTTTTTTTTATAAAGACACCTCCCTGCACTAAGGAAAATAATCCTTGTATCGCGGGGGACTTTACAAACATGCAATTAACGCAGACAAATTACACCCAGACTCAGAACAATACTTTATGGATCGCACAAAGTAATGTCCTGCGTGGGAATCAAACCCACGGCACTGGCACGGAAGGTCGGTATCTTAATCACTACGCCATCTGTGCAGTCAATTTCATTAGTCCAATGGTATTCTTAACACCAACATCGTCTCTAAATCATGAAAACCAGTTATTTCTTTTTGAAGAAATTTGACAAAGCAAGAATGTATGCTTCTGCATACATTCTGTATGTTGTGCCAGACAGTTGACATCAAGTTTGCCCAATTATGTTAGGCTAATACTGGTTGTTAAGCTACAGAGTTTAAATAAGTGTGTCAGACCTCTGCTTAATATTACCCCTTTACTAGATAAAACAGCTTATGTCCAACAATGAATGGTGATAGGCTGATGGGTGCAATATTATTATGTTTAATAATGTTTTATAGTTACCTGCTGAGGAGAGGCAGTTTTGCCAGTACCTATAGCCCATACTGGCTCATAAGCCAAAACAACATTTGCCCATTTATCGCCAATGGCAGGTATGAGAGCCTTAGTTTGTCTGAACACAACTTCTTCAGTTTTTCCAGCCTCCCTCTCTTCAAGAGTTTCACCAATGCAAGCAATAACCTTCAGACCAGAGTCCAGAGCATGGGCTACCTACAAAAAATGATGATAAAAATTGCAATAAAAAGTAAAGATAGCATTCAAATCAATTATTGGATGGATATTCCATTATTTATATAACAAGTAAACTATGATATAATACCTTGTATTGCAGCAAACTTGCAAATAGGATTTAATGGATATAAATTATACCCATCTTTAGAATAACCATAGAGGATCACTCAAAAAAGTATTGCAGAGAAAATCAAGCAATAGTCTTCTAATGAATATAATATCAAAATAATAATTATTGTATGTATTCCTATAATTAAAGTTAAATATTTGCTTTGTGTTACCTTTTCAGCGACAAGTTCATCCGACTCTTTGAAAATGGTCCTCCTTTCAGAGTGACCAAGGATGACCCAGTTACAACCAATATCTTTAATCATAGCTGGTGATATTTCACCTGAAAGACACAATACAAAGTGAGATTCTAATTCCAGATAAATTACTTGAGAATTTGTGGGTGTATATATATATCAGTGTCATAAACCAACATTTATATGTTACTGTGGACATCACAATGTATTCTAACATCTTACCTGTGAAGGCACCTTTTGCGACCTTCCAGCAGTTCTGAGCTGCTACTTCAATTGTATCTGGTGTGATGCTTTTAACATATGCTAGATAAATTGATGGGACTCCAATCACAACCTGTGAATTTTAATATGTATTATTTATTATTTTATCTAAACTAACAATGATATTAGCTGGCAAAGGTGTCACAATGATTATAGATGCAGCTCCGGATAATGGATAAAGGACTCATTCCCTTAGTTTTCTATGATTGTCCATAGGAAAGATGTGACTATCATTCACAAGGCACTGGACAAAAGCTATAAAATTATATAAATTAAATGTCATACCTCAACATTGGAATCCAAGGAAGCCTTTTTCAAAGTTTCGATAATATCAGTGACTTGCTTTTTGTCACCATTCATCTTCCAGTTACCACCGACAACAAATTTACGACCCATTTTGCTTTATAAATCTTATCTGGAAATATTTAATTACAAATTAATTAATATTATCCATTCTAAGTCATAATGATATTCTGCAGTAATTGTTGCTATAATTAATTTACAATCTACTGAATCACCAACAGTTTATTTATTTATTTGAAGTTCACATAACACTAGCCTGTCTCCTCAACATCCCACTTCTCCCAGCTAGGGAAATCTTCTCTAGAATGGGAAAGATTTGATTGATATACAACAATGCTCGGGCCAAGACAGTCAACGTAATAATGAATATGTGTATTAGAATAATATTCAGCCACTTGAATTGAATAATAAACTTGCAATATATTAGCACTAAAGATGTTGCAGATATGAAGTGACAGATCTGGATACACCTATATCTCCTAGTATATAGTATACCCACATATATTACTTATACACACACCACATATTTAGTGATCTAAATACTAGTTTTGAATATCATTACGAATATGAAATGGTTATCTAATAGTTTTGCAACGGATATTGAAATTTTAATTATGTTAAGTGGATTTAAGTATGTTAAGTGGGTTTAAGTATGTTAAGTGTGGTGATGATCATATTATTCTTCTTTGTAGAGGTCTATATTTAGGCTATCGGGTCAGCTTTTTGTAAGGAAACCTGTAGTAAGTTGCTTCATGCAGAGAATGTCATTATCTGAAATTATTCTAAACATTTATATATGTCACGGTTACGGATTTAAATTAATTTCTATTTCAGATTTCCAATAGTTATGGTTATGGTAGTAATGCTCCATAATTACAACAGAATCTTAAGACTATCATTACAATAATGTTTTATGACCAGCAAAAAAAAATTAAAATATTTTTTTTATGATCATCTAGCTGTGTGGTAGCGGCTATGAATACTACGAACCCTTACTTTGCTAGTGGATGTCGTAAAAGACAACTAAGAGCCTTATAATGACCTGGGCCAACTCCATCTGATGCCATTTGGTCAAGAAGGGTTGACATCTGGTAGGCGGTGTATGAAATCTTAATATTTTATACTTTTCCTAGGTATTCTATACTATACCAAAAGTGCAGCTGGTAATTAATGTAAAAAACGAGAGCAAGGAAGGAAGGAACATATTTATATTATTAACATAACCTAACCTAACAAAACAAAGTTTTAATAAAGCTACTTCAAGCAGTACTTGAATTATAGAAAATCAACATAACACCTAACATTAAAAAAGGCCACTGAAAAAAGTCTGTGGATGTTCGATTATTAAAAAAGAAAATTCTAACCTAACCTAATCCTGCCCTACTGTACCTAAGCTCATGGGTAGCTTGATTCAGGTTGGTCAGTAGGATTCATAAATATAGACCAAGATCTATTTATTTAACACTCTGCCAGTGGAACAGCAGGTAATCTATACAATCCCTAGAAATTGTATATATTACCTAGGTAATAAATAAAGTATGTAATAGATAATAATATTCATAATATATATTGCCTGGATGCTCCGAGCATTGTATACATCGCCTAGGTGTTGTATAGAATACCTGAAATATACAGATTGCCAGTAACATATATACTTCTACTAGCCATAAAACTTTTACAATAAAAAAAAATAGGTGTATGATAGTAATAAAGACATTTTACATTTACAAAATTTACAAAGTGACTATTTACTCAAGACTATTTTGAGCCTAGCAATATAAAAATAAGTTAATGCCAAAAACTCATTAGAGGCCCAAAAATTTATAAAAACAACACTCCCATCCCTACACATATACCTTCAATTACTAATTCGGTTGATACTTTAGTAATTGTAGTTATTAATTTTCCTAGAAGAGTGCTGCTGCTGGACCACCCTCGAATATCAAGAAATCGGTAACAGTGGTCGGACCAATGGCGATAGGAGGGAACACGGTAGATTTTGTGGCCTTAACCCAACCTTCCAGCGTCTCGGAGGTAACGGCCGGCGTGTGTCCAGAAGATAGCTTACTAAAAAAAGGGTGTACTACTGTCCATCCTCTTGGTGACCCCTAGCCGGTTTTTGCGACTTATACAGGCAAGTAAGAACGCTAATCCCACTACACAGATAATTTTTAGGAGTTGCGAATTAACAAACTCAAAATTACATTACTTTATAACAATATCTTACGTAAATGTTGCAACTCGCAAACGAAGAACCACTCAACGAAACCGCTAAGAATTACTTTCGTAAATGTACAATCTAGAATAGCTCTTTCTCTTTACTTTCTTCAAGTAATAATCAAACTTAAATTCAACAATTACAGGACAAGAAAATATTACTATGCAAGTTGCAGACCAATTGGAATCGCTAATGTTAATCTAAATTAATTAGCTTACGAGAACGAACTTGTTAAGAGTATGACCTTTATGACATTGAGATACATTTCGACTAGTGCTGACGATCTAAGTTCGATTACTCAAACAATCGATCTTAAAAAACAATATTTTATCGATATTTCGTACTGAATCGATATTTCAACCTAGAAGAGCGAAATTCAATCTGAATTTCCACCTGATTTATTGACATGTTAGGTGGGAATAATAGATCCGCATGCGGCATACCCAACTATTATTATAACTACTAACTTTTATTAAGTTTTAAAATATTAATTTGGCTTATTTTAATATTAGGAGAAGCTATCGTGAGAAAACTATTTATGGAAAATAAAGATTATGGTACAGTAAATGTTTATAAGAGTTCCAAAGGTAATAGAGATTAGTCCTGAGGAGCACCACAAGGAAATATAAGACAAGCAGGAAAGTGGAACGAAGAAAAACTAGTTTACGTTATATACGAGTACCTACTTCATAATTATTTCACGTAAACATTCCTAAAATGTATTCGTTTCTTAAAAACATACTTTTATTGAACTAACCCCACCAGGTAGGAGGGCATGTCCCTCCATTGTAACTTATATAATCCAGGGTCCATAATGGTCTCCATTGTTATACTAAGTTTTGAACTTCAGGCAGCCGCGAGAAACAATTTTAATTTTCTTGAGACAAGATAGACTTGAAAGAAGATACAATTATAATTAGTGAGGTAAATAGAAGGATTTGGAAGAGATTATTTCTACTTTTCTCCTATACAAAATGAGGGGCAGGAAGAAAAATTGAGTTTTGATTTTAAATGGGTCTTCAAATGAGAGGCTGTCGGTGCAAAGCTCGACTTATAACCTGTGGATTCAGTCAGAAGTGAGAGATAAATTATGATAAACTTATCTCCCGTTGTTAGGGATAGTAAGACTATCTGTGATATCATCATAAGGATATCAGAGGCAAACTCAGATGAGTTTGCGACGATCATAGATATGATCGTACATACAGACAGTCGGTTATGGCAATAAGCACTATTTCCATACACCATCAACAGACCAAACATGTTGATGTGCGTCATCACTTGACTAGAGAAGCCAAAGAGAACGACATAATAAAATTACAGTGTTTAGAGACTAAATACAAAGTTTCCGATTTATTAACTCAGGCATTATCTAGAGAGAAACAAATCTTCTGCGCAATGGAATTATAGTAGGTACATGTATTTTACCAGAAGCTTGTATGACTTATGAACTAGATAATAACCCAGAAAGAAAATTGTTCCAAAATTGACATCTGTTCTAATCTTAAAATGTCATTATTCCTTACGATTGCAGAAACATCTTATCTAGTATCCTACGATTGGATGATATTAGATTTATATTTATATAAATAATACAGGGTGGAAGTGGACTGCTCTCGAAAACAAAGTCAGGAAAGAAAAAGATCGATTCAGATGAAAAAAATAACTTTTTCACTACGAATTTTAAGTTTTTTTCATATTTCATCATACTGTCCTACAGTGCCATGTAACGATAATTCCATAAAAAATACGTAACTATACTCAGATAAGGAAAGACGCAATCTATTCAAAACTCACGATCATATGTTCAAGAGTTCAACGACCTCGCGTGGTGAAATAAGATTTTTTTCATCCGAATCAATTTTTTTTCTAGCCTATAATGATAGTAATGCCCTGAACCTTACTAGGCCTACCTGTAATGACAGGTAGGCCTAGTAGGGTTACCTGTCTTTGTTTTCAGTAGCGGTCCCCTTCCACCCTGTATCAAATACAAATTAGTATAATAATAGTTGAGAAATCGATTATTGAGCGTCAGATTTTTTGTGAATCGATTCATCATCTTTTTCAAAAAGTTCAATCCACCCATCAGTCTTCACTAGACGTCCACTTTTGAACATAGACCTCCCTCAGAGAAAACCACTAAGAAAGAACTGTCCTGTGACACTTGCATCACACAACTCCCTGCAACTTTTGAGATACTTCAGTCCATCTAGTGCGGCGTCGCCATATATCGCACCGTCTTATTTGTGGTCACGTTTCAAGAATTTTTTTCCCGAACGGTTGTCGGTTCAACTAAGGGACTTTAAGCTTTTTTCTGAGGGCGACATTTAGAGGCAAAGTTTTAGTACCGTAAGTCATCGCTGCTAACGCACGCTGATTATAATCATTTGTTTACAGACACCGGAATTTTGCACGAGAAGATCCTCTTAAGTTTTTCGAACGTTGCCCAGCCGAGTTGGATTCGTTGAATGAACTCTTTTTCAAAATTGGATCTACCTAATTGTAGTGCTTATCTATCTATATCAACATCATCATCATCACAGCCCATAAATGTCCCACTGTTAGGCTCGGGCCTCCTCCGTAATGGGCGAGAAATTAACCTGTACCGCGCTGGTCAGACGTGTTGGTATAGGGTTTTGTTTCGAGTTTTCCTTCTCTCGCATAGATGCTATATGCGTTTTATATAAAGTGCATACAGCAATTGTTATGCTTGGCATACGGGTTAGCCTAGCAATGGGGTGTTATACGTTTCCCAGGAAGAAGCTGTAGCACATTGTGTTGGTGAGACCAACTTCAAAACGGTCAAATAAGGGGTAGCAATAATTACGAGTAGGTATATTCTTATCTTATCGCCATATGGGAAATAGAATATTAAAGTCAGTGTAATTTGTAGAATGAATAGAAATACAAAACTACGCGAGTTTTTATCCAGCACGCGACCTTATAACCTGCCATACGCTTACTTCTACGCCAGGCATGCCACCATAACCGGATGTTTATCAGCTGTGGCCCATCCGGCGGGTAACTCTTTCGAGCATCATCTCGAATCGAAGTCCTGGAACCTTTCACTGTCGACGCGTCGCCTCATGCAGTGAGCCTCACTATGGGTGACCGTCTAATCGCCGATCCATTCATCTGCGGCCTTGGCTAGGTCGGCATCTCGCGCCGGTACACACGACTGCGCCGCCCAATGCACTGGCGGCAAAGTATGTTACTGTAGAAGATTTTCTCTCAGAACCGTCCTATCGCCTAATTTTGTGAGATAACTACCTTGCAGAAAGCGACGAAACCCGTTTCTAACGCTGTCGACCATCGCCCTAGCGAGAATCCTTCAACACTGCATTGCTTTTTCTCTTTACCTCTGTCAGAGATGACTTCTGCGTGGACGAAGTCGCGAGCAAAAGCTAGTCCTAAATAAACATAGTGATCAACAACTTCGAGAATCGCATTCCCAACCAGATTTGGTTAAAAAATCACCTGGGTATTAGACATAACTTTCGTCCTGTCTTTGTTAGCCAAATAAAATTAAGTTTAAAGTAAGTAACTTCGCTATAATATTTATTAAGATCAATTTTAGAAAAGCTTAAATTGAAAAATAAAAATACACGTTGAAACACGGTCAGAAATGATGAAACATTGGCTGTATACCGTACGAACTCATTTTTTTAACCTATGGCAAATTCGCGAAATATTTATGGACTTTCTTATTTTGACATTGAAACCTAAATACAAGCGTAACAATTGTAATTTTCAAGGAATCCATTAGGACTTTTGACGGGAATTTGAAAACGTCATGTGGTGCTCTTGTATTATATTCGATATTTTAGTGTTTTAACGTGTTATATTAGATAATTTTGATGGCATTTTATGTAATGTGATGCGCGGAACTACTAGGATGTAGTGAATATCATATAAAAGTGTTTTACAACGTTTTCGTTTTCCATCAAAATTCCAACAAGATACCATTAACAGTGTGGCCATTGCACTGTTGAAGGTGACGATTTGACTTAGACAATGACTAACCTGACAAGACTATAAACATAAAATAATAATAACTTGACACTGGCACCAATAGCTCGTATAAGTAGCTGATTGCCATTATACAAAGAGAAGAAGAAGAATGTAATTTTCAAAGCATTGGTATCAGTGGCGGACTAACCCCGTCAGAGGCCCGGGGCGGCAAAGCTGAATGAGGCCGAATGAGTGAGATAGATCGAGAGGGAGAGTGAGGTAGAGCTAACATCGCATCACGAACAGTGCCATGGAGCGAAAGGTGGGAGAGAGTTAACGAGAAAGATTGAGAGAGAGTAAGATAGGGGGAACGTCGCATAACGCACATGGCCATGGAGCGAGAGGTCCCTCATCTGAGACTGAGACTGAGAGCGAGAGAGTAAGGGAGATCGAGAAAAAATACACGCTATTGGTTGATGTATGTAAACGAGACGAGAGAGAAGAGTAAAGAGAACGAGAGACTGGTACAGATCTTGACATGGCATGGTTGCTTCGGAAAATATCTGCACACGGTTGTGAGGAGAGAGAGGACACTGTCCTGCCACCACTGCGATTGCGACGAGGACACTGCGCAGCACACGCTCGAGGTCTGTGTGGCCTGGTCAGAGCAGCCCCATGAACTCGTCGCAGTAATCGGTGCCGATCGATGACGAGCGATGCTTGACAGAGTCAGGGACCGGGACGCGGTCACCACCTTCTGCGATAGTCGTCTCACGGAAGGAGGCGGCAGCACGGCTCCGAGAGGAAAACCTCTTGTGTGAAATGCTTTACCACCGGTGCCTGGGGCGGCACAGACGCGAGTACCTGCGCCTGGTGCCGCCCAGGCTAAGGCCGCGGGTGCCTGGATCGAAGAACAGTCAGGGATCGAAAAGGGATGGTACCCGAAAGGGTAACCCGCCGGGCTGGCCACGGATGGCAAGGAAGCGCTACCAGTGGCTGGCGTAATGGCGATTGGGAGGGAATACGGTGGTTTATGGGGCCACACGCTGCTCTTTCGTCGCCCCGGACGAAACGGGAGGCGTGTGTCCGAATCACAGCCTACCCAAAAAAAAAGTATAGAAAGCCAGAATTGTATACCTATAGGTTAGAAAGCTAAAACCACAAACAGCCGGTAGGAACAGGCTAGCTCCTGATCTTGTATCTAGATTTGCTTTTGATGGATCTTGAAAATGTTGTGTCGGATGTAGTGTTTTGATCTTGCTGAAATTATGAAACTACTAAGCACATTTTTAACGTCTTGTTTAGGATTTGATCAGGTGAACGCGGAGGCATTTCGGGGCCCCCCAAGACCAGAGGCTCGGGGCGGGACGCACCTTCCGCCCCTCTGTTAGTCCGCCACTGATTGGTATATAGCTACGATGTAGATTGAAGCAGGTGGTAATAGACTACAGGCCCGTGTTGAAAAAAATATGGGTCATTTGAACCACCAGGTGACCTATCTAGAACGATATAAGAGCATAAAATCACAAGATACAGCACTATGCCGTCACTTGTAAGCTGTCCAACTGAGTGCAGGTGAGAATTTCAAAGTACAGGTAGAGTGAGTACATTTTGGTCATATATTTTTGTACGGCATTCTTACCATCGATAGATCCATGAAGAATAATAAGAAAACCCGTAGTGCCGTAAAAAATGGTGCGCCACAAAGTCGGATTTTTTTTTAATTTTCCGACAATTTTCAGGGTATATTTGGTCATTTGATTTTGTACGGCATCAGTTTCATACTATTTCAATAAGTACTGCTTCTAATCCATTATTCCGCAACGCCGTACAAAAATCATGTGACAAGGGGCAAAATCGAGGGTTGCAACCTCATCTCTTTCCGTGGTCCAGGGGGTGATTTGACACAACATAAAATTAATTTATTTTAAAAGTATTTTATACATAGATAATATTTTTTCATATGCCGTACATTTTCGTTGGTCCAAAGGGGAAAAAAAATGATAAAGAAAAATCAAAAAGAAAAATCCATATTCGTTATATGTAAGGTGAAATTCATCACGATATTTTTTTATACGGCATTTAGATAGTTTATTTGTACTAATTTTCATACTCTTTTCGTGATTCTAGGTTCCTGGTTAGAAACTATGTTAAATATGGGTTTGTATACTATCGATTTATACCAAAATATAGACATGTTGTCACTGATAATTCCAAAATACAATATATTTTTGAGAAGTACTCGCACATTTTCGGTTGAGGCAACTTCAACTGTTCATTGTTAATTATTTTATTATAAATGTTGCTCTGAGTTGGCCTCAATCTACTTGTGAAAACTACACAACAATCCGTTCAGCAACTTTGGAGATTAGGGAAGATACACATACAGACATTATAACACATAGTTGTATTTAGACTTCTCATATTCGTGTAGCTCATTTCATTCCCTAGGTAGAACAGTAATTGTTTTGAAAGTAACTCTTATGTGGGAGCTGTAAATATGTGGAGTAATGTAATCTTATGTGGAGTTAAAACAACATATGAAAAGAAGTACCTAGGTACATAGCACAGATTTGGTGTAATGCCTATAAATAAATACCGTCGACCTTGTTACTAATAAGCTATGGATGGATTCTCAATGACGGTCGGTACGATTTCGACTGGTTCCACGCGAGGAATGCCCCCAAAAAGTCTGTGACATAACGGAACCAGATGAGGAATCAGGCGAAGAAGATGATGACGTCATAGGTAAATAAATAAATCTTTACATCTTTAATCTGTACGTAAGACTTTGATTTCGGCAAAAACATATTTATGTTTCAGAAAATGATAGAGAAGATAATTCAGACTTCGATGAAGACGTTGATTCCGATAACAACTCAGCGGCTGATTCCGATACTGAATAATTTAAAGAAAAACCATATTTTTTATTATCATCATTAAATATATCGATTTTTTCTAAAAATAATTGTTTTATTTATTCACATCATTAAGTACAATGAAACAAATCAATTATATATATATGTATCAATAATGTTTAAAGTATATATTAAACCAAAAAGTATACAAAACTGTTGATACTGGGATTGACAGTTTCAATTCTTGGATATAATATACACATCGTTTCAGTTCAGTTAGACGTCATAGTGATTTTATCATATTATCAATTGTTCTCTTCAAAAATATGTTAATGCCGTACTGTATCAGATGGCCATAAAGTACCCTTAAAATGGTAGCGTCATTTTCATCAGCCTAAAAGGTATGGTCTGCATTAAAATGTACGGCATAATTTTTTACTAATTTATTTATGTTAATACTATTTAAAACAAGGGATAAAATGTAGAAAACTGCTATATTTCATTAATCTATGATATTTAAACTTTTGCAATAATATGCAAAATTTCAGTGTTTGTATTTCTCTATAATTTTTTTTAGAACAGTTTCTTCTGAACGGCAATACTATATAACAATTGCATTTTACAATATCATGTTAAAAAAAAGTTCCCGTACAGGATCAAATGACTTTACAGCTTTATAAATCAAGGATACGATGAAATTAAGATAATTATTGATATACATTCAAATGAACAATCATTTTTTGACGACATTATTTTTAATAGTACTTTTGAGGGCTAGATAATGTTTTGGAACCGAAGCCGTACTTTTTCAAATCACCGCCTGGACCACGGAAAGAGAGGGGGTTGCAGCACTCGATTTTTCCCCTTGTTGCATGATTTTCGTACGGCGTTGCGGAATAATGGATTAGAAGCAGTATTGAAATAGTATGAAACTGATGCCGTACAAAATCAAGTGACCAAATTTACCCTGGAAAATGTCGGAAAATAAAAAAAAAATTCCGACTTTGTGGCGCATCATTTTTTTACTGCACTACGCGTTTTCTTATTATTTTTCATGGATCTATCGATGGTAAGAATGCCGTACAAAAATATATGACCAAAATGTCACTCTCATTCTACCTGTACTTTGAAATTCTCACCTGCACTCAGTTGGACAGCTTACAAGTGACGGCATAGTGCTGAATCTTATTATTTTATGCTCTTATATCGTTCTAGATAGGTCACCTGGTGATTCAAATGACCCATAATTTTTTCAACACGGGCCTGTAGTCTATAAATGTGATTCTAAAATTGTAATGTAATTGTGAGTGTCTATGTGTGCTTTCCATTTAATACAAAAAGTGACGCAGTGTTCGATAAAGCGCTTTCCATCAACGACACTGTTGAACACAGCCGTACACTGTTCGACACTCGAAAAAGTGGTGTTTGACAGATGCTTACCTACTTTCATAGAGTACTTTAAATATATAGGTACTACTTTGCTTGAATTAAGTATCATTACTTAACCTCGCATATTTATTTACGGCATATTATAGTAGTGTTATTTGAGATTAATAAATTGAGCTTGTCTCTTACTGCTAATTAAAATTTAATAAAAATGTAGAATGTAAATATTGCATTATTGAAGTGAGCCCTGATAATGTGGTTATGTTTATAAATTATTGAGCCAAGACTTTGTCAAGGAACTTGCATTTAGGTATACAACGCCCATAATTTTGCGATATTGATGCACTCTAGTGTTATTTTGAGACAACTAGCTGTTTCATTTAAACTTTTACACAGTGTTTGACAGTGTTTCACAATGTACCGCAGAGTCCCTCTGTGTTAACTAAATGGAAAGCAACCTATATGAATGTAAATATGAAATGAAAACAATAATTATTATTTGAATAATAACTTTTAATTATTTTGACGTATCTGTATATTTTATTACTTTGCGTAATGAATAATATTAATGTACTGTCATAAATAAATGTTGAAACGTATGTACTCTTTTATTTTCCTGGGCGAACGCAATAAACGAAAACACGTATAAAAATATATGTGTGTGTGTGTGTGCCTCTCTCTCTCTCTCTCTCTCTCTCTTTCCCTCTCTATTTCTCTCTGTTTGTGTGTGCGTGAACTGTCATGCTCTAAATTGCTCATGATTGAAAATTTTGTTCTACAGATGTCCATCTATATTACTACTTATACTAATCACAAAATAAAAGGCCCGTTTTGACAGTTCACACCCAAAAAGTTCTCTATTTTTTACCGATCGAAATGTTCTAAGGTAATTACATTTTTCATTGATGGGTACCGCCTACTCGGCTAAGTGCCGTTCATAACGATTTTTTCATATTCTCCACAGACTATTAATAATCGGCTAAAGAAAAATAAATCGATCAAAATATTTTCTTTTAAGGTGGACTCGCAGTTGTCCGGTTTTATTAATTTTAATACTAGTGTTTAGAATAACTGAATTTCACCAGCTGCGTATTGATCTTTACTGAAAGTTATGAGTTTGGAGCTAACAAAGTCACAAATTGGGACAATGTCATATTTGTCGAAGAGATTTGGCTGAACTCGAATCATACCGTGCCACAGTCGTGGACGGACGATACCAAGGCATCTTGCTCAAAAGTGCCAATAGGAAAAGGTGGACGCTTAATAATCTGCCAGGCTGAATCAGCTGGGGGAACCTTTTTTTTAATAATGCCTTGCTTGCAATGGAGTCTAAAATTACAAAAAAATATCACGAAGAAAAGGACGTAAATAAATTCACAGAATGGTTCAGCATGGACACAAAATGATAAGAGCGCCACCATACCATTGTCAGTACAATACTTTGATCTGGGCTCAAATGAAAGGATACGCAGCACGCCACAATACAAAGACGCCATTCTCCACTAAGAAAATTATGAAATTGTTGAATGAAACGTGCCAAAATTACTAAAGAAGACAGAACAAAAGTGGTAGAAAACTCGAAAAATAATTAAGGAAGATTATGATAGAGACATCAATATTGACAATATAATTGAAAATGAAATAATTATAGATGCGGGTGACGATAGCTCAACCGATTATTTTGGCTCATCATTTGAAGAAAATGAAGAAATTAAATGAAGAAATTGAAGATTCACTTTTTCTCGATATTTTATTTTGTGATTGAGTGAATGTTATTGTAACACAAATATATAATGATAGAAAATTGACCTTTCATAACATTGTGTCATTTCAAAATACCCATAATATCAAAATTTTAACTTAAATTTTCAAATCAGAACTTTAATCCAATGCACTTTACAATACATATTCAAATCGATTAAATACTCATGCAAACTTGAATCGATATATCGTGAGTATCAAATACCGAGTCGTATGGTTATATCACTATATCCATCAATAAGACAAATGTCAAAACGCACTTTTGGCGGGAATCTAAAACGTCATGTGGTGCTATTGTATTATATTCGATATTTTAGTGTTTTAACGTGTTATATTAGATATTTTATGTAATGTGATGTGACTGAACTGCTGAGATGTAGTGAATATCATATAAAAGTGCTTTACAACGTTTTCGTTTTCCATCAAAATTCCCACAAGATACCATTAACAGTGTGACCATAGCACTGTTAATGGTGACAATTTGACTTACTGACGGACAATGACTAATCTGAAGACAATAAAAACTTGAAGATAATTATAACTCGACACTGGCAACAATGGCTCTGATTGCCAGTACATAAAAAGAAGAAGAAGAAGAAGAAATCTAGAAAGAAAGAAAAAAGAATCTTCTTTTATCATTCACCAATCTCAATTCAACATGAGTTAAAGTAAGTGTCATATGAACCCGAGAGTTGCACCATTGACCATACCGACCAACAAGATTTGGAAGGATCGAAAGGCAGAGTTACCGATTATCAAGATCTAAAGGATTTAATTTGCTAAGGAAAACTATAATTCTAAAGACTTCTTCGAAGCGCTTTAACTTAGACATTGGCGAAATTGCTCCTACCGTGCAGCAGAAGCCAAAGAGAAAAGGAAAAAAAAAAGAAAAAAAAAAAAAAGAAGAAGAAATGTCAAAACGGGCTTTTTATTTTGTGACAACTATAGTCTGTGCGTTGAAAACTGTTTTTGGGTATGGGTGAAAGAAGTTTGCAATCATTTACTGGCTGACTTTATGTACAAGTTAAAAATGAGAATATAAGTTATAAAAGAGAAACAAGTTATGAATGATAGTGGCGAAAAGCAAATTGTTGTATTGGCTATGAATATGAATACTAACCTTCACTTTATTCGCGAATGTTGTAAAAGACGACTAAGAGCTTTATATCGACCTGGGCTCGGTACAACAGATGCCGTTTGGTCAACAATTAAATTTCCAAGGAGGGTTGACACCAAGCAGGCGGCCGATCATAAAACTATTGCCAATAGTTTTTGCAAAATATATAATAGCAAATACTACACAAGTCTCGACTACATATATTTAGGTATCAGCACTAAGTAAGGATCGCTACACTACAATATCACTATCTACAGCCTCCAATTAATCGTAGTGATTAGACTTATTGACAGACAGTTATTATAAATAAGCTATAATGAAAAGGTGGAATATTATAGATTATGACGAAAAATATATATGGTTATACCTATTACGATTGTTAAGCTAACAATGTTTTGAACTGATAGACTTTGTATCCATGGTCATAAATAAATATTTTATAATGAGAAAGTAACAAATACAAATTATTAATCTGTGGCTGCCAACACATTTTTAGATAATACAACGTTTTTAAGGGAACAGAATATTAAGGCGTCCATCCCAGCTAGTGCCACTGAACTTTCGGGAGTGATTTCTTCTGTACCTGTCGACATGTCCAACAAAAAAATTTTTAAATCTTTATCGAGTACCAAAAAAATTATTTCTGTTCGAAGAATTATGAAAAAAAGTAAATCTGAGAGCGGTTTTACATTACAACCTACACAGGCTGTTATTATTACTTTCGCATCATCTACTTCACTCCCAGACTACGTACACTTAAAAATGTGGCGTCTACCAGTGCGACCTTATGTGCCACCGGTTAAGCAGTGTTTCCGATGCCTAAGGTTTGATCATTTGGCTAAATTTTGTAAAAATGCTCAGCGATGCTCAATTTGTACAGACAATCATTCATATAAAGAATGTACTGTTCCTATTGATAAAGCAGTATGTGTACACTGTAAAGGTAACCACCTTTCAGTATCTGGTCAGTGCCCTATCAAACAAAAAAAAATAATAGATAGCAAAAATAAAACTAAAATGCCATTTTCAGATTTATTCAAGCATCCAACAAACTTTCCTTCACTAAATAAAATAGAAAACACACAAGACATTATTAACTTAATTTTATCTAATCCAGCAGCAATGAATCTAATTACAGAATCAATAATTAAAGTGATTACATTAAATAAAACTCAAAATCAAAGCATTAGCTCACATGCAATAAGTTCAGCCATCAAAGATACAATACAGAATAAAAATAAAACTTCACATTCAACAGTCACAAACTTAACATAGTACAGTGGAATGCTCAAAGTCTGTTGAGTAACAGACTTGAGCTTCAAAATATCCTTTACGAACAGGACATACACATAGCTCTTATTTCAGAAACTTGGCTTAAACCAAATATGCAGTTTTGTATCAGAGGTTATACAATAATTAGAAATGATTGTGGAAATGATCACAATGGTGTAGCAATTTTCGTCAGAAATGGTATACATTTTCAAAGACTACAAACATTCTGTGATAACTCCTTGCAAAATGTAGCAATCAAAATTAAAATCAACCAAAAAGAAATCTCATTTGTTAGTTTTTACAGTCCTGGTAACAGTGTTCCTAATTTCGAGATATCTAAATTTAATAGACTGTTGCATAGTATTCCAAAACCATTAATAATTGCTGGTGATTTTAACGCTCATCATACCATTTGGGGTTGCAATAGAATTGATTCTAGAGGTAGAGACATTATGGACTCAATGGACGACAATGACTTAATACTCCTGAATAATGGTCAACCCACAACAGTGGGTACTAATTCTTGGAGACCAAATGGACTAGATTTAACAATGGTGTCATCTTCTTTGTTTCTTTGCTGTGAATGGCAAGTTCATGAGGACTGTCTAGGCAGCTATCACCTGCCCACAATCACCAAATTCTCTGTGGCAGTGTCCGAATCTGAAATTTCTTCAACTTCATCCAACATTCCTTCGCACAGTAATCTGAAATTAGTAAATTGGGATCTTTATCAAAACTTAGTAAATGAGTTATTAAAATCATTTGAAATAGATAATTGTAACTTGCTCACATCTTACAATAATTTTTGTTCAATTATTCTTAAAGCAGTGGAAAATTCAGTACCTGCAACTAAAACTCGTCATAACAATATTGGCTGTATATCTAAAAGAAAAAGACAGCTTCCTTGGTGGAATGGGAAATGTACTAAAGTGGTAGAAGGTTGTAAGCAGGCTTATTTGTTGTTTAAATCAAATCCCAATAATCAAAACTATATTAATTTTAAACATGCTCAAGCTTACAAAAAACGTGTTTTAAGACTTGAGCGTCGCAAATCTTGGTCAGACTTTTGCTCATCTATAAATAGGTTAACACCAATGAATCAGATTTGGGCAAAAATGAGGAAATTTAAAAACTATTACTCTAATAATAATAGTTCCACTAGCATTAATTGGATATCTAATTTTCTACATAAATACACTCCAGATACTGTAACAAATTTGACAAATATTCACAGTAATAAACCATTAAATAGTGGTAACTCCTTCATGATTGCTCCTTTTTCCATAGAAGAACTAAAAGCTGGTTTATCTTCGAGAAAAGACTCTGCATGTGGTTTGGATTGGCTTTCATATAAAATGTTTAAACTTCTAAACCCCTCTAATTTAAATCATTTTCTAAAGCTGTTAAATCTCCTGTGGCATCACTCCACTGTTCCAGAAGAATGGAAAACCGACTGTTTGATTCCAATTTTAAAACCCGGAAAAGATCCTAGCTTATCTGATTCTTATCGACCTATTACATTAAGCTCTTGTGTGGGTAAAATATTTGAACAGTTAATAAAACAAAGACTTATATTTTATATTGAAAGTAATAACCTCCTACCTTATAATCAATTTGGATTTCGATGTGGTCGCTCTAGTTGTGAGAGTTTACGTCATTTTTGTCTTGACATCCATAGCGCCCAGGCTGAAAATAAGATATCAGCTGGTGTTTTTTTGGACATTGTAGGAGCATTTAATAATGTTGATTTAGAAAAATTATCATCCATTCTTCTGTCCTTAAATGTTCCTGAAAAAATAGTTTGTTGGATATTTAGTTTTTTACATGGTCGTAAACTTTATGTTAAGGTCAATAACCAATTAATAGGGCCTCGATATTCATATAGAGGAGTATCCCAAGGGGGAATTTTGAGTCCATTGCTCTTTATAGTATACATAAATCAAATAAATATTGTTTTAGGTAATAAAGTTTCAAACTTGCAGTTTGCAGATGATCTAGTGATTTATAATTCAGGACCTAATTTAACAAATGTTGCATTAGATCTTAATGCAGCACTCAAAAAATTGGAGTTCTATTTCCAATGTCTTAGTCTGGAAGTCAGTGCTGTCAAAAGCAAAGTAGTAATATTTTCAAAGCAGTCTATTAGAACAAGAGATGTCAAAATATATTATGGTAATCGTGAAATTACTATAGATAATTCAGTAAAGTTTTTAGGAGTTACATTTCTTAGCAACCTTAAATGGAATAAATATGTTGAAATGTTAGAAAATCGGGCATTAAAGGCTTGTAACATTCTAAAGTCATTAGCTGGTACATACTGGGGTGCAGACCCAGGCATTTTACTAACTCTATACAAGTCATTAGTCCGTAGCCATTTTGAGTATGCCTTCTTTTGTTATGGGGGCGTAAATACTTTAGTCAACAAGTTAGAAAAGATACAAAATAAATGCTTAAGGATCATTACAGGTGCTCTTAGGTCTACTCCTATTGTATCATTACAGGTAGAATGTAATGTTCCCCCACTACTACTATGTGAACAGGACTGGCAATAATACCTATTATCAAGTACAAGGTATGTCTGATATGCTTCATTTTTGTTGTGATCATAACCTATTTTCTAGCACTCTTTGGCCCTGTTATTTAAATTCTTATAACTCAAAGTATAACCCTATTAAAATAGTAATTAATGAATCATTAAAGCATAAGGAGGATGTATATAGTATGTTGGGAGAGTGGCAAAATTATAATCATCTTTATACAGATGGTTCCAAGAATAAAACTGCTGTATCTATAGCAGTCTATGACAAAAAACTACGAAGTGGGTTTGGTCATAGATTAAATACCTTGGCTAGTATATACACAGCAGAATGTGCTGCATTATATGCTGCGCTAGAGTATATTGGAGAACATTCTTACAATAAATGGATAGTTATTACAGACAGTATGAGCATTCTAAAAGCTTTACAGTATCCTAAATGTGATGTTAAAACTAATTTTATAATATACAAAATTAGAGATAAATATCATTGCTTATCACATATAAAAGATATAATTTTATTCTGGACTCCCTCCCACATAGGTGTGGAAGGAAATGAACAGGTTGATTATCTCGCTAAATCTATTGTTAATAGTAATCAGATACATACCAACTTGAACATTCCTATACCACACACAGACGCACAGTCTCATATTAAAGCCACATTGTTGCAAGAATTTCAGGATTATTGGCAGCAAGTTGTCCAAACAAAAGGCAAATGGTTGGCTAATATAAAAAACCAAATCTCTCCTCCCTGGTTTCTTAGAAATCATAATTACTTGAACAGAAAATTTTATACCACAATTTGTCGGCTACGTCTGGGACATTCCCGTTGTGGTGCTCATTTGTACAGGATTGGTCTCTTAGACTCTCCCACTTGTAACTTTTGTACTGTATCTATCGAAACTCTTGATCATATTTTCTTTGATTGTCCACAATATAATCTGCAAAGATTATCTTTGACAGACCGCCTCTTGGATATCTATAAAAATGCTGAAGATATCCCGCGCTCACTTCAGCAATTATTGAAAACACATGACTGCCACATGCCGCTTTATGAATTCATCGTTTCAACGGTAGGCGAAATTTGAAAACTATTCTCCATGTTGAAAACACAGCTCTTGACACATTTTCTTACACAGACTTAGAAACATTCGTTCACGAATTTGAATTATAAATAAAATATAATAATAGGTTTATAATGTACAAATGTAAATATTATAATTAACGTTACCTTATGTATATATATGTGTATGCATATATGTGCATGTGTATATATGTATATTATATAGATATATATACAAAACTGTGTCGTTAACACAGGTTCTTTTTTATATTGTTACTTTAAATTTATGAATTTATATTATAATATAAAGATAAGTACATAAGTATATGGTATAGTAGATCTAGTAGATATTTAATACCGGGCTAAATTTAAAATGGATCGGGATGATAATGATGTTGACAATAAAAGACTTGGCTTCGGCCTACTACTCTTTCACGAAGAAAATTTTATTTACGACGTGAAGAACACCAAACACAAAATTCTGCTATTTATGACTGAAGCTCTTCAATAAACATGTGAAGGGCTACATAATATGAAGAAATGATGAACAATGCTACATAATATGAAGAAATGATGAACAATGCTACATAATATGAAGAAATGATGAACAACATATGAAAAATAATTAAATAAGACTTGGCTGTATGGGCTTTGATCCCTTTGCCTGTCCGAATGGACGAACAGAACCAAAAAAAATCTGTGGCTGCAAGTGCCGGCGGAAGGCGAGTTGGTTATTGATTCTAACTTCACACAAAGTAAAGTTTTAATCGAGGTCTAGTTTAAGAAATAAATAATTTAAAATCAGCCTGAATAGCGCATATCTGTAACTATCTATTTTCTTATTTTAGATAGGTACTACGCAATTCTTGTACATATGCACATTCTATAATCGTAAAGGTGTTATATTTTAAATTGAAAGGTCATGGACCGGCAAATCATATGGAAGGTACGTATGTTTAAATATACTTTACTCGTGGGTACCACTATTTGGATCATGAGTGTGACATTATAGTGCAGTATATGCACAAATATGTATTAAGTATTATCTGTTCTATTTTCATAAAAATATGTATTTTCACAATGATATCATTGTTAGTGACATCCGGCTAACTGATTATTTTCACACTGACTGTTGATCTACAATTGTTTAGTTTATATTTGCAAACAAGCTATATTGATGATTAGCATTGCAAGTTTTATTATGAATTTGATGGGTATGCTTGAATGATTCTGTTACAATGATGATTTTTGTTCTAAGAATTAACATTGTACATCTTTGCACACATCATGATAGTAGTCTCTACGCCTACGTTTTGCATATTTTCTTCATATCAAGTAGCTCTAATAAATGCTAATGGCTCCTTTGCTACTTTCACTTAGTTGTTGTTAATCTTAAGAATATCTTCTAAAAATACAATTCACCACCCCATATCTTACCCGTGGGTGATCGTACGATACGACTAAGGGATATAAAACGCATAAAACATATATGTGAGAGAAGGAAAACTCAAAATAAAAACCTATACCAACACGTCTGCCCAGCATGGTATAGTAGGTCAATTGCGCTCTCATTATGGAGGAGGCCCGAGCCCAACAGTGGGATATATATAAGCTGAGATGATGATGATGAATCTTATTGAAAAGTAAAATTACATGACAAGAAAGGTGGGGCTATGTTATGTCCTTAGACCATTCTTCTTCTCAGCTTATATACGTCTTACGATGAAAAATTGACCTCGCTGGTCAGATATGTTGTTATAGGGTTTTCTTTCAAGTTTAAACTCTCTTGCATAGATGTTATATGCGTTTATATCCCTTAGTAGTCTCTTACGATCACCCACAGGTAAGATAGGGGATGGTGAATTGTATTCTTACTCTGTCACCACAAGGATGTATTTACTGAACCAATATTGCCTAGATAAAATATGTAAATACACCTTATTGATAAAAGTCTTGATTGTGTCTAAAAAAAATTGTTGAAGTAATCATATCAATATTAACTTTTGCTTATTTCAATATTTAAATCTTTTAAATGCCTTACATTCATGGTGTCAGTGGCAGTGTTAACACCATTGCTTGGTATAAAAAATAAAATAAACTACAAATATGTACAAAATTTGATTTATAGATTTCTTAATACTCACTTACACATTAGATTTTGTTGTAAAATTCAAGAATATTTAAAATATTTTCTTCAATTTTGATATTAAATATAATTATTTTAAATACATTTTTGCTAATGTTTTAGGTGTTGTTAATATGTATGATATTGATACAGACATCTGTTCAAGTGAAAAAGCAAAAAACTGCAGTAATAACAGATACAGGTGATATAAAAGAATTTAAAAAGTTGTTAAGAACTAAGACTAATGTATTGGTACTATTTGTAAATGAGTTGAAGCCATCTGCAGCTATAATAGAAACATTTAAGAGTACCGCCGATGTTATGAAAGGGCAAGCAACTCTTGCTATTATAGATTGTAATCATTTGTGAGTATTATTCTAGCTGTTAAAATTATTCCTTAGGTTATTAAGCAATCCATGGCCCACAGCAAAATAAAAAAAAAAAAAGGTTATTAAGCAATTCTTGTTCTCTTCAAGATAGTCTCAGAGTTATTCGTTCAAATTCCTATGTTTGTTGTAATAATCAAATATGGAAATACTATGACCATGGAGTAAAACTTTACACTATAACTACAATTGTAAATCAATTTATGATTTTCTAGAAATGTCGTCATCTACACTCCTTGAATGCTGGCCATCGAATTGTTAGGTTCCAATCTTGACTAGTTGGGATCATGTGAAAAGTAATTTAGAATGCAACTCAATAGTTATTTGCTAAAAGTATAATTTTGTCTAGAGTACAATATTTTCAGTTACACCATCCATCACCATTCATCCTACCCATCCAATATACAGTATATAATCTTGAAGAATACAAAAATTGAGGCTCCATATACAGTGAAACTTAGATAAGTGGGATCAGGATCCATAAATTTTTATCACTTTCAGAAGCTTTTCATAAACCTAGATTCTCAAAAAGGCAGGTTAACATGACAGTTGTCTTATTTGTAAAGGGCCACTTATTCCCATTAATTTATTATTGCATATGTGTTTATGCATGTTCAGATTTATATTTCAAGTATAGGATACTCCATTAATTGTAATAGTTTTAATTTTTATTTTTCATTAATACACTGTGACAATGAATTTTCATAAAAAATCATTATTATAAAGAGCATTTTAAGCTCTGTGCACAGTTTGTCACTGTACAATTATATAACGATACTTTTGTTCACACGATTATTATACAAACTCTTAGATGACACTTGTCAGTACTATATAAGAGTGAGACCAACAAACAAATTACTGAAGGAATTAGACCATTAGTCAACAGATCAGATTTGTGTAAAACTAATAAATGATCTCACTTATTTATACTATAGAGTCATAAAGCCCCAATTGCATATGTAAACATTGAAAAGAGAAAAAAATCTAAGAAATCAACTCAAAGAATGGGTGTATCAATAGAAACCTGAAGAAATTATTACATACTAAGAGTGTGTAAAACGGGTAAAATTTCACCCTACAACACAAATAATAACAATTGTATTTAACTACATATGATTTCGGAAATCACATTAGCAAAAGCCAATATTCATATCATCATCATTCGCCTACTCCTATCCCAGTTACTTGGGTTTGATACAATATGTACTCTTCTTTCATAGTACATATTGTAAAAGTTTTTGGCAATAGTTTTAAGACCGACCGCCTGACAGACGTCGAACCTTCCTTGGGAATGTAATTGTTAACCAAAGGCATCAGGTGGAGTTGGCCCAGGTCGGTATAAGATTCTTAGTCGTCTTTTACGACATCCAAGAGCAAAGTAAAGGTTGGTAGTATTCTTAGCCGCTACCACACAGCTAAAAAAAAAACAATATTTATATGTGATATATAAATATATCCCCCTCCTCTCCAGAATAATATGGCAAGAATATTTTTAGACTCAAGTAGTTCCTAAGATTAATATGTATAAAAAACCAGCAAGCTTATCTTAAAAGCAATATTGAGGTTATGTACATGCAATTATGTTTTACAAGGCTAGCTTATGTTAGAGCATAATTATTATAATTAATTAAAGAGTGTATGATTTAAACCAAAAAAATAAACAAAATTGACAAAGATTAATATAGTTACAAATTATAATTATTGTCTTAGTAATTAATTTTTAATAAATTTAAAGCCTGCATTTAAAGTTTAAAGTTAGTTGTTAAATTAATTTGTTTTACGACAGGGAAAGTAAGAAGCTATGTAAAAAGTTAAAAATATATCCTGATAAAGCATATTACATAAAGCATTACAAAGATGGTGAGTATCATAAAGACTATGATAGAAATGAATCAGTAAATTCAATATCAAACTTTCTACGAGATCCCACTGGTGACTTGCCTTGGGATGAAGATCCAACTGCCAGTGATATATTCCATTTACAGGATGGAGAGGTATGTTCATTTGTTTGAGATGATATTATAATCAAAATTCAAAAGTAATACAGTTTCTTAATCTTATCCCCATTACTTGGGGTCGATACAATATGTACTCTTTTTTCATAGTACATATTGTAAAAGTTATTGGCAATAGTTTTAAGACCGGCCGCCTGCCTGACAGTAACCCTTCTTGGGAATGTAATTGTTGACCAAACGGCATCAGATGGAGTTGGCCCAGGTCGCTATAAGTAAACGTCAAAAGTATTATCAAACGAAATAATATTTCTATTGGTGAAAGAATTTGGAATATTAAGTTTGTAATTCGAAAAAGTATGTAAATATTTAATAACCAATATTATTAACATATGTTTGAAATGTTATGACTTATATATTATTAAAACATAATTAATTTACTCTTAGTTGTTGAAATTATTATTAATTGAAATTCATATTAAAGGCGCATATTAAAATATTGCTCTATTAATATTTTTATTGAAAGACTGTAAAGGTGTAGTAAAAGAGTTACATACATACATACATAGCTTCACGCCTGTTTCCCAGAGGGGTAGGCAGAGACTACGGATTGCCACAAACCACGATCCTGGCATACTTCCATCGCTTCATTCACACTCATAACAGTCTTCATGCATACTCTACGATTACGCATACTCTTAATATGACCTCTCGTCAATACATCGCTTATTTGATCCAGAAAATTATGACGAGGTCTTCCCCTTGTATTCGTCCCACTCACGCTTGCTTTATATATTTTCTTCGTCCACCTCTCTTCACTCATTCTTTCTAAGTGTCCAAACCACCTCAGCATACTCTTTAGTTAAGGCATCTAAATAGTGTCACTGTAATATACAGAAATAGTATGATCAGAAAAATAGGCAGCAATACCGGGCAAAATTTGTAATATCAACTGTAATTGCCAATCCACCAGCCAAGCTTCATCTTTATGGCAGATGCCCGACTTAGTCAGCTTATGTTCAAAAGTGGACATAGGTAGAACGATGGAAACTTCCGATCAGAATTTATATACACTACTGGAAAAAATTAAGGGATCAAAAAAAAATCCTTATTTTTGGGCAATTTTCAACAGGCCGTAACTTCGAGAGAAATGGTCGTACAGAAAATAAAAAAAAAGGAAATTGCAGCTCCAAGTCTGTAGTTTTTGGATTAGAAGTTTGAAATTTTGTAACCTCCGCGGTTTTTGAGTAATCGTAGAAAATCCAGCAACAAAAAAGATTTCATTTTTTTTCCGGTCTACGGTCGTTAAAAAAAATTTTGTCAACCTAACTACTATATCTATCAGATAACTTGTTTATTCAGCTTAAATTTACTTTTTTAAAAAGTTCGGATCGATCATTTCTCGCTGAGATATCGAACTTTCAATGAGAAAGGATCTTATTGTCTTTAATCATCAATATGCAACCAATGATCGCACAGAAAGTTGAGGGTGGGTTCCAAGAACTTGAATGATTTCTCCTTAACGACTATGCATTGCATTCCCGAAAAAAAAAATTTTGACCAAAAATGTGGAAAAAGCTCGGACAAACATTATTTTTCTCATTTTTAAAAATTATAAGCTTTTCAGAGCAAAAAACGTGATCCTTTAATTTTTTCAAAAATTCGATCAAGTGAAAAAAAAAACGGCTGGCTGGATTAATTTGGTTTTTTGTAAGGTTTTTGTGGACATATTGAACTGTAAAAGGCACATTTAACATTAGTGGTTTTCTCAATATTTTCGATCTAGCGCTTGATTTTCCAAAAAAAACACCAAAAGCCCTTTTTTTGTTGCATTTTGAAATTCATGTGACAAAAAGAATTTTTTTTTTTCGCATACTCAATGGCTAGTCGTTAAGGAGAATTCATTCAAGTTCTTGAAACCCACCTTTAACTTTCTATGCGATCATTGGTTGCTGAGATATTGATGGTTAAAGACAATAAGATCCTTTTCCATTCAAAGTTCGATATCGAGAAATGATCGTATCGAAAAAATTTTTTTCTTCGCCCGTAGACCAAAAAAAAAAACTAAATGGTTTTTCTACGATTACTCAAAAATCGTGGCGGTTACAAAATTTTAAAGTGCCAATCCAAAAACTAGACACTTGGAGTTACAATTTCCTTTTTTTTTATTTCCTGTACGCCCATTTCTCTCGAAGTTACTGCTTGTTGAAAATTGCCCAAAAATTTGGAATTACTTTTTGATCCCTTAATTTTTCTAGTAGTTTATATCAATTTGTTATAGTAGCCCTACAGTTAATTAATGTTTATGATATGTCTGACATAGGCTTCTTTATAAAAGGAGATAATGCTATAATCCTAGCCGATGGTTTGGCAGTTGCAAGTTATACTTTAATTAGACTTTTTCAATATCTGCAGTAAGAAAGTGAATAGTGGCGATACATTGTAGTTGCAATCAGTAACCACATGGATGCCGCAATATGCAATGATAAAAATCAGTAAATATCTTAAAATTTTATTTGTTTAAAGTGTTATTTATTTGTTGACTAAAACAACTGTTTTTATTTTATTTTAGGCATTGTCTAGATTTCTCAAAAAAAGTTCAGCAGCCTACAAAAACTCTTTGATAATGTTCTATGCCCCATGGTGTGGTTATTGCAAGACTTTGAAACCAGAATATATTAAAGCAGCTGCTGACTTAAAGGTAAAACTAAATTATGAAGATCGTATCATATATTTAAAAAAAAAACCGCTGAGTGACTTTTTTAAGATTTAGGGCAATATGTAGGATAAGAGTATGTTAGAGTCCACGACTACTAATACTGTCAAGTATTAGTATGTAACAAAAGAGTATGACAGTCGACAGAGCCAAATGTTACTTGTCAAACATCTAAGAAATATGGATAAAATTCAATTTAGGCTATTTGTATAGGAATTGTTCACTCTCTTCGTTGTTTTTATCTATTCTATCGTTTTGTTTATTCTTATATGGTTTTATCTTTTTACGAATTAAAAAAAATATTCGTTATAAGATCAGCTGATTATTCAACGAATACTCGGCACAGAAATCTTTTTTAGGTATCGCTTTATTATACGTAACGTATCTATATAGTAATCTATACGTAATATAGATTACTATATAGATCGTATACTGAAAAAAAACCACAAAGACGAATTTCGAAATGAAGATTCACATAAACACAGAACCCATAAAGAATCACAGAAGTCAAATATTGAAGTTCAAAAGATCATAATTTATTTAAATGGGTTTATGTAAAATTCGACTACAAGAATTTAAAAATCCATAATAAATAAAATGTTTTTTAATAGCAAAAAAATTAAAATTTACTTAAGATTATTATACGTTCTTTTAATAAATACATTTCAGGGTTGTCTGGGTTGTGTGTTGTATAGAACTTGGCAAGTTGGCACCCATTTCGATAGCAAATCTTTTGTCGGCGAAGTCGACAATTATGGTTGCTTTCCATTTACAACACAGAGGGACTCTGCAGTACATTGTGAAACACTGCCAAACACTGTGTAAAAGTTTAAATGAAACAGCTAGCTGTTTCATTCTAGCTGTTTCATTTAAACTTTTACACAGTGTTTGGCAGTGTTTCACAATGTACCGCAGAGTCCCTCTGTGTTAACTAAATGTGTGTTAACTAAATGGAAAGCAACCTATGTAATAATTATAACATTGAACTTGGCTCCCTTTTTATTCTTCTTTTGGCTCCTTTTTTTTGTATATAAGTTACTTAGTCAAAAACTATTTTTTTTTGCCTAAACAAACAAACACTTCAGTGTACCTACATATTTCTATTTTATAAATAACTAGCTTCTGCCCGCGGCTTCGCCCGCAAAAGGTTATTTTAAAAGGTTACTTTCCTAAAAATTTTTCATCCCCTATTTTTATTTTACTCCTTAAAGGTAAATTTTTACAACATGTTAATGTCATATTTATTTATATCTAATGAACAGCCTAAAATAAGTTTCAAGGCCTTAAAAATGACGATACTTTCTTACCGCTTTTCATCCCCCTTTACAACCCTTTTTTGCATTGAAAAGTAGCCTATGTTCTTTGTCACGTTCTAGACTATCTGTGTACCAAATTTCATTTAGATCGGTTCAGTAGCCAATGCTACACGCCAATGCGTGAAACAGCGACAGACAGACAGACAGAGTTATTTCACATTTATAATATTAACAAGGATAAGATACTTTTATATTATTATTAGAAAAAGGAAGAAGAAAACAAGTTATTATTAGTTTTATATAAACATATTCTCATTAATATCTATTACTTGGTTGTTTTAGGGTGAAGCACTTCTTGCAGCAATTGATGTTGCCAGGCCAGGAAATTCAAAAGTACGCCAGATGTATAACATTACTGGGTTTCCAACAATGCTATACTATGAGTAGGTATTATTGTTTAAGTTTTATTACTGTACTTCAAGCGCTAATTAAAGCTATTTTTAGATTGTTATCCAATTTTACAATTATCTTATCGTACGGTCTCCGATATGGTTTGAGTTTTGTTTTGAAATTGATTTGTTATGCAGGGCTTAGATCCGTTTTTAACTTTTTTTATTAACCCATGGGTGTCGTAAAATACTACTAAGAGAACTTAGTAGCCTTTTACGACGACCACGATTAAGCATAAGATCCTGTTTGTGCTTCTTTTTGACGCCACATGGAAAATTAAAATAATTTTTCAAACTAAATTATCCCTATGGTGATGAAGCAAGAAAGTCATCATCATCATCATCATCATCATCTCAGCTCACACACGTCCCATTATTGGGCACGAGCCTCCTCCATAATGGGAGGGCAATTGACCTACTATATCACGCTGGTCAGACGTGTTGGTATAGAGTTTTGATTCGAGTTTTCCTTCTCTCGCATAGATGTTAATGCGTTCTATATCCCTTAGTCGTCCCGTACGATTACCCACGGGTAAGATAGGGGGTGGTAAATTGTATTCTTACTCCGTCACCACAAGGACAATAAGAAAGTAATGATCACCAACCTTTCCTTTAACATGGGTGATCTGAAGCATATGAGCCGACATCGTGATTACGAATAAAAGTAAAAGGACAATTAATTTCGTTAGACAAATTTTATAAAAAATTATAAAAAGCAAATACTTCAAATTACTGAAATTTTTAGCATTTAATATGCTTAATTATTTATTACTACCCGATTACGAAACGAAAATTGATGTCACAAGCGGGGTTCGAACCCGCACTTATTGGGAATCCGGCCCAATCGTGCTGCCACTTACACCATCGTGAACTATTTTAGAACATGCAAATTTCGCTTCATATTATATCTTACGTCTTCAAGGTGACGTATGCCATCTATCGGACAATGTTTACACATTGTACAGACTTAATACTTCAAACTTTACAGTTAGAATTGTATTAAACGATGACACAACCTTGATAATATGAAGCGAAATTTGCATGTCCTAAAATAGTTCACAATGGTGTAAGTGGCAGCACGATTGGGCCGGATTCCCAATAGGTGCGGGTTCGAACCCCGCTTGTGACATCATTTTTCGTTTCGTAATCGGGTATTTATAAAGCAAATACTATCACTTAAAATTAAAAATGGCGTATTGCACTTATTAACTTTAACGTTTTATGATTTGTATTACAGGAAAGGGCAGTATAAGTTACCATACAATGGTGATAATAAATACCAAGCAATTGTAGATTTTATGAGAGATCCTACAGCCGTGATGCACCAGAAAAAAAAAGATGTAGTCGACGAAAGTTGGTCTGTTGACACAGATGTGGTGCATTTAACCGGTGAGTGATATAATCGAAATATACTAGATATCATAAACTGGTATATTTGAACTTTTGTGAAAGTACTGTGAGAGCTTGAATGAGTGCTTGAATGTTTTCAGTGAGATAGATGACTGCCGAGAGATATAAGACTACAAATAAGATCGAATCAGGTACTAAGTTTCTTAAAATGTATAATAATTATTGGTACAAACCTCACTTATACAATGTTCATTTTTTTTTAATCATAACCATCTCAGCTCATATACAGACCACTGCTGGGGTCGAGTTTCCTCAAATATTGGGCGAAAAATTGATCTACTATACCACGCTAGTTAGACGAGTTGGTTTTTTAGTTTTATTTCGAATATTCCTTCTCTAGCTTAGATGTTATGTATATATTATAAACTGACAAGAAAGGTGGCAGTGAATTTAATTGTTTCTCTGTCAGCGAAGAGAAACTACTGCGTATTTCTTAATACGAGAATGATTTATTTGCTAAAACTAATTTCATGTAGTGCATACAGCTAGCGTGTATGCACTACATGCAATTAGTGTTTATTCTTACAGTTTCTCATATATGGAGGACATACGTAATTATCGACATCATTTTTATACGTATGATAGGTGTCTTTCTATAACACTGTATTTGCGTGTGTATTGCTATCTATTTTCGATTGCGTGACGGGTATACCAATGGCGCTATATGCTGAAGTCTGGCACTCTTAAAAGATAATTAAAATAAAATCTGTTAATAGACACAAACCATCCTTTTCTTTTTTGCGGTGTACTATGGATGCGTTCGCCCCGCCAAATCGGTCCGGGGTGACGGAAGAGGCGGCGCGTGACCCGATAGACCCACCATGCAATCTTCTCTCTTCGCCGTGCGAGCGGGCCTCCGGTACCCGATCTTTGTCTTCGGTGGCCGACACCAACCACATTTTTTTTTTTTGCGTTCGCGCTCCTACAAATCGATCCGGGGCGACAAAAGAGGCGGCGCGCAACCCCATGGACCCACCCTGCAAACACCTCTCTTCGCCGTGCGAGCGGGCCACCGGTACCCGATCTTTGTCTTCGATGGCCCAACCACCCTGCACTAAAGAAATAATCCTTGTATTGTCGGCGACTTCACAAACATAATAACGCAGACAAATTACACTATATAATAAATTAGGCGAAATTTTCTCTCATTATTAAGCGAAGACATAGATAAATTATGA
This sequence comes from Lymantria monacha, assembly GCA_905163515.2. NCBI lineage: Eukaryota > Metazoa > Arthropoda > Insecta > Lepidoptera > Erebidae > Lymantria > Lymantria monacha. The sequence continues at coordinate 45,398,933 of LR991081.1, read as the reverse complement.
TTTTGATGACCAAAGAGTTTTTAAAATAAATAATTCAGTCCGTTTTGAAAATATTTTTATCATTTACATGTCATGTCATTGTCATAAAATCTGTCATAATACGACTAACTTTTTTTTTTTCCGTATCATATTCAATCATCAAATGTCATTTAGTTAATTATATTATTTTGAGATCACGTTAGGACTTTTGACGGGAATTTGAAAACGACATGTGGTGCTCTTGTATTATATTCGATATGTTAGTGTTTTAACGTGTTATATTAGATAATTTTGATGGCATTTTATGTAATGTGATGTGCGGAAATACTGGGATGTAGTGAATATCATATAAAAGTGCTTTACAACGTTTTCGTTTTCCATCAAAATTCCTACAAGATACCATTAACAGTGTGGCCATTGCACTGTTAATGGTGACAATTTGACTTAGACAACGACTGACTTGAAAGACTAAAAACATGAAAATATTTATAACTTGACACTGGCACCAATAGCTCGTATATGTAGCTGATTGCCAATATATAAGAAGAAGAAGAAGAAGAAGAGATCACGTTATGTTTTATTTTAAGTATTGGCTTGCAAAATATTTAAGAGGTTAGTTACTCGTTTAATAAATCATTTTAATTACTTCCAGTCCTAAATCTTAACGTAAATAATAAATATAGCTTCAGTTAGGAAAATGAGCCGTTGCGTAATCCAGATAGCCGCGGTACGATCCTTGGTTTTGGCCTATATATTTTTTTTATATTATTTATTTCGTTATTTCTTTATTTTGTTTAATGATTTTACTTAGAATAATAACACATAGGTTTCTATGTACCGATACCGCGCACAAAATTTTAAGCAACTAAATTGAAGCCAGGAATGGCTCCCTAGGTCGATCTGTTTCGTAGTGTATAAGGTCACTGTTCTCTTAACGCATCTCTAGAAAATAAATATGCCGGTTATAAACTCATTTGCAAAAAAAACGGGCGGTTTTGATTTTCATTCATATTTAAAAAGATACAATACCAAAAAGGTTTCAATCGTTTGTACACGTTACTGGCCGGTTTTAAAAATGCTGTGGTATTTAAAAAAGTACGTTCTAAATTCAATTTTTCATTTGATGTTCATTTTTACAGAAAACCCCTTTTTATCCTACATTTTTGGCGCGAAGTTCCAGAAGTTAACATCGACTTTCATAACTTTTATTCAATTTTTATCGATTAATTTCATATCCTTGACTGTCAAAGCTTTATTTAATGCTGTTTGGCTGTATCAAAAATGGTAGATAAAGTGGTAAAAGCTACCAAAATTAACGCGCTGCTTGAAGAGGGTTGCAGCCAATGTTTCGTGGCTAGGAGGCTAAATGTTAGTCGCTCGACAGTCCAAAGGACCTGGCAGCGATATCAGGAGACTGGTTCCGTCGAGAGAAGGCCTGGTTCTGGAAGAAAACCATGTACCCAACCACGGGATGATCGTTTTCTTGTGAGTCGCGCATTGAGAAATCGCAAATCTTCGTATGTGGATCTTAAGAACAACCTCCAAGAAGTAAGAAATGTGCATATTAGTCTATGGACGGTCAGGAGGAGGCTTCTCGCTGCCAATATACGCAGTCACCGCCCGGCCCGCGGCCCCAAATTACTCCGTGAGCACAGAGTTCACAGGCTTAGGTTCGCTAGAAATTGTGAATCATGGACTCAAGACGATTGGAATAGGGTTTTGTTCTCTGATGAAGCCAGGATATCTCTATTCGGTGAAGATCGACGTCGGCGAGTGCTAAGAAGACAAGGAGAACGCTTTGCAGAGGCATGTTTCGAAGAAATCACACCTTATGGTGGGGGCTCTGTTATGTTTTGGGCAGGAATAAATTCAATGGATCGTACAGAGTTAGTCTTCATTGAAAACGGCTCACTGACTGGGCATCGATACATAACGGAAGTTCTAATTTCTCATGCACAACCCGCATTGGCCGCTCTAGGTGAAGACTCGATTTTTATGGACGACAATGCTCGCGCCCACCGATCCCGCGATGTTAATGCGTATGTGCAAGAGGTCGGCATTCGTCGTTTGGATTGGCCAGCTCGAAGTCCCGACCTCAATCCCATAGAGCATGTCTGGGACGTTCTGAAACGGCGTGTGAGATCAGTACACCCGGCTCCGCAGACCATCAGAGAGCTGAAGAATGTGATTACTGCGGAGTGGGAACGTATTCCGCAAGCAAGTATCCGGGATATACTCGCTAGCATGCCCAGACGAATTCAAGCTGTGATTTTAGCTAGAGGGGGTCACACTCGGTACTAAACATTTATCTGCTTTTACTTTATTAAAGAAAAACAAACAAAAAAACTTTTTTATTTTTACTACATGAGCATATGCACTACTAGCGAATATACACTACTAGCGAGGTTTAGCATTATTTCCCATAAATTGTATCTAAATTTTATGAAATACTGATGAAAACGATTATTTTCTTATTAATTTACCAAATTGTGTGGATAAAACTACCTATAATTATCAAACAAAGAGATATTAACATTTGAAATGGTTCATTGCTTAGGTGCCCGTTTTTTTTGCAAATGAGTGTATAATTAAAACCATATCACAACACATCTGAAAAACAAAAAGTGTATTAACGTCACAGTTAAACTTTAAACATATTGTAATATTTCAACGATTTATGTTAATAAAAGCAATAATTTTGTTTAAGAATTTGTAAACCGTCAGTATTAGCAGATAAGGAAATAATTTTTCCATTTTGACGGACGTTATTGAAGCGATTAATAAATATATTGTTAATTTGAATTCATCATTCTCCTACTCCTATCCCAATTACTTGGGGTCGATACAATATGTACTCTTCTTTCATAGTACATATTGTAAAAGTTATTGCCTGCCAGACGTCAACTCTCCTTGGGAATGTAATTGTTGACCAAAACGACAGCAGATGGAGTTGGCCCAGGTCGTTATAAGGCTCTTAGTCATCTCTTACGAGATCGCTGAGCAAAGTAAGGGTTGGTAGTATTCGTAGCCGCTACCATAAAGCTGTTATAGTTACACAGCAATATTGTTAATTTGTACTATTATTCAAAGTATCATTAAAGCCGTATTTAAGAAATAGAATAAGAAATACAAGATTTAGAGCAAAATTTATATGTATAATATATTTAAGGAAACTCCAACAGGTTAGTCGACTTGCATTGTACACAGAAACGATACAATAATAAATAATGATAATCATCATTCATCATTCTCCTACTCTTATCCCCATTACTTGAGGTCGATACAATATGTACTCTTCTTTCATAGTACATATTGTAAAAGTTATTGACAATTGTTTTATGACCAGCCGCCTGCCAGACGTCAACTCTCCTTGGGAATGAAATTGTAGACCAAATGGCGTCAGATGGAGTTGGCCCAGGTCGTTATAAGGCTTTTAGTCGTCTTTTACGACGAGCAAAATAAGGTTTAGTAGTATTCATAGCCGCTAACACACAGCTAAATTTTGTCTATATTTATAACAAGTTATTGTAATCTATGTCGAAATAATGATAATCTATGTCGACCGTAAACAACATATTGGTTATACATACATATCATCACGCCATATCCCTTGCAGGGTAGGCAGAGAGAACAGTGTGCCAGAGAACTCTATCCTTGCATACTTCACTCGCTTCCTCAACATTCATAATTCTCTTCATACACGCTCGCCGGTTTCGGAGACTCTTGACTCCACCTTCCTTCAGTACATGACCGATCTGGTCTAGGTAGGTTAGTCTAGGTTTATTATTGGTTATACCTTTATTTAACTAATCAAAGGTAGGTAGCGTTAGGTTACGTGTTACCATTAGTCCATTGAAAAGTTACATTGAACCTTGCGTCGTTATCAAAAGGTGCTCGTCAAAAGACCCTCTACAATATTGCTCTGAGGTCATTTTGTCGTAAAATAATAAATAAAAGAGTTATGTAACAAAAAAGAAAATTTGTTGAGAAATTTTCTCTTAATTTTGTTAATAACTTTTTATTTATAATTTTATTGAAAAAGAATCGGCGGCCGCGGGACAAGGGTTACAACCCCACAGACTCGGGATTAAGCTCTTACAGACCCCGCCCACATATCCCAACAATAAAATTGCGTACTGTAATAAACGCAAGGTTAGGCCTAATAAATGTAACATTTCAATGGACTACGTCATAATTATATAGCCAAAGTTTTGAGTGACATTGTTTTCTGTCTGTCTGGTACGATGCATGGACCTTAACATTAAAGGCCAAACACAAAATGGGGCGTCTAAGGAATAATGCATTTCATTTTCACCGGTTTTGGGGGTACTACATTTTAGAAGCTATCCCATTTTATAGTAGTGTGCGTGTATACTCGTGTAATCGCTTGCACACTAACAATATTTTGTGCTTCATCTTGTTACAACACTTAAAGTACCGAATTCACCTTCCGTGCGTTATTTTATTCTAAGTATTTTTATTTAAATACACATTTTATATTCTTATATCGATAGGATATAAAAATAATTATTTTCACCAGTATGTAATTTGTATCTACTCTGACACTCTGTCACAACCATCCAGCTATGACTTGACTTGTAGATAAAGAGAATGCGACAGATAAAAAAAGAAAAGATATGAATAAAAAAAACGTTTTTGTCTACTAAACTATTTTATTTCGATTAATCACCCACAGCAGAGGATGGAATGTTCATTATACCGTTATTCGCCATCTATATTTCTTTGTGAGTCATTGAACTGACTTTCAAAATCATTGCATCATTGTATGTGTGTATGTTTTTTTTATTGTTATCCGACTTAGGTGTCCCGTTGACTGAGTTTTAGTTATTTAATTATCATTCTGTTATTTGATTATTGCTATATTTTTTTTAGATTCAGATTGTTGTGCAATAAATAGCTATAGAAGTAGAGATGCTTTATTTAATATATGCGATGACTTAACTATTTACTTCCTTTAACAAAATAATATTACAGCAAAATAAGCACTTAAGATAAAACCCCCCTGGTTAATTCGCTTTTTACAGTGTGTGGTAATAGAATTACCTTATTATACATTGGACTGAAAAGAAGAAAAAAGGTTGAAATAAAAAGAAGAAGAAGACTATCAAAGTTAAGGGTTATTTCATACGTATGGTAATTTTTACTTTTCATTTCAGTGGATAATTTCGAGAATACATTACAAAAAGCTGAACACGCGTTGGTAGTGTTCTATGCCCCGTGGTGCGGTCATTGTAAGCGGATCAAACCTGAATTTGAAAACGCAGCTGCAAGAATTAAAGACGAACAAGTGTGTAAAAACTTTACAAATCTATACTTATACATACATACATACATATCATCACGCCATATCCCTTGCAGGGTAGGCAGAGAGAACAGAGTGCCAGAGAACTTTATCTCTGCATGCTTCACTCGCTTCCTCAACATTCATAATTCTCTTCATACACGCTCGCCGGTTTCGGAGACTCTTGACTCCACCTTCCTTCAGTACATGACCGATCTGGTCTAGGTAGGTTAGTCTCGGTCTCCCTCGGTACCTACATCCTTCCACTTTCGCATTGTATATCTTCTTAACCAGACGTTCGTTCGGCATTCTTTCCACATGTCCGAACCATCGGAGCATTTGCATCTTTACACCAATACTCTCTTTCATACCTACTCACTCTCTTACGTCGTCGTTACGAATGCGGTCGGTCAGCCTAACTCCACAGATTTTCCGCAGAGATCGCATTTCGACCGCATTAATTTTACTTTCATACTCTTTTCTGCATACCCAACTCTCGCTTCCATAACTTCCAAACTGTATATTGTATACAGTTTTTATCTATACTTATAATAGATAATAAAACTATCCGTGTGGTGACGGAGTAAGAATACGATTCACCACCCCTATCTTATCCGTGGGTAATCGTAAGGGACGACTAAAAGATATAAAACGCATATAACATCTATGCAAGAGAACGAAAACTCGAAACAAAACCCTATACCAACACGCCTGATCAGCGTGGTATAGTAGGTTAATTTCCCTCTCATCACGGTGGAGCCCCGAAACCAACAATGAGACATACGTGGGCTGTAATGATGATGATGCGATAATAAACTAATAAATATTTAAGCAGTTTTTGAGTTGAATATACCTAGAGCACATTGAATTTCGGCCAGAGAAATAAAACTATCTTATAGATTTTACCGTGTTTGAATTTGATGTTGGAGGACTGTTCTCACATTGGTGGCTACGAGTGGATAGTTCGCCGAAGGGATGACCAATAGCACCGAAAAATGTTTGAAACATCGGGCAATTAAAAAATCAAACACCAATGCTATAAAATCTCGTGAACATAATAAATTTTAGATTAGAGAGTCACAAATTCAGACACATTCCTGGATGGCCACAGTACTACATCTAAATTCATCTCATCATGTCTCACTTCTGGCTCGAGCCTCTCCACAATAGTAGAGAAATTGTCCTGCAATAAATACTACGCTAGTCAGACGGGTTTGGTAAAGTGTTTCAGTTCGAGTTTTCCCTCTCTTGCATATATGTTATATATGTATTAGTATACCTTGTCGTTTTTATATAACATCCACGGGCAAGATTATAGGGCGTGCTGAATTGTAATCTTATTCCATCACATCACAAGGTAAAATGAAAGTAATTATTTTATCAATGTTTAAATTCTTTTCCTTCTTTAAATACCGCTGAGAAACTATAACTTCAAATATGTATTTATGTTTGTTTTAGATCAATGGAATATTGGCTGCTGTGGATGCAACAAGTCAACCAGATTTGGCGTCTCGGTTCGGTGTGAAGGGTTATCCGACTTTGAAATATTTTAACAAAGGAGAATACAAATTTGACGCCGGACATGTTAGGCAGGAAGACCAAATTGTCAGCTTTATTCAGGTAATTCTTATCCACATATTTGTAAGTAGAATACATTTTTTTTTATGGAATCTATGGTTAACATTATGGTATTTAATTAATTTGTTTAAATACGAAAAAAATATAATTTCAACATTTGAATGATGCAATCATACAGATAATCTTCGTAGAAGAATACAAAGTATTAAAAGTTTAGAAAATAACACCAATTGGAGATGCCTGTTAACCGATGCCTAGTAGTATTCATACGAGAGAAAACGACAGAAAATGTCGTACTGGTTTAACCAAAAATATCCTTCTATAGTGCGCCGATATAGATTAGTCTTTATTCTGCAAGTTCTGGATCGTCAAAAAATATTTATGGAATTAAAAAAAAATATAAAAGTTATGAAATGTAGAATTCAGACATAAATAATGCTATTCTGTAATAAAAGTCTCAAAACAGTGTAGGATGGAATCTTTCGACAAAATCATCTACGGAATTGTGCTTTCCCATTTAACAGCCAATTGTTATAGGATCCAAAAGAGCCACCGCCGCCACCGCCAGCAGAAAAGCCTTGGGCTGAGGAAGAGTCGGCCGTGCGCCACCTCGACGCCTCGACCTTCAGAAACACATTGCGCAAGATCAAACACGCCATCGTCATGTTCTACGCACCCTGTGAGTCCGTAATTATATTTTATGTTCAATGCGTATTCTTTATTTTTAATATTCTAATCACTTGCTTTTCATTTAAAATTATTCAGATCACGTAAAGTTCATTGGAAATTGGGAATGCCATTTTGTAGTTGACTACTTATTATTGGGGATCAAATGATAGCACGGTATTATTAGATGATAAATAAATCACGACCCAAGCCTTTTTTTATTGCTTGTGGTGGGAAACGAGCAAGCAGCACACCTGATGGTAAGTGTTACTGCCGCCCATGGACCTTTGCCATATCAGGAGTACAGCTAGGTCGCTGCCTGTCAGTGAAATCTACATACCCACCCAGAAAATTGGGCATCCGGTTCACCCGCTCAGCGAAAGAAGCGTAACAGCACATTGCCACTGCTTAGAAGTCTATCTTCTACGAGAGTGTGGTACTACCCTGCCTGTAAACAGTGCCGAATTAACCCAGCGCGGGGCCTGTAGCAAATTTTTTCAAGGGGCCCTTGATTTGCTTTAGGTAAGGTAATTAAAGGTTAGTACCTAAATAAAACAAACTGTTACAAATGAACTTTTCTAAATTTAATATGGTAAAATTTAGAGCTAACATTTTCAATATTGACTTTTTTAAGCAAATCACGCTCTATATTCATCAAAGTGAGATAAAAAATATTTTTACACTCCTATTTTTTATTTTTTTTACGGTTAGACAGCCGCGGTTGGAATGCGGGGCCCCCTAATTCGCGGGACCCGTAGCATTTGCTACTCTTGCTACGTGGCTAATCCGGCACTGGCTGTAAACTGTCTACAGAGTGGTCCCACCACTATGTAAAGTCGACCGTACTTTTACATTTATGCAGGAGCCAAGAATCCATTCTTTAGGTTGATTTGCACGTAACGTATAAGTAGAGGCAAGACATAATTGTTAATACTTTATCCTTGCTCTGGAAATAGAGAAATGGTACGAAATCGTTGAGAGTTTACAAACTACACATGTATATTGGGATTAGTTCATTAAATAATCTACCTCCTCGAAAGGAGAGAGATTGATTCATTATACCACGCTAATTAAACTGGTTGGTATACAGTTTATTAGCTATATGCAAATTTGCATGCAGAAATACAGTTTTTTTTTAAAGTACACCACCCTGCACTATGGAAATAAACCTTGTATTGCGGGGGACTTTACAAACATGCAATTAACGCAGACAAATTACACCCAAACTCAGAACAACACGTTGTGGATCGCACAAAATATTGTCCTGTGTGGGAATCGAATCCACGGCACTGGCACGGAAGGTCGGTATCTTAACCACTACGCCACCTGTGCAGTCAAGTTGCACTCCAGGTTCATATAAATTTCCAAATAGGTAGTGCTTCCAAATTATTATGGCGGATGTCAGCGTCACTGGCGAAGACCAACAACCTCCTGGACAGAAACTTCAACTCAGAGCGATATCTGTCAAGCGTTGATCAACTAAAATATTTTTTTAGGGTGCGGACATTGTAAAAGTACAAAACCAGAGTTTGTAAAAGCGGCGGAGAAATTTGCTGACGAACTGATAGTAGCTTTTGGAGCAGTCGACTGTACTAATGAACAAGAACTTTGTGCAAATTATGGCGTAAAAGGATATCCCACCATCAAGTATTTTAGTTACTTCGATAAGGCCGTCAATGAATATACAGGCGGTAGAAAGGTGCGTATTTTATTTTGTTTTATTGAATGGTAACATTTGACGTTACGGTGCAGTTGCGATTGATGACTCCACGAACTGCAAATTATTTTGGACATGGTTGAATTTGTTGTGGGTTAAAAGTATTTTCCGCACTGAACGAGGATTACATTTCGGCGTCATATCATCATCATCTTCTCCAATCCTGGGTAACAGAAAACTATGTAGATTTCATGCAAGCCACTCTTTTTTTTATTGCTTTTGGTGGCAAAGGAGTTAGCAGCACACCTGCTGATAAGTGTTACTACCGCCCATGGACCTTTGCTATACCAGGAGTATAACCGTATATAGGCCGCTGCCTACCAATATAAACCCCAAACCCACCCAGTTGGGCTTCCGGCTCTCTCATTCACCGAACGAAGCTCATTGCCATTGCTCAGAGGTCGATCTACTGCGAGAGTGTAGTACTACCCCGGACGGACCGGCCCGCGGCTGCAGACAAGAAACTGTCAACAGCGTGGTCCTACCACTTTTTATGAAATATACATGTAGTAAAATGTAATATTACTAATCCGTAGGAGGAGAACTTCGTAACATTCATTCAAAGTCTCGTAGGCGTACACCAGTCCAGCACGGCACAACCCAAGTCGGCGTCTGACTCTGGTTTTGGTAAGAACGTGCAGATTGCCTCCGATGTGGATTTCGAGAAGATCATCGCCTCGCCAACTCCTACATTTGTCATGTTTTTTGCTTCATGTAAGTATTTTCAACATTAAATATGGCGATAAAGTAAATAAGTAGATGATTAAAAAAACACAAATAGTAGATGATTAAAAAAACACAGTGGTAGCTTAATAGATTGTTAGTTTTTTAAACTTATAAATTGCCACAATTTAATAATTATCATAAATTAAATGTTTAATAATAACTGATCATAAAAAATATAAAGTTTTATATATAGAAGCATTTTCGTTTTGTACGGGCAATGAATTTGTATTAAAAATGTGGGTCTAAATTTAATAACTGATACTGTAGTGGGTAGATATAAATCTCTGTAATAACGATGACTTACTGGGAGACACCCTAGTCCTACCGTGGCCATGAACGCTGTAAAGTGTTCAAAACGTCGAGATCCCTAAATATAAATTCAAATGTGTAATACTCGCGGAAACATCAGAAATCATTAAAAAACACTAACATCACTGCTAGGTAGAGCAAACTCTGAACACTTTGCCAACAGGTCTAGCCAGCCTGGTATATACTAATTTCTCTTCTAATTTGGAGGAAGTGTGAGCTAAAGAACAAAAAATGATCACTTATCTATTTCCACTTTTATATAAAATTATCACTATAATTATATTACATTTGACAGGGTGTGGGCATTGTGTAACCGCCAAACCAGCATTTAGCCGTTTAGCCACTACAATGAGTGAGAAAAATTTAGGAGTGAAAGTGATAGCCGTTGATGCCGCCGAAAACGCCAAGGTAGCTGATCTAGCTCAAGTACAAACACTACCAACATTTAAAATATTCTCCAACGGTAAAGTCATAGCCGAATATGGTGGTGATCGATCATATGAAGATATGTTGACATTCTGTCAAACGCATGCTAAGGTGAAGGATGAGTTGTGATATTAGCGCCATATCTTGTACTTTATATACCCATATCATAGTTCGTTCATATCATTTTTGATAAAGTCTTTGTGCATTTATTCACAGTGAGTATATAGTTTGTTCAATGTAGTACATTCTTTATTGTCCAATGTAAAATTATTTTGATGTTCTCATAGAAATAATAGAAAATAAACACAATAATGTAAAACAATAAGACTAAGGTAATGTTGACAATACGATAATACTAAATAGCTATATTTTATTTTATTATATTATTCATGTTCGCCTATATATATATAAATAAGTTATTTAGAGCAATTTTAGCTCACATTGTATTTGTTGCTCATGTGATATAGAAATGAATTACTTACAAGACTATAATGCAAGGCAAATATATTGTAATGAAATTAATGGAAATGATTGTTTATATCCCGCGACTGGAAAGAATCCTCAGTCGGACGACTTTAAGGGAACGTACTCATACTACGTGACCTGTTCAGGCCTGAAGGGGTCTTCAAAATCCTATTCCAGTATAAAATCGGGTTTTTTTTCTGTACTATAAAAGTCACGCAGGGAGAGCGGGTTTAAAAAATTGGCCACGTATGTATGAGTATGTTCCGTAATAATCGCCCAGCTGTGTATCAATATAGAATATGAAATCAAATTAAACAATATTTAAAAACATCTGAGAAATATACAAGAAATAAATCAAGTAGAAAAAGGTTAGCAACTGTAGCACATTTCAATTGATGCTACCTTTTTTTTAGGACACTTTAAAGTTTGCGCTGGTATTCAGATGCCAACATTCACTTAGGTCTTAAAACGGAAGCAATTGTACTTATTAAAAAGTGTTCATAGAACAAGATTTACTTCGTTAAAGGGTCAGAAAACTTGTTACCTATATTAAATAACAATTAATTGGCATTTTATTTAAATATTCTGCGCTATATTTATTTACTTGTAGACTATATAATATTTATGTCGCGGGATTGAATAATTGTAATGTGATAGGTCTTATACTTTTACTTATTTTTTATATACTTAGGTGACTTTTTAGTCAACAACTCTTGGATAGAAAAAACTTATATATATATATATATATATATATATATATATATATATATATATATTATATATATATATATATATATTTAATTGTACTTGATGTCAATATATGTAAAAATTAATATTCGTAAACAGTAAACATAAATTGTGTTAGATCATATTATGTGTTACGTCACCAGAGCTTCCATTCCAATATTATAATGAATTTGACGTATTTATAATTGTTATCATAAATTCTCGTTGTTGGTAGTATATTTTAATTAGAATATCTTAGTGTTATGTTTTTACATTATTCCATATACTTCTTTTTGTGTAATGACAGCTGTTGTTGGCTATGGTGTTATTGTGAATTTGTATCGTACCGTTTATCTTAATAGTACATCACTTAATCTAACATTGCAATATTCACTTGCAAAACTGAGGATACCCGCCAAGGACCGCAGATATAGAGACAAATACAAAATTATCTGCTATGATGCTTTCTTAAGAATGATGAAAATGTTATGGAATAGGTCAGTGTGGTGAACTGTGAACACATCCTCTCTAACGGTTTGCAGAACAGTGCGTTACTCACTATGGCATATCATTGTTTTTGCATTTTTGTTAATAATAGTTCAAATATGGCAATTAAAATATTGCCAATAATTTAACGATTAGGAAACCATTTTAATATTCTAAAAAAATAATAATTTAAAATTTAGCTTTATGCGTGACATGTTAAACTCATTCTTTGTACTTACATTCTATATACATAAAATAACACTTTATATTTATTTTTATTTGAAATTAGGGTAAATTTTGGAGTTGATATTCCAATAATTTGGTGAGCGAGTTATTCTTAGATTATAAGTTATAAATATATATCAGTGGATTATTAGTTTTTATTGTATGCTAACTATTGTTATAAACTTCTACGCGCATATCGTGATTTCTCTATTATTTTTTTACATAATCATAATAATATGTACGTCATTTCACATTGCATCGAAATTCAATCATCTAATAGTTATTCATAAATGAGTTGTATGAATTCATTTTATTATATATTTTTTAAATATAAAAAAGTAATAAATCCCCTCAGCGCAAAAATCAATAATATTATTAATATAACTTATGTATTGCTTTTGTTAATTAAATTTGTTGTAATTTTAGTAATATTTGAAACAGATATAAGCTATGTATGACATAGCGTATTTATATAAAAGTCATAGTAACTTCGAGCTTAGAAACTTTGACTCTTTAATTGCTTTGATAATTACGTTTATAAAATACTAGGTAATCCCCGCGGTTTCACCCGCGTAATGTCCGTTGCTGTGGGTATACGGCAGGAAATATAGCCTGTGTTATTCGCTAATAATGTAGCTTTTCATTGGTGATGAATTTTTAAATTGTTTTGGACGTGAAAGTGTAGCAAACAAACAGACTCACATTCGCATTTATAACACCAGTTAGGATTACTATTTGGACATTATGATTTTTTTTTATAATGTTGATTTATTATTGACAGCTATTATTAATAATTAAATTTTGACATTTTTTTTATTACAAATAGTTGGACGTAATACTACGAATTTTGTTCAATAACTAGAAAACCCAGTCCATTAGTTTGTTTGTAGAAGCCGATACATCGCAGCGCCGCCTGGTGGCGAGTTATAACAATAGGGCACATAAACCTGCGTGAAAAAATACATAATATGCATACTTACCAATTTTCATAATGATCGGTCAAATAGTTACTGAGTTTAGCGATGTCATATATACAAACTTTTTTTTTTATAGATAGAGACGAGGCTGAATTCAGTCAAACTTTGAACTTGTAAATTATATTATTGATTATTATTATATCTCGATATTTTATTGTGATAAAGAATGTATAATTTCTAAGCGTTGTTAAAATCTCTTAAGTGACAGCAAAGTCGCAATCTAAAATTGTGTATGTTATGTATCTTGTGATTTAATTTTACAGAGATATCAATTACGATTTTAAAATTAGCAATTCTATTTCACTTTAGTTTCATTCAGTCCAGAGATTTTATTTCTATTAATATTTTCTCATGTGATTAAAACAACAGAATTTAAAATATTTTGCCCTATTATATGGCACTTCTTCGTCATAGTATCTGGTATTAAAATATAATTATCTCTAATAGTTTACATGTCACAAAGCCCATTATAATACCTTCATAAATTTCTTTATTAATATTTAATTTGAACAAAAATCATGAAATAAAAATAAAAAATATTTTTAATTTATTAATGAATTCGTATTCGAGAGTGGTCCAAATTAATGAACGATGACAGCCCAGTGACTGTCATCGTTGTCAGCAAGTAGAAAATAAAATAACTACATATTGCAGTATTTATCGACTTGCTTGTTTTCTTGACTTTTTAGTTTTCTTTAAACACTTTTGTTAACTGTACCATTATTTGAATGTTTTGATTCCTACGCCTATGTTTGAATGAAGAGTGGTCCTTGTACTTACATTATTATAATTAGATTTGTTATCCGTATAAATATATCTATAAATAATCGCTATAATCTACTACATAAACCTTTTTTTTTGAAGAACTCGGTGTTATGAAAATTTTTCATGAATAATGTCTCAATTATTTAATGTAATTTTAGTGTTTAAACCTTAACAATTATTATAATTATGCTCAAATAAAATTATATGAAATATGTATTTATTTTGCAAAATAGTGTCTAAGAAAGAAAAAAACATTAGTCGATATTCAATATGCCTCGGTAAAAATATCTATTATCTTAATACAACGACATACTTGTACAAATTATTCAAATACAAGCGTGAGTTATTTTCGTCATTTATTTGTCATCTGGCTCAGCAATGATAAAATTTAATGTAAGCTTTTACATGTACGGTGTAGCATCAAAACATGTATGATATATCCACTATTTAAAATAAAATATATTTAATGATAAAATGAAATTTCATATTACATAAAATAATGTCTTTGTATGTTTTTATTATTAAATTTAACTATACATATTTTATTTATGCATGAAATAATAAATAATAATTAACTAATACGTCTTTTATTTGTAAATATATTGCTCACTTTGATAAATAGTTGAAACTTGCATCTCCTATTTAGTACTAGCAAACCTATATTTCTTACACTTGAAATTCTTGTCGGGATTTAAGAGAATATGTCCATATTAATACAAGTGTCTAATGCCCATGACATTCCTGTGAAGATTCTGTTCGGAAATGAGATGCAGTTGCAGCAGTTGTTGATCCCTATGTTTACCTAGGACAGGGGTCGGCAATCTGCGGCTCGTGAACCACATGCGGCTCTTTGGATGTGAAGTTGCGGCTCTTTAGTTCTATACGCAAAAATTTATTTGATAAAGAAATAATTTAAAAATGTTTCTGAATTGATTAACGAGCATTAGGCACAAATTATTATTGTTGCAAAAAAAAAAAATTAGTGGCTCTTTAAAAACTTTAAACTTTTATAAATTCTAATTTTCGGCTCTTCCGACTCAAAAGGTTGTCAAACCCTGACCTAGGACAAATGATCCAATTTCAATACAGGTCAGTCGACGAATCCAACTCGGCTGGGCAGCGTTTAGGGAACTTAGGGGGCTCTTCTTATCCAGTATTCCAGTGCCTGCAAACAAAGATTTATAACCAGTGTGCTGTGTGTAACCAGCGATAATTTATGGCAATGGAAGTTAGTCTCTAAATGTCGGCCTCATAAAAAGCTCAAAGTCGCTCTTAGTTGTAAGGAGATCACTATGCTCGGTATTTTCTACGTGATAATATTCGGAACACGGAAAGCCGTAGAAGAAGAGGTTTGAACGATATAGTGGCTATGGTTAGGCCACGTCGCTCGTCAAGTCGACAGCCGTTAGAAAATAAGGGTTCACGAGTGGTGACCAGAAAAGTGACTATTCTGTAGGATGACCACAAGGTGGACTGATGACATCTTGAGAATTGCAGGCAGACGCTGGATGTAGGTGACACAGAACCGTTCTAAGTACTATTCTCGTGGGGAGGCATGTCCATCAGTGGACATCTACAGGCTGATGGATGGATAAAGTATTATTCACGAGAACTTATGAATACTCATCATCATAATTCTCCTACTCTTATCCCAATGTCTTGGGGTCGATACAATATGTAGGTACTCGTCTTTCATAGTAGGTACATATTGTAAAAGTTATTGGCAATAGTTTTATGAACTGCCGCC
Source organism: Lymantria monacha (assembly GCA_905163515.2). Taxonomy (NCBI): domain Eukaryota; kingdom Metazoa; phylum Arthropoda; class Insecta; order Lepidoptera; family Erebidae; genus Lymantria; species Lymantria monacha. Next base: position 45,382,839 of record LR991081.1, on the reverse strand, counting down.
TGCCAGACGTCAACCCTCCTTGGGAATGTAATTATTGCCCAAACGGCATCAGATGGAGTTGGCCCAAGTATATGGCTCTTAGTCATATTTTACAACATCCAAAGCAAAGTAAGGGTTGGTAGTATTCGTAGCCTCTACCACACAGTCTTGAAGTTATGAATACTATTAGTCTATAAAATTTTTTGTTCACAAATTACCTAAGCAATTTTTAATTACTAAGAAAGAAATATTTTATTTCAGTGAAATGTAAGTTATGCGATAATACAAGCGACCACAAAATTGTTGTAAGTTATAAATACCAACGTCCGGAACTAATTAGCTTTAGTTCGATTACGTCGTAGGACAACTCTTTGTGAAATCAGCAAATAGTTGTCTAAATGTGGGTATAGCAAAGCTGTAATCCTATTAATTTAGTTGTGACGCAAGGATTTTATTGTCTTAATAATGCAGTGTTAACTTGAATGTGGAGGTTAATAAAGTCTATTTATAATTATGTATATGTAATTATAAAACCAGCTGTGCATAATTACAATGGCATGCTCAGGCATGCCCCTGTTGACAATATAATATGTAAATAATTAATAAAAGTAATATATATATATATATATATATATTTATATTGTAACTGTAACCTGTTCCTTCTGTTGTTATATTGCCGATAAATCTCATTCTATCTCTCTATTCTATTATAATTAAAGTAATTGCTGCAATGAGTAAGGACAAACTCTGTTTTAAATATTTGTCATAAATTGCGAAAGTGCAATGAATGAGAAATATTTGAGACAAAGATTCCGTATTGTTTCGTATCTTATGAAACTTGAGATAAGTTACGGTAGTATATCGTTGGGTGGCAATGAGATTAGGTAACAAATTCCTGAGAAATTATAATACCTTATGACAATCGCCAAACCGTTTCATAGGTGCGGCTATTACGATTTATTGCTATAATTATTACTTTCAATGAATAATTGACCCATATGAAAATCCATGGGGATATCTACTTTAAGCAGTGGACGGCAAAATGTCATTACTAACTTTGTCTTTCATTGCATTTCATGAAAACATAATGGAAAATAAAACTATGTTACTTATCTTAACTTATTTCATTTCATATCCGATTCTTATGATGTTAGCAGAGTTTAGATTACAAAATTTATTAGTAATCCAATGCTTGTTACTGAACACGTATAAGCTTCTACATCATAATATTTACGTACTTCCTGACCTCAAGCACACAAGTGCAGTGCCCCTACGCTTTCTATTTCTGTTTCTCGTATGTAAGCGACTAGTTCTTAGATCTCAATACATTTAAACAACTTACACCCAACATCAACTTACGTTAATAAATGTTATTATTTCATTTATTAATTAATAGCCTTTATTGCATAAGTGATGAGCAGAATTATTCTCACATCCGTCCATCAGCTCATCTGTTGAATAACAATTACAATGATAACATTGTCCCGTCTTTGATAGGCCTACCACCCAAGAGGCAACGATGCTATCATTGCTACGATTAGCAGGGGTATGATTATCTGGGGTGATTATCTTATCTATTAGGGTGGCATAGTCCGGAGCGTGCTCGTCGCGTCCCCTGCCGTTAGTTAGACTGCTAATCCGGCTCGAAAAATGCGTACCGTAGTGCGGGTTAGGGCGTCCCCCGGAGGCGACGCGTACCAACCCGCCCCCGTCGATACGAACATCGGCAGATGAGGCGATGGGGGCCGCCACCCATCACGCCTTGCCCAGTCAGGCGAGTCGAGGAGAGCAGAGTGCCGGGTGGGCACGTGGAATGTAAGAGGATGTGTGGAAGGTAATTTGCACGAGCTGATAACCGTCATGGCGGACAAACAGCTAGACGTGCTCTGTGTAACAGAGACCAAGCGAAGGGGCAGCGACGCCTGCGATTTCCTGGCGGCGGGATGGCTCTGTGGTCTGGTGTACCATAGAGCGATCGAGCCAGCATGGGGCTAGGAGTGCTGTTGTCCTCTCGCTTGGCCTCAGTTGTGAAGGATTACGGAATGTATGATTCCAGACTTCTTTGGGTCCGTATAAAACTAGGTGTCACCAAGGTATTCATGGTTGTAGTATATGCTCCCGTAGGATCCCCGGTGGCATCTGACCTAGAGAAGTTTTGGGATAATGTTAGGGAAGTTAGGAAGTAGATATGGCAGAAACCAGTGAACGCGTAATTGTATGCGGAGATTTGAACGGATGGGTGGGGACCAAGCGTCCCGACTATGAGAACGTACTTGGTCCATTTGGTGATAAGAGAGTGAATGACGCAGGTAGGCTAATAGCTGATGTATGCATGGAGAGAAACCTTATTGTGTCAAACACAGAAAGTGGAGGCACTGGCGAGAGCGCGTCCACTTCGGAGGGCTTGAAAGAATAAAGGTTCAAAGGTTACAAGACGAGTGTGTAAGAGAAAAGTATGCAGAGGGTGTCCGAGAACGGCTGACGATGGCAAGCCAGCCGCAATCGGACATTGAAGAATGCTGGGGAATATTGAAAGAGAGTATGGTAGATACAGCGAAAGAAGTATGTGGGAGAGTCTCAAAGAAGCATAGAAAAACAAATGGTGATGCATGGTGGGATGCGGAAGTGGCAGCTTCCGTAGAGCAAAAGAAGAAAGCGTGGCTGGACTATGTCTCTTCTTAGAATCTGAATGACAGTATGACTGAACAGAAGAAAGAAATATATCGGCAAAGTAAGAATGACACCAAGGCCTTAGTGAAAGAGAAACGTGATAGAGCAGATATGAGTGCAGAAGATAGGCTGACTAAAAACTTTGAGGGAAACACCAAACTTTTTTGGGGGGAGGTGAAGAAGTCTCGGGGTGGTTGGTCAGCCTTCAGAATGAATAAAATAAGGTCTAAAGGTGGAGAAATTCTTACACAAACACAAGACGTGTTAAGCCGATGGAGTGCATATTTTGGCGATATGTATGCGGATACTCGAGTTGGCGCCGGTGTCGCATGTGGTTTTGTAGATCAACATTCAGCACCGGCGGCCTCCGATGGCATCAGTATGGATGAAGTTGAATGGGCGATAAGAAGTTTGAAAAATGGTAAGGCAGCGGGCATTGATATGGTGTCTGCTGAGATGATCAAGCTTGGTGGCTCTTGTGTCTGGGAGGCGTTCCTGTTGCTCCTCAATTTATGTTGGAGCTCAGGAATGGTTCCCGGGACTGGAAAACCCAGTCATCGTACCCTTGTTTAAAAACAAGGGTTCACGTTATGACTGCGCAAATTACAGAGCCATAAGCTTGACCAATTTGGTAGCAAAAGTGTACGATAAAATTATTGAAAGGAGAATGAGGATGGTGTCCGATGGTGTGCTGTGTGAGACACGAGGAGGTTGCAGGAGTGGAAGGGGATGCATAGATCAAGTGTTCTCTCTGCGCAACATTGTGGAGAAGCATCTGGCTCTAGGTCAGAGGGTTTTCTGCAGGTTTGTGGATCTGGAGAGAGCATTTGACACGGTTGTACGAAAGGAACTTTGGGACATTTTACCGGAGTATGGTATTAACGGTAAACTGCTGCAGTCTGTGTAGTCCAGTTACATGGGCTGTAGAGCCTGTGTGCGGCTGGATGATGGAATGTCGCCTTGGTTTCACGTCAATATCGGCGTTAAGCAGGGGTGCGTTCTGTCAGCCAGGCTGTTTATCATATATCTGGATAAATGTCTCCAAAGGTTGAACGATACGAATGTGGGAGTCCAGATGGGTGACTCAGTGGTCACTGCTCTGCTCTATGCAGATGATACAGTACTGCTGGCACAGTTAGCGACTGACCTGCAGACCCTAGTCGACACAATGACAGAAGATTGTAAGAAAAGGGGTCTACGTGTGAATGTGAGCAAAACCAAAATAATGGTCTTTGAAAGAGATGAAGCCAGAACAGATGTAAGAGTAACAATAGGTAATGATGTACTAGAGCAAGTGGATGAATTTGTATATCTTGGATGTGGATTTAGCCGAGATGAAAGGTACACCACTGATATAGAGCGAAGAGTGAATGCGGGAAATAGAGTGAACGGAGCGTTGGGGCAACTTCTAGGTAGACACCACCTCAGCCGGAAGGCACGTGTAGCAATACATAACGCAGTGCTTGTCCCAACATTACTGTATGGAAGCGAGAGTTGGGTATGCAGAAAAGAGTATGAAAGTAAAATTAATGCGGTTGAAATGCGATATCTACGGAAAATCTGTGGAGTTAGGCTGACCGATCGCATTCGTAACGACGACGTAAGAGAGCGAGTAGGTATGAAAGAGAGTATTGGTGTAAAGATGCGAAAGGGAATGCTCCGATGGTTCGGACATGTGGAAAGAATGCCGAACGTCTGGTTAAGAAGATATACAATGCGAAAGTGAAAGGATGTACGTGCCGGGGGAGACCGAGACTAACCTACCTAGACCAGATCGGTCATGTACTGAAGGAAGGTGGAGTCAAGAGTCTCCGAAACCGGCGAGCGTGTATGAAGAGAATTATGAATGTGGAGGAAGCGAGTGAAGTATGCAAGGATAGAGTTCTCTGGCACTCTGTTCTCTCTGCCTACCCTGCAAGGGACATAGCGTGATGGTATGTATGTATGATTATCTGCATAACTAATAAATTCTAACCTGTGTCTTTTCCTTTTTTTTTATTGGCAATATATTGCTAGTACGAGGCCTTTGTTGCCAGTGCCGAGTTACAATTTTACTTCATATCTTTGTTTATAAGGAACTAGCTTCTGACCGCGGCTTCGCCCGCGTAAAAGGCTACTTTTTTAAAGTTGAACTACATATCCTATATGTTAATCTAGAAAATGCAATGCTTGCAAAGGAAACATAAACATAGGTGATTTTACTGGCATAAGAAAAATTGGAAAATATAGAAAAAACAAAACAAAATTTATAGCTAACTTATTTATATAGGTATAATTAAAATATAAGATGAGATATCATAAAAATTTATAACAAAAATCTGATCGCTGGAGACAGCATTTTTGTATTTAGCCAACTATGCGTCTGAGTTGCTTAGCATGGCACCTCGCATAGCTACTGACAGCAGCCGGCCAACTATAATGTCATTTTTATTTATATCTAATCAAAACCCAAAAAAAATGTTTCTTCAATCTAGTTTCTAAAATAACCTATTTCCATATAAACTTTCGCCCCTATTTTTATTTTACCCCTTAAGGGTAAATTTGTTACAAAATTTTGATGTCACATTTATTTATATTTAATCGTCAGCCTAAAAATAAGTTTCAAGCTTCTAGCTTTAAAAATGACGATACTTCCTTACAACTTTTCTTCCCCGTTTTTGCATAAAAAAGTAGCCTATGTCCTTTGTCAGGTTCTAGACTATCTGTGTACCAAACATCATTCAGATCGGTTCAGTAGTTTTGGCGTGAAAGAGCGACAGACAGACAGAGTAACTTTCGCATTTATAATGTTATATTAATAAGGATAAAATATTGTCCGTCAGTAAATAAAAATCGTCGCCTTCAACAGTGCCATGGCCACACTGTTATTCTATATATATATCTTCTGAGAATTTTGGTGGCAAGCATAATCATTTGTAAAGCTGCCCGCGTCTTCGCCCGCCAAAAAAGAATAAATATATATAATAAAATCATTCTCCTACTCTTATCGCAATCATTTGGGGTCGATACAATACGTACTCTTCTTTCATAGTACATATTGTAAAAGTTATTGGCAATAGTTTTATGACTGGCCGTCTGCCAGACGTCAACCCTCCTTGGGAATGTAATTGTTGACCAAACGGCATCAGATGGAGTTGGCCCAGGTCGTTTTTGCTCTTAGTCGTCTTTTACGACATCCACGAGCAAAGTAAGGGTTGGTAGTATTCGTAGACGCTATTACACAGTGGTGTTTGGTTTTATTTTATAATATAAAATATTATCTTTAAATTATTTCAAGCGAACATTAATATATTCTAAAGGAACGTGTTACTGGAGAAGAATGTATCCTATATATAATCTAGAAAATGGTGTATCAGCATTATTCTGTATGCCAATTTTCATTCAATTCATTCAAAAACGGTTTACGTTTGATAGAGTAACAAACATTTAAACATATTCAAAAATGTTCATAATTATAATATTAGTAGGATTCACTACATCCCAATAGTTTCTTTGCATAACATTACATAAAATTCTATCAAAATTATTTAATATAACACGCTAAAACACTAAGATTTTGAATATAAACAATGTACCATATGTAGCTTTAATAATCCCGCTTAAAGTCCCATTCTAATATTTGCAACGATTATACCATCATTTATGGCTTCATTCTCCCATCAAACGCTGCAATGTTACTTTCAAATTGACGTTATAAATGTTACAGAAATAGAAACAGGTCTAAAAAAATACCTGTGGAACTTCCCCAGTTTCCGCAAAGCAGAAACAGAAATCTGTTGCATCACAGTAGGTATTGACTTATTACACACAGTACCTACCTATGTATATAGGTACTATTGAGATTTACGATGGCAGTTGTTTTTATAATTTGTCCAGTTTTCTGCTGTCCTGGTAATCTGACAGCCGGTTTTTAAAACAACCACATGAGGGCTATGTAATATTTTATGTTTAATTTCTCTTAGTAGTATTTAGTGTACAACCGTTAACCAGACAAAAGGAAATTTTGAGTCTATTTTAGTGTATCAAGAACATAGGGATTACGATCCCTTCAAAGTTATTTTCAAAATAAAATATAAGACGATATGTACAAAACTATATATTTTTTTATATCATAAATAGAATTCGTATGTTCCCACGTATCAAGTATCGTCATAGTTATATACATACATACCTATATACTAATATCATTACCTTAGTTCATATACGGCCCACTGCCAGACACGCTTCCGCCACAAAACTGGTCTTACGGGTAGATATATAATTTTGTGTCGAGTTTTCCTTTATTTTGCACAGATTTTATATGCATCTTATAAGGGACATATCCCTTAATAGCTTTATACGACACCCGTTGACAAATAAGCAGTATGGAATTGGTTAGAATAAGGGATACTTACGTTAAATATAAAAACATGAAAAAAATAGCAACAGGACAAAGATAGAGGTCGGAAGTCATTTGCAAAATTACATTTGAGATCAGAACAAAGCTTATTTAGGATCGCACGTGTAGAGGGCATCATTACGCAATATGTACCAGATACTTCCTCTCTAAAAATAAAAGTGAATGGACTCACGTAATCACAAACATGTTATTATATTTGCGATACATACAAACTTAAAGTTGCGGTTGTAGCATAAAGTCTTGGTTTGTTATTGTAGTAAATGTTCGGAAGGTTGAAAATTGTTTAATCACTATTTCAAGCAGATATATACACAATAATATCGGGTTCTCAAGTAGTTCACATGCGTTTTTTCTAGTCTTTTTTTCGTTGGCAGCTGTAAGTTCATTGACAATGAACCACAATACATATGCCAAAACAAATAAAATAAATTACCTACTGACGTTGCGGTGGACTAAGTTTTATATCGTCAAAAATTAGATTACAATTCTCACGCCACATATTATAATTCAGCAGTGTGGGGTGCTAAAATCGTGATAAAGAACTACTTAGACTAGAGAGTTTATCCGTGTCTTGGAAATTAGAACGTTATTTCTATTAATATCCTTCCTTTCCTGCGAGTCGAGACTCGTAGAAGTAAATTAAGTGATATAAGCAGGTAACATTACTGCTATTGAATTAAATCTCGCAATATAATCCTATACCAAGATGTCTGAATAATGTGGTGCAAATTGTGCCTTTTCCTCCGTAAGAGAAAGAGAGAAAAAACAAAGTATAGTTAGTAAAGCAGCAAATAATAATTAAATAGTGACAAACAGGTTGCCAAAATTCAGAGAACCAAACTGTAAGCCGTCCTTCTATAACTTATAGAAACTAGATTTAATTCAAAATCTACCTGGAAATTCTGTACTGCTATTACCACTGTTAGCAACAAACCATCTACCAGAATTAAAATTAATATTTACCGTCGTTTTGTAAATATAACTAAAGCTGCATTACGATAATAGGTACGTACTGCGTTAGTTTTTCACAATATTCCGCAAAAGTGGCACATCAGACGAAGATTGCTTGGCCGCGTTCCACATAACATATTATATACACGATTACAATTATTCTACTATTCTATCTATGTATAATAGCGATGTGTCAGTCGACATAGAATATCGCCGTAATAGTCTCAACCTTTGGTTCTCTTATGCAATAAAAAGCTGACGTAGCGTAGCTTTTCTTGGTATAAAACCCCTCAATGATTTTTGCGAGATTTTTTAAGACTCGCTATAGCAGCCACATAATAAAGGATATGACGTATGTAACGATAAAAGTTAACCATGTTCTTGAATTGGCTCGTAAGAATTTATTTAATTCATGTGTTAGCATTGGTCCGTGTGGTGATGGAATAAGAAATTAAGAATACAATTTCTCATCTTGCTCGTGGAATATAACTAGGGGATATAATATGTTATATAATACCCATACAAGAGAAGACAAACTCGAAATAAATCCAGCCAATACGTTTGTCCAACGTTTTTCTTCTATTGTAGACAGGGTTCGGATCTTTTTTTTTTGAGGTGATCTATGGACTTGTTCGCGCCTCACCAAATCAGTCCAGGGCGACGGAAGAGGCGGCGCGCAGCCCCATAGACCCATCCTGCAAACACCTCGCTTCGCCGTGCGCGCGGGCCACCGGTGCCCGATCTTTGTCTTCGGTGGCCATAGGGGCTTGAGCCTAGCAATGGAATGTATACGATGGATGACGACGCTGGTAGGATGATATTAAAAATTAAAATAATAAAGCTGCCTCGTTGGTTCAATTGGCCATTTAAGCGGATGCGAATCTTAAAATACTAAAGTTAACCATATAGCTACCTATGGATATGGATACCAATATAGGTATTGTATCTCTTATTAGTTTTCCTAGAAATTATTAACAGTGAGTACAAATTAGGCAACAGAGTAGGGCAGACGACGACGGGGTCGCTCTTTGGGATCATAAAGTTATACAGACAATATTATATAAAGACATACGATTATAAAGAAATTTATAAAAAAAAAAAAGGTCAAAGAATTTATTAACGCACATATACTGCTTTCAGACTACTAACTATTTGTACGTTCACCGCAAAGAAGGAGCCGTTTATCATGGCCACTCAGTTCCAAAGAGTAATTCTTGAAGTTGCCGAGAGTATTATGATCCTCAGCGTTTGTTTAACTATTGAGCCCAGTCTAATTTGTGAGGATTGTTCTCATAAATCGATTTTCCTACTAATTCACGCCTAGACAGTGTCTTGTGCTACACAAAGCAAAGATATGCTTTTCGAATCGTCGGTGATCCTTATCTTAAGGACAGACTAGAGTCGCTGGGTCGTGGAGAGGCTTTGTCACTCTGTATAGTCTACTGGCTCTTACATGGGGAATGCACTGAGAAACCTTTTGACTTGATATTATCGTCACCTTTTTATCACCCTACCCCACGACGCCGTAGTAGGTTACATCTATTTTACTTGAAAACATCTTCAATTACACATTTTCAGGGATTATTCCGTCTACAAACCTGCTAACCCGCTGCTGTATTTGATAGGAGCTACGACATGTCTTTCTTTAAACAAGGTTTAAGAAAAGCAATTTCTTCATGGTGGGTAGTGTTTTAGCTGTAGGTACTCCTGGTATTGCAAAGGTGTATGAGCGGCAGAATCACTTACCACCAAGTGAGATGCTTGTTTGTTTGTTAATTTAAGCAATAAAATAATCGCACAAAGAGTTATCCTGGTTGAAAATCAGACCGTAGAGTGACCGACATTGGAGTCGTTGCTCAGCAAACTACGTAATTTATGCAATCTAACTAACACGTGGTATTATTAAATGTTATAAAGTAAAATAAATTTTTCTATATTTATTACAAATACACAGTTATAAGAGCATTGCGATTTTATGTGGTCGATCGGTATGCATTAATAAGCTTAATTACAAACTAATTTTGGACAAGCAAACCAAAAGGATAAAGGGATGAAACTTAATTTGGCCATATGAATAGATTATTTTTATTGCTTTTGGTGGAAAACGAGCTTGCAGCACACCTGATGATAAGTGTCACTGGCGCCCATGGAGCTTTGCATTACCAAGGGTATAGCTAGGCCGCTGACTACCAATATAAAACCCAAACCCACCCAGTTTAGCTTCCAGCTCTCTCATTCACCGAACGAAGCACAATAGCACATTGCCATTGCTCAGACGTCGATCTTCTGCAAGAGTGTGGTACCACCCCGGATGGACTGGCTAGCGGCTGTAGACAGAAAACTGTCAACAGCGTAGTCCTACCACTACTTAATATAAATAATATTGATTATAAATCGAATGACCTCATTAATAGGTATACACGCACTCGGCACCATTAGGTTTGACGAACTAATAATACTCGTAAAATAATACCAATATCGATTTAGATGATTTTAATAGACTCCCAGTCTATCAAAATCATCGCAAAAATATCGCAAGTTCCTAATAAGACAGATTGCAGGGTTCTTTGAATTGATTTAGTGATTAGGTAGATACGTTTCTTTGACTACCATACAACATCCTAACTACGGCTGGCATGAGCAGGCGTTTTTAGTGATTTTAGGGCTCTGTTTTTTTTTATTTTAAGGCGTACTAAAACACACAGAACTCGAATATGTGCTGCACTGTATGGTGTCTTTAACCCAAGTGGTGGCAGTATTCTTGTATATAAAAGATACTATGCTGCCGTCCTTTTCCCAACATCAGGATCTCCTGGAGCGATCCCGCGGTAACTATACCAAATTGAGGTGCCTCGCCGAACAGTGACGTCTCGCTAAATTTGTCGATTTATCGACTTGTCCTATCTAATATTAATCATCACAAACTATTCGTCGAACATGATGCTACACGGTATTAATCAAGGCTCATACCCAGCTGTTGGTAGAGTAAGTATACTGAAATGGCTAACACACGGTAAGCATTTGTGGGCAGCAACTATATTACGCTGGTCCACCTGACCAGTCAGAATTAATACTTATAGGATTTATTTCAATTTTTCCTTCCCTTGAATAGATCTACATATTAAATCTCTTAAGAGAAGGAAAACTCGAAACAAAACCCTATCGTCTGACCAGCGTGGTATAGTAGGTCAATTTCCCTCCCGCTATGGAGGAGGCTCGAGCCCAAAAGTGGGACATATGTGGGCTGAGATGATGAAATCTCTTACTCCTCTTTTACTACACCCATGGATGAGAAAGTGGTAAAATACATTATTATTAAGTCACCACACAGCAAATATTTGCGACGCCCCGACGGCGAAGGCTGACGGGACGTCGGGCCGCCGGGCGGACCGCCGAAGACAAAGATCAGGCACCGGTGGCCCGCTCGCACAGCGAAAAGAGGTGTTTGCAGGGTGTGCCTATGGGGTTGCGCGCCGCCTCTCCCGTCGCCCCGGGCCGATTTGGAGGGGCGCGATCAAGTCCATAGTCCACCAAAAAAAAAAAAGAATAAAATGGTAATATTTTTTATTTCCCCGCATGACGACAGCATAAGAATACAGTCGTCGTCACACCTACTTATCCTTGGGAGACGTATATATCACCTAAGTTGTTCCTAGGAGAATAAATAGCAGTGTTCTCTTCATAAACATATAACTGCTTACTACGGTGGATGTTAATCAATAGCTGCGATTATAGCAATAAACCGTTCAATGAATGTATGCACCATATGGTGTTCTATGATTAAGGCTTACATTGATGATGATGAATAAGTTACCGACGATGACGATAAATAAATTTTAGTGTATATATTAAGCCCGATGGCTTGATTGATTAAGTTAGTTCAACAGTCAGGATGTAACTATTTATATAAGTTTAGATTACATAATTCACTGTTATTTTAAAATAATCTTAATTTTCAACTAACATCAATTTTGTAATTTGGATGAATTACGACTAGGTTAACTAAGTATGTCATTCCACAACACAACTTTAAAATATGTTTTAACTTTTTTTTTGTAAGTTAAAGTTAAAATCTAAAAAATAACTAAAAGAATATATTATTAAATACATATTTGAGACTTCCCTTTTGTCCAAAGACACGTCGAAACTAATTATTATCTACTAACAAATAATTGTTTGATTGAACTAATTTTTTAACTTAAATCTTTCAAAGCAAAAGGTGTAATATTATATTTCTTTTGACATCATAAAAGCAGATGGCTCTCAATTCTATTGTAACTTTTTATAAAATAGCGAAATATAATTTTAAAAGAATATATAGAAAAACACTATCCGTATGGTGACGGTGTAAGAATATAATTCACCACCCCCTATCTTACCTGTGGGTGATCGTACGAGACGACTAAGGCATAGGTATATACCGCATATAACATCTATGCAAGAGGGGGAAAACTCGAAAAAAACCCTATACCAACACGTCCCGACCAGCGTGGTATAGTAGGTCAATTTCCCTCCCATTACGGAGGAGGCCCGAGCCCAACAGTGGTGACATATATGAGCTGAGATGATGATGATGATGATGAGATAGAAAAAAGAGACATTTGAGTAATTCTTAGTATCAATATTTTTTGCATGCCACAGAAATGGCATTATAAAAATACGGTAAACAGTTTTAGTAGTAATAGGGCCGCCCCTTCTGACAGTTTCCTATCTGCTGTCATAAATGGGTCGGCTCGGGCAGTGCAGCTTGATAATATCGCAGGCAATCGACGAGTGAATAGGAACAATATATTATTACGCTGTATTGGATGAGTGGGACGGTTAGGGCTCATACATACATACATATCATCACGCCATATCGCTTGCAGAGTAGGCAGAGAGAATAGTGCCAGAGCTCTATCCTTGCATACTTCACTCGCTTCGTTAGCCCTCATACTATCCCTTAATCGTCTTTTAAGACTCCTAAAAGAAGGTAGGGATACTGAATTGTATTTTTACTACGTCATCACAAGAAAATTTCAGTTATTAAGTCATAATTTAATAAATAGTTGTTATTATTATTTTATTAGCTCATTCATTTGCTCGTTCAGAAAAAATCTCGGTCGTTGACTCTCACAATAATCACCCGCTCTGATTAACGATTCACCAGGTGTTATGCAGTAAGTAAATTACAATGTTCTTATGCCGCTCAATTTTGGGCATCAACTCCGACATTAATAGTTCTTAAGTGTTAACGTAGTTGTGTTTAATAGTAGCACCAACGGTTCCGTATTATGAAATAGTCGTCACCATAACTTGTGCAAAGAGATTAACTTATCAAATCGGGACGGTATAAACATCAGTAGGTAGTAATTTCGTCGTGTAGGCCCGTGTTATCTGTACTTGAAAATAATATAAAGCTATATGTTATTTTTAAAAACTTATAGCTACTACGATAGCAATTTTGTTTTTTTTTCTGAAATGCAGGCAATTTAACTAACAACATACGAATTAATATTATTATTTTTTATATATATATATATATCTAATATTACAAGTTATTGCTTTTAAATAAATAAATAGATACATACATATCATCACGCCATATCCTTTGCAAGGTAGGCAGAGAGAACAGAGTGCCAAAAAACTCTATCCTTGCATACTTCACTCGCTCCCTCAACATTCATAATTCTCTTCATACACGCTTGCCGGTTTCAGAGACTCTTGACTCCACCTTCCTTCAGTACATGACCGATCTGGTCTAGGTAGGTGAGTCTCGGTCTCCCCCGGTACCTACATACTTCCACTTTTGCATTGTATATCTTCTTAATCAGACGTTCGTTCGGCATTCTTTCCACATGTCCGAACCATCGGAGCATTTCCTTTTGCATCTTTACACCAATACTCTCTTTCATACATACTCGCTCTCTTACGTCGTCGTTACGAATGCGATCGATCAGCCTAACTCCACAGATTTTCCGTAGATATCGCATTTCGATCGCATTAATTTTACTTTCATACTCTTATCTGCATACCCAACTCTCGCTTCCATACAGTAGTGTTGGGACAAGCACTGCGTTATGTATTACTACACGTGCCTTCTGGCTGAGGTGGTGGCTACCGAGAAGTTGCCCCAACGCTCTGTTCACTCTATTTCCTGCATTCACTCTTCGCTCTATATCAGTGGTATACATAAATAAATTTAATAATTACATAATTACATTCTAAATAAATACACTAAGGATATTAGGCGATATACGATTACAAACATATAGGTAATTAACGAACACAAACTATACTGAATTTGAGAAAGATATTTTGTGAAATGCCTATAGAATAGGCCCGTGTGGGTATAATAGCCACAACACTCGATCCGACAGATCGATGCTTGCATTGCGCCATCTCTCCAGTCGGAATTATAGTTTAATTAATATCTATTATATTAAAAAACGACTTCAAATACCTACCACATTAATGACTTCTTAAACTATCAATAGTTCAATCATTATACAATTCCTATTTAATTTTTAGAAGTGCTTTTGTATAACTTAAAAGCTACAAGTCTTGTTAGATTTGAAAGAAACGGTGTTTCGTTTAAATTATAATTGGACCAACCTTGAGTTATGATTCCTTTTTGAACTAGCTGATGAGGCTTAAGCCTCCTTCACAAATTGACCTTTTATAATATGCTGGCCAGACGGGTTGCTATAGGATTTTATCTTGAATGTTTCTTTTCTTCCATAGAATATGTTATATGCACATAATTTTGTTTTACGATATCCACAGGCAAGAAAGAGGGTGGTGAATTGTATTCTTACTCCATTAACATACGTAAAAAAAAACTATTTGAAGAGTTAAATTGATATATCGAAATGACACACCAAATCCAGATAACTTTTAGGTTACAAAGTTGCAAGTTGCTATTGTAGGTTAAGTTGCCCATAATACGTTATTTTTTTTTATTCTGCGATGGATGATGTGTAAAGGCTGAAAAAAACAGAAGACGAAACTGGAGAACAAAACTAAAATATCTACCTTGACTGTAATCTGAGCATACACTTGTAACAATTGTATTTACAAATGCTCGTATTTTATTAGATATAGTATTTATAGGTACCTTACCGTGTGGTGACGAAGTAAGAATACAATTCACCACTCCCTATCTTACCCGTGGGTGATCGTACGAGACGACTAAGGGATATAAAAACCATATAACAGCTATACGAGAGAAGAAAATCTCGAAACTAACCCTATACCAACCCGTCTGACCAGCGTGGTATAATAGGTCAATTACCCTCCCATTATGGAGGAGGCTCGAGCCCAACAGTGGACATATATGAGTTTTTTTTTTTTGGTGTCTTAGTTGTTAGCCTCAGATGGCTATGACAACTTTATCCGGACTGTGGGTGAGCGCTGAGGGCTCTCAACCCGTCATATATGAGCTGAGATGATGATGATTTATAGGTACCTACGGCACACAGTCAGTTTTAGTAGTGGTAGGACCACGCTGTTGACAGTTCTCTGTCTGCAGCCGCAGGCCGGTCCGTCCGGGGTAGTACCACACTCTCGCAGAAGATCGACGTATGAGTAATGGCAATGTGCTATTGCGCTGCGTTCGGTGAGCGAGCGAGCCGGAAGCCCAATTGGGTGGGTTTGGGGTTTATATTGGTAGGCAGCGGCCTAGCTGTACCTCTGGTATCGCAAAGATCCATGGGTGGCAATGACACTTACCATCAGGTGCGCTGCTTGCTCGTTTGCCACCACAAGCAATAAAATAAAATAAAAAGTCAGATACCGCCCGATTATTATCTCTATATGACACTTTGATGTTAATTAATACGTAGAGAAAAGAATGTTACGAACACAATCTTAGTTTTTACAGTTTTAATAGACTCTAGAGCATTTGATTTATAGAAACCAATTTTAAGAATATACTAGTTTAGTGATAGTTCGAGTCTCTGAATCTTAAGCTAAACTCTGAATTTGAGTGGTGAGATCGAATGTATCTAATTAAACAGTTTGTCTCAACAACCTGACGAGAGGATGTCAGTATTAGTGAATTATGTTTTTACTTCGTCACCACACATCTGTGAGATGACGATGTAAAAATAAAGTTATCTAACTAGGTACAAGATACTACAATATTTTAAATCCGTTCACTAGTTTTGCTATTCTTTGTAGATTAGCACCAATATAGACTTGATTAACTGCAGTTTTATTATAGACTAGTACTTGCCTGCGACATCGTCCGCGTAGAAGTCAACATAGGATTTCTGTTTGGTATTTTACGTTATTAATTTTGTTATAACATTTACATTGTTATGTTTAAATGTTTGAATATCTATAGAATATAACAATCTTTGTTATAGTGTAGGGATTTAAAGTTTTAATAATCATGAAAAGAAAATAAAATTTTGTTATATTTTATGAAGACGAAGCTTTTTTCTTAGCAGGTTATAATTTAAACACACTCGCCCACTCTGACCGTGGTGTGGTGGAGTACGGCCAAATAACCCATCGTGTTCTCCATCGACATTAAGCCGACCACAGATACCACTTCCTTGGCATCCGTGGCCGGTCCGGCGGCTTACCCTTTCGGGCATCATCACGATCGACGCCCCGGCAACAAACAATTGTGATGGCGAGGCGCCGCCCTCACGAGGTTGAACTCTCTGTGGATACGGGCTAATTAACGGACTAATACCTACCCGATTGATCGATTCGGATGCTAGAATTGCCAGGCTACTCTGTGAGCTTACTCTGGAGCATGTTACATACAACTGCAGCAGCTTTCTATCAAGTCTAGTCCCGCTTATAAGAGCCCACCACCTTAAGAGTTTGACCTTGAACTATGTTTATGGTCATTGCGGAACAGACTTTGATGGCAAACTGCACTCACTGGAACTCGAAGGAGTAATCTGATGGTATTAGGAGAATCCTAAGAATAAATATAGACTCAGCTCGAGAACAACCGGTCAGTATAGCTACCTCGATTACATTTCGACGCAAAGTTTTCACTGGTAAACTAGTGGTATTGTATAATTTTGGTGGGTTTATATATTTTTTTTAATTTATTATAGGTTTTGTCGCTTAGCAACCATATCACCTTGTTGGGTTTATATTGCGCAGCAACATTATTAGGGTGTGATCTCTTAATTTAAGATGTGAGTTGAGAGACTGGAGGTTTAATGTATTTAGGAACTCGACCGGTTATCTGACTCGGTGTTTATTACTTAGTCGAGGGATTTTGATTTTGATATTCGATCCCTTCGAATGATCTCAAATATTTGCAAGTAAATGGTATAAAGAAATCGAGACGACCGTAGTAGCGCACATACGTCATGCTATCTTGAGACCCAGCTGATCAGCATCAACATCCTGTCTCTCTATCGCATTTTACTGATTTTTCCTAATATAACTCAACCTTTCCGTCTCAATTTTGCAAACTTGTTGATTAAAACTGGCTAAACAGCGAATGAATATATAGCAGATAACTAGCTTTTCCTTTCCTAATCATTATACGGTAATAATAAACAATGCACTAATTATTTATTTTTAAGCAGTGTTTTTGGTTTTAGGATCGCAGTGGCTATCCCCCAATGCAATTCTAAAACCAAACAACTGCTGAAATGGAGTATAAATCCTCGCCATAGCAAAATAAAAACGGTTATTGTATGCATCGTATGAGCGATGGATTTCAGTTATTCGATGCAATGTATTATCATGTGCTCTCAATTACAATATCCCGCTTAGAGGATAGCTGTCCAATAACTTCAATTATCAAACTCTACGTTCCTATGAGGTCGTGTCCTAAAAGTGCTTAACCTCTCTAAAGCTTAGAAACTTTCAAACACCGTACTAATTCAGTGCGGTGACTTTCGAGATATTCGAATTTTAAAGAATATTTGCATTATATCAAGCTTTTATGCTAGTTCAACCTTTTTAGGGTTCCTTACCCAAAGGGTAAAACGAGACCCTATAACTAAGACTCCGCTATTCATCCATCTGTCTGTCACTAGGCCGTATCTCATGATCCACGATAGTTAGACAGTTGAAATTTTCACAGAAAATACATTTCTGTCCGGTACTACTATTCTGCTGCTGTAACAACAAATACTAAAAAAAATAGTATAAAGTAAATATTTAAGAGGCTCATATAATGTGTCCATACAATAAATGTGATTTTTTACTTCTTTTTGGTCGATATTCATAAAGGCAACAGGATAAAATCGGATTGAGTTTTCATACATGTCATCATCATCATTTTCTTATCCTAATTGCTTGGGGTCGATACAATATGTACTCTTCTTTCATAGTACATATTGTAAAAGTTATTGCCCTTGCATTTTAAGCCCTGTTAAGAACGAAACACGGCTTTCGTCCATTGTGTTAAAGAATGTTAATGTAAAAATTGAAATAGATTGGAGCAAGGAATCATGTGGTCCCCTACAAAATTTGCCCTCTTTTTCACCACCTTAGGAGTATAATTACGAAAAAACTTTTCTTATCGTATGCCTACATCCCAGAAAGAACACACCCTCGACGTTTCGATTTTTTAGAATCAGCGGTTTAGGCTGTGCGTTGATCCATCATTCAGTCGTTCAGGACAAAGCATTATATATATAGACATGATGCCATTAAAAGCTAGTTATATATTTCATAAAATGTATTAGCATTCCATTGACGAAGTCATACAATATTATATCTCATAATTTTTACATCTTTTTGCAGCATATTAAGTACAATTACATATTAATTAAAATAATTGAAATTAATAACAGGTTTAATAATACATAAGAAGTATTTGAGGAATCGCGGAAGTTTATTTCAATCAGTATAAAGAATAACTATTGATCTTATGCGTTTAGTGATGTAAGACTAATAGACAAACACGTGAGAGAAAATGTCAAGTGTTGAATATATTCGCTACTCAGCAATTTATGATCTAATATCTTACATAGTGAATGTAATAAGTCAATAAAGTCTACAACTATTTTTTTAATGCCTTTTGGTGGCAGACGAGCAAGTAGTCCACCTGGTGGTAAGTGGTAACTGCACTCATAGACCATAAAAGTCAACTCAAGTCACTGCCTATCGTGAGAAAAGAGTATTTCTTAAACCACGTTTAAATAAGGACATGTCATAGCAATCGGAAAACTTTGCAGAACAGTTTGCATGGGAGAAATGAACGTTGAAACCGTACAGCCGATGACAATATCTTTTTCCAGGTAGTAAGGGTGAAGTGATGAGTGGTAGAATGATGATAAGGCGACGTTGACCAAGTCTAAATACCGAAACCACTTCTTATGCGGTGACGAAGTTAATAAATGGACCATTGCATTATTTGCCGCATGGATCATACAAAATGTCGCAGATATACGCACTGCATCAAAAGAAAAAATCTAAATAAATTCACTACCAATCTGGGTGATTAATAAGGTTTAGCAGCTGATTTTTCTTTTCAATTGTGGAGGAATTCCTTCCCCAGCTGTGGTGAAGAAAGAGCCAAAGTTAATGGATTTTCAATTGCTATGATTTTGACAAAGTTATAGGCTGTGCGCTAGCGGCTATGAATACTACCAACCCTTACTTTGCTCGTGGATGTCGTAAAAGACGGCTAAGAGTCTTGTAAATACCTGGGCCAACTCCATCTGATGCCGTTTGGTCGACAATTACATTCCTAAGGAGGGTTGACGTCTGGCAGGGGGCCGGTCATAAAACTATTGCCAATAAGTTTTACAATATGTACTATGAAAGAAGAGTACATACTATATCGACCTCAAGTAATTGGGATAAGAGTAGGTAGAAAGATGATGGTGATGATGATTGTAACAAAGCTTTCTCTTTCTCATTTATCACATTTCATATGCAAATTTGTAACGATGGATTATTCTTATTTAGTATTTAAATTGCGATACTAATATTGAGATATTGTTGTGAAAATAATTAATCTTCTTTTAGACTTTAAATGTAGAACTTTTATGCATTATCATAAATCACATATATCCATTAATTTTAACCTTAATTATGATTATGAATCGTGCGAACAGTGACTTATTATAGTCAAGGCTTTGTCAAATTTGAATAATAAAATGCGTGTACAATATTTCCTTTATAAATTTTAACATGCGATTGCCTTTCATTGAATTTTAAAATTAAGGTTTATATCCAAGGTATTCTACATATATCCTATCGTATATCCTTATTTCGTTTATATTATTAGTCGGAATGTACCCAATTAATCCTAAATCCTTACTAATATTAGAAATGTGAATATAAATGTGTTTGTTGCACTTTCACGTCAAAACTACTTAACCGATTCTCATGAAACTTTATACACAGTTTTCAAGATTTAGATTATAAAGGACATTTAGATTATAAAGGATACTTAAAAAAAAATACCATAGGTAATAAAAATTATTTTGGCAGGCATGATAGCTGAAGCCGTGCATTATCCGTGTGGTGACGAAGTAAGAATACTATTCACTACCCCATATTTTACCCGTGGGTGATCGTACGAGACGAAAAAGGTATATAAAATGCATATAACATCTATGCGAGAGAAGGAAAACTCGGAACAAAACCCTATACCAACATGTCTGACCAGCGTGCTATAGTAGGTTAATTTCCCTCCCATTACGGAGGAGGCCCGAGCCTAATAGTGGGACATTTATGGGCTGTCATGATGATGATAGCTGAAGCTATAGTCAATAAGATATTAATTTGACCGTCGGTAATACAGCACTTTTTTTTCCTTTTTTTCTTCGCCAGGTGGACAATGGATGT
Source organism: Lymantria monacha (assembly GCA_905163515.2). Classification (NCBI taxonomy): domain Eukaryota; kingdom Metazoa; phylum Arthropoda; class Insecta; order Lepidoptera; family Erebidae; genus Lymantria; species Lymantria monacha. Next base: position 45,362,075 of record LR991081.1, on the reverse strand, counting down.
AGTCGCGCCTCGGCAAATCAGTCCGGGGCGACAGAAGAGGTGGCGCGCAGCTTCATGGACCCACCCTGCAAACACCTCTCTTCGCCCCCGATACCCCCGTACCCGATCTTTGTCTTCGGTGGCCCGCCCGTCGGTTTACCCTTGCGGGTTCCTCTCGTGTCGATGACGTCCCCGACAGCTTTCGCCGTCGGGGCGTCGCCCTCACGCGATGGCCTCGCTTCGGGTGACCGGACAATTCCCCGGCCCGATCACCCGAAGCCTCGGCTAGGGCGGCAACAGGCGCAGATATTCGCGCCTGCGCCGTCCCGGCCGCTGGCGGCGGCCCGGGTCACGGTAATCTTCACGAACTCGTTCCGCCGCCTCCTTCCGTGAGATGACAGCCTCGCGGAAGGTGGCGACCGCGTCCCAGTTCTAGTCAGGTCGACATCGATGACAGCGACGAGGTCGCGGCGCTGCCCGTCCCAGCTCGAGCATACCTCGAGCGTATGTTGCGCCGGGTCCTCGTCACTAGAGCAATGGTGGCAGGACGGAGTCCACTCCCTCCACACGACCGTGTGCAGGTACTTGCCGCAGCAACCGTTCCCCGACAACACCTACACCATCCGGAAGGAGAGGACCCCGTGCCGCCGCTCCATCCACTCCATCAGTACGGGCTGGAGGGCCTCAGCGGTAACAACACCGTGTCTAGGCCTCTCCAGCTGCGTAACCCAACGGGCGATGACGTCTCGGCGGGCGTCCTCGCGCCAGGTGGCTATCTCGCTAGACGATGGGAAGCCACCCTCGCCACGCATTGAGGTAACCCGCCGGTAGAGGTCGAAGAGCATCTCCGCCTCTAGGTCCCACGCGGGTGTCCCGTCCAATAAGCATGCCGCCTCGGTCGATACCGCGCGGTACCCGCGAATGGCTCTGACCGCCATGGCTCTCTGTGGTCTGCACAGAACAGCCCTGAGCTGGGCGGTAATACAGCACTTGGGGTTTGTACCCACTTTATTGGCGTTGAAGTTGCTAGATTTTCAATTTTTGTTGACAAACAATTATTTATGGTCTTTGATATTTATTTTGTGTTTGATTATCAGCTAAGTTTTATGTTGTGTTTGATTATCAGCTAAGAGCAATCAATAACTCCCTTATTTCAACTGCTACAAGCTGCCTGGTACAAGAAAGTGACGTTGCTGTATTCTATACTTGAAGTTATCCGTGTGGTAATGGAGTAAGAATACAACTCACCACCCCTATCTTACCCGTGGGTGATCGTAAGATACGACTAAGGTATATAAAAAGCATATAACATCTATGCAAGAGAAGGAAAACTCAAAACAAAACCCTATACCAAAACGTTTGACCAGCGTGGTATATATAGTAGGTTAATTTTCCTCCCATTACGGAGGAGCCCAGAGCCCAACGGTAGGACATATATGGTACAGTTAAACTAAGTTAAGCTGAAACGTTTCGTAATTATTACGTTTTGAATCAGAACTACAATACAGACATAATTTGACAGGTGTTGAATTTGTAAAAAAATAATAAAAACATTCTTATATATAAAGACATTTATAGTTATCACATTTTTTATCAGTGATTCTATATTATGCCGGTATTACGCAAAAAGCACCAAAAGGATCCTCTTGAAATTACTCATGCATAATCTATAATATCTTGGTAAACTTAGACTTGCTGGACTTAATTATTACACTATTTGGTACAGTTAATCAATAGTAAAATATTTTTTTATAAATATATGTTAACCTTTATTTAATTGTAATTCGAACAAAACAATTTCGACTTCGGGTTACCGAGTAATTACTAACAAAACTAAAACCTGTTTCAACTCACATTATGTCTGCTATATCATGGAGATTGGTGTTAATTAAAAAAGCGGGTCATACGAAATTTTTCGTCTTATGTAACGTGTTATAGATAAGATCATTTGTACTACTAAGTACTCATTGAATTCTAAAGACGCTTACTAATAATAATCAATTCAGATTCGGATGACATATTTTTATTTTTACAACAGTTTGTTACTTTTTCTACACTTCATCATATTAGGACAGTGCCGTGTACCGACAATTCCATAAAAATACGTAACTTTACTCAAATATAGTTGTAAAAATGTTTTTTTTTTCTGATACGATTTTTTTGCTAGCCTATCATTACAAGTAGGACTAGTAGGGTCACTTGTCTTTATTTTCGGGAGCAGTCTACTTCCATCCAGTATATATAACTAGCAGACTCGGCCACGCATTGCTGTGGCTAAGCTAGTCTCAGTAACACGTGGTGGTTATGCTAAGAAATTGTAGCATGTGTAATTATATGAAATGTTTCTACGTTTAACATAGCGCCATCTATTAAATACTTACTCAATCCAGTCAACAGATACCACCATCTGTTCGAATCGTTTGGAGATAATAGATAATTGTGACTGTCTGACTGGGGTCTACGCGTGAATGTGAGCAAAACCAAAATAATGGTCTTTGAAAGAGATGAAGCCAGAACAGATGTAAGAGTAACAATAGGTAATGATGTACCAGAGCAAGTGGATGAATTTGTATATCTTGGATGTGGATTTAGCCGAGATGGAAGGTACACCACTGATATAGAGCGAAGAGTGAATGCGGGAAATAGAGTGAACGGAGCGTTGGGGCAACTTCTCGGCAGCCACCACCTCAGCCAGAAGGCACGTGTAGCAATACATAACGCAGTGCTTGTCCCAACATTACTGTATGGAAGCGAGAGTTGGGTATGCAGAAAAGAGTATGAAAGTAAAATTAATGCGGTCGAAATGCGATCTCTTCGGAAAATCTGTGGAGTTAGGCTGACTGACCGCATTCGTAACGACGACGTAAGAGAGCGAGTAGGTATGAAAGAGAGTATTGGTGTAAAGATGTGAAAGGGAATGCTCCGATGGTTCGGACATGTGGAAAGAATGCCGAACGAACGCCTGGTTAAGAAGATCTACAATGCGAAAGTGGAAGGATGTAGGTACCGAGGGAGACCGAGACTAACCTACCTAGACCAGATCGGTCAGGTACTGAAGGAAGGTGGAGTCAAGAGTCTTCGAAACCGGCGAGCGTGTATGAAGAGAATTATGAATGTTGAGGAAGCGAGTGAAGTATGCAGAGATAGAGTTCTCTGGCACTCTGTTCTCTCTGCCTACCCTGCAAGGGATATGGCGTGATGATATGTATGTATGTGACTGTCAAATAATAGACAAATAATTTGCAATAATATTGTGACTATAAATTGAGATGGAAGCTATCCTATCTTTTAAGTTGGATCAAACTACACATATTATGCAAATTTGATTAAAATCGGTTAAGTACTTTAAGAGTGCATGGATAATATATGGGCTGTGATGATATGTGATAAAACAGGACCCTATTACTAAGACTCTGCTGTCCATCCGTTGCTTCGCTTGTCTGTCACCAGGTTGCTCTCATGAACTGTGAAAGTTGGACAGTTGAAATTTTCACAGATGATGAATTTCTTTTGCTGCTACAACGACAAATACTAAAAAACAATAAAATTATCATTTAAGGGGGCTCCCACACAACACAGGTAATCTTTTTGCTCGTTTCTGCTCGATACTGATAACAAAAATAGGTAGACGTTTGAAATATTCACAGAATAATATTCACTTTAGAAATAAATAATTAAATTAAAATAAAACAAATAGAGAATTTAAGCTCCCATACAACAAACATGATTATTTTGCCATTTATAGATAATGGTACGGAACCCTTCGTGCGCGACTCCGAGTCGCTCTTAGCCGGTTTTTTGAATATAATCGAATTGAGTTTTCAAAAATGTGTCAAAATAAAATGTCTTTTAAATCAAAATCAGTAAGAAGTATTGATATCAACTTTAAATCACCCCTAAAATAACATTCCACCCCTTTTTAACCCAGTTAGGAAATAAATCTCAATAAAATATGAATCACATCTTTCATCAATTCTGTTAAAGAATGTTTATGCAAAATTTGAAATAGTTTGGACCAAGGAATCACGTTGTCCCATAAAAACTTTGCCCTGCTTTTTCACCCCCTTAGGGATATAATTTCGTAAAATCCGTTCTTAGCTGACCTCTACTCGGCAAAAGTAATATTCCTACATAATTTGAGGTTTGTAGGCCTTATGGTTTCAGAGATATCGTGATAAGTCAATACATAGGTGGATGGTGATATATATATAATATATATATATATATATATTGATATATAGAATATAGATATATAATCTTAAAAGTAGTATAGTAAACATTAATGTTTTTGTAAATTTATAGGAGATTTTTTTTTAATACAAAAAAGACTTGCTGTCGGGAATCAATTCTCAAATATATAAATGAGGAGAATATAGTGACACCTTAATATACTTATTAGCAGATCTCTCGCTTAGACTGAAGCTTATTTACTATATGAGAATGATATATCAATTAAAAGTTATTGAGCAACATAAAAGAGCCTCTCTTCAATAAAAACAATGTAATCATTCATGAATTGTAATCTATTCAATCCCTTTACATATTATTTTGTTTTTAACAGTTAACGCATCGATAAATTGATGCTATATAGGCTATATATAAATAAATTCATTATTGAATTGATTGGTGAACTTTCTTTAAATACGCAATAAAAAATTGTACGCCATAAACCAAACTGTTTCTAAAAATAATTTGTTTTTCTACGTAATTTAAAAATTATTTCTCTATACATTTACATTTTGAATTTTGCGTAACATGTATTTTATTACTATCTTAGTACTGTTATCTAAGTAATTATCATCCTGATTTTATCCCATTTACTTGTACATATAAATGTACTACTATTCCATCGAAAGCATTTGAAAAAGATATCAAAAACTAAAAATAGGAACAATAAATATTTAATTGTTTTATGATGGGATATTTCTAGTTAAGACATAAAGGTATAGGGATTATATAATTTACTCCTCGTAAACAGTATTGAAAGTGAACACGTCATAGTGTTCTTGGTAGCAAGAGACAAGAAACTCGTTATTTCATCATACTCGTAGATCAGTGCTTATGGGAGAGCCCCATTCATATTTACTTACATAAACTTTAAGTGGAAACCAGTTCATAAAAGTATATGTATATTCATGTATTTACATATTTTCAGTTCATATAGAAGGATTGTTCCCCTTTTGAAATGCTCCATACCCAAATATAAAAGTAGATATCCAAAAATTAAATTTCTTTATATAAAGTAATATTTTAAAATGGAGGAAAGGAAAGAGCCCTATCACTTTCTCACAGTTAATCAATATATGGCACACCTCAAGAAGGGAAAGAATACGAGGTAGGATCAAGGTGGAATAGGATATAAGACATCTTACCCCTATGATGTCTCTAGAACTTCAAATTGCAATTTTTCGCTGCAATTCGAATAATGATTTTATCGACGTTTTGCCTTCAGACAAGGGATTCTTAAGACGTTTCGGCATCAAATGCATTGAATTCTAAAATATTCCAACCCTTCTTGAGCTTCCCCTCCTTACCTTTCATACATTTTTAAATAATAATGGATTTCTGCCATGCATCGCCTATTTCAGTTAATTATATAATGTAATCTCAATAGTATGACGAAAATCTCTTAATCATCTTGTTACCTATGTATTATTTATAACTAGAAGTACAAAACGTAAACTAAACTATGTGATAGAAAAGATTACTTACCACAGCTGGGACTTGCCAACTAACACTATATATGTACACTTATATATGTACCTACATGTACTAGGCAACCTCTGCTTCACTAACTGTTTTTATAGGAAACTAGCTTCTGCTCGCGGCTTCGCCCGCGTAAAGGTTACTTTCCTAAAGTTTTCCTTCCCCTATTTTTATTTTACACCTTAAGGGTAATTTTTTACAACATGTTAATGTTATATTTATTTATATCTAATCAATAGCCTAAAATTAGTTTCAAGCTTCTGGCTTTAAAAATGACGATACTTCCTTACAAATTTTCATCCCCCTTTCCAACCCTTTTTTGCATTAAAAAGTAGCCTTTATCTTTATGTCCTTTATCAGGCTCTAGACTATCTGTGTACCAAATTTCATGTAGATCGGTTCAGTAGTTTTGGCGTGAAAGAGCGGCAGACAAACAGACAGACAGAATTACTTTCGCATTTATAATATTAGTAAGGATGTTATATGGTGATATTAGACAGCAAGAAAAATATATTAATTAATTTCAGAACCTAATATATTTTATCGATCTTTTTTCTACTAGTTAGTTTTGTATACAAAGGAATATTATATTTTTCCTAAGCTCAATCCTTCTTTAAATATTTTCTTATAATCAGTTTAATGATATGTTCCTTTTATGTGGTTGGATACAATATAATTAATGAGGATCTCAGTTGTTTAAAATTCAAATGTATTCATATGTTTTTTTTTAATTTACAAAGTTTTCCTTACCATCACTTTAAGAATTTATTTGCTATTTCTACATTGCAAAGCGAGTAGGATTAGTCGCTTGAAGATGAATAGTTGTTTGCTAATATCTGGTAAGATGAAATATAGATTGAATTAATAAGATGATAAAGGGCTACTAGACCGACCAAAGTGAAGCGTTCGTTATTTACGAGTATTTGATATTATTTCTGTATTATATCTATTTTAATAGTCACCTGTTTTAATTATTTTAACAAAAATTACGAAATAACGTCCTCCCACGTATGCTGAAAAGTGTTCGAAATGTTACGAGAAAGTAAAAAGCAAATACAAATGTCATAAAATCCGTAAAAAGGTTTTGGTTTTTATCAACAGTTGTTTTTAAAAATAATTAAAATACTACAATTTATTGATTTCATTAATTTATTTGTAGAATATTGTAGGAAGGATTTTTTATTTACCAATGTTTTAATTCATATAATGAATCACATAAAAGAAGGAAAACCATACTATGGTTTGTGACTCAGGAGCGCGCAGGGTGAGCTAATGCTCGAGAACATGTCATCTGTCGATAAATGGCAATGATTTTCAGCTTATTGTTTGAATTGAAGAAATATAAAATATTTTTGACAGGCCGTAAGGGTAGCCCTATAACCTGCCATATCACTTCTTTATTGCTATTTGAGTAGAGCAGTAGTACCGATTTAGTGACGTCAAAGGTTAGTCCGGTGAGTTACCGACTCTGGTATCATCCCCTATCACCGTTTCGCAGTTAGTCTCTCTGCGGATGGCGGACTAATCATCGCATTTACGAACTTGACAGAGCGGCATCAAGTGCACTATAAAACATTGAAAAATAGATTGGTATAGGACCTTATTTCAAGATATTCTATTTGTACATATTTGGTAATGGTATTATGATTGGTAAATGAACTTCATCTCATCATCATCATCATCATCATCATCATCATCTCAGCTCATATAATTCCCACTGTTGGGCTCGAGCCTCCTGCGTAATGAGAGGGAAGTTTACCTACTATACCACGCTGGTCAGACGTGTTGGTATAGGGTTTTGTTTCGAGTTTTCCTTCTCTTGCATAGATGTTATATGCGTTTTATATCCCTTAGTCGTCTCTTAAGATCACTCACGGGTAAGATAGGGGGTGGTGAATTGTATTCTTACTCCGTCATCACACGGAAAATATAAACTTATTGCCCCTTATTTACGACACTCATATGAAAGGAAGGACCCCTGTGAATTTACGTCACATATAATCCTTATTAAGTAAAGTAATTAACGTTAAAAATTTACAATTATATAAAATTTATGCATTACACAAGCATAAAAACATTTTTATTATTTACATAACAATAAAAATTTAATAAAATATATTTATGAATTGCCTTCTAATCGTACTGAATTCAAATAAGAATATTGCACGGATTTGCTCTAATTCCACAATGTAGTTAGTACATACATACATACATATCATCACGCCATATCTCTTGCAGGTTAGGCAGAAAGAACAGAGTGCCAGAGAACTCTATCTTTCCATACTTCACTCGCTTCCTCAACATTCATAATTCTCTTCATACACGCTCGCCGGTTTCGGAGACTCTTGACTCCACCTTCCTTCAGTACATGACCGATCTGCTCTAGGTAGGTTAGTCTCGGTCTCCCCCGGTACCTACATCCTTCCGTATGTAGTAGTGTAGTCTTTTTATTATATTCCTAAATAGTTCTAGTTCAAGTTCCTTTCCCTGTGTGGGGATAGATCAAGAGTACAATGTACCGGTAACCCATAAATTCCTATGGGAATCCTAAAACATAGCCAAAGAATCACAAGAGGCAAGAGCAATAACATTTTCCTGAAAAACTTACAACATTTACAACGGTCGTCCAAGTGCCTATTAGTCGTAGTGACCGTGATATTTTTAACCCCCAAAAATGTTCTTATGAAACAAATTAACAGCTCACGGCAGCTCTGCCATTAAATAGGCTCATTTTAGAAGCGTGCCTGGTATGCAGAGTCTCCGACCGAAATCAGGCTCTCAATAAAATGACCTTTGTCCATAAGAATAAAGGTCAGTTACTAATAACACAATATAACATATAAAGACCGAACACATGAAGACCGATGAGAAACGAGTCAATAGATGTAGGGAATTGTTGGCACAGGAGTGGCAATTTTGTGAAAATGCGTATGCTTAATAGTGGATGACAAGCTGATGGATTGATGAACGGAACCCATGTAACTCACTTAATCATGTTTCAGACTATCTTCAACACCATTGGAATAGTCAAACGCTGTATCCAGCGTAAAGCTAAAACTTACCAAAATGCTTTTACACTTATGCTATGTGAATATATAGTATAAATAATAATATTAATTAATTAAAAATTATATATATTAATATTTTTTTTAATATTATATTTAAAATTAATATGTTAAGCCACGATGCCTTAGTATATGCCTATGGATACATAATGTAACAGGTTTTATAGTAAATTACTTAGTTTTATATTTATTGTAATATATGGGGTATTTTGCTAATTTGTAACAATCCAATAATGGAGTAAATGCGTAAGGAATGATCCCATATCAATATTTACGAATTATGTAATAATCCAAGTAATATTTACTCCGCGGCCAATAAAAATTTTCATATTATTTTTTTCGTGTGATAACGAGCTAAAAATATGTCACCAACCCCTATTTAACCATCACATAGTTCTTAATCAACTCAAATCTCTTATGGTCTTAAAAAACAGGAAAAGAAAAGCATTCTCCTAGGAAACTTATGAAATCCTGGTGATTATGGCATTAATCTCTTTTGTGTAAAGATCTTTATCTAATAGCGGTTGTCGAGATGCTGATGATGATGATGATGAGGAATATTTAGTAGCACTATATTTGGACGAAAAGGTTGGAAGAAAAATATTTGCAAAGTTCTTTCTGTTATAGAAAATTTAATGATAATATATAATAAACATAGTTATAAGTAAAAAAAGACATATCTGCAATCATTAAAGACATACCAATTACATCAAAGTTTTTTTTTCTTTTATTAGATTATAGTACAAACAATACACGTAGGTTTTTAATGACCGGAATTTGAGTTTAATATTATATCGTGGTATGTTTATATTTTTAACAAAATAATTCTCTTATTATACAATTTTAATAATACATATTTTATTATCAATATTATAATAAAGTGATGAGAGTAGGGGTTGTGAACATTCACTGACGTATAAAAGCCACATGTTGCACTCAGTTCATTATAGTCGTTAGATTCATTCGCTCCGCATCTGGTGGTGGTGAGGCGGTTTCAACCTTAACAGCACCATTACTCCCCACGCATTATGGCTTCCCGTCTAGCCGTAAGTAACTACATGACATTACAAATTGCTTTTATCATAGCAACTGTTGTCAAAATTGATGTCGGATATTCTAAATATTAAGCAAAAATATTACTAAAAGTTAGACGGCAAGTTCGAATAGTAGTTTCATGGTTATTTTATTTTTAAGGTCACTAGTACATCAATTTTCGTATAAAACTCTAAATAAATATAATTGTATTCTTATAATGTGATCAACTTTTGGATTCAATGTATTATAATTAATAAACATGGACATGTCTTATAATGTTATTATGTAAAACAGTGTTCTCATGGCCTTTGATGTAATAGTGCTTAATCTAAGAGAAACGCTCAGACTGTGAACAATCACAAAGGTCTCGGTAGATAGTTTTGATTACAGTGTGTTACTTACATAATATGTTATGGGCCCGACTGCCATCCATTAGTTTAATTAAAACCAGATAAAATATCCATAGAACTTTCGTTTTTGCGATTAAGTCTTTTCAATAAGTTTTTATTTATATAAAACAAAATATACTATTATTATTTCAGCTGAGCAGCTTTCTACTGGCTAGCGTTGGCGTCTGCTTGGCGACTTTTGGACATGAACAGTTAGTATTGGAACGTTCTCATATATCCATGATTCTCCATAAATATTACTCCTTACAGTATCAGTATCAGTTAGCACAATTGTTAATGTAAAACTTAAACGAACTGTTAGTTAAACCAATTGTCGGCAATGTAACCGCAAAAAGACATTGTGTATGGAGTAATTTGGTTGAGTTTCTATAACGATTCTCACGCTTCTTCGTTGTGGTAAATGGTGAAAATCAAGCTATTGTATTATAATGACACTTGTTACTATAGTAATAGGTTTTCACAAATGTCACGTTTATTATTAATCTGTCGGCTTTGCGATCTGTTCTGTTTCTTATTTATTTACAAGTTAATTGTCTGTGCGTTAATCTGTTGTGAGCATAATTTATAATTATATACTTTCGTACGCATGTGATATTAGTATAAACAATTGTTTTTTCTTTTATTGCAGTGTTCATATTCGGGTTCACATACCTGAACAACATCACTCGTCTAAAGAAGTTGTGGTACATGAACACCACGAAGAGCACGGACACGATGGAGATGGTGGAGGCTATGGAGGTGATGGCGGATATGGAGGAGGTCACGGAGGTGGACATGGAGGGTCCCTTTCAGAACACTTACATGGAGGATTTGCCGATTACTTGAAAAGTGGTGGCGGGCATGGCGGTGGTCACGGCGGCGGTCATGGAGGTGGTTTCGGCGGTGGTCACGGCGGTGGATTCGGCGGAGGTCACGGTGGCGGATTCAGCGGAGGTCACGGTGGCGGATACAGCGGTGGTCACGGTGGCGGATTCAGCGGTGGTCACGGAGGTGGCTTCAGCGGAGGTCATGGGGACGGCCACGGTGTGAGTTTCGGTGGAAGCCACGGCGGTGGATTCAGCGATAGCCATGGAGGAAACGATTTTGGTAGCAGTCATGATTTAAGCGGTGGACACGGCGGCGGTGGCGATGGTCACGATTTCGGAGGTGGCAGTCATGGAGGATACGATCTTGGAGGCGGACATGGTGCGAGCCTAGGCGGTGGTTTTAGTGGAGGCCATGGAGGTGGTTATGGAGGTGGCGACGATCACGGACATGAAGGAGGTTTTGGAGGAGGATTTGGAGGTGGACACGGGGGTGGCCATGGCGATCATGATCTTGGAGGCGGAATCGGTGGTTTAGATGGTGGCTTTGCCGGAGGTTACGGCGGTGGACACGATGAAAGCCATGATGATCATGGTCATGATGGTGGATATGGCGGTAGTTTCGGTGACAGTCACTCAGGAGGTTTCAGCGCCAGTCTAGGCGGTGGATTTGGGGGTGGACATGACTACCATGGCAGTAGTTCTTCTGGAAGCTCTGGTGGGCACGATAGTTACAGCGGGGGTGGTCTCTCATCAAGTGGACATGACGGAGGCTTTAGTCTTGGAAGTTATGGAGGTGGTCATGGAGGAGGAATCGGTGGTCACGGAGGAGGAATCGGTGGTCACGGAGGAGGAATCGGTGGTCATGACAGCTACAGCATTGGTGGACATAGCAGTGGTGGGGGAGGACATAGCAGCCTTGACTCAATCGGAGGAGGCGGTGGCCATGGCGGCGACAGCTATAGCTTAGGAGGACATGGAGGAGGAGGATTTAGCAGTGGTCTTGGATTTGGAGGACATGGATCCGGAGGAGGTCACAGTAGCGGAGGTCATGGAGGCTACAGCTTAGGAGGCGGTGGGCATGGAGGAAGCCACGGGGGTGGTCATTTCGGTGGTGATAGTTATACAAATGCCTTATCAGCTGGTCATGGTGGAGGTCCTTACCATAAACGAAAATGATCACAAATACATAGTATTATGAAGCCAACTAAGTCATAATTCTCCATGTTAATATGGAATTTATATACAAAAAGATTTTACATTTTGTATACGTACCAAATAGGTATATTTTGGTAGATTTTTCGTTACTGTAAATAGTTTATATGTTAAGTTATTGTTGTTATTGCTTTATTAAAGTTTATTTAATTATTTTCTCCTTGTGTTTTAATTGAGGCACCCATTTCTTTATAACTTGTTCATATCAGCTCATATATATCCCACTGTTGGGCTCGAGCATCCTTCATAACGGGAGGGAAATTGACCTACTACATCATCCTAGTCAGACGTGTTAGTATAGGGTTTTGTCACCAGTTTTCCTTCTCTTGCATAGATGTTATATGCGTTTTATATCCATTAGTCATCTTGTACGAGCATCCATGGGTAAAATATGGGGCAATGAATTGTATTCTTACTCCGTCACCACACGGAAAAACCTTAATATAAAATATAACTTGTTTATCTAATGATTTCTAATGACAAAGAGAAGTATCGCTACGATAAGTGTATTCCTTAAGAGGTGCAGAATGCAATAAAGTTTGTTTTTTTTATGCTAATGATGGCAAACGATTAAGTAGCACATCTGATATTATATGTTACTGCCACTCTTTGCCATACCAGGGCTACAGTTAGGCCGCAACCAAAACTAACCATACTTGGCTTCAAACTCTCTCGCTCATCGAACAAAGAACAAAGCTACTTTATTATTACTCGGAAGTCGATTTTCTGCGAGAATGTGGTACTATCTCGGATGGACCAGACCGCGACTGTTGATAAAAAACTGTCAATAATGTGGCCCGTATTTAAATACTTAAGTAGTATGTATGTATTCAAGTACCTTTCTATACAAATATATTTGGCACAAAAGGTTAGCATTGCCATTCAACGTAGCAATGCTGCTAGCCTTCTGGGCACATTACCAGTGGACAGTGATGCGGAGGAATTTTTCGATGCCTGATTGCGCCTTTTGTTTCTCTTTTTATTTATTTATTTTTTATTCCTTATTCTATTTTCTTCTATTTTTCTGTAAATATTTTATTTTAAAACTTAGCTTTAATTGTACATATTAATTATTTATTTAAAATTGTAATCTATGTAGTTAAGAATATAATGTATTGATACAATTTTCATACCATAATTTGATTCTAAAATTCTTTCAATACTTTTCTATGAGCGAATATGTTGTGTCTATTACGAATGTCACCAAATCCTTACATTTCTCGTGGGTATCGTAAAAGGCGACTAAGCGTTACATTGACCTAGCTAGACCCATCTGATAACAACTTGTGGACAATAAAAATTAGAGCAGATTCTAAGGAAGATTGACGTCAAATTGTGTATCTGTCATAAAACTATTATAAACATTTTTACAATTTATCTGATGGAAAAGTATGTACATTGCGTCGACTCCAAGTGGTTGGTATAGAAATTTGCTATAAACAATATTAGTATTTCAAATACCTTTACAACTGCAGAAGGTTTTATTACCAAGCTAGGGTTTTATAAAATAATTGCGTAGGGTAGAAACTGCGATCTACTGAAGACAAAGATCGGGTACCGGTGGCCCGCTCGCACGGCGAAGAGAGGAGTTTGCATGGTGGGTCTATGAGGTCACGCGCCGCCTTTTCCGTCACCCCAGACTGATTTGGCGGGGCGAGACGCATCCATAGCCCACCGCAAAAAAAAAGGATAGAAACTGCGATCCCAGTAATTCTCAAGTGGAAATAATATCGTGAGCGTTGAGTAAGCAATAGTAAGCTACTATTTATCTTTACCATACAATAAGATTGAAATAGCTAACACCATTAATATAGTAAATATGTTGACAAAGCAAGAATACAATTCAGGATCTTTTGCACAATCATCATTCTTTTACTCTTATTCCAATTACTTGGAGTCGATACAATAAGTACTCTTCTTTAATAGTACATATTGTAAAAGGTATTGGCAATAGTTTTATCATCGGCCGCCTACCAAACGTCAACCCTCCTTGGGAATGTAATTGTTGACCAAACGGCATCAGATGGAGTAGGCCCAGGTCGTTATAAGGCTTACTTGGGCGGACTCCCTCACCGTCCGCACCAGGACCCTTCTGCGACGCCCAGTGTCATGGACCGCAGCGACGTTGCTGGCGAGTGACCCTTTTTTTTTCACATTCTGTGGAAATGCCTTTACGCACTATCCCTCGCCAGTGACAGACGAGGAGGTATGTGGGACTCGCCGGCCATAGATGTTGGCGGCCGGAATACCCACTAAAACCAGCAGCGATCCTTTCCGCGCTTTTACGGGATACCGGAGAGATCGTCTAATGACATTTTATCCCCGACACCCCTACGCTTGGCCATCTGGCCACGACCAGTCAGCCGTCAAGGCGGTGGGAGGAGGTGCGTGTAGCGGCGCCTCCCTCTCCCTGGTCGCCGCCGGCGGAGCGAGTTCGCAAACGCGAGTGCTTCGCGTTCCCGCTCTGCGGCCCCCTTTGCAGAGATGACTGCCTCGCAAAAGGAGGCCATCGACGTCCAGTGCCTGTCGCTGTCAAGCATCTTGTTGATGACGGTCGACAACGACAGGTCCGCTCCAATGACCGCCGACAGATCGTGGCGCTGAGGCCCCCAGGCGGGACATACCTCCAGGGTGTGACGCGCGTCATCGATTTGCGCGCCACACTCATGGCATCCAGGGACTTCTTCACGTCCAATTCGGTGCAGGTACTTACCGAAGACCCCGGGTCCGGTAAGTACCTGCGTCAGCCTGAAGGACAGGTTGCCGTGCCTTCGTGTCGTCCAGCGGTGAAGGTGGGGCGCTACCGCCTCAACGGTCCCCCGTCCTGCTACGGGGGACTCTAGTTCCTCCCTCCACCGCTGGACTACTGCCCTTCGAGCCGCGTCTTTCGCTCTGCTCAGTCCCCTCGTGGTGACGCTTTCACCATTTGCCCGCGCCGCAGCGCAGAACAGGTATGCTTCCGCCTGAGCCCTAGTCTGAAGTGACCAGGGCGGATCGCCCGCCAAATGTAGCTGCAGTCCAGGATACCGTACGGTACCCCCGTATTGTCCTCACCGCCATGGTCCTCTGCGCCTTGCGTAGTAAGGCTTTATTGGAGGCGGTGAGTGACTGCGACCAGATCGGGGCACCATACAGCGCCATAGACCGCAAGAAACCGGCATAAAGCCGCTGGCAGGACGATCCGGGACCTCCAGTATTGGGCAGAAGCCTACCCAGCGCCGCGGGCGATTTTGAAAGCCTAGGGACGAGCTGAGCAAAATGCGGCTCAAAATTCTACTTACTGTCTAGGTGCACTGGCGAGTGACCCACCCTGGCCACTTGTGGCCTAGGCCCTGACGTCTTCGTAAGGAGACTGGGTAGGGTACTGGAAGTGGCCCGAAGGGGAGTCACTCAGTGGTGGAGAGAAGATCTGGAGTCCCCCGTGGCAGGGCGGAAGACTGTGGAGGCGGTTGCGCCACATCTCCACCGCTGGATTAATAGAAGGTACGGCAACCTAAGCTTTAGGATGGTGCAGGTGCTTATCGGGCATGGAGTCTTTGGTGAGTACCTGCACAGAATTGGAAGAGAAGGGGATCCATCCCCAGGATGTCACGAGTATGGTGCGCTAGTAGATGATGCGCGTCACACTCTGGAGGTACGCCCTGCCTGGGGGCCCCAGCGCCACGTCCTATCGGCAGTTGTTGGGAGAGACCTGTCGTTGTCGACCATCATCTCGAAGATGCTTGACGGCGACAGGTCCTCGATGGCCTCGCGGAGTCGATGGCCTGGCAGAGTGGGAACGCAAGGCGCTTGCGTCCACCGACTCGCTCCACTGCTGGCGACCGGGGAGGAGGAGGCGCCGTTATGCGCACCTCCTCCCACAGCCTTGAGAGACGATAGGACGTGGCCAGAAGGCCAAGCGTAGGGGTATTCTGTGGGTATTCCGATCTTGTTTCAGCTGGCCGGTGAGTCCCACACTCCCCCACTCTGTCACCGGCGGGGGCTAGAGCGTAAATGCGTTTCCACAGCGATAACAAAAAAAAGGTCATTATAAGGCTCTTAGTCGTCTTTTACGACATTCACGAGCAAAGTAAGGGTTGGTAGTATTCAAAGCCGCTACCACACAGCTCCTTTGAACAAGTATCGAAAAAATTATTAAGATATGTACACGGATATCTTCGCTAAAGTCATAACCATCCGTCCTATCAGCATGGAATTTTAAGATAATATCCCTGTGATTGTTAAGGAGGCCCTTGTCCCAGATTAGGCTGAAGAAAATAATAATTAATTATTATTATTATTAAGAAGTTATTAATTGATATGAATGTGAGAGTCCAGATGGGCGACTCAGTGATCTCTGCTCTATGCATATGATGCAGTCTTGCTGGCACAGTCAGCGACTAACCTGCAGACCCTAGTCGTCACAATGACAGAAGATTGTAAGAAAAGGGGTCTACGCGTGATTGTGAGCAAAACCAAAATAATGGTCTTTGAAAGAGATGAAGCCAGAACAGATGTAAGAGTAAAAATAGGTAATGATGTACTAGAGCAAGTGGATGAATTTGTATATCTTGGATGTGGTTTTAGCCAAGATGGAAAGTATACCACTGATATAGAGCGAAGAGTGAATGCGGGAAATAGAGTGAACGGAGCGTTGGGACAACTTCTCGGTAGCCACCACCTCAGCCAGAAGGCACGTGCAATACATAACGCAGTGCTTGTCCCAACATTACTGTATGGAAGCGAGAGTTGGGTATGCAGAAAAGAATATGAAAGTAAAATTAATGCGGTCGAAATGCGATCTCTACGGATAATCTGTGGAGTTAGGCTGATCGATCGCATTCGTAACGACGACGTAAGAGAGCGAGTAGGTATGAAAGAGAGTATTGGTGTAAAGATGCGAAAGGGAATGCTCCGATGGTTCGGACATGTGGAATGCCGAATGAACGTCTGGTTAAGAAGATATACGAAAGTGGAAGGATGTAGGTGCCGGGGGAGACCGAGACTAACCTACCTAGACCAGATTGGTCATGTAGTGAAGGAAGGTGGAGTCAAGAGTCTCCGAAACCGGCGAGCGTGTATGAAGAGAATTATGAATGTTGAGGAAGCGAGTGAAGTATGCAAGGATAGAGTTCACTGGCACTCTGTTCTCTCTGCCTACCCTGCAAAGGACATAGCGTGATGGTATGTATGTATTAATTAATCCACAGAATATTAATAAAAAATCATTAGTTAATAGCAATTCTAAAAAGCACTTACTACTTAAACCAAACTAAATAGTGATAAAACTTACCCATTTGGTGTAAATATAGCTATATTGTTTAGATGCGTATTATCAGCCTCTAAAATTGTTTTTAATTCTTGTCTAAATCTCTTGGACAGAGAAATATTAAAATACTTTACCTGATAGCGTTTGGTGAAAATATCAATTAAAAGTAAGGATACAATTCACGTCCCCTTTATTGCCCATGTGCTTCCTAAAATATGACGAAGGAATTTGATAGGCAGATAAACTTTGAGGTAAGAGAGAGAAAGCTCGCTTTATATCATCATCATCACAGCCCATATATGTCCCACTATTGGGCTCGGGCCTCCTCCGTAATGTGAGGGAAATTAACCTACTATACTGCGTTGGTCAGACGTGTTGGTATAGGGTTTTGTTTCGAATTTTCATTCTCTTGCATAGATGTTATATGCGTTTTATATCCCTTAGTCGTCTCTTACGATCACCCACGAGATAGGGGGTGGTGAATTGTATTCTTACTCCGTCACCACAAGAATAATATATATATATATATATATATATATATATATATATATATATATATATATATATATATATATATATATATATATATATATATATATATATATATATATATATATATATACATATACGTATCTTAATATATATAAATTACGCGTAACGTTGTCTGTCCGCGATGGACTCCTAAATTACTTAACCGATTTTAATCAAATTTGCACAGCATGTGTAATTTGATCCAACTTAAAAGACAGGATAGCTTCCATCTCAATTTATAGTCGCAATATTATTTTATTGCAAATTATTTGTCTATTATTTGACAGTCACAATTATCTGTTATCGCCAAACGACTCTAACAGATGGCGGTATCTGTTGACTGGATTGAGTAAGTATTTAATATATGGCGCAGTGTTAAATGTACAAAAGTTTCATATAAGCTACAATGTATTAGCATAACCACCACATGTTACTGAGGCTACCTTAGCCACAGCAACGCGTGGCCGGGTCCGCTATATATATATATATTTATATATATATATATATATATATATATATATATATATATATATATATATATATATATATATATATTAAATGAAAGTCTAAAAAAATAAATCTTTTTATTCTTTCAAAATGGTTAAAAATTCCTAAGAATTCAGGTTACATGTTTTTATATGCAAGCGAATGTATTATCCAATTTTGTATGCGATAAATATATTATATGAAATCAAATACAATAGTATTAGGTGACTTAATTTGCTTCAAATGTTGATGAAGTAAGAATAGAATTAATTAGTCATTCCTTAGCCAAAAAGAACTCTCATAAAACATATCTAACCAAGAGACACACGTACAGGATATGCATGCATGCATCCCGTAGCCACGTTTTCGATTGAAAAAGAACGTGAAATTGGGGTTTGTCTATGACAAAACTATCTAACTAGCATACCAAAGTGAAGAAGGTTTTCAATGAAAATGTGCTAAAAAACAGAAGAATTTGTGGTTTTATTTCTTATTATAATATGTAGTTTTTGTGTTAGAAAAACTGTTTGAAAGTTAAATCCTTGAGTATTATAAAATTTCCCACGTGTGTCTAACAAAAAGATTTTTTATTCTTTATAGATAAGATAAATAAACTACCCATTGTATTTTAGAATACGTAATATAATAATAGGCAGTATCTGAGAATACACATAACTTATATAACATATTAGTACGATATAAAATTTATATTGTAACTATTCATATATTTTTGTTTTAGTATTAAAAGAAATCTTCTGAGACATTTGACTTATGAAATTATATTAAAACTGCAATCTTAGAATGCAGTTATAGAAATAAATAGGTATTTTTTTTTTTTTGACTAGAAATCTGTTAAAACTGTAGTGGTATCTTAAATGCAATTACATCGCTCCATAATGATTTCAGATCTTAATGTAACTGCACTGTATGTACATACTTACATGAGTAATTATGGTGAATCCATACAGTCACAGATTGTTTAGTTATAGATACTGAATACCTGACAACCACAATTAGTCAGTGCTGGTGTCTAATATGATGACTAAAGGAAGATGGTCTTGTCGTTTTACGCCTCAAATTACACATTACAAGGTCCACGAGTTTATTTTCTTACAATGATAACGCTATTGAATCATTAATACATTCGTTTTTTGCTTCCAGAATATATTTTATTAACTGAATTAGGCTTCTGATGGGACATTGACCCAAAATGCTAAAATTGAATAAATACTTATCAAGTAATAGGAAAATTTTTATCAAGATCTTATAATATATTACAAACATATATTTAATAAGTTTTTTTTTATAAAAATAACAAACTCACAAAAAAAAAAATTAAGTAAATATATTGTTATTCTAGCACGGCATTACAAGGAATGTCTTGATCTTGGAGATTTGTTACATAACCGGACAATGTTTGCCAGACTTTCACTAGCACACTGTCGCAAAATAGGCTCATTTTCCGTACAAACCTTACCTAGATCCATACTTAAATTATACCGTCATTAAATTCCTACCGCACTTGATTGAGAGTCGGGAAATAAAGTTAAGAATAAAGGTATGTAATAAGTATACAGTGAAATTCAGTTTAATTACTATTGCTTTTAAAATACTGTGTGGTGGCTATAGACACTACCAACATTTACTCGTGGGTATCGTAAAAGACGATTAAGGCACACACAGATGTAGACTAACTTCGTCTGATATCACCTGGTCAACAGTTACATTCTCAAGAAGGGGTGACGTTAGGCAGAGGGCTGGTCATACAACTATTGCCACCGAAGACAAAGATCGGGTACCCGTGGCCCGCTCGCCCTGCGAAGAGAGGCGCTTTGCAGGGTGGGTCTATGGGGTTGTGCGCCGCCTCTTTCGTCGCCTCGGACCGATTTGGCGGGACGTGACCACCTCCAGTAGTCCACCGCAAAAAAGAAAAAAGAAGGTCATACAACTATTGCCAAAACTTTTGCAATGTGATGGAAGAAAAGACTTATATATTTCATCGACATCAAGTAGTTAATTGGAATAAGAGCAGGATGACGATAACTTTTGGTTTTTTAATACATAAAAACTATGCAGTAATCGACCTAACCGTCGTAATAATCAATTAAGTTTTTTCCAAAAATATTAATAGAAATCTGTTGTATACTTATCCATCTTAGTCATAGATATACAATAGGTTTCTCTTCAAAAACAAGCACGCGATAATATTGAGACAATCTATAAACTATTTTTATAATAATTTAATATTCGAAAATACCTCTGTGACAAATTATAAAAACTACTCTTTTGCTGAAACATTTTATATAACAAATGTCATGCAGTCGAAGGTAAGACTATAGTTATATTTATACTCAATAAATCAATAACATAAATATTTTACATTAAATTAATAATATGATATGATAGATGACTGATTATTGGTTTAGTAAAAGAAAACAAATTTCATATAATCATAACGCCTGCCACCAGAGCAATAGCAAATCGGTTCCCTGCGTTGTTCAAATATATTCATTCAGGTTCTTTACACAGCTTGATCAAATAAAGGTATCAAAAACACGAACCAATCTTAGTTTAAACCGTATTAATGTTTTATTATTATAAGATTTTAATATTTAAATTATAGTGTGATTGACATACAGAACTAAATAGTTGTCACCGCCAGTATACCAGCTGTTAAAGAGCCCAACAAGGTTTTTGTGCGCGATGATGGTAAGAGACCGGACGGCATGTCTTTACTGTCCTGGAGTTGATACCCTTGCGCCATCACATCTTCCGAGCACGTCAGGTTGTGATGGCGCTGCTGCTGCATCTGCAGAGAATCTCAAGCGGCGAAAGTGCAATAATGTTGTCGGAAATTATATTTTCAAGCCGTTCGGGGTCGAAAGCCTTGGTCTTTGGGGCCGAATGCGCACATTTTATTTAAAGAGATCGCAAAAAGATTAATCGCTGCTTCACGTGATCAGAAGGTTGGCCTATATTTTGGTTAGCATTACCATTCAACGTGGTTATGCTGCCAGCCTTTTGGGCTGTGATGCGGAGGAATTTTTCGATGCCTGATTGCATTTTTTGTTTTTTTATTCCCTATTCTATTTTTTCTGTAAATATTTTAATTTACAACTTAGCTTTAAATGTACATATTATTGTCAAATAATTCTTAATTACATAAAAGAGATTTAAAAAAACCTAGATAGTTTAATAAATAATTGAAAAATGACTGATGTTAAAAGTCAATTAGGGCCAATTTATATGAATCCGATGTTCATTGTCAGGGCGAATGTAAAGCATTCATTACGCTTGAAGTTTAGTTAATTACTTCTGAATTTTCTTATGCATATTTAATTGGTTCAATAAAATTCGATTTTATTTAAAACATTTATTCATTTCACTTTACTTAAAAAATCGTACGAAATGCATGACAAATGACAATAATATTCGTTCGCGCTTGTTGTGATTATCTGTAGTTATCAATTAAGTTAATACACTATATACTTCTAAGAAATATAAATATTATTTTAACTAATATATATTAAATATAACCTTTAAAAATATATTCACTCAGTAACAGCAAAAGCACAACATATTTCACTCACAACAGTCGAAATCACACTCGGACTTAGAGAACCCAAATAGCGTTAAGCATATTTAAATAGTGTTCAAATTTTATCACCATATTTGCGCTTTCCTGGCGTGGCACTTTCAGAATCAGCATTGTGATAATTCCGTCCAGATATATTAGATTTATGCGTTGGACTTTGCAATCCTATTATTTTGTACATTGGCCTGTGCTCTTTTTGTTCACTAAGGGAATCGGTATCTTGAATATTTGAGACAGACCTGTGTCTCATTTCAAAGTTGGTTGATTCTGTGGTCTCAGAGTTCTGTATTTCGTAATATTCTAAGGAAGGACTAGTGGTAACGTCCGAAGAAGGCATATCAGAAGTGGTAGATACTGATGGAGCTTCAGCATATTGATAATTGTCGTTAGAGGCCTCAGCTAGCGATATTTGATCACCACTGTGAAGTGCTTTCAAAGCCATAGCAGTGTAATATGGATGTACGGGTGACTGCTGTCTTATTGTGAAAGCTGTGGAAGGAATACTTTCTTGAGTTTTACTTTCAACAAAGTTACTGTCAAAAGCTGAAGGAACGCCATTGTGAAAAGTCGCTGAAGTACCCGTGTCCTTCAAGTGGTCTATTGATGTTTGGTGATCTAATCCTCCAAAGCTAATATTTTGTGTTGATACAGATTTTTTTAGTCCTTTTTTAGCAGGTGAATTTCGCGCGTATTTATCAGTAGTATATATGCTTGTCGGTGAAGCACGCGAATCGATTTCAAAGTTACTGTTGGGATAGTTATATATATCTGCATTAAATTTAGACAATGCCACTTTTGCAGGCGAATGACTAGAGTATTGTTTCGGTTTATATTCGTGGACGACTGTAGAAGACATCATGTAGGGAGATGAAATACTAGCTTGTTGTAGTCTGTAATCATTATCTTCTTTTCCCTGGTCAAAATAAATCGCCGGTACTACGTTAGGAGTCTTAACATTACCATTACTTTTAAATTTAAAAGACGGAACAACAGGTTTGTAATCTTCTGAGCTATCGTCATCAGCGGGTTCAAAAGCTGCAGAAGCTGCATGTTTATATGAAAAATCTGTAACACGAGTGGGTTTTAGATGAGATTTTAAATATTGTGCTGGGTATCTACTCTTGTGTTCTTTTATATTCCTATTTCGAATACCATCGTTGGCATGTTTTGTCCTCAGCGGGAATGGCAATTGTCCTTTAGCTACATCTCTAATGGTAGAGATTTCTCCGTGATCATGAAATATATGATCATGCGTAACTTCTAGGGGATTGTAAGCACCGTAGTTTAAATGTGATGGAGTACCAATGGAACCTACTGAAGTGAATCCTGTAGCATCTGGGGCAATGGCTATCAAAGCTGGCGGGCTTTTTAACCCAATAAGTGGCCTCGAAGCAGCGAGTGCAGGCATACTGCCGACAGAGTCAATGCCAACCACAGCGGGGACTTTAGATCCGTCGTTAAAAACTATTTTGTGAATATGTTCTTCACTGTACGTATGTATATGTTCGGTATCACCATCGACAATTTTTTCTACTCGTTGTGGCTTTTTAATTTTTTTTATGGTTCCTGAACCATCAATGTCGGAATAAAAATGCTCATGGAATGTTGTAACTGGATGTTCATCTTCTACATGCGGCTTTTTATTTCTAACAGCTACCCTTTTAGGTTTAGTTTTTTGGGGTATTTTTTTTCTCGCGAGTTCATTCAATTTCAAAATTTTTACTCTGTTTGAAGGGTAATTAGACGATACTATCGGAGCCACTGATGGAGCTACATAGGCAGAGGGTATATAAGATTCGTCCGTCGATTCGGGTGGTTCTAAATCGTAATCATGATCATCCCATTGTGTAGGCGTAGGTCCATAGTAGCCGCGGGCACGATATAAAGACAGTAGCTTGGAGCTCGCCGATGAGATCCTTGGCTTACGTGTAGGTGACTCGTCGTACAATTCAAATGAGTTGAGCGGTAAAACACTAGCCACGGCCGGCATTGCAACATTGGTCGGCACTGCCACCGTACCTTCAGCGCTCGGCATGAAAGCCGGTGCATACTGTGATGATGCTGGATGATTGGTTATGTAGATTTTCTTGTGATGATGAATATGTTTCACCTTTTGTGGTAGATGAATGCGGATCTTTTTCCTGCAACAAGAAAAAATTAAATTACCGGTATTCTATCATGCGATAATCGACCGCGTGCATGTTGAACAGTAGTTTTATGCACACCGGTTTTCCGTCTAGTGTAGTGTCAATAGCATAGCGCGTGACTCGGTAGCGCGCAACTCCTACTTTCGCCATCTTTTTCGTTATATATTTTTCATAACATAGATATAACGTATAACAACGTTGGCTATGATTGACTTGCACTTTCTATCAGGCAGGCGCTTATTATGCGCCTCGTTGGTAGCGGTTCAACGTGCAGACAATTAACGTTAGGCGGTGAAACATAACAATTTACCATAAATACAAGCGCAGGCATACTGACATTGACCATGCTTAAGGACTATATCGCGTAGCTGCATACACATACACTTTCGCTATAAAATTATAAATTCTATTAAAATCTTATATGATTTATCATTGCTTGGGAAAATAATAAAAATGTATGTATATTAAAATGAATTTGATATAGTCGCGAGCAAAATTAAAGCTTTCTTCAAAATTAATTAAAAAAAGAACATAGATATAAAATCAATAGTAAACATGGTAATTGTATTAATCCCAAAATTTAAGATTCTATCTGTTAATATTTTATATTAGTATCTCAATTATAAATTAAGAAGTTAATTTTCTACTGCCGAGATTTGCGATGTGAGATAATTGAGATTTTTTTCATCAAAAGATAAAGATGAACTATTTCGCAATTTGCCAAGTCAAAATGCTCTATCGAAATATACATAGCTACCTCGTATGCCAGAATAAGACTGTACCAATCGATAAAGTTAAACGAGGCGTATTTAAATTCAATATGAGTTTTTTTTTATATAATAAATTTTTGGGCCACAGACATTTGTCCGTGCCTTTTTTATGTTTTGTATTTTAATTATTATATTGATGTTATATAATTCAAGGTTTCTTGAAATGAATATTGTTTTAAATATGAGCTTTAAGTGCGTTTTGTAAAATAGTAAATGTGTATTTTTTTATTCATTAAATGTTCAATATTCTAGGGTATATAATACGTCAATGCCGGAAATATAGAATATAAAGGACTTGGCGGTCGGCCTAATGGCAATACAGAGAGATTATTGTGAGTTATGGAGTCGCACGCTGACTTTCCGTCGACAATCACCACATAAAATTTACTCATATAATTAACATACAATTGAATCTAATTATTTATTTAATATATAATCATAATATGCTTAACATAATTCAATTGTATTGTTTTGAGATAATTCAGATTGTAATTAATTAGACTTTTTGTATACCTTTATCATTATAACTGAAAAAACTACTTCAGTTTTCAGACATAACACATATGAAGTTTTATTTATTTTATATTTGGTCTTAATTAGTAATAAGTTATGCCTGAAACTCTGTTGTCGCATTATTCATATTAATTGTTGTTTTTATCCAATTTATCCATATTTTTTACATATCCGTTTATCAGTTGCACTAAGGTCTCTCTCTACTTATGACCTAACCTGACCTGACTTATGATAACAGTTCAAACTGTATCCCAAGTTCTACTCAACTTATTGATATAAAAAATCAATCGAGACGTTATGTTTTAAGTATACAAATTCATATATATTTGTATAAATGTATAAAATTATACAAATTATCTTTTTTTTTTAAGTCATCACTCAGCACTAAGGCAATAATCCTTGTATTGCGTGGGACCTTACAAACATGCAATTAACGCAGACAAATTACACCCTGACAACACTTTGTGAATCGCACAAAGTATTGTCCTACATGGAAATCGAACCCACGGCACTGGGACGGAAGGTAGGTATCTTAACCTTTACGACATCTGTGCAATCGTTATCAATTATATCTGTTCAGGAGTTTACACCGGTAGTATATTAGTACACACAAACTGGCTAAACTTGTATTAATTCTGTAGTAAAGAGCAATCTTCTATACACCAATTAACGGAATAGGAAAACAATTTAACGTCTTTTCCTTTCTTTCTCGCACGTGTCATATACACGACTAAACGATTTAAAAAGATGATATCACTGCGAGCGAAGGAAAATACTAAATACATAGGTTTATGTTAACTGATCTGGCTTATGTTAACTGGTTTATGTTAACTGATATGGCTATTTCTATGAATAAAAGGAGGCTCGTTCCCATATCTATATATGGACTTCAGAAAATAAGGAAAAGTTATAGACATGTTATAAAAATATACATAGGTATAGATCATTTAGATTAGGATGTAATTTAAAAAAGTACTTACTTGGGCGCTTCTGCAGTAATCTGGACGAATGCCACAGCTATCAGAAGAGCAAACTGTAACAAAACATATGCAATAATTTTTACA
Organism: Lymantria monacha; assembly: GCA_905163515.2. Lineage (NCBI taxonomy): Eukaryota > Metazoa > Arthropoda > Insecta > Lepidoptera > Erebidae > Lymantria > Lymantria monacha. The sequence continues at coordinate 45,335,508 of LR991081.1, read as the reverse complement.
AAAAAAAAATAGGAATAGGTGTATTAAATGGTATCGGAGTATAGAATTTCTTTCAAATCATGTTTAGACTATCGTCTCATAAAATCATACGAGACAGGAACCAGAGTTTGCTTTAGTCAGCTTATTTTGTATTTTAAGATATGTTCCCGCGAGGACATGGTCATCGTTAAGCCTTCTTAAGTAAGTCGTAAGTCTTTAAGTGTGTTTTTTTTAATAAAATCATTCATTAATGTATTATCATTCATTAAATTAAATCATTCATTAATGTATCCAAAACATTTATATTTTTTTTAAAGAATTTGGTGAAACCAGTCTGTAATTACAGTTCATTGTGTTATTGGCAAGGTTTTTGGAGCAATACATTCATTTTTGTATAATAGAAATAGTGCAAAATATGAATAAATCCGCCTTATGCTGAAAATAGAAGTGGTCAGTTGTATGTTTTTATTGCACAAGACTGGGACATCGTTCCCACGAGGTTTAGTAGTTGTAGTATTACGTTATAGATATATACATACATACATATCATCACGCCATATCCCTTGCAGGGTAGGCAGAGAGAACAGAGTGCCAGAGAACTCTATCTCTGCATACTTCACTCGCTTCCTCAACATTCATAATTCTCTTCATACACGCTCGCCGATTTCGGAGACTCTTGACTCCACCTTCCTTCATATATATATATACACACATATCTAAAAGCGAATAAGACCTAATCTTTAAGTGAATTGCAATTCTAAGTAGGCCAATCTTTTCACAGATATACGAGTGTTAGTAATTGATCATTTTTATAATAATATGTAAACAAACGCAATTTTGCGATGATGTAAACTCTATCGAACCTAAGCCTTATATCTAGTGGACTATGTTAGTCAAGAAATTCTAATTCCACACAAGATGGAGATCAGTAAACAACAGAATGATACAAATTTTACCAAACAGTAATAAGATGTCGATAATGGCTAACGGTATCTGTTTGATTACATGCGCTTTCAATAGGAAAAGATAGAAAATAGTGATATCTATTTTCTATCTAACTAGCAAGTTATAGTAAAATTTACTATCAATTTCCAAATTTCTTGATTACATTTAATAATGATTGATATTTTTATTTATTTTCTGTGTGGTGACGGACTAAGAATACAATTCACCAGCCCCTATCTCACCCGTGGGTGATCGTACGAGACGACTAAGGGATATAAAACGCATTAGATTGATATTATATGTAAGAGAAGGAAAACTCAAAACAAAACCCTATACTAACACGTCTGACCAGCGTGGTATAGTAGGTCAATTACCCTCCCAATATAGAGGAGGCTCGAGCCCAACAGTGGGACATATGTATATGAGCTGAGATGAGAGATGAGATATTTTATGTCTTGAAATAAGAGATAAGAGCGAATTGAAATTAAGTATTTTTTATATATTTTGTATACATAAACAAATTTAGACTAATAAAGGAGTAAATATTTTATAAAAGGAATCAATAATTTATTAAAGAATATGCTATTAAAATCTTTTAAAAAGTTACACATTTAAATACATATTCAGTTTTCTTTCAAGTTTGAATTTGCTACAATTTGATATTCATATGAAAATATCATTGCGTTGTGCTAACCACAATAGAGGTCTGTAGAATAATAATCACCACTTTAATCACTAATAGATCAGTGTCACAATTTCACATATCCAATCACTAATCACGTAAATATAATGAAATAACATTTCACGAAATACCGACCAATTTTATGCAATCCATAATCGCTTCTTCTGTCGCCGAACACGAAATGAGCTTTTGTATAGTTATTATCCTAGACGTTTTTACACTTAAACTTCATTTATCAAAACCGCACTAGCCTTCGAGCCCATATGATAATTGTTTGTGGTGCGCTTCATTATTTATAACATTCAGTTTCACGGCTGAAAGAATATCAAGAAGCATGTGTGCGTACTACACATTATCCACTCAATGCACTTCTATACAATACATTGTAATAGTTATTACAGTGGGGTGGATAAAAAGATGTAAATTACACTTAAAAATGTTTCTATGTCTTACATAAATCATAATAAACCAGTGTAAGTACAGTTTTCCGTGTGGTGACGGAGTAAAAATACTATTCACCACCCCATATCTTACCCGTGGGTGCTCGTACGAGACGACTAAGGGATATAAAACGCATACCCGACTAGAAAAAAAGTATGGTTCAACCAGATCATGTATCTGGACCCGATCAGGATAGAATGAGGCATGCAGGATCCGGCAAACCCGATCGTCCTGATCGGGTTTGCCGGATCAGGTCTGGTCCTGATCAGGATAGCCTGATGTGAAATAACATCAAGTATGGTAAGGCATACCGGATCAGGACCAGATCAGGACCAAATAAGGATAGCCTGATGTGAAATATCATTAAGTATGGTAAGGCATACCGGATCAGGACCAGATCAGGACCAAATAATGATAGCCTGATGTGAAATATCATTAAGTATGGTAAGGCATACCGGATCAGGACCAGATCAGGACCAAATAAGGATAGCCTGTTGTGAAATATCATTAAGTATGGTAAGGCATACCGGATCAGGACCAAATAAGGATAGCCTGATGTGAAATATCATGAAGTATATAGTAAGGCTTGTAGTATATCAGAACCAGAAACAGTTTTCGTAACACAAAACAAAATATCAATCAAAATTCAAAAAAGTGAAATGATTGTCATATTTATGCCACGGCGAAATTGTATTTGCATCAGAGGAGATTAATCTGAAATCTTTAATTAATCATATGCATTTAATAATAATAATAATGTTTAATTAATAATATAAAAATAATTTATATTTAAAGTAATAAACAAAAATAAATGATATGTATATATAAATGTACCTAACATTTGAAAACATAGATAGATAGAAATATTATATTGTAAGAACCATTCTAACATTTAATGTTTTGGGTCATAATAAATAGATGGCGTTAGTAAAATGACGTCATTATTTGAGTCGCGGTGTTAAGATTCTCCGAAGCGTAATGACATGGCCTAATATTAAATTAGTTGTTATCGAATCAGATTAAAACAGATCGATCAGGTCATGAATGAGAAATTCAGGCAACAGTTGCAGTCGTTAGCATCTGGTGGTTGCCCCATAATCGGAACGGCTCACTGGGACTCTCTACGATAAGAATATAGCACTGCATTCGGTGTCTACGTCATATATTAATTTATATTTTTACCTATTAAACATGTTCTTTAAGATATTCGTGTTTTTTAAAATGACCGGACTGGGCATACTCGTTTTGGATCAGGCAAGATATATAACGCAGATGATTGATTTGGTTCGATCAGTAAAATTTCATCCGGACCCGATCAGGAACGCCTGATCTGGACCCGATCAGGAATGCCTGATCTGGACCCGATAAGGTTTTCCTGATCGGGTCCAGATATATCTTCTGCGTTACATACCTTATCTGGTCCAGATCGGGTATGCCCGGTCCGGTCCTGCTAAGGAAGACGAAAAAATTTCTAGTCGGGTATGACATCTATGCGTGGGAAGGAAAACAAACCCCTATACCAACACGTCTAACCAGCGCGGTATAGTAGGTTAATTTCCCTCCCATTACAGAGGAGACCCGAGCCCAACAGTGGGACGTTTATGGGCTGTGATGATGATGATGATGAAGTACAGTAAGAGTAAAACAACTATTTCAAGATGTCAAGAACATTTAGTCAGACAGACCACATGCCATCTAATAGGTATTTAAATTTTGTGTAGATGTTATTTGGCATAATAAGCGTGAAATAAAAAGGACCATAATATGTCATATAGTATAGACACCAGTGTGATAATAAGCTTTTACAGCTAACGGTGGAACTGCATATAGTTAATAGAGACCAAAGTTAAGATCAACATAGATTATACTGAACATAAGAAATGTTTTAAATTAGCTACATTGTCAAATGGCGCTATTAAATAGTAAAGAAATAATAATAAAAAATAAAATTATACATAATAACATTTTATAAAGAGTGCGGTTATGTAATATTCAATGATTAAAATACCATGAATACGGCAAACATTTTGGTGAAATTTTATTCACGTAATAAATTATAAAGGCATGTTCAAAAAATATCTGTGATAGCTATAAGCCTATTTTGGACTTAATTTTAGAAAGCATGATTGCTATTGAATAGCTCTTCAAAATATCGCGTCGTCATTTTCCTAAAAGTTTTATTTGTTATTCTGCAAAAAAAAAATATAAGTCAAAGTAAAATAAACATAAACTTATTATTTTACCACAGACTTACCCTAACAAAGGAGTCAGCGATTAAACTGAAATACAAAAAAAAACCTTTCAGAATGTTGTTATGGGTATTAATAAGGGATTATATCAGATATACACGAAATATAATTACTTTGTTTAGATTGAATCTCGTTTTAGAGTGCTGCTTATAAATATATAAGAGCAATAATTCAAAATCATGAACCTATTCCCCGACTAGAAATTTTTTCGTCTTCCTTAACAGGACCGGACCGGGCATGCCCGATCTGGACCAGATAAGGTATGTAACGCAGAAGATATATCTAGACCCGATCAGGAAAACCTTATCGGGTCCAGATCAGGCATTCCTGATCGGGTCCAGATCAGGCATTCCTGATCGGGTCCAGATCAGGCGTTCCTGATCGGGTCTGGATGAAATTTTACAGATCGGAACCAAATCAATTATCTGCGTTATATATCTTGCCTGATCCAAAACAAGTATGCCCAGTCCGGTCCTTTTAAAAAACATGAATATCTTAAAGAAGATGTTTAATAGATAAAAATATAAATTAATATATGACGTAGGCAGCGAATGCAGTGCTATATTCTTATCATAGAGAGTCCCAGTGAGCCGTTCCAATTAGGGCGCAACCACCAGATGCTAACGACTTCAACTGTCGCCTGAATTTCTCATTCATGACCTGAACGATCTGTTTTGATCTGATTCGATTTTTTTTTTTGGTCACTCAGTGGTTCAAGAATGCATTTTCCGCACTTACCCCCGCCTGTCGGAAAAACAGACGAGGAGTGCGGGACTCGCTAGCCCCGTGGCTAGAATACCCACTAAACTCTTTCCACTGCAATCGCTGTTAGCCGAGAGGGCTTTGACAGCTTAACCGGACTATGGGTGAGCGCTGAGAGCTCTCAACCCGGTTTCTGATTCGATAACAACTAATTTAATATTAGGCGATGTCATTACGCTTCGACGAATCTTAACACCGCGATTCAGATAATGACGTCATTTTACTAACGCCATGAATTTATTATGACCCAAAACATTAAATGTTAGAATGGTTGTTACAATATTAATATGTTTATTTCTATCTATGTTTTCAAATGTACCTATTATTTATTTTTGTTTTTACTTTAAATATAAATTATTTTTATATTATTAATTAAACATTATTATTATTATTAAATACATATGATTAATTAAAGATTTCAGATTAATCTCCTCTGATGCAAATATAATTTACACCGTGGCATAAATATGACAATCATAATATGATACTTTTTTAAATTTTGATTGATATTTTTTTTGTGTTACGAAAACTGTTTCTGGTCCTGATATACTACATGCCTTACCATATACTTGATTATATTTTACATCAGGCTCTCCTTATTTGGTATAGACCTGGTCCTGATCCGGTATGCCTTACCATACTTGATGTTATTTCACATCAGGCTATCCTGATCAGGACCAGACCTGGTCCTGATAGGGTTTGCCGGATCCGGCATGCCTCATTCTATCCTGATCGGGTCCTGATCCGGTATGCCTTACCATACTTGATGATATTACACATCAGGCTATCCTTATTTGGTCCTGACCTGGTCCTGATCCGGTATGCCTTACCATACTTGATGATATTTCACATCAGGCTATCCTTATTTGGTCCTGACCTGGTCCTGATCCGGTATGCCTTACCATACTTGATGAAATTTCACATCAGGCTATCTCTATTTAATCCTGATCTGGTCCTGATCCGGTATGCCTTACCATACTTAATGATATTTCACATCAGGCTATCCTTATTTGATCCTGATCTGGTCCTGATCCGGTATGTCTTACCATACTTGATGTTATTTCACATCAGGCTATCCTGATTAGGACCAGACCTGGTCCTGATAGGGTTTGCTGGATCCGGGATGCCTCATTCTATCCTGATCGGGTCCAGATACATGATCTGGTTGAACCATACTTTTTTTCTAGTCGGGTCACCTAATGTACCTACCTACCTAAGTTGTTTCACCTAGGTTGTAGTCTGAACATTCCTAAAACATTTTGTTTTTTATGCAGACAGATGGATATCTTTTATACACAGATCATCATCATTCTCCTACTCTTATCCCAATTACTTGGGGTCGATACAGTAAGTATGTACTTTTCTTTCATAGTACATACATATCATAAAAGTTATTGGCAATAGTTTTATGACCGGCCGCCTGCCAGACGTCAACCCTCCTTGGGAATGTAATTGTTGACCAAACGGCATCAGATGGAGTTGGCCCAGATCGTTATAAGGCTCTTAGTCGTCTTTTACAACATCCATGAGCAAAGTAAGGGTTGGTAGTATTCGTAGCCGCTACCACACAGCTTATCTTTTATACACACACATATATACATTATTTTGTTGAATATTTTTGTGTGCGTTCAAGAGGATTCGAGAATGGTTTAGATTCGCAATTGGACCCAGTAGTTGGCACTGCGATCGAGTTGTGGATATTTTTACTTTTTTTTTTTTTTTTTTTTTTTTTATTGCTTATGGTGGCAAACGAGCAGACAGCACACCTGACGGTAAGTGTCACTGCCGCCCATGGACCTTTGCCAATGGTATAGCTAGGCCGCTGCCAACCAATACAAACCCCGAACCCACCCCAGTTGGGCTGCCGGCTCTCTCGCTCACCAAACGAAGCGCAATAGCACATTGCCATTACTCAGACGTCGATCTTCTACGAGAGTGTGGTACTACCCCGGACGGACCGGCCCGCGGCTGTAGACAGAAAACTGTCCACAGCGTGGTCCTACCACAATGGTTTTTTTTCGTATATTTCTATTTACATTGAGTGTTTGGGGAAATGAAGTTTGCTGGGTCCGCTAGTAAAATATAATACCTCTGACGGATTTAGCGCGGTGTGAGCACTCCATAGCCCGCTGCCATAAAAAATATAATAGTGCCACTTTAGCTAGATATTCTTATATCTTTGAGGTTTTCCTCAGAGTTATCAGTTCGTGCTCTAGTTTTGAGTATTGCATGTCATTTTCCATTGAAAACTATGAGTTCTAAATTATAAAAAGCGAAAGTCGAGTTTTAAGGAATCCAAAAGTTTCTGTTTTGTACATGGCTAATTTTGAAAAAAAAAAATGTTTTTTTTTTGTAGAATAAGGAGCACTGCATTTATAAAATAAAACTACCTTTCATATTTGAAAATAACCTAGAGCATAAACCTAGTTCAAAAGAATTAATATTGGAAATCCAATATCGTGAGTACGTTATGTGTTGACACTTTGCAACTATGGAGCCCAGGAGAATGCTAAGTTTTGCATTACTAGTCAAACATTTTTTAGGGAATCACAAAGTATCAAAATATCCAAATTTAGTGGCTGAAATGCTTTAAATTTTATCCAATAAGAAGCAAACAATATTTAATAAACATTATGTTACTATTTCTACGTAGCCATTTGGATCATCATTCATCATCATTTCAGCCCATCACCGTCCACTGCTGGACGTAGGCCTCCCTCATGGTACGCCACAGAGTGCGGGCCCGTGCCGTCTGCATCCATCGACGCACAGCAACTCTCACTAGGTCATCTGTCCACCTAGTGGGGGGGGCGTTCCACACTGCGTCGTCCGGTACGTGGTCGCCACTCTAGAACCTTTTTTACCTAGCGGTTGTCGGTTTTTCGAGCGATGTGGCCTGCCCATTGCCACTTCAGCGTGCTAATTCTTCGTGCTATGTCGGTTATACCCGTTCTTCTGCGGATTTCTGTATTACGGATTCTATCAGGCAGAGAAATCCCGAGCATAGCTCGCTCCATAGCACGCTGAGCGACTTTGAGCTTGGTTATAAAGCCTACATTTAGGGACCACGTTTCCGTGCCGTAAGTCATCTCTGGTAACACACACTGGTCGTAGACCTGTGTTTTCAGACACTGAGGTATGTTGGACGAGAAGATCTTCCTAAATTTCCCGAACGCTGCCCAGCCGAGGTGGATTCGTCGGCTGACCTCTTTCTCGAAATTGGATCTACCTAACTGAACTGTTTGTCCAAGGTATAATAATGATCGACAATTTCGAGAATCGCATTACCAACTAGGACCGGTACAGGAATGACATGGGCATTTGACATGACTTTCGTCTTGTCCATGTTCATTCGTAACCCCACCAGTTGGGATACTCTGCTGAGATCGTTGAGCATAGTGCCAAGGTCCTCCATGGATTCTGCCATAACGACGATATCGTTTGCAAATCGAAGGTGAGTGATGTATTCGCCGTTAATGTTAATACCGAGTCCGGTCCAGTCTAAGAGCTTGAAGACATCTTCCAGTGCAGTGGTGAACAGTTTTGGAGAGGTGACATCTCCTTGTCTCACACCTTTCTGCAACTGGATCGGTTTCGTACTCTTATCCCGGATACAGACTGACATTGTGGCGTTCCTGTACAAACACTTCAGCACTTCGATATAACGATAGTCGATTTGGCACCGCTGAAGGAACTGCAGCACCGTCCAAGTTTCGACTGAATCAAAGGCTTTCTCATAGCCCACAAACGCTATACACAGAGGCCGATTATACTTCTCGGTCTTCTGGATAATCTGCCGAAGCGTGAGGATATGGTCAGCCTTTTCGGAAGCCAGCTTGTTCGGGATATTTAAATATTTCATTTGAATAACTGCCCGGCAAATTTTGGCAATTATAGGGAAGAACAAGTTTCCATTAAGACATTAGAATAATGAAAGAAAATAACAAGGTTAGTAGGATAACCATATAAGGCCTACGGTTAATCTTTAATAAAAAAAAATGGTCGGCAGTTTTACTCGTTTACCCGTACGCTCTTACTTACATCAATGTGTTTATTATTTATTGAGTATTTATTTAGTAAACTATAGCCAATTTGGCAAATCTAATATCGTGGTATCAGCGTATGGTCCTGACCACCATGGCCCTCTGTGGTCGCCACAAAAGAGCCCTAAAATGGATGGTCTGGGACCCTGTCCACTCAGGTGCACCGCAGGACCACTGACTGGAACACTACCGTTGACTTCGTGTGGTACAACCCGGGATGGACCGGCCCGTGGCTGTAGACAGAAAACTGTCAACAGCGTGGTCCTACCACTAAAATATTTAATGATATTAAATAATGATAAGAAATGATATTAAATATTTTTGATATTATATATGTTAATTTGTTCTTGTCAGTCTATTTAATACTGTAGGGTACTAGTCTCTTCAACAGTTTCCTATAGCATTTTCTTTATAATTCTACTACTTTTACAGACATATTATTTACTTAGATTTTTAGTCAACTTTAATTTCAATCGAGACAAAGGAAGAACTCCATCAATAAGTAACTGCATTCTTAGACCGTCATCATAAAAACATGTATTAAGTGATGGTTCATTAATTTTCAAATGTAATTACATGTAGCCAATAATATAGTGCGGTTCACAAGTCACGCGAAACATATCGATTAATTAAACAAGTTAATAACATTTGTCCGACAGCATATACGTCATTGTCTATTAATTGTATATGGATTTTACGTACCTATATGAAAGTATAATATGCTTAGCTATTTGAAATGAGTGCAAAGATTAAATGTCACCCAGCTCACAGCAAGTATGAACCATGCAATGTTAATTTAAAATTTAATGTGCATTTGTGCAGAATGATATATCGGTCAATTTGTTTCTTAAGTATTACAGTTTAGATACAATCTTACCTAGCTCATATCGTCCTATAGTTCTTAATAAAAGTTAAAAATATAAATCAAAAACGGAGTAATCACCGCGTTCATTCATGAGATCTAAGTTGGAAGCTACTTGAAATTGTATTGAATAAGATGCAAGATATCTCACTATATCTTTAAACGAGCAATCCTTGTATATATATATATATATATATATACATCTCGCAAAAATTAAAGGAACAAAAAAATTTTCGAAATTTTTTGGCAATTTTCAACAGGCTGTATTTCAATGAAAAATGATCACACAGAAAATAAAAAAACATAGATTTTCAAGCTTAAACACTCTAGTTTACGAATTTTTTGGTTAAAATTTTTTAGACCACCGGTAATCATGCGATTCTTGGATAAAGCCAAAGAAAAAAAATTCTAAATTTTTTACATTTTCTTTTCGCTCTACGGACATGGAAAAATTTTTTCGACCTAGACTAATGCATAAGTCGTATAGCCTGTTTATTCAGCTTCAATTTTCTTTTTGCAAAAGTCAGATACGACTATTTGTGTTTGATATATCGAATTTTGAATGCAAAAGGATCCTTTTTCACTTAACTGCCGATATCTCTAAAACTACTGGTTACCCAGCAAGCGGACAGGGGGTTTTATTTTTTCCAGAAAATTTCCAATAAAAAAATTATCATGGTTGGTTGGAAAAAATTTTTTCCACCTGAAACGTTAACGTGAAAAAAGAGCAAAAAAATGCCATTTTCCCTTTTTTTTGGTTAATCGACTATATTTTCGACAATATTCGGAGAAATGCGTAGGTTAGAAGAAAATTTTACTGTCTAATGTACCCCAAAGGCCCTCCTAAATCGGTAGATCGATCGGTTCAGCGGTTTCTCTGGACCGACCCCTTGTCCGCTCGCTGGGCGACCAGTAGTTTCGGAGATATCGGCAGTTGAGTGAAAAAGGATCCTTTTGCATTCAAAATTCGATATCTCGAAGACAAATGGTTGTATCTGACTCTTGTAAAAAGCAAATTGAAGCTGAATAAACAGGCTATACGACCTATGCATTAGTCTAGGTGGAAAAAAAATTCTATGTCCGTAGAGTGAAAAAAAAATGTAAAAAATTTAGAATTTTTTTTCTTTGTGTTTTATTCAAGAATCGCATGATTACCGGTGCTCTAAAAAATTTTTAACCAAAAAATTCGCAAACTAGAGTCTTCAAGCTTGAAAAGCTATGTTTTTTTATTTTCTGTACGACCATTTTTCATTGAAATACAGCCTGTTGAAAATTGCCAATAAATTTCAAAAATTTTTTGTTCCTTTAATTTTTGCGAGAAGTGTATACATATATATATAATATCTGGAGGACCGAGCCTTGCTCGGTATTTTCTTATTAGTGTGTTTTGGAAGATATATTTAAATATAATTAAAATAATGAAAAATAAATTAAAAAGGCAAAAGTACAAAAATAGAAAATAAAAAATGTATCGAGCAAAAAGGAGCCAAAATCACGTTTGTCGTATGGAAGCACTCCTTAAATATTTATTTTATTTAGTTTTTTTATTATTTGACGTTATAGCGGCAACAGAAACACATCATCTGTGAAAATTTCTGTCTGACTGCTGTCTAACTATCATGGTTCATGAGATACAGCCTGGTGATAGACAGATGGACGGACGGACGGACGGTGAAGTCTTAGTGATAGGGTGCCGTTTTACGCTATTGGTACGGAACCCTGAAGAAGTTGAACTCACATAAAAGCTTGGTACAATGGAAATACATTTTAAAATTGGAATGTTTCAAAAGTCACAATACTGTATTAACACGGCATTTGAAAGTTTCTAAGCTATAAAGAGGTCACTTTTAGGACACGGCGTCATAGGAACGTAGAGTTTGAAATTTTAAATTGTTGGACAGCAATTTTCTAAGCCGAATATTGTAATTGAGAGCCATGATAACACATTGCATCGTATAACTGAAATCCATCGCTCATAAGATATATTACCCATTTTAATTTTACTCTGGCGAGGGTATTTTTACCGCATAATGATTAGTAAAGAGAGATGGTCATTTTCTATCTTTTTAACCGACTTCAAAAAGGAGGAGGTTCTATGTTTCATTTTCACTGTTTAGTCAGGGTTTAATCAACATATTTGTAAAAATTGAGACGGAAAGGCTGAGTTATATTAGGAACAATCAGTAAGATACGATAGGGAGACAGGATGTTAATGCTGTTCAGATTGGTCGCATGACGACATGACCTACCTATGTGCGCTACTATGTCGTGCGCTAATATTTTAAATAATTTGAAGGGGTCGAATATTAAAATAAATCTTTCGAATAAGTTATAAACCCCGCGTCCGACAACCGGTCGAGTTCCTGAATACTCTGAAGGCTCCCGGTCTTCCAACTCACATCTTAAAATTGAGAGCTGGCGCGCCAAAATTATACAATGCCATCAGTTTCCAAAAAAAACATTGCATTGCAATGTAATCGGGTCAACTATACTGAACGTTTGTTCTTGAGCAGAGTCTATTCCTAGGATTTTCCAAATACCATCAAATTAATCCTTTGAATTTCAGAGAGTGCAGTTTGCCATTAAAGCCTGCTTCGCAATAACCATAAACAAAGCTCGAGGTCATATTCTTAAGGTAGCGGGAGTAGACTTGAGAGAAAGCTGCTTCTCCCATTGGCAGTTTTATGTGACATGCTTCAGAGTAGGCTCACAGAGTAGCCTGGTTACTCTAGCATCCGAAAGGAATACAAAAGATATTGTTTACAAAGAAATACTATAATAGGTGTAGAATCGTGGGTGGGCGGGGATGTCAATGAAGCGGTACCAGTGGTCGGCTTAATTTCGATGAAAAAGACGGTGGGTTATTGGGCCGCACACTACCCTTCCGCTGCCTCGGTCGCAATGAGCGCATTGTGTTAAAAACATGGCCTGCTAAGAAAAAGCCTGGTGTCCATAATATATAACAAAATTTCATTTGATTTTTATGTTTATTAAACCTTCCCTACACTATAACAAAGATTGTTATCATCATCATCATCACAGCCCATATACGTCCCACTGTTGGGCTCAGGCCTCCTCCATAATAGGTAGGAAGTTAACCTACTATACCGTGCTGGTTAGACGTGTTGGTATAGGGTTTTGTTTTGAGTTTTCCTTCTCTTGCATAGTATTATATGCATTTTATATCCCTTAGTTGTTTCTTACGATCACCCACGGGTAAGATAGGGGGTGGTGAATTGTATTCTTACTTCGTCACCACACGGATAAGATTGTTATACTATATAAGAATACACACATTTATACATAATTATCTATAAATATGTTAACAATATAAATAATAACGTAAAAAACAAACAAAAATCCTATTAAAACATTATCGATTTCTTCGCAGACAAAAACGCAGGCAAATGATAATAATTAATAAAATAATAAAAAATAATGCCAAAAAGTAAATAAGAAAAAGTAAGGATCCGAACCGAGCTCCGGTTTGTTTGGATTAGACCACTTGATTATCCAACTGAGCTAAATGTCTATTCTTAATGACAGCGTCAAAATTTGAAAACCTTCATATTCTAATAGTTTTAGTACAACGAAAAATGGAGCCGTTTCCGAGATTCAGATTACATATATATATATATATATATATATATATTCCCCGTGTGGCGACGGGATAGAATACATGTGTCGCCACCCCTTGCTTGCCCGTGGGAGTCGTAAAAATCGACTAAGGGTTCACCAGGAGAGTGGGCAGCAGCTCTCTCCTGGGAAACGTATTACACCACACTGCGATCGCCAACCCGCCTGCCAAGCGTGGCGATTACGGCTTTAACCCCTTATGAGCAACTCAAATAGAGAAACGGCCCCCAGTCACGGCAGCTCCGCTATCCTACAGGCTCATCGTGGTAGCGGGCCTGGTAGCGATGGAGTAGGGGGTGCGAAGAATCTCCGGCAGCGATCCGGCTACCAATCAAAACGACCTTTGGCCCTGGTAACACACAACATTCGGACACTCAGGACCGATGAGAAGGTCATCGAGCTGGAAGAGGAATTGAGCAAAATCCGCTGGGACATTGTAGGATTATCAGAAGTGCGAAGAGAGGGCGAGGGCACGATAATCCTACGTTCTGGAAACTTGCTCTTCTACCGGGAGGGAGATCACCCGTCCCAAGGCGGTATAGGGTTTATCGTTCGAAGGTCTCTCGTAGGCAACGTGGAGAGGATCGAGAGTGTGTCGGCAAGGGTAGCATACCTTATACTCAGAATTACCAAACGGTATTCGTTGAAGGTCATACAGGTATACGCACCGACCTCGGCATACTCCGACGACGAGGTGGAGGTCTTTTACGAGGATATCTCGAAAGCCATACACGCGTCCAAAACCCACTTCACGGTGGTTATGGGAGACTTTAACGCGAAACTAGGCAAAGGGAGTGATGATGAGCTGAGAGTGGGGAAACATGGATATGGACAGAGAAACCAGAGGGGCCAGAAGCTGGCTGAATTTCTGGAGAAGGAAAGCCTCTTTATGATGAATTCCTTCTTCAGAAAGCAGCCACAAAGGAAATGGACCTGGATTAGCCCCGATGGTTCAACAAAAAACGAGATAGACTTCATCTTGTCGGACAAACGACATATATTTAATGATGTCTCAGTGATCAGCCGGATTAAAACTGGGAGCGATCACCGAATAGTACGAGGCACATTAAATATCCACACAAAAGTCGAACGGTCACGCTTGATGAAGTCTACCCTCCGACCTACACCTGTCCAATACCAGAACCTCGAAAACTTTCAACTCGAACTACACAATCGCTTCGAATGTCTAGACGAGTGCGAATCTCCGAACGATATAAACAACAGGTTCGTAGAAACTGTCCACGCGGTTGGGTCGAAATTTTTCAAGGCTCACCGCGCTAATAGACCTAAAAAACTTTCTGACCAGACTCTCAAGCTCATGGAGCGGAGAAAAGAAATGACAGTACAGTCTTCAGCCGATTGGTCCGAACACAGGCAGCTAAATAGGCAGATCTCCAGGTCTGTGCGTCGCGATATTCGCCAATTTAATACGCTCCGTATTAAAGAAGCGATAGAGCGGAATCGTGGCTCAAAAGTGTTCGCACAAGATCTGTCTATCGGGCAAAGCCAAATGACTAAGCTGAAGACCGATGACGACACTGTCATTTCATCCCAAAATGAGATCTTGGGAGAGGTCGAAAGGTTCTATGGACAGTTATATAAAACATCCCGAAATCCTGTTGTCGGCTTGGTCCAAGATCCCAGATCCAAGCTAACTCGGCACTATACCGAAGAAATCCCGGACATTAGCTTGTGCGAGATCAGAATGGCTCTCGAACAACTAAGAAACGGTAAGGCACCGGGAGATGACGGAATTACGGCAGAGCTCCTGAAGGCAGGCGGCAAGCCGGTCTTAAAAGCCCTTCAGAAGCTATTTAATTCCGTTATCCTCGGGGGCGACGTTCCAGAGTCGTGGACCAGGAGTGTGGTGGTGCTGTTCTTCAAGAAGGGCGACAAAGCTCTTCTAAAGAACTACAGACCCATCTCACTCTTGAGCCACGTCTACAAGTTGTTTTCGAGAGTCATTACCAATCGACTCACGTGCAAGCTTGATGACTTCCAGCCGCCCGAACAAGCTGGCTTCCGAAAAGGCTATAGCACCATAGACCATATCCTCACGCTTCGGCAGATTATCCAGAAGACCGAGGAGTACAATCGGCCTCTGTGTATAGCGTTTGTGGACTATGAGAAAGCCTTTGATTCAGTCGAAACTTGGGCGGTGCTGCAGTCCCTTCAGCGGTGCCAAATCGACCATCGTTATATCGAAGTGCTGAAGTGTTTGTATAGGAACGCCACAATGTCAGTCCGTATTCGGGATAAGAGTACGAAACCGATCCAGTTGCAGAAAGGCGTGAGACAGGGAGACGTCATCTCTCCGAAACTGTTCACCACTGCACTGGAAGATGTCTTCAAGCTTTTAGGCTGGACCGGACTCGGCATCAACATCTATGGCGAATACATCACTCACCTTCGATTCGCAGACGATATTGTCCTCATGGCAGAATCCATGGAGGACCTGGGCACCATGCTCAACGATCTCAGCAGGGTATCCCAACTAGTGGGTTTACGAATGAACATGGACAAGACGAAAGTCATGTCAAATGCCCATGTCATTCCTGTACCGGTCCTAGTTGGCAATGCGATTCTCGAAATCGTCGATCATTATGTTTACCTTGGACAAACAGTCCAGTTAGGTAGATCCAATTTCGAGACCGTCAGCCGACGAATCCAACTCGGTTGGGCAGCGTTCGGGAAACTTAAGAAGATCTTCTCATCCAACATACCTCAGTGTTTGAAAACACAGGTCTATAACCAGTGTGTGTTACCAGTGATGACTTACGGCACGGAAACGTGGTCCCTAAATGTAGGCCTCATAACCAGGCTCAAAGTCGCTCAGCGTGCTATGGAGCGGGCTATGCTCGGCATTTCTCTGCGAGATAGAATCCGAAATACGGAAATCCGCAGACGAACGGGTGTAACCGACATAGCACGAAGAATTAGCATGCTGAAGTGGCAATGGGCAGGCCACATCGCTCGAAGAACCGACAACCGCTGGGGAAGAAAGGTTCTAGAGTGGCGACCACGTACCGGACGACGCAGTGTGGGACGCCCCCCCACTAGGTGGACAGACGACCTAGTGAAGGTTGCTGGGCGTCGTTGGATACAGGCGGCACAGGACCGCACTCTGTGGCGTAAAATGAGGGAGGCCTACGTTCAGCAGTGGACGGCAATAGGCTGAAATGATGATGATGATATATATATATATACAAGAATTGCTCGTTTAAAGATATAGTGAGATATATATTGTAATCTGAATCTCGGAAACGGCTCCAACGATTCTCTTGAAATTTAGCATACAAGGGGTTCCGGGGGCCATTAATCGATCTAGCTAGGTTTCATTTATAGAAAATATTGTTTTGTCAGTATTTTTCGGTAACAAAAATATAATTTTTCGTTGTATTAAAACTATAAAAATATGAAAATTTTCAAATTTTGACGCTGTCATTACGAATGGACATTTAGCTCAGTTGGAAAATCGAGTTGTTTAATCCAAACAAACCGGAGCTCGGTTCGGATCCTTACTTTTTCTCATTTTATTTTTTTGGACTCTTTTATTATTATTTTATTAATTATTATCATTTGCCCGCATCTTTGTCTGCGTAGAAGTCGAAATCTTTGTCTGCGTAGAATGGTTCTAATAGGATTTTTGTTTGTTTTTTACGTTATTAATTTTATTGTTATTTATAAATTATTATGTATAAATGTTTGTATACTTATATAGTATAACAATCTTATCCATGTGGTAACGGCGTTAAAATACAATTCACCACCCCCTATCTCACCCCGTGATGACTAAGGTATATAAAATGCATATAACATGCAAGAGAAGGAAAACTCGAAACAAAACCCTATACCAACACCTCTAATCAGCGCGGTATAGTAGGTTAACTTCTCTCCCATTATGAAGGAGGCCCAAGCCTAACAGTGGACGTATATGGGCTGTGCTGGTGATGATGATGATAACAATCTTTATTATAGTGTAGGGAAGGTTCAATAAACATGAAAGTCAAATGAAATTTTGTTATATATTAAGGACACGAGGCTTAACAGGCCATGTTTTGAATACACCGCGCTCATTCCGACCGAGGCGACGGAAGGGTAGTGTGCAGCCCCATAACCCACTGTCTTTTCCGTTGAAATCAGGCCGACCACCGTCACCGCTTTTTTGACATCCACCCGCGATACTACACCTATTACAGTATTTCTTTGTAAACAATATTTTTTGTTTTTCTTTTTGGATGCTAGAATTACCAGGCTACTCTGTGGGCTTACTCTGAAGCATGTTACATACAACTGCCCATAGGGGAAGCAGCTTTCTCTCAAGTCTACTCCCGCTACCTTAATAATTTGCCCTCGAGCTGACGAAACAAAGATTCATGGTTCTACTCGGGGTTTATCGCTTATTCAAAGTATTTATTTTAATATTCGACCCCTTCGAATGATTTAAAATATTTGCAAGTAAATGGTATTAAAAAATCGAAACGACCATAGTAGCGCACATAAATAGGTCATGGCGTCTTGCGACCAATCTGATCAGCATTAACATCCTGTCACCCTATCATATCTTCCTGATTGTTCCTAACATATGTAACTCAGCCTTTCAGTCTCGATTTTTACAAATATGTTGATTAAATGCTGGCTAAACAGTGATCAAAACTCTCTTCCCTAATCATTATGCAGTGAAAATACCCTCGCCAGAGTAAAATTAAAACGGGTAATACTTACATCTTATGAGCGATGGATTTCAGTTATTCGGTGCAATGTGTTATCATAGCTCTCAATTACAATATTCGGCTTAGAAAATTGCTGTCCAACAATTTAAAGTTTTCAAACTCTACGTACCTATGACGCCGTGTCCTAAATGTGTATTTATAGCTTAGAAACTTTAAAATGCCGTATTAATACACTATTGTGACTTACGAGGCATTCCAATTTTAAAAAGTATTTCCATTGTACCAAGCTTTTATGTGAGTTCAACCGTTTCAGGGTTCCGTACCCAAAGCTTGAACCGGGACACTATAACTAAGACTTCGCTGTTCGTCCATCCGTCCATCTATCTATCACCAGGCTGTATGTATCTCATGAAAAATGATAGTTAGACAGCAGTCACACAGAAATTTTCACAGATGATGTATTTCTGTTGCCGCTATAACGACAAATACTATAAAACAAAACACAATAAATATTAAAGGGGTGCTCCCAAACAATAAACATGATTTTGGCTCCTTTTTGCTCGATAAATTTCATTAAATTTATTTTTTCATTATTTTTATTATATTTAAATATATCTTCCAAAACCCACTAACAAGAAAATACCGAGCATGGCTCGGCCATCCAGATATTAATATAATTAAGTTGGCAAGTGAATAAAAATATATGACACATCTTGGAAGCCGTATGTTCTAAGGAATGGGCAGCTAAAGTGAAGGCACCAATTCTGGTGACCTGTTAAATAGGCGGAGAGAAGAAAAATAATAGATTATGGGACCTAACGCTGCCATTCCGTCGTCTGGATGCGTGGGAGAGGTAAAGTTGAATCATACTAAGCCCAAAAGAGGTGCAGAGTGTATAAACAGCGAAAATATATTAAAAATTTGATCATAATCGTTACAAATGCTAGCTTGCATTCCAATTTTATTCAAAATGAAAGTATGACTTGAACAAATAAGAAATTATATATTTCTTATTTTTCTTATGAGACATTTTTCAAGACATTTATTTCTTATTTTAGATATTATGGGAATTAAATTTGATGTATATTATTACAGCGTCGAATCTTTAGTAAATAGCAAATAAACTAAGATTCCAAGAATATTCACTCAAGATTTATTAAAGATCTATCGTTGCCCACACCTATGCAAAGCGGTTGATATGAAGCAAATTTGACAAATAAGCCAACAACAAAGAAAGTGCTGAAAAGACTGAAATGTAGTTGCTGACTTCTCTGGGGTTATTACTTCGTAAATAGAGCCGGGCATTCTAAGTAGGTAGAAAGGGCAACATGTTGAAAGACCACTTTCCACCATCGGCGAATAATGCGACGCTGGCGAGACTAAGCCTGATGCTGTTTAGCTAAAACTGCGGGTGATCGGGCTAGACATCACTCGTATTAAGGCAGACCTTGTTGGTGCGATGAGTCTTCAAACGGATCAGATTAGGCTAACAGGATTATAACTGAATACATACAAGGCCGTGATGCTGAGAATTCGCTCTAAAAGCAGAATGAGGACGTACAGCTGCAAGCCACCTCTTTCCACTTATGTAATTGTATGGGCGATCTACGTATGGGGTCAAAAACAAAAGTCAAATGAAAAACAATTAAAGTGCTAACTGAATTCTATATATCTCCATACGAGAATAACCATCTTCGTTTATTATTATATCATAATTTATTCATGACGTTTAAATTTGTGGAAAAACTAAACCGATTTTTGATTGCACAATACAACATATGTTGAAAGAAGAAAACAAAAAAGTAAAAATGTCACTGAATATAAACTATATACAAAATCAATAAATTGCTAACATTAGTTAGGTTGTCGAGAATATATTACAATAGGTAGGTAGTATAGATTCAAATAACAGAATGTTTTATAATAAATGTTTCCGCGGTCTCATTTACATTCGTATCTTATATTTTATGGGACAATGATTGAGTCCGTACAAACCAGAACGTTTGATTAAAGACTCGTAGTTCCACACTTAACGTGTACATTAGAATGGTATTCTCAAGCGATTATCACTTCTAAGCGTTTGAGTTAAGTGTTCTCTAAGTACTAAATGTCTGTTTATCGGCTGCTTCAGTTCACGCGTGAGACATGCGACTAGTTGCGTAAGTATAATATGTTATAAGTGTTGGATACTATTACGTGCTGGAAATGGACAAACATTTGATACTATATAATTTATTTGTTACGACTCTGTGAAGAACTTTAATTTGTGATCGACGGAACATCTTTATAAATCGATTCTATTTTTATAATTTGGAACAACGTTTATGCCTAAATTACACGTTAAAATTTGGTACTGTACACGCAACTTGAATTTGATTGTATTTGATTCGATCGCCGATCGCCTTTGTATCCGATCGCCTTTGTATTTGATTTTTAATTTTTCGAACAATTCGAACGCTTTACAGCGTTCATGGTCACTCTATGAAAGGTCCTAAAAAGTATTATTTCAAATACTCGCGTAAAAATCAGACATCTTCATATCTATATGTATATGGTATATAAAAGAAAGTTGTGTTAGTTACAACACTTATAACTCGCGAACGGCTAGACCAATTTTTATGATTTTTATGTTTTTGAGTGTGTTGTCGTTGAGAATTGTATATAGGATATTAAAATATGATATTAATAAACAAAAACAAAATCATTAAAAAACATCAGTTCTAAACAAAACGCAACTGACAAGTCCCGTAATGGTTTCTTTGGAAAATACCGCGAAAAATTGAAATTAAATTTGACCGGTCAGTGTTCATATTGTGCGAGTGGTACGAATTTTTACGAATATTGTTATAATAAATCATATTGTGTCTATATTGTCATCAACAATGCCGCGACCAATAAGATCAAATCTTTCTCGACAAAGCCGTACTGCAATTAGAATTCGAAACTTCACGAATGTAACCACGGCTTATGAACAAGATATTGCACAGGAAGACCGCCGCGTTAATATAGCCCGACTTCGTGCTTCTCAATCACAAGAGCAAAGCGAGGCAGCCTGTGAAATGGCTCAGTTGACAATGCGAAATCGTCAAGCAAATCTCAGAGCTCAAAATATAGATAATTTTAAAAGAAAATGTCGTATAACACAAGGTTATTAAAATACTTGATTTCTTAAATTTATATATGTTTTATTATCATAATTAAAAAAATAACTAAATAATTTTGAATTAATCGAAATCTGCTAATTCATTGACTGATAGGCGGAACGAACTGTGCCGAGTCGGCTAGTTTTAAATAAATGAAATCTTGAAGGTTTTTTGATCATTTTTTTAAACATATATATGTATAAAAAAATGATCAAAAAATATGTATCGATTAATACAATGGAGATGTTTAGGTTTTATAATACACTAGCGGATCCAGCATACTTCATTCCGCCTAACACAGTCAATGTATGAAAAGTTAAAATCCTACAACTTGATCGCACCACCTACGGGCCCAATTGCGAATCTGAAACATTCTCAAATCCACTTGAACACACAATAAATTTCAAGAAAATCCGTCCAGCCGCTTAGGAGTTCAGTGACATATACACGTACCTACATACGAATTATATATCTAAAGATATAATGCACATAAAGAATATTTGTTTTTTTTCATTTGTTTATCTAAATTTCAAAATCTGTTAGTACAGGAAGTTATATATTAGAAATGATATATTTTTATTAAAGCTATTATCTAATATCGTTAAACGAGCAATTCTTGTATGTAGCTAGCTAGGTTTCATTTATAGAAAATATTGTTTTGTTTCAGGCAACAAAACTATTAAAATATGAAGGCAAATTTTGACGCTGTCATTAAGAATAGACATAGCTCAGTTGAAATATTAGGCAGTCTAATTAAGACAGCGCCCGCCGGTTCGGATCCTTAGTTTCTTTTTTATTATTTTATTACTTATTTTTATTATACAAAACACACCAAAAAGAGAATACCGAGCATGAGTCGGTCATCCAGATATTTTATTATTATACCACAATAACGAAATCTATGATGAGCTGATGAATTGATAAATGTATATCTCTTGAATCTATAATTAGTGAAAAATATTTTATATTATACTAGCTTCTGCCCGCGGCATTGCCCGCGTAAAAGGTTACTTTCCTAAAGTTTTTCATCCCCTATTTTTATTTTACCCCTTAAGGGTAAATTTTTACAAAATATTAATGTCATATTTATTTTATCTAATCAATATTCTAAAAATAAGTTTCAAGCTTTAAAAATGACGATACTTCCTTATAACTGTTCATTCCCCTTTATAACCCTTTTTTGTATTAAAAACTAGCCTATGTCCTTTATCAGGCTCTTGACTATAGTCTGCAGTAGTTTGGGCGTGAAAGAGCGACATACAGACATATGTAGTTACTTTCGCATTTATAATATTAGTAAGGATTAGACAAACTGGTTTGTTAGATACGATCATGATACAACAATGGCAAAATTAATTCCATGGAGGAATTAATGTTGAAAAGCCAAATATAAGTTATTAACTAGAAAAAATTATATTTCCTATGCTTATGTAAATTTATGCAAGTGTTATAATAGTCTTAATAAAGTATTTATCATCGGTAATCTATCTATCTTTAGATTACAAACCTTCGTTATTTTTAATGAAGTTATATAAACAATGTTTCCCGCTTTCTATTAGTGATTTGAATAAAAGTTTAAATGAAATTAAAGATTATTTCTTTACAACATGTAACTCTCAGATCTCAGTTACATGTCATAAAAAATAACATATCTACGTAGGCAGCCAAGTGGTTATGATACCGACATACTGTGCTAATGCCGTGGGTTAGCTTCTATACAAGACAATACTTTGTGTGGTACACAAATTGTTGCTCTGAGTCTGAGTGTAATTTGTGTCCGTTAAATTAAGTTTGTTAGATCTTCCAACTTACAAGGATCATTTCGTTAGTGATATCTTTCCTTTTAGTGACGGAGTAAGAATACAATTCTTTTTCCCCTATCTTGCTCGTGGGTGATCGTAAGAGACGACTATGGGATATAAAACGCATATAACATCTATGCAAGAGAAGGAAAACTCGAAACAAACCCTATACTAACACGCCTGACCAGCGTGGTATAGTAAACCAGTTTCTCTCCTATTATGGAGGAGGCTCGAGCCTCACAGTGAGACATATATGAGCTGAAATGATATTGATATCTTTAAAAAAAAAAATATAAGTAATAAACTGTTAAGAAATGATGAATGATGGTGATGATGATTAACAGTTATAAGTTTTAATTATCATCTCTACTTTCTACGGAAGCATTATAATGCTGACTCTGAGTCTGCTTAACCAGCCAATTCATCGTCATAGATAATATGTTAAATTAATTAAATATGACTTACTTATAATAAAATCACTTAAATATTGATAAAAATATCCTGTAATTATGTATTTTCTAATTTCGTTGTACTTTTTATCTAAGTTAAGCGCTCAAAGTGTCAATTTAGCATAATTATCCAGTTTTACTATTAAAGTCTAAAGTCTTCATAGATATGCGAGTTCAGAATATGTGAATATTTTGAAAAATGACGTAACTGATAAAAAAAGAATTATTTAAGTTTAGGTTACAAGTTGTGTAAGGGATATAAATAATGAGTAACAGAAGTAAGGCAGAAAAATGAAAATCATTTTTTTTTATTGCTTATGGGGTGAACAAGCAAGCAGCACACCTGATGGTAAGTGTCACTGCTGCCCATGGACCTTTATTTGACTTTATACTAAGGTTACAGCTAGGCCACTGCCTACCATTATAATCCCAAAATCCACCCACTTGGCCCGCTGGCTCTCTCTCTATGCTATTCAATTATTAATAATCTTTAGGGATACTTCGGCATAACATGCTAGACGATCGTCAAAGTTATACAAGAATCTCGTAATAAGCCATTACATATTTGCTAAAACTTCACAGTAGGTATAGCTCCGTAATAAGAGTACTTAATGACAGAGTTAAGGGCAACACTCATCATACCGTTACCTTTACTCATGTTAAGTCATGACCTCTACTTCTATGATTGTAATTAGTATTGATGGTTTAGCTTCTCATTGATCTCCTAAAAAATAAAGACGCCAAGGTTCTTCTCTTCTAATCTTTTTTGCACGATGTATGTATACCTCCTTATATTCCTCAACCGTCTTTTATGATACCCACGAGAAGGGATGGTGAATTGGGTATTCTTTCCTTATTACCAAATGTAAAGTCATCTAATCTACCATAGGTATATTCTTGCGAGTCCTAGTTTTATAAAGCGTCATGGCGTCTATGAAGTTCGGAATACGGACACAGATATTAGAATTACATTATACCATTTTAAAAAATAGTTACGGATATGAAATTATTTCTGATAATTCCAAAGTTTGGAAGAGCTTCGGTACCGAATTGCAGATTTTTAGGAATTGTAAAAGGAAAATGCCAATGTTGGAGATTATCGTATTACTTTTTTTGAAGAAGCTCACGTATAAGCTATCTGTTGGACCAGTGAAAACAAAACCTATCGTAACGCGTTTCATACAGACATCGACCTTATCCGAAATTATTCGAAACTTTTATATGGGTTTCGGTTATGCTTTTGTATATATTCTGATTTCGGATATCCGATAATTTCAGCTACCCGACTAGAAAAAAAGTATGGTTCAACCAGATCATGTATCTGGACCCGATCAGGATAGAATGAGGCATGCCGGATCCGGCAAACCCGATCAGGACCAGGTCTGGTCCTGATCAGGATAGCCTGATGTGAAATAACATCAAGTATGGTAAGGCATACCGGATCAGGACCAGATCAGGACCAAATAAGGATAGCCTGATGTGAAATATCATTAAGTATGGTAAGGCATACCGGATCAGGACCAGATCAGGACCAAATAAGGATAGCCTGATGTGAAATATCATTAAGTATGGTAAGGCATACCGGATCAGGACCAGGTCAGGACCAGGTCAGGACCAAATAAGGATAGCCTGATGTGAAATATCATCAAGTATGGTAAGGCAAACCGGATCAGGACCCGATCAGGATAGAATGAGGCATGCCGGATCCGGCAAACCCTATCAGGACCAGGACTGGTCCTGATCAGGATAGCATGATGTGAAATATCATTAAGTATGGTAAGGCATACCGGATCAGGACCAGATCAGGACCAAATAAGGATAGCCTGATGTGAAATATCATTAAATATGGTAAGGCATACCGGATCAGGACCAAATAAGGATAGCCTGATGTGAAATATCATTAAATATGGTAAGGCATACCGGATCAGGACCAGGTCAGGACCAAATATATATATATATATATATATATATATATATATATATATATATATGCATGCCGGATCCGGCAAACCCTATCAGGACCAGGACTGGTCCTGATCAGGATAGCCTGATGTGAAATAACATCAATTATGGTAAAGCATACCGGATCAGGACCAGAACGGGACCAAATAAGGATAGTATGATGTGAAATATCATTAAGTATGGTAAGGCATACCGGATCAGGACCAGATCAGGACCAGGTCAGGACCAAATATATATATATATATATATATATATATATATATATATATATATATATATATATATACCTATCATTTAAAACATAGGTAGATAGAAATATTATATTGTAACAACCATACTAACTTTTAATGTTTTGAGTCACAATAAATAGATGGCGTTAGTAAAATGATGTCATTATTTGAATCGCGGTGTTAAGATTCTCCGAAGCGTAATGACATGGCCTAATATTAAATTAGTTGTTATCGAATCAGATTAAAACAGATCGATCAGGTCATGAATGAGAAATTCAGGCGACAGTTGCAGTCGTTAGCATCTGGTGGTTGCGCCATAATCGGAATGACTCACTGAGACTCTCTATGATAAGAATATAGCACTGCATTCAGTGCCTACGTCATAAATTAATTTATTTAATTTATATTTTTACCTATTAAACATGTTCTTTAAGATATTCATGTTTTTTAAAAGGACCGGACTAGGCATACTCGTTTTGGATCAGCCAAGATATATAACGCAGATGATTGATTTGGTTCCGATCAGTAAAATTTCATCCGGACCCGACCAGGATCGCCTGATCTGGACCCGATCAGGAATGCCTGATCTGGACCCGATAAGGTTTTCCTGATCGGTTTCAGATATATCTTCTGCGTTACATACCTTATCTGGTCCAGATCGGGCATGCCCGGTCCGGTCCTGCTAAGGAAGACGAAAAAATTTCTAGTCGGGTATGATTACGGAGCTCCATTATATCCCATCCATTATATGTATATTTTTTGCTTCCTTTTACATAATATTATATTATATTTTGGCCAGAGTTATTACTAAATTGTTATCTATATTGCATACATTTTTTTAATATTCAATTCAATAACATAAGTTATTGTATTAGTGGCCATTTCATTGGTCCTAAGTTCATTATAATTTGTAGAAATCATATTGTACGTTATAGATACAGAACAATCTAATTATTATACTTCATGTAATTTCATTTCTAATATTTCGTATTTTATAGGATTCTGTCTTAATTTTCAGTGTTAAGCAGAGGTATATACACTCAAACGTATCGCTATTGTGACATTTAGACTCTGGATTCTAATGTGGTTCCTCAAAATTTGCACTCGTGTTTTGTGATCATCATCATCTCAGCTCATATATGTCCCACTGTTGGGCTCGAGCCTCCTCCGTAATAAGAGGGAAAATTGGCCTACTATACCACACTAGTCAGACGTGTTAGTATAGGGATTTGTTTCAAGTTTTCCTTATCTTGCATAGATGTTATATGCGTTTTATATCCCTTACGATCACCCACGGGTAAGATAGGGGGTAGTGATATGTATTCTTAGTCCGTCATCACACGGATTTTGTGATAGCAGAGTAAAATACACTACTGGACTCATACCTTCTCCACAATAAGAGAGAAATTGACTAACTATACCACGCTGGCCAGTCGGGATACCCTAAATCGGTTTTATTTGGTTAGTCGTCTTTTACCTTAGTTGTCTTTTACGATAACCCACAGGTAAGAAAGAGCGTGATGTATTCTTACTCCGTTTTTTATTTTTATCTTTTTATTGCGTATGTCAGACAAGCAGTCACCTTACCTGATGGTGAGTGATGACTGCTGGTCATGCACCTTTGCAAAACCAAAGGTACGCTATATCACTGATCTCTCGATCACCTTTCGAAGCAAATTGCTACTACGATTTCGAGATTACTAAACCAGATGAGCCAAACCATTTTTGGCTGCAGATAGCAAACTATCAAGAGCGTAGACGTACCATTACATAATTTTCCTTGTACATGATATTGCAGACATCTACTATTTCAATAAAACTGTAGTTATAGTTGACTAGTTCTGTATCTTAATTCATACTGAAACAAAACTACCAGATGGTTTCATTTTAGGTGCTATAAATAAATGAGTAATTAATAAAGAAACTTATATAGTCGCAAACATATTATATATCAAAACATTAACAAAGAAACTGAACAACCTACTAAAAGTAGAGCCTCTACTTTAATATTTCTTACTATAAGTACACTACACGCATTAAACTTTATTAAACAACAGTTATATTTAAAAGAAAGACACACAAACTCAAATAGTTAACAAAAAACTATAAAAAGGGGCCCGAGGTCAGTCATAAACCGATATCAATCGCTCCGTCGCAGCAACAACGTGAGTATAGTCCTCACGATGCTCTCACTTAAAAAATTTCACCTGTTCCTTCCCACACTAAGTGGGAACTAACTATTAAAATGTTACGTTACGACACAGTAAGCAGGGTAATTGTGACCAATTTTTGAACGTTTTTATTAACCATGCAAGTATAAAATTGTTATCTGGGCCAGTTAAGTCGGGCCACGCTTCAGTGAGGGCTCTTTGTCGAAGAAAGGGGAAGCCGCCTCCTGTTTAATGTATCCGTCACACAAACATTTTCTATGCAGACGTT
This sequence comes from Lymantria monacha, assembly GCA_905163515.2. Classification (NCBI taxonomy): domain Eukaryota; kingdom Metazoa; phylum Arthropoda; class Insecta; order Lepidoptera; family Erebidae; genus Lymantria; species Lymantria monacha. The sequence continues at coordinate 45,307,211 of LR991081.1, read as the reverse complement.
TTTTTTACTTGTATTCAACATTATTATAAACGACATTTTTATGAATAACTTCAGCGTTTACAGTTATGGTATGAGGATGCTTAGAATTTTCATTCATTGTACGAATACCGATTCCTATAAAATGTGTTATTTCCTTTTACCTATCAGGAAATTTTCGATAGTTGTGTATAAGTAGGTGCCCGCTGTTTTATATATATAGGATATTTACGGACAGGAAAGTCAAATATCCTGCACGCAGATCTCCTTCGTATTGGAAGGAAGAAATATTTTGCTAATTCACCATTCTTGCTGAAACTATAGTCTGTCTAATCTAAGAAATGCACTTTGACAGCTGTCTGAGTAAGTTGTCTAGGTATGTAGGCTATCGAAAATATCCGATTTTACTGAGAAATCGATATTGATTCTTTATAATTAATAATCGGTTTTTTTTTTCAAAAAGGTGATGAATAAATTAAGTGCTAAATTAGTACTAAACAAATTTAATTATTTCAGCATAGAATCTATTCATCATATTTAGTAGGATTAGGTTAATTAAAAACAAAAACTGGATTTGAAAATGGCTATTTATTAAGAATTACTACTATTACTTGAATTATCAGCGTCGCGAACATCAATAATTATTTCCTCATCAATCAAAGTGTCGAAATGTACATCTCTGTCAAAATCTCTATTCGATTAATTGTATTATTCTAATATTTTTACCGATTATTTGGATATTCGTGAATTGGAAGTTGTCAAGCATTACTGTATAGAACGTGATGACGTGACATTGTTAGGTCGTCAATGACAATTACTATTTACCCTGTTATTTTTATTTAAAATGATTTTTACGAGTTTCAACATTAGATTATTGTACAAGAAAGTCACCCGCAATGTTAATTATGTAAATAACTTAATAGTTGTTTAAAATTTCAGATTTAGTGTTTACAATCATGTGTTTACGTTTGACCGAGGTTATTGTGTATTAAAAAATGCAAAACGTCAAAATGCACTTCTTAGATTAGATGAACTATAGTTAGCTTAATATGCTTAGTTTAATTTTATTTCTCTTGTAATGTTCCTCTTTTCCTCTTTTATAATCCATTTATGATTCTGTTGGAGTCTTTTTCAGATGACGTAAATTTACGTATAATATGCTCACTAGATAGAGGTTGGCATAGGGTTTATTCTGAGTTTCTTCATTTTTCGTCGATGTTATCTGCGTTAAGTACGCAGACATTCTTTCGTTATCTACGGGAAAGGAAGATGTTTAACATGCTCATTGTAATAGATACATTGTTCGTATCCATATTAGATGGTGTAGTTTATTATTGGCTTCATGACAGCTTGCTCTTTTATAAAAAAAAAGTATGGGTTTATATCTTATTTTTTTTTTATATCGCTTATGATGGCATATAAGCAGACAGCACACCTGATGGTAAGTGTTACTGCCGCCCATGGACCTTTGCCAATGGTATAGCTAGGCCGCTGCCTACCAATACAAATCCCGAACCACCCCAGTTGGGCTTCTGGCTCTCTCGCTCACCAAACGAAGCGCAATAGCACATTGCCATTACTCAGACGTCGATCTTCTGTGTGAGTGTGGTACTACCCCGGACGGCCCGCGGTTGTAGACAGCGAACTGTCCGCAGTGTGATCCTACCACAATTTATTATACTTACATATTGAATAAAGTACAAAACTGCGCTTATATTTATAAATGTTTAATAACGATACTTATTATAGATGCTGCAGAGCTGTGTGGTAGCGGCTAGGAATAATACCAACCCTTAATTTGCTAGTGGATATCGTAAAAGACGACTAAAAGCATTATAACGACCTGGGCCAACTCCATCTGGTGCCGTTTGGTCAATAATTACATTCCCAAGGAGGGTTGACGTCTGGCGGGCGGCCGGTCATAAAACTATTGCCAATAACTTTTACAATATCTTTTTTTTTTGCGGTGGGCTATGGATGTCGCACCCCGCCAAATCGGTCCGGGGTGACGAAAGAGGCGGCGCGCAACCCCATTAACCCACCCTGCAAGCATCTCTTCTTCGCCGTGCGAGCGGACCACCGGTACCCGATCTTTGTCTTCGGTGGTCAACTTTTACAATATCTACTATAAAAAAAATTATCTATATATTGTATCGACCCCAAGTAATTGGGATAAGATTAGGACAATGATGAATAATGAATGAATGATTATTATTATAGAAACAATAAGTTAATTGTTGGTGGCGGCTTCTAATACTAATAACCCTTATATTACTCATGGGTGTAGTAAGAGACAACTAAGAGTTTTACATAGACTTAGACCAACTACAGCTAATGCCATCTGATCAACAATTACATTCTCAAGTAGGGTTGACACGTGGCAAGCGGCTGGTCATAAAACTATTGTCAATATTTATGCAATATGTACGATATAAGATATAAGAGATTATACGATATAAGAGTATGTATTACGTCGACCACAAGTAATTGGGACAGGAGCAGGATGATGATGAGGATGGCCATGGTCCTCAAGGACGATGGAAAGGTAATACGTTGGTTATGGGGTCACGCTCCCCTCCTCCGTCGCCCCGGACGTAACGAACGATATGTGTCCAGATATGCCAAAAAAAAAAGAAAAGAATGATAATGATGATCATAGAAGCAACGAGCTTATTAAGTGACGAACATATTGTAAAATCGAAATAAAACGTTATTCCAAATCGTGTACTTAAAGTTATATACTTTGTTATACTGTGAAGAATTCTGGTGTCTGAAACTAAAGTAGAGTCAGAAAGAAAGAAGAAGAAAATATCTATATAGAATCTTAATAAACCAACTTTTAATGTATTAATAAATCACTTTCTCTATATCATTTTCCTGACTGGCAGCGCATTTTCATAAGTTTCACCGACCGTCTGCGTAAGTACAGGAAATACTATATAAAATCACGCGACTATCCGACTACTAAGTGTTGCTATCGAACTATAGCTACTGTCTAGTAATAAAAAAAGTTATATTTTTCTACAAATTGTTACATTGTAAAAATAATTATAAATGATAATTGTTAGACAAGTAAACTACACTGATAAAAAAGGTTTATGTAAACATTCGAAAAGAGAGTAGTTATCTCATTATCTTTATCTGAGCTTGACTTAATATATCAGGTCAGTCTCTAGTCAGATAACTTAGTAAAAAAATTCGACTAAAACCGTGAAAATAATATCATTTCATATAATACATAGATATCATCACGCCATATGCCTTGCAGGGTAGAAAGAGAGAATACAGTGCCAGAGAACTTTATCCTTGCATACTTCACTCGTTTCCTCAACATTCATAATTCTCTTCATACACGTTCACCGGTTTTGGAGAATCTTGACTCCACCTTACTTCAGTACGTGACCAATCTGGTCTAGGTAAGTTAGTCTCGGTCTCCCCCGGTACCTACATCCTTCCACTTTCGCATTGTATATCTTTTTAACCAGACGTTTGTTCGGCATTCTTTCTACATGTCCGAACCATCGGAGCATTCCCTTTCCATTTCATATAATAACAAAATTATTATGATAATATTTAAACTGTTATGATTTTTTGAGCTTGAAATCTATCAATTGCCTCGGCAGTTTTTTGTTATCAATTATTAGATCCAATAAAAGGGAAGCACGAGGTAAGTTTACGGTTAGTTATATGAGTCGAACCATAGTATCAATGATCCAAGTAAATAAAAGCAAAAGTGCAATGTCAAGAAAAAATGTTTGTTCAAGCGTGCCCTTACTGCGCCTGATTATTGAATTTTATAGTTTTCTTTTTATTCTTTATTTTAAGAGTTTCTTATTAGAGTAGTTAATCATTATTTCATCACCATTTCAGCCTGTCGCCGTCCACTGCTGGACGTAGACCTCCCTCATATTACGCCACAGAGGCGGTCCTGTGCCGCTTGCATCCAACGACGCCCAGTAACCTTCACCAGGTTGTCTGTCCACCTAGTGGCAGGCGTCCTACACTGCGCCGTCCGGTATGTGGTAACTCTAGAAGCTCCCCAGCGGTTGTCGGTTCTTCGAGCGATGTTAATCAATAACTTGTAATACAGTGCCTGTTTTAGGTCTTTCAAAGATAACAAATATTACTAGAAACTCAGATGATAAGAAAGCTTTTATTTCTGAATTAAATTTTGATCTTCAGTCCTATTTTATTGATTGAAAGGAAAGGAATTTTAGTAAAAAAAAGTTTTCTCCTACAATGATGTCATCTGTTTACAATTCTTAGTCGTCATTTATAGCAACCAGTAAGTAATATATTTATAGTCGAAATGTATATATTTATAGTCTTATACTGTATTCTTATCTCGTAACTCTATGTTTTAAAAAAATAATTTTAGTTAGAAAATTAATTTTATTAAAAAAGAAATTTAGCTTAAAACGATTAATTGTTTAAAAAAAAAATAATCTCTAAAATTAAAGTCTTGTCTATATATATATATATATATATATATATATATATATATATATATATATATATATATATATATATATATATATATATATATATATATATATATACATATATATATATATATATATATATATATATATATATATATATATATATATATATATATATTGTAGGCAGTAAGTTTAACTTTACACTACACATTTCAAACAAACAGTTATTAAAAAAACGTTATCTATAATCGAAACACGTGGATATTGGAGTTCGATCACCGAGTTGCGCATTCCCCAACTTTTAACGGTTCAGGCCCTTATTACGAGAGGCAATATTCAAATTAAAGTTAAAAAGTTAAAAAAGGCTCGATAAGAGAGGCCTACGCAATCCAGTGAGAGAGGCATCAATCTGAGACCATGCTAAAGCCCACCGGCACACTCCAATGCTTTTTTCTTGTTTTCTGATTATTAGACCACATTAAAATGTCAGTCAGTGACTCTTAAACTTTTAATCTAATCGTATATTTTGACCCTGCTCTGTAGGTTAATCTCTAAATCTATTTATTATTACTATTAGCACTGAACTCTTTTTATTACTATGTATCTTAGTAATTCTATGGTTTTTCTAATTTACATCAAAATAACCGAAAACATTGATTGTCCCATAAAAAAGTGAAAATTATTTTAAATGATTATGACTAACAGAATAAGCCTATAATATATTTATATATATTACCTTATAAATGACCATCAGTAACACTTACAGTTATAAATGTCTTGATATTTTTAGTAGACAATCCCTATTTATTATAATGAAATCGAAAATCCGATTTAAAAAATACTTTATCTCGACTCAATTATCAAACATTGGGAACCGCTTTATTTAAGAGGACTCCTTAAGATTTATTATGTACAAGGAAGAAGGCTCGGTTGTCTAGTAGGGTTTATTAGAAAGTCGGCTTATCTGAACATTTTTTGTGTTACGGTAAATCGGCTTGTGAGCCGTTTCCTCGGTTGGACCGTTCCGGCTGCGCCGCCTCGCCCCACCGTCGAATATCTTTAACACACTTGCCCTAACTTTTGTTACTTGACAACTACATAGTTACCTACTAATTTTTTATTATATTGTTATAAAATTTAATATTATATTTTTTTAAAACAAGAAATTATATTCAGAAAATAGTTTAGGTTCAAGCGGATGTTTACTGTTTAGTTTGATCTTTAAATAGTTCGTACATTATAACTATAAGTATTATAGTGTGGCATAGTAGGGATTTCACAGTACTGTATTTGTTTCGCAGTGTAATGCTTCAATCGCCATCTATCAAAACTGCAGAGACTCAACGTTGAGTTAGTAAAAGCACTTTCGCCAACTGTTACAATATAGTTAGTGAGTGCATAAATAGTAGTGTAATATTGTGATTATAGGTGGGGCTGTACAATTAAATTATCAGAGAACATTTAAATAAATCATGCTATTTGTTTATTTTTTTGTGTTAGTTATCATAAAAAAAAAATACACGCCAAAAATATTATTATTTATCTTAATCTTGTGCTTGAAAATTTTTACTCTGTCCAGAAGTCTACTGTTTCCATATTCCGATATTCGTTGAATGTTTGCTAAGATTCCTATTGCGTATTTAATACGATCTTAATTATGATTAAGGCACGTAATAATTTGACAGAATATAAGTAACTACATGCTCCATATGAATACGTTATACTCGTAGACAATAGTCATTGCTTTTACAAGCTTAGAAAACAAATAATTATAAACATTTTTCGAAGTCGTAGAGATCATCGAAAGAAACTCATAAAACCTGCAGTACCGTTACAAAAAAAAATCTTTATGAAGTAATAAAAACATCATTGCCATTCAAAAAATGACTACCAGCAGCCGCCGACCAAGGATTTAATTAATTGAAATAGTTTAAAAATATTGGATGCTGAGTCTAAGTAAACTGTTGATGGAGAGGCGAGTGGGGTATGGAATATACCACCCACTACGATTCATATTGCCATAATAAAGAGGATGTATAGAAGCATTATTCCCTTTTAAGAGCAATTATTTAAGAAACGTTAAAGAGTTGGATACCCTTTGACGATTCATAGACATTTTTATTATATAATTTCGTTTTGTTTCTTGCTATCTCTCTCTTTCTTTCAGAATAGAAACTATTTGGACTTTTATATAATTTGACAAGGATATTTAGAATAATGATTTTTTACCTACAAACTTAAATTTATATACCTATAAATTATAATTTTGTTTGGCGTATATACACTATGGTATGTTTTGAGAAATCCAAGTGTGTTACCTCTGCCTACCCATTGTAATTAATCATGAAAATATATTGTAAGTTCATTTCATACACTTAGTATGAATCTAAAATATAAAAGTAGAAAAAATAATAATAAATAAATTTAATATAATTAATTAATTTTTAAGATATACATATATAAATTGAGAAATAATGAAAATTTTCATAACGAATTACTAAAATATATTAACAAAATTAAAAAAAAAAATCACCGTGTACACAGTTCAACAGTAGATTATCAACACATGTATTATCAAACAAAAAAAAAAGAGTACGCCTATGCGTCTTTCCCATAGACAACATCGACGTGTCCGTTTCGGATAATCCGCCTATTGATTATATCTACATGTTGGATGACCTCTACTAATGATATGAAGAGGTTCATGAAGACTAACCATTTGAGTTATTTGATATTGAGATGATGTCCAGTTTATATTATATTAAGGTATCATATTTATGATAAAAATAACATATCTACGAAGAGTACGACGAGTGCGTGTGACTTTGTATAGGCAAGTTATTAATTCATGGAATTATATGGAAGACACATTTAAGGTTTATCCTAATTGCTTGAGTTCAATGTATTAGGTTTTCTTTTCTATATATTTCTAGCGAACGTTATTTCTATGCCTATGTATAAAGAAAGGATGTGCCTTTGTTTTTTATATATCCTTCATTCGTATTATTTATTTGATCATTTCTTTGATCTGCCCTTTATAATCTTCTCATTTTAGCGAGGGTATATTGTATTAAAAATCCACTAGTCTACCAACAATTTATAAAGTATATTACTAAAATTATATTACAGTATACTACAACCCTTACATTGCTCATGGGTTTCGTAAAAGACGACTAAGAGGTTTACGTAGACTAGCGCCAATTCCATCTGCCCCAGCAGTTAGCTGGGGCGTCGACGGGAGATGGTACCCGAAAGGGTAACCCGCCGAGCTGGCCACGGATGGCAAGGAAGCGGTACCAGTGCCCAGTGGCCAACCCAATGGCGATGGGGAAGTATGCGGTGGTTTATAGGGCCACGCGCTGACCTTCCGCCCCCGGACGGAGCGGGCGACATGTGTCCGGGCCATAGCCTACCATAAATAAAGGGCCAATTCCATCTGATGACGTCTTTACAATATTTACAAGAGGGTTGATGTAGGCGGCTTCTCATATAACTATTGGCAAAAGTTTTATAATATATACGATGGTAGAAGAATAGGTATGGTTAGAGTAGTGGTAGTACAAGAGTACAATGATAATGATTATCTTATGCTACAAAATAAATAGTTTTAAGCAATTAATGAAATCCTTATCAGATTATGCCTAAATTATCAGTTGCACGTGTGGTGACGAGGTAATAATAAAATATCACCATGTAAGGGGTAGTGGTTCATCATTTCCTTTCCCATGGGAGCCGCTAAAATCGGCTGAAAGATTACTAGGATAAAGGGCAACGGAGCTCTACCTATAAAATTCGCTCTACTTATAGAACTCTATAGTTAAATGTGATCGCCAATTTAAACATGGCAGTTATAACATTTTTTGTTTGTTTTATATACAACTAGCAGACCAGGCCACGCGTTGCTGTGTCTTAGGTTAGCTTCAGTAACACTTTTTGTTTATTCTAATAAATTTTAGCTTATATGAAGCGTTTGTACATTTAACATGGCGCCATCTATTAAATAGTCCAGTCAACAGATTCCGCCATCTATTAAATAGTCCAGTCAACAGATTCCGCCATCTTTTAAAATCCTTTTGATATAACATATGATTTTGACTGTCAAATATTAGACATATAATTTGCAATAAAATAATATTACTATAAATTGAGATTTAAGCTATCCTATCTTTTAAGTTGGATCAAACTACACTTGCTGTGCAAATTTGGTTAAAATCAGTTAAGTACTTTATGAATCCATCGCGGACAAACAACGTGACACGTAATTTATATATATTAAGATAGACGACACGTAACATCAAATTGAAGCTTATTTACAAATATTCAATTTACCGGACACAAAGTACACTATTTGAATAGCAATTTGTGGATCACACAAAGTATTGTTCTAGGAATTGAATTCATGATATTGTCACATTTGGTCAGTATCTTAACCACTACGTACCTGTGCCGTCAACGTCGATATTACCCCCTCGTGTAGTCCTAAGTTGACAATGATTTCTTAATTTAATATTACGTTGAAAATTTAACTGTACTTAGTGTGGCCATAAATACTGTTACAATTAAAAATAAACAAAATATTACATCTGTATTGGGAATCTGTCATTTTTATATGATGGGTCATTGTATTTTATCATTTTGGTGCCAATACAATATTTTGCGATATTAAAATAGAGTAGGGTGATAAAGAGAACCGAATCGCTGTGATTGCATTACACAAAATAGGCATGGAGCCAAATGTAATTTTTAAAACCCACCATATGCTTGCTATTAGTAAAATGATTTTGTACCAGGCTATTAATAGGTACAATGAGACCTACTCTATTTGTGACAGAAAAAGATCTGGCCGTCCATGTAGTGTCCATACGAAAAAGGTGGTCAAGGCAGCAAGAGAAAGTATTCGAAAGAAATCCTATCCGAAAGCAAGAGTTTTATCTCGGGAGATAAAGAGAGCACCTAGAACCATGTCGCGTATTTTAAAAGATGACTTAGGACTTGCAGCCTATCAGAGACGTACTGATCATTTCTTAACTGATAATTTAAAAAAGAATAGGGTGGTATAATCGAAACAACTACTGAAGCGGTACGCAAAGAAAAAAATATTTCCTGGTGAGAAAATTTTTACCATTGAGCAACATTTTAGCAAACTAAATGACCGTATTTATGCCCAAAGCTCTAAGGAAGTTTCCTAATTATTCGAGTGCAACGTGATGCCCACATCATCAGACTTCAGTGATGGTTTGCTGGGGTATTAGCTATGAAGGAGTGACTGAGCCATACTTTTGTGAAAAAGGTATCAAAACATCGGCACATGTGTATCAAGATACCATTCCCGAGAAGGTAGTGAAGCCCCTTAACAACACCTTGTTCGATAACCAAGAATGGTCCTTCCAACAAGGCTCGGCGCCGGGTCATAAAGCTCGGTTATGCAGTCTTGGTTGGAAACGAACGTTTCGGCCTTCATCAGAGTTGAAGACTGACCGTTGTCTAGTCCCGATCTTAATCCGCTGGATTATGATTTATGATCAGTTTTAGAGAGTACTGCTTGCACTAAATGCCATGATAATTTGGAGTCCGTAAAACAATCCATACGATTGGCAGTACAGAATTTTCCCATGGAAAGAGTGCGTGCTTCTATTGACAACTGGCCTCAACGTTTAAAGGACTGTATTGCAGCCAATGGAGACCTCTTCGAATAGGCTTTTATGTTTTAAATTGTTTTATATTTATGTATTAAACTAACACACTGTAAAAGTAATAAATGTTATTTGCAATAGGATTTTTTTTCTTTGTTACCGTATTTATGGCAAGACTAGGTATTATAATTTGCGATACAAACTTTTACATGTGAAATCCATACACATACATTTCCAAATTTATAATACCCTAACTAAGGATGATCTTCGCATTGTATGTACTTAATATTCGCATACCACTACAGTGTAGGCACATACACCCGTATTTAGACTATACCTGTAAGACCTATTTATCTAATACCATGGTATTGAACAATGACAGAACCTAACAATTGAGTTGATGAAATTATACTACTTTAGGCCCTTTATGAAAAAAAAAATGTGAGAGTTAATTATAAGCGCGCGCATCACTGTAACACAAAAGTAACAGGTTGAAGTTACCCGCAAAACCGCGGGTTAAGTCTCTCATATATGTGCTAATAAATTATATTCAGTAGTGATTTAAATTGAATATTTTGATTAATATTAGTTTCTATTCGTAAATATTAGTGGAAAAAATATCCTATCCTTTTCCAGTCCTTTTATTATTTTATTGTTATTAATTATTTGTATGCAATTAACAACTATTTTTTAATAATGCCATTTTTTATATAACATTTGTTTTTTAATAATCATAAGAAATAATAAACAGTAGGTACATATCTCAAGCATTCGATTAGAGTTTTAATTATGTTTTATCGTTTTGTTTGTTGTCTACATAGCGTTATGAAAGGTTCTACAATGTACAGTTACATAATTGGTGCTAAAGTTGCGTATGCATTCTATTCATGATTATATTCCTATCTCTAAATCAGATAATGTCGAATGCTCGACATTCGCTTGTATTAATTACATCGGTTTACTGAAACTTTTCTATGATTCTTCCTCTTGAAACTTTGGTTTCAAATCTTGGATGAGTCAAAAATTTACTGGTTCTACTGATAATGAAACTGCGATTCACTGCAGGCAATAGATTTAATGACTATTTACAAAGACAACGAGTTATCATCAGACATCAAACGTGTTGAAATATATGAGTATAATGGAAGGACTTTACTGTATGAAGATTTTAGTAATGTTGAATTTGATGTAGTATTATGGCAAGAGGATCCTGTTTACACCAAAATGTGTACAACATAGCTTACGTACGTTTGATTTACACATATGTATTTGTACTATTTGCCAGTAACCATCATGCAACGTCAAAATATGTTAATGCTTTTGTAAAATATTTCAATGCGAAAAAAAAGATCTCTTAAAATTACATTCCAAGGTGTTTTGCACTAAAGCGTAATTAACCCTCTCGCTATTTTAAATGTACATATTTATATAAAAAATAGATAATAGCGAATTACATAAGAATTATCACTTTCAAACACAATAAACACGTGTGACGCTAATGTGCCTTAATGTCAATAATCTGTTATAATTTTGCAAAATAAACCAATTTAACGTAACTGTAGTTTGAACAAATTACCTGTAAACATAATACATAGAACGTAATGTATATAGAGAAAACGTAGTATAAAAAGTAAATATGGTTAGACCATAGCAGTTATTCTGTCTCTTTAACGAATTTAAGAAATAACATTGATCTTATCTTAGCTCGTAAATGTCTCACTGCTGATCTCGAGCCTCCTTCATACTTTATTTATTTATTGAGGTTCTTTCACAAAGTATTAAAACTTCACATAAAAGATATACTATTTAAGTATAAAGTTTGATACAGTTGCTAATTACGGATAGATCAGCACGTATAGATTAAAGAGTGAACATTTAAAATTATATTAATAATAATAACATAATGGTAAGGAAATTGACTTACAATACCACCCTTTTTTTGCGGTGGGCCATAGAGTAGTCACTCCCCGCCAAATCGGTCCGGTGCGACGGAAGCGGCGGCGCGCAACTCCATAGACGGCATAGACCCACCCTGCAAAGCGCCACTCTTTGCCGTGCGAGCGGGCTACTGGTACCCGATCTTTGTCTTCGGTGGCCACAAAACCACCCTGATCAGACGAATTACTTCGAGCTTTTACTTCGAGCTTTCCTTCTCCTAAGAAACAATATAATATTTATAAGTACCTAATATGCTTAAATTATTAAAGTACTATGTACATTTTTGTGTGTGGTGACGGAGTAAGAATACAATTCACCACCCCCTATCTTACCCGTGAGTTATTGTAAGAGACGACTAAGGTATATAAAACGCATATAACATCTATGCAAGAGAAGGAAAACTCGAAACAAAACCCTATACCAACACATCCGACCAGTGTGGTATAGTAGGTTAATTGCCATTCCATTATGGAGGAGGCTCGAAACCAACAGTGGGACATATATGAGCTAAGATGTTGAAGTACATTTTTTTATGTTTTCGGTTATTACGGTTTCATCAATATGCTTTTGTAACTCTTATTTAGAGTTCAAAGTTTTTAAAAAGATCTAATTTTGCAGAGTTATATCCAAATTTATTTTACATACATACATACATACATATCATCACGCCATATCCCTTGCAGGGTAGGCAGAGAGAACAGAGTGCCAGAGAACTCTATTTTTGCATACTTCACTTGAGTTGAGGAACAACATTCATAATTCTCTTCATACACGCTCGCCGGTTTCGGACATTCTTGACTCCACCTTCCTTCAGTACATGACCGATCTGGTCTAGGTAGGTTAGTCTCGGTCTCCCCCGGTACCTACATCCTTCCACTTTCGCATTGTATATCTTCTTAACCAGACGTTCGTTCGTCATTCTTTCCACATGTCCGAACCATCAGAGCATTTCCTTTCGCATCTTTACACCAATACTCTCTTTCATACCTACTCGCTCTCTTACGTCGTCGTTACGAATGCGATCGGTCAGCCTTACTCCACAGATATTCCACAGAGATCGCATTTCGACCGCATTAATTTTACTTTCATACTCTTTTCTGCATACCCAACTCTCGCTTCCATACAGTAATGTTGGGACAAGCACTGCGTTATGTATTGCTACACGTGCCTTCTGGCTGAGGTGGTGGCTATCGAGAAGTTGCCCTAACGCTCCGTTCACTCTATTTCCCGCATTCACTCTTCGCTCTATATCAGTGGTGTACCTTCCATCTCGGCTAAATCCACATCCAAGATATACAAGTTCATCCACTTGCTCTAATACATCATTACCTATTCTTACTCTTACATCTGTTCTGGCTTCATCTCTTTCAAAGACCATTATTTTGGTTTTGTTCACATTCACGCGTAGACCCCTTTTCTTACACTCTTCTGTCATTGTGTCGACTAGGGTCTGCAGGTCAGTCGCTGACTGTGCCAGCAGGTCTGCATCATCTGCATAAAGCAGAACAGTGACCACTGAGTCGCCCATCTGGACTCCCACATTCATATCGTTCAACCTTTGTAGACATTTATCCAGATATATGATAAACAGCCTGGCTGATAGAACGCACCCCTGCTTAACGCCGATATTGACGTCAAACCAAGGCGACATTCCATCATCCAGCCGCACACAGGCTCTACAGCCCATGTAACTAGACTGCACAGCCTGTAGCAGTTTACCGTTAATACCATACTCCGGTAAAATGTCCCAAAGTTCCTTTCGTACAACCGTGTCAAATGCTAGGTAGGTAGGTGTAGGTAGGTAAATGCTAGGTACCGAGGGAGACCGAGACTAACCTACCTAGACCAGATCGGTCATGTACTGAAGGAAGGTGGAGTCAAGAGTCTCCGAAACCGGCGAGCGTGTATGAAGAGAATTATGAATGTTGAGGAAGCGAGTGAAGTATGCAGAGATAGAGTTCTCTGGCACTCTGTTCTCTCTGCCTACCCTGCAAGGGACATGGCGTGATGATATGTATGTATGTATGTATGTGTCAAATGCTCTCTCCAGATCCACAAAACTGCAGAAAACCCTCTGACCTAGAGCCAGATGCTTTGCCACAATGTTGCGCAGAGAGAACACTTGATCCATGCATCCCCTTCCACTTCTGAAACCTCCTTGTGTCTTACACAGTAAACCATCCGACACCATCCTCATTCTCCTTTCAATAATTTTACCGTACACTTTTGCTGCCAAATTGGTCAAGCCATAAGAGCCATAAGGCTCTGTAATTTGCGCAGTCATAACGTCAACCCTTGTTTTTAAACAAAGGCACGATGACTGCGCTATGCCAGTCCCCGGGAACCATTACCGAGCTCCAACATAAATTGAGGAGCAACAGAAACGGCTCCCAGACACAGTAGCCACCAAGCTTGATCATCTCGGCAGACACCATATCAATGCCCGCTGCCTTACCATTTTTCAAACTTCTTATCGCCCATTCAACTTCATCCATACTGATGTCATCGGAGGACGCCGCTGTCGAATGTTGTTCTACTAAACCATATGCGACACCGGCGTCAACCGTAGCATCCGCATACATATCGCCAAAATATTCACTCCATCGGCTTAACACGTCTTGTGTTTGTGTAAGAATGTCTCCACCTTTAGTCCTTATTTTATTCATTCTGAAGGCTGACCAACCACACCGAGACTTCTTCACCTCCCTCCAAAAGAGTCTGGTGTTACCCTCGAAGTTTTTAGTTAGCCTATCTTCTGCACTCATACTTGCTCTATCACGTTTCTCTTTCACTAAGGCCTTGGTGTCATTCTTACATAGCCGATATATTTCTTTCTTCTGTTCAGTCATACTGTCATTCAGATTCAAAGAAGAGACATAGTCCAGCCACGCTTTCTTCTTTTGCTCTATGGAAGCTGCCACTTCCGCATCCCACCATGCATCACCATTTGTTTTTCTATGCTTCTTTGAACTTCCACACACTTCGTTCGCTGTATCTACCATACTCTCTTTCAACTACTCTCCAGCATTCTTCAATGTCCGTTTGCGGCTGGCTTGCCATCGTCAGCCGTTCTCGGACACCCTCTGCATACTTTTCTCTTACACACTCTTCTTGCAACCTTTCAACCTTTATTCTTTGAAGCCCTCCGAAGTGGACACGCTCTCGCCAGTGCCTCCACTTTCTGAACAGACCACTAAATCTCGCAATAACGAGATAGTGGTCCGTATCGACTGTGGGGCCCCTGTAGGCTCTTGCGTCCAATATTTTGCTTCGGAGGCAGGTAGGCACCTGTATCGTTCACTCTCTTATCACCAAATGGACCAAGTACGTCCTCATAGTTGGGACGCTTGGTCCCCACCCATCCGTTCAAATCTCCGCATACAATCACGTGTTCACTAGTTTCTGCCATATCCAGAACTTCCCTAACATTATCCCAAAACTTTTCTAGGTCTGATGCCACCGAGGATCCTACGGGAGCATATGCTACAACCATGAATACCTTGGTGACACCTAGTTTTATACGGACTCAAAGAAGTCTGGGATCATACATTCCGTAATCCTTCACACCTGAGGCCAAGCGAGAGGACAACAGCACTCCTACCCCCATGCTGGCTCGATCGCTCTGTGGTACACCAGACCACAGAGCCATCCCGCCATCAGGAAGATCGCAGGCGTCGCTGCCCCTTCGCTTGGTCTCTGTTACACAGAGCACGTCTAGCTGTTTGTCCGCCATGACGGATATCAGCTCGTGTAACTTACCTTCCACACAACCTCTTACATTCCACGTGCCCACCCGGAACTCTGCTCTCCTCGACTCGTCTGACTGGGCAAGGCGTGATGGGTGGCGGCCCCCATCGCCGCAACTGCCGAAGTTCGTACTGACGGGGGCGGGTCGGTACGCGTCGCCTCCGGGGGACGCCCTAACCCGCACTGCGGTACGCATATCAAGCCGGATTAGCAGTCTAATTAGACTTGCAAGGGACGCGACGAGCACGCCCCGGACTATGCCCCTAATTTATTTTAACAATATAAAAATCATGTCTTCAGTCAACGTAAAACTTATGTCTAGACCGAATTTCACTCTAATCTGTTCTCTGACCGAATTTCACTATAATCACTAACATTAAATAAAAATAGCAAATAAATGCACCTCACAAACTTTTATATGTAATATATGTATTAGTGTTATTAGAAGTAAGGTCGTTTCTCCGCCAATTGCGTTAACCGTATAACAGACACGGTTTATGATATAACAACATGCAGTCATAATTATGAATTGAAACACTAGATGTAGTATAAGAAATTCTATTATTTCTTATTCTATCAACAAGATTTTTGGTTAATTTCAGTATAACTGTGAAATGTTAAAAAAAAAATTAAGTTCAATAAAAATTTAGTTTTAAAAACAATTCCTAAAGATGGTAGCGAAGGTATAAGGAAACCTAATCTGTTGATATGAATACATGATTTAGTAAGGTTAACTCCCTCCGTCCAGTAAATCTCTGAAACTACGAATCACATTTAAAAATTAATTCATCACTAATAATAACCTATTTTATCTCTGTGATGTAAATATCCACGTCAACACAGAATACTTACATTCTTGCTTAAATCATTCTGCTGGAGAGTTCAAAATATCACAAATTTATAACTAAAGTACATACATACATACATATCATCACGCCATATCCCTTGCAGGGTAGGCAGAGAAAACAGAGTATCAAAGAACTCTATCCTTGCATACTTCACTCGCTTCCTCAACATTCATAATTCTCCTCATACACGCTCGCCAGTTTCGGAGACTCTTGACTCCATCTTCCTTCAGTACATGACCAATCTGGTCTAGGTAGGTTAGTCTCGGTCTCCCCCTGTACCTACATCCTTATGTTATATAACTAAAGTAAACTCTCAACCAGGATTGGGGTGGGAAACCGCGGTACTTTGGAATAAATTTATTTAATAATTATGCCGTGGCTGCATTCAAGCAATTATTAGATACAAAACAACTAGTTGTTTTCAAATAACTTACACATTATGTAATTCATAGATATAGGTAAGTGCCTTATATTATGTCGGAGCTCTACTAAGATTTATATCTAATCTAAAAAAAGATTGAACGCATTGTTGATTCTTCTGAATGTTAAAGTAGAATTAGGAGAAACTATTTTTGTGGGGTTAGGAAACATGGATATTTCCTCAATTGACCTTCTAAATTGACATAGGAAACTCTCTGTTTCAAGTTGAGTGCTTCAGACTTCATGGATGAATAGATGTTGGTTATAAGGCAGCCATAATGTTGAATATATTTGTGCGTATTTATAAAGTGAGATATTACAGTAACGCACATCTACATAGAAAATACAGTCTCCATACGTCTTAATTCGGTATTTTCTTTTTAGTGTGTTTTGGAAGATATATTTAAATGTAATAAAAATAACTAATAAAATAAAAAATATATTAAAAGGCAAAAAATTAAAAAGGAAAACTAAGGAATTTTTTCAAGTGGATTCGACAATGGTTTCGATTCGCAATTGGACCCGGTAGGTGTTGCTGCGATCGAGTTGTGGGATTTTTACTTTTCGTACATTGACTGTTGGCGGAACGAAGTTTACCGCCGCGCAGAATTGCTTAATATTCATTCCATATCATTCAATGTCTAGTGCTATATATTTACTTATTTATTACTAAATTGAAATTATAGTTTTTGATCGAATTAACGTTTGATGAACATATTAAAATATATGTAGTTTTTGATCGAATTAACGTTTGATGAACATATTAAAATATATGTCAAATAAAATATACATCGTAATATACGTCATATAAAATATACGTCAAAACGACCTTCAATGATAAGTCTTATAGATGACTTTTGACGGGAATTTGAAAACGTCATGTGGTGCTCTTGTATTATATTCGATGTCTTAGTGTTTTAACGTGTTATATTAGATAATTTTGATGGCATTTTATGTAATGTGATGTGCGGCAATACTGGGATGTAGTGAATATCATATAAAAGTGCTTTACAACTTTTTCGTTTTCCATCAAAATTCCCACAAGATACCATTAACAGTGTGGCCATTGCACTGTTAATGGTGACAATTTGACTTAGACAACGACTGACTTGAAAGACTAAAAACGTGAAAATATTTATAACTTGACACTGGCACCAATAGCTCGTATATGTAGCTGATTGCCAATACATAAGAAGAAGAAGAAGAAGTCTTATAGATATAATTTCCATGTAAGATATTCTTTCCGTGCACATATGTATACATCATCATTTCAGCTCATATATGTCCTCACTTTTGGGCTTGAGCCTCCTCCGTAATAGGAAGGAAATTGACCTACTATACCAAGCTGATCAGATGTATTGATATAGGGTTTTGTTCGTTCGTTTTCATAAATGGTTGTTTTAAGTCTATGTGTAATTTGTTTCCGTGAATTGTATATATATATATATATATATATATATATATATATATATATATATATTTGCATTTGGTAGCAAACGACGATCAAGCTGTGAAATAAGTATCTAATAATTGCTACTAATGAACTTCAGCCATACCAGTGGTACTGCTAAGTCGACGCTTACCTTAGGTGAAAGATTGAAGTGAGTGGAATGGAAATATGATATTAATAACACCCTTATAAAATCCTTGTATGTATGATACAAGGATTTTATAAATAATGCTAAAATATGAAATAAAAATTATCAATGTTTATACTTTAAGCTGAAGTTATTACAAAGGAAATTATTTTGAGAATAGTTAGTACTGATAACTAGCTTTCATCGCTTCTTCAGCTAATTTGTGTTTACTATATATAGTATGAAAGTAAAATTAATGCGGTCGAAATGCGATCTCTGCGGAAAATCTGTGGAGTTAGGCTGACCGACCGCATTCGTAACGACGACGTAAGAGAGCGAGTAGGTATGAAAGAGAGTATTGGTGTAAAGATGCGGAAGGGAATGCTCCGATGGTTCGGACATGTGGAAAGAATGCCGAACGAACGTCTGGTTAAGAAGATATACAATGCGAAAGTGGAAGAATGTAGGTACCGAGGGAGACCGAGACTAACCTACCTAGACCAGATCGGTCATGTACTGAAGGAAGGTGGAGTCAAGAGTGTCCGAAACCGGCGAGCGTGTATGAAGAGAATTATGAATGTTGAGGAAGCGAGTGAAGTATGCAGAGATAGAGTTCTCTGGCACTCTGTTCTCTCTGCCTACCCTGCAAGGGATATGGCGTGATGATATGTATGTATGTATATATATATATATATAGTGCCAAGATATTAATTAGATAAGAAGATATTTATAGATTATGTCACCATGTGTTATGTATGGGGGTGGGGAATTATACTCTTACTCCGTCACAGTGTGGTGACGGAGTAAGAATACAATTCACCACCCCTTCATTTTCATTCATCTTCCCCAGTGGGTCATCGTAAAAGACGACTAAGGGATATAAAACGCATATAACATCAATGCAAGAGAAAAAAAACTCGAAATAAACATCCTATACCAACACGTCTGACCAGCGTGGTATAGATGGGGTAGGTAATAGGTATAGTAGGTTAATTTCCCTCCCACTACGGAGGAGGCCCAAACGCAACAGTGGGACATACATATATGGGCTGTGATGATGATAATAATGATATGATTATATATCTTTTTATATCAGACTATGATTTAGTTGTTTAAAATATGTAAATTATATTTTCTTCCTTAAGTGCCTTTATTTTATAGATATAAAAACTCTGATAACATTGTAGCGTTCAATGACCGTAAGCGCTAATACAACTAACGAAGCTTGGTGCAGATATTATAGAAGATGATTTTCGTATCAAATATTACTGTCTATAAAAAGACACATAAAACTCTATGCAAATTATTTTCGTAGAGCAACCCTTTTCTTTTTTTTGGCAGGTGTGGTCTGGACACACAACCCTAATAAAATGTTACAATACTTAAATATATAATTTAATTATGCATTTAATAAATTAATACAAAACTACTAATGTAGTACTAGTAATGTACTTTAGTAGTTTTACTAATTACTAAAACGAACTTTAACTATTCTAATTCGATGTACTAACGAATGCATATAAGAATGTTCTAGAATAGTAATAGTGATGTTATATGGCTGTTATAATCTCATCAGCTTCCCTTTCATAGTAGTGATAGTAAAAGTGCTACGTTTCCGTTCACGTACATGCGCTCTTATATTGCAACTTTATTTTGATTCAGACTTACGCACCTCTTCCTCGTTGATTCATATAATGATGTTAAATTTAGAATGTAATATAATTTTACATAATACAAAGAGGATGATTTGTATACATCAACTGACATACTTAAATGTTTGTGAAATATTTATTGTATATAGCAATTAGCTAAGGATTTGTCTCACTTTCATTTGGCTGATATTTACATTTTAACATAATCTAGATTTCAATGTATAACAAAATCAAAATTCAGAATATTATACTGATTTCGTCAGCCTGAATTAATGAAAACAAAGACTAAGTTGAATGAAAATAAAATCGAAGTGGCAAACCTTGCCGAAGTTTACAATGTTCTTCAAAAAAAGTGGAAGACAAGCTCATTCAGTTTTACAATTACATTTTAGAATACAATTTATTATATAAAGGTTATTAGAACATTATAACATTAATTATGCTTTTTTATCACTACTGCCTAAATAAATAACATAAAGCTGAATGAAATGTTGTTTATTTGCAAACACTAAACTTTGTCTATGTTTAGTGTTTTCAAATAAAGAACGTTTCATTATTTCTTACTTATCGTAGGAATCGAAAAGGCTTATAGGCTGTATAAAAAAAAACGCATAAAACACAATAGTTATAGTTGTATTAATATTTATAACCACTGTTTTTGTATTTATGTTATTTTTGGTTTGAAATTATTTTGAGGTTATATAAACAAAATTGGAAGGTAAATTGCAGGCAGAGGTAGCTAGTAATATTATAAACGTTAAAGTATGTTTACTAGTTACTTTTAGTTACGATCAAATAGCTGTACAAAATTTAATAAAATATAGCAGACAAGTGGATTCTACGATGAAATAGCATATAAAATATTTTTTTCTTAATACATACATATCATCACGCCATATCCCTTGCAGGGTAGGCAGAGAGAACAGAGAGCCAGAGAACTCTAAACTTGCATACTTCACTCGCTTCCTCAACATTCATAATTCTCTTTACACACGCTCGCCGGTTTCGGAGACTCTGGACTCCACCTTCCTTCAGTACGTGACCAACCTGGTCTAGGTAAGTTAGTCTCGGTCTCCCCCGGTACCTACATCCTTTTTCTTAGTATGTTTTATATAAGGCAGGATGGAATCAATAGTACAAAGTGACTCCCTGTAAGTCTCGAAAACTATTCGGCCTCGAGCGAATGTTGCCTTTGTATAATACCACGTTGTAAGGTTGTCAATAAAATAAAGTCTGATGTTACTGGAATATTTATTACTAACCTTAAACCGGTGTTTATATCGGCGCCATAAATCTAACAGGAATTACCTACAGCATAGCATCTTTAACTCTGTCCCATCTCAAATTTATCACTTTATGACAATCGAATTTCCGCTCTAAGTACGTCTGCTATGTAAATTGTATTTTCACTGTAATGATAGAGTTCTAAATATAATTTTGCGGGCAACTGTTCATTGGAGTTTAGACCTTTCAATGTCATTATCTTCGATTGAAAATTCGTTGCATTATCTATTTTGTGTGTAAATTTGAAGTGATGGCGAAGAATATATTCTGATGAATTGTAATATGAGTCATAATTGCATGATTGCTGGTAGACATCGCAGTAGAACGAAGCTGCCGAGAGTCAGTGTCGCGAAACGCAACCACGTTGCGATATAAAAGGAAGTTTTGTTTAAATTTCTTTATCACACACCAACTGTCTGCACCGGCATTCGGCCACACACCGATCTTACTTCTTTCACCATGTCTGCACGTATATTGGTAAGTTTCATCTAATATATATATTAATTAAAAACATATTAACGAAAATATATAATTTATTATATAATAGTAATATAATGATGATCCCTCGTACAGTGACGCCTATTTATGGACTATTTTAATTTTTACTACCTAGTAATTGTATTTTAATTGGTACTTAAGTACATATCAAATGCACGAAGTGTATCAATTGGATAACATATTCCTAAAAACAATAATCTCAGTATCTTTATAATACATAAAAAACTAAGCATTCCCTTTAATAATTAATAATAATAATTAAGAACTACAAGATTTACTAAATAATTTTAACTGTAACGATACCCTGTGGTCTTATAACTATAGTCCAATCATCTATCAGGCCTTAGAAGTGCCCTATTGGACAGAGCCCCACGAGAATATAATTCAGGACGATCCTGTACCACCGGCATCTAAATATAGCCACATTATCTGTAAACGTTGATCAAAATTGACTCTACATTAATGCAATAAGATCTAAAACTAAATTTTAAAAAATGAAATGGGAACGTATTGTACTAACACCAACGCAATAAATGTTACTTCATTCATTAATCAAGCCGCAGGCGATTGGTCGATATTTTATTAAAAACTATGATACAAATTCGTTCACTCAAACTAAATGACTACGCATTCGATAGTAACACAAATTTTAAGCAACAAAATAGTCTTGCAAATTTTGATATATAAATAATAATCAGTGTTTTGGCATTGTATTTTCCTTTTCTTTAAATACATATTTATAATTATGCAGTTTATTATATTGCGAAAATTTTAAAATAAGGTTTAAAGGCCTTAAGATTTTCTTTATGATTATCAGTTATTAAAAGATTTTATTAAGGAATGATAGCAGATGATATCACATCGTGAGAAAAAAAAATATATTCATTTTTCTTACTGCCATACAGGGCTACCATAGCAAGGCAGCAAGCGAATTTTCTTGCCATTTTGTAGGACACTAGTGATCAATATTACCGGGATATCTAGTGCTAAGGATTTTTTTTTTATTTCTGCAATGCTATTATCAAACGTTCTTACTAAAATGTTATTGTGGATGGACTGTAATGTTTCAAGTAGTTAGGCACTAAAGTTATTACAACTTTATTTTACATTATATTGCTGAGATATCTAAATATTTAGACTTTTATTCATAATTGTGAAGATTTTTTTTTAATCAAATTTAATAAATATCGATTGCTGGTTAAATATAACCTGGCCAGTTAGAAAGTTGCTTAGAATGTCACGTACCGTTTTAAAGTTTTTTATTATTATTTATCTAGCGCGTAGTTGTAACACAAGTTTATAAATATAGTATTACATTTTCATTTTAATGAAATATCTTTTCAGCATTGCATATACATATATTGCGAAATTTTACTCTAAACTTTGTTGCTTATGCGATTTATTTTTAGATTTCATAGAACTTCAACTTTTTCAATGTTATTTACGCGAAATATTACCAGACTTTGCAAATCTAATAAAAAATATATATCTTTTATTGTTTTTTTTTTATTTTTAAATATTCTATATAAGCTTAAAACTCAGACATAGCAGTCTATCCATCTATGATTATTTATAGGTAATCAAACTATGACTTTTAAAATCTTGCCAGTTTGATAATAGATATAAAATAAAGGTATACTTATTGAATACTGTTTGGTAAATACAATAGGCAAAATACTAATGAAAACAATAAATTCAGATGCTTTTAATACAAAATCCGATTACGAAATGAAAAATGATGTCGCAAGCGGGATTCGAACCCGCGCCTATTGGGATTCCGGCCCAATCGTGCTGCCACTGCACCACCGCGACTAATTGTAGGACATGCAATAAATTCAGATGCTTTTAATACGTTTAATATATTTATATAGTGTAATAAAAAATACACTGTAAATAATTATATATTTTTATTATCATTTTAAATAAAATATAATGTAATAACATAATAAAATCTATAATATAAATACAACAAAATAAATTAATCTTGAATTATTTACCGTGTAGAACTAGTATAGACAAAGTATATTCTATTCTTAACTAAAACTTAGAAATCATCCTATAATAGTAATTTAGGTTAAGATATGGACCATGTCATCATAAATATTATATTGAGTAATTGCTGTGTTACATATATATAAAATTTCTGTTACTTATTCGCTATTAAAGTTATTATCTATTGTTTTGTAATATTAGAATTATTACAACACGGGATTGTAGCCGATTAAGGTCTCGTTGACGTCACCGTAGATTTTTCAACTTTTCCTTTCACCGACAGCTCTTATAATGTACCATTCTAAACAATTTCTAGCTCGTGTTCGTTTGCATGGCTGAGTTATCATCGTTGATCGCAGCAGGCGGCGGCGGTGGGGGCCACAAAAAGGTCATCATTCACGTACCTCTCTTTGTAAAACACCATCACCATAAACACACCATCGTGAAACATATACATCATAAGGATGGCGGCGGCGGTGACGACCATTATGAAGTTCTAGGGTATACTTACGGAGAACCAAAGGCGGCTCCTCACTTCAGTGGAGGTAAGACTTTAATCATCATAATAAATCTTATTTATTTATTAGTTTATTTGCTTAGAATATGATATACAATATTTATTACATCATCATCATCATCGTCATCATCATCACAGCCCATAAATATCCCACTGTTGGGCTCGGGCCTCCTCCGTAATGGGAGGGAAATTAACCTACTAAACCACGCTGGTCAAACGTCTTGGTATAGGGTTTTGTTTCGAGTTTTCCTTCTCTCGCATAGATGTTATATGCGTTTTATATCACTTAGTCGTCTTGTACGATCACTCATGGGTAAGATATGGGGTGGTGAATAGTATTTTTACTCCGTCACCACACTGAAATATAGTTATTGCATACATATTACCTATTAAGTAGTTAAACTCGTTGAATCTAGGCTCATATCTTCTGACCTTTTGGTTTTACGTGATATCTAGAGCCCACTGGCGTTGTAAGGTGTTCAAAATAATAAAACGAAAGTTTCTTATCGAGTATGATTTTTTGTTTTGCTTTGGCAAATACTCTGATCTTATAAATTATCTGAATTCTGATTAGATGGAAGTGGTAGATAAACATAAGAAATGCAAAACTAAACAAGATAGAAACAATAAATTTAGACTCATTTGATTTGACCAATTACATTAGATAGTTTAAAAATTACCGGCAAAATACTTTGAATTAATAGTATGCTACTAAATATTCAGAGAATCAGGCAAACTGAAGTATTTAAAATAAAATTGTTAATAAAAGTATTTAAGCTTTTTTAATAAAAAATCTTACACATACATACATATCATCACGCCATATCCCTTGCAGGGTAGGCAGAGAGAACAGAGTGCCAGAGAACTCTATCTCTGCATACTTCACTCGCTTCCTCAACATTCATAATTCTCTTCATACACGCTCGCCGGTTTCGGTGACTCTTGACTCCACCTTCCTTCAGTACATGACCGATCTGGTCTAGGTAGGTTAGTCTCGGTCTCCCTCGGTACCTACATCCTTCCACTTTCGCATTGTATATCTTCTTAACCAGGCGTTCGTTCGGCATTCTTTCCACATGTCCGAACCATCGGAGCATTCCCTTTCGCATCTTTACACCAATACTCTCTTTCATACCTACTCGCTCTCTTACGTCGTCGTTACGAATGCGGTCGGTCAGCCTAACTCCACAGATTTTCCGCAGAGATCGCATTTCGACCGCATTAATTTTACTATCATACTCTTTTCTGCATACCCAACTCTCGCTTCCATACAGTAATGTTGGGACAAGCACTGCGTTATGTATTGCTACACGTGCCTTCTGGCTGAGGTGGTGGCTGCCGAAAAGTTGCCCCAACGCTCCGTTCACTCTATTTCCCGCATTCACTCTTCGCTCTATATCAGTGGTGTACCTTCCATCTCGGCTAAATCCACATCCAAGATATACAAATTCATCCACTTGCTCTAGTACATCATTACCTATTGTTACTCTTACATCTGTTCTGGTTTTATCTCTTTCAAAGACCATTATTTTGGTTTTGCTCACATTCACGCGTAGACCCCTTTTCTTACAAAAATCTTATTTTATTATTAATAATAAATATTAAAATTATTAGCTTATTAATAACAAACTTTTTGTTACAAAGACTATATTACATCGAATAATAAACTAGAAAAGGAAATCGCCACTACTTGCGCAAGTTTTTGAAATTATTTACTGTAACAAAATAATAGGCACAGAAAAGTCTCTTTTAAAAATCAATTATATTTATACCCCTTTTCATTTCTAATTACATTGATGGTATCAGTCATTTATATCTTCTTAGTTTTTATATAAAGTTATAATTGTATTCAACAAAAAATAGTATTGAAAAGAGATTATAAATAATAAACATTTTTGAAAAAAAAATTTTAATTATTCTCAATATTATGTGTCATTTATATTGCCTCATCTAAAATTTAGAAAACTTCGATGAAAATGAACTTTAATATTTTCTCGTTCCATTTAAAGTAAATGATCAATAATACGTTTTTATTACCTATTATGGTATGCTGCGTATCTGTGTGACTTATATGGACTGAGGTATAAGTAACTTAATATTGCCTAATTAAACTATTATTACCATTCAATGTATAGTTACAATTTTATCAATATAAAAATGCGAAATGAGAGAATAAAGAGGTATAAATTTTCTCTTAAAAACTAAAATCCTCTTTTAAAATTGAGATTAAAATAGTATCGCTTCATTACAATAATGTATATCAAAAAACATAATAACATAATATTATCTTGTATTGTTCCGTATGGTGACGGAGTAAGAATACAATTCACCACCCCTATCTTACCTGTGGGTAAAAGACGCGTAAGGGACATAAAACGCGTATAACATCAATGCAAGAGAAGAAAAACTGGAAACAAAACCCTATACCAACACGTCTGACTAGCGTGGTAATAGGTTAATTTCCCTCCTATTACGGAAGAGGCCCGAGCTTAACAGTGGGACATATATGGACTGTGATGATGATAATCTTATGGTATATTAAGACATCGCATACGACGATGCTATTATTGCACAAATTATAATGGATATGGAAGTAGCGGTACTACTAAATCAATATAAAGTTAAGATTATTATTGTTGTAAAGAGTTTTGATCAGTTATTAAATTGTATTAGTTAATTACATCATTATGTAACTGTGATGGATCAAGCTTGACAAATTAACATAATATATCTACTATTGATTTCGTCAGATTCAACATCATCGATAACGTACGATGACTTCGAATCTTTTCTTTCTTGGGATAGTCACAATTATTGGTAAAATGAAAATTTAATTTAAATTAGCTGAACTATTAAATAACATAAATCTATATATTTATTCGTAAATACATTGTAAAATGTGTATTTTCCGATAAACTATATAAAACAAATTAACTAATTATATTATTTAATTTTTATATACATATATATATATATATACAACTTTGTATGGCTTTTATCTCATCAAAACAAAAGACAGGACGAATACATATTTTATTAGCTGTAGTTCCAATTTCACTATATGCTTAACTTATGTTAATTAGTATATTTAATTCAATTATTTTCGATGAGGTGTTAAAGTCACTGTGAGAGGAGGGTGAAGGATTTGTTGGTGGAGGTAGAACATACACATAACTTTTCTTAACATTATGCCATTCTCGAACAGCTACCCGCGTTTGAATTTTGTGAAAAACGCCCAACGTTTATAAAAGAATATAGACGACAACGTAATGTGTACGCAGCTTTGTAGAACTAAATTAATTACAACGTCCCACTGCCATGTTAGTACGCAGTTATCTTTAATGATGCTTACGATTTGACTCATAATGAATGGAGCTTTAGAAATTATGGCACAGTGACTACACATAAGAGGCTTCGTGTGTACGTAGATATTATAAACTCACTCACACACACACTTGCAGTTAACTGAAGTCATATAATACAAATATGTCATGCATTTTAAAGATATATTTGTATATTAGTACCGAAATACAGAGTTCTTATCCCTTATTTATTATTAAATTTAATAAAAAAATCGGCTATATTCTTGCCCTCTTGTATTATTCAATAAATTATTTAATTTTATTTTTAATAAAATCATACATTGTTTTCCTACTTAATTAATAAGATAATACCTTTGTATGTATTTATATATAGGTGATACAACACACATTAGAATTTTTAGGATTCATTGTTGAAATTTAAAGGAATTGAAAGTTTTAATATCTGTCGTATATTTATTAGTCGTGAGTGGAGTTTTAGCTTTACATAGTATAAAAGTCGTTTACCGCGTGTATATGTATGTGCGGTTAGATCTCCTAAGCTGTCTGAGAATCTCCTATGAAACGAATTAGATTCCTTTTTAATAACATTTAGAAAATATTTTTTTATGTATAAATTTATTGATAATGTGGCAAACCTAATGTTTTATGAGAAACATATTATTTTGGGTGATTTTATTGTTAACGCTAAGAAAATTATGTTCATTACAATCCACCTAGTGTATATTGTAAAATACTGCAAAAATATCCACGATTGTATACATCTATCTCTTATAGATAACACCTAAAACATTTTCGTATTATCTATATGGATTTTTCTGTTACATATTTACAAGGCTTTTTACTAAAATAATTTTATTTGTTATACATTTTTTTTTTAATTTTGGTCATATAATTTTGACTTTTTTTATCAACGTCTCATATTTATATTAGATTATAATAATTTACTAGGCTTCCACCGGTAATACTGCCAGGCTTTACATGCAAATTACCGGTGGATAGTGATTCGGAGGAATTTTGTGATGCCTGATAACGACGTTTGTTTTTTATTCTCTATTCTGTAAATATTTCAATTTTTAAACGTAGTATACAATAAAATACTGAAATAATGAAAAAAAATTATCATCATCATGATCTCAGCTCGTATATGTCCCACTGCTGGGCTCGAGTCTCCTCCGCAATGGGCGGGTAACCGTCCTAATATATCACGCTGGTCAGACGTGTGATAGGGGTTTGTTTCGAGTTTTACTTCTCCCGCATAGATGTTATATGCGTTTTATATCCCTTGGCTGTTTTGTACGATCACCCACGGGTAAAAATTGGGTGGTGAATTGTATTCTTACTCCGTCACCACACGGAAAAATATTTATATTTTGCTTTAATTTAAAAAAACTATCACTAACTCGATGTGATACGATGAGTACTTAGTAGTTATAATAAAATTAAAAATATTATAGTATATTCAATGTGTGTTAAGGTCTTTATCTTTAGATTATAATCCTTTCTCATTCCAAGATTTTTATTAAACTTACCTAGTTAATTGTTTGCTATAAAAATACCAATATATTATAATCTATGTCTTTGATCAACTACATATTTGTTATAATGATAGCTTTTAAATTTTTCAATGTGGGTGGGACCGGCTATCAGGTTTATTAACTACCATTAATAATTTTATTTCGACTGTCTCACTTTATACGATTGTAGTATTTAAGTACTGTATTTATAACTGATATTGAATTTATAACTGAGCAGTTAGGTATGCATGAATGAATTTGCTATTCATTCATCAAAGCGATCGTATTTTGTCTAATAAATTTATGTAGGTAAGTCATAATTGTATCTATACGTATTCCATTAGACATATTCCATTTATACGTATTCTGTTGGACATATGTCGCCTGGATATACACTATTTACACGTATTCGGTTGGACATATGCCTCCTGTACATATGCCATTTACACGTATTCTGTTGGACATATGTCTCCTGGACATATACCATTTATACGAATTCTATTAGACATATACTAGTAGGTTATATAACTTTACGGGGTGAGCGCTGCTGTACATTATCGTGTGATCTCTTTGTTGTTTCTTACTACCTCCATAGGAAAGTAAGGGTTAATGTTTTCTTAATCCATCACCATACATCAAATACATGTATCTGTTTCTTATAGTTGATATTTTTTTTTTCAGTATAATTAAAGATCATTTACTCAATTTTATTTATCAGTCATCATAAAGTTAAATAAAATTTCTGATAAGTCAAATAGAACAGAGCTTTTTTAGATGGAGTTATGATTGGTTAGTTAACAAAATCAATGCAATCAAGACAATCTTCAGTGTTTATATATTTTCCAGGCCACGGTGGAGGGCATGGTTGGGGAGCAGCAGAAGAGTCCCATGATGGAGGTTATGGAGATTCTCCAGTAAGTTTCGAAGGAGGAGATCACACTGGCTATGCGTTATCTGGAGGAGAAGACTACAGCTCAGATATAGGAGGTCACGGTGGATACTAAAGCTTAACATTATAGTGTACCAAATTAAAATAACTGTAACACAGTGAATAATAGACTGTAATGTCACATAACACCTGATATCATAACTAGTTACTATTGCCTAATAATATTAGTACAAAAAAAAACAAACATCATATAAGTATTATTATGTATTAACTGATTTTTTTTTTGTAAATACGTACACATTAGCGGTAATTAATGTTAAGTGACGTGAAAAGTTAAATATTTAGCAATAGTTTTAGTCTACGTTACAAATTAAGTGAGAACTTGTTGGTTACAGACAAAACGTAAAGATGAATAGTTTATTTCTTGCCAGATGATTTGTACCTACTCTTGTTGTAGATAGAATATATATACATATATATATATATATATATATATATATATATATATATATATATATATATATATATATATATATATATATATATACGCAGATTAAAAAAATATATTAATAGCTATAAGCTGAGGTTGTTGTGAAAATCCCGGTCAAAACGGGTGCTTATTTGTTGTTAATATTATTTTGTTGTTAATTTTAAATATGATTCTTTTTTTATAAAACTGTGTTAATTTTCTTCCCCTTTTATATATTTTATAAGAGTTATAACTAAGATATAGATATATAGAAATACCAAGCTACAAAAAATGCCGTATCTTTCGGACGTGGCTGCATAAAATATTGTCCTTGTCGTATGTATATTACCTACATATATACATATGTATATCACCTACATATGTTATAGTGTCAATTTTATATTCATGTAATGAGTATTGTATAAACGTTGACTAATAACTATAGTAAAAAGCAGACAACACCATAATGAGAGAAGAAAACAAAAATAGAAGAAGATATGTTTACTTAATTGGAAGTATTACGTCCTATAGTGGCTGACGAGTTAGGATTCCAACACAGTGGGGTACAGCAGCATCCCACTGCTTTCATCTCAAATTGTATAGCAATATTACTACATATAGTATGCTGCATAGTGCTTCCATTCATCACCCTACCGACATGCACTGTTAGACAAAGCCATCCCCAAGGATTGGTGCATCTTCCTCTAACATAAGATCAGAATAATAGAACATGCCTCTTATATTTTGCATTAATTTTAATACCTACCTTCATCGGTTGAAATTATTCCAGGTCTACTGACCTGAACTAACTTAGAAGTAGTCGAATTTACATGAGATACTTATTGCTTGGATACTATAGTAGTAGTAGTAATATTGAATTATTCTTTAAAAAACTTCAGAAAGACTTAATACACCTTTTCTCAGGTCAATATATATTATGAGATGGGTTGATTATATTTCTAGTTTTCTTTCGTTTGCATAGATGCTATATGCATTATTATATTCCTTGGCTGTCTTTCACGACATCCACGGGCAAGACAGCAAGTGGTGAATTATACTCTTAATCCGTCACCACACATAATTGAAATGGGTTACAAAGAGTTTTAATTATTTCCAATTAAAATAAATTAGAATTAACAACGTTACTAGGACTAACGTATCGAGAGTTACACTTGTTTTTTCTATTTCAAATCTACATATTCTTTGCGTAGTGTAAAATAACTAATAAATGATACATCATCACTCTCCTACTCTTATCCCAATTACTTGGGGTCGATACAATATATACTTTTCTTTCATGGTCTATATTGTAGCAGTTATAGGCAATAGTTTTATGACCGGCCGCCTATCAGACGTCAACCCTCCTTGGGAATGTAATTGTTTAACCAAACGGCATCAGATGGAGTTGGCCCAGGTCGTTATAAGACGTAATATTCGTCTTTTACGACATCAACGAGCAAAGTAAGGTTTGGTAGTTTTCTTAGCCGCTACCACACAGCTTGCTACAGCACAACTAATAAATCATTAAATATAGAAAATTAATCAAATTATATTCGTTTGAATTATTCAAGATTTACATAAATTAGTAGATTGCTGACTAGGGTTTTAGTAAGTATTCTAGCGTAATCATATTATTTCAGTACGTCCAGCATTCTATTGTCTTTACAAGTAGGAGGATAAACGTATTTATCACAACGTATATCTATTATATATTCTATTGTCTGAAACGTCAAACGGGCAACTAGACCACTTGATGGTAGGTGGTAACTGCTGCTCAAACACCTCAGCAATACTATGAATGTAGTTAAGTAGCTGCCTACCGTGAGAAAATACCTATTTCTAAGCTAATTTGAAAATGGAGATATTATAATACGCGGGAAACACCGCAGTAGATAGTTCATTCAAGAAGGCATTTGGTTGCATTAACTTTGAACCGCATTAATTCTAATGCGTATTAAAATATTTAGTACTGTTTAATAGAACTTGTTCTAAATTTAAAATGATGACCAGCATAACAATAAAGGTTATGGAAATAAATGAAATACCCAGACGAGCACAGGGGTCGTAGTGATTAAATTAAATGATAGGAGAGACAAAGTTAGTAAGTATGGTTGTGGAGGTAATCTCTGCAACTACTGAAGTGATTTAATCATTATGTCGGTATATTAGACGGAACCTACATTATTTTTAATTGCTGCCTTTTATTTTGCGAATTATGTTAGCCTGATAGAAGAGGAGAAATAAAAGCGAACAACTTAATATATCTAGTATATTATACAAATATCGTTAAAGCATAATCTATCATTGCATAATTCGTCCATTCATCCAATAACATATGTCTCTTCGAGTGGAGGGTTATGCTCTGGTCGTCATGCTATATTGGCGATGTGGCGACTCAGTTGGTGTAAAGTTTCCCAATAATATGCTGCTGATCATTCTCTG
Organism: Lymantria monacha; assembly: GCA_905163515.2. Classification (NCBI taxonomy): domain Eukaryota; kingdom Metazoa; phylum Arthropoda; class Insecta; order Lepidoptera; family Erebidae; genus Lymantria; species Lymantria monacha. The sequence goes on along the minus strand of LR991081.1, from coordinate 45,274,050 downwards.
TGTGTACCATCAGTTAGCTTTTATTAAACCTACAAAAAAACAAGTAGTGGTGATACGTGGTATAAATTGGATAGTGGTAGGACCACGCTGTTGATAGTTCTCTGAGTAGTACCACACTCTCGCAGAAGATCGACGTCTGAGTAATGGCAATGTGCTGGCTGGGCTTCGTTCAGTGAGCGAGAGAGCCGGCAGCCTAACTGGGTGTGTTTGGGGATGGTAATTGTAGGCAGCGGCCAACTATAACTTTGGTATAGCATACGTCCATGGGCAGCAGTGACACTTACCATCAGGTGGGCTGCCTGCTCGTTTGCTGCCAAAAACAATAAAAAAAAAATAACCCATCAGTGCATCCCTATGGATACATAATGACAAAGTGCGTCAAAATTCTTTTTGTTCAGGTATCACTCACTACAAATGCAAGAGACTTCGTTTATTTCACTGCACCGATTTTCAACCACTCGTGCGTGCCTTCTATAAAACCGCGTCCGCTGTGGAACTGTCAAACTAAATTACGTATTGCTGTGTTACGTATTTGACTTTCAACGTTCTATTAACGAAAATGTCATGTACACAAAATAAAATTTGTGTCATGTAGATAAAGCGGGTAATATATAAGCTTTTTGCCCTTATATTTTTCTATTACAAGTTAAGAAAATTGTCCTGTTAAATTTGCTATAAATATTTATATCTATAAATCTAAATATGAAGTTTCTAAGTGGCTGCAATCTAATTTCAGAATGAAGGGAATAAACATGTGATAAAATAATAATACTAAAAGTAAAATAATATTATAATAAAAACTGTGATAAAGTAATAATAATATTAAAAGTAAAATAATATTTAAGAGATATTATTATTATTTAAGTCAGAGATATTATTATTATTTTAGTCGAGTCTCCGAAACCGGCGAGCATGTATGAAGAGAATTATGAATGTTGAAGAAGCGAGTGAAGTATGCAAGGATAGAGTTCTCTGGCACTCTGTTCTCTCTGCCTACCCTACAAGGGATATATCATGATGATATGTATGTATGTACTATTTAATGTGAAATTTTGCCACTGTCTTACAAATGCCGACCGAGGCTGGCTGTAAATAAAATTCTTTATAGTCCGCCAACTTATAAAAGCTGTTAAATGAGGAAATAATCAACTATCTTTCTAAATACCAAAATATACCAAGATGCCTGATTAAAAACGACAAAGTGAGGGTACACGTTCTAATCCAACAGCGAGCGAGAACTCTCACTTATTACTAAACCTAAGTATGGTTCAAGTTTATTTTTGCAGTAGTTGTTGACTGTATAACAGTCTATACTTGTTAATACTCGTAGCAGTTACCTATTCACACCAGAATGCACCTTTTTTTTTGCGGTGGGCTATGGACGTGGTCGCGCCCCGCCAAATCGGTCCGGGCGGACGGAAGAGGTGGCGCGCAGCCCTATATACCCACCCTGCAAACACCTCTCTTCGCCGTGCGAGCAGGCCACCGGTACCCGATCTATGTCTTCGATGGACACCAGAATGCTCCTCAAATATTCCATTTCAACCCGTTAATACAAAGGAAAACTATCCAGATCCTCTAAGATCTCTATACCAATATTTATAGCCACTTCTTCACTTCATAATCCTTAAAGGCTATGTATTTCATCTCAGCTCATATATGTCCCACTGTTGGGCTCGAGCCTCCACCATAATGGGAAGGTAATTGACCTTCTATACCACGCTGGTCAGACGTGTTGGTATAGGCTTTTGTTTCGAGTTTTCCGTCTCTCACATAGATATTATATGCGTTTTATATCCCTTAGTCGTCTCGTACGATCATCCACGATTAAGATAGAGGGTGTTGAATTGTATTCTTACTCCGTCACCACACGGCAAAAAAAGGCTATGTATTTAAATAGATAACACCATGCACTAAACCCAGTAATGAGAAGGACTTTACAAATATATTACACAATTATTGAGTACATTTGTTAAAGACATACTCGAAGGATCCATCTGTTGATCGCATAGGAAGCATTCCTGCTTGAGAATTGTGACTTTCCACACAAATGAACGGCGCTTAGACCAATATTCCATCTTTATAGTCACAGTTGGCACGATTTGTAAATAATTAAATAGGTCGCTATCTGGAGACGTAATCTTTATCATAATTTACTTGATAATTATAAAGTAATAAGTTATCTTATATACAGGTTACCTATATAGCTATTTATTGAATAAAATCCCCACAGATCATATGCTAATGGAACTCCTTAATGACACGAATGTTTGAATATATCTCAAGTATATACATAAAGACTAACCTACCTAGACCAGATCGGTCATGTACTGAAGGAAGGTGGATTCATCATTCGGAGTGTCCGAAACCGGCGAGCGTGTATGAAGAGAATTATGAATGTTGAGGAAGCGAGTGAAGTATGCAGAGATAGAGTTCTCTGGCACTCTGTTCCCTCTGCCTACCCTGCAAGGGATATGGCGTGATTATATGTATGCATGTATATACATAAAGGATTATAATCCATCCAGAGGCATGTAACATAAAATATAGAACCAATATTCAAATCAGCTGTAATCATTTTACAAATTGGGTAATCAGGTAAGGAGGAAAACATCTCAGTAAAACTAAAACCTTTTTAAAATTTTTAATTCGACAATAACAAAATAAAAATGATCTTTTTAAAAACTATTTTTACAAGATATCTTCTATTTTTTTCTTCAAATGCCGATATAAAAAGAAAATACGCCTACCGGATGCAATTATTGAATGATTTCTAGACGGTTGCACAACACTTAACTAAAGAAATAAAGATTGTTTTTTACTATTAAATTTTTCCGTTACAGTTACGTTGGTTCGTTGTAGTTCTTTTATTAATTTGCGCAATATCAAATCTAGGGCGTATCGAATTGTCTGATATCGTCTACTATTTGGCTGTAACAAATTATAACGTAAGTATATTGGTGACATAAGCTTTTTTAATGAATTTATAATGGATAGTTAAATATATACTTAAATATTTCAGTAAGGAAGACTACACTAGGGTTATTTGTACTGTTCTTATGCATTTCAAAGTTAACTTAACTATTAACTAAACTTAAATTAATTTTACATTATATTAATAAAGTATAATTTAAGTGTATCTATACAATAGGGTCTTAAATATTTCAACAATAAGTACTTATGTAGAAACATTTCTAAATAAATATATTTTATACCAGTAACTTGAAATTCTAACGCAAGCTTACCGGATATTTTAAAGTTTTAATAAACTATAGTTTCAACATTACCAGTTTTTGTAGTTTGTTGTATACCAGCTTCCCGTGCAAAAGTTACCGGTATCTCGTCAGATATAGAGTTTTCTTCATGTGTTATAAAAGACGGACCTTCTGCATCTGAACCTGTAAATGAATTTTCTTGGCTATCAAAACCAGATTCTGGATATGTTGCTGGGAATCCAACTGAGGGTGCTACGCTAGATAACCCATCACTCTGAGTGGGTGTTAAAGATGAATATGGGTCGTTTTGTGTTGTATCCGAAAAATTCTCGATTCCACCTGACAGCGCCGTCGGTTCAGCCGCAAACGGGTATGGGCTCTGTTGATTTGAATCATGTGAAGTTATTTCTCCAAAAAGATCGTTAGCTGATTGTGGCGCAGCTCCACGAACGTACCCAAATGTTGCTGGGTAACTATTGTGCAAATTGTTAACGGATATGAAGGCTTCATCGCCATCCTCTCCTTCTTCAGTTACTTCATAGCCATGCGCTCCACCTTTATTGGGTATAGCTCCAGGTAAAGAATCAAACACTTTTACTTGCTTCACAGTATGAGCTACACCGTGAACATGAGGAACTTGAGGATTTGTAAAGCCTGTATGTGGAATTCCACTGTCATATGATGGAATTGAGGGTAAATATGAGGAACTGTAACCATCATCGTATGATGGTATAGCATTAGGTGTATGACTAAAAGATGGAACAGCAGGCGCATCGTGATGATATCCATGATGATGGCCATAGTTGTGGCCGTGATGAGAATGGTGATCATGATGTTTGTGTTGACTTCCATGATGTCCATGTGAACCATGATGATGTTTATTTCCTTTCGAAATTGTTTTAGTCTTTAAATGAACTTTTTTATTATGATGACTGTAAAAATGTCCGTGAGGTATATGCGGTTTGGGGAGATGGTGATGGTGATGATGATGTTCTTTCTTTGGTTGATGGTGATGATGATGAATCGTTATAACTTTCTTATGATGATCATGATGATGAAACTCCGGAAGATGTATCTTTACATGATCACTGCAAAATAAAATTTCAGTTTCAATATTTATATTCCTATATGTATATTGATAGGTACATAAGTAAGCTTGTCAAGGCACATATCATGAACACAAAATGGTTTATTATATAACTAGCTTTGCCCGCGGCTTCGCCCGCGTAGCTTTCCTAAAGTTTTTCATCACCTATTTTTATTTTACCCCTTAAGGGTAAATTTTCACAAAATTTTAATGTCATATTTATATCTAATCAATAGCCTAAAAATAAGTTTCAAGCTTCTGGTTTTAACAATGACGATACTTCCTTACAACTTTTCATTCCCCTTTATAACCCTTTATTGCATTAAAAATTAGCCTTTATCAGGCTCTAAACTATCTGTGTACCAAATTTCATTTAGATCGGTTCAATAGTTTTGGCGTGAAAGAGCGACAGACAGACAGACAGAGTTACTTTCGCATTTATAATATTAGTAAGGATTATTCTATCAAAAATTGACATATTAGATATGTTTATATCTCGTTTCAACCCAATTCGCTAGCGTGATGAAGTACATTAATTAATCTCTCAAGGTGACAGCGACCCACTCATGGTTTGTGCCTAACCATGGTATATGAATTAAAGAGAGTGAAAGAGAGAGGGAAAGAAAATAAAAGAAATTTGAATATAAGTGAAGAAGATCAAATTATAATTCTGTATAACTCGTTTTTAAGTTATTTTGTTCATTTGGAATTCAATCAACATTTTGGGGTAAATACAGCACGATAGACTTTATACGTTAGCACGCCATTAGGCAACAGAGGCAGATTTAATTAAATATAACCTCTCGACACCATAATCTACAACAATGGGCACAAATAAATATTATCATTATAACCTTTAATTTTCCAGCTGTGTGCTGGTGGCTACGAATACTAGCAACCCTTACTTTGCCCGTGAATGCCATAAAAGACGACTAAGAGCCATATAATGTCCTGGGCCAACTCCATCTGATGCCGTTTGGTCAACAATTACATTTCCAAGGAGAGTTGACGTCTAGTAGGCGGCCGGTCATAAAACTATTTCCAATATCTTTTACAATGAAAGAAGAGTACATATTGTATCGATCCAAAGTAATTGGGATAAGAGTAGAAAAATGATAATGAACCTATAATTTTCCATATATAGAGATCGGTTGAGCCATGATTGTTAAGATGGGTGGTGTATTACATACATTTTTAAAACAAGAATTTCTAAATAACATAAAATGCTTTAAAAGCAAGGAATTGATAACTTAAATAATAAATTTGAAAGGATTGTAATTATATAATTATAAACATGTTCAGAACGTGATATCGTGGATCTGAAGACCGATGAATGACATTCTGTTCAGCTATCTAGGTTATAAATATTATGAACGAAGATGAAACGTGATAAGAAGAAAATATATCAATTTAAAAATATTACAATTTGCAGGCAGCAAATTACATCAACATAATATTACAATTGTACTAGAATTTTACTAAACGGCTAAACATTTATATCTACGCATGCATAAATAACACAGTCGCTTAGATAATTGGTACATCTTTGTTATTATATATACATATATATATATATATATATATATATATATATATATATATATATATATATCACATAGGCATTAATTATTTACAACACACTACTAATGTATAGAACATTGGTTTAAAAATATAGACAAATTTTGGATTTGGAACTGTGCACTTTAAATGCATTCAAAATATAATTATGTTTCTTGCTAAGCGTGTCATTTTTTAACTTTTAATCTCTATTATCAAAAGAATATAAGGAACACACATTTTGTCTATGTAACTCTTTCAATTCTACTTTATGGGGTAGAAGTTATTGGTGTCTATGGAATCAGTGGTGCTAATAAAAATCAGTATACGCTTATAAATTCCGCACCAGGAATCGAACTAGAGACTTCACGTGCCGTATGTATACATGCCACTAGGGCAACGAGCAATTACGTTTAAAAACTTTGTGGTACAATAATAATTTAGCAGTATTTAGAATGATGATATTATTATTCTTACTGATGTTTTCCGCCACCTCCTGCCTCACCGCCTTCGAGGCACCAAACAACCAGCAAAGTAAGATATTTGGAGAGATTCATGTCCACCGTAACTTTACACAGCGCGAGCAGTTCACAACACGTAATGACCAAAATAGTTAAACTAATGATATCGACGGACCGAAATAACGTTCACATTTTGTTTTCATCACAGTCAATACTTCCTTTCCTTCTAGGTTTTATAGTTTTATTTTAGATTGATAGATCAACAAACATCACTGGATTGAGCACCGCACTGCTGCCGCGCCGCAACAGTTTGAATACAGCAACATCGAGAGATGACCATTTATCCAATTTCTCTTAAATAAGCTAGTAATATTGACAAAAAGAGAACAATTGCTACTGTCGACGAAGCATGCAAAGGTATAGTGAGCGGAGGCAGTGGGACGATTGTCGCTCTAATTTCCAACGATGCAGAGTTGTTATCGCGCGACAGGAAGTGCGTTTGTTGTTTTTTGTAGTCATTGTGTGTAATATCTATTTCACTACTGCACCGTTCCACGCAACTAATCTGAACTGACCGCAAGTTAGTTGTTGTAACATAGTTACACCGTCCGTTACCAACTTACCCTTATTGTACAGTTTTTTCTAGAGATGTATATGTAAATATATCATCATCATCATTACAGGCCATATATGTACCACTGCTGGGCTCGAGCCTCCTCCATAATGTAAGGGAAATTGACCTACTATATCACGCTGGTCAGACGTGTTGGTATAGGGTCTTGTTTCGATTTTTCTGTCTCTTGCATAGATGTTATATGCGTTTTATATCCCTTAGTCGTCTCTTACGATCACCTACGAAGGTAAGACAGGGGGTGGTGAATTGTATGTTGCATATGATAATAGGTCTACGCATATGCACACGCATAAGCTCAAACACATGTACAAACAAATTCCATTACACACACTAGTACATATTTACACATACAGACATATAGTTTTACCAAATTGATTTATATACCTATAGATAAAGCGATAATTTCTGTGCTGTATGGTAGCGGCTACGAATACTACCAACTCTTACTTTGCTCGTGGTTGTTGTAAAAGAAGATCAAAAGCCTTATAACGACCTGAACCAACTCCATCTGATGTCGTTTGATCAACAATTATAATCCCAAGCAGGGTTGACGTCTAGCAGGCGGCCCGCTCATAAAACTATTGCCAATAACTTACAATATGCACTATGAAAGAAGAGGAGTACATATTGTATCTACCCCAAGTAATTGGGATAAGAGTAGGAAAATGATGATGTGACAAAGAAATAATTTCATTAACTGAAACCTAAAACGCCACTACCAAAACATCACACTCTAAAAAGTATGAAAAAAGAAATTACTTAACGTGACAATTTTCATAGCATATTTGTGGTCGTAGGCCCATCGGTTTTAGGGATTGCTTATTCCTATTTTTAAATTAATAAAATTGCAAATTACTTTTAAAATATTTATTATCTGTACGCAGAATTATAAAATATCTAATGCCGCTGGTGTCAATTATATAGGATTTAACCATTTTTTTTTAAAATAAAAGGTACACTTGCAGTATGCCGTTCCAGTCCTTTACGCAAAACACGACTTGAGGCGTGATGGTAATGCGAAATACTGGTTTTGCAAATAATTAGTTACTAATTTGCTAGCCTATTGTCGCGGTGGCATCATTTGTCTCAGACAGTCAGTCATCAGGCGTAAAAGCACATGTCAGGTAAGAGTTTGCTGTGCTCATTTCTTCGAGGGGAATGAAAGACTAGGAAATTAAGAAATAACGATGAGTGATTGACCATATTGAAGCCATGCATTACGTTGTTACGCGGCATTATTGTGAGAAAATAATTTAAGTAATAATTTCGGTATTAGGCAGTTAATTTTTTGTTCAATGGAAAAGTTCATAACTTCGATGAGCATGAGATAAATAATGTAATTAGTTTTTATTATTATAACACTAATTATACACTATTAATAGTGTATATTTTATGGTTATCTCTAAAAGATTTTTGTTCATAGTCGAAGTATTCAAAAAGTAGTCCTGTGTACACATAATAATTATTATTTTCGACGATTTGTGGAGAAAATTGGTTTTGAATTACTTTACTCTAAGTTTGCTTGATAAACGACTTCGTCTTGAGCGTTTTTCATTTTCCACAACTTACGTCTTTGCGTTTACTTGCCCAATATGCGCCCTTTTTGCCAAACTGCCAACCATTACCCACATTAAGGGTCAAGAGATCACATTCTAACCGAAATTCATCATACAGAGTATAAACTTATGTATTTAATGAAACTTTACTTTATACTATTTCTAATTTTTATAATCAAATTCCTAACATTAAATTCCTTTTTATTTTGGTGTGGTCAAGAACAGTAAACTGAAATCATTCTAAGTACCAGTACTGGGCTTCAACTTTCTCTATAATGGGTGAAAAATTAAACAGCTATACTACACTGGGATTGCTTTTTTTTTGCTGTGTGGTAGCGGCTACGAATACTGCCAACCCTTACTTTGCTCGTGGATGTCGTAAAAGACGACTAAGAGCCTTATAAAGATCTGGACCAACTCCATCTGATGCCGTTTGGTCAACAATTACATTCCCAAGGAGAGTGGTCGTCTAGCAGGTGGCCGGTCATAAAACTATTGCCCATAAACTTACAATATGCACTATGAAAGAAGAGTAGGTACTTATTGTATCGAATACAAGTAATTGGGATAGGAGTAGGAGAATGATGACTACGCTGGGATAGATTAGCATATGGTTTTATGTTGAGTTTTTATTAGCTTAAGGTTGCCTACAAGTTTCTTTCAGGGCTTTCTTAAAACTAAGAATTAATTTTGGATTAAACCAGGCGAATATAAGGATTCATCATCATCATCATCTTATCATCTCAGCTCTGTTGGGCTCGAGCCTCCTCCATAATGGGAGGGTAATTGACCTACTTATACCACGCTGGTCAGACGTTAACACGTCTCATACCAACATTCATACCAACGTCATCATAGTCCACAGTCATACCAATAGGGTTTTGCTTCGAGGTTTCTTTCTGTCGCTAGATGTTATATGCCTTTTACATCTCTTAGTTGTCTCGTACGATCGACGGGTAAGATAGGTGTGGTGAATTGTATTCTTACTCCGTCACTACACGGAATATAAGGATAAATTAAGGGTTTTTACACTTTTGCTTATCCTTCGGAGGATAATTAAAAACACGGTACTCAATAATAGAATGAGGTCATTGTTCTCCGCCAATATAAAAACAAATTGTTGTATAAATAAATAATTTATAAATACACTTTTCATTAAATGCGTTTATATCATTATTTTGTTCATTTTTTTACTCTAATACAGTAGTAATATAACTATATAGCCTAACATAACAAAATATATACATATACCTATGTAATATAAAAAAAACATTAAAATATTCGCTTTAAATATTTATTAACAATTTGGCTGATTAAAACTAAATTTAATTCTTAGAAGTAATTAAAGATTATAATCTACTTAAATTACATTATACAAGATTAAAACGAGTGAAAAATAAATTACTATATTCTAAAAATTAAATATGTTGATACATACTAATTAATAATTATTGATAAGTACTTCAGATTTCTACATTATTGAGGATCTTAAAACATACAGTCCATCGAAATATTTTCTGACCACTGTTTTCTTACTTATTTAGAGTAATAAATATATGAGTATGTTATGACAAATTGCTACTACACAGTGTTATATAACATTCTATAAACGTATAAATTTCCAACTAGAACTATGTATTTCCTAAAAACTTTAAAATAATACTATTAACAATGCTTTATTTATCAAAACTTGTACTGTATAACAAAAACACCTAGAAATAATTTAATTGCGAGAGATTTCGAGTAGGGGAAAGTCCTCCAGTACCGGCCGGCATGCAGTACTGGCCAGTCAGAGTTTCCTGAATTTTATAAGATGTGGCGCTGATCTAAATTTGTTCATTAAAGTAATGCGTTCTTACAAGTATATGCCCCGCGCGACATCGACTTGTCGCAACACGTTTACTGACAGTACGCCGATTTGTGTTACGCACGGTGAACGCACGATACAACATTAAAGTTCTGTGGGTGATTACAAAAGTTTATAGAACGAGTCCAAAAAAAGTTAAACCTGGTATGTATTGATTATTTATATAGCTATTATAAAATATATTTAGTTTCAATATTTATTTGTAAATTATTTTCTAGGGCCGTACATTAGATTTTTTTCGTTCCCTACAGTACCGGCCATAAAAATGTCCTCCAGTACCGACCACTATGTAGATTTATTTTTGACTGATATTATTTTCTTATAGGTAAAAAGATGCCAGGCGGTAATGGTGATGGTGAGAAGAAGAAAAAGAAGGGTGATTGGGATCCCGCTAATATGCATAAAGCCGTTCAAAAGGTGCTGAGTAATGAAATGAGTGCGCGTCGGGCCGCAGAACTTTATCAGGTACCAAGAACTACATTAAATGACAGAATTAGTTCAATTAGAAATAATGAAGAGGTGTCCATTAAACCAGTTATGGGTCGTTTTCATAAAACTTTTACATCTGAACAAGAAGAAATTTTGGCAGAACATGTTAAGGACTTGGCAAATAGATTGATGCCTTTAAACAAGCAAGAATTTCTTCGCCTCGCTTTTCAATTAGCTGAAAAGTTGAAATTACCTCACCAATTTAATAAAGAGAAGATGTCAGCGGGAAAAAACTACTATTATTATTTTATGAAAAGACACAGTGACTTATCATTGCGGACTGCTGAATCAACCAGTTTAATGAGAGCAGTAGGTTTTAACAGACCTCAGGTAGAGCGCTTCTTTGAAGGTCTTGAGAATTTGATGCGAACATTTAATTTCACCCCTTATAAAATATGAAACTGCGATGAGACTGGCGTCAGCATTGTCCAAAAACATTCTAAAGTTTTAGCTACTAAAAATCAAAGACAAGTTGGTAAATTAACTTCAGCAGAGCGGGGAAAAAACGTGACTGTGCTTTTTGCAATGAGCGCTGGAGGTCAGTTCGTACCACCATTCTTCGTATTCCCACGGTCCCGAATAAATGAAAGACTTATGATTAATGCGCCACATGAAAGTGTAGGCGAAGCTCAGCCAAACGGCTGGATGAATGCCGAGTTGTTTTTGAAATGGATGGGTCATTTTACAAAATATTCGAATCCTACCAAAGAAAACCCAGTTCTGTTGATTCTTGATGGACATGCTAGTCATAAAGACTTGGATGTCATTGAATTTGCTAGAAAAAAACATATTCACATGTTAAGCACCCCACCTCATACGACCCACAAACTACAACCGCTTGACCGAATGTTTATGAAACCTTTTAAATCTGCTTACAATGATGCATGTGACTTGTGGATGAGATCCAACCCTGGGATAAGAATTAGTGAATACGAAGTCGCAGGGTTTGTTGCTTCTGCTTTTAATAGAGTTTCTCGAATGGATATTGGCGTTAATGGCTTTCGTTGCACTGGCATTCACCCTTTTAATAAAAATATTTTCAGTGATTTAGATTTTATAGCTTCAGATATGACCAACTGTACAGAAAGTCATCAATCACCGTCAGAATCATCGCTTCTAAACCATCAACTGTCAGAACCGACAACATCAGTTCTTGAACAGCCAGAATTGAGAAATTTACGGCCTTGTCAGCAGTCAGAAAAAACACCTCCAGGCCTTTAACAATCTCAGTCTCAAACCGTCAGCTCTCAACAATCCAAGTTTCAAGAAACTACCGATGAAATCGATCTATCGGTTGATAATTTTAAGGCAATCGTTGTAGAATTATCACCGGTTCCTGATGCTTCAAACAGACGAGCTACTGCACGACGTCGCAAGGCTGAAAAAAGTGAAATTTACACAAGTTCTCCATACAAAAAGATGCTGGAACAAAAAAGAGCAGTTAAAAGTGTAGAGTCAGCTAAGCGAGGTAGGAGTTTACTTTCAGGACAATCTTGTTCTACCAATAAGAAAGGCAAGAACTTGGTTTCAGGAAAAGATGTCAGCAAGAAAGATAAAAGTAAAGAAAAAGAAAATCAGAGTCCTCCCCACAAATCGAACGAGGAAGAGACAATTTGTCCTTTGTGCCTTGAATCTCATGAAGAGGATTGGATTCAATGTGGAAACTGCGAGGCTTGGGTCCATGAGGCGTGTGCAAATATACCAGAGCTAACACATCAATACACTTGTGATTATTGTCTGGTATAAATGGTCATTTTCATGCTGGCCGGTACTGGAGGCCAATTTTTTTTAAGTTGATTTTTCATACTTTTCAAATTTTATGAATAAAGTTGATTATTCCTAAATATAATAGTATTTTATTGTTTTTATTTACAGCAATTGAATACCTTAACGCATTTTAGCTGATATTTAACAATCAACCCGAGGGTTTTTTATTTTATCCTACATAAACCTTAAGGTGACGGTACTGCCGGACTCTCCCCTATTCTTTGTATTAAAATCATATTATTTGTTTGAGAATATACTCTTCTCTTATAATTTCTTCTCTCTTCTCTTAGGATATTCGCTTAAGGGAGTCACGTACTAATTTTAAACTGAAAGCTGGTGACCAAAATGCTAACATATCTGTAATAACAAGTTTTATCGAATATTTTAAAGGAGACAGAGACACAACAATTATAATTATTTTCGTGATTGTTTTCATAAATTTTTACATTACACTGAATTATGATTGAATCAAAAGACTATGGCGTATGATAATTTATTCTTGTGTGTTTATTTGTAGGTAAAGCTTATAATAATACATATGAAAACTTAATGGACATATAATGAAATGCATCCAACTACTAGCGATATACAGACGATTTGTTGTTATAGTGATAATTTATATCCATCTCAAATTTTGGTTAAGTCCCACTTATGCATTCAAATTTTGTCTTAGTTTGAGACGTAAAAATACACACATATACTTATAAATAATTTGAAAAATCCAAAAGGGCACGCCTCATATAAATAAGTCAATGCCATATAGATGAAAGAAAAAAAAAACACTCTTGAAATTTCCCAGTGAATATAAGCGCGAAATATATCTTGTAAGCATTATAAACAAACCCAATTTTCATAAGGCATACATACACTCAAAACTAATCAGTTTAGTTTTTTATTAATTGCAATTAAACGACAAAGAATTATCAAGCCATTTTCGAAAGGAAACGGCATGTTGCAATTATGAAGCTTTTAAAAAAAAATACTTCGGTACATTAATTTTTACGATCGTGAGAGTGCCAGATCCATACGACAGGCATCCGGACGTCCTCGAATATTTTTTTATTTAATCAACTTTTTTCTTACTTTAAACAAAATAATTACTTACAATACTTTTAAACGAATGTTACTTCTTGATATATGTATGATAGTAATATCCTATAAGTGCAGTGTGAAAAAAATACAATCCTTTTTAGTTTTGAAAAGTCCTTGATTTACATATCGAGAAAATATAGAGCAAAATGTTTCTATTAAATATGCCGCCCAGCAATTCTTTAATCTAAACTGAGTCTCGACAATGAGTCTGGAACTGTACCTGTATATAAGGCATAAGTAACTTATGAAATAATGTTTTTTTAAGAATTACAGCAAATATATTATATATTTTAATACTTACTTAATTTCTTCTATATAGGGGGACACCGTGACGGTTGGGTAATTCTAATAACTCGTGAGGGGGTACGTTTAGTATTTCAAGCGGAATATCTGGTACATCTGGTAAGAATTCCGGTATACTAATACCAGCTATTGATGGAGTTTGAGCTCCCAGCGGTTCGTCGCGTATATGTATATCATGGAAGTGTTCATGTTCTTCTGATGGTGACGTAGCATGTGCATGATCATGATGGGTATGATGATGGTGTACAGTCTTGTAAACAGTGTGTGTATGTTTTATCTTCTTTACTTTATAGGGTACGTGAATCACTACTTTCTTGTTACGTCTGTAAAAGGAAATATGAATATAAATATATAAGAGTATTTAAAAACTTAATTTTATAAGAAAATATGTATATAAAAGAATGAATATTCAAAGAATGTGGTATAATCAATAGTAAGATATTTTTTTTTATTAAATAATGTGCATAATTTAATACTTTTTTTGAAACTTATCCCACCCCACATAATGCGGGCGATTTTTTAATTATTTTCGGACCCGCAACAAATTTAATTAGAAAAAGCTTAAAGATACAGAGTTACAACGAATGATTCTACTTGCATCCTAGGCAATGAGGAAAACAGGATACAATATTAACTAGACAGCCAATAAATAAAAGAGTGATAAGCGTAGCAGTATGGCACCACAAATACGGAAGTGCTTATAGAGCCTTAAGGTTGATTGCTTCAGTAAGTATAGTAAAAACTACAAGGTCCGTATAGTATACTACTCCAGACGTGAATTTCAAACTGTCTTACATAACGTCGCGCTCATAATTTTAATACTGAAAAGCATAAGCTGCGTGGTCCAATAATTACATAGCAACATTGTATACACTAAAAACACGTTTTTAATGCTGTCCTCAGTTCCGATCGATTACCGAGCCGTATATGAAAGGTACATGCGCCCGCCGCTCAAAATCTAAATTTAGCAGAATCATCATAAGTCTTTGTCAATTCAAAGTGTGTTAGGATATTTAATTGCTTCAGAATTAACTTTTCTCAACTATTTAGTTTTATCTACTACTGGATATAGACGTCGAGAGACACGAACACATCGAAAAACGGAGCACACCGAAGAGTTCTTCATCCATCCGCACAATCTCCTGCATCAAACGATCTTTGCGGTTTTTACGCATAGCGCTCAGTGAGAGGCCAAATTGAATACAATTTTCTTGGTCGTTATTCAAGAACTTTTCTTTCCAATGATTGTGATATGTTCTGACATGTTACGATTTAAGCATACTATCTCTACGGACTATGTTCATTATTGACTTTTATTTAATTTTTTTTTACATACATACATATATATCATCACGCCATATCCCTTGCAGGGTAGGCAGAGAGAACAGAGTGCCAGAGAACTCTATCTTTGCATACTTCACTCGCTTCCTCAACATTCATAATTCTCTTCATACACGTTCGCCGGTTTCGGAGACTCTTGACTAATTTTTTTGTCTTGGATAATTACCAAGAGTAGCATTTATCGAATGACAAAATCACATAGGTTTTGTGAACTAATAATGCAACCAGCAATGAAAACTTGTATTTCAATCAGAAATGTAAATCTACTTGCCCGCCACTATAATATTAGTGACTATAATGACTATGGATCCCGCCAACTAAATCGCAACTAAAAGAAAGTAAACTATAATATAGAACATGTAATCGACTCTATCATAGAACTATTACTACCAACTCTATTATATCATAACAATATTATAATATACGTAGTGTTTCCTTTGTAACTATTCACGATAGAAAGGCATGCGGTTCCGTCATAGGCTAATAATTTCGGGTACTTCCTTGTTCAGTCTTGTCAGCAAGCAAAGTGATACTTCAGAATTACCTATTCCCTTGTTATTAATGTATTAAAATATGATGTGGCAACATTAAAATAAAAAAAAAAATAGGAAGCGGCTTTTTTTAAATCTATTAGGTATAACCCGTTGGAGCCAGAGCGAAAGTATAAATTAAAACATCTTGAGTACTTAAAGCAGTACAGTGTCATCATCGTTCATGGACGTTTCAAATAATAAATCAGATATATGCTTAAAAGTAAAGAAAATTCTTTAATACGTCTAAGATCTCTACGGCAACTGACAAAAGGAACTGATGATCATGAAGCGCCTGCAAAAATATTCATAAATTGAAGGTGAGAACACTTTCCACCTGTCACCTTTCAAAGAAAAAGTCGTGCATCAAAATTGGTCTATTCGTTTAGGGTTTACGATGTCACAGATACAGACACACACATACGTCACACTTATAACACTTCAGAAGACGGCGATTTTAACGTCATTATTATTAATGAAATATTGAGTATGCATTCCACCGGACCATTCGTTGTTCCCGCACGGTGACAATAATCTAATGTTGCCCAAGTGGAAAACCAATACTTATCTTTCTCTCACATTGTGTAACTCTATTTTTTTTTTTTTTTTGTGTTGGGCCATGGACGTCGCACCCCGCCAAATCGGTCCGGAGTGACGGAAGAGGCGGCGCGCAACCCCATTGACCCGCCCTGCAAGCACCTCTTCTTCGCCGTGCGAGCGGGCCACCGGTACCCGATCTTTGTCTTCGGTGGCCCGCTCGGCGGTATGCCCTCTCGGGCTCCTCTCCTGTTAACGCCCCGACAGATTTCGCCGTCGAGGCGTCGTCCTCACGCGGCGGCCTCGCGTCGGGTGACCGGACAATTCCCCGGTCCGATCACCCGCAGCCTCGGTTAGGGCGGCATCAGGCGCAGGTATTCGCGCCTGCGCCGCCCCGGCCGCGGGCGGCGGCCCGGGTCACGGGAATCCTCCCGGGCCCGTTCCGCCGCCTCCTTCTGCGAGATGACAGACTCGCAGAAGGCGGCGACCGCGTCCTAATTCCTGACGCTGTCGACCATCGCCCTCACGACAGCCGGCAGCGTCAGGTCGGCACCGATAATAGCGACGAGGTCGCGGCGCTGCCCGTCTCAGCCCGAGCATTCCTCAAGCGTATGTTGCGCTGTGTCCTCGTTACTACTGCAATGATGGCAGCCCGGAGTCCATTCCCTGTACACGACCGTGTGCAGGTATTTCCCGAAACACCCGTGCCCCGTTAACACCTGCACCAGTCGGAAGGTGAGGACCCCGTGCCGCCGCTCCATCCATTCCATCAGTACGGGCCGGAGGGCCTCAACGGTAGTGACACCGTGTCTAGGCCTCTCCAGCCACGTAGCCCAACGGGCGATGACTTCTCGGCGGGCGTCCTCGCGGCAGGTGGCTATCTCGTTAAACGATGGGGAGCCACCCTCTTCGCGCATTGAGGTAACCCGCCGGTAGAGGTCGGAGAGCATCTCCGCCTCTAGGTCCCACGGGGGTGTCCCGGCCAATAGGCACGCCGCCTCTGTCGACACCGTGCGGTACCCGCGAATGGCTCTGACCGCCATGGCTCGCTGTGGCCTCCACAGCACCGCCCTGAGCTGGGCGTTCAGAGCCCTCGCCCACACGGGTGCGCCGTACATGGCCATTGAGCAGATCACCCCCGCATACAGCCGTCGGCCCTCGAAACTGGGTCCGCCCACATTCGGCATGAGCCGAGAAAGGGCGGACGCCGCGCCGACCAGCCGAGGAGCAATTTGGCGAAAATGCTCCCGGAACCACCATCGCCCGTCGAGCACCAGACCTAAGTACCTCATATGGGCCTGGATACTGATGTGGGTGGAGTTGACGACTAACGAGGCGCCGATGGGCAGCCTCACACGGGGCCCATGGAATAGTAGGGCCTCCGTCTTGTTTAGGGCCACCCTGAGCCCCAGCGCCTCGATTCGCCTGACCATCTCCTCGGTGCCGAGAGTGGCCAGGCTCGCCGCCTCTTCGAATGTCCTGCCCCGGGCTGTGACGAGCGTGTCGTCAGCATAGCAAATAACGCTCAGCCCGGGGGGAGACTCCCTCTCAACGCCCAGTCGTACCCGATGTCCCACAGAGTCGGCCCCAGAACCGACCTCTGCGGAACACCGCACGACATGGGCGTCCGCACAATGTCCCCTGCGGGGCTCGCGTAGAGAACACTGCGCCCCTCCAAATAGTCTGCCACCAGCCACCTGAGGTACAGGGGCACTCCATGGAACCGGAGCGCCTCCCTGATGCAGCTGAATGGCAGACTATTGAAGGCGTTGGCGATGTCCAACGACACCGCCAACAACACTCCTTTGCCGGCGACAGCCTCCGCGGCCGTCTGCCTCAGGCGTAGCAGGGCCCCGATGGTCATTGTGTAACCCTAATAGCTCTATAGATACCTATACTTTTTGAGTAAGTAGTAGTCCACGTCCGGGCCTCCATAAATAATCATATCCTTTGATTGGACTACTGATGCCGTTGATAAATAACTTGAAAGTACGTTCGGTGGTTTGCCCTTTTGGGTTTGTTAACAGTGGGTATTATAGCAGACAAAACGTTATCAACGTTCCATTCACAGAAAAGGCTAACGGTATCAAGTACAGATATTTTATCATCATCAACAACCAACACTGCTGGGCTCAACTTCCTCTAAAATGTTATGAATTTGATCTACTATATGCCATGCCGATCAGTCGTGTAGGATTTTATTTCAAATTTTCTTCTCTTGCATAGACATTATTGACATATCCTGTTAGTCGTCTTTTACGACACCCGATAAGAAAAGGGGTGGTGAACTGTATTCTTTCTCAATTACCACACTTCCTTATAATGCTTATTATTTATATTTTTCATATTGAAATTTATATTAATAAAAGTTTATTATGTTAACTAAAAGTTTACATAATAAACTTTTATTTATATAAATTTTATTATTTTTTATCATCATTGCCAGTTGCAATTAAAAAAATTCAAACCTCTAATCTTAGGAAAAAAATTATAGTAATGATTTTCAAAAAAAGCGAGAACCACGTATTACTTATTCAATATTATCCGCTATACCTATACTAACACAGTAGAGAAAATAAATCTCTATACAAAAAATCCTTACTAATATTATAAATGCGAAAGTAACTCTGTCTGTCTGTCGCTCTTTCACGCCAAAACTAATGAACGGATCTAAATGAAATTTGGTATACAGATAGTCTAGAGCCTGGTAAAGGACATAGGCTACTTTTAAATGCAAAAAAGGGTTGTAAAGAAAAAAGTTGCAAGGAAGTATCGTCATTTTTAAAGCCAGAAGCTTGAAACTTATTTTTAGGTTATTGATAAGATATAAATATGACATTAAAATTTTGTAAAAAAAAAATACCCTTTAGGGGTAAAATAAAAATAGGGGATGAAAAACTTTAGCGAATTAACCTTTTACGCAGGCGAAGCCGCGGACAGAAGGTAGTTATATAAAATTTATTGACAAAATGTATACCGATGATTTTTGGATTTCGTTTTTCATTCAGTTCGTCTATTAATTTCCACGTAATAAAACTAATGAGCCAATTTTTTAGAAATTTTATATAGTAGTATTTTGCAGAACTTGTAGAATCAATTAAACATAATAATTTAAATACAAGATTCGTCTCTGTATTCAGAGGCAGTAAAAATACTTACCCTTCGATATTTGCAGTTAACAAGGCCAGAAGAGCAATGGCGCATAGTAGCATCTGAAAAAGGAACCTAATATAATTCAAGGAATTTTTCTTATTTTTATATCATATAATAAAATTAACAAGAAGAATAGATATCAAGGCAGTCCTAGATAGAGTATACTTTAGATAAAGTAAGGCACTAGCTTTATAAAAACAAAATGTTTAAAATGCAGAGTATCACGATACTTCGTGATACTCTTCGAAATTATAGTTCAATCGATTTTAAAAGGAGCACTATTTTTAGCACCGTTGGTATTTAATTTCAGTGACTTTTGCAGTGGCTTTCCCTAAGGAGTGTCTAGCTCTCAACTAGGTCGCGACGCAATTGCGGCCATGGATTTGAGACTTTACGCAATGGGCTACATCGTAGATAGCAGATTGCCGTTATCCCATCCACATACAACCTCGGCTAGGATGGCATCTTATGTAAATACACGCACTCACACTG
Source organism: Lymantria monacha (assembly GCA_905163515.2). Classification (NCBI taxonomy): domain Eukaryota; kingdom Metazoa; phylum Arthropoda; class Insecta; order Lepidoptera; family Erebidae; genus Lymantria; species Lymantria monacha. The sequence goes on along the minus strand of LR991081.1, from coordinate 45,253,969 downwards.
CTCTACACGTTGGCTACAAGTTCAATCAGCGAAAAAAAAATATCACATTGTCTTTCCTCTGTGGTTTTGCCGCGCAATCAAGTTTTCAACCAATCTGATAACTGTACATTAGTTCCTATAGCTTTTGTCCTTCGCTCTGACAATAATGACAGTGGTCATAGATTAAAAGAATACCTGAAAGGAAAGCCAATCCATTGCCGCATAGCTTACTACCTTATATATAAATTTCAACCTTATTACCTTTAATGCGGGTGGACCTGATCACCTCTCTGACTGGATGTTAACTCACGCCAAGAGACTATAACTATCAGAGACAAGCGACCGCCCCGATCAAGTAAAATGCATATATCTTATATCTAGTCTTAAGATACCATTTTGTTTCTAACTTAACATCTCTTTCAGTATTGTGAGTTCTTTTATTCGTCTATTACTACATTGAGGTCTATTACAATATTAGGCTAATACTGTACTTGATAATATTATTAGTAACATCTATAAAATATTCTGTGATAGTATATTACACAGCTTTTACTCATACTGTAACTATGGTATAAAAAAGATATGCGCATTTTATTAGCACAGTTTAAGATATAAATAAAATCTCCGATCGAAGCAAGTCTAATAATCATCATTCTCTTATCTCTCTCTCTCTCTCTTATCCCAATTATTTGGGGTCGATACAATATGTACTCCTCTTTTATAGTACATATTTCAAAAGTTATTGGCAATAGTTATATGACCGGTCGCCCGCCAGACGTCAACCCTGCCTGGGAATGCAATTGTTGACCAAACAGCATCAGATGGAGTTAGCCCAGGTCATTATAAGGCTCTTGGATGTCGTAAAAGACGACTGTCTTTTACGACATCCACGAGCAAAGTAAGCGTTGGTAGTATTCGCAGCCGCTACCACACATCGAATAATATTAATATGAGAAATAAATTATAATTTGACACAACATTATCTCAAACCTTTTCGCGATATTTTTAATAAGAATATTAAGCATTTATGGGGATAGATAATATTAATATAGTCACGTATACCTTGAACAAATGTGGTATCGTCATCATCATCTCTACTCATATATGTCTCACTGTTAGCCTCAAGCCTCCTCCATAATGAGCGGGAAATTTATCTACTATACCACGCTGGTCAGACGTGTTGGTATAGGATTTTGTTTCGATTTTTTCGTCTCTTGCATATATGTTATATGCGTTTTATATACCTTAGTCGTCTATTATGATCACCCACGGGTAAGATAGGAGGTGGTGGATTGTATTCTTACTTCGTCATCACACGGAGCATTTGTGGTAGGTATATGTGGACTCAATGATCAGCAAAAACTAAATAATAAAAGTTGCGTGGTTTCCTTCCGCAAATTCATTAAAGTAAAATCGTGAGGCCATAAAAATACATATTATAAATTGTGTCTAATGAAGTAATAATATTGAGATAAATAAGACTTACCGTGGTTCTACAATCCATAGTCGTGTCTATTGTTGGCTAACAATGTAGTGAAAAGCACAGCAAAATAACTTGTGTTTATAAAAAAAGGAGGAGAGATGTGCGTGCGAAATAAAGTATGTATGATAGATACAGCGATTTTACACACCAACGGATAAAATTACACTTTCCCACACATTCGATGCAGCCTTGTCTAACGATAAACTAACAATGATTACCCATGTGTCTGTCAATACTTTTATAGGCAATAGACATTAATAACTATTAATTTTCCTCCCATCACATTTCCATAAACTTGACAGTGTTCCATGCATTTTGTTAACTAAAGTTAGCTTTTTTCAAACATAATCACAGCTAGGACAATAAGTTAGGACTAATTTTCTAGAGTGACTAAAATTAAGTTACCTTTTTTCAAATGCAAACACAGTTTCTTCGTTATTGATGTCTAATTCTCTAGACTCACTAAAATTAAGTTAGCTTCTCTCAACCACAGTCGAGTTTTGATATTGTCGATGATTAGCTTCTTTCAAACGCAATCAGGTTTTGATGATGACTAATTCAATAGACTCACTAAAATTAGATAGCTTCTTTCATACGTAAACACAATTTCTTTGTTATTAATGACTAATTCTCTAGACTCCCTAAAATTAGTTAGCTTCTTTCATACGTAAACACAGTTTCTTTGTTATTGATGACTAATTCTCTAAACTCACTAAAATTAGTTAGCTTCTTTCATACGTAAACACAGTTTCTTTGTTATTGATGACTAATTCTCTAGACTCACTAAAGTTAAGTTAGCTTCTTTTAAATACAATCACGCTTTGATGTTATTGATGACTAATTCTCTAGAATCACTAAAATTAGATTAGCTTCTTTCAGATACAATCATGTTTTGATAATGACTAATTCTCTAGACTCACTAAAATTAAGTTAACTCCTTTGAAACGCATACTTAGTATCGGTGTTATTGATGATTAATTCTCTAGACTCACTAAAATTAGATTAGCTTCTTTCAGATACAATCATGTTTTGATGTTATTGATGATTAGCTTCTTTCAAACACAATCACATTTTGATTATTATTAAGTCTCTAGACTCACTAAAATTAAGTTAACTTCTTTCAAACGCAAACACAGTATCGGTGTTATTGACGACGGAATAAGAACACAATATACCACTCCCTATCTCACCAATGGATGTCGTAAAAGATGCTTAAAGGATAAAACCTCGATCTCAAACTAGCATGCTATAGTAGCTTAATTACTCCTCTATGCACCTGTTCCTAGTAGTGGGCTTTGTGTTGAATGTATAGAGCTGAGATGATGAAAATATTCTTTTAGCTCAATCACATAATTTACATATTTAAACTAAATTAAAAAAAATAATGCTATATAGCAAAATATGGCTATTTTATAAAATAAAATAGCCATAGCTGAGCCAATAGTCTTTTTTGTTTCTCGTTAATGTCATTTTATACCAGAAGTTGTTTTCTAATAGTTATGTTTATTTTCATTAGTTTTTAACGAGAACAAAATAAATGTTTTTCTTTCTTTCTTTCTTTCTTTCTTTCTTTCTTTAACCCGTCTGCTAAACGTAGCAAGTATGCATTACCCTTTCGTTGGAAGTCCTTCAACTCACGGAAGACATCATACTAGTGCAAGCATTACTGCAAGAATTTAGTGGAATGCTGTACAGCCTGGTGGCATCGATCTGGTTGTAACACAGTATAACTAAGATCGGGACGAAATTGTTGACTCTAAGATAATAACCATTGGCCAGTCGATTATGGAAGCAGTCCAAGAATATACAAACAATAAGATTAAATCTTCATAATTTCAGCTACTAAGGCGACAGAAGCATTCGCTTGAAAGTTATTTGACAAGCTACGTCGAGTCTTGGAGTTGCCCATACCGCAATATCTCGAGACAAGGGTCTATAATGAGAGTGCCCTCCTGTTTTAATCATGACGAACAAAGTCAGGACGTGGATACAGACGATTTAATCCATAAATTTAAAGTTGATCAGCTAGTGATGGAGTGCGCTATCTATTTTTATTGTTTGAAGAATCAAATAAGAATGTGTACATACAATAGGGAACTGACTCTATTCAGATAGTTTCACATACAAAGTTGGATGACAATTACTAATATTATATCTATATTAAATTTTCATCTAGGTTTTACTAGGCATCATGATATTTTTGACCTACTGAACGCCTTCTAACAAATTTAGAGATTCAACTAATCGCGTTATAACGTTATGGTCAGTGCTACGCAGTGGAGTGCTACGAAAATATATACTTCCACTTCGTTACTTGTGGTGTAAAATATACTTATAGTCTTTAAAATATAGCTGATCTCTGTGACAGATAGCTACGAAACCGATGAAGTAATTTTGAATATGTGTCATGCTTATAATTTTATTTTGTATGGCCTATATTTTCATTATTTACGTGTCAGTTATATCTGAACTGAAGACCAATAGATTATATATTATACAGCAATATGAAAATATGAATATTTACACCAAAACTTGTATAATCATACGTTCTAAATAATTGGTAAACATTTTATAAAAATATGATGCTTACGCAAGTAAAAGGTCATACTAGACTGAAAATAAGATAGAGATGGGACAATCGATAAACGTAAATCGATAACATCTTTATTAATTATTTATAAAACAAGTAAAACCAATACATTACCTATATAAACCACATAGTTAATCTATAAAATAAATAAATTATGTTAATTTAGTACTACTACTTTCCATGTGGTGACGGAGTAAGAACCTATTCTACTACTATTCACCACCCCATATCTTACCCGTGGGTGATCGTACGAAACGACTAAGGGATATAAAACGCATATAACTTTTATGCGAGAGAAGGAAAACTTGAAACAAAACCCTATACCAACACGTCTGACCAGCACGGTATAGTAGGTTAATTTCCCTCCCATTGCGGAGGAGGCCCGAGCCCAACAGTGAGACATATATGGGCTGTGATGATGATGATGATGATGAATTTAGTATTCAGACATAAGTTATAATATTAATAAGACAATTTCTTTTAATATTAAAAAGAAAATTTCTTTTATAATATAATAATAATAATGCATGAAATAATCTATAATCAAGAACTCATCATCAACCTACAGGAATGCTCCAGCGATGATGATAATAGTGACGATGAACATGGACGTATTCCTTTCGAATAATAAAAAAAAAATTAACAGCTTTAGTTTAAATTAAATAAAACCCATTAATTTAAATTCAATAAGATTTCATCATTATCATCAAGATCATTTCATTTACATTTATAATCGATACACCCATCCATTTGATTAAAATTCAATAAGATTTTCATACATGGTTTATCAATTGCAGTAGCAAATAACTTTAAAAAATAAGGAATTATATCGACAAAAACATGTGCTACATCGTAAGCGCGCGGCAATAGTGATAACTGTCACAGAGATCAAGTTATATTTTATGGACTATAGTACGTATGTAATCCTTACTAATATTATAAATGCGAAAGTGACTCTGTCTGTCTGTCGCTCTTTCACGCCAAAACTACTGAACCGATCTAAGTGAAATTTGGTACACAGATAGTCTAGAACCTGATAAAGGACATAGGCCACTTTTTAATGCAAAAAAAAGTTGTAAAGGGGGATGAAAGGTTGTAAGGAAGTACCGTCATTTTTAAAGCTAGAAGCTTGAAACTTATTCTTAGGCTATTGATTAGACATAAATAAATATGACATTAACATGTTGTAAAAATTTACCCTTAAAGGGTAAAATAAAAATAGGGGATGAAAAATTTTAGGAAAGTAACCTTTTACACGGGCGAAGCCGCGGGCAGAAGCTAGTATTTTTATATAGGTACTTAGCACTTAATTTGCAATGCATTTTGAATGCCGTTAATTTTATATTATGATAAATTGTTTTCATTACAAGCAATTTTAAATCGAATTATATAACGCCTCTTTGCTTCAATAATGTGTTATCTTGAAAAAGGACATTTAACAGGAGTGTTTATCAAGTTTCAAAAAAACACTGTTTCGCAACGAATGTTTTTTTTTCGTAAATCTGAGATAAATCATAGATGATTTAATTATAGAATAATGAAATAATTCAAAGAGGCGATATTTACATAGGTGTTAAGAACTGAACTTTAAGATAATGATTTATTTTACATTGCATGCATGTAAAATAAATCATTATCTTTCTTTAAGGCAAAACTTCGAACATAAAATGTCGCTGCAAGAGAAAACTTCCTCTGAGAGCATAAAATTCGAGATAACATTATGTATTAAGTAAATAATCTTTATATTGCGAAAGAATTTAAAACCATACATTTAAAGAATAGATATTACACTCAGATGATAAGATGCGAAAGGGAATGCTTCGATGGTTCGGACATGTGGAAAGAATGCCGAACGGACGTCTGGTTAAGAAGATATACAATGCGAAAGTGGAAGGATGTACGTACCGGGGGAGACCGAGACTAACCTACATAGACCAGATTGGTCACGTACTGAAGGAAGGTGCAGCCAAGAGTCTCCAAAACCGGCGAGCGTGTATGAAGAGAATTATGAATGTTGAGGAAGCGCGTGAACTATGCAAGGATAGAGTTCTCTGGCACTCTGTTCTCTCTGCCTACCCTGCAAGGGATATGGCGTGATGATATGTATGTATGTGTATATTACACTCAGACTCACAACAAATTTTTGGAACGCACAATATATTGTCCTACGTGGGAATCGAACCTATGACACTGGCACGATAAATCTACTGACTTACCGTAAGATACTTCTTTACCACCACATCTTCTGTGCACTAATTATAACCATCCATTAATACTTCATCGTCTCTACTAAGCGTAGAACTACTCCCAGAGCATGATACAGAAACCAGTTATTTGTGACTGCGTCCAACTGCTTTCTATATCTTTTACTGTCTACTCGTTGATTTGCTTAACCACACAATGTCGTCTATTTTGCTATCGCCAGACTACTCTTCGAAAGTTGCCGCTTCATTGAATGATATGACCTACTCATTGTCACCCATTCGTAATGCCTTCAAGAAGAGAGCATCGTTAAAGCAGCAATAGGAGACTGATAATTGATAGTGCACTCGAACTAACAGTCATCATTACACGTCCAAGAGTAGAATAAATAAAAATTATTATCTGATATTAGATAACATTCTTCTGTCATATTTTTGTTTGGTAAGCTGATATAAAGCGAAGGAAGTAAATAATGAAAGAAATGTTCATTATAAATAAGCTACATAGTTATAGGACACAGACAAATAATATCAATATTACAAAGACATATATGCCCCAAATGTAGAGAATGAAATGTTTTCGTGGCAGTCCCCTCACACGCCAGACTTCGCGGTGCTCTCGAGTTTTGTTTTATTGAAAAAAGTTCAGTGAATTTTATGGTTTTACGTAAACTGTTATTGTTGCTATATTACAAGGAAATGTGAAATACAGTACTAAAAACAATAACTAATTGTAGAACGTTTAATTGGACCAAACCTGTGTCCTAAAAGCGCGTTGAGAAATTTTTTTGGGGTCAAACGGTGTCGCAAAAGCGCGTGAGGGGTTAAGTTAATCTGTGAATCGACAGCTAACAAATGGATGTCAATTATTATCGCATTGCTTACAATTGCTATTATATTGTTAATTACCTACTCTGTTCTGTGGCGTATATTTCTTCTACCAGTCAGAGTAATCGAACGGCTTAAGGAGATCAATTATAATTATTTAGATGTTACTGAAGGTAGTTCTTAGCCACTTCCCTTTCCGTTGGCTCAACTGGAAGTGAGTCAGATTTTGATAAAATATCTTAAGCAATACATATTTTAAACGCACAACGTATCGCAAAAGTTTACCATAAAAAGATAACAAAATATGTTTCCGTTAGTTCCGGTTAGAAAAGGTTCCTTGCTATACGGAAAATATATTCGAGGTGTAAATAAAGAATACAATAAATGTAAATAAAGAATATAAAGAATGATGGTAATGCGATTGTTTAGATAAACAATGCAGGAATCTGATTTATGAAATTAAGTTTTTACGCCTTTATTCGCAATGGTATAATAAGTAAGTAGGAAACACCTAAATGATTACAGCCCCGCGAAATGGGTTACCATTGCTGTTAAGAGGACGTAGTTCCAAACTTCAACCAGTAGTGATTCGAACCCAGGATTTTCTGATCGGCAGCTATATAAGTTACAACTTCAGTAATAAGGAAAATAAGTATAGTGAGGAAAAATGATAATAATAAGATTAATAATTTGGATAAATAATAGAATGTATGTAATATTAAATCGTGTTTGTTGTAAATTTCACGACAATATTGTACTTTGTATTAATCTATAATCAAGTGCAATAGGCGGCAACAGGTTCTCATATAAGGGCATACCACGTAAGACCTTTTTACCTCACCGAGGGTCTATAAAATGAATGCCACTGAAGACAAAGATTGGGTACCGGTGACCCGCTCGCACGGCGAATGGAGGTGTTTGCAGGGTTGGGTGGGGCTATGGGGTTGCGCGCCGCTTCCGTCGCCCCGAACCAATTTGACGGGGCGCGACAACCTCCATAGTTCATCGCAAAAAAAAGGGTCTATAAAATGAATTAATTTAAAAACTCTGCATTGCTTATTGATCTTAAATTACTTAAATTTGATTTCATAGACCATACCAAAGCGGCAATAAATCAGAATTACGTAGTTTAAACACAAAATGTTAAAAGTGTACGAGTTTATAAACAAATGTAGCGTGACAGTTGGATGACGGAGCGTGACAATTATCTACATTTTTATCTAGAAAAACTGTATTTGTTAAGGAAGTAAAGTTTTATTTTTTTTGTTGTCTGAAAAATAATTGCGGGTTCATTCAAATTACGCTGAAACTATCAAAACTTCGTGAAAATTGAAAGAACAATGTTTGATGTTTTATAATTGTTTTTATTTGATTAATATCCTAGCTTAAAATAACATAGTTCTTATCATAATCATTTTAAACCTATATGTTATATTAATAAACTTAATGAATAGTATATTCTGTAGCTTTTCGGTAAATTAAAAAAAAATACAGCATTTACCATGGTAAATTGAATTGTTGCATAAAGTCGTGATCTTCACAATAATCTATTTATTTCACAAAACTTGTTCACGCTGCGTAATATCAATTGGCAATTTTAGTCAATTATCGAATTATGATGACGAAAAACCGGTTTAAATTTGTTCAGATAACAAACAGTAGGTATGAATTACTAAGATTTAGCATTCAACAAGCTTGGATTATTTATAAAAATCTGTTTACATGAGAAAAAATGATTGCTACACGTGGGACTTGAACCCACACCTTGGAAATCCATTCCAATCGTGTTTATTGAATTATAGACAAGGTTTTCAATAGGTTTTAGTTGAAGTCCTACATCTAATAATCATTTGTCAGACGTAAACAAATTTTATAGTAGTATTATAAACATTAAATAATGTTTCTGAACTATGTCTTCCTGTCTATTACTATATAAGTAACTTTATAAATGTTTCTTGAAAATGATCAAAAAAGAAAGATATTAAGTTAAAGAAAGAAACTAAACAATTAAATTAGTTCTAATTTCTCTTCAAAATGTATTAAGCTCTTTTAAAGACTTACACAAAATAATAACGTAAGCAACGGGAAGAATAAAATCAGTCCTCTTTATGCTTAGGTACTTAGTAGAATAGGTAGAAGAATAAAAAACTATTAATATTACACTGTTACATATAGCTAGTGAAACTAATGAGAGTTGAGCAAATTACGCCTTACATTGTCATCAGCGCTGAATGAGTAAGTGTAACAACGAGACAAGTACGAGGCATTACGATAAACTCGAAAGTTGACGGCATTTCACTTGCTATGATGTCACCATCAATGTATGCGTTATATAACTTAATGTTGGTGTAGACGCGATTATTCTAGAAATAAGATCGTGTACCATAAGCAAGGGGATCTGACAGCAGGGTTACCAATTGATTTAACCAAAAAGAAGTACTAAATGGTTTATAAATTAAAATGAATGTATATATTATAAAAAATCTATTGTTTTTACCTCTACACCTATCTACGAATCGCTGTTGAGCACAAACCATGTGCCTGATAGTGAAATGTGATGCATGCTGATCAGACGAACTAATTGCACATTGTATTTACACTGCTGATCAGAGGTCAGACTAATAGCAAATTGCATTTTTCTAACGTTATTTTTTTTACTTTGTGAGATTTTAACTAATATTCACAACTAGCTTCTGCCCGCGGCTTCGCCCGCGTAAAAGGTTACTATCCTAAAGTTTTTCATTCCCTATTTTTTTTTTACGGGTGGCTAATGGTCGGCGCTCTTCTCGCACAACTCCGTCCGGGGCGACAGAGGAGCGTACGCACGCATACCCGCAACCCACCCATGAACCTCGCCTACGTCGTTGAACCGGCCACTGGAGCAGCGTGAACTTGTCGTCAGTGGCCGGCCCGACGGAATACTCCCTGAGGGGTACCCTCTCCTTGAGCGACGTCACAGGGGGGCGGACGTCGGTCCCTCCTCACGCGGTAAGCATCTCGGCGGGTGATGGACTAATTCCCCGGTCCAGTCACCCGCGGCCTCAGCTAGGCCGGCATCAGGCGCAGGTAATCACGCCTACGCCGCCCCAGTCGCCGGCGACGGTCCGCGTCGTCGAGGAGACGCTCCTCGAGCACGCGTTCCGCCGCCTCCTTCCGCGAGACTACTGTCTCGCAGAAGGCTGCGACCGCGTCCCAGTTCCTGACGCTGACGCGGCAGCGTCAGGTCGGCACCGATGATTGCGACGAGTTCACGGCGCTACTCTGCCCAAGCGGCACAAGCATCGAGCGTATGCTGCGCCGTATCCTCGTCGCAATCGCAGTGGTGGCAGGACGGTGTACTCTCCCTCCTGACAACCGTGTACAGGTATTTGGCGAAGCATCCATGCACCGTCAAAACCTGCATCAGTCGGAAGGAGAGCACCCCGTGCCGCCGTTCCAACCACTGCAGCAGCACCGGCCGGAAGGCCTCCACGGTCCGCACACCGAACCGAGGCCTCTCCAGCCGGACTGCCCAACGAGCAATGACGTCTCGGCGGGCGTCGACGCGCCAGGCGGTGAGCTCCCTCAGTGAGACCACACCGCCCTCCGCTCGCACCCCCGACACCCGCCGATACAAATCGGCGAGCATTTCCGCCTCCAGGTCCCACGGGGGAGTGCCGGCCAACAGGCACGCTGCCTCCGTCGCCAATTTTTATTTTCCCCTTAAGAGTAATACTTTTACGAAATTTTAATGTCATGTTTATTTATATCTAATCAATAGCCTAAAAATAAATTTCAAGCTCCTGGCTTTAAAAATGACGATAATTTCTTACAACGTCTCATCCCCCTTTATAACCCTTTTTTGCATTTAAAAGTAGCCCATATCCATTGTCAGGTTCTAGATTATCTGAGTACCAAATTTCATTTAGATCGGTTCAGTAGTTATGGCGTGAAAGAGCGACAGACAGACAGACAGAGTTACTTTCGCATTTATAATATTAGTAAGGATTATTGCAGTCTTTAAATCTTTAAGAGTAGTTTTACAAATTATCATAATAATTATTTTAAAAGGTATAACACATGTATTGTAATTTTGACGTTAAGCGAATTAAAAGAACTTGTAATAACAAGTGCATAATACACAGTGCAATATACACGTGAGATAAAACGTACAGTTTTCTGTAAAAGTTAGCAGAAAAGAGAGACACAGTCAGTAAAACTTTATCCATTTTTATACTTACAAATAGTCTGAAATCAGTTTTTTTTTGGGCTTAAACTATCAACTGGTCATACCTCGTCCAAACCGACTGGGACAAGGGACGTCGTGCAACCTTGTAACCTATTATACAACAACCTCTTTAACGTCATTTGGCTGGATCACTAGATATGAAGCCTATGAGGAAGGGCTACGCTAGAGTAATTGCAAGTTTATTAAACATATTTCACTACACTGAACTTAAAGTTTTATCTTAGTAGATTTATTGTAGCAAATCAACGCAACGTCTTTGAATTATTAAGCAATAGGAAGCTTTAATTATTGTCTTCAATTACAAAATTTGTCTTATATAAATTACACACATATCATAAAATAATTAAACCCAACAATATGAATTGTTGGGTTTAATTATTTTATTATTTTAACAGAGAAAATAAAATAAAACCACTAATAAATTTTCAAATTTATTTAGAATTAACACGTTATGTAGTTCTTAATCTATCAGTCTTCGTAAATCTTAGGACGAAAACTCTGAACAAATAATATTATAATATAGACTCGAATAGAACCTAGTAGACATTTTTATTTCAAAGTTATAAATTAAATATGAAGTCTATAAAATTAATTATATATTAAAAACAGAGTCATTGGTGGGATCCCTTAGAGCTTATATAATATTATTCTCTAAATATGACTCTACTGTTTATTAGCGCCTTCGGCATTATCATTAGCCGTTGCTTGTTGAGGCACAATGTAAGAAGACTGACTATAAGTTTGGGGCATGTAGGGACCTGGACCAACTTGTTCTTGAAGTTTCTCAGCTTCCTCGGGGGCAACAGGGCACATACATGGCACAAGTTGTACATGCTGAAGAGACACAGGAGTAAGACTGGCGCCTGCAGGAACGCTTATAGGAATCGGTGCAAGATTTTGCTGAACTTGTTGCATTTCAGACTGCTGATATTGAGGTGATTGAACTTGATACACCTTACGGGATTCGTAAGGAGTATAAGTGTGATATTGATACCGGTATCCAGGCGACATATTTGGTGGCAGAGGCTGCACCCATGTCTTCTGTGATGATGACTGACTCCTATAACAAATAATGCAAATTAACGAACGAAACTAACGTTAAATCGCGACAGCCATACCAAAATAATACAACGCGTTTTGTGTGCTTAAATAATTAATCTAATCTAGTTTTTAGGATGACTTATATTTATAATTGATTCAAAATCGGATGATAAATGTTGCAATGTTATCCTTAGTCTTTGTTTTTTAGCTTAGCTAAGGCCCGATCTTCAGCCCAACCGGTGTGATGAAAGGCCGATGTAGAGTATTATAATTAGCCATGTTTGTTCTGTCCGCCATTTTAAACGACAACCAGGTCCTAAGCCTTGCCTTTGCTGCCATCGAAAATTCGAAAATACTTTCTGTCGACACTTGAATTTCGTTTTGGAATACAAAATTGCTATGCATTTTGTTCTTCTTTAGACATTACACGAATTTACATATATGATTAAGTTCAAACATTTCGAACACAAAATATTACAATGTCACATATATACAAATATTGACCTATTAGAGTTTATTAAAACTAAATTAATTCCAAAAAAACAACAACAAAAAAGATATACACATTTTTGCGCTTTTGCTACAAATAAGAACCTATTTATTGAAATATCAAGTTCGATAGTTACTCCAATAAGAATACCAAATTAACAAGCAAGAAATAACCCACCAGTACTGCAAGCATCTTGTACCGTACAAAGTACAGTTCCATGAGCACCTGAATTACAACTATCATAACAGAACAAATGCATCTCAAAGTCAACTTATTTCACGAAATCGATCAATCGTCAATGATCCTAATTTTATGGACAGCCTAGAGTATGTTGCTGCACATTGGCCCTGATAAAAATTATCGAATATGCTTGAAATTTAGAGCGACATAATCAATCAAGGTGAGCCATTCCTGATTAAACTTCTGAATCTGTGTTCCAAGTCATTTCTAAATTATGCCGTACAGTGCATTTGCAGCATTCTATTCTAACAAGTTTTGGACGAACAACTGCAGCAGCAGTATTACGTTTTACGATATAACTTTATATAACTGAGATTAAAAAATAAAATGTTAATTCACTAATATATAACCTATTTATGGAAAAACCCTGATGCTAAAGTGCAACAGCAGAAATTACGTATAATGGCAAATAAGTTGCTTGTTTGTCTACCATAGCTAACGAAACATCGATTCAATCGCATTTAAATATATATATCCACATTATTGAATACTTTACTATTTCGATACTCAGTTAACAATGAGGTTTTAAATTGAGAGCATGAAGAAGGTAAGTATATTCTTTACAAAAATACTTATAGACAGTATCAGTAATGAAGTATGACAAGGTAGCATTTGGATTCAGCCGCTTAAAAAACCAGTCTCTCTGCATTATAAATGCACGACTATGGCAGACTGGTGACTGCATACATCATTGAAGTACATTGAAATTCACTCTATCAAAAGTTAAAAATGTGAAAGAAATCTGTGAGAGATACCAAAACAATGTGAACATTTAAAAAGTGATTTATCTATCTTGAATCTTATTATAAAAAAATATCAGAAATATCGTTTACTTGTGACGGATTAAATTCTTTGGCAACGCGGTAATATTAAATGAACGACAACGGTGATATGATTTTAATATTGTACCATACCTCATATTTAGATGATTCATTACCATGCAACTATACCACCATAAAGTAAGGCTCAAAACTACCTATCTCTGAATAGATGTTAATGATTTCATATAAAGTCGTTACATATATTCAATATTTTAAGAATTCTAAGACGGATCTCGCAAAATTTGAGGGCACCCTTAGACCGAGGGGGCCTGGGCAAACTTACGAATAGACGGCGATACTAATTGGTAACTTTTTTTTTTGGCGGTGGGCTACAGTATATCAAACCCCGCTAATCCGTCCGGGGCGACAGGAAAAGCGGCGCAAGACCCCGTAGACCCGCCCTACAATATACCTCTCTTCGCCGTGCGGGTGTGGTAACTACAAATTGTCTCGAAATATTTTTAAAATAAATTTGTTACTGTAGATATTTAGACAAGTTTAGGATATTTGGAATAGTTTCTTTGGTGTATTTTAGGAAATGTGTAATTATATACTTTAGAATTTATAATTTAGGTAACTAACCTATTATAGCGGGTTCTTCTTGGGGGCCGATGAATTAAACAATATTTGTTCGTGAAATGAGATTTATATTGTAGCGCCATTAATACAATTGAGAATAAACTTAAACATATTACACACAGAAAATCAACGGTAGCGTGCCGGCGGACGGATCGTACGCTTTTTTGGCGCGCGTGGGGTTGCCAGCTTACAAAGCGCTGGTTTGCGTTCCGCTATACTATAATATTAAAAATATAACTTCATTTAACTTCAAAGTCAAAGTTAAGTACATTCGCTTTAACATATTTAGCAAAATCTCACAATATATTGTTAATAGTATCTTTCGCTCACTTATTGATTACAATTAATTAAAAATAACACTTACGCCGAGTCAGATCCCCATTTCAAGAAGAATGCCTCGGATGACGCTACCAACGCCAAACTTACAAAGAAATACACCTGCAAAGAAAACTGTTATTAGAATTAACAAAACAAAATAAAACACTCAGACATTCAACAGCTACACTGTCATTAAAATAAATAGACCAAAATAAGATAAAGAATATTTGTTACTCAATACATCACGTAACCGTAATAAAGGTAGAGCTGAAATGCCTATATAATCAAAACATTCCATGTTATAATAAAGCGAAAATGAAAGTAAGTTACATTTATCCACAGAAGATCGGTAGGTATATATATATATCTGTCAATTTAATCTGTACTTTCATGAAAATCAATGAATTAATATAATATTACGTCACACATATATCCTTAATAATATTATAAATGCGAAAGTAACTCTGTCTCTCTGTCTGTCTGTCTGTCCTGCTTTCACGGTAAAACTTCTGAACCGATTTAAATGAAGTTTGGTACACAGATAGTCTAAAGCCTGAGAAATGAAATAGGCTAGTTTTTAATTGGAAAAAGCGTTGTAAAGGGTTGAAATGGGGGACGAAAGATTGTACGAGGAATAGTTACTTTGGATTAGCGCTAATTTACGATTATTCCACGCGGACGAAATCGCGGGCAGAAGTTAGTATAATAATATTATATACTTAATATATAAATAACTTCCAGAAAAATAAAACAATAATTTACTATTTAGATTATAAAATTTGTTTTAATTTTGTGATATAAAGCAAAATAGGTAACATCTTTGTACATATAACGTACCTAAAAAAAGTTTTCAACTAGCAATAATCGCACATCGGATTAACCTCATTGGTTACGATATTGCCTCTGCGCAAAGTTACATATAACATATAACGTACCTACTGAAGTAAATTAGGAGAATTTAATTAACTAAAATATTAACATAATTTCAATAGCCACATAGGTTAATGTCTCCTCACTACTTATGATGTACAGTCAAGTAATTTAATATATGATAATTATTAGTGACCCAGCGAGTAGGTATGAAAGAGAGTATTGGTGTAAAGATGCGAAAGGGAATGCTCCGATGGTTCGGACATGTGGAAAGAATACCGAACGAACGTCTGGTTAAAAAGATATACAATGCGAAAGTGGAAGGATGTAGGTACCGAGGGAGACCGAGACTAACCTACCTAGACCAGATCGGTCAGGTACTGAAGCAAGGTGGAGTCAAGAGTCTCCGAAAGTCCGAGCGTGTATGAAGAGAATTATGAATGTTGAGGAAGCGAGTGAAGTATGCAGAGATAGAGTTCTCTGGCACTCTATTCTCTCTGCCTACCCTGCAAGGGATATGGCGTGATGATATGTATGTATGTATGTATTAGTGACCCTATTAAACTTACGTTCCTAATTCCCTTAGCATTCAACATATACTTATTAATTTCTTTTTACTTACTAAAAGTGAATATATATATAACGCAAAGCAATTTTTCGCATAGCAAAACAACAAAATCAACACTTAAGCAAATAAGCTCAATAATACCTACAAATTACGTATGAGTCAACTGCTTCAAATTACAAAGTAAAATAAAACGAAAAGTATTAAAAGTAAAAGTAGTACATAAAAAGATAAATAAACAAATAGTAGATTCCTAAACACACATAATCGTTTAGTGGACGTGTAGTTGATTGTCTACTAAAGTTTATGATTAATGATGCTGAGCCACACAATTTCAACTACATAATTATAAATTCCTTAATTACAGTCTTTGGAATAAACAGCGGTTTTGAATATTATATGCATAAGTCTTTCTTAAAATAGATATGGATATTATTTTGTAATGATAGAGATCAATTATCTTTTTCATTACATTTATTGTTTAATCATTGTAGTGCTGAAATTGTTCCGAACTCAAAAGACTAACATGACTTAAGATTAATGTTATATAACGACGATTCCAAAATAATTAGATATTTAAATATCTTTGAAATCACGGAAATCAATACGACACTAATAATGATATGGATTACTTCTCTTACAATCGTTTGACTTACGGTTAAATTTGACTAAGCGTAAATCCTCGTGCTAAAATATAAATGAAATTATATTCTTCAGCTCATATATGTCCCGCTACCGGACACGGATGTCTTCCGCACCGACCTACTATCACAAGTTGGTCAGACGAGTTGATACAATGTTTTGTTTCTAGATTACCTTCTCTTACTATTAGGTACTTACTTCACAAAGGCTGCGCGAAAGGAAGGTAGTGAATTGTATTCTCACTCTGTCATTAATATTACATAAACATCCAAATGATGCTGTTTACTTGGGTTTTAATTCATTTTATACCGTGTCTACATACTCATCTCAGAAATAAGCGTATTCTGAAGGTGAACGAGACGGGAGAACAACAAAAATGTTGTTTTCCTGTGTTTTGCTAGATACGAACATTATAAAGTGATTTGTGACGGCCCGTGGATAATCGTTAAATGGTGTATGCCAGCCCCAAACTCATAAATGTTCAATTTATTTCCGACGCATTGCCGGTGCAGGTCATCGACTTCCTTGATTAGTTTCTAATTAAATCATATTCTTGAATCACGAACACTCAAGTAAATATAAAATTTGTCAATAATTTATTTAAGATCCATGAGTATTTCAATAGTGAAGAACTCTATGGTCCCAAATTAGACATATAATAAATATTTTATAATAACGATATATTCAGGAATGTTATGAATATAGCACTGCCTAGTGATTATCAAAAAAATATAAATAAATCGGTCAGTAACTGTAGAATTGAGCAATAGTCAAACATAACTGTAGTAATGTTTTTGTTCGATTTATAGTGACACACTTTATAAATCATCTACGTAATATAAGTTATCTAACTTCATGTACTCGGATTACAAGCAATAACATTTATTTTTTGTTGCCCTTAAATAAAAGTCAATTCATTTTCAATAAAATAATTCAATGTAGAATTGAGTATATTAATAAAGATGTTAATAAAAAGGTGACGTGAGATTAGACCATTGATGACTTGCTCTCTCCAACTCATCAGCTCCCTATTCAACCTTGTTATTGCCGCTATATAAATTCAAAACTTATCCAACAATAGATAATCATTACGCTCGATCCTACTAAACATTCAAGTGTTAAATGATTTTATCAATAAAGGAGTCTCTTTTCTGTCTATGTTATAAAGGGTTAAACTACAATCAATAATAAATCATCTCTCCTATTAATTTAAACGTTATTAAAAATAAAATTGCATTTTTTTTATTCTGAAATAAAATATGCGGCAACATATTACTTATTAATAATACGTAAAAAAAAAATATGCAAATGAATCGCAAAAAGTAAAAAATTAAACAGCTCACCATTTTGTTTGAGTCCGGATACATGGCACTTGTTGTGATATGTTTACTAGGCGTGAGGATGGGCGTAACGTTCAGCCCCTGCGAGACTCTCGGTACTACTAGTCCAACTCGCCTTTAGAAATATGGAACCTTTACACAAAAAATAATAGTTATTTTGGGAACGAAGATGCGTGTACTCACTCCGGCCGCGGAATGACCGATCCCTGGGGACCAGTTGTTTTTTATAGACGGTTTCAGAAACATTCCGTCCTTAAAAGCCGGTCCCCGACCTCAACATAAGGTATAATAATAATCTTATTAACTTATCTACACTTCTATCTTTACTTAGAACGTACCGTTATATTAGCCTATATTTAAAAAGGAGTGTCTTGTATATTGGCCACTTAAGATAATTTTACAATATTTTATAAGTATTGTGTATGTTAAAAGTTTTGACAGATTTCTAAATGAAAAAATAAAAGTCTTCTCGTAACCATGAACGCTGTAAAGTTTTCGAATCGTGGGGACATTAAAAACAAATGCCTACAAACGCAATAAAATCTGTGAAAATTGTTTTATTTCAAATGTGTAATTACTTGCATAAACATCTGGTATAATTGGTAAAATAAACGTTTAAAGGAATCATGGCAATCACGGCCTGTTATATATTAGCATAATTAAGAAGCATTTCCTATATTCAGTATTAACTTTTCTCATTCAATCTTCATGCGAATGTGAAATTAGTTTCCCGAAAACTTTACGAGAACTACTAAAACTCCTGGCTCTTGAACATGTTTAAAGTCCGGCAGCAAATTTTTTCGTCATCCTAGAGCCAGCATTATTTTCAATAAAAACATTAATACATACATACATACCATCACGCCATGTCCCTTGCAGGGTAGGCAGAGAGAACAGAGTGCCAGAGAACTCTATCCTTGCATACTTCACTCGCTTCCTCAACATTCATAATTCTCTTCATACACGCTCGCCGGTTTCGGAGACTCTTGACTCCACCTTCCTTCAGTACATGACCGATCTGATCTAGGTAGGTTAGTCTCGGTCTCCCCCGGTACCTACATTAAAATAATTAAAAATAATAATTAAAAACATTAACAGACTCATATTAAATGGCGCTCAGAGTAGTTTATATGGTTCTCACCAGAGATGTGACTTATCTAAGATACAAGTATCTGAAATACAGATACAAGATACAAAATACGTATTTCCATCTTGTATCTAAGATACTTTTTAAAAATTCATTTTGTATCTTGTATTTAGATACCTTTTATTTGGTATTTTATAAATACTTTTTCTGACAAAATACTTTTAGTAATATGTTAGCAGACATTTATAAAATTATTAGTCCAACATCTCATTTATGTCACATTTTTTAACAAACTGTGCTAGATCTTTCATAATTTTTAATGTCTTTCTTTTAAAATCCGCTAGCAACTTAAAACGAATAACATCGCCATACAGTTTTACGAGTCATGTGTTTCAAATGCAGTGTTGTTCTTGGTCAATTTCATTTTAGGGGACTTTGAAAATAATTATAGTTATTTTTGCGTTATTTAACTACATATACATTATTTTTTAGATTGAATTTATGGTTACATTAATGTTAGCAGTGGTAGGACCACGCTGTGGACAGTCCTCTTTCTACAATCGCAGGCCGGTCCGTCTTGACGCTGCCGGCTGTCACGAAAGCGATGGCCAACAACGTCAGGAATTGGGACGCGGTCGCCGCCTTCTGCGAGATGACAGTCTCGCAGGAGGCGGCGGAACGAGTCCGGGAAAATGCCCGTGACCCGGGCCGCCGTCAGCGGCCGGGGCGGCGCAGGCGTGAATACCTGCGCCTGATGCCGCCCTAACCGAGGCTTCGGGTGATCGGCCCAGGGAATTGTCCGGTCACCCGACGTGAGGCCACCGCGTGAGGGCGTCGACACGAGAGGAACCCGTAAGGGTAAACCGCCGGGCGGGCCACCGAAGACAAAGATCGGGTACCGGTGGCCCGCCCACACGGCGAAAAGAGGTGTTTGCAGGGTGGGTCCATGGTGTTGCGCGCCGCCTCTTTTGTTGCCCCGGATGGATTTGTCGGGGCGCGACCACATCCATGGTCCATCCTGCGGGAAAAAAAAAAAACGCCGGTCCGTCCGGGGTAGTACTTACCACACTCTCGCAGGAGATCGACGTATGAGTAATGCCAATGTGCTATTGCGCTTCGTTCGGTAAGCGAGAGAGCCGGAAGCCCAACTGGGGTGGGTTTGGGGTTTGTATTGGTAGGCAGCGGTTTAGCCCTTGGTATTGCAAAGGTCCATGGGCTGCAGTGACACTTACCATTAGTCGTGCTGCCTGCTCGTATGCCGCCATAAGGTTAAAAAAAAAATCATAATAGGTAAGCATGATAATTGCCTCATCGTCAACCTTCCTTGAGAACTACTATTTAAATACAACACTTTAATTTAAATTAAAAGTTAAGTTAAGTTTAATTAAAATTAAAAGTTAAGTAATAAATCTCCCACTATAGTTAAGGCTAAGAAAATCATATACTGAGGAATTACTTGGTTTTATGAGAAGAAGTACCTTCGAAGTTCATTCGGGAATGAGGCATTCTCTTTTCTTTAGGGCCGGCTATTGTTTGGCCAGACCCCTTCTAATGATCTGGGATAACGAAAGTGGTTCCGCACACCTCGTCGTGTTTCACGTTTCCGCCTATTGACCGCGTCATTTGCTTTTCGTAACCTAGCAGTGAAGCCTGCCTTACTTAATTCATTATTTATGAAAACTATCATTATTTCCTATTACTCCAACATTTTATATGTTTTTAAATGTTTTAAAACCTAGTAAAATAAAATGTATAGTGACAGAGTAAGAATACAATGTACCACCCCCCTTTCTCAAGGTTATCGTAAAATACTACTTTATACAGATAATATGAATAAGATATAGAAAACTTGAAATAAAGCCCTACACCAGGAGTTTCACCAGCGTAGTAAAGTAACGACGCCCCGACGGCGAAAGCTGCTGGGGTGTCGACTCGAGAGGATACCCGCGAGGGTAAACCGCCGGGCGGGCCACCGAAGACAAACACCGGGTTCCGGTGGCCCGCTCGCACGGCGTGGAGAGGTACATGTAGGACGAATCTATGGGGTCGTGCGCCGCTTCTTCTGTCGCCCCGGACGGCTTTAGTGGGGCGTTACCACTCCATAGCCCGCTGCCAAAAGAAAAAAACAGCGTGATAAAGTAAGTCAATATCTCTGTCATTTTAGAGGAGGCCCGAGTCCAATAATGGGACGTATATGAGCTAAAATGATTAGATGAACATAAAATATATCTTAAACATAGTTTATAAAAGGTATCTAGGAATATTGTCAAGCATAATTTAACAATAGAACACGCCTTTTATCAAAATCTTTACATTATTGTTGTTGCTTGAGAATGGTGGCCACGAACAGCTAAGCATTCGACGTTGAGATGCTAATCCTGACAAATAATTTAGAATAATTCTAGTAAGGAGTAAGAGCGATAATAAAGAGTTTTCTTTTATTCGACTGCCAAGGAAGATAGAACTCAATCACAAATTATGAACCGAAAGAAACTCACCGGGTTTGCCTTTTTTTGGTGACGGGATATGGAGTAGTCACACCCCGCTAATCCGTCCGGGGCGACAGAATTAGCGGCTCGCGACTCCATAGACGCCCAACAACGTACCTCGCGATGCCGTGCGAGTGGGTCATCGAAACCCGGTCTTTGTCTTCGGTGGGCAACGGGTTCGCCTTGCAACGAAAGATAGATCATGCGGGTATTTAACTTAGGCTTTCCGCTCACTTATAATATGTCTATGTCGGTTAAACCGTGGTATAGTTTTCTTTGTTTATGGTATATTTTAATTTTGTTTTCTACACTCAATTCTTCTTGGTCTATTTACTATTAAATTATTATTATAGTCCTTAAATATATCTTGATCTCTGTGACAGATAGCTACAAAACCGATGAAGTAATTTTGAATACGCGTCATGCTTACAATTTTATTTTGTATCGTCTATACTTTCATTCTTTATGCGCCAGTTATATCTCAACTGAATTATGAATATAAGAATATTAATACTTACACCAAAACTTTTGCCTCATATGTTTTAAAATACTTATAGTTCACCTAATTTAAGAAGTGCATTTTGACGTTTTGCATTTTTTAATACACAATAACCTTGGTCAAACGTATACACATGATTGCAAACAATAAATCCGAAATTTTTAAGAACTATAAAGTTATTTACATAATTAACGTTGCGGGTGACTTTCTTGTACAATAATCTAATGTTAAAACTAGTAAATCTAATTTAAAATAAAAATAACATTGTAAATAGTAATCGTTATTGACGATCTAACAATGTCACGTTATCACGTTCTATACAGTAGTGCTTGACAACTTCCGATTCACAAATATCCAAATAATCGTTAAAAATATTAGAATAATACATTTAATCGAATAGAGATTTTGTCAGAGATGTACATTTCGACAATTTTGTTGATAAGGAAATAATGATTAATCTTCGCGACGATGATAATTCAAGTAATAGTAGTGATTCGGAATAAATAGCTATTTTCAAATCCAGTTTTTATTTTTACTTAACCTAATCCTACAAAATATGATGTACCTATAGAATTTATGCTGAAATAATTATATTTGTTTAGTATAAATTTAGTACTTAATCTATTCAACTCCTTTTTGAAATATATAAAATAAACCGATTATTAATTAAAAGAACCAATATCGATTTCTCACTAAAATCCGATATTTTCGATAGCGATTATTTGGTTCACATACCTAGACAACTAATTCCGACAGCTGTCAAAGTGCACTTCTTAGATTAGATAGACTACAGTAATCATTTTATAAAAATACGATGCTTACGTAAGTATAAGGTCGTACTGGACTAAGAATAAGATAGAGATGGGACAACCGATAAACGTAAATCGATAATATTCTTATTATAGTCTATAAAATATAGCTTGATCTCTGTGACAGTTCTCTCTAGTGCCGCGCGCTTACGATGCAGTCCGTATTTTTGTCGATATAATTCTTTATTTTTTAAAGTTATTTGCTACTGCAATTGAAAAACAATGTATGAAGATCTTATTGAATTTCAATCAAATGGATGGGTAAATTGATTATAAATTTAAAATAATCTATGAATATCTTATTGAATTTAAATTAATGGATTTTATTTAATTTAAATTAAAGCTGTTAATGAATTCTTTTTATTATTCGAAAGGAATACATCCAAGTTCATCATCACTATTATCATCACCGCTGGCACATTCCTGTAGGTTGATGATGAGTTCTTGGTCACAGATTATTTCATGAATAATCATGTTTATTTTATAAAAGTAATTATTTTTTTATTATAAAAGAAATGGTCTTATTTATTTTATAACTGATGTCTGAATATTAAATTAACACAATTTACTTATTTTACAGAGTAACAATGTGGTTTATATAAGTAATGTTTTGGTTTTACTTGTTTTATAAATAATTAATAAGAATGTTATCGATTTACGTTTATCGATTGCCCCATCTCTATCTTATTCTCAGTCCAGTATGACTTTGTACTTGTGTAAGCATCATATTTTTATAAAATGGTTACTAAGTATTATAAAACATATGAGGTACAAATTTTGGTCTAAATATTTATATTTTTATATTCATAATTCAGTTGAGATATAAGTGGCATGTAAAGAATGAAAATATAAGCGATACAAAATAAAATTGTTAACATGACGCGTATTCAAAATCACTTCATCGGTTTTGTAGCTAACTGTCACAGAGATCAAGCTATATTTTAAGGATTATAATTATTTATAAAACAAGTAAAACCAATACATCACCTATATAAACTACACGGTTACTATATAAAATAAATAAATAGTGTTAATTTAGTATTCAGACATCAGTTATAATATTAATAAGACCATTTCTTTTATATGAAAAAGATCATTTCTTTTATAAAATAAACACTATTATACATGAAATAATCTGTGATGTGATCAAGAACTCATTATCAACCTACAGGAATGCTCAAACAATGATGATAATAGTGACTATGAACTTGGATGTAGGTAGGTACTCCTTTCGAATAATAAAAATAATTAATTAACAGCTTTAGTTTAAATTAAATAAAATCATTTGATTTCTGATGTTTACGTGAGTGCTACACATTTAAAATAAAACTAACACTTTACAGTAATCATGGTCACGACTGGCCTCCCGTGACCATGATCTTTGTAAAGTGTTCGAAACGTCGGGAAATTAAAATCAATTACAAATACGATAGAATCCGTAAAAGTAATTTTATTTCAAAATCCATTGATTTAAATCCAATAAGATTTTCATAGATTGTTTTACAATTATAATCAATTCACCAATTTATTTGATTGAAATTAAATAAGATTTTCGTGCATTGTTTTTCAATTTCAATAGCAACTTTAAAAAATAAGGAATTTTATCGACAAAAATACGGACTACGTCGTAAGCGTGCAGCACTAGTGACAACTGTCACAGAGATCAAGCTATATTTTATAGACTACAAATTAGTTATATTTTTTTAAATCTGGTTATTTTTTATTTTTTTTATTGGCATTGGTGCAAATAAATACGTAGTCCACCTAATTATAAGTGGTAACTGCCATTCCTCGACTTCAACAATACTAAGAGACCTAAGAGTGTAGCTATAACGTCTACCGTAACAGGGAAAAGTGTTCAATTATTTTCAACTGGGCACCTTGCAGCTTTAATGCAATGAGGACAGGAAAGGAAAAAGAGATGCGTCCACCGGCACTGTCGCTCTCCAGACGAAACGTCAGGAAATTGCTGCTTATCATATGTCTATTTTCTGCAAAACTGTGGTATTATCCCTGAAGAGGTGACTATATATTTATAGTTCCCAACAGAAAATTCTTAGCAATATGACCTACTAAATTATTAGTTTTTCAAGGTTTTTAAGCATAAAAGAATGTCATACTACAAGGTTTATACAAATACGTATTATACGCATATTTCCGATAGAATATAAATAGACTATGATCCCTAATTAAAAAAAATACAAAATATTTCGTTTAGAAATAGAATCAAAAATTTCCATTACATTTTATGTACAATATTATGTACATAATATTTGTATTTATATTATATATAGGTACCTACCTACATAATATGAGAATGTTAGTTAATGAGGTATGTTAAAAAGAAACTTAATTAGTATATATAAGTATTTTATTTGATCATATAAGTAAATAAAGAAGGTAATAACAGTTGAGGCTCGGTAAAGTACTATCACAGGAGGTGAATTACTACAAGCTAACTAATAAGCTTAAGAACAGTATTACATATTTACTCCTCGTCAAAATTGAATCTCCTCATACCGTCGAACCTGAATCCATATGCAGCCGCGTTCTTTACGTCAACTAGCGCCGGGTTGCGATATTTGTAGAAACTACCATGGCCGTGCGCTGGCCGCGAAGAGCCGTTCGGTATACCGTGCGCCTCACGCGGATAAAACGCCTCAAATTGTCCGTCAGATGGCAGCACTTTCTTCAATCCATCGTCCTCCGGGTCATACGGTCGACACAAAGATAGCGCCACAATCGTTAACAAACATGTCAAACAGAATGTTAACCGCATCTGGAACAACCGCACAATTTCATTAATTTAAATTTAAAAACAAAATGGTAAGAAAAACGTTACCTACAGTTATAATGTTGTTAATAATTAACAGAGCAGTCTTTAACAGATAATATCCGATAGACAAATGTGAAGCGAAACAACGCAAACGAAACTGTTCTAGTTTGGTCAGTCGATCACCTTGGCGGCAAACAGCTCATGCTAAAATCCGAGAAGTCAAACAGGCTCGGTGGTGTGACGTGTACGATGCTGCAATACAAAAAACTTTCCCTTTGAGTGTTGCTTACTTTATTTACCACTTAGTGCATTTGTTCGAATACCTACATAGGTCTACATAGACATATTCATATACCTAGTTACCTAGTATTTTTTTATACAGAGGTTATTCACATACAATTAGGTAATATGTAATTCGCCAGTAATTGTGAGCAAAGGATAGTACCTAATAAACACTTATAGACTTTCATCCTTTCAAAATACATGTTTAGGATTAGAAATTCATTAATATCGAGATACTAGAATTGCATAGGAAATATAGTGTATTTAGTATGGGTAGGTACTACCTAACTGGTAATAGGTACGTGTATTGTTTATTTGAACTCTAATTTATATTTACACTAGCTTCTGCCCGCGGCGTCGCCAGCGTAAAAGGTTACTTGCCCAAAGCTTTTCATCCCCTATTTTTATATTAACCTCTTAAGGTTAAATTTTTACAACTGTTAATGTCATATTTATTTATATCTGGTCAATAAGTTTCAAGTTTCTGGCTTTAAAAATGACGATATTTCCTTACAACTTTTCATCCCCCTTTACAACCCTTTTTTGCATTAAAAAGTAGGCTATGTCCTTTATCAGGCTCTAAACTATCTGTGTACCAAATTTCATTTAGATTGGTTCAGTAGTTTTGGCGTGCAAGAGCGACAGACAGACAGAGTTACTTTCGCATTTATAATATTAATAAGGATTTAATTTATTTTCTTATTATATTTATGGGTATCTAATATTTACAAAAATTTGCGAAAAGTTTAAACGAAAATATACTTAGAATTTATAAGTTCAAATGTAAAGCCTAAGTTATGTCCTCTATTTATCAATATACCTAAATAATAGATAAATAATTTATTATCGAGTCTTGTCTCATAGATATTGAACACATATTTAATAATTTTGTGTTTATATGACTAAGCTGTATCTAAATGTATAGCTATGTACCTACTTATGTTTGTCCTGTTTTTCAACATATGCCACTAAAGATATTATTTTTATTATTTACCTATTAATGTTATGTTCTAAATTAAATGTATATACCTTTCATTTTCAACATAACAAAAATATTACACACACTTTTTAAATAAAGAGGAGTAGGTAGTATTTATTTATGATTTTTATTTTTTTCATTTTAATTTTAGGCTCATATTTCTACGCCCCGCTGTTAGACTCGAGCCTGCTCCACAATAGGAAGGAAGTTGTCCCACGCTGGTCAGATAGGTTAAATTTTGGGCATAAAATTTTATTTCGAATTTGCCTTCTCTTGTGTAGGTACCTATTATTGACATATATGGCTGAAAGTCGATTAAGGAATATTATAATATTCCTTAGTCATCTTTTACGACATTCGCGTCCATAGGAAAGATTGAAGAATTATATTCTTACTCCGTCACCACACGGAATACTTTACGCACGAAATATAGTTACTCTGTATACTCTATTAGGTATAAATAATGATATGAAATGCAATGTAGGTACTTAAAATCCGATAGAGTTATCTGTTTATATAAAAAAAAAACAAATTTCGTATTATAGTATAACCCGGTTGGAAGCACTCTTCACTAACAGCTAAACACACGACAAAAAAACAAACAATCATGTCAAAGTTAACAATTATCTTTAAAAGGAATTGTACCAGATTTTTTTTTAAAACAAGGTTAATTCAATGTAAGGTACTAAATAATTGCCTAATATAACAAATGGAAAGTCGCAGTTCTTTCTATAACTTTTTTTTCACTTTTGGATTTGAATCTATGTATTAGGGGAGAAGTGGGTAATGGGAGTCACGTAAGTGAGAAATCAAATTAAACATTAATTAAAATTTATATATTTATTGCAACTATTAATACACAAATTTTATTTAATTAGCTATTATATGAGATGGATTTCAATCAGTTAGGTAATCAGATTTAGTAATTATTACAATTCAAAAAAAACGCATTTGACTCTCATTACCCTGATGTGAGGGTAATGGTGATCACCCTGTGGGTAATCGGAGTCAAGATAATTTCGCAAACATATCTTTCAGCCGAATCCCAACCGGTACACTCCGCGTGGGCCCATAACCTATATGAGGTTTCTACACTACTAGGAATCTATTGCAGGCATTTTCTATGTCGTCATTTTCATCAGCCTGGCATAAGACCTTGGTACTAAAATTCGATAGAGCTTTCGTTAGATTCTTGAAGTAGGTACTCATCGCTTTGCCTTTTCATTGTCTCTCTTCTGAACTTCAGTTCTCTTAACTTACGAGTAACAGGTATCACCCGACTCTCATTTCCCACAACTACACTAATGAGAAAAAGTTGAAAATAAAAAAATCTATGAATTAGTCACGCAATTTAAAATATATATCACTGTTTTGAATCTCTGAATAAATCAATGTGAAAATTTTAATTGCGTAATGTAAAAAAATATACACTTATGTCTAATTTTACGACGTCGAAATATTACATAGACGGAGCGCAAAATCAAATAACACATTTCTTCAAAGTGCCTGCTAGTGCTAGCTGTTCAAAACAGGGCCGAAAGAACAAAGGTGGAGAGGGGCAGGTTGATCGCGGGATGTTTGTATGTTTAGTTGGGTAGATATGTCGGTGAATCCCATTACCCTGTCTTTCTCTTACTAATTAATGATCTTGTGGGTCAACTATTTAAAAAGATCTATGTTGATATTTAATTGCTCCAGATCTTTAATAGCTTCTTATTTAATTTTATATTCTCATACGAAGGCCGTCTTATAATACTTTATAACTCATAATTAGCTTTTGATTATCACTCCACACAGACAATCTGCACGATGGCGAATTTGTAAAATGCCTGGCACCGCCTTTTCTCGTATGACTAGTAAATAAAATATAAAAGGTAGACACCAAATTGCGAAGTATGACACAAGAATTTTTGAATACGTAACAATTTACTCGATATTGCTAAAAGGAACATAGGTATAAGCAATATGAGTTTAGTCAATTACTGCAAAATGGATATTGATATAGATAGGTAAGGGGAGTACAGCCCTTAGTTCACACATACAGTGCCGGATTAGCCACGTAGCAAGTGTAGCAAATGCTACGGGCCCCGAGAAGTGGGGGGCCCCGCACTCCAACTGCGGCTCTCTGACCGTTAAAAAAAACTTCCAATTTAAAAGTGTAAAAATATTTGCATTGCTTAAGCGCGAAGTGCTTAGGCTATTATGCTTCCCTTTCAACTGAAAAACTAAATTTCGATTTCACTGTACTCAGCAGTATAATTATTTTTTTTATCTGAAATTAATCCTGTGGTTCATCATACATTAATATGGTATAAAAATATCTATTAGATAGGAGATTCATTAATTAACAGATTTGATACATTTGTAAGTCTATCAATTAACTAAATGTATGAAAGCATATCGTAAAATTATTATTGTTTTTGGAGAACCTATTACCACATGAGTAAATAACGTACAGAGTAGGGTTCATGATTTCTCGAGATATTCAATTTCTCGGGTCTCGAGAATTCTCGAGGCTTCTCGGGTTGTCGAGAAATTCACATTTACGTACGTTTTCTCATATTATTTGGTTGCAATAACGTCAACAAATTCAGTGGTTTCCTCTCAAATAAGAGAATCAAAAGAATTATAAAGCTTTTATTGATTATATTCAAAAATATTAATCTTATGAATAAGCTAATTAACCTTAAAAAAATAATAATAATATTCAGACTCATAATTATAATGACAGCACCATTTTTGGCTGGTTATTTAGAACTTATAGACAAAAGTAGCTTCTATTGAACTAAACAAAAAAATCAACATGAAACAAAACGTTAATATCTGAACTTGGTTTTTGATGGGTTTACTTCTTCTAACACTCCCGACTCATTTTCGGTCAAAGTTGTGATGGCAGGGTATAAACGATTATATTCTCTTTCAGCATATCCGATCAAAAATGTTTTATTGCAGTCAATAAATTGGCATCTTGCCTACACAACGCCTCTACTGCAAGTTTTGTTGGTGTTAATATCATCTGCAGTTTTTGTAGCACAGTAATATTATCTTCATTCCATTTTTGTGAGGTATCTAAATCTATCAATGCCTTTTTTATTGCTTTTTTTAATTTCAAGAAAGTTCAATCATTGTCAGCATTGAATTCCATCTAGTTCTGATATCGAGTAACAAAACTAGTTCTGCTCCGAATTCGACAACTACATGTTTCTGCAGTGTGATTGATTTTAGAGGACTCTTTCTGAAAAATCTTATAATCGATCGGGTCTCAGTCATTACATTGTTTATGTCATCAATTATTTGCGGTCTAAGTTCTTCATTAGATATATAAGATTTATCATTGTTACCAGTGCTGCTGGTTTCATCGGAACTGCTGTGTTCGTCACCGTTATGCAAGGCATTCCTAGCAGCTGAAACTTCTGACTGCTTTTTGCAAAATGTATCAAGAATAGTTAAATGGATGGCGTGATTTACACATAGAACCATTTCACAGGGGCTTTCTCTGCCAAATTTTTTCATTAGGTACGCTTGCGAATTAATTTCTATATATATAGGTACAGGATTTCTCGAGTTCTCGACTTTTCTCGAGCTTGATTTCCCGGGAACCGAGCCCAACGATTTCCCGGGTATTCTCGGCTCGAGAATTCCCGGGAATGAACTCTAATCCGGCACTGCACACATATGTGTAAAAAAATGTAAAGTATATACTTTACTGCTAAATTTATCAGTTATAAAGCGATACGCAAGCTGGATATTGTCTCTTCTGTTCTGACACAAAGGAGTTAGTTTTCTATACGGTGTATGTCATCTATACTCGGCACCCGAAATCATTAACGACATTCTTGCTCATAGGTATATACGATATATTATACTTATCTTACTTTGCTCGAGGATGTCGTAAAAGACGACTAAGAGCCTTATACCGACCTAGGCCAATTACATCTGATGGCGTTTGATCAACAATTACATACCCATGATATATTCATCATTCTCCTACTCTTATCCCAATTACGTGGGGTCGATACAATATGTACTCTTCTTTAATAGTACATATTGTAAAAGTTATTGGCAATAGTTTTATGACCGGCCGCCTGCCAGACGTCAACCATCCTAGGTAATGTAATTGTTGACCAAACGTCATCAGATGGAGTTGGCCCAGGTCGTTATAAGGCTCTTAGTCGTCTTTTACGACATCCACGAGCAAAGTTAGGGTTGGTAGTATTTGTAGCTGCTACCACACAGCTAAATATTATACGCATTGACTATTATAGAAGTTCATGTCAATCGTAATAGATTTAACATATTCGCCTTTACAAAGCTACTCAAATTTGGAACACAATAGGTAATTCTACTACTCCAACTTATAAACTTCACGTTATTGGCCATGTAGATCCTCAACGAGAGGAAAATTAACCTTCCAT
Organism: Lymantria monacha; assembly: GCA_905163515.2. Lineage (NCBI taxonomy): Eukaryota > Metazoa > Arthropoda > Insecta > Lepidoptera > Erebidae > Lymantria > Lymantria monacha. The sequence goes on along the minus strand of LR991081.1, from coordinate 45,222,418 downwards.
ACCACGCTGAACAGTCAAGTTGGTTGGAGCTTGTGCTAGCCCTCACCACCAGTAATAAATATACGAAAGTAATACCGCGAGTTATAGCACCTGCTATATTTAATATCATCATTATCATCACAGCCCATAAATGTCCCACTGTCGGGCTCGGGCCTCCTCCGTAATGGGAGGGAAATTAACCTACTATACCGCGCTGGTCAGACGTGTTGGTATAGGGTTTTTTTCGAGTTCTCCTTCTCTTGCATAGATGTCATATGCGTTTTATATCCCTTAGTCGTCTCGTACGATCACCCACAGGTAACATATGGGGTGGTGAATAGTATTCTTACTCCGTCACCACACGGAATATATTTAATATACCACCGTAATACTTTCGTCGGTCAGCTGTAGAAGACCCACTAAAATGTTCCCTCAATGATATTAATTCACATCACTTTTCCATCCTCCTCTTTCATCCTTATCCTTATATCCTTTGCAACAGAAAGACAAATTCACGTACATATGTATTTTGTTAGACACCACAATGTCTTCCATTGATGAAAAAGACTATTATTAGAATCCAGTTTTTTACACACAAAAAATTACTCAAACCATTTATTTTATCATTTCTATTTATTTGACAAAACATTCGGTCTTAACGTATTTTTTATCTATAATTTGCTATACAAATTTCGACCAAATTAAAGTTTCAAGACTGTACAAAAATAATTAACCTTTACGCATGTATACATTTTTGATATCATTTAAACAATTGAAAAAATATATATATTGATACTTAGTGTAATTTAATTAGATACGCCAATAATAATTCATATAAATAATTAAGCTCACTTGCACCAAGATAATAATGTTTAATATTTTATTAATTATTACTGAACAAATTTAGCCGTAGAGAGTTTTATTAGCACTACATGTATAGCTAATTATTATTTATAATATACACAACTATTATTTGAACAAAATCATTTTTTATAATGGATATATGTATGGATAGTGGTGCAAGGGCCTAAAATAAATATCAAAATATGTAAAAATTAATTTCGGTGATGGTTCCGATACATTTGTATTCCAATAAAGACTGCTAAGTAAGAACGTAAGTATATAACGTAAAAATTAAATTTTAATTATAAGTTTATATCATGGGAATTACTAAACTAGGACTTACTTCCAGATAGATTCTTTACTCTTACTAGAATAAAAAATAACATTTGATGATTGATCTTTAGATATTATTGGCGCGTGCGAATATTAACCATAACTTGCTTTCTAAAAGATGAATGCAATTCTTTATTGAGGTATCCAGACAGTATTTATATATCCATTTATATCTTAATATATACGTGTCACGTTGTTTGTCCGCGATGGACTCATAAAGTACTTAACCGATTTTAACCAAATTTGCACAGAAAGTGTAGTTTGATCCAACTTAAATCTCAATTTATAGTAATATTATTTTATTGCAAATTATATGTCTAATATTTGACAGTCAAAATCATATGTTATCAAAAGCATCAAAATCAAAAGGATTTTAAAAGATGGCGGAATCTGTTTACTGGATTCAGTAAGTATTTAATAGATGGCGCTATGTTAAATGTACAAACGCTTCATATAAGCTAAAATTTGTTAGAATAAACAAAAAGTGTTATTGAGGCTAACCTAAGCCACAGCAACGCGTGGCCTGGTCTGCTCGTATATATATATCTATATGTAGGCACATCATTTTCACAAGTGTTAACTACACTCTTGTAACTGTATAAAATTCTGTTAATTTCAATGTATCTTTCATATTAAAAATATAGCTTAAATATTATTTATAATTCATTGCGAAAACAACTGAATTGCGGTAAAACATTTTTATTAATTTATTGGTGTTCATTGAGTGTTTACAACAATTTATTTATATAAATAATGCAATGGATATGTGTATGTATATGAAAAAAATTATGGGTTTATCCATACTCCATATATTAATGTTCTAATTTTTATTTAAAATTATATTCCAAAATACCTACACCTACTAAAAAGTAATTTCTCTTCAAGAAGTCATCATAGAACTTATTGATCTTAAGCATATGGTGAATATTAATGGCCAAAAAAATTTTAAGCGCTACATACCTTGATTTATTAGATATTTAAAAGTTACCTAGATTTAACTACAGATAATAAATACTGCGGAGTTACGGCTATTCTGTTTTCAATATGTATTCGCCGTTTCTGAGAATACAGACAAATAAATCAACTTTCCATACTTTTGAATGATTAAATTTCACGGATGACAGAAAGAAGCTATACACAACCAGTTAGCTATAATAAAAAAAAAAAGAAAAAAAAAGACATATAACTCCATTAACAACCAAGGATATCTAGCTAATTACAATATCTGATATTTTTTTGTACACGGCCGCTAACGGAGCTTCGCTTGAATTAGCTGAAGTTTAGATATATTATCTAGTCCTAGTATATAGTTTATATAATTTATTTATATGATAAAAGTATAGATCATTGACAGAACTAATGCTTATAAATATTTATTATGCTCATTTTTATTATAAATACCCGATTTTTTATTGTTTTGAAATTATTGAATTAATCGGTTTGAGCATCAAGTGTTCGATTCCCACGCAAGACAATTATTTATGCGATTCACCAATAATATCTTTGAGACTAAATTATTTATAAAATTCCCTGCGACACAAGGATTTTGTTAGTTGGACTCCTTAAAAAGTTATCATCATTATGACAAAAGTATGTTTTTGCTTTCAATCAAATTTTGTCATGAGAAACAAACACTGAATCCCATGTAATAAAGTAATTAAAACTATTAATAATAATCAACATTCAGCCTTTAACCGTCCACTACCGTAGGGCTCTCACAAATAAGGGGATAATGCCATTGACAATCGCATTGAAGTGTTATACTTGCCCCATAAGACAAATGCTGGCCATCCTCCTGGTGTATCCTTAACCGATTTTTACAAATAAGTTGGTAACAATTGTAATCATATTCCATCTTCACACGAGATAAAGTATATAAATAAAAATCATAAATTATTAATACGAATCTAAAATTATTTAGGCTCTAAGGCAAACACAGATCAATCTAGAAAATCCGTGCATACATAATGCATATTTTACCTACACTAAGCTATTTATAAAAAAATATAAAGCAGTTTTTTGACACGAGCGATTACCGGGCATTCTTATATTAACTTCATTAGCTATTAATAATTTTCAAAATCCAATATCTCCAATGGAATGTATTTTAAAATACAAATAATTATTAGTGAAACTTAATAGCTGTTATATATAAGTTATAAAACTATAAATTTCTAATTATTTTTATAATTGAATTTGTGTGTACGAACGAATATTATTTACCTTAGATACCGCCCGTAATCGAAACTGCTGAGAATATATTTACAGTGGATTACTTATAAACATCAAAATGGAGAATAAATAAATAAGATTTTTTTTATTGTATTTAATTTCGATGTATATATAGGAAGTTACTAATATTTTAAAATACAGGTTATAATTTATTTAAAGTAAAACCTGATATTTAAAAAAAATGCGTTGTAAAATACGTGATAATGGATTATGAGCACTCACTATTAATTATCACGTCATTTTATCCACAACATTAGTTTAAAATCATTTATTTTTATGGACTAGGTATACTTTTCTGCGGTACTTTTTACTGATTGTGGTTTCGCCCGAGTAGAATAATTATTTCTTTATAGAACTGAAGAATTGAACATCCATATAAAATAGAACATAGATATATTATTAGTTTAAGCGCCAACATTTAATTGCCATCGAAATAATTGTTTGAACATACTGATCGACAAATGATCCTGATAAAAATCGCTTAACTTTTTTATTGCATTCTGTTGGCTGACCAGCAAGCAGATGGGTGCCTGATGGTAAATTTTTTGTCGTAGCGCTGAATTTTAAATTGATTTTGAGATTTGTGCGTTCAGCTTTAGGACAAAAAATATGTTCGTAAAATGTAAAATTACATAAATAAAACTAAGAAAACTCAACAAAAAGAAATTTAACGGCAAATACTATATATATTTTTATTTGGTATGTGGTTTTCAATAACTGGTTCCATAGATATATTTTCTTTTGTGTATTAATTTATTAGCTGCTCCATTCGACATATCAGAAACACTAAAAATCCTACTATATTTCAAACTAGAAGCAAATATACACATCACAAAATAACATTACATTGGACAAGCCATACTCAAGAGCGTGGTTACCAAAGCACATCAAATACATTTTTATTACTATAAAAGTTCACTTATATAGATCTAGAGATCTTCACCAGTCGGACTACGTTTTCCAAATTATATCTTAGTTATAAAACTTTAATAATGGATAAAAATATGTACCTACACAGATAAATGTGTAATTGAAGTCATAGCCAAACTTATAGATTCAAAAAACATGAAACACAATATAAATTAAGTAGGCATTATACTTATTGTCCGCTCTAAGCACAACATTAAAGCCATTAGAGAAGTAATATAAAAAAAAAAAAATATCGATCGACGTTTAAGTCATATATTACTGTGTTATCACTTATATATATTCCAAGCATACAAAACACACGTTTAGAACATTATAAACTTATAACATTAGTTACAATTCCTTATATTGCATTTTTTTAACGAAGATATTTGAAGCTACATCACAAGCTACATAAAGTGCTATAACATTCAGCCAATATAATCATATAAAAATTACAATTATCAACCCTCAAATCTAAGCGTATATATTCCATAAATATACTTTATAAAATGGTGAGATATTAGCGATATATTTATTCAATAATAAAGAATACATATCAATATCAAATTATAAAAAAAAAATACCACCAATTGGTGCGACATAATAAAACCATGTATATAATAAAAGCTTATTTCTTAAATCGTTTAAAAATTGAGTTGTTCCCATACCTGATAATTTCATAATAATTTACAAAAAAATAAAACTTACATTTACACAAATATAATAACAAAAACGTTAAAACTTAAGAATGACAACAAATTATTACAATCACAATTTTAAAAGATTACCAGCCTATAAAATAAAAATAAGAGTACAACATATTAACAATCCATTCAACATTATTTAACATCAACCAGGTAGAGTACTGTCTTTAAATAAAAAAAAATATATAAAAAAAAAATTAGGAGACTGACTGAAACTTACTTTATTTGTATTACTTGGTATTAATGATGTCTTTTAACAGTAATTAAGAGAGACCGTTTTGTCAGGGTCTTGCCGTAAGTTTAACCTTGATAACCGTATTACCAAGTACACACTGAAAGCAAATTCTATATATAATATAATAAATTTTAAAGTGATGAAACATATGTGTATAGTTATGTACTCTAACTTACTCCATATTTACTTCTATTTGAACTTCGTCATAGCACAAAATGTTAATACGATAATTATTAGAGATCTTGAATGACCATAACAATAAATTTGTTTTCATAAATATTCATAATACCAAGGATCTAATAGTAATGATGCATTTATGTATTTATTTCTATGCAAGTATGTATAATACATGAAATGTAAAATATCTTACATACACTTCAACAATATCAAGAAATATCTCAAAATGTTTGTGGCCTCTTCTATAATGTATTAATTAATACATATGTTTATTTACACTAAATTATTTGAGAATTATTTTGCGCAGACAATCTGGCCATCCATTTTTTATGATAAATATTTGTAATAATTAAAATAATAAATGCAGATGTTTGGTTACTTAACTATTTATACCCTCTACAAATTCCAATTTCAGTCATAATTAGATGTGAACTACAACAATTAAAACAGAATAAGAGCGTATTATTTCTAAAGAAATTGGCATTTCATTACAAATATCGAATATTGCAAAACATTAAATATAATAATTCAAAATGAACTACTACAATGATTATAAGTATATGTTAGGTGGTAGTTTGAGACAACTTTGTTCAATTTAACAGTTATGCAGTTAACTGACAATCTCATATTTAAACACTGTACAAGTAACTCTCAAGTTTAGTTTTGGGTGAGGGTTGTGTGAATGGTGAGAACCATAGTATAGAAAATCTACCAAATACCGACTGGATACTCTTCCATCGCGATTTACGGACCCATCGAGCTTGCTCCTTTTTCAATTGTTCAATGCCCTGTTAATAAAATATGGTATTTTAATCACCCTTCTGCTGCCCTAATGCCAATTTCTATTATTCTTAGGAATGTGATCATTAACCACACGCCACTTTTTTTTCTTTTTGTTTTTTTTTTTGGCGGCGGGCAACGGTACGTCAAACCCCGCTAATCCGTCCGGGGCGACAGGAAAAACACACGCCACTAGTAGGCATTCAGTTCCTAGACATCTTTTACGAAATCCACAAGCAATTTCAGAGTTACTAATATTCATAGCAGCTTCTACACTGAATAAAATATGGTATTTTATATATCAAAACAGAATTGCTATACTTGCTTTCTGATAAATGAGGAAGTGGTATTCAAGCATAATAAATAACTAACATTGTAACAGAATAATTATCAAATTCATCAATTAGTTTATCAAAAACATCAATGGTCTAAAATAAAGTCCACAGTTACATAATTATGTATTTCTTTCTACAGCCTATAGACATTTACTTTTAGATATAGGGCTCTCTGAAGATGAAAATATTTCCATAACTACTACACTCGGCAGGGCGGCGGTCACAATTTGGTATTAAAAATTTCACAGTAGAGGGCTGCTGCCCATTTACTTCTGATCCCTTCACTGGTTTTTACAATTTAAATGGGAATGTAAGAGGTATTAAGATATTGTATTCACACAAAAAACAAATGAAATAATTTGGGATTTCAAGAATGACTTACTGTGATTACGGATAATTAAAATGATACATCAGTTAGATAAATTTAAAACTGCACCTATTATACGGCTGTAGTCCATAAGTGATAGACACAGCTTACCAAATAGTGGTCTACCTGCTTGATTAATATCAAAGGCAATTGTGAAAAAATAAAGTAACTCTTTATTTTTTCCTAAATGTTTCATTTTTATATTTTAAGATCCTCATTAGCAACATCATTATCCAGTCAGGGGCGGCTCAAGCACATGCAGCGCCCGGGTGCAATCAATAACCTGGCGCCCTCTTGTATTAAAATGCGTGAAAAAAATGGAATAGGTTGATACTCGTAGTTACAAAATGTTCGACTAATCTCCGAACCTCGCTGGAATGCATTGCCGCATGCTTAGTCTCGTTGTTTTGACACGAAACCAAGTAAACGCGATCAGATTATGAAGTTACAGTGAGCATGGCGACAAAGCAACCTACCCAAACCAGTCAAATAACGCGCCCACTACGTTTATAGATGGTTAGGTACCCGCTGCGTACGGTGTGCCCGCTCCGTGCGGTGAAGGCTGTATGTTTCCCGAGCTGCTCTCGGCGCCCCCTAACAACCGGCACCCGAGTGCACAGCACCCTCTGCACTATAGGTAAAGCCGCGCCTGATTATCCTCTCCAAAATTTGTAACCATTTTCATAACCAAATTAATAATAAATACATAATTGATATATAATTGAAGTACAGGGCTCCTAGCTACAATATTACAGATAATAGATCAGAATTTGCCATAATAAAGACATAATTCTCAACATCATTTTTGGCATTGTGTTGCTTAGTTTATAAAATCTTTTATGTCTTCAACAATTGGAATTAATTTTCAATATATGTAGGTTCAACTACCAGCTATATTAATGTGTCTCTTTATTGCTTCTCAAATAAAGTTTTAAAGAAAACCTTGTATATCAAAAATAAATTCAATAAACCATTAACTTAGTGATTGCCCCATTACAATTGATGTTTCATAAAACTGTTCAAATAGTGTGTATAATGAGGATCTATACTAGAAAAACCAAATTTACTTACAGTTTCATCATTCCATATAGCGTGAAGCTGTGTTCCAAGCATAACTGCAGTAAATATCGCAAAAAGCAGAGCTTCAGCAATAAGAAATAGGAGTAACACAACTGTGGCTGGTGGCGAATATGTACTGCAATCGCGCCATTCATGTCGAATACATGTCACAAACTGATAAACGGCCAGACAGACAGCGTGAATTGATATTGCCGCGATATAGAACTGAAACAAGCCAAATAACTTTAAAACTTAAAAACAAGAACATTCATGATATATTATCTATCTAAATTTTAAGTGAAAATGGTATTAAAATCTCATAACTGAGATGAATAATCCAAATAATTAAATTTAGCTCAGCATAGCAATAGCATTTCCATAACAGTTTTAAACGCGCAGTCAGAAATAAAATGAAACCACACTTATATCCAGATAGTTTTGAAATATATTTTAGTAATTTATTTACCGTGAACAGAACAAAGTATTTCTGGTTATTCTCGCCAACACAGTTGTTTACCCAAGGGCAATGATGATCCATCTTCCTGATGCAACGCTGACACACTGAACAGTGATGAGCACGTTCTGGCTTGATACTGCAGCATTTTGTACACTTGAATATAACCTGACCTTCACGAAAGCTCATTTGCTTGATCATTTCTTTTGTAGCATTTCCTTTTGGAACCGCTCCCTGTAAAGCAATCATTAATTTATATATGAAAACATAACTTTTTCTTAATTTGATCTTTCTTATTTTAAGCTTTTAAGTAGATTTTTATCATTATTTATTTGTATTCAGATATCCCACTTTCGTCTTTTAAATTGCATGTGAATTTAATTGCCCCAATCTCCACAAAAAATAAATATAATTTTAACTGAATAATAATATTATTAAAAACTCTCTCTTCTTTACATATTATTGTCATCTGACATAAATACAAAGAATCGTTGATCACAAATAATCTTTCTTAATGTGAGTTGCCATAGTATTACCTTACTCATCAGAGGGGTTGTAATAGGTTTTATTTACTTTTCTAGTGTTATACATACATATCATCACGCCATATCCCTCGCAGGGTAGGCAGAGAGAACAGAGTGCCAGAGAACTCTATCCTTGCATACTTCACTCACTTCCTCAATGTTATATTCTAGTGTTATCATGTACTTAAATTCCTTAAATATCTTTTATGACAACCATAGGACCAATAGTGAGACATTATATTCCTTGTCACCACACAGATTATTTCTCATAAACTCTTCAGTAATTTATATATCAATATGCTTTCTTATAACGTCTCCTTATTTCTAATAATCTTAATATATATAAATTACGTGTCACGTTGTTTGTCCGCGATGGACTCCTAAAGTACTTAACTGATTTTAATCAAATTTGCACAGCATATGTAGTTTGATGCAACTTAAAAGATAGGATAGCTTCCATCTTAATTTATAGTCGCAGTATTATTTTATTGCAAATTATTTGTCTATTATTTGATGGCGGTATCTGTTGACTGGGTTGAGTATTTAATAGATGGCACTATATTAGTCATACATACATATATATATATACATACAAACGTTTCATATAAGCTACAATTTATTAGCATAATCACCACGTGTTGCTGATGCCGGCTACCTTAACCACAGCAACGCGTAGGCGGGGCTGCTAGTATAACTATATTATTTGCTTGTTTCATATCATAGAATATATATTAATCTGCCCAATACAATCAGAAGAAACAATTAATCTAGTATTTTTATGTATATATAAAACAAGTTCAATTTTTTTACTTCCTACAGATTATTTTTATTAACTTGCTCTTCTAAAACATTAAAATTAGTAAAAATTAAAATAGTTTTTCATAATTCACACAAAGTTAAATAATCTAAATGTATCTAATACTTACTGGATCGGTAAACATTGTTCTAAGATGAGATGCGAAAGCAAGGAATGCAAGACTTTGGAATATGATAATATTAATGTAGCTGTAAACAGGATATGTAGATACACCCGGCAGTAACATTACCATCATAACAACAAACTCTGCATAGAGTATTAAAAGCCATGTTAACACTGCACAGATAATTCCACATATATCCTAGAACAAAAATAAATATTTAATAATTATGATCATTAATATCTAATAGTTGTTTCACCATCATCATAATCATCACACCCCTTAAATGTCCCACTGTTGGGCTCGGGCCTCCTCCGTAATGGGAGGGAAATTAACCTACTATACCGCGCTAGTCAGACATGTTGGTATAGGGTTTTGTTTCGAGTTTTCCTTCTCTCGCATAGATGTTATATGCGTTTTATATACCTTGGTCGTCTCGTACGATCACCCACGGGTAAGATATGGGGTGGTGAATAGTATTCTTACACCATCACCACACGGAATATATTTATCTTAATAAAATTAAAATTGGGCTGTATGTACAGCATGTATCTTGCATATTAGCATACTGTTTAGTATACACTAACTTTATATGTCTGATGATGAAATAGGAATACAATTCAATATTTTGTCTTTCCTTGTGGATTTTACACAGGTCATTATAAAATTAAAAAAAAACAACATCATTGCACAGTACAAGTAAAAAGAAAAAAAGAAAACCCTATGAAAACCCCTCTAAAGAAAACCCTATGCCAAATCAAATGTCAGAGTGGGACAGTATTGATGATTGTTTTCGAAGCCCAACATAAAAGAGAGCTGAAGTGTAGCCATAGTGATAATACATATAGACTGCTGAAAAATAAATATAAAAAATATTTAAAGCATCTTTTTTTTAAAGTCGTTTACACATATTTTTATTACAAAATATGCCTTATTGTACAGTTAATAGTTGATAAGTTTATTTCTAGTTTTTGTCTACTACTCAAAATGCACATTTTTTTACTAAAGTACACTTTATAATACAATTGAGCTGTTTTTAAAGTTGAAACAATTTCTAGTTTCTTATAGTAAATCTACAAAACCTGTGGCAGTAAGCAGCAACTATCAGCCTTAGTCATCATCATTCCCCCTACTCTTATCCCAATTACTTGGGGTTGATACAATATGTACTCTTTTTTCATAGTACATATTGTAGAAGTTATTGGCAATAGTTTTATGACCGGCCGCCTACCAGACGTCAACCCTCCTTGGGGGTGTAATTGTTGATCAAACGGCATCAGATGCGAGTTGGCCTAGGTCGTTATAAGGCTTAGTCGTCTTTTACGACATCCACGAGCAAAGTAAGGGTTGCTAGTATTTGAAGCCACTACCACACAGCTTAATTGTCAGCCTTAGTATAGAATTTATTACATCATCATCACGGCCCATAAATGTTCCACTGTTGGGCTCAGGCCTCCTCCGTGATGTGGGGGAAATTAACCTACTATACCGCGCTGGTCAAACGTGTTGGTATAGAGTTTTGTTTCGAGATTTCCTTCTCTCGCATAGATATGTTCATTTTGTTTATGCGTTTTATATCCCTTAGTCGTCTCGTACGATCACCCACAGGTAAGATATGGGGTGGTGAACAGTATTCTTACTTCATCACCACACGGAAAGAATTTATTACATACATAATTTTAATCTCACAATAGTACTTTGATGAAAAGACACAGAACATGATTTCCATTTCCGTGAGAATGCCAGGATAAAATATACCCTGTGTTATAAAGTGTGCTGATGAATGCAGATTTCCATTGTTGAACACATTTTTAAAATCAGTTTAGAGGTATAGATATGAACGAGTAACAAACAAAGAAACAGACAATCTTATTTTCACATTTATAATTTTAGTAAGGTTGATGGGTTAATACTGGTAATAGAACATTACTTTTAAAATATTGACTTAACATCATTTGGGGGAAAATTATTTCATAATGGCATAGACACCCCTTATGCAATAACAGGTTAAAAATACAATTCACCACCCCTTTTTCTGTTCATATTGTGGAGGGTGGCTGGAGCCCAGCAGTGATTTGAGATAATAATGATGAAAGGAAATACTAAAATGTATTTTCTAAATGGTATTAGCGGTAAACTGCTACAGGCTGTGCAGTCCAGTTATATGGGCTGTAGAGCCTGTGTGCGGCTGGATGATGGAATGTCGCCTTGGTTTGACGTCAATATCGGCGTTAAGCAGGGCTGCGTTCTGTCAGCCAGGCTGTTTATCATATATCTGGATAAATGTCTCCAAAAGTTGAACGATATGAATGTGGGAGTCCAGATGGGCGACTCAGTGGTCACTGCTCTGCTTTATGCAGATGATGCAGTCCTGCTGGCACAGTCAGCGACTGACCTGCAGACCCTAGTCGACACAATGACAGAAGATTGTAAGAAAAGGGGTCTACGCGTGAATGTGAGCAAAACCAAAATAATGGTCTTTGAAAGAGATAAAACCAGAACAGATGTAAGAGTAACAATAGGTAATGATGTACTAGAGCAAGTGGATGAATTTGTATATCTTGGATGTGGATTTAGCCGAGATGGAAGGTACACCACTGATATAGAACGAAGAGTGAATGCGGGAAATACAGTGAACGGAGCGTTGGGGCAACTTCTCGGCAGCCACCACCTCAGCCAGAAGGCACGTGTAGCAATACATAACGCAGTGCTTGTCCCAACATTACTGTATGGAAGCGAGAGTTGGGTATGCAGAAAAGAGTATGATAGTAAAATTAATGCGGTCGAAATGCGATCTCTGCGGAAAATCTGTGGAGTTACGCTGACCGACCGCATTCGTAACGACGACGTAAGAGAGCGAGTAGGTATGAAAGAGAGTATTGGTGTAAAGATGCGAAAGGGAATGCTCCGATGGTTCGGACATGTGGAAAGAATGCCGAACGAACGCCTGGTTAAGAAGATATACAATGCGAAAGTGGAAGGATGTAGGTACCGAGGGAGACCGAGACTAACCTACCTAGACCAGATCGGTCATGTACTGAAGGAAGGTGGAGTCAAGAGTCTCCGAAACCGGCGAGCGTGTATGAAGAGAATTATGAATGTTGAGGAAGCGAGTGAAGTATGCAGAGATAGAGTTCTCTGGCACTCTGTTCTCTCTGCCTACCCTGCAAGGGATATGGCGTGATGATATGTATGTATGTATGTATTTTCTAAAATATTATATGCAATATTTCGTAATGGAGAAATGCATCCTTAAGAAATAAAATACATATAAACACTTTAGAACCATTTTTCATAGATTATTAAGTGATTGAATGTTTTAAAATTATAAAGTAATAATTGACATATTCCGACTAGTATACTTTTTACTTAAAGTTAGAAATACAATTATTTACAACAATCGATTCAATGACTCTTTCTTTTGCTTCTGTACATAGATTGGACCTAGTCAAAAAGCGCAGACACAATTGGTTTTTACAAGGCATGGCACAAAATAATGTTAATTTAGGTGAATATTGAATTTTGTGTCCTTTACCATCTCAAAGTATTATTATAATTTTAACATTGAATAATGCTATATAATGGTTTATTGAATAAAAATAAACTATTATTATTTAAGAGAGAGAAGAGATATAATAGCCATGTTTGTCATACATTGTCACAGATCACATCTTCTCGCTGACATTCGCTCTGTAAATTAAGATAATAGTAAATAATAATTTTGCCTAGATATTAATTACTGTTATCATTACAATGTAATTATCAATGTGCAGCTGTCTTAGTGAGTAGCCTAGATTGCATCTGAGAATAACAGATATTAAGGTACACATAAAACAGGCAATATTTCCACCATTATCACCTCAGCTCATATAAGTTCCACTGCTGTTTGAGCCTCCTCCATAATGGGAGATAAAATAAACTACCATACTCTGGTTAGATGATTGGTATAGTGTCTGAATGACTAGTCAGAGGCTTGATATAGCCTTTTATTACAAGTTTTCCTTCTCTTGCAGAGATATTATTTGCATAATAACCTTCGTCTTTTATAACACTAACAAGCATGAAAGATAATAAATTGTATTCTTATGCCACCACTGTATGGAATATGTGTATAGTTGTTTTGTTAAATTCACAATTGGAAAGCATAACAATAATTATATGTTGTGACAGTAAGGTAGTAGTAAGGTTATAGGCCTTAATTTATTAATTTAAGCATTACTTTTTATTTTTAATGACAAATGAATTATTTGCCACTTGCCAGTAGTTACTTTTATTTTTCATTGTCTTTGCAAGTTTATTGTTATTGATAGTCACTCAGATCTCTTGGTTGCTTGAATATATAATACATCATGTATATATAAATGTGAATGGATATATTACCCTGATACACCAAGCTTTTCCACCACAACACCGATTATGCATGTCGCAATCAGGTCGAGTAAGTACTAAGCACTCTGGATCTATTTGGTACTGACTTTCCATTTCCTCATCTTCAGAACTATCATAGAATTCACGTATCATTGAGTGCTTGCACAGACCTGTAATTTATTTTTTAAATATACTAGCTATGTATGTTATCTATATACACCAATTTGAAATTAGACACTAAAATAAATGCACAAATTATATAAAAAAGTATTCAAATAATTTATTAACAGATTACTTATACAATGAAATTTTAGCAGTTTAGTGAAAACAAAGTGCAATTTATTTGGCAATTACATACACTTTGTGAGAATTGTAAGGTAATTTAAAATGATCAATGACTTGAATAGTAAATATTTCTTTTTATTACAGATGCTTGGACTAAAAATTCTGTAATAAATTGGCATGTATTCATAATGCTCCACTTACCTTATAGAGTAGATAATTTTATAGTTACTAAATTAGCAATATTTAGAAGCTCAAATACCCGTAGGCCCTAAGTCCACGGACATTCATCTATTTGAGTCTCTTGTAAATTCTTACATAGAAATAGAATCGATATTAAAATTATAGCCAATTGTCATAGATTTCTACTTAATCGTCTATAAATACCTAATATGTCTATAAATATCTAGTAAAATGTAGGAATTTGATATTCTAAAATTTAAACCAAACTTATCGTGAATTTCAGTAACAATTTAGTACTTGGGTTTTCATATTACGATGTAAGTGATGTTATTATTGTATAAATGTTTTCATGGTAAACAAAATTTACACAAATTCAAGACAAAGCTTAAACTAAAAAATGATTTCAATTTCTCCAAATAGGTAAAGCTTGATTATAGTTTTACTAAATCTCTCTATGATTACAGCTTCGTCAAAATCGAAACCGAAATAAGAAATATTGCAACTACTCTGTGAACAAAATCAATAAAAATTTATGAAAGAAGTCAAAGAGGTATCACCACAGACATTTAATTGGCTTGGTTAGTTCGTTAAGATACAGGCAAAAGAAATAAAACCCATACTGCTTACTATAAATATATAATAATATCAAGTTGTAGTTATCTCTGTTTTAGTACATACATACATACATATCTCTGTTTTAGTAACTTAAGAAAAACAACTTAGCTGAAATGCATGACTCTAGTTAATCCTTCCTACTAATATTATAAACGTGAAAGTTTGTAATAATGTATGGATGTGAACATCTTTGTGGCTCTTTCACGCAAAAACTACCAAATGGATTTTGATGAAACTTAATAGTAATATTGCTTACATATCAGAATAACATATAGGCTATAATTTATAAAGATATTTTGTAAATTGGCTAAAATATAACGATAAAAATTGTTTAAAACAGAAAAAATCGCCCATCTGCGAGCTATTTTTGCATACGCGGCAAAGATCTTGAAACTCAGACGAATGTTATGTATGGTAGAAATGTACCTCTTAAATAGTTCTACAAAAAAGTCCGCGGCAGCATATATCTATTTTTAATATTTAAGCATTTGTCGTTAAAATAGTAAATTAAAAATTCAAAATAATTTGGTATTTATTGCCGATGCACATTTTATAGTAACGAATTGATTCTTATGCAAACAAACGCTTTTATTGCTTTCGATATTTAAAGGACATATGTTTTGCCTTTTACCGTGTGTTGTTTGGTACAATATTTCAAAAGTTAGGACAATAAGAGTGCGCTGTGCTGTGGTCAGGCAGCAACCGGCCGCACTACAGAAATATGGCAAGAAAGAAGATCGCCGATTGTGTAACCCTAACACAAGTAAAGACGTGAGAGCAGTCATCGTTGATGATTGTTGTATTTTTGACAGCACTATCGATTTATAAATAACATACTATATACCTGTATATAATAGATATGTATTGAAAGTTTGTGATGTGAAACATCTTTTTGCGCGCCTTGGCAGTAAAATTGTGTCGACTACTGGAAATGATAGATTGGGTAGGTACTAAGGCAAACGTGGTCATGCCGTGATACTACGCCGCTATTCTCTATTCATTTGTCTGTGCGCGCGTATGACAGGGGTAGCTGTCTAACATAAGTATGACATTAAATAATTAACCTAACCTAATCTTAAATTAAATTGTTTATCAATATTCACTCTTTTTTATATGTAAAATGTCAATTATAATAATAAACAGAAATAACAAGTTACTTTAGAGACTAGCTTTATTTTTTCTTTTTAGTTTATTTTTTCTTTTTATTATAGTGTTTACAATAATACCTATTTTTTTATTAAGCAATAGTTATCATTTTTGCCATCTGAATTACATTGCCGAGCGCTACCTAAACTGTAGAATTCACACGAAGATAACGTATAGTTTATCTTAAATAGTTCTGAACAAAAAATAGCGACAGTTTACTCTTCATGTGGAAGCCAATATATACCTACTAAATTATAAGCTCATAATTATGTACCTTTATTGAGCTCTAGCCTCCTTCACACTAGAAGAGAAATTAGCCTACTACACGACGCTGGTTAGATGTGTTGGTAAAAGGTTTTATTTGAGTTTTCCTTCTCTTGCATAGATGTTATATGCATTTTTATCCCTTAGTCATCTTTTATGATCTCCCATAGGTACAGGGGGTGGTGAATTGTAGTCTTACTCCGTTACTACGCGGAATTAGAATATTTAGTTAATTCTTATCTAAATAGTGATACTTGTTGCTTTCAATATTTAATGTCAATTTCAATATTTGGGAAAATATCACGATAAGATGGGAAGGCCGTATTGCGGGCCTAAGCAATGACGTTTCAACATCGAATGCGCGACTGACCCCTGAGGAAGGTGTGTCCTTCCTTTATCAAAAATAACGCGGGCGAAGCCGCGGGCGAAAGCTAGTACTTTCTATTGCTATTATAAACTGAGTAAATTTTAATTACCGCCATAGGTACTCTGTTTATGATACTACCATAACAGAAATTGGCCAAATTGCGTAAATTAGTCGCCTAGACATAACACGAAGAAGTGAAGTGAACCTATAGCCAACCCCTCTTTTTTTGCCGGCGGGCTACGGCACCTTACGCCCCGCTAATCCGTCCGGGACGGCAAAGAAGCGGTGCATGACCCCGTGGACCCGCCCTACAACGTACCTCTCGACGCCGTGCGGGTGGGTCACAGGAACGCAATCTTTTTCTTCAGTGGCCCACCCGGCGGTCTACCCTCACGGGTTACCTCTCGAATCGACGTCCAGTCATCTCGACCCGAATAGGTGTCGATGTCAGAAGGCCAAACCGTCTCTAGACATGATTAAGTGGGACTAAATCTATAATTGTATGTATATCGACCTTCTCGGTTTGAAGTAAACTCGTCCTCAACAAAATGTAATATAGTACCTATGTGTCCATATAGCCGTAATTTACTTTAAAACAACGACGATATGCAACTTGATAGTTTGATACCAATAACAATTAAATAAAAGCTATATACCTAACACTAATATCAAATAACCAGCTTTATACTATAAGAATCGCTAATAAATAATTTAATCTTAATTATGAATTCAGTTTTACACGTTCTGATTATTTTTTTTCCACATATTACAATATGACTATTATATGTATTTATTCCATCTAGTGGTATTTTATACAATATTAGGATCAAATTAAATTCTTAACATGTATAATGCTAAAACTAGAGAGCGCTATATTAAGAAATTGGCCAAGTGCGAGTTGTAGTCGCGCACGAAGGATTCCATAAAACTAAAAAAACAATGTGATGTAACTAAAAATTTAAGGTTTTCGGAATGTTTCCTTTATATATGCTATAAATCATTGCTTCATGCGAAATTTCAAGATTCTAGATCGACTGGAAGTATCCTTTAGGTTTTGATTCCCTTGCGTGTTTGAAAATATGCGGCTTAAATTGCTGTTTTTTTTTATTGCGTTGACATAGAAGTTTGATTTTGTTACAGCTTAAAGCGTCGCGGGATTAAATTGAAATTCATATCAAATACTCAGATATTCTATAAGAATAGATCTGAGTATTTGATATGAAATTCAATTTAATACCTCTACGCGTTCATGAGGAAAGGGGTAGTAAGTTTAAAATTATTAAAATGTTTTTATTGTATGATGTAATTAAAAATATACGGTTTTCGCAATTTTTCCTTTATCTGTGCTATAAGATGTTGCTTCGTACCAAATTTCAAGATTCTGAGTTCACGGGAAGTACCCTGTAGGATTTGATTCCCTTGCAAGTGTCGAAAATTTGCAGAAATTTGCGACATAAACACCTGTATGGCTTAGAAGTTTAAAATTTTTACAGCTTTAAGAGACAGTAGACTTAAGTATTTGATATATATTTCAGCTTGATACCTCCACGCGTTCCTGAGAAAAAGGGTCTTGACAGACAGACGGACAGACGGACAACAAAGTGATCCTATAAGGGTTCCGTTTTTTCCTTTTGAGGTACGGAACCCTTAAAATGAAGTTAAAACGATTATGTCTCCACCTGTATAAGATCTATATGCGTTTTCTTCTTCTTCTTTTTATATATTGCCAATCAGCTACTTATACGAGCCATTGTTGCCAGTGTCAAGTTATAATTATCATCACGTTCATAGTCTCTTCAGGTTATTCATCGTCTGTCAGTAAATCAAATTGTCGCCATCAACATTGCTATGGCCACACTGTTAATGGTATCTTGTGGGAATTTAGATGGAAAACGAAAACGTAGTAAAGCACTTTTATATGATATTCACTACATCCCAGCATTTCTGTCACATCACATAACATAAAATGACATCAAAATTATCTAATCATCATTATCAGAGCCCATAAATGTCCTACTGCTGGGCTCAGACCTCCTCCCTAATGGGAGGGAAATTTACCTACTATACCGCGCTGGTCAGACGTGTTGGTATAGGGTTTTGTTTCGAGTATTCCTTCTCTCGCATAGATGTTATATACGCTTTATATCCCTTAGTCGTCTCGTACGATCACCCACGGGTAAGATATGGGGTGGTGAATAGTATTCTTCCTTCGTCACCAGACGGAAAATTATCTAATATAACACGTTAAAATACTAACATATCGAATATAATACAAGAGCATCACATGAAGCTTTAGATTCCCGCCAAAAGTCCTATATGCGTTTTATCTCTTCTTTAAATGCTAAATTACTCAAAAAAAATTTGCAATTTTATGTTAAAAATAAGCTTGCTGAAATAAATATTCTCTTTGACAAAGCATTCTTTAATTTCAAATTTATGTACAGGACCTATCTCCTAAGTGTAGGTTATCTAAGTGTCAAAAATGACACTTGTTTTGTTGTCAAACTTTGATGTGGTTAATATGACAAATAGTTTTTGTTTCAGTATACTACTCGTCACCGTATTTCTCATGTAATCTTAGAGTCATATTCACCAGCCCTTTACATATTATTTCGTACCGTACTATCTCCTTCGTTTGACGGCCTACGAACGAGTCTTATGGGACATTGGCGAAGTTGCGGTTAATCGCTAACAGAAGCCATCACGAAGAAGAAGACAAATAGTTTATATGGGCAATAACATTAATTTTATTATTTTCCTTTCGTCTGTATTTTCCTCCCAACCTAGTCATAAATCGTAATGTATTTCTTTTGTGTGTCCAGTTTCAGCTACAGATATGCAACCCTTATATTCTGTTGGTAAGTAGGTTCGCATTGTTTTACGCGTAGATAATAAATATGCTGAAGTATTTATAATTTCTATAAGAAATTATTTTTCACATTTAAACGCGCTATAGTCAATTAGTTATATTAGTCATTGTCGTCTATACTGAGTGAGCAATAGCAGATTATATGCAACAGAGCATTATCAATGTCAACTTGATACGTCGAAGGATGTGGTATTATCTGACAGTGCTATATTACTGTGTCGTGCATGATATCTATTCAATAAACCAATATACAGAGAGTCAATTATACATTGTGTATATTGAACAGACATGGGTATATATTTCATTGTTAATCTCACCTCTCAGTGATATTCCCAGTGATATTTGTTAATTTATTAAAAGGGGTCTTTAGATATTAATTTTAGTGTTAACTACATTTTTGTTGACATTATTCTATTGTTATATGTAAATGAGGTTTATTACATTTATATAGATTAGATGTGATCATGGTTGAGTTACCACTTAACTACCTCAAATGTAATTCAATGTTTTTTTTTGTGTTGTCATTGAAATTAACACTTCCCGTGCAGCTTGATAATGTTCAGCAGGAAATTGTCCTGTATAACTACTTATTGATACAACTAAGTATATGTGACAAACTGTTATAATTTATTGAGCCTTATTTTATAATAACAATGAATTTTAATAAAATCAGTTATGGAACTGTATCAGTTAATAAAATATTTACAGACCATGAAACTCGGCATAGTGCAAATCATGCTGAGGATGAAAATGAAACACCACAGTCAAATGAAAACTCACCATTGTTGCGTTTCCCTGAATATCAGGCTCCAAGGAATCCAATGACTACTCTGATTGTTAGCATATTATTATTGGTTCTCATAGCTGGAGTTATAATTGGCATATATCTTCTTGTGTTACAAGATGCTTCTGGTTAGTACCTCATTTTATATTTATGGTGTTCGTCAATGTTATTAGCACAATTTTAATAAAGAATTAATTTTGTTATAGAAAATGTCTTACCTCCTGTGATAGTACCGTTACAATTTGTTAGAAGGTCACAATGGGATCACAGTAATAATACGCAAGCTTCTCAAATTGTTTTACCATATAAATTGAAGCAAGTGATAGTAGTGCAAACTTATACACATGAGTGTGGGACTACAGAAACATGTACAAAATTACTCCAAGACATGCAGGTATTTCTTTTTTAAATTATTTATTGCAATTTTAAAATGTATTGAGACTAATAGTAATAAAATAGAGAGAAAAATAAATAAAATAAATAGATAATAAAATACTAATGTAATAGAGTTCTCTGGCACTCTGTTCTCTCTGCCTACCCTGCAAGGGATATGGCGTGATGATATGTATGTGTGTATGTACTATGTATTGAGACTAATTTAGTTTATATACTGATATAGTATTTGAATATATCAATGTAGGACCATGCTGTTGACAGTTTTCTGTCTACAGCCGCAGGCCAGTCCATCCGGGGTAGTCCGCACTCTCGCAGAAGATCGACATCTGAGTAATGTGCTATTGCGCTTCATTCAGTGTGCGAGAGAACTGGAAGCCCGACTGTATGGGTTTGGGGTTTGTATTGGTAGGTAGTGGCTAACTATACCCTTGGTATTGCAAACGCCCATGGGCGGCAGTAACACTTACCATCAGGTGTTCTGCTTGCTCATTTGCCATCATAAGAAATAATAAAAAATAAAGTAGGATAGAATGTTTATGATAGGAAAGTTATTAATATGAATTTCGCCATATTTGTAATTTTATTTGTCTGACGTTTCTAAAACTTTTCAGCGTTCAAAGTCAAGGTCACGGGGCTTTTTCTGTAATACTCGCTTAAACATCAGAAATCATAATTCAAAACTTCAAACAAAGGCCCATTTAAAAAAAGCTGTGGATGAGATTTTGCATTGATCTATCTATTAGTCAGTGACGACAGTTTGCTAACGTAATTATAATTTACTCTTTTCGAAACCAATTAATAAAGTGATCTATGATAATTCTTTTGATAGTGGTAGGACCATGCTGTTGACAGTTTTCTGTCTACAGCCGCGGGCCGGTCCGTCCGGGGTAGTACCACTCTCTCTCAGAATATCGACATCTGAGTAATAGCAATGTGCTATTGCGCTTCGTTTGGTGAGCGAGAGAGCCGGGAGCCCAACTGGGTGGGTTTGGGAATTGTAATGGTAGGCAGCGGCCTAGCTATACCCTTGGTATAGCAAAGTTCCATGGGCAGCTGTGACACTTACCATCAGGTGTGCTGCTTGCTCGTTTGTAACCATAAGCAATAAAAAAAATAAAAATAAAAAGTCCTTTATATAATTTACAACGGAATTACCACAGACATACTGGACTAAAGTCGTCACTGCGGTTTCAGTCGCGTAAACCTGCCTATTGGCTGTCGCGACGCCGGTATTATTTACGGTCAATGCTCTGATGACATGACTCGCATTCACAAGCATTGTATATGTTTAGCGTAACGCATATTAATTTCGAATAGGACTTCTCATTATTAACGCGAGTGCTTTCAGGCAAACTTGTCAGTTTTTTATATCTTATTGCAGCTCTCATTTTTACGTCGTACTATTCACGAGCACGAGCATTCTCCAATATAGGATGGAAATTGGTTTAGTATATGCCTGATTTTCATCCGCAAGGGCTGATGACATTTTATAAATATTTTTAGTATTTGTAGGATCACATAGACAAAGTTTTCAGCTTCATGATAGTATAAATAATGGTAGCTGTAAATTAGCTGTCGCTTATCAAATATATTGAGGTTGTCGTGTACGTGATTATGTTATCTGGATACGTGCCTACTTAATCAAGTAATTTTAGTGCCGTCGTAGATTTTCCGTTCGATTTAAACAGAAACTAGTGCCGGGATTACGACAACGGTTTTACAAGATTTATAAAAAAAATGTAAACATTTTTACTAGCAGACTCGGCTACGCCTTGCTGTGGCTGAGGTAGCCTCAGTAACATGTGGTGGTTATGGTAATAAATTGTAGCTTATATGAAACGTTTGTACGTTTAACATAGCGTCATCTATTAAATACTTACTCAACACTAATACTTAGTCAACAGATACCGCCATCTGTTAGAATCGTTTGGCGATAACAGATAATTGTGACTATCAAATAATAGACAAATAATTTGCAATAACATAATATTGCATCTATAAATTGAGATGGAAGCTATCCTATCTTGTTAGTTGGATCAAACTACACATGCTGTGCAAATTTGATTAAAATCGGTTAAATACTTTAGGAGTCCATCGTGGACAAACAACGTGACGCGTAATTTATATATATTAAGATATATTTTGGAGGGTACAGCTGGGCCGCTTCCTACCATCCAAAACCAATCCAGAAATTTGGGCTGCCGGCTCTTTTTGTCAACGAACGAAGCGCAACACATATTGTCACTGCTCAGATGTCGAATTTCTACGAGAGTGTGGTACTAACCTAGAAGGACCGCCCAGCTGGCTGTAGACAGCAAACTGTCAACAGTATGGCCCTATCACTACAGCTTTTGACAATTTACTTCTAACTATAGTTCATCTAATCTAAGAAGTGCATTTTGACGTTTCGCATTTTTTAATACACAATAACCTTGGTCAAACGTATACACATGATTGCAAACAATAAATCTGAAATTTTAAAGAACTATTAAGTTATTTACATAATTAACGCTGCGGGTGAGATTTTTTGTACAAGAATGTAATGTTGAAATTCGTAAAACTAATTTAAAATTAAAATAACATGGTAAATAGTAATTATTATTGACGACCTTACAATATCACGTCATAACGTTCTAAACAGTAGTGCTTGACAACTTCCAATTCACGAATATCTAAATAATCGGTAAAAATATTAGATTAATATATTTAACCGAATAGAGATTTTGACAGAGATGTACGTTTCGACAATTTTATTGATAAGGAAATAATTATTAATGTTCGCGACGATGATGATAATTCAAGTAATGGTAGTGATTCTGCATAAATAGCTTTTTTCAAATGCAGTTTTTGTTTTTTTAACCTAATCCTACTAAATATAGTGAATAGATTTTATGATGAAATAATTAAATTTGTTTAGTATTGTTAATTTAGCACTTAATATTTCATCTCCTTTTTGAAAAATAAAAAAATAAACCGATTATTAATTTAAAAAGAATTAATATCGATTTCTCATTAAAATCGGATATTTTCGATAGCGCTTATTTGGTTCACATACCTAGACAACTTACTCTGACAGCTGTCAAAGTGCACTTCTTAGATTAGATAGACTATAGTTAGTTAACTTTAGACCTATAGTCCTTAAAATATAGCTTGATCTCTGTGACGTTAGTTAGCTACAAAACCGATGAAATAATTTTGAATACGCATCATGTTTACAATTGTATTTTGTATCGCCTATATTTTCATTCTTTACATGCCACTTATATCTCAATTGAATTATGAATATAAATATTTACACCAAAATTTGTACCTCATATGTTTTAAAATACTTAGTAACCATTTTATAAAAATATGATGCTTACACAAGTATAAAGTCATACTGGACTGAGAATAAGATAGACATTGGGCAATCGATAAACGTAAATCGATACCATTCTTATTAATTATTTATAAAACAAAGAAAACCAATACATTACCTATATAAACCACATGGTTACTCTGTAAATTAAGTAAATTGCGTTAATTTAATATTCAGACATCAGTTATAACATTAATAAGACCATTTATTTTATATTAAAAAGATAATTTCTTTTATAAAATAAACATGATAATTCATGAAATAATCTGTGACCAAGAACTCATCATCAACCTATAGGAATGCTCCAGCGATGATGATAATAGTGACGATAAGCTTGGATGTATTCCTTTCGAATAATAAAAAGAATTATTTAACAGCTTTAGTTTAAATTAAATAAAATCCATTAATTTAAATTCATTAATTGGAATGCTCCGATGGTTCGTACATGTGGAAAGAATGTCGAACGAACGTCTGCTTAAGAAGATATAAAATGCGAAAGTGGAAGGATGTAGGTACAGGGAGAGACCAAGACTCACCTACCTAGACCAGATCGGTCATGTACCGAAGGAAGGTGGAGTCAAGAGTCTCCGAAACCGGCGAGCGTCTATGAAGAGAATTATGAATGTTGAGGAAGCAAGTGAAGTATGCAAGGATAGAGTTCTCTGGCACTCTTTCTCTCTGCCTACCCTGCAAGGGATATGGCGTGATGATATGTATGTATGTAATTTAAATTCAATAATATTTTCATAGATTATTTTAAATTTATAATCAAATCACCCATCCAATTGATTGAATTTCAATAAAATTTTCGTACATTGTTTTTCAATTGCTGTAGCAAATAACTTTAAAAAATAAAGAATTATATCGACAAAAATACGAACTGCATCGTAAGCGTGCGGCACTAGTGAGAACTGTCACAGACGTTGTGACGTGTTACGATTCAGATGTTAGTTCAGTAAGAAAGCATCTAAGCTTGTTTCCTATCCCATGAATCAATACAAATTCGTACATTAATCTCCGAAAGAATAAGCCTTTGCATTTTGCAAAAGAATCTAGTTAGCAAATATTGTAACACTTTGAAATACTCGTCTATATTGTACTATTACAATCTGCATAGCTTGCCAATTGTAAACATCCAATTAACGAAGATCTTAACTGTCTTCGGGATTACATACAACCGTTGTCATTATATCGCCGTTTCTACCCAGAATGTGGAGATATTAAGTAGGTTACAGCAAATTCAAGTTATCGCAGATTCTAAATTATACGTGTGACGTTTTGAATTGCATCGGGACATCATAGAGACGCACACATGCAGATGTAATGCAAGGCCTACGCCATACGTATCTACGATAAGCAATAGAGTAAACCACTAAGGTTAAATATACATGAGAAAAGCATAGCAAAGCTAAATGAGGTTTCGGATTGTGAGTCGTCCTGTTTTTGGAACTGCCGGACTACATTATAGCACGATAAAAAAGGCAAGAAAATGAATAAAACTACGAACAGACATGATTTAATTGACTTTATATTATGTGTGTAGATAGTTAACATATTTATAAACAACAGACTGATAAGCGACAAAATAGATATGTGGGTAGCGGCAATTGATTTATTTTAGCCGATGGCATTGATATTCTTATACTAAGACAATTTATAATCAATTCGTAAATAACAATTTACTTATTACTAATTGTCCGGGGCTCTAAAATTTTTTTGGCGTCTGGCTATGGAGATGTTACACGCCGTTCGATTTGTTCGGGGCGACAGAGGTAACGGAGCGCGACTCAATAGACCCGCCCATTCAAGTATCTCTCAACACCGTGGCAGCGAGCCACGTCTCGCCGTCGAGTCGTCGCCATAACGTGGTGACCTCTCTCTGTGTGACTGGACTGATCCCTGATCCAGTCATCCGCTGCCTCGGCTAGGGCGGCATCAGGCCCAGATACTCGCCCCTGCGCCGGCGAACGCGCTAGCGGCTCATAGACGCACTCCGCCCCCTCCTGCGATACGACTGCCTCGCAGAAGGCGGCACGTTAATTGCTTTAACGTTGATCCGATAGCTGCCAAAGTTCACGAGACTAAAAATTAAAAATACTTGAAATTGAATGAGCTTAAATTAGTATTCTATATGGACTGGAAACTAACGACTGATATTAACGGACTAAGTATGCAATTTATCACTAAGATATACTGGCGCTTTCGGTCGAAGATTGTAAAAGATGTAAAAAGCGCGCAGATAACATCACTGTAAGAAAAAAAAGGAAACTCCAGTTAAAGCCAACCTGTTAGACCAAAGTGGTGCGCCAATTTCTCTTCCATTGTTATGGAGGTCTGTGCCTAATAGTGGAATTTATATGGGCTGCTGCGGCTTAAATGGTTCAATGTATCGAATTTTACACTGCACCTTTACTAATAAATAAATGATTAAAGTATATCGATTTTTTGTTTTGGTACTAATCCCACTACAAATTCCTACCATAGTAACTCATGTGATGGCCTCCATAGATGACGAGAAGGTTTGAACTTCAAGCAGTCAGATTTTTTTTGTTGTTCTAAGTAATCATGAACTTAGACTAAATTACCCCTGACTTGATCAGGGACCTAAATTAGATTTATTGGCAGTTACAATAAAAGGTAGAAAAATTGAAAGAATACATGTTACATAGTAACATTATAAGAATTAAAATAAATTTAACAAGGAAATATGAAAAATAATTATACTAAGAGAGAAGTAGTTAAAATGTAAAAGAGAAAATTAATGGCTCTTAATAGTATAATCAAACTATTTAGATATATTATAGAAAAACAAGTACTACTTGTTGATACTTATTTTCAGGAATCTAAGTTAGTTGAGGTAATTAATCTATACATATAATGAAAATGTAACGGATCGCTGTCTGTACATGGAAGATATATGAGAAAAATATTACTGGGACCTTTAACAACACAAATAGAACCCAAAACAATGATTTTTAAATTTTTTGTCTGTTTGTGCGTTTGTGCACGCTAATCTCAGAAACGGCTTATCCGATTTAGACGCGGTTTTCACTAATATATTGTGGTAAGCTTCACTTAACATTAGGCTTTATTTTATATTAATTGGTTTATAAATGAAAAAGTTATGTCAATTTAAAAAATGTTCGGCGAAAAAAATCTTTATCGATTCTTTTCAAGTTACGTACAAATTATCTTCAGTAAAAATGAATGAACACGTGTTTCTGCATTTGTTGATTTTCACCCTCTGGGGGTGTAAATTAGGCCTGCGAAGCGGGTTGGATGACTCATTAAGTCATTAGCGCCAAGCCGATATTATTGAAGCTGGCAACTTGAAATGTTGATAGTGGTTTCTTTCTATGATGTAGAGATTTACTAAGAAAGGATTTTACGAAATTATACCCCTAAGGGGGTGGAACAGAGTGGCAAAATTTGTATGGGGGAGAAAAAAATCTGTATTGATTCTTTTCAAATTACGAGTCGAATCAAATATTCTAGGGTAATACCCGGCATATGTCAATTTTCTCCCTCTGGTTGTGTAAATTAGGCCTGTGAAGCGGGTTGAACGACTCATTACCGCCAAGCCGAAACAATTAGCTAGAAACATTCAATTTTAAAGCAGGTTTCTATTTATGACATTGAGATTCAATATGAAAGGATTTTATGAATTCCGCCCCTAAGGGGGTGTAACAAAGTGGCAAAGTGTGTATGGGGAGAAAATATTTTTATCAATTCTTTTCAAATTACGTACAAATATTCTTCGGTAAAAATAAATAAACACGTGTTTCTCTCTCCCTCTCCATCAACCCCGCACCAGTGCCGTTGTGGCGACCAGTGCCGGCGTGAGAGCTCACACGATACACATAGTAGACGGCAATAGGTTCTTGCCTAATGGTTTAAGATACAGGTTAAGTTTAGCTTCAAAAATGTTCACTCTATAACTCAAATGATAAATCTAACGAGTGAATATCTAACGAGGTCGCAACTCTGCTGGTGAAACAAAACAGTCGAATAAAGGGTGGCGATAATTATATTTTTATCCCATGGTCATACCGTAAATAGTATATTAATGGCAATATAATTTGTAGAATGAATAGAACTTTGAACCACCTTTTTCTTTAGTGACCGGCTATGGTAAATAGACACACGCGCGCCATACACGTACATCTACGTTGTGTGGGCGGGCCACCGCAACCGGGTATCATCTCGAGTCGAAGCCGGACGGTAGAGCGTGTCAACCTAGAGTATTTTCTCTCGGACCCAACCTATTGCCTAATTCCGTTAGACAACTAACTCGCAGAAGGCGGCGACCGCATCCCAGTTTCTGACGCTGTTGATTATCGTCCTAGCGACAAACCTTCAACATCTTGCATTGCTTTTTCTATTTAACTCTGTCAGAGATGACTTCTGCATGGACGAAGTCGCGGGCAAAAGCTAGTTAACAATATATGTACATCTGGTTTTAGAAAAGGATAGTGCTAGTCAGAAAAGTTAATCTGCAGGAGTTGAAAAATATTAATTCCACTTCCCTCCTATGCAATGTAGAAAAATGAAGCTTAACGCGGCTTATATGTCAGCCTTGAGATTCATTGCAATATTAGGTATGGCAGAAACGCCTGAACATCCGTATATACTCCAGACATCACTTGCAGACTGTCTAACATAAAATTGCGCTCAAGAGCCCGAACTCCCAGAGAATGTGGTATACCGATTGTTTATACTTATGCAGGCCGATTAGCGGTTGTTCACATCATCATATCTATCGAATTTGGTCTACCTATTGTTGAAATGTTACCGCAATCATTATTTCGTACTCTGTATCTGATAATCTGGATAGACCCCAAATAATGTTTTTATTTCTATTTGTTTTTTACGTTTTAGGCAAATTCAACAGCAGGAAAAAACATTTTGCCATATCATTTTTTAATATCATCTAATGGTCAGACCTACGAGGCTTTAGGATGGAAAATATCCTCACCGATGTTGACACAGAAACAGTCTAACGCACTAATACTGGCTTTTATTGGTGAGACACACATTTGAAAATATTTACTTTATTAATCGTTATCGGTCGTTGATCGTTGGCTTGATCAGCATATTGTTAGACTATGCTAAACCCATGTACTTGGCATGACTCCCAACTTACGATTGCTTCAGTATATTTACTTGTTTGCCATTAACCATAATCATTTTAATGTAATGTTTATAACAAATATTATTGCTAAGTTATATAAATTATAATGTTTCAAGAATTCTAAGATTTATTTTAATGTTTCAGGTAATTTTATCATGGTACCTCCTTCAAAGCTTCAAATGCAAGAAGCTAAGATTTTTCTCGAAGAGTCTGTAAGCCATCAATATTTGGATGCATCCTATAGTATTATGGGTAAAAATGTAAATGATACCCCTCCGTATCTATGTCAGGCACTTAAAGAATTGCCGCAATGGAACAGCGAATTTTTCGATAGTAAAAAATAATTAGGCTTAAATTGAATAGTCAACTATTGCATAATATCGAAAAGAGACGTTTTAGAAATATAACGAGGCTCTTATTATCTACATTACTTGGGTTTATATAGATTACAAAATATGAAAATATAGGTAACTCACTATTTATTCAGACTCCTACGGTTCTCTTATTTTTTTATATATTTTTCTATATGATGCCAAAATTGTTAATAAAAATAACAATTTTATAATCCTTTATACGCTGCTTTCAATTACATCTCACTTCTCTGACAGGGTGGCTAGAATTGAAATTATAAGATTTATGTTGATATAATTACTGCCCATAGGTACTTCATGTAACTAAAAATTCATTTACGAACCGAAAAATGATTATCAGACGTGGTACTACATATACATATTCGTACATACACATCATAACGCCATATCCCTTGCAGGGGTATACGTGGTACTTGAAGCCGCAAATATTGGAATGGATTCACAATAGGTATGAGTTCTAATACTGCGTGCGATAAACGTTTTTCGACTCGTAAATATTTTTTTATATGTGTGTATTCGAATATTTTAGCCGAATCTCTCCTCGTGCAACGTTTCATCACTTATGATGTTGTTATATTCTATCATACAACATAAGCTAAAGTCTTATTGCCAATCATACTATTGGCAAATTAGATACACGATATAGCACAACTTTCGTCTTTGTCCGACTGCGTCATCTGTCAATTAACTTTTGAATCTCTTCACACGGGCACTTATAACATTGTTATGTGCAATTATTAAACAATTAAATGGTTTGTTTTTCTTTTATTTGAATATTAGTATTTCAATATTATTATGTATTCTTTGTTTGATTAAGACCGAACAATGATAATTATGTAAATATATAAACTGTTATTTTCATACGAAAATAGTTTAAAATAGTAAATTAGTTATTGATATGGACTTATGGACCTTAAACTACTACTAACTTACATTAATAAATTTAAATGCACACCTATTGTGTTAAATAGTATATTATCTGTGGTGATGAAGTGAGAAATATTGTCAACAACCGTCCCTAACTCGTGTCGTTAGACACGACTAAGGAATATTCGGTACAAACATCTTTACCAGCCATCTAAGCAGTATAAAATAAAAGGCTAATTTCGTTTCAATTCTGCAGATATATAAGTAGGAGTGCAGCAATATAGTAAATTAAAGAATCATACAATTGTGAAAATTAGCCTGTTATACCTACTATTAATCATATTAGATACATATATTATATTTACATATATTATATTTACATATATTATATTTACATACATAATAAATAGCTGTAATAAATACATCATTTGCATGTTATAGATGTTGTAGCTAATATTGAAGCGAGGAAAACCTATTTCGAGTAATTGCGATCTGTGGTTTTCCGTTATAAATATGAGGCTATGGTGAGAGGATAATAGATAATATTTTTTTTTTCCCCTAAAATTTAGCTTGTAGCGCAATGTAGACACTTAATTTCTGCTTCGTTTGCTAATTAAATAAACAGCGATTGCTATTTTTAATAGTTTCTATAAATAAATATTGCGTTTTATAACATCGTAAATACAAAAAGGAAAACAAAACACAATTCGATGATCCAGGTGAGCGCCTTTAGCGCTTCACCCAATCTTCCAGGTAAAGTTATGTTAGCTACTTGCGGCTAACAATTAGCTCACACAAAAAAAAAACAATGCGATGGATTTTGCTTTAACCTATAAAAGCTAGTGTTTTTCTAGGCGAGTATCTGTCAGTCTGATTGTGCAAGGTCTGGTGAGGATTTTTTATTTTTAGTAAATGAAATGACAGTTAAATAATGTATAGAAAAACGAGGCAAATATATGACAAATATAGGTATTAAAAAATATATATAAAAGTCAGAGCCGTAAAAAAGAGTTTGCTGAGCTTATCAAAATATATACAGATCTAATAGTTATATAATAGTATTATTATAGCAATTATATTTATTTTGTTTTTATTTTTGTAACAATCGGCCAAATAGGTACTGATTTGATCTAATCATTTGCTCTCCTTATTTCTTTTTCTATCTTGTTTTCTATATACTGACTGCACTATCCTTACTAATATTATAAATGTGAAAGTAACTCTGTCTGTCTGTCCCGCTTTCACGGTAAAACTTCTAAACCGATTTAAATGAAATTTGGTATACAGATAGTCTAAAGCCTGAGGAAGGAGCCTTTTTAATTGGAAAAAGCGTTGTAAAGGGTTGAAAGGGAGGATGCAAGATTGTTAGGTACTTTGGATTAACGCTAACTTACGACTATTCCATGCGGATGAAGTTGCGGGCAGAAGCTAGTTCATAAAACACTCGATTTTGGCAAATTGTAATGTTACGTCAAATATCGAGGTCATATTATTTTATTGACTATATAAACGTGGATACACAAATGAGATTTCAAACTAAACGATACTTATAATATATGTACATATTACATAATTGTCTGATTTATGTTGCCAAATACTTTGTTTATCATAATTAATCTTATTTAATTTTAACTCAATTATTTGTTGAACATGATAAATCGTCAACGAAACGTATGAAAATCTTAAATTATTATATAATTAAGAATATGAAGTTGACGATGTAAAACAACACGGTGAACCATATACTTGTACAACACTCAAGTGTTAAGTACAAAATCTGTGATTGAGTTGGCATTCCATATTGGAGTAACTTTCCAAAAAAAAAATGGAAAAAGCTTTAGTTTGGCGAGTACGAATTTATTTACAAATATGATTAAATAAAATCGATCGTCTTTTCAGCATTTATAGCGAAATGTTAGACAGAAGAGTTACCCATGTGGCCTTACTAGATTACTTTATAAGTTTTGAGAAGCACCGAATAATAGCAACATCCATTGTAAAACCACCTGCCAAGCGTAATGTTTAGGGCATTATTCCCACTTGGGAATTCCTACGGCTAACAGTGAATTTGATAAGCTGGCGGTTGGATTTAGCCCAAAAAAGTTGTCAAGCTCTAATGTCAGATTAGTGAGATATTTTGAATCACCCTTTATCGTTTATTCTGTTTTCGTAGAGCTTTAAGGTTGTGCCTTAAGCTCTACGAAAAAAGCTTAAAGTTTGTGCTTTAAATAAAACTTGATTTTAGAAATATCGATTATGCCTATTCTTATGCTGACATCGGATAAAAAATACGTATTTGGCAATTTCGCCATTAATAAAATTGAAATAGGTATCATATTTCATATAAAAAATCTAGTTTCATAAATATGATAAGTGATACCTACCTTTTATGTTTTAAATGGGCCTATTCGATTTGCCTTTCGCTTTTTCCAAGGCCTGGATGTACCTGAGAATTCTAACAACTGGCGTCTTCGAAAAAAAAAAAAAAAGAATATAAGAAGTGTTAACTTTATCAAAATTATTTATAGACTTTATGTTTCAGCAAATTGAATCTATGAGACGACTGGGTTAATAATTATTGTAGAGGAATCTGAGGTGTGCTGTGATGTGTATGATGATGTATGATGTTAGATTTTACAGCTGAAAATAAAGTTTATTGAGGCATTAATTCTAAATAATAAGGAACAACGTAATATTTTGAATTATGAGGTTATTTTGTTTGCTGGCTCAGTATGTCTGCTTTTCAAAGAAAGCGTTTTGCATGTGTTAACTTTACTTAATTGCTTCAGAATACTCGCGTTGTTATATGTGCAATCCTTTAGTAATTAAGAAATATGAGAATTTTTGTATTTATGTTGTCATTCGTATACTTTTTGATATATTTGATCAACAATGTTGGTTTATAAAACGAATAATAATTATAATTATTTTATATTTGTTAATTTAGGTACCTGGAAAGTAGGTAATTGCATAATAATAAATATGTAAGAAATGACTAAATCTTGTTTTTGTAATTGGAAACAATAGAACCCTCAATTTTTGTCTTTACTAAAATACGTTAAACTAAATAACGTTGACCTGGAAGTAACCTTGAAACTAACTTCAAGATCAAATATAAGGTCACAGTGAGGTCAAATAATTAAAAAATTCCTTTGACGTGTCTTCTTTCGATTTTCACAGATTCGGGGGCTAATGGTATAGGTATATTTGTAAGTAAATTGTCTCATTCTTTCGATTTCTGGTGTCAAAACTTTGTAGAGCCATTAAAGAAAACACAGTACACATAATCTTAAAATTGAAGTTCAAAGTTAAACCTAAAATAAAAAGTAGTTTTGGCAGTCCTCTCTTAATGTTAACCTGATACTGTCTAAAGAATTCTGAAGAGACCGAAACAAATGGAAATCTGAAGGTGCGAGCAAGGTCAGGGCTATAAGGAGAATGTATTAACACCTCCCAGCCAAACTCTTAATTTTTTCTGAGTGACTAAAGATGTTTATGGTCTAACGTTACATATGAGAGGATACCCGTGAGGGTAGACCGCCGGGTGGGCCACTGAAGAAAAAGACCGCGTACCAGTGACCCACCCGCACGGCGTCGAGAGGTATATTGTAGGGCGAGTCTACGGGGTCTTGCGCCGATTTTTCTGTCGCCCCGGACGGATACCCCGCTAGGGTTTGACGTACCGTAGCCCGCCGCCAAAAAAAAAAACAAATGGTCTAACGTTATCGTTATGAAAGAGAGATTCGCGGGAACTTTCGAACGCTTAGGGCGGTCTTTTTAATTACATATTTTTTATTTTAATTATATTACATATAATTGCAGTAAAATATATAATTAATTGTATATATCTAATATTTAATTAGTTTATTATAAGTAAAACTTTGTATATAGCAATTTAGGTCAGTGTTAAGAAATGTCGAAAAGGCGGAAAAAATCCAAGCCCGAGCGGGATAAAGGTGAGTCTTTTTCAGATTCTGCCTCCGAAAGTAGCCAATATTCAGATTCACGTACAATGTTAGAGGACGATGACAAATTTTATTTACCATATAGGGTGACTGATTATTGTCGCCGTTACCCAGAAGATGCATGTGCCGGTCATGAATTCATAGTATTTATAGAAAGTCTCACTGAACAGCCACTGGGTAGTCGTGACATGCTGACTCTTAGTAGTTGTTTATCGCGCTTCATCAAAGGCATTAAATATCTTAAGAAAATTAATAAGTTTAAAATTGGAGTAGTTTTTGAACGACCTAGTTTAGCCAACACATTTTTAGATAATACAACGTTTTTAAGGGAACAGAATATTAAGGCGTCCATCCCAGCTAGTGCCACTGAACTTTCGGGAGTGATTTCTTCTGTACCTGTCGACATGTCCAACAAAAAAATTTTTAAATCTTTATCGAGTACCAAAAAAATTATTTCTGTTCGAAGAATTATGAAAAAAAGTAAATCTGAGAGCGGTTTTACATTACAACCTACACAGGCTGTTATTATTACTTTCGCATCATCTACTTCACTCCCAGACTACGTACACTTAAAAATGTGGCGTCTACCAGTGCGACCTTATGTGCCACCGGTTAAGCAGTGTTTCCGATGCCTAAGGTTTGATCATTTGGCTAAATTTTGTAAAAATGCTCAGCGATGCTCAATTTGTACAGACAATCATTCATATAAAGAATGTACTGTTCCTATTGATAAAGCAGTATGTGTACACTGTAAAGGTAACCACCTTTCAGTATCTGGTCAGTGCCCTATCAAACAAAAAAAAATAATAGATAGCAAAAATAAAACTAAAATGCCATTTTCAGATTTATTCAAGCATCCAACAAACTTTCCTTCACTAAATAAAATAGAAAACACACAAGACATTATTAACTTAATTTTATCTAATCCAGCAGCAATGAATCTAATTACAGAATCAATAATTAAAGTGATTACATTAAATAAAACTCAAAATCAAAGCATTAGCTCACATGCAATAAGTTCAGCCATCAAAGATACAATACAGAATAAAAATAAAACTTCACATTCAACAGTCACAAACTTAACATAGTACAGTGGAATGCTCAAAGTCTGTTGAGTAACAGACTTGAGCTTCAAAATATCCTTTACGAACAGGACATACACATAGCTCTTATTTCAGAAACTTGGCTTAAACCAAATATGCAGTTTTGTATCAGAGGTTATACAATAATTAGAAATGATTGTGGAAATGATCACAATGGTGTAGCAATTTTCGTCAGAAATGGTATACATTTTCAAAGACTACAAACATTCTGTGATAACTCCTTGCAAAATGTAGCAATCAAAATTAAAATCAACCAAAAAGAAATCTCATTTGTTAGTTTTTACAGTCCTGGTAACAGTGTTCCTAATTTCGAGATATCTAAATTTAATAGACTGTTGCATAGTATTCCAAAACCATTAATAATTGCTGGTGATTTTAACGCTCATCATACCATTTGGGGTTGCAATAGAATTGATTCTAGAGGTAGAGACATTATGGACTCAATGGACGACAATGACTTAATACTCCTGAATAATGGTCAACCCACAACAGTGGGTACTAATTCTTGGAGACCAAATGGACTAGATTTAACAATGGTGTCATCTTCTTTGTTTCTTTGCTGTGAATGGCAAGTTCATGAGGACTGTCTAGGCAGCTATCACCTGCCCACAATCACCAAATTCTCTGTGGCAGTGTCCGAATCTGAAATTTCTTCAACTTCATCCAACATTCCTTCGCACAGTAATCTGAAATTAGTAA
The DNA here is from genome assembly GCA_905163515.2 of Lymantria monacha. Classification (NCBI taxonomy): domain Eukaryota; kingdom Metazoa; phylum Arthropoda; class Insecta; order Lepidoptera; family Erebidae; genus Lymantria; species Lymantria monacha. The sequence continues at coordinate 45,185,802 of LR991081.1, read as the reverse complement.
ATTGGGATCTTTATCAAAACTTAGTAAATGAGTTATTAAAATCATTTGAAATAGATAATTGTAACTTGCTCACATCTTACAATAATTTTTGTTCAATTATTCTTAAAGCAGTGGAAAATTCAGTACCTGCAACTACAACTCGTCATAACAATATTGGCTGTATATCTAAAAGAAAAAGACAGCTTCCTTGGTGGAATGGGAAATGTACTAAAGTGGTAGAAGGTTGTAAGCAGGCTTATTTGTTGTTTAAATCAAATCCCAATAATCAAAACTATATTAATTTTAAACATGCTCAAGCTTACAAAAAACGTGTTTTAAGACTTGAGCGTCGCAAATCTTGGTCAGACTTTTGCTCATCTATAAATAGGTTAACACCAATGAATCAGATTTGGGCAAAAATGAGGAAATTTAAAAACTATTACTCTAATAATAATAGTTTCACTAGCATTAATTGGATATCTAATTTTCTACATAAATACACTCCAGATACTGTAACAAATTTGACAAATATTCACAGTAATAAACCATTAAATAGTGGTAACTCCTTCATGATTGCTCCTTTTTCCATAGAAGAACTAAAAGCTGGTTTATCTTCGAGAAAAGACTCTGCATGTGGTTTGGATTGGCTTTCATATAAAATGTTTAAACTTCTAAACCCCTCTAATTTAAATCATTTTCTAAAGCTGTTAAATCTCCTGTGGCATCACTCCACTGTTCCAGAAGAATGGAAAACCGACTGTTTGATTCCAATTTTAAAACCCGGAAAAGATCCTAGCTTATCTGATTCTTATCGACCTATTACATTAAGCTCTTGTGTGGGTAAAATATTTGAACAGTTAATAAAACAAAGACTTATATTTTATATTGAAAGTAATAACCTCCTACCTTATAATCAATTTGGATTTCGATGTGGTCGCTCTAGTTGTGAGAGTTTACGTCATTTTTGTCTTGACATCCATAGCGCCCAGGCTGAAAATAAGATATCAGCTGGTGTTTTTTTGGACATTGTAGGAGCATTTAATAATGTTGATTTAGAAAAATTATCATCCATTCTTCTGTCCTTAAATGTTCCTGAAAAAATAGTTTGTTGGATATTTAGTTTTTTACATGGTCGTAAACTTTATGTTAAGGTCAATAACCAATTAATAGGGCCTCGATATTCATATAGAGGAGTATCCCAAGGGGGAATTTTGAGTCCATTGCTCTTTATAGTATACATAAATCAAATAAATATTGTTTTAGGTAATAAAGTTCCAAACTTGCAGTTTGCAGATGATCTAGTGGTTTATAATTCAGGACCTAATTTAACAAATGTTGCATTAGAACTTAATGCAGCACTCAAAAAATTGGAGTTCTATTTCCAATGTCTTAGTCTGGAAGTCAGTGCTGTCAAAAGCAAAGTAGTAATATTTTCAAAGCAGTCTATTAGAACAAGAGATGTCAAAATATATTATGGTAATCGTGAAATTACTATAGATAATTCAGTAAAGTTTTTAGGAGTTACATTTCTTAGCAACCTTAAATGGAATAAATATGTTGAAATGTTAGAAAATCGGGCATTAAAGGCTTGTAACATTCTAAAGTCATTAGCTGGTACATACTGGGGTGCAGACCCAGGCATTTTACTAACTCTATACAAGTCATTAGTCCGTAGCCATTTTGAGTATGCCTTCTTTTGTTATGGGGGCGTAAATACTTTAGTCAACAAGTTAGAAAAGATACAAAATAAATGCTTAAGGATCATTACAGGTGCTCTTAGGTCTACTCCTATTGTATCATTACAGGTAGAATGTAATGTTCCCCCACTAGCACTCAGATTTAAGTATCTACAGTCAAAATTATTTCTCAAACTAACATCTATTAATAATCATCCACTCCTCTTAAAGGCACAGGACTATGTGAACAGGACTGGCAATAATACCTATTATCAAGTACAAGGTATGTCTGATATGCTTCATTTTTGTTGTGATCATAACCTATTTTCTAGCACTCTTTGGCCCTGTTATTTAAATTCTTATAACTCAAAGTATAACCCTATTAAAATAGTAATTAATGAATCATTAAAGCATAAGGAGGATGTATATAGTATGTTGGGAGAGTGGCAAAATTATAATCATCTTTATACAGATGGTTCCAAGAATAAAACTGCTGTATCTATAGCAGTCTATGACAAAAAACTACGAAGTGGGTTTGGTCATAGATTAAATACCTTGGCTAGTATATACACAGCAGAATGTGCTGCATTATATGCTGCGCTAGAGTATATTGGAGAACATTCTTACAATAAATGGATAGTTATTACAGACAGTATGAGCATTCTAAAAGCTTTACAGTATCCTAAATGTGATGTTAAAACTAATTTTATAATATACAAAATTAGAGATAAATATCATTGCTTATCACATATAAAAGATATAATTTTATTCTGGACTCCTTCCCACATAGGTGTGGAAGGAAATGAACAGGTTGATTATCTCGCTAAATCTATTGTTAATAGTAATCAGATACATACCAACTTGAACATTCCTATACCACACACAGACGCACAGTCTCATATTAAAGCCACATTGTTGCAAGAATTTCAGGATTATTGGCAGCAAGTTGTCCAAACAAAAGGCAAATGGTTGGCTAATATAAAAAACCAAATCTCTCCTCCCTGGTTTCTTAGAAATCATAATTACTTGAACAGAAAATTTTATACCACAATTTGTCGGCTACGTCTGGGACATTCCCGTTGTGGTGCTCATTTGTACAGGATTGGTCTCTTAGACTCTCCCACTTGTAACTTTTGTACTGTATCTATCGAAACTCTTGATCATATTTTCTTTGATTGTCCACAATATAATCTGCAAAGATTATCTTTGACAGACCGCCTCTTGGATATCTATAAAAATGCTGAAGATATCCCGCGCTCACTTCAGCAATTATTGAAAACACATGACTGCCACATGCCGCTTTATGAATTCATCGTTTCAACGGTAGGCGAAATTTGAAAACTATTCTCCATGTTGAAAACACAGCTCTTGACACATTTTCTTACACAGACTTAGAAACATTCGTTCACGAATTTGAATTATAAATAAAATATAATAATAGGTTTATAATGTACAAATGTAAATATTATAATTAACGTTACCTTATGTATATATATGTGTATGCATATATGTGCATGTGTATATATGTATATTATATAGATATATATACAAAACTGTGTCGTTAACACAGGTTCTTTTTTATATTGTTACTTTAAATTTATGAATTTATATTATAATATAAAGATAAGTACATAAGTATATGGTATAGTAGATCTAGTAGATATTTAATACCGGGCTAAATTTAAAATGGATCGGGATGATAATGATGTTGACAATAAAAGACTTGGCTTCGGCCTACTACTCTTTCACGAAGAAAATTTTATTTACGACGTGAAGAACACCAAACACAAAATTCTGCTATTTATGACTGAAGCTCTTCAATAAACATGTGAAGGGCTACATAATATGAAGAAATGATGAACAATGCTACATAATATGAAGAAATGATGAACAATGCTACATAATATGAAGAAATGATGAACAACATATGAAAAATAATTAAATAAGACTTGGCTGTATGGGCTTTGATCCCTTTGCCTGTCCGAATGGACGAACAGAACCAAAAAAAAAAAATCGTTATGAAAGACCCTTTCTGTTGATTAGTTCCGGCCGCTTCGCTCAATGTCTTGCTTTAATATAATCAATTGTTGGCAGTAAAGATCCGAATCGATGTTAAAAAGCCCGGTGGTAAAAGTTACACCATACACATAGCATCATCTTACTGCGAGTTAGCCCGGGTTTTGCCATAATCTGTGATACCTGACCGACCTTTGATCACAACTTTTTTAGAACGTGCTTATCGTACATGATCCACTTTTCATCGCCAGTTATCAATTTCCTTAAAAAACGGTTCGGTTTCATTCATCATCATCATTTCAGCCCGTCGCCGTCCACTGCTGGACGTAGGCCTCCCTCATGATACGCCACAGAGTGCGGTCCTGTGCCGTTTGCATCCATCGACCCCCAGCAACTTTCACTAGATCGTCTGTCCACCTAGTGGGGGGCGTCCTACACTGCGTCGTCCGGTATGTGGTCGCCACTGTAGAACCTTTTTTCCCCAGCGGTTGTCGGTTCTTCGAGCGATGTGGCCAGCCCATTGCCACTTCAACGTGCTAATTCTTCGTTCTATGTCGGTTACACCCGTTCTACGGATTTCTGTATTACGGATTCTATCACGCAGAGAAATTCCGAGCATAGCTCACTCCATAGCACGCTGAGCGACTTTGAGCTTGGTTATGAGGCCTACATTTAGGGACCACGTTTCCGTGCCGTAAGTCATCACTGGTAACACACACTGGTTGTAGACCTGTGTTTTCAGACACTGAGGTATGTTGGACGAGCAGAACCTCTTAAGTTTCCCGAACGCTTGGATTCGTCGGCTGACCTCTTTCCCCTCGCAACCTTGAGACCTCCGTGGAATCACCGTGGAATCTCTACAGACTCACCGTAAATGCACTGTGGAAACACCGTGGATTTGTTGCAGTTGTACACGATGGATCCACAGTGTTTCTACTACGGTACGGTGTTGTACTGTGGAAACATGGTGGCAAAATGGAACAAAATTACGATGAGAGAACCAGGATTCGAAACCACGACCGTTCATTTTAACGGATAGTCAGAATTAGATTCTTCTACCCCAACGCCACAGGAACATTAAGTAAGAAAACGAAATTGGTGACTATTTGAGGCAAATAAATTTTTGATGTAAACGCCGTGGGTGCAGTGAAAAACTACTGTGGAAAAATGGAACAAATCCACTGTGGAAACTGCACAGATTACTCGGTGTTTCCACAGACACAGTATTTCCACGGTGGTCTCAAGGTTGCGAGGGTCGGTTTCATTACGTCTCAATAAAGAATCGCAAATGAGTAGGTACCTACACTTTTTATTCGGTTTTATCAGTGAGCTTGTGTAGCACTCAAATATCGAGCTTTTTTGTATCTATACCCAGCATTTTTCAAATGGGTCAAAACTGTTTTGTGATCAATTCCCAGATTTTCAGCTACGAGGTAACATGCCGATTTTGCCCCACTTTTTCAAAAATGGCGACCATTTTATCAGTGACAGCGCGACCAGAGCAAGGTGCATTTTTGAGATCAAAATTCCTGGATTGAAAACGTTTAAACCAACTTTGTGCTACTCTTACTGACACTGCATTAGGTCCATAAACGTCACAATTTTTTTCGCGGCTTGCTTTACTTTTTTTTGCCTTTGTTTGTAATAAAATGTAATTTGTAATAAAATTTTAAAACATATAGAAATATAAGTAACACCCTTTTGCCGCCGAAATACTTGTATTTGTATAACTCGTGCAAACACGGATCTAATATTGGTTTCCCTAAAACTGGCAAACATCATAGATTTGCCTAACAATTAACCATAAATTACTATGTTTTCTACAACCACTTTCACCTCCGCCTCCGTTAACCTCCGTGAAACTCGTCGCTTCCGCATCCGCCTCCGCTGAGAAGGCCTCCGTTACAACTCTGAATACAACTAGTACAGCCAAAGAAGTTTTATTAAAAGTTTATATCAGTCTAACAGCGTGAGAAGGCCGGGAGCTTTCTCTAATGCGTATCGTCAGCAATGTTGTGTAAGACAGGGTTGACTAACATCTTTTATGCTGATGCTGTTTAATTTACACGTCAACGGGTGAATTGTAGCGCTCAGTGGTCAACATTTCGGCTGCCACATAGACGGTGTTGGTGTCAATAACTAGTCAGACTGACAACGTGGTGCTACTGAGCGCTTCGGTCTGTGGTTTGAGGAGGTTGATACGGACCAGCGAGAAATACGCGCAGAGACATTGTAATATAGTGGCACAAAAAGTAAATGGATGGCATTTGAGGCTGATGGGAAACGTATTCAGAACGTACCGTTTCTTTTTCTGAATGATATGTCATTAGAAAGGCTAACCTTATTTATAGATATCTATGGCATATAATAACGACTGATCTGAAATACAATGAGGACATAGGGCGGGTGCGGAGATCCCTCACAATTAGAGTAAACATGATAGCCCGCAGGTATGCACTCAGCTCCTCAGAGGTCAGAATCACGTTCTTTAATACATATTGTACTTCACTATATACTTGTAGCTTGTGGGTTAACACGTTGGCTGCGGCAAGTAAAATCATAAACCTTCATCAAGTGCGGCGGCTGGCGGCGCGGCGGGTCGAAATGCGCCCCCAACAATATTTCCGCCAGTGCGTGGTAGGTCTCTTTCGACCCACAAGCACTAAGTTAGATTAAAATGTTATAACTTTGCGAAAACAAGATATATTAGATTTTTTTTTGTATTATTAGAATAACCTTGAAACCAACTTCTTAAAGTTCGATTCGCCCCGGGATATACCAAACAGGAAACGAGAAATAAACCAGGGAAATCGGCAGACCATTATCGACCTGGCCAGCACTAAGAAGTATTTTTAGTAGTGATGGGACGAACGAAAAAAAGGGGATATCGAAAATAAAACAGAATTATCGTAAAAGAAATGATAAAAGTTATTTATTTACTTATGCCTGTCTTTAATACATGTCAAGCAAGGATTTACTGTAATGTTGTTTTATTGTTTTAACTTATTTTATGCCTGGTTACCAATAAAGATTCTCCTCAATCTCTCGTAGCATTCTACATAATTTCTCTGTTTAGCGCTCATCTCAAGGATTTGATCAATGTCTTTGGATTTTACTTGATTTTCTGCCTTTTTTTTAATTCTGTGTAAATTATTTACCTACATGTGAATTTTACCACTGGACTAATTATTGAGAACTAATAAATAGGCTCTCAAATTAAATTAAAAAGTTGAGATAGCACGCTTTGACCTATAATAACATAGTGTAAGACCGTAGTTTGATCGCATGAATGTCCGTTTACTTGCACTTGTACACGGAAGCCGTAATTTTTTTGTGTCTGAATAATCTTTACGATAGATCAGTTAGATAGCAAAACACTGAATGGCGGGGCGTGCGCTCTGTGCGGCATCGGGTCGCCGGAAGCCTGTTAGGACAGCAGGCCGAAAGAGGCCCACTATCGCACTGCACGGATATTTTTCACCATCAGTGCGTGGTAGGCTGAAAAGGGCCTGCCATAATGTTTTGATCAAACCTACAATTATTACTACAATCTGAAATATATATTTGTGTCTGTCGAACTCTTAATAATACCTGAGATAATCGTTCCGCACCAGCGGGGGGACATGGTTTTCTTCGTCCGCACTAGCTGAAATACCGCGGCAGGCCGAAATGGGCCTGTTACGCAGTGAACGTGTTAATTACTCTAAGAAAAGCTACAGTGATCTTCGCGTCCTGTACAATAATGTATTTTGTATTTTGTTGGGACTGCCCAGATACTGCAGTGCCTCTAGCATGTTTACAGACGCACACACGGTCTGTTATCACGCAACTATGCGTAAGCGATCGGCGTGTTTGGTGAACAGGGTGCGCGCCAGTACCAAAACAACAGTAACCCATCACTCTTCGTTGCCGGCACATTGACGTGGGAATGGTAACTAAAAGACTAACACGTTGAATTAAGAATACTATGTTTCTGTGCACCTTCCTTTTCCATGTCGGAGTCGTGCAGCCAGTGGAGGATTACTGAATGAGTGGGTAAAGGAGGTTAGTTGATGGATCAAGAGCAGTATAATTCTTCTTGGGAACATTTACACCCAATAGTGCAAATCGACAGGTTGGTGGAGGATTAGTACCTATATGACGTATCTACCTACTAAGTATGTCCAGCCATAAGGTTTGCAATCATTCGTGGTAGAAAAGGGCACCGTGTGTTCTTACAATCTATCTTATTACTTTCCTACTGCCATTTGGGCGGAGCACCGGTGCCAATATCTTGATAGATACCGATAGCTAGATGGTTAGGCTTATAGCTACCATTTACTCTAAGAAAAAAAAATGTGCAAGGTACCTTATATATGCCACGGTATATATTAAAAAGAGCGCAATTATTCAGTCATTTCTTTGACTGCACAGATGGCGAAGTGGTTAAGATACCGACCTTACGTGCCAGTGCCATGGGTTGTGCGATCCATAAAGTCTTATTCTGAGTCTGGATGTAATTTGTCTGCGTTAATTGCATGTTTGTAAAGCCCCCGCAATACAAGTATTATTTCCTTAGTGCAGGGAAGAGTCTTTATAATAATAATAATTTCTAATTATAGCCCTCATAGGTTGTTTATTTGACCTCTACCTCAATATAACAAAGGATAAACTTTATGAAAGGCAATACCATCTTTTTCAAAACCTAATTTCTCATGTAAAGTAGGTACTTATAGCATCATCTCAATTCATACACTTCCCACTGTTGGGCTCGAGCCTCCTCTAAACGGAAGGGTAATTAACCTACCTAATTACACCACGCTGGTCAAATGTGTTGGTATAGGGTTTTGTTTCGAGTTTTCCTACTCTTGCATAGATGATATATGCATTTTGTATCCCTTAGTCGTCTCTTACGATCACCCACTAGTAAGATAGGGGGTGGTGAATCGTATTCTTACTCCGTCAGACCGTCACCACACGGACGAAAGAGTTGTTGTAACCTATTCAAAATATATAAAATTGTTATTGTCATAATAATATGTACCTGCCTAGCTATTTATTATATATATAATATTAGGTAGGTAAATAATTACATAAGTTTAATTTTTAATTATCTATTAATATGCCTATTCCAAATAAATAAGAAAAGAAATGAAATTATTTTTTTATTATAATCTAATAATCAGTACAAATATACATATTATTTATTCAAAAAACAGTCTACTACTAACGTGAAAATCGATTCGATGTTCATTTATATTAAAAAATATCTTTGACACATAAACCCAACCCATCATTGAATTAACATTCGAAGTCCATAACATAGGTATATAACTGAATATTATTTGCATAGTACAATTTCACACACACGCACACAAACATCTTAAAAAATAATATCTTCTAAAAGTATCTTTGTAATTGAACTACCATCAGTTTGTCTGAGACTACGACACCATAAGTTTACACGGAAGTCGAAATTCATAATCTAAACTAACAACAGTGAATTTCACCAAAATGTACTCGTATAATAGGCCTTATAATCAGAATAGAAACACAATAGCTGACACTAATATAGAACTTTAAATAATAAAACTTTACAATAACAGTTTTAATTTACACATTAATACTAATTTAATCTATTTCTAATTTTCTAAAACTGCCTTGAATTGCGATATCACCATTTACAGTCAGCGTGTTGTTCTTTCTCGTTGATATAATGCCTCTGGTACTAAGAATTTCCATGTCGTCTAAAGCGAGTACTTTTTTCTTCTGGTCACTTAATAACTGTGATGTATATGCTATCATATCTTCTAATTTTAAAGTACCACCATATGCCGTTGGTAGACATGCAACATTTACTTGTTGGTGTAATTGTTTCAGATTTGAGTGTATCTGCAATTTTAACATTTAATTAATTTTAAGCTGTTTTAATAATGGTTGGATGTACATTGTTTATGTTGAGCAGACGTATTGGCGTAATTTAATTTTGGGTTTCATTTCGAGTTTTTCTTCTCATGCATCGATATTATCTGAAACATATCCCTAAGCCATACCTACAGGCAAGAGCGGGAGTGTTGAATTGTATTCTTACTCCGTCACCACACGGAAAGTAATAAATTACGACAATAAGTTACTCAAGGCCTAATACCTATAATAAAATCCCTTAAAACCCCTTACCAATTGTTGCAATAATTGCTACAATTGGTAAGGGGTTTAGCAATCGCTCTTAGTGTTGTTTGATGCACAGGCGAATGCTCGTGCCCATTCCCCTAGTAATTCCTTAACGAGTTCCATATGAAAGTAAAAAAAGACATTATATTCTTAATCTGTCACCATAAAATATTCAATAATTCATTATAATCACCATCACAGCTCACGTATGTCCCACTGCTGAATTTGAGCCTCCTTTACAATAGGAGAGATGGATTAGCTAAGATTTTAATACGAGCTATCCTTCTATTGCACAGATGTTGTATTTATATTATATCCCTCAGTCATCTTTTACAATACACAGAGCTAAGATAAGAGTGGTGAATTGTATTATTACTACTACCTTCATCATCATCTCATCTCAGCTCATATATGTTCCACTGTTGGGCTCGAGCCTCCTCCACAATGGAAGACAAATTGACCTATTATACCACGCTAGTCAGACGCGTTGGTATAGAGACTATTATACCTTCACCATACAAAAAATATTTAATAATTAGTAACGTAGAATGTAATATTTAGTAAAACATTATACGTAGCCAAGGTTACGCAGCTATAAATTTCAATTTTTTTTTAAACGTGCGCCATTATTGTGCCATCGAAAATGTGTCCTTATCAATGTTGTATTCATCAAAAATAATAAACACCTTTGATTTATGGCATTTCGTTAGATGAATTTACAGAGTTAATTATAAAAAAAAATTACAACAAGGACGCTTATAGTTAATACAATAATTTTAATACTTACGTTAACTCTCTCGGCCATTTTAGGAGTGACTTTACTAATAGCAAAATCGAGTATATACTTAAGAGCACTGGGAACGTTGATACAATGAAATTCCCTGTGTCGCATTGGGAATGATTGCTGAAAAAAGGCGAAAGAAAAAACTAAATATTAGAGAATCGTATACATAAAGAAGTATGTAAAGTTACGTATTTTTTATGGAATTATCGTTACATGCCACTGTCCTAATACGATGGAATGTGAAAAAACTTAAAATTCGTAGTGAAAAAGAAATTTTTTTTCATCCGAATCGTTTTTTCCTCTAGCCTATCATTACAAGTAGGACTAGTGGGGTCACCTGTCTTTGTTTTCGGGAGCGGTCCACTTCCACCCTGTATATTTTCTCACACAAGCAGAAGGCCTTTTTATCACTTATTTCATTAGACCTGATTCAGATTTTTTGCAATATATAATTTAAGCCATTATTTAAGTCATTAACTTAAATCATATTAATTTATATATCACAAAATACTCAATTAACATATTTTATACTTAAATCATATTTAAAAATATATTAAACAGTTTATTATGTTCTTAAATAATAGTATTTTTGTTAATAAATTCGAAATATGCTAATGTATTACCTCGCCCCATTTTATAATTCTAGCGAAATCTGTGGGATTCCAGGTGGTGACGTGAGAACCGGTAACACCGTTACCGTCGCCAACGTGAACGTATCCGCACATCTGGTCCAATGAGTCCTCCATTAAAGAGTCATAAACGAGTACGTGGGCACGAGTCATGTCCCAGCAATTATATCTGCTCGCGTTGAACTTATCTAATTAAAAAGTTACAAATAAATATTAAAGATATTATACAAATGCGTAGCGTATCATTTATTCTAACTAAAAATTGCTAACATTCGCATCTTCATATACTAAGAGCAAACATTCGCAACCATATCATTCGCAAGCGTTATACTTAATTTATGACATAGTTACTTATACAAAAAGCATCTTACTTATATTGTAAATGATGACCCGCCGACCCTTGTTATCTCGAACCGGCGAAACCACTATGTACCTTGAAAATTAGAAAATGTTTATGAAATACACGTACCAAGATGGAATTATATCATAGAGCTACATTACATAAGTTGTATATTTGCAACGCGAACACTTAGGCAGTATGTATTACGTAAAGTTCAAGGCTTATCGTCCGTGGGAACTTTCTATCAGTTTAATATATTAGAACCATGGAGACTTCAATATATTTAGCAAGCTGTGTACACAACTAAAATAAGCCTTGCTTATATAAGTTTGGTATTTTTTTATGAAACCATGTTAGTGGGGTAATTTATTACGCATATAAAAACAATTTAGTTATTTGATTAGCTGACTATTTAATAACTATAGAACTAATATTTCAAAACAACTGTTGATGCTTATTTACATTGAATGGGGGAAAAGTTAATGGATGCTGTTTTATTTAGCCATGACTTTTTGGAGTACTTAAAAACCTTTTAAAGACCTACTGGTTTATCGACTACACAAATGTAGTAGTGGTTAAGATACCGATGTACCGTGCCTCTATCGTAGATTCGATTCCTACGTAGAACAGTATTTTGTGCCGTCCACAAATTATTCTAAATTTTGGTGTAATCTGTGTCTGTTAAATTGAATGCCTGTTGTCTATAAAAAATCTATGAGTACGGTTTATAAAGACGGGTTAAGGAAACAATGTGTATTTGTTATATGTATTTAGTCAATGTGTAATTGTGTTGAAAGCAAAGGGTCGCGACCCTTTGCTTTCTCGTAAGCCGTAATGACCGGCTAATGGAGCGGCAGAAGTACCTACCAATATTTCCCTCGGAAAATAATAATATTATCTACGTACGTCGAACCGCCTGCTAAGGGTATCGATAAATGCCATTATCCCCTTCTTGTGGGTAAGCGAATTGCAAAAAGTGTAGGTACAAAGAATGATAGATATAAAAATGATTCAAACAAGAAGTCTTCTTCAACCATAATGAACCTACAGTATTTTACATTACGCTACCTAAAATGTTGACGTCGTAAAATAAGCAATGATATTATGTGACTTTCTGAAATACAAATGAATGGATGCACAACTGTGTTCCCAGCAGAATGTCTGGATTCAGTGATTAATTAAAAAGAAACTTCAAAGCAGACATTCAAATTTAGCTTATTGAGCTTTTGCTGTGCGTCCCGCAAAATGAACTTGTATCATATAATGTCCGTATCATATTTTTTTATCGTAATACTTAAAGATATTGGTGTGAATACACCTCAAAATTTTGTGTGTAATGCCATATTTTTTTGTTTCGAGCTATCTATCTCTTTATGTAAAAAAAATATACATCATTGACGAATAAGTATTTATTATTTACTCGTAAAGGTAAATATGGAGATATTCTGTTAGTATTAAATCTGTTATTTTTAATTACCTTACTAAAAGTTAAGAAACAAGCAAAAGCGCAAACTTTATTCAAATTAAATTATTATGTATAAACCCCCATTACGGCGGTAACATATTATCAATTTTACATTTAATTTGAATTAATATAATGATTTACCAACGAATTGAAACGTGGCCACAAGTTGAGATCCGGCAAGAAACTCAGCGGGCTCGTCATATATTAAATTACATATTTAAAATAATATCTATGTACATATTTAGTAAGTATTAACTGCATCGAAACAGAATACATTTTTTAATCATATTATATTAATCATTAAATTAATCATATTATATTAAATATAAAAACAAAAAAATGCTTCAATGAGATCCTAGAAGCGGCACCTGATTACGAGTTATCTACCAGAACAAAAACATTAACGCAATTATTTTGAAGTTGCAAAAGTTAAGCTGTTAGTATCTCAAAAGAGTAATGTAATTTACCATAGCACACTTCCTAATCTACTTCATCAACATCATCATCTCTGCTCATATATCCCACTGTTTGGCTCGAGCCTCCTCCATAATGGGAGGGAAATTGACCTACTATACCACGCTGGTCAGGCGTGTTGGTATAGGGTTTTGTTCCGAGTTTTCCTTCTCTTACATAGATGTTATATGCGTTTTATACCCCTTAGTCGTCTCGTACGATCACCCACGGGTAAGATAAGGAGTAAAAACAGGGGTAAGAAAGGGGACCAGCAGCGTCATTTTTAGAGATCGCTTAACTCATTTGTTTTATTTGAAAATCCACGTCATCTTGTGACATTAGTAATAATAAAAATATACTAAAGTACTTTTGTTCTGCAACTTTTACAGAACAGATTTCCTTTTTGAAAAAGATTCTGGAGTGAATTTAAGGTCACTGCTCCGCTCCTTTTTATTGAAGTCTTATGAATTAATATTCTATATAATCTATCTTGCTCGATTAACAAGTTATCTGATACAATAAGATTTTTGGAATCCAACCTATAGTTTTTGAGATTAACACAAAACAAACAAACAAAGCTTTAAGTTTTATAATAGGAGGTAAAATAGATTTCAATTTAGATACTATTGAAATATTTGATTCTTGACAAAAACCTTTGTGTAAACATATTTCCTTTAAAACAGCTGTCTAGTTATGATGTACAAATCCTACAGTACCTATTTCTATTTCCCCATTATCAGCCAAGACATAACAAATCGTAATTAAACCTAGTAGGTTACTATGTAACCTAACTTCTTAAGAGATTTTATTTGGTCTAACTGAAAAGATGTTTATGGCATGGTTCATTTTTCTAAAAGATATTATAGTATTTAGAGATAGTCTATCCGAAGGCAGGCGGTCACTAGTGTTGCTAAATATGTAACTAATTCTGGATTGTTTTGTTCTGACTCGTGTTTTTTTCTTCGGATTTTAATAAATAAATACACAGATTATAATGTCCAAAGATTGTATCCCATACAGTTATTTGAATTTTGCTAGTGCTGATTGCAGACGCTAAGGGCGGTAGAGTTGGGACAATGCACCACTTTACCAGAACAATGGTGCAAGAGTATAGCATACAGCGCTCGCCCTCTTTTGAGAGAAGCCTAGACGAATCAGATGTTGATCTAGATATAGAATAAAGAAGTGAATATGGAGAGCTCAGCCTTCGCTACTAATAATAATGACTGAATGGAACACCGCGGCCCTTGGCAGTTAGGTTTATTTGCATAAGAAAAATACTCTATACGCTGTAAAAGAAATAAACTGATGGACGTTCTCTAATAAATCCCACCTTCCTGCACTACACGTATATTAATATATTAATTTTATGCAGGCTTGATATAGTAACAAGAATGTTTTCAACAAGTTAATGTAATTAAAAAATATTTACCCATTATTAAGGATGTCTTTTAGTAAAGGATCATCGCAATCAAGGTTTTTAAAGATTTCCGGATAGTATCGTCTGAGGCCCAAAAATTTGAGCAGTGTTTGCTGCGCCATTGGTATGCTGTACTTCTTATGACGTAAAAATCGAAGAATAAATGATTCGTCTGTAACAACATAAAATAACATTATCAAAGACTTATTTAAATAGGTTACATTGTGATACAAAAAGAGGGTTCTCTTATTATGTTCTCTTCTTATGTTTTCTTAAGTTTATACCATTTTAAAATTCGAAGGCATAAAATTATATTGGCGATAGTCATATCTGCTGGTTAAGTATAAAAAAAATACTGTTATAAGATGGTAATAGGGTTCAATGCTAAAAATACAAAAATAATTGTAATTATTTTCAATTTTCTCTGGACCAAAAGTTGGACTGGTGTTACTAAATGCCTTGTTTCAAAATTTAAAAAGAAATTGCTTTGCCTTGCAATAATCTTTTATTAGTATCGGAATATATAATATAATGTTCTTTCATATTTCGCACAAAGCAATTTGGTATTTGTTTTAAAGGCAATAGAAACAGATATCATTATTCTTTTATTTGAGTATCTAACCTATACAAATAAAAAAGACTTTGCAAGCCTGTGCTATTTTTAGCAATACATTTTTCGTAAATTCCGCTAAGCTATGCTGAAAAATTACATTGTTCTCAGTTATTTAATTAATATTAATATGCGCTAAATATAAAAGTAAATATTCCA
Organism: Lymantria monacha; assembly: GCA_905163515.2. Lineage (NCBI taxonomy): Eukaryota > Metazoa > Arthropoda > Insecta > Lepidoptera > Erebidae > Lymantria > Lymantria monacha. Next base: position 45,170,121 of record LR991081.1, on the reverse strand, counting down.
ATAAATATTTTTGTAAACGACAAAATGCGGTAGGGCCACACAAAAGATGTATAGTTGTCCATCCTATGCCAAAAATGAAGGACTAGGCAAAGCTATACATGACAACAACACTCAAAAATCAATAGAAGGTACGAGAATCTACAAATAGAATGCAATACAGCTAACCTTTTCAAAGAGATTGAAGTGGGTCGTTCATATTTGCATGGTAAATTGACACTAGGAAATTTAATACTACATACTTAGTAACTGCGATCGCTAGCTCTTCGGCCTAGCGTGGCATTGCCCCTTTAGTGGGCAGGTCTATGTCTCCAGCAGTTGACATTTAGTGGATAGGATGGAATAGTATTTATAGATCGTTATCTATAAATACTATCCCATCCAAGTTGCCCATATATGTGGTTGTTTTGGATGAAAACAGGCGAAAATGATACAAGGACATAGTTTTGCCATTTAGTAAGGTGTTGTTTTATAACTACAATAATTATCCTAAAATACTCATCAATTATCATCAAATAAGCAAAGTAAAATTTCATTCTTTAACACGCCAGCTTGAGACTATAAATGCACATGGTAATTAATTTATTAAATATATAACATAATATATATAAAATCTATACATATTTTAGAGACAAGAATAAAGTTAAAATGTAAAAAAATAATAATAATTAGGTACTAATTTGGTATATGGCTGGACATACCATGCAACGTTAAAAAACGAATTAGTTTTCATTTCTCATTTAAACGCGCGTTATGATACTTTGTTGGAATTATACTTTCTGACCTTTCTGAACTCGAAGTAAATTTTTATACCTTGAATTAATTAATTCTACGAAGCTGTTCTCATTAACATGCTACTAAAATTTATTATCAATAATTATATTCATTATTTTAGACATAGCAATACATTTCCAAAGTCAGATCAAGTCTTAAGTACACCGCCGATTGTAAAATCTAGCCAATTTTTTTTAGCAATATGTTGTATGCGCTCTTATTCCAATAATGATAGGTACTTCACACTTTAGACATGCTGTATCGACTACATATCGTTCCCAAATTATTAAAAAAGAAATGTTTTATTAATCCTAACTAATATTCTAAATGCGAAAGTAACTCTGTCTGTCTGTATCTCTTTCACGGTTAAACTACTGAACCGATCTAAATGAAATTTGGTACACAGATGGTCTAGATTCTGATAAGGGACATTGGCTACTTTTTAATGCAAAATAAGGGTTGTAAAGGTTGATGAAAAGTTGTAAGGAAGTATCGTCATTTTTAAAGCCTGAACCTTGAAACTTATTTTTAGGCTATTGATTAGATATAAATAAATATGACATTAAAATTTAGTAAAAAATTTACACTCAAGGGGTAAAATAAAAATAGGGGATGAAAAACTTTAAGAAAGTGACCTTTTACGCGGGCGAAGGCGCAGGTAGAAGCTAGTATATATATATATATATATATATATATATATATATATATATATATGTATATATATGTATATATATGTATATATGTATATATATGTATATATATATGTATATATATATATATTTATATATATATATATATATATATATATATATATATATATATATATATATATATATTTGCCAAACAGCTAATTTCTAAATACTAAAGATCAACTCGTTAAAATAACTGGTTTGACATCATGTTTATACACGTCATAAAATGACTAAGTGAACTTAAACTAACGAAATAATGCATCTTTAAGTTGTATTTTTCTAAAAGCTCTAACATAAAAATGGAATATGATTCATTTGTAAGAAAATGTCAGTTACAAATGTTACAATATTTTGTTTTAGATAATTTAATTGTTTTCTTTGATTATATTATGACTTATGAGTCAAAAAAAGAAAACAAAGAAAACCCTTTGACTCAACATTGAGTAAAAGAACATGAATGATTAGTGAATCATAAGAACTTGATTACAAGTGTTATTATTTTTTTTTTAAATTTCATGAATTATTATGCTGGTATCCTCTACTCCTTCTAAATTTATGTTAGCTAATTTACACTACCACTTAGTTATAGACTATTGTTTGACAATAAAAAGAATACTTACCTTGGCGTATATTTTTTATGTCACAATTTTTTTGTATCCACTCTCTCATGATGGCCAATGCTTGTTCCTTAGCAGTGGGATTTTCACGTACTTCTTTAGCAGCTTCAGCAAGTATATGTTTAATTGATCGCCCCAAACAAGATGTTTCTTTGTCGATTTTGTCGTTAGATACATTCCACATTGTTGTGACTGTCATTAGCATACTGGCGGTCGTCATCTTTAAATAAAAATATCTGTGAACAAAAATATTTACTAGATCGTATCTAACTTGTACAAGAAACTAATAACTATCTTTTATCTTCGCTTCTGTTTCTATTACGATCATAACAAATGTGTCTTTAATATATCGACAATCAGATCAAGTTCTGTTTGGTTCAAAGTGATTATTAAAACGTAAATTAAATCTTGTTGACACGACCGAAACGTGTTTCACTATAACTCAGCAGCATGTAAGTGTTGAAGCTGCGAACAACTTTATACGTCTGAATATATAAAATTATTCACAGAAAATCCTTTCGCATAATTAATTAAATGCCTGCGTCATATGCCATATTCAAAATTAATTTTAACGTGTAATTTTTTAATTATTTAATTCAACGAGTTCAAATACCAATTAAATTGGCGTTTACAGAAATTGAGAAAGAAATATAATTAATATTAATTTTGCCATAATGTCTTTCAACCTCTTATTTTCCAGTAGTGATCGCGAAAATCAAACTGATCTTAAGAAACTATTGCTTTTCTCGACGTAGAGAGATAATTTATTTTGTTAACAGCACTATACTCTCATTTATGGGTGAAGCTTACGTCCAGCATTCGATGGCGAAATGTTAAGTGATGATGATAATTGTGAAATTATTAACTGACTTCAAAAAAAGGAGGAGATTCTCCATTCGTCTGTTTATTTTTATATGTGCGTTACCTTCATCGATATATATATAACTCTATGGTTACCTTACAACTTTTTTCTAGGTGAACCGGATTTCATAATTCAAAGCTGGTACTTACAAAAAAAAAAAAAATTTGTATTGGGATGAGAAAATTTTTACAATTGAGCAACATTTTTACGAACAAAATGACCGTATTTATGTCTAAAGCTCTAAGTAAGCTTCCCAATTAGTCGACAGAGTACAATGTGGGCATTATCCGACTTCAGTGATGGTTTAGTCGGGTAATAGGTATGAAGGAGTGACTGAGCCTTACTTTTGTGAAAAACGTATTAAAACTTCGGCACAAGTGTATCAAGATACCTTCTTCTTGAGAAGGTAGGCGCCTTAACAACAACATGTTCAATAACCAAAAATGGTCTTTCCAGCAAGACTCGGCGCCGGGTCATAAAGCTCGGTCTACGTAGTCTTGGTTGGAAACGAACGTTTCGGACTTCATCAGAGCTGAACCCTGGTCATCGTCTATTCCCGATCTTAATCCGCTGGATTATGATTTATTGTCAGTTTTAGAGAGTATGGCTTGCACTAAACACCGTGATAATATGGAGTCCCTAAAACAACCCATGCGACTGGCAGTGAAGAATTTTCCCACGGAAAGAGTGCGTGCTTCTTTTGACAACTGGCATCAACGTTTAAAGGTCTGTATTGCAGCCAATGGAGACCTCTTCGAATAGACTTTTTATATTTTAAATTGTTTTATATTTATGTATTAAACTAACACACTGTAAAAGTAAAAAATGTTATTTGCAATAGAAAATAACTTTTATTTGTTACAGTATTTAATGTCAAGACTAGGTATTATTATTAATATAATAAAATATTAATATTTTGTTAATTAAATATTTATCTATTAGCTCTTTACCATTCACTGTTACAACTGTCCCTGAAAATTTTATATAAAATGGTCATACGCTTCCTGTATCCAACAACACGATACGACTTTTACTAGATGCGTTGTCAGATCACTTTTTTAAGGTTATCCGTTTCCAGTGCTTATCAAATATATTATAATACCATTAAGCATTTGATAATCTTAGAATATATTTACATTTTTTAAGTTGATTTTTACATTTTAGTTGATTTTCCATAGGTCACATATAGGTACTACATGACATGCTCAAGTTTGGTCTTCAAAAATATCACCCTGGAACAAATTAGGTTTTGGTCGCTTCAATTGGGGTGTCCGAAAGAGAGAGTTAAAATTGAAACAAAATACATTCCTTTATCAGGGCGTTAGCCTAAGTTCTGGGACTTTAGTAAAAAACTAATTCGTTTATCAACCTTCTGTTTACTGCATCATTGGACAGAAGCCTTACCACAAAGAAAGCATAATGGCAGACGGGTTGGCGATCATAGGTGAGCGAACGCGGTTGATTTTATGTGTATGTATGAGTTTTCCGGGGTGATTGTGCAATGCTGCACCTAAGGTAGGTGCAGCATTGCACAATCACCCCGGAAAACTCTTGCACTCTCATCGTTATTTTCATAATTCCAAGAAAATACTTTTAACCTCTGAAATCAATACCACTAAAGACCAGATCCGAATAAAATATGTAAATTGATATACCAAAGAGATCGACTACTATTTTAAACGGCAGTACTATACAATATACATACATACATAGGTAGGCAGAGAGAACAGAGTGCCAGAGAACTCTATCCTTGCATACTTCACTCGCTTCTTCAACATTCATAATTCTCTTCATACACGCTCGCCGGTTTCGGAGACTCTTGACCTCACCTTCCTTCAGTACATGACCGATGTGGTCTAGGTAGGTGAGTCTCGGTCTCCCGCGGTACCTACATCCTTCCACTTTCGCAATTTACAATATACTACCTATTAATAAATAAATTTAATTATAATTCCTTTAGTAACTTCTTAATCCGTGTGGTGATGGAGTAAGAATACATTCACTACTCTCTATCTTAACCGTGGGTGATCGTAAGAGACGTCTAAGGGAGAAAATGCATATAATATATAGATGTTGCTTGCATAGGCAAGAGAAGGTAAACTCGAAACAAAACCTTATACCAACACTGACCAGCATGGTATAGTAGGTCAGTTTCCCTACCATTATGAAAGAGGCTCGAACCCAATAGTCGGACGTAGGTATTTTAGCTGAGATGAAAGACAACTCTTCCTGTTAATAAAATAATGTAATGAATATAATTCTGATTAATATAAAAAGGCTAAAATAATGCCTACAAAATTGGGAATAGCAGAACTAGCAATCCGCGATAAGAAATAAAGTGGCACGTTCGAGGTATCCTTCTCTTGCAATGTCGTTGTCTTCTTGCTAAATTTAGTCGCCTTTTAAGATACTTGCTGGCAAGAACGAGGTGATGATATCCCTATTCTGTCACCATAACAAAATTCTAGACATTACAGAATTCACAAAACTAATTTGCAGCTATATTAGTAACCTATGTAGATATATAATTTGACTTTGAATAAGTCAATTACCTTTTAGGTGCACTCATAATAGAAAGCTTGACCTTGATCGTAAATTTCCGCTAAACTCATATTTTACATACACAGGTTTTGAAATCAAAATAAGTTTTTTTTTTTGCAAAACTATGCTAATATATTTATTTACGAGTACATTTTGCTGTTACCATCTATAAATAAAATTAATAGATGGAGGTACATACTACGCTTTGTGTAAGCGTCGTCAGAATTATAATGTCACATAATCTACTCATGTAATTTTATATATCTATATATATAGTAAAATAATTGTGGTTTTATTCATTACTAGATTTTACCTGTGGCTTCGCTCACGTTGAAGCCGTGCCTACCAAAATTAATCTTATTACCCTCCGTAATTTTTTTTTAATAATAAGTATCCTATGTCCTTTCTAATATCTTGAAGACTATGTGCACAGAGTTTCACGAGAATCGGTTAAGTAGTTTTGGTGTGAAAGCGTCACAAACAAATTAACATTCACATTTATAATATTATATAAAAGTAAGGATTATGTTCTGAATAAATAAGTTACGCTGCATTTTAATTTTAATGAATTATAAAGCTACATTATATTATTAATATGAAAGCATAAACATTCTCAATTATATAGTAATAATATTCAATTAGTAGAGTTGATAATTGAAATTAGCATATAATAATAAAGAAATAAGCTGTTTCTGATTTTTATAGCGCATGTTAATTATTTTTATGTTGCTGCAATTGGATTACAATATTTTTGATTTCGGAGCCATCCATTAATTACGTCAGGCTTGAAAGGGGAGGGAGTGGTTTGACAAAAATCAAGAAATGTCACAAGGGGTGGGGGAGGGTGTAGTAAGATATCACGTGTATTTATTTTTTCGTCAAACGCCCGATTTCTAAACCGAAAAGCGGCATGTAGTGTGACTTTGACTTGCCGTTGCCAGGCAACAAATGAAGTCCTCACCACCCGGCTCAGCATAGTCGCCAGTTATTCTGTTGTTTTGGCGCCGAATGCATATGCGTAAACCGTTACCTCGTACGTTTTACATTAAAACAAATGTTTAAAGTAGGTGATCTGTATAAAGACCTTTTTTGCAAAGTATAAGAAAAGGAAAAATCCGAGAATATAATGAGTTGTGGGCTAATTCTTTGTAGGTACTAAAAATCACGTGGTGGGGGAGGGTCTATATACTTAAACCTCACCACATATAACCAAGGTTGGGGGTTAAAAAAACTTTAAAAAAGATCAGGTGATTAATGGACGGCCTCTTCGTTGTTCAAATTAGTTTCAATAAAACTTGGAGAAAATTTATACATTATTTTAAATGCAATGTTGTTTCAATCACATGTCACTTTTTAGAATGTTTAAATTATGATCTGTACGGAATCTTTACTTATTAATAATTCAATGTCATGAAGTTAAAAAGAAATGAATAATTTTAGCTAATTTAATTTAAATTCAACAGACGTAAAATCAGGTTCCAAAGTTCATGTATATCAACTGAAATATGAGTAATAAATATTGGTGAATATATTGAGTTTCTAATATTTTATACGTGTTCGTATGGACGCAGATGAGGTTTTTATTTGTTATGTTAAGGACTAATTCGAATAATTATATTTCTAAGATCTAAACACGCAGGAGAGCGACAAGCAAAAACTGGCGAGTAACACTGTGTGCCTATACCTAAAATATTACACAAACCATTGCAGCCACTTTTATCCTTTTTATAAATCAAAAACTTTTAACATTGTACACAATAAATTAATGAGTTGATTAGCTAATATATAAGACGTCTACTGTATTAAACTCGCTAAGTTAATAAAATAAAATAATTAAAAAAAATATAGCATTTTGTTTAAAAGCAAATATTTTTAGAGTAGAATAAAAAAACAAATAACGAATTATATTTCAAATTTATTGAGAACGTTATACGTTTATTTACGAAATATTTTTTTGGCCTTTACGCAAATGGCACTTAACATCAATAGCCAAATTGTTTAGTTGTTACAACATTGTCAAATCATTTTACGTTATTTCCTTATTAGATTTGTCCACATAAGTAAAAGAAAATGATCTATATTATAATCTAACGACGTAAGTTACATCTTAGAATATTTTGGAGTTGTATTTGTAATGTCTATATCTATTTTTTAAAAGACCACCCTTTGCTAAGGAAATAATCCTTGTTTACAAACATGCAATTAACGCAGACAAATTATACCCAGACTCAGAACAATACTTTGTGGTTTGCACAAAGTATTGTCCTGCGTGGGAATCGAAACTGCGTGGGAATCAAAAGGTCGCTATCTTAACCACTACACCATCTGTGCAGTCTAAAGTCTAAAGATCATATATTAAATACTCATTTATTACGCTTGTTTTCAAAATTACCTCTGAATTTTATATAATCATCATCACAGCCCATAAATGTCCCACTGTTGGACTCGGTCCTCCCCCGTAATGGGAGGGAAATTAACCTACTATAACGCGCTGGTCAGACGTGTTAGAGTTTTATTTCGAGTTTTCCTTCTCTACCCTATGCTAGAATCATATGTTATATGCGTTATACATCTATATGTTATATGCGTTTTATATCCCTTAGTCGTCTCGTACGATCACCCACGGGTAAGATATGGGGTGGTGAATAGTATTCTTACTCTGTAACCACACGGTATTTTATATAATGCGTAAGGATAAATGACACATTAATCAATGTTACATGACGTTTAACAATTTATTCCTTCTTTGGGGACAGGCTAAGGTAAGGCCACACCACATCTCGCCCGATCCTTTCGGAGTTACGGAAAGGAGGGTATGCAACCCCATACAACTTTAGCTGCCAACTCACGTCCTCGCACTGTCGGCCTTTCTGCGGGTAATAGATTAATCCCTGGTCCGATCATCTGCTACCTCAATTAGGACGGCATAAAGCATGGGTACTCGTACCTACGCCGCCCAAAGTACCGATGGCGAAGCGTATCACCTTGGAGGATTTTCTCTCCGACCCGCCCCGGCGCCTCAAGACGACTGCCTTACATAAAGTGGCGAGCCCGTACCAGTTATTGACACTTGCCGCAACTTCACTTTGCCATAAGCGTCTAGTCGACACCGAGATTCATTTATATCACTCCACCTATTTTTGGGTACAGAATATAGTATGATAATGGCCTACCCGATCTATCCGGGACGGTGGAAGGAATTGCTCGCCACTGTATAAATTACCATACACCTACCTCGCAAACGTCATGCAGGTGTGCTACCGGTACCCGGTTCTCGTCATGAATAACTTTAATCACGTAGTCAAGTTCTTCTATAGATTCAACCGAATGCCTTTATTGGTCACTTAGTTTTTACTTTATTATAGCAGTTAGACTATCTTATTAGTATAAATTCGTACATACATACATACCATCACGCCATGTCCCTTGCAGGGTAGGCAGAGAGAACAGAGTGCCAGAGAACTCTATCCTTGCATACTTCATTCGCTTCCTCAACATTCATAATTCTCTTCATAAACGCTCGCCGGTTTCGGAGACTCTTGACTCCACCTTCCTTCAGTACATGACCGATCTGGTCTAGGCAGGTTAGTCTCGGTCTCCCCTGGTACCTACATCCTTTCACTTTCGCATTGTATATCTTCTTAACCAGACTTTCGTTCGGCATTCTTTCCACATGTCCGAACCATCGGAGCATTCCCTTTCGCATCTTTACACCAATACTCTCTTTCATACATACTCGCTCTCTTACGTCGTCGTTACGAATGCGATCGGTCAGCCTAACTCCACAGATTTTCCGTAGAGATCGCATTTCGACCGCATTAATTTTACTTTCATACTCTTTTCTGCATACCCAACTCTCGCTTCCATACAGTAATGTTGGGACAAGCACTGCGTTATGTATTGCTACACGTGCCTTCTGGCTGAGGTGGTGGCTACCGAGAAGTTGCCCCAACGCTCCGTTCACTCTATTTCACGCATTCACTCTTCGCTCTATATCATTGGAGTACCTTCCATCTCGGCTAAATTCACATCCAAGATATACAAATTCATCCACTTGCTCCAGTACATCATTACCTATTGTTACTCTTACATCTGTTCTGGCTTCATCTCTTTCAAAGACCATTATTTTGGTTTTGCTCACATTCACGCGTAGACCCCTATAAATTCATATAAATTCGTCTTTTGACAAAACCAAACCAATAGCTACTGTCAAGCGTGATGTAACAAATATACAACAATACGAGTTTCACAACGATATGCTTTACTAACTTTAAAGTAGGAACAATCATATACATATTATATCATAAACATAAACAGCTATTGTTTTGGTATTACATACTGCTGATGTAGTTTCACATGTATGGCCTTATATTTGTCATAAAAATATTACAAAAAGAAATTTTAATTACATTATCTTTATTCGTTATATAATAGTTATCATTTATTGTATTGCACGCCTCTTGGTCGAGGTCTTGCTCTACTCTCGATATATGAAGTCAAGGACTTTTCAAACCTAAAAATTATTGTATTTTTCTGACATTGCACTTATAGGATAATATTTTCATACATACGTCAAGAAACACATTCATCTAAACATATTTGATATTTTTAAAAAACAATTATTTCATTTAAAGTATGAAAAGTAGTTGATTAAAAAAATATCCGAGAACGTTCGGATATTTATTCTGGATCTGCCACAATCACGATCGTAAAAATTAATCAAAATATTTCTTTTTTTAAAAGCATCATAATCACAACGCGCTGTTTCCTTTCGAAAATTGCTTGGTAATTCTTTGTTGTTTAATTGCAATTAATAAAAAACTAAACTGCTTAGTCTTCTTCTTCTTATGTATTGGCAATCAGCTACATATACGAGCTATTGGTGCCAGTGTCAAGATATAAATATTTTCACGTTTTTAGTCTTTCAAGTCAGTCGTTGTCTAAGTCAAATTATCACCATTAACAGTGCAATGGCCACACTGTTAATGGTATCTTGTGGGAATTTTGATGGAAAACGAAAACGTTGTAAAGCACTTTTATATGATATTCACTACATCCCAGTATTTCCGTATATCACATTACATAAAATGCCATCAAAATTATCTAATATAACACGTTAAAACACTAAGATATCGAATATAATACAAGAGCACCACATGACGTTTTCAAATGCCCGTCAAAATTCAACTGCTTAGTCATTAGTGTATTTATATCTTATGATAATTAAGTTCGTTTACATTTTTTTTGTTCATCCATTCGGACAGGCAAAGGAAACAAATTCCATACAGCCTATTGTAAACGAACAGCTATGTTTAGCACTACGTCGAGAATGGCACGAAATTTCAAAAGTATTACTTTTTCTTTCATTTTCATTTATGGCATTGACTAATAGTAAATGATAAATAATATAAAAATTATGAGGCGTGCCCTTTTGGATTTGCCAAACTATTTTAATTTTTAGAGAATATTGAAGCTATCGTAGTATCCCTTGAGGCATTCGTCGTCAAGTACGTGCAACGATTTCGGAAGGTTGCAAAACTAATTTAATAAATGATTGCGAATAAAAAGGAAAATTATGCGTTATGTCCATGTCACTCCGGTATCGGTTCTACATAGTTGGCAATGCTATTCTCGAATTTCTTGGTCGCAATGTTTACCTAGGATAAAAAGTTCAGAAAGGGATCGCCTTCGCTGGCTTAGATTGTTTATTAATTACTTCTTACTTATTAAGTTATAGTTGTTTTTATTTTAAAATATTATTATTAATCCGCATTTGTAATAATACCTATGTACAATATTTAATAAATAATTATATGTACTTAATATTTTCACCTTAGTTGTTCTAATAGTGATGTTTCCTAGCAACGATTTAACTAGGTATCTCACATTAGCACAATTTTTTCAGCTTTGCTAATATTTATGATCACGCATCACTTCTACACGTTGCAGTTTTTACGTTTAAAAAAAACTCGTAAAAGAATCAAACTTCTAGTGTCGCGATTAAGTTGTTCAAACACATACAGACAAATACCAAATTTAAATATTGGTTTTAAATTGTCCAATGTTATGTCGATAGGCCAATGAAAGGATTATAAATATATAGGATTGCCTTAATGATTCCTGCAATTATACTAACGAGGTGTACATACATACATACCATCACGCCATGTCCTTTGCAGGGTAGGCAGAGAGAACAGAGTGCCAGAGAACTCTATCCTTGCATACTTCACTCGCTTCCTCAACATTCATAATTCTCTTCATACACTCTCGCCGGTTTCGGAGACTCTTGACTCCAACTTCCTTCAGTACATGACCGATCTGGTCTAGGTAGGGTAACGAGGTCAAAAAGCTCTTAAGTATATAGGTATATTAACTACATTTAAAAATATTGCTTTTTTGTTACATGATTTCATAAGCATATAAATATGAAAATAAATAAAAACACAAAGCAGTCTATGAAAAAAAAACTATTGAATAATTGATAATAATTAATAAGTATTAATACATATAAATTGAATATAGTATCTAAACATAGCGACACAGCGGTGAAGAACAGCTGACTGTAGATACAGACTGTAGATACAGCGGGAAAGATTTCCCGCTCGTGTACACTCGGCGGTTCCGAGTTAATCCGATCGAGACTCTGACCTCAGAGCGTGACGGATCAGCCTCACTTACAGCCTACGAAAAAATCTGTATGCAGTGTACCAAAAGAAGTTTTCACTTCAAAAAAAATATAATATACAATGTAAGCACAAGCAAGCAAGTATTAAATTGATAAATTTGTCTATACACAAAAGGCAAATTTCATTTTTAACAAAACCAAAGAGTTGTTTGTTCCTTAAATATTGAATTTATCTTTATATTCTATAGGCAAAAATTTTGCTACTGCACCAACGATTTTTATTGTAGTATTTGTCCAATTTTCAAGTACCCCAAATGCTTGTCTTTGTACTGCAAGGGTGGCAAAGCCTGACATAACTTCCACATTGCATCTTTCGAGTTTACCGATTAATAAAGCTGTTTCTCTGTAAGCTAAAGGAGGTATCCTCTCAATTTCACTTCTGTTGAAGGCACATAGTATTTGTCGCAACGCAGTTAAATCATAGTAAGTATAATCTTCAGGCTCCTTTTCAGCAAAATCTTCACGCACTCGAATAGCAATTGCGGCAATTTGCTCTTCATTCAAATTATAATCCAGACCAAAGTTTTGAACCACGTCTATATTACTTAGCGTCATATTTTCATAATCTTTGGGTAATACAGCTACGGTGACCCAATGGAGTGACATCAACACTGAATCCGGGATATTTTGAATACTATGATAAATGTTAATAATAGATTTCCATATGAAATCAGCTTCGGGGGCCGGTAGTTCCTCTTTTCCCAAATGAACCAAGCATTGCACTATATCTGGTGGTTGAATTGACTTTAGTTCTGATAAACTAAGTTTTTTATCTGGTGGTAACTGCAAAACTTCGTCACATGATAGTCCATGTATAAATACGATTTTTAACAATATCATTAATATAATTGTATGCATCTTTCTTTATTCTTTTTAGATTACTGAAGTAGTTACTAGTAAGTAATTTTCTTTCAAACTGCTCTATTTCTTGGCGCAACCGACTAATAAGGTTAGCTTGTATCATTACATATTAACGTTTCAATTGTCTAGTAGCTGGTACAGAATAATACATTTTGAACAACATTCAATGTCTACGTTAATTAATTTTTTGATTGAAAAGTCTACATTGAATAACTACAACATTTTTAGACCATAATTGTACCTACGGTTTCATTAGATACTTAATTTTTCAAACACAGGTTTCCAATAAATAACTGTAGCGGTGAATTAAGAATTAAAACTAGAAAACTAAAAAAAAACTCATGCGCATAAAGTCTATCAACCCATTTGCGGATCCAGACTTGACGAAAAGTTCGTGGCCGCAGTGAGCAGTAAATCAGCTAAGTGCTATTCGCCGTATGAACTTGTTTATGGTCGATATAGCGCATTTCTATTAAAACGATGTTTATAAAATATACTAGCATTTTCCCGCGACTTCGTCCACGCAGAAGTCATCTCTGACAGAGTTAAATAGAAAAAGCAATGCAAGGTTTTGAAGGATTGTTCGCTAGGACGATAATCAACAGCGTCAGAAACTGGGATACGGTCGCCGCCTTCTGCGAGTTAGTTGTCTAAAGGAATTAGGCAATAGGGTGGGTCCGAGAGAAAATACTCTACGTTGACACGCTCTACCGTCGGTGCTTTGGGCGGCGCAAGCGTGAGTACCTGTATTGAGGTTCACTGCATGAGGACTTTGACTCGAGATGATACCCGGTTGCGGTGGCCCGCCCGCACAACGTAGATGTACGAGTACGGCGCGCGTGTGTCTATATACCATAGCCGGTCACTAAAGAAAAAGGTGGTTCAAAGTTCTATTCATTCTACAAATTATATTGCCATTAATATACTATTTACGGTATTACCTTTAGGCAAGAACCTATTTCCGTCTACTGTGTGTATCGTGTAAGCTCTCACGACAGCACTGGTGCAGGGTTGATAGAGAGGGAGAGAGAAACACGTGTTTATTTATTTTTACCGAAGAATATTTGTACGTAATTTGAAAAGAATCGATAAAGAAGTTTTCTCCCCATACACACTTTGTTACACCCTCTTAGGGGCGGAATTCATAAAATCCTTTCATATTGAATCTCTATGTCATAAAAAGAAACGTGCGTCAAAATTGAATGTTTCTAGCTTTAATAGTTTCGGTTTGGCGGTAATGAGTCGTTCAACCCGCTTCACAGGCCTAATTTATACAACCAGAGGGTGAAAATTGACAAATGCCGGATATTACCATAGAATATTTGATTCGACTCGTAATTTGAAAATAATCAATAAAGATTTTTTTCTCCCCATACAAACTTTGCCACTTTGTTCCACCCCCCTTAGGGGTGCAATTACGTGGCTGGAGAGGCCTAGACACGGTGTCATTACCGTTGAGGCCCTCCGGCCCGTACTGATGGAATGGATGGAGCGGCGGCACGGGGTCCTCACCTTCCGACTGGTGCAGGTGTTAACGGGGCACGGGTGTTTCGGGAAATACCTGCACACGGTCGTGCACAGGGAATGGACTCCGGGCTGCCATCATTGCAGTAGTGACGAGGACACGGCGCAACATACGCTCGAGGAATGCTCGGGCTGGGACGGGCAGCGCCGCGACCTCGTCGCTATTATCGGTGCCGACCTGACGCTGCCGGCTGTCGCGAGGGCGATGGTCGACAGCGTCAGGAATTGGGACGCGGTCGCCGCCTTCTGCGAGGCTGTCATCTCGCAGAAGGAGGCGGCGGAACGGGACCGGGAGGATTCCCGTGACCCGGGCCGCCGCCCGCGGCCGGGGCGGCGCAGGCGCGAATACCTGCGCCTGATGCCGCCCTAACCGAGGCTTCGGGTGATCGGACCGGGGAATTGTCCGGTCACCCGACGCGAGGCCACTGCGTGAGGACGACGCCTCGACGGCGAAATCTGTCGGGGCGTCAACAGGAGAGGAGCCCGAGAGGGCATACCGCCGAGCGGGCCACCGAAGACAAAGATCGGGTACCGGTGGCCCGCTCGCATGGCGAAGAAGAGGTGCTTGCAGGGTGGGTCAATGGGGTTGCGCGCCGCCTCTTCCGTCACCCCGGACCGATTTGGCGGGGTGCGACGTCCATGGCCCACCACAAAAAAAAAAAAAAAAAAAGGGGTGCAATTACGTAATATCCTTTCTTAGTAAATCTCTACGTCATAGAAAGAAACCACTGTCAAAATTTCAAGTTGCCAGCTTCAATAATATCGACCTGGCGCTAATGACTTAATGAGTCGTCCAACCCGCTTCGCAGGCCTAATTTAACTCCCAGAGGGTGAAAATTAAAAAATGCTGAAACACGTGTTTATTTATTTTTACTGAAGATAATTTGTACGTAACTTGAAAAGAATCGATAAAGATATTTTTTCCGAACATTTTTTAAATTGACATAACTATTTTATTTATAAACTAATTGACATGAGATAAAGCCTAAATGTTAAGTGAAGCTTACCACAATATATTAGCGAAAACCACGTCTAAATCGGATAAGCTGTTTCTGAGAATAGCGTGCACAAACGCACAGACAAACAGATAAACAGACAAAAATTTTAAATATCATTGTTTTGGTTTCTATTTGTGTTGATAAAGGTCTCAGTAATATTTTTTCTCATATATCTTCCATGTACAGAGAGTGACACGTTACATTTTTATTATATGTATAGATAGATGATGCTCTGACTAAAATTTTTTGCAGTGTATAGTTTTATATGGACAAAGCTGTGGAGCAAATCCTAGTAAGTTAATAAACTCGTAAAATATTACTTTGTTCGCTCACAAAAATGACAAAAGTGAATGTATTTTTATTAACACATTATATGTATAGATTACAATGTCTCATTTAGACCTAGCGTAGCTGTGTAGTAGCGACTACGAATACTACCAACCCTTACTTTGCTCTTGGATGTCGTAAAAGACTACTAAGAGCCTTATATCGACCTGGGCCAACTCTATCTAATGCTGTCTGGTCAACAATTACGTTCCCAAGACGGACTGACGTCTGGCAGGCGGCCGTTCATAAAATGATTGGCAATAACTTTTACAATATGTACTATGAAAGAAGAGTACATATTGTATCGACCTCAATTACTTGAGGTCGATACAATAAGGATAGGAGTAGGAGAATGATGAATGTCTCATTTAGCTTTTATAACAATGGGGGACCGGTACTTGTACCACGGGTTGAGAGCCCTCAGCGCTCACCCACAGTCCGGGTAAAGTTGTCATAGCCATCTGAGGCTAACAACTAAGACACACAAAAAAAAAAAAAAAAAAAAAAAAAAGGTACTTGTACCAATCCATTTAAGTAGCGGTCTGAAAGCTATTCCACAAATGTTTGCCAAGTTCATTTTATATGTGATACTCATGCAAAATAAGTACCATCTCATTGTTTATTGATATTTTCGTCAATATATTCATAAGTGTGAACTAGAATTTATGCTATAGTTTTATTCATTATAATTGTATGGCTCAAGAATGTAAGTTTCTGTAAATATGTTTATTTTAAATAATGAGTTCGAAATCGATTCTTGTTATCTTCTTTATACGAACAAGAATTCTAATTAACAAATATATTCTGCAAAATATTCTAAGCTTAAATTGTTTGTAATATTTTGCACATTATTGTTCATTATATTTAAATTGTTTAAAATAATGAACTTAATTCCAAGAAAATGTATTCGAAGGTATACAAAGATAGTTTATTTACCACAAAAGGCCACCTTGATGACGCAATGATCGAATCACTTGTTAACTGTACATTTATATCGTTTGTGATATTTACGAGATATATTTTTAATTGGAAAATCCCATGTACCTAGAACAGTGTTGAGATAATGTTTTCTGGAATTTTGTAGCCTTACGCAGTAGGCACAGCAGTACGTAGTATAAACATATTGATATAGTTATGCATTGAATAAATTTGAGATATATGACACAAAATTTTAACAATTAAAAAATCGACTTCAAAATGTAAACTAGGTTAACCAAATACGCATTATTGAGGATAACTCAAAAACTTCTAAACCTATTTTGATGAAATGTATATGTATATGCGAAGTACAGCTATCAAATAAAAAACAATCCTCAAAATCAATTCACCTAGAATAAAGTTTTAAGTTAGCTCATATAAAAAATACTGAAGAATTGAAAAGCTTCTTCATTTTTTTGAAGTCGGTTAAACACTTGTACCTACATATATTTGTGCCATTTTGCAGAGATTATATTAAGTGAAACAATGTAATTAACGATCAGAATCGGCATATTAAGGTAATTAATAAAAATATATAAAATAACGAATGTGTTTTTCTATCTCGTATCTGAACTATTTTTAACCGACTTTTTATGTAATGTCTTAAGTACCTCGTTTATATCACAAATAAGATGCCATATTGACATAGAGCTTTATCATTGATAGCGCCGCCATAAATAATATTGGTGATTAATATTATTATTAGTATATTAAATAACTAGCTTCTGCCCACGGCTTCACCCGCGTAAAAGGTTACTTTTCTAAAGTTTTCCATCCTCTATTTTTATTTTACTCCTTAAGGGTATATTTTTACAACATGTTAATGCCATATTTATTTATATCTAATGAATAGCCTAAAAATAAGTTTAAAGCTTCTGGCTTTAAAAATTACGATAATTCCTTACAACTTTTTATCCCCCTTTTCAACCCTTTTTTGCATTAAAAAGTAGCCTATGTCCTTTATCAGGTTCTAGACTATCTGTGTACCAAATTTCATTTAGATCAGTTCAGTAGTTTTGGCGTGAAAGACCGACAGACAGGCAGAGTTACTTTCGCATTTATAATATTAGTAAGGATTAATTAAACGAAATATTTGAAATATCATTAGTAACAATATTGCAGTAATAACTGTCAGCTTGTACGAGATCCGATTACTTATATACGAACGCTATCATGTAAATCTACTTCCGAGATAAGGTATGAAACTGATACCATGAAATATAATCTCGCCGAAATTTACTTTTCCGTTTGATCACGGAGTAAGAATACAATTACCCCTTATTTTTACCCCTTATCTTACCCGTGGGTGATCGTAAGAGACGACTTAGGGATATAAAACGCATACAACATCTATGCAAAAGAATGAAAATTCGAAACAAAACCCTATACCAACACGTCTGACCAACGTGGTAGAGTAGGTCAATTTCCCTCCTATTATGGAGGAGGCTCAAATCCAGTGGGATATATATATGCTGAGTTGATGATGATGAAGATAAAATTATTTTACAGTTGTATATAAATCTCAGCTCTCTGACTGAACTGCGACCTCCGTTTAGGCAGTTTATACAATATACATTAGGTGCGAAAAACAAAGACAATCACAGGAAAACATTTGTTTAAAGGTATTTAATTATTTTGTAAAAAATGTATTTAATTATGTAAATATTTATAATCAAATCTTGACCGGATATTCAAATTAATTAGTAAAATTTAAGCTTCTCGAAGTACAAATTAATTATTATTAGCCACAATATTGATGAAAATGCATCAGAATTTCAAGTAAATTATTTATTATATAAACCCGATTATAAGAAAAAAATGATTGGCGCAAGTGGGATTCGAACCCATGCCTTTTGGAAAGCCGTTCCAATCATGTTACAAACTTTCTGGGTGAGTTTGGGGTTTCAATTGGTGTGTAGCGGCATAGTTGTACGCCTGATATTGCAACAGTCCAAAAACGAACAAGCAGCAGACCTCATTGTAAGTTACAATCAGGTATGCTACTTGCTCGTTTGCCAGCATTAGCAATAAAAAAACAACAATTTTTTTTTTTCATATTATACGATAAGTCGATAACATTGAATGGAGTTATTAAGTTATCGCAATTTACAAAGAGGCTATGGATGCGTCTCGCCCCGACAAATCGGTCTGGGGTGAAGAGGCGGCGCGTGACCTCATAGACCCACCGTGCAAACTCCTCTCTTCGCCGTGCGAGCGGGCCACCGGTACCCGATCTTTGTCTTCGGTGGCCCATTTACAAAGAGGCCCACGGTATTTTGTCGGAGCGCGCAGAGACCTATCAATAATCTAAGTTATAATTGTTCTTTTCTATTTCTGGGTTCGTTATTTATTTTATTATATTAGTAAATTCAATTAAAACTAGGAACAGAATTAGCATATAGCGTAACTAAGCATCATTGTCGCGTTAAGATAATTGATTAAATTGGTTTATATTATCTAAACCGATGATAACGATATATTTACAAACTTGTGATTTTTACCAATGACTATGTAATTTATAAGCGTACTTCACGCTTTAAACAGTCATTGGATAATAAAGCAGTATGTCTAATAACTATATAGGATACCTTTTATCTTCCAAATCGGCATGGCAAGGGTTAAATATATAAGTAGGTTTCTATAGTGAAGCTAAGGGGACGTCTATTAATCACGTGATCTTTTTTTAGAATTTTTTAACCCCCAATTGGTGATACATGGTGAGGTTTAAGACTATGACCCCCCTCCACCACTAACATCACGTGAGTTTTGAGTGCCTACAAATAAGTAGCCCACAGCTCATTATATTCTCGGTTTTTTGCTTTTTTATACTTCGCAAAAAGGTCTTTATACAGATCACCTACTTTAAACTTCGTTCGCTACACAAGCAACAGCAAGTCAGTCACACTACACGCCGTTTTCCAGTTTAGAAATCGCAGCGTTTGACGAATAAATAAATACACTTGAAGGGGGGGTGTAGTAAGCTACACCCCCCCTTCCCGCTTGTGATATTTCGTGATTTTTGTCAAACCCCTCCCCTCCCCCTTTCAAACCTCACGTGATTATTGGATGGCCCCTAATACAGGTTAATGTACTTAATGTTTTAATGCGTTTATAAAGTGTGTTAATATTTTTTTTATTATTTGGTTTATTTACTTTTTAGCGGATTATGATATGATTAACCAATCTCATAACATTTACGTTGGTAATATTTCTCAACTTAAATTGGGATGGATATTGTAAATAATATTTTACGTTCTATAGTACTAATACACTGATATTAGTCTTATAGATAAGAAATATTCTGAATATATTAGGTAATCTAAATCTATTGCGGTCATCAAAGCGAATCATGTGACTCAAACTCGCAGGTTTTACTAGAGGTCATTAAATATATTTACCGTCCACCTCCCAGCTTAACCTATCATCAGACTATCGCTTAATAAATTGAACTTTATATAAGAAATTACATGTGCTTAAAATCAACAGGATACTAGTTCGGGTTGAGAGCCTTCAGCGCTTACCCGCAGTCCAGATAAAGTTGTCATAGCCATCTGCGGCTAACAACTAAATCACAATACATAAAGATTACTACCATCATCATCATCATCATCATCTAAGCTCATATATGTCCTACTGTTAGGCTCGAGGCTTCTTCATAATAGTAGAGAAATTGACCTACTATACCACGCTGGTTAGGCGTGTTGGTATAGGGTTTTGTTTCAAGTTTTCCTTCCCTTGCATAGTTGTTACATGCATTTTATATAACATACGATCATCCACTTACGATCATCCACGGATAAGATATAGGGTGGTGAATTGTATTCTTACTCCGTTACCACACGGAAAAATCAACCAATCATTGAAGAGCTCCCAAACTCGAGAATTTTACTAATAGCTACCGAAGGCTTTCACTATTCACTTACTGATTCCATAATCAAACCCTCACTATTGCATTCAATCTATGGACTTGTCAACACACATATGAGTCCAAACTGTCGAGTTTAAAGGTTTCTAGTAAAACCCTCGATTTTTACTAAAAACCTTTAAAGAATTCCCTTTTTCAATACAAATTATCTGAAACTAAACTCGAGGAGATTACTAGTAGCCATAGAAGAGTTCTACTGACTTAAATAATTTATATGTCATCAAGACTACATACATTTGTAAATTTTCGTAATGATAGGCTATTTAGAATTAGGTTAAAATCTACTTACTTTTTTACGTATTTACAAGTGAAGCGTAAATATATAGCGTAATTTTATTACGTAGTTATAAGTGAAGCGTAAATATATAGCGTGTAATGTTTTGAATAGAATATAGTCCACGATGAAAAGTATATGTCGTAATCATATTTTAAGAAAGAGAAAACTAAATAAAGTATTAAATCGTTAACATACAAATTAAATATCCTTCCATTCTAAATATAGCAGACGTAAATGGGCCGAGCAGAACATTAAACTGTGATAGAGAGGGACGTGTACATATGATCGACGGCCCATGTGCTTTTGTGGGTAAATGGACGGTCCTCTTAAAAAAAGTTTGCATTTATCTCCAAAACAGTTTGACTGATTTATATACGGTTTTATACAAAGTGTGTGTTTCGAATTTGGTAGTTTTGAGGTATCAATTTTGTCTTGCTTTTGTTGATGACCTGCTGAGAGCTTTAATAGCGTAGAAAAATGTCATAGGAATACGACATACTACTACGACATACCATAGGCGTCTAGTTTACGTTGACGACGGAAGCCGCCTTTTTGGTTTACAAAAGTGCAAAGTATAAAAAAAAAAAAAGTGCATTTTAATAAATTCCTGGAATTTCGTTATATGTGTTTTTTTTTATTATTGCCTATGGTGGCAAACGAGCAGGCCTGATGGTAAGTTTACTGCCGCCCATGGACCTTTGCAGTACCAAGGGTATAGCCAGGCCGCTGCCTACCAATACAAACCCCAAACCCACCCAGTTGGGCTTCTATTGCTCACCGAACGAAGCGCTATAGCATATTACCATTACTCAGACGTCGATCTTCTGCGAGAGTATGGTACTACCTCGGACGAAACGGCCCGCGGCTGTTGACAGAAAACTTTAACAACGTGGTCCTACCACTATTCCGTGGATATTATATGTGGATCCAGCTTCGTGAGTGCGGTTCGACTTATGGCTCTTTATGATGCACCAATGTGCTTCCAGACTATCCATAATAAGGCTCTCGTTTAGAAACTATAAGGAGCTACAGCGGACATGACCATAGGCGTTTAAAGCATACCTAATTTCGGTGTAGAGCACGTGTAACTCCTGCGAGTATGTACCAGGACAGGCTGCCTGAAGAGGCCTCGAATAAGAGAACTGTGTGTGCCTTAAAGGTCGTCAATCTCAGAGCCAGTAGAGTGGAAAGAGTCGTAGCACGACATTCTTTCGACTATTACAGGTCTTGTTGGGACATGATCTCTTTGATGAATCTTCACGCACGGTCACAAAATTGGATCCCATGCTGCCGCTACTGTAATCACACACTAGAGATCTGTGTGGTCTAGGAATAGCTGTGCCAAAAACTCTCTGTCATCGACGATGCTGACCTGTTTCAGCCGGTCATTGATAGCGACGTCAGCGTTAGGGGCTAAGATGTCATCGCATATTGTGATATAGCTATCTTGTAGAAGGAAATGGTGGCGAGTCGGAGAAAACAATCTACCTCCTTGATCTACTTCACTTGCGTTGGGCGGCACAAGCGCAAGGGGACCTACAATTAATATCACACTAGCTGATACAAAGCGTAGTCCGATTGTGATGAATTAATTCATCATCAATAAGGCGACTTCAAGGAGTCTAGTTTTTGGAACGTCGAGCCGGTCGAGCTAAAAGAAAAATTTGGTGGGACACTAAGTTAAGGTATCGATGTCCTTCTAAATAGTTAGAGAGCATAAATACGAAAAATAATACCTATATAATTTTTGCAATCGATTGTTAGATGTCTCAGTTAAACCTAGAAGACATCTTGAAGCTGGTATAATCCTTAAATATTCAACCAAATAATTTATTATTTTGGATCATTCACTCCTGTAACCGACTATAACATAAGACTTCGCGATAAGCTATATACATATAAAGTAAGTAATACTATCAGAATATAAAGATTCACACTAGAATTCTTAACCTTCTGATTATTAAATTGACTCAAAACGATACAAATAATTGTGACTAAAAAGAAGTAGCGTTACTATTATGTACATATATTAATTTCACATCAACTGGAAATGTATACAATAATTCTTATACCTATCGGTGCAAAGCTAGCATACATGATATTATGGGCTGGCGAGGTCATGTTATGTGACGTCATAAGATGATATTTTTAGCACTGCCACATAGTTTTTTTTTTGATAGCGGTATACCAATGTACGCAAAAATATTAAAATATTATATAATGTAGATAACTTTAGATTGCAGTTAGGTAACTTTAGATAATTCTATACACTACTATGACAGAAGCAAAATTAAAGTACGAGTAGCAATGTGATGTGTTCTAGGTAGTGTAATAAAGGACGAAGAGTGACTCAATGATATATACGGGGCATCCAGAAATGTTGTATAAAACTTTTCAATGAGGATCTCTTTTCCCAGTGTATATTTATCATCATCATCATTCTGTTCATCATAATCATCATCATTTCAGCTCATATAAGTCCTACTGTTAGGCACGAGCCTCCTCCACAATAGGAGGTAAACTAACCTACTATACCACGCTGGTCAGACGTGATGGTATAGGTTTTGTTGTCGAGATTTGTTATCGAGATTTCCTTCTCTTGCATAGCTGTTACTTGCGTTTTATATCCCTTAGTCGTCTCTTACGATCACCCACGGGTAAGAAGGTGGTGGTGAATTGTATTCTTACTTCGTCGTCACACGAATAGATACCATTCTGTTAAAAGTTCGAAATTGGATATGCGCTTCTCCAGGAAGGGAGGGGTTTATCCCGTGATCGTTATATTTGGCATGCTGATTGGTGATTACAGTTTGTATCGATGCAAACTGTATTATGTTTCCCAGGCAAGCGCTGTTGTACCGGTGGTCCGCTCGCACGGCGAAGAGAGAGGATTTTACGGTGGGTCTATGGGATCACGCGCCGCCTTCTCCGTCACCCCGGACCGATTTGGCGGGGCGAGACGCACCCATAGCCCACCAATTAAAAAAAAAAAAAAAAAAAAAAAAAGGCAAGCGCTGTTACTAATTCGCGAACATTATTTAAAACAGCAAATCTTATAAAAGGATTCTCGAAGAGGAATACTGAGAGAAAAGATTTAGCAATGTAATTTTTTAATCTATGCATAGGACCAGTTGGAATATATGGTTCTGTGCTTTCAACCAAGAATGTCTTGCAAAATATTCAATAATAATCTTTACTCAATTAAGAAAAATAAACCTATCATATACATACGTATGCCATTGTATCTATATGAGTAATTCTAGTTTATCGACAATTCCTAAAATAATATCAATAATTGTAATTCAGAACGAGCCAGCTTAAAAAAAGTATTTAAAAAAGGCGGGCTCGTGGTGAATAAACTTTGTTTCTTTCCTATAATTATAGATTTAATTCGCGCACAACGCAAATATTATATGTATATCGACACGTAAACAAGTTAATCGTATATAAAAATATCTTAACGAGTTCTAGTATTGACCTTATAAAACAAGTTTAGCCGTCTATTCAAGTTATAGTTATACCCACATATTAAAAGGCATACATAATAACCTACAGGAAATATTTTCTACCAACTACTATTCGTGGTAATGAACAACGTCAAGTGGAATTTCCTAGTTAATATTAAATCGTATACTTAATATCATTAATTATTTTATAATCAGAAATATATAAATTGGTTACGTACTGAAGGAAGTCAAGAGTCTCCGAAACCGGCGAGCGTGTATGAAGAGAATTATGAATGTTGAGGAAGCCAGTGAAGTATGCAAGGATAGAGTTCTCTGGCACTCTATTCTCTCTGCCTACCCTGCAAGGGATATGGCGTGATGATATGTATATATGTAGAAATATATAAAATCCATCCACCAATACTTATCGATTGCAACATATAGGTCTCATCGTGATTGATAGCGTGTAAATGTGTAATGGTATTAACTGTTTTGGTATCACATTAATGACACGCAGTAAGGGCATTCCCATTGTATCTGGACAGATAACCATTATAGGATATGAAATTAGAATAATTATCAACAAATGCTTTCGGTTTCTTACGCTTTTGAATGTAGATAGTAGGTACTCAGTATTTGTTCAAATCAGTACCTACTATTATTACAACGGAGTATTATGAATGAGCATATATTATACTCACTGTACACACGCACACACGTATACTACTGTCTATTACGACTTATTTATGAAGTTATGACGTCATTGATAAATTTTCAAATGTGTTAAACTAATAACCTCTACGTAATTGATGTTTTACTAACGGTATAGTATAACCGGACAGGTTGCCATTGTAGGTACCTACTTACTATCGATCTCATATATATCCGTTTAGCACTTGTATTTAATCTCGTATTTGTAACGCTTACTGTTTATTCTTAATTGGTCATTATCATCATGTTGAATTAAGAACTGTTTATTCTTAATTATAAAGATAATAACCCTATGAACATTTTTTTTTCATGGAGTTCTCCCAAATTTAACAGAAATAATGATTATTTATTTATTTATCATATATCATAAAAGAATTTTGATATTTAAGATTAAAATTATTTTATTATTTAAGTTTATGTATAAAGTTAATAACAGGTCTACACTATTATGACTCACATTTGGATGGAGAACAATACAATTGCCAGTAATATACCTAACGCGATTTTGGGACACCATTTGACCCCAAAAAATGTGCTCCACGCGGTTTTGGGACACACGTTTGACCCAATTAAACGCTCTACAATTAGCAATTGTTTTTAGGACTTTATTTAAATCAATCAATCAAAACTTAACGCAGTCAAATAGCATATATGATTGACTTTCATAAACAATTTCCGAGAACTACTTGCGCGGGGCGCTCGAGAACGCCGCGAAGTTCCGACGCGTGAGAGGTTAAGAAGAAAATAAATGAAGATAACGATTATTTAAAAAAGATAGATAAAGATTATTTATTTTGCCTATTAGTATTGCCTCTTAATAATATATGTATGTCTCAAAAACCGAACATTTTACATTTTTCTTTAACATTTTTTTTTCAAAGCAAACGAATACCATACGGTTAAACTATTGCTGCAATTTGTTTTCATTGTTATGGTATATTAATCATTTAAAAATCCTATAAATATATAAAAATATTCAACCGCTGCCTCTAAAGTTTTATTGGATTTTTTTTTATATCAGTCAATTCTTCTGAATTTTCATGTTTTATTAGAGTAGTTACCCTTAATATAATTTAAGGCTTAAGATAAGTTATCTGAAAAGGTTTCACTTGAATGGGAAGTGCTTTACGATGGGGATGAATGGCTATCAGAGCATCGAAGCACTTGTAGACAGTCAGGTAGTCACTTGATAGTAAGATCTCACATTTTACTGTATACATTAGTGATGTGGTTATATTGATACAACTGTGCGTACGCAAGGCGTCTATTATAGCGTAATCATCCAAGTATTATTCGCTAATAATATAATATCATATCTTTGCTGCCATAAAATACCGCTCAAATTAAAATCCCCGAGTATTAAATATTTATAGTCAGGGTGAGTTAACATTTAAATTTTAAAAATATAAAAAAACAAAAAATCGTACATGCAAGCCTTCTTCTCTCATCCTGTACTACTTTTATATGAATATGTATATTTGTCCAATCGGTGGTAAACGGTGTGGATATCACTTTTTTTAATATTGTATAACTTCAAACCACTATAACCAAACTTCATTGTGATATTGTTTGTTTACCCAATAAAGAGAAAAAAAAAAAACATTAGCTTTTCTAATTTAAATTAATAAATAATTTTTAAATTGGGTATAAAATGACAACCTCATATCCTGCTTGTATAAATAAACCACGCATAAATATAAATTATATTTTTGTAACCACGCATAAATATTAGTTAGATATTTTTTGTAACCTCTCATAAAAATAAATTGCTATTAATCGTAATACTACACAAAGGTCTTCTGCAGTAGATGAGAACTGGTGGTTACAAAATAGCAACAATAGTTTTTAGACCGCGATAACTACGCCAGCACCAAGTGTGGACACGGAATCCCTATTCTGACGCCGTATTACGTAACGATTGTGAAATAACTCTATATCAAGTATACCTGCCGTCAACCAGGTATATGTTAGCACTGTAAAATCATATGAACGGAGGCACAATTGCCGATAAAATGTGGATGTCTTTGTATACAGTTCTCGCATGTTTTGATAATATATATTTAGTTTACAACTATTTGTAACTGTTACTAGTCATTGTAATGTATACGCAAATAAAAAAAAATACATAAATTTTGCTAAGATTTTTTTTTTAATTTATTTTATGTCGAAACTTCAAATAATGGTGTGGTTACAGGGTAAGAATAAAATTCACCATCCCCTATCTTGCCCGTGGGTATCGTAAAAGATGACTAAGGGATATAACGTGTATATAACATTTGTGTAAGCGAAGGAAACCCTGAAACATACTAATACGTCTGACCAGCGTAATATATAGGTCCACTTCGCTATCGTGGAGGAGGAACGAGCCCAGCAATGGGATGCATATGAACTGAAATAACGATGATGATGAAACGTTTCATTGTACAGATGGCGAAGAGGTCAAAAGTTCGATGATAATTCTTTCCACGTATGATATTGTTTTGTGTGATTCACACGTTGTTTTTTTAAGTCTAGCTATAATTTGTTTCCATTGATTTTATGTTTGTAAAATCATCTACAGTGCAAGGTGTAGTTCCTTAGTATATATTGTTAACTAAAAATAAAGGCAGAAGCATTAAAGTGGCGTTTGGGCACCGAGCTCTTTTGTACAACAAACGAAGCGCAATACGAAATTCGACGGCCTCACTTTAATATTTAATATCTGAATGACTGAGCTTTCGCTGGGTAATTTCTTATTAGTGTGTTTTGAAGATATATTTAAATATAATAAGAATAATCAATTAAATAATAATAAAAAAAAAGTCAAAAAGTAATATATTTAAATATAATAAAAATAATTAATTAAATAATATCTAATAAAAAAAATCAAAAAGTAATAAAAGAGAAACAGTATCCGAACCGGCCTCGATTAGTCTGCTCGATTATCCAATTAAGGTGTCTTAATGACAGCGTCAAAATTTGCGTTCATATTTTAATAGTTGTCAGCCAACGCAATATTATTTATTTATTTATTATACACTTTATTGTACACCAGTATTGAATACAAAAAGCTATACATATATATTGGATACAGTACAATGGGCGGCCTTATCGCTATATGCGATTTCTTCCAGGCAACCTTTGGATGGAATTAGCGCAGGAAAGAAAGGTAGTTGGTGGTGTAAACTATAGAAAAAATTTAAACCTATCATACATTATACATTAATAAATAATTTAAACATAAATATTATCATTATAATCTATTATTTACATTCTATATATTGTTTCCTCTAGGAAACAATATATAGAATGTAGGTAGTAGTGATTAACAATGTAAGTGTTACAGTCCCAGATAGTGTGACTTCACAATTTTTTAAAAAATTTCTAATGATTCAGCATGCCTTATTTCTTTCGGAAGATCATTCCACAAACAGATGGCAGTTATGGTAAATGATTTACCGCTGTAACATGTAGAATGTTTTGGTGTTTTTAATTGTGGGTTTAGTGATGACCTTAAACATTTGTCATGTGTATCGTGAAGGTATATAAAACGACTTTTTAAATTATAGTATTATAATTTATAATTATTATATTTTTTCATTGCCTGAAATTATTGATAAAACAATATTTTCTACAAATGAAACTTAGCTAGATCAATTAGTCGTTCCCAGCATGCTAAATTTCAAGAAAATTGTTGGTGCCGTTTTCGAGATTCAGAATATATATATATATATATATATACATATATATATATATATATATATATATATATATATATATATATATATATATATATATATATATATATATATATATATATATATACATATATCGCCTCTATCCTTCAATAATGTGTTATCTAGAATGATTAAATTTTAGAGGCACTACTCTTTTTCAAGCCGTCGTTTTGTATGTTGTTGTTTAGTTGTTTAGTCGATTTGTGTCTGCATCATAAAGTTATTCTCGACTAAACTAAACATATCAGATTACGAGCCAAATTCACGTCATTTGCGGGAGGTTTTAATTTTGTGCTTTAATATGAAGAAATCTGCGACTGAAGCTCATCAAATGCTCTCAAATACCTATGGTGAGCCCGCTATTAGTGAAAGAACGTGCCGAGAGCGATTTCAACGCTTCAAGAACGATTATTTTGACGTCGAAAACCAGCATGGCGGCGGAAGAGAGAAGGTTTTCGAAGATGCAGAATTGGAGGCATTAATTGATCAAGACTAGTGTCAAAGGCAACAAGAATTGGCAGGATCATTGGGAGTGACCCAACAAGCCATTTCAAAATGCCCGAAACTCATGGGAATGATACAGAAACAAGGAAATTAGGTGCCGTACGAGTTGAACCCGTGAGATGTTGAACGGCGTTTGTTTGCTTGTGAACAACTGCTTGCAAGGCAAAGACGGCAGAGATTTCTGCATCGCATTGTGACCGGAGACGAAAAATGGGTTCATTACGATAATCCCAAGCGCAGAAAAACATGGGGATATCCCGGCCATCCTTCCAGGTCGACGCCCAAACCGAACATTCGCGGTTCCATGATCATGTTCAGTATTTGGTGAGACCAACTCGGCGTAGTGTATTATGAGTTGTTACAACCGACTGAAACAATCACAGACGATCGTTATCGAACGCAATTAATGCGTTTGAGCTGAATATTGAAAGAGAAACGGCCGCAATACAACGAGAGATATGATAAAGTGATTTTACAGCAGTACAATGCTCGATGCCATGTTGCGTAAGTGCAAGACATACTTGGAAACGTTGAAATGGGCATACGGCGGGTGGCTATGCCACCCGCCGTAATCTCCAGACGTTGCTCCCTCGGACTGTCACTTGTTTCGATCAATGGCACACGGCCTGGTTGACCAGCACTTCCGGAGTAAAAAATTGGATGATTCGTAAATCGCTTCAAAAGATGACCAGCTTTTCAACGCGGGATTCGTACGCTGCTCGAAAGATGGGAGAAAGTAGTGGCCCGCGATGGACACTAAACTGGTTATACATTTATCATACTTTGAATGATAAATGTATAACCAGTTTTTTACAATAAAGCTTCGAATTTTGGAAAAAAAACGGCGGCAGCAAAGTTGTACGCCTATGTATATAAATCTATGATTTTAATTATTTCATTATTTTATAATTATATCATCTATGATTTAAATCAGTTTCACGTTAAAAAAATATTCGTTGCGAAACAATTCTTTTGTGAAACTTGAAAAACACTGCTCTAAAATTATATTTTTCAAGGTAACATATTATTGAAACAAAGAGACGATATATATACAAGAATTGCTCGTTCAAAGATATTAGATTAGATAGATGAATGCAGACAGAGAACTGTCAGCAGTGTGGCCCAATTAGTACGAAAATTACTAATAAAAATGTATGATTTATTAACTACATAATCTCTAAAAGTCAACGTGATTTCCGTAAAGTGCGCCGTAGGATTGAATTCAAGGCAAACCAATGATAAAAATAAAGTCTTTTATAATTTAAAAAAGAACCCAAAATTTGGTATTTATCAAAAATGTGCTAAACTTCCTGTAAACTTTATATAAGGAAATACCTAATTACCATATCTTTATTGTGTTACCAAAATCTGTTGCTTAATTTTAAATTGCAAACTAATAATATGAACATAGATATGTCAATAGATACCACCCAAACGGCCCCTTATTAAAATTGCAAGTGTCGAGGCGACAACAACCTCAACAGAAGAAACTGGCCTCGTTTTTTAAATATAAATATGCTTATTACATACGGCAATAAATAAGCAAGCATCATACCTGGTGCAGGGGCGACTTTACCTATAGTGCAGAAGGTGCGGTGCACCTGGGCGCCGGGTGTCAGGGGGCGTCGAGAGCCGCTCGGGACACATAGAGCCTCTACTGTAACGCTCCATACGGAATGGGCACACCGTACGCAGCCATTGCCTAACCATCTATAAACGTAGTGGGTGCGTTATTTGAGAGGTTTGGGTAGGTTGCTTTGTCGCCATGCTCACTTCATAATCCGATCGCGTGTATCTGATATTGTGTCAAAACAACGAGACTAAGCATGCGATGACGCATTCCAGCGAGGTTCGGAGTTTAGTCGAACGTGTTGTAACTATCAACTTTTTCCATTTTGTTCCCCATATTGATACAAGAGGGCGCCAGATTATTGATTGCACCTGGGAGCTAAATGTGCTAGAGCCACCCCTGACCTGGTGGTAAGTGATATTGCCGCTCATGGACCTTAACAATACTAGGAGCACAGCAAGGCCGCTGCCTACATTGAAGAAATTATTCTTCTTAAACCTCATTTAAAGAAGGACATGTTATAGGGCTCAGAAAACACTGCAGCAAGATTCATTTCAGATGCTACACGTAGGTACATGAGAGAAATGATCGATGAAATATAGGTACAGTTGGGCTGAAATGGACGAACTCTGCTACAATGTTATTTAGCACAATGGTAGAAAAATGACGGTGGTACCAAGGCAAACAGTTTTTGGTTGCAGTTTCGATGAAAAAAGTGATAAAATACACATAATGACCCAAAGCTTTCCCGTCGCTCCAATTTATCTCTGAGATTGAGATCATCGACGATTTGAACAGTATGTCTTTGCAGTTAGTCAAGTGGATATTTAATTGATATTTAGACACACCTGTCCAGTGATGTGTGAAATAATTTGTGCTTTGTATAGCACAATACGTAGTCACGATTTGAAGTACCGCTTGGCTCTGTTCAGGACGCTTAACTTTTGCATGCCAATTTGGCAGTATTATCTACATTACCTAATATATCAAATGGGTTGGCATACGGTTTTATGTCGAGATTTCCTTCTCGTGCATAAATATTGTCTGCCTATCATATCCCTTATAGTTCTTAGTCTTAGAAGAATTTGAGGTAGTGAATTGAAATTCTTACTCTATCAACACACACGGATACATTGTATTCTTAACCCGTTATTGCTTCAGGCAATTGATTAGCTTTAGCAGCTCAGCAGAGCCTATTAATGTTTTTCTAATAACTCTATATATATATATATATATATATATATATATATATATATATATATATATATATATATATATATATTATTTCAGAAAGGTTTTTTGTGTTTGTAAGATTTCTTTCTTACTATTCACCATCCCATATCTTACCCGTGGGTGATCGTACGAGACGACTAAAGGATATAAAACGCATATAACATCTATGCGAGAGAAGGAAAACTCGAAACAAAACCCTATACCAACACGCGGTATAGTAGGTTAATTTCCCTCCCATTACGGAGGAGGCCCGAGCCCATCAGTGGGATATTTATGGGCTGTGATGATGATGATGAACATTTCTACCATAATGTTGCATCAATATTAGTATTTAATGCATTATTTTAGATTATATTATAAAACTTATAATACCTAATGTAAGTACGTAATATATAGATTATGAAACTTCAGATTTGTAAGATGTCCGCTTTTAACATCTTTTTTATTGCTTATAGTGGCAAACGAGCAAGCAGCACACCTTATGGTAAATGTCACTGCCGCCCATGGACCTTTGCAATACCAAGGGTATAAGCTTAGGCCGTTGCCTACCAATAAAAGCCCCAAACCTACCAAGTTAGGCTTACGGCTCTGTCGCTCACCGAACGGAGCGCAATAGCACATTGCCATTACTCAGACGTCGATCTTCTGGGAGAGTGTGGTACTACCCCGGACGGACCGGCCCGCGGTTGTAGACAGAAAACTGTCAACAGCGTGGTCCTACCACTATTATTCAAGGATGTCATGTCCTACCACTATTAAACATGTCATATGATGTTAATTTGTTCACTTTATCCGCTGTCGATAATATTAAAAATTCAAATTTAAAAAAAAATTCGCGTCGTCTATTTGTTTATTTTAATAAACCTTATGATTTTCATAAAAAAGAAGTGATTATTTGTAAAATAAAATTAAAAGATACACATACATACATATCATCACGCCATATCCCTTGCAGGGTAGGCAGAGAGAACAGAGTGCCAGAGAATTCTATCTCTGCATACTTCACTCGCTTCCTCAACATTCATAATTCTCTTCATAC
The DNA here is from genome assembly GCA_905163515.2 of Lymantria monacha. Lineage (NCBI taxonomy): Eukaryota > Metazoa > Arthropoda > Insecta > Lepidoptera > Erebidae > Lymantria > Lymantria monacha. Next base: position 45,136,844 of record LR991081.1, on the reverse strand, counting down.
ACGCTCGCCGGTTTCGGAGACTCTTGACTCCACCTTCCTTCAGTACATGACCGATCTGGTCTAGGTAGGTTAGTCTCGGTCTCCCTCGGTACCTACATCCTTCCACTTTCGCATTGTATATCTTCTTAACCAGACGTTCGTTCGGCATTCTTTCCACATGTCCGAACCATCGGAGCATTCCCTTTCGCATCTTTACACCAATACTCTCTTTCATACCTACTCGCTCTCTTACGTCGTCGTCACGAATGCGGTCGGTCAGCCTAACTCCACAGATTTTCCGCAGAGATCGCATTTCGACCGCATTAATTTTACTTTCATACTCTTTTTTGCATACCCAACTCTCGCTTCCATACAGTAATGTTGGGACAAGCACTGCGTTATGTATTGCTACACGTGCCTTCTGGCTGAGGTGGTGGCTGCCGAGAAGTTGCCCCAACGCTCCGTTCACTCTATTTCCCGCATTCACTCTTCGCTCTATATCAGTGGTGTACCTTCCATCTCGGCAAAATCCACATCCAAGATATACAAATTCATCCACTTGCTCTAGTATATCATTACCTATTGTTACTCTTACATCTGTTCTGGCTTCGTCTCTTTCAAAGACCATTATTTTGGTTTTGCTCACATTCACGCGTAGACCCCTTTTCTTACAATCTTCTGTCATTGTGTCGACTAGGGTCTGCAGGTCAGTTGCTGACTGTGCCAGCAGGACTGCATCATCTGCATATAGCAGAACAGTGACCACTGAGTCGCCCATCTGGACTCCCACATTCATATCGTTCAACCTTTGGAGACATTTATCCAGATATATGATAAACAGCCTGGCTGACAGAACGCACCCCTGCTTAACGCCGATATTGACGTCAAACCAAGGCGACATTCCATCATCCAGCCGCACACAGGCTCTACAGCCCATGTAACTGGACTGCACAGCCTGTAGCAGTTTACCGTTAATACCATACTCCGATAAAATGTCCCATAGTTCCTTTCGTAGAACTGTGTCAAATGCTCTCTCCAGATCCACAAAACTGCAGAAAACCCTCTGACCTAGAGCCAGATGCTTCTCTACAATGTTGCGCAGAGAGAACACTTGATCCATGCGTCTCCTTCCACTCCTGAAACCTCCTTGTGTCTCACACAGTAAACCATCGGACACCATCCTCATTCTCCTTTCAATAATTTTACCATACACTTTTGCTGCCAAACTGGTCCAGCTTATGGCTCTGTAATTTGCGCAGTCATAACGTGAACCCTTGTTTTTAAACAAGGGTTACAAATTAAAAGATGATACAAGTTAAAGAAAAGAAACTTATAACGTTGCGTTGCGTTCATATCTTCTAGTAGAATCTTCAATTACTGTATTAATAGGTATGTAAAAAAAACAAAAACTCGAATCCATAAGAAAATATAAATGAGCTCTGGTATTAATAATTGTTATTTATACGCTATTTTAACTCTAATTATATTTAGCGTTAAAATTTTAATACTTATTACGCCAAGGAATATTTGACGCTGAACGCGTTCACGTTCGTGTAATAACTAATTAAGAATACAATATGATATCACCCTTTATGGATGGATGGCATGGATAGTAACGCTTTTTTGAACTTAGAACATCTGTCATTGCCAACCTACCTATTAAGCGTGTCGATTATACTCTATAGGTAAAGCCTATATACAAAATGAGACGTCGATGGGCTGATAAATTAATTAGTATCAAGATGGAAACTGCCACCCGGATCTCATAAGTACCTTAGATGTACTTTAGATGGAATCATTATAATGTATAATAATTGTATTTTAGACTATGTATCCATAAAACATTTTTTTATTGCTTATGGTGGCACTACCATTTATAAATTTTATATAATAATGAAATAAAACCAACCAAAAATACGTAAATAACAAAATAAAACCACAATAGAGCTACCTCTGTGGAGCTAGCTACTTTGTTTTCAAATAGTTCTTGAGTCCATAAGGAAAAATACAATTATTTATTATACTGTACTCGATGCCCTTCAAGACAAAGAAGACTGAATTAATGCATAAGATGGTATATTTTTTTGGATATGATTAAATAGATCAAGATGTAAATATACATCAAAACATAATAAGTCGGGGAAAACGTCTTTTCGCATATAGTCTGTATAAACTTTTAATAAAATATCTTTGGATTTAGTAATTGTATCTGGCTGGTTTTAATACCATTAAAAAGATTATATTTCAAAAAAGAAACAATTTTATAAAATGTTGTCAAAATGAGCGAATCTAATGAAGAAATTCGTGGGACTTTTGACGGGTATTTGAAAACGTCATGTGGTGCTCTTGTATTATATTCGATATCTTAGTGTTTTAATGTGTTATATTAGATAATTTTAATGGCATTTTATGTAATATAAAGCGGCGGATCTACTGGGATGTAGTGAATATCATATAAAAGTGCTTTACAACGTTTTCGTTTTCCGTCAAAATTCGCACAAGATACCATTAACAGTGTGGCCATTGCACTGTTAATGGCGACAATTTGACTTAGACAATGACAAACTTGAAAGACTAAAAACGTGAAAATATTTATAACTTGACACTGGCATCAATAGCTCGTATATGTAGCTGATTGCCAATATATAAGAAGAAGAAGAAGAAGGACTTTTGACGGGAATTTGAAAACGTCATGTGGTGCTCTTGTATTATATTCTATATTTTAGTGTTTTAACGTGTTATATTAGATAATTTTGACGGCATTTTATGTAATGTGATGCGCGGAACTACTGGGATGTAGTGAATATCATATAAAAGTGTTTTACAACGTTTTCGTTTTCCATCAAAATTCCAACAAGATACCATTAACAGTGTGGCCATTGCACTGTTGAAGGTGACGATTTGACTTAGACAATGACTAACCTGACAAGACTATAAACATAAAATAATAATAACTTGACACTGGCACCAATAGCTCGTATAAGTAGCTGATTGCCAATATACAAAGAGAAGAAGAAGAAGAAGAAATTCGATACATTTTAAAATTTTATTACAAAAAAGAAATAAATACGTTTGTGGATCTAAAGCAGTGTCAGTAAGAATAGCACAATGTTGGTTTAAACTTTTTCAATCCAGGAATTTGGATGTCAAAGATGCACCTCGCTCTAGTCGCCCTGTCACTGATAAAATGGACGCCATTTTTTAAAAAGTAGGGCAAGATCGAAATTTCATTAGTTGCAATGTAGCTGATGATATGGGAATTAACCACAAAACAGTTTTGACCCATTTGAAACAAGCTGGGTATACAGAAAAGCTGTTGATATTTAGGTGCCACACGAGCTCGCTGATAGAAACCTAATGAACTAACCCAAGAAAGAAACCTAAGGATTCTTTATTGAGACGTAATGAAACTTAACCGTTTTTGAAGGGATTGATAACTGATTATGAAAAGCGGATCACGTACGATAAGAACGTGCGTGAAAGGTCGGTCAGACATCACAGAGTGTGGCAAAACCCGAGCTAACTCGGAATAAGGTGATGCTGTGTGTGTGGTGGGATTGGAAGGGTATTGTTCATTATGAGCTATTACTGTCAGGCAGAACCATCGATTGGGATCTCTACTGCCAGCAACTGATGAGATTATAGCAAGACATTCAGAGAAACCGGCGGGAATTAATCAACAGATATTGGGGTGTCTTTCATCACGATAAAGCTAGACATACATCTTTAGTCACTCAGCAAAAATTAAGAGAGTTTGGCTGGGAGGTGTTAATGAATATTATATAGCCCTGATCTTGTACCTTCAGATTTCCACCTGTTTCAGTCTCTTCAGAATTCTTTAGACATTATCAGGTGAACATCAAGAGAGTACTGTCAAAACTACTTGTAGAGTTTTTTTTTTATTATAACTCCCAAAATTTGTACAGCAATGGGATCATGTAGGTACAAAATGGCAGACAGTCATCGGACAAAATGGCTCATATATACAAAGTAATTAAATGAAATGAGAGCCCTCAGCGCTCACCCACAGTCCGGGTAAAGTTGTCATAGCCATCTGAGGCTAACAACTAAGACACACAAAAAAAAAAGAAAAAAAATCAAAATCAACTTTAAAAAAAATGCCTGAATTTTCATATAGAATGCGAAGAAATTTTTCCCTCAGAGTAGTGACGAAGTAAAAGTGGAATTCGTAAACAGTTGTTTCTGGCCTTTTTTTTTTTTTTTTTGCGGTGGGCTATGGACGTCGCACCCCGCCAAATCGGTCCGGGGTGACGGAAGAGGCGGCGCGCAACCCCATTGACCCACCCTGCAAGCACCTCTTCTTCGCCGTACGAGCGGGCCACCGGTACCCGATCTTTGTCTTCGGTGGGGTTGTTTCTTGCCTGAGATATTACCAAACTAAAGGTCTAAGAACACTCGTCGCGCAAGAGTTTGAAGTTTGATTACTATAGAGTTACGATTACTATCAAATAAACTAAGGTACTCATCATATTATCATCTCAGCTCATATATGTCCCACTGTTGGGCTGGAGCCTCTTCCATAATGGGAGGGTAATTGACCAACTACCTATACCATGCTGGTCAGATGTGTTGGTATAGGGTTATTTTGTTTCGAGCTTTCCTTCTCTCACATAGATGTTATATGCGTTTTATATCCCTTAGTCGTCTCGTACGATCACTCATGGTGAATTGTATTCTTACTCCGTCACCACGCGGAAAACTAAGCTAATACTATATAATAATATGTTAAAGAGAAAATACAGTATTGTATTACATAACAGTAGAAGACCCTTATAAATACTTCGCATGGTCAGTAGACGATTCATTATATATTCAACTATAACCTAGCAACGTTCCTGAACTTTGATAAACACAAGCCCTTAAAGGTTGATTAACACACGCAAGAAAATATGATGATTTTTTAATGAAAACATTAATTTATATTATTTCTTTCGTTTTTTTCTTCATTAAGACTCGTTCAAAACAGTGCATCGGACTTTAAAATTCTTTTATTTTAATTTAGTATGATGACAAAAGGTAAGTGCTTGTCCCAACATTACTGTATGGAAGCGAGAGTTGGGTATGCAGAAAAGAGCATGAAAGTAAAATTAATGCGGTCGAAATGCGATCTCTACGGAAAATCTGTGAAGTTAGGCTGACCGATCGCATTCGTAACGATGACGTAGAGAGCGAGTAGGTATGAAAGAGAGTATTAGTGTAAAGATGCGAAATGGAATGCTCCGATGGTTGGACATGTGGAAAGAATGCCGAACGAACGTCTGGTTAAAAATATATACAAAGCGAAAGTGGAAGGATGTAGGTGCCGGAGGAGACCGAGACTAACCTACCTAGACCAGATCGTTCATGTACTGATGGAAGGTGGAGTCAAGAGTCTCCGAAACCGGCGAGCGTGTATGAAGAGAATTATGAATGTCGAGGAAGCGAGTGAAGTATGCAAGGATAGAGTTCTCTGGCACTCTGTTCTCTCTACCTACCCTGCAAGGGATATGACATGATGATATGTATGTATGTATGTATGTACAAAAGGTAAGAAAAATAAATGATTTATAGTGGTGGTTACGAATATCACGTGTCGTAAAAGACAACTAAACAGTTTACATCAACCTTGGCCAACGTCATCTGATGCCATTTGGTCAACAATTGCATTCCATAAGGAGGCTTAACATCAGGCAAGCGCCCGGTGACAAAACTATAGCTGAAACTTTTGCAACATGTACTATGGAAGAAGATTTCACGTTTCATCGAAATATACAGAATGATGGTGATGAGGATTACGAAAACCATTAAAATCACCTTTTTGAAATAATAGAATCAGATAAATACACATATAATAAATTACATGATTGGCATAGGCCGCCATTGTACGATTAGTAGATTTAGGATAGAAAACATTCATAACTTTTATATGAACTCATTTCTCTTTTAAAGAAGTACCATTTGTCGTGCATTTACTGTTTGATATAGGATTCTCCACGACGATATAGTAATGCTATAACCATCACAATTGACAAGTGGCATGGCAATTGCAAATATCGTTATGAGCTTTCCAGGAGCAAGTTGATGTATCTCCTGATGCTACCTGAGTCGGTTGTTACGACTCCTGTGAAAAAGCAGGATGTGGGTATTGTATTCTTATCTTGTCACCACACGAGAAAAACCCAAAGAAAAACTATTTTTAGATTAAGATAATTTATTTAAAAGTTATTGCCGGCTATATTAAAATATTTATAAATAAGACCTCCAAATTGCAAGACCTCGATAATAATCAAAAGAGCGATAGTAACTGTGAATAATGCAAAGGATATAGATACCAAATGTGTTATAATTAATTTATTAGCATTGAATTATTACTAATAGATCGATATATTTAGCTGCGTAGAAAAAGCATAATTAGCACCTATAACTTTTATAAGCGCAGACACAATAGTTAGTTAAAGTAATAAATCAGTTAAAATCATCTATTTTAGACTTCATTGGACATAGAACTTCGTCACATAGGAGGATAATGTTATGATCGCCACGTTTAGCAAGATGATTGATGATGATCGTAGTTGGCATTTTAAGTTGTCCACGAAAACACCGATGACAGTTCCTTGGCCGGTTCTGCGAATCCGTAGCCCGACGCCAAAAAAAAAAAGGGTGACAACATAATTGCCAGGCGGGCAAAGATCGGACGGCGAAGATAGGTGTTTGCAGGGTGGGTCTATGGGGTTGCGCACCGCCTCTTCCGTTGCCCCGGGCCGATTTGGTGGGGCGCAACCACGTCCATAGCCCAACGCAAAAAAAGGGTGACAACATAATACCAGTCCGCCCACACGGATAAAAAATTACTGAAAATTTCTAATTGTTTTTTTTTTAAAAATCAAAATAAATCAAAATTGTACTTATATCTAATTTTTCTCTTAACATAAAATAGTAGGTTCCTTTTCATATGAACTAATGTTCTGTATCTACTAAGTAATAAATTCTTGTTTCGCTAAGGAATCACAAAAATACAATGCATCATCATCCTCATCATCCTGTTCTTACCTCAATTGCTTGAGAGCGATGCAGTATGTACTTTTCTACCATCGCAGATACAACATAAATTTTTGGCTATAGTTTTATGCCGTCTGTCTGACGTCATCCCTGCCTGGTAATTTAAATTTCTTAGACGTCTTTACGACACCCACGAGCAATATAATGGTCGGTAGTGTATGTAGCCGCCATTATACAGCAAAAACACAATTACCAGATACAGTCTGGTGATGACACCCAGACTCAGAACACAACTGTGGATCACACAAGTAGTTGTCCCGCATAGGAATTGAATCTACGACATTCGGCACATAAGGTCCGCACTCTATGCACAGTAATGTAAAGTACCGAAAATACTAAATTGTAATGAATATGAAATAAAACGTGACATTATCTTAGAGTAGAATACCATACACAGAAAATTTAAAGGCGCTTGGTTAACTGATTAAAGTACAAAAGCGTAAGAAACAAACAATCTCATCTCTGCATTTATAATATCCGTTAGGATAATTGATGTTTTAAATGTTGAAAAAAAAAAAAACAAATATCAAGAGTGGGATTTCGTATAAAAATGTAATTAATATGTAAAAAAAAACATGTGATGAGTTAAAGACTACTGTATAATCATTATTACGAGTAATAACTACTGCTTCACTGTTAGTGAGTCGGGGTTACAAAGCTTTATATGTATAATTTCACAGTCGCATGATTCAACGAAACGTCTACTAGCTGCCTGGCCCGCAACTTCGCTTTAGTTGTGCCATTGTTTTTTTTTTTTGATATACCACGAAACTAAACTAATCTTTAAATACCATAAATTTTATCAAAAAAATTAAAATAAGTGAAAATAGTTCTCTCCAATAGGATTCATTCATATTTTCATGAGAGTAGGTAACTTTTTGAATAGAGGCGTACTTTTATTAAAATACCTAGTTAAAAAAAATGATTAAAAACAGTGCCTAATTAACTTCTTATAACATCAGCTACCTGACAGTATGTGCCATAAAATCAGTGTGGCTATGTGCAATGTGCATACATCCTGTAAGCACATTGCACATAGCTAAACTGATTTTGCTGTAATATGAATATTTATGATGTATTCTAATTTATATAGATTTTTGCAATTTAAAACGACGAACTACTGATATATATAATATACGAAATGAGGCACAACTAAAAATATAAAGTAGCTAAAATAAGTAAAATTTCAAATGTCAATGGCATTTAAATAAAATTAATAATCATCAAATAAGCTTTTGTCTTAACTAGAGTTTTGAGCTGCAAAGGCTTTTAAGTGTAGTTTCGAGTTGTAAAGTCCATGTTAAATAAAAAATATAATTAAATTTTATGATACCGGATTATTGAATCATTTTTTTTTTAACAAAGACAAAATGCAAGGTGCATTAGGGACTAATTGTTATATTGCGAGGGACTTTGCAACCATACAATTAACGAATGTAATTTACACTCAGTTTAAGAATAGCAGCTTTTGAATCTCATAAAGTATGGCAATCGACCCTTTTTTTTTGGTGGACTATGAATGCGTCTCGCCCCGCCGAATCGGTCCGGGGTAACGGAAAGGTGGCGCGTGACCCCATAGACCCACCGTAAAACTCCTCTCTCTTCGCCGTGCGAGCGGACCACCGGTACTCGATTTTTGACTTCGGTGAATGGAAATCGACCCTGCGAAACCTACCTCGGCATGTCGGTAGTTTATCAGTATATGTCTGTTATTAAAGGACTCACTCTCACTCTTAATACAAAGGATTTCTAGTAATTCAAAGTAAGCTGTTTAGTGTAGCGTAGTGCTCCTATTGGAGCTAGGTAACGGCTGGTAATGAATTTATTTATTAATAGGACGTGTAAAATGTACAAATAATGGATTTAAAGTCTAGAAGAAATATTTGGTGCTTCGAAGCATCAAACATACTTTCTAGATTTGATTGCATATTTCGGGGCATTTTAATTAAGACGTCGTTATAATACGCTCCTCGGTAGCTTTCCTCGAACTTTCTGAAAGACACTGGCAAGCACATGGTGACATATAACAGAGCATTAATACTCTTTGATTCTCAAATAGAAGCCTGCAGATTAGACCGTAAAGTAAAAACTGGAATATTTTTTTTCATCCACGTTCATTATACGCTCTCATGCGCCACGCTCTGTGTGCTGAGTGTGAGTTTTGTCGTTAACATTACGCGCTCAACGACGTGCGCGTAAGCATGCCATTTGTATGAAGAAATATACAGCGCCACTAGTGGCGCGTTTTTGAAACTACATTTCTTTTATTAGTAACGTCCTAACGTCAAACTCGCCTTTGTGACGTAATTCAAATGATAACGAATTTTCTTGCCACATATATATATATATATATATATATATAGATATATATATATATATATATATATATATATATATATATATATATATATATATATATATATATCTATATATATATATATATATAACTACTAAGAATTCCTTATATTAAAAATTATAATTCAAATTTCAATCAGTTATTGCATGACAAGAATGTTATACATTCATTATTAAAAACAAATTGAATAAGTACAAAACTATCAGTAGGTATACCTACCTCTGTGTTCTTAAATATGTACAGATAATGCCACGTTTAAACTTTTATCATAATTAATTTTATGAAAGCGGACGAAACAATTTTTCGACTTTTTGAGGACTACAACGTAACGCGATTCAAGTTATTGAAATTACACTCTATAATAGTTATTTATAATATTGTTATGCCTTTTTCTTTAGCACATGAAAGTCCCACTAATGTGCACTGACTTTGTCCGTAACGAGGATATTAACCCATTGTATGTACATTAGTCACATGTTGTATACATTAGTCACATGGGTTGAATGTGTGAAATGTACATTCCGTGCCAGCGCTATGGGTTCGATTCCTACACAGAACAATATTTAGTGCGACATAAACTGTTGTTCCGAGTCTGGGTGCAATTTGTCTGCGTTAATTATAAGTTTATAAAGTCCCTTTACAAGGATTATTTCCTTAGTTCCAAGAGGGTATCTATTTTATTAAAAAAAAAACCTAACCCGAAAGTTTAGTTGCTGGCTCATACGCTCACCGAACGAAGGCCAAAAGTCCAATTTTCTGCGGGTAGGAACTACCACGGACGGTGCAGTTTTCTGCAGCCGCGGGTTGTAGACAGAAAAGCTGTCAATAGTGTAGCTTTTCCATTATTAGAATCATCAATTAATAATAAATTATACATTTCATGAAGATGTAAATACTCATATCACTGTCCCTCACTAATGGGTGGCGGACTAATACCCGAGCCGACCACCCGTGGCCTCGGCTAGGGTAGCATCAGGCCAAGGTACTCGAGCCTGCGCCATAATGCGCGGTGGGCGTGCAGCATGTCGCCGTAGAGGAGTTCACGAACCCTCCCCGCCGCTTCAGCGAAGGCGACGACAGCGTCCCATTTCCTGACGTCTGTCGACCATCGCTTTCACGACAGCCAGCAGCGTCATGTCAGTGCCGATGGTTGCAACGAGTACACAACCCTGCTCGCGGAGGTCACGCAGACCTGAAGCATATGCTGTTCGGTATCCTTGCTACAACCGCACTGTGGGCAGGACGGAGTCGTCTCTCTCCTTGAAGCATCTATGCTCCGACAAAACCTGCACCAGTCTGTGTGCTACCCAACGGATGATGGCTTCCCGACGGGTGTCTTCGCGCCAGGCGGCTAACTCGCTGGATGCTACAATACCGTACATTAAAATAACTTAATAGGTACACTTTGTAACTTCTACAAAAACCCATATCAAATTCAAGGCTAACTTTAATAATTGCCACGCTTTCTTTGTATTTCTCGATCTTAGTACCTACATATATAAATTACTTATTATGTCGACGATGGAAAGCAGCGTTTGTTGGTTCATGCGTGTTACAGAGTCGTGCTCCCAGACCTCGTTTCGTGTTATGTAAGAATAATATACGCAGTTTCCTAACGCATATGTGCCTTGCAAAATTTTTGGCACTGTTTCTGTGGACATATAATAGGTAATAATTTTTTATAAGATGTTATCGTCATACGTTTATTATGAGAATATATATTCTTTTTTATATATTAACTTGACCTTTAAACATAGATACATAACTAATTTTACAAATTTGGCGCCTTTGTTTTTATTATACTGAAGTTTTAGAAATTTTGGATATGCATGTGGATATATATATATATATATATATATATATATATATATAGTATTATGTAATATATATATATATATATGTGAATATATATATATATAGTATTATGGAAGCGATTCCACTATATTAAGAACGAGCCTTTTTATGGTAAGTGTATTAGCCTAATAAACTCCACTGACCTGATAATTTGGCAAAGCATTCGTATATTATTAATTATTATCAGTCTCTTCAACGATGGAAACATATCTTAAGATAATCAAGTTTAAGTTTTAGTAGCCTTCACCATCATCGATCCACCATCATCGAACGATGATTAGTCATCTTTTATGACATCCACGAGCAACATAGGGGTGGTGAATTGTGTTCTTATTTCTTTATTACATGGATGGACGCTAATAGGTAAATATTTAGATAGGAGAATATTTTTCAGAATCCTAGAATTATTATGCCTATGATTTGCAGATTTTAAATATCTAATACTCACTCCATGCAAACCTGATATTCTATTGAAACTGGTTAGACAAAATCCTATTGTAAATAACATAATTTTTATATTCAGATCAGAGTTAGATTTAAGCCTTTTTTAATTTTATTTTTTTGCGGTGGGCTATGGATGTGGTCGCTCCTCGCCAAATCGGTCCGGGGCGACGGAAGAGGTGGCGCGCAAACCCATAGACCCACCCTGCAAACACCTCTCTTCGCCGTGCGAGCGGGCCACCGATACCCGATCTTTGTCTTCCGTGGCCCGCCCGGCAGATTTCAGCCTCCCTGTAAGTTTTAGCTGAGTTACTTCTAATTTTTAATAGGCTTTAAACCTGATAGCATATTGAGCATCTTATACACTTCCATCTACAAAGTGCTGGGCGTAATTAGTGCTGCCCAAATGCAAGACCAAGACTCGCTGCAAGAGTGTCGCAGTAGACAGCATTTTGCGATTCCTTTGGCAAAGAAAGGGTTGTCAACATTTTGTATTCTTAATACCATTACACACGTACACACATACCACACGGGGAAAAATTTAATTTTATTTTATACAGTCTCGTGATAGATAGGTGTGATTATAGCCTCACTCCCCTTAAGTGGTATGTGCCTAATTATTGAAAGTTGCACAGTTAGTGCTACTAGATGAATGGAATTTTATTAAATAGTTGGATTTTCAAATTCTATGTGGATTTTTCATTTCTATCAAAACAAGTGACTCTGTGTTATTCTAACAGCGTGAGAACACTAGACGTAATGCGCCGATCAATAACAAAAACAACACATGTAGTGCTCCAATGTGATACTTGAACACAAAGCTAAAAGTCTTATTTTATTAACAGCAGGCATCAGGCACGGACGAAGCTCTTTGCGAACTCGGAGCGACTATGATTAACGGGATCTTTCCTACCGACCAACAGCAGCGAGTATAAAGTGTAAGTAAAGATGGATAATGACTGCGATGATTAATATAATGTGGTTATGATATATCATAAGGACATCGTCTTATATTAACAGCAATCTTTACCACCCAATTCTCATGCGTGTCGTCCGGAGTACAGGGCCTTAATACACCAAACTGCCATTGAATAGCCATCTGAATATATTTTTATTCTATTGGGAAATAATTTACAGATGGTTTTGATCTTAAATGTTTTCATTATCTAGCGACTATGCCAGGGGCCCTGAGACGCAGCTTCCCTGCGTCCCCTACCCGCTGCTTTAGTTCAACACTGGATGAAATTTCAACATAAAATTTAAAAAATAGATTATTTTTATATAAAACGAAAATAGGCATTAATTAAATCAAATTAATCCTAATCTTGAAATTTTAATTTTAGTGTTAATTGGAAAGTCATTGAGTAGCAGGAAAGGCAGGCAGGAAGGTACTTACTAATTGGCTAAATAACATTTACAGTACTTTTTGTGGCTAACTAAACGGTAATTATCACTTATTATATCACTATTAAAGTGAAGCAATACAAGGATATAGGCATGCACTTATATAATGTTAATTATTAGGTATTCCCTTTACGAAGAGTTTTATAAACGTAAGGTTATTTGAAAAATAAAATATTTTATTCCAAATACATCGTTTCTGATACAGTTACGGTTAAGAATCATTTAAAATATCGAATATCCTTTAGTTTTATTTACCTTCATAAAATTTATTAATTAAATTACAAGTTATATCTAAAAAAATGACTAAAGGACGTAGCAGAATAACCTGATTGCGAAAGAACAGAAACTCAAATTTAAAAGCTATGACAAGTCTTATATCTGCTATAGTAACCTACTGCACTTTCATTGTGAATGAAATTAGTACACAATAATATAACATAATTGGACTTAAGCCCCTCGATGGGGAAATTATGATGACCCTATTCGTAATCAACACGCTTAGCAGGTGGGTTGGCGGTCGGAAATGGTGTTATAGGGTCGATTTTAATGGTGCACGATCATCTGGTTCTGTTATTAAAAAGAGCGTTCCGCAAGGGTCCATTCTGGGGCCTATATATAGATATACCCTACCATATAGAAGACAATCAAAACATTATGCTGTTCGCAGATGACGCATCTTTGTTATTTAAAAATAAAAGACAAAAGCTTTATATTTAAAAAAAAATATCAGTAACTATGAAAGATATTCTGACATTCATTATGTATATACTCAATATATTCATTGAGTATATAATAATACTCCACAATAAGAACTAATTAGTTGTACACACTACTTGTCTCGACAGAATTAAGTCATTCATGGACCAATGTATACGCATCTATAATAAATTACCAAAGATATCCGAGGCATGCCTGTGAATAAGTTTAAAAGGACTGTCAAGAATAAACTTTATAAAAAGTTTATTATCAAATCTCGGATTATACAAGTGATAGACAGACTGGCTCTTCACTCCAAGGTGGTTGAGGGAGTGATGGCTGCTCTAATAGCTAACTAGTGATCGGGTGTCGCTTGTGGGATCTGGTCCAGCCATAACCTTTTACTTTGTATTTGAATTGTATATTATATCGGAGTTCTAAGGGCATCACACTAGAGCTAATTCATACTAAATATGTTGTACTATTTTTTATAAAAATGTCAGTAAAGAATTATTATCAAGAGGCAAACTCGCTGAGTTTCTTCCCGAATCATCTCAATAGCGGTTCCGTTCCGATCCTGTGGTGGTAGTTTTTTGGATTAATTTTAAATGTTAAAACCGATAATATGTAAGTGCCCTCGCAGGGTTTATACATAATAAGTTCGAATTTCAAAATAAGTTATCCAAAAGAGCGCTGCTACTCATTTTCTTAATGTTCAATCAGCTGAATATTACGAATGTCATGAAAAATTAAATTAAAGTTGTAACAGTTGTCGTTGTGACGCAAACAACACATTAGTTAGTCATCAATCGAGGATAACGATCTATTTGTAAACTCAAGTTGTTGATAATGATAAGTACCGTTTTCAATAAGTTGTTCTGTTATTAAAAATTCTAGATTTCGTAAGAGCAAAATTAAATATTTTGGCAAATGCAGTCAAGGTGTTTTAGAAGTGTCGACATATTGCAAATCATATGTCTATATCAAAACCCAAAGATCGCAATTTAAAACTTGCTCCTTTGCGTGAGAATTTTTAATACGCCGTGACAAAAGATTTTTTTGTATTATCTTTAAATACAGAAATTGTCTCGGTATTCGTTCAAGCTTATTTTTAAAACCACTGAACAGATTTTAAAAGTTAGGCGTAAATTATACACTTTACACAATTTTTCGTAATCCGAGTGTAAAATAATATAAATAATAGCAACAAAAATTACAGGCTTATTTTAAAGTTTTATGTTTAATTATTGTACTGCCATTGTACTGACACTTGTACCAATTTTTGAGAGCACAATAATTATTTACATTTGTTAGAACTCAGATAATATTTGATGAATAATTCTTATTCTTAATGGAGAATCTAGTTTAAGTAAAACTTATTGTGAAAAGTAAACACGGAAACACAGCGACAACTTAAGATGTTAAGCAATAGTACCGTAGTGATGTCAAAAATATCAATGTATTTGATAATATGTAAATATGCTTTCGCACTCTCGACCCGATTTACTTTAAAATTAAAACTATATCTGCCGTAAAACAACAGCAAGCTGCACTCAGATTTTATTTATATTTATACTTTACTAATATTTTAGTAACTTACTAATTACTGTAGTACTTACTAATATTTTCAGATGTGTGGTAGCACTTTCGACTACTACCAACCCTCACTTTGCTGGTGGATATCGTAAAAAACGACTGAGAGCATTAGAACGACCTGGGCCAACTCCATCTGATACCGTTTGGTCAACAATTACATTCCCAAGGAGGGTTGACGTCTGGCAGTCGGCCGGTCATAAAACTATTGACAATAACTTTTACAATATGTACTATGAAGGAAAAGTACGTTTTGTATCAACCACAAGTAATTGGGATAAGAGTAGGAGAATGATGACTTACTAATATTTTATTAATATTTCAATCATAAGAAAATGCAAATAAAATAATTATTGATTTTTATACAGTTTAAAAAATTGCGGATCCTATTTGAAGAAAATACTACTATTTGTTAAACTTATATCTAATATTTTTTTTAACATCTTTATTGTTACTGTCATTAGATAAATATTTGATTATTTTTCTTATTCTTTTGGTTCTCTAATTTAAAATTTAAAATTAATTATCGCTTTATTCGAATTTATTCACATTGGCATGTACCTAATTATGTATGTATGTACCTAATATATTAGGTTTATTTTGTTATGTTTAATAAAACATTTACCACCATCACGCTATATAAAATATTTTATGTATCTATTTTATATTTTATATCTATTTTGATTAAATTTGGATATTTTAATAAGAATTTATATTATAACGCCCAGCTTAATTGACGAGTTTATCAAATCAAATATCATATATATATATTTTTATTTGGATGTTAGTTCTTTAGAATTGATAACAGAAGAAACTCACGTTTTGGCTCAGAGTAAAACTTCGGTCACTGCTGCAGTGTGTGCTCCACGACGCGACGCACAAGTTTGTAATGTTTTCAACAACACGTCCGCAACTTCTAATATTATTACTGATAGGCACTGTGCAATCACGTTACAGCTATTACTATTTTGCCATTTCATAAATGGTGCCTATTTTATCCTATTCTTTGTTTCGTATCTAATTCTATAGCAACATACATCATAGGGACGTAATATTTCAAGTCTTAGGCAACTAAAATTTATTTGAGTTACTATAAAAAAAATCATGATCATTTGAGGGGAGTGATGGCAGCTTCATTAGTTAACTCGTGATCGGGTGCCACTTGTGGGATTCGGTCCAGCCATGGTCTCTTACATTGTATTTGAAATATTGGGTTCGAAAAGCGTAACACTGTAAATAATTAAATAATAAGCTTGTTGTACTATTTATTTATAAAAAATCAGAAAAGAAAGAACATAGATTATATCTATGTTATTTATTTTTTAATTTTTTAATAGACAAACCCGCTAAGTGTCTTGGTGGATCTTCTCAGTAACGGTCTCATTCCGATATAGTGGTAGTTTATTAGATTAAATTAAAATATAAAAAATGACAATATGTAAGTGCCCTCGCAGGGTTTATCGATAATAAAAGAATTTGAAACATAAATAAAGGCTGAGATATATAAAACATCATCGCATTAAGGTTCATTTCATAATTGCTATTTGGCGTTATTGATTTTATAACTATTAATCCTACTATAATCACACTGAGATGCAGCCTACATAAAAATACACTTACTACACATAATAGTAATTAATTTACCATATTTATACAGTAGTAATTATACTTTCAGGAAGTCAAATAGAATAACATATCTATTATATATCTTATTAAATACAATTATGTGTTTATTTTATAAAATTCTTGTTTATAAAGAATGATCTGCGTTATACTAACCTTGATGAACACATAAGTAAGATAACTTGACATCTACATTTATTTGAGCCTTGTTTCAACCGGTTCTACACACAATTAAAATCTATTAGTAATAAAAAAAAAACATCCGTGTGGTGACGGAGTAAGAATACAATTTACCACCTCCTATCTTACCCGTGGGTGATCGTAAGAGACGACTAAGGGATAAAATGTGCATATAACTTCTATGCAAGAGAAGGAAAACTCGAAACAAAATCCTATACCAACACGTATGACTAGCGTGGTATAGTAGGTCAGTTTCCCTCCTATTATGGAAAGCTCGAGTCCAACAGTGGGACATATATGAACTAAGATGATGAATAAAAAAAAACAAAAAGGATAAGTTTCCACCTATAAGCTAAATAACGGACGCCTTAAAAATAAAAGTGAATATATGTAAAGTTAAAGTAATGGATTCCTACTTACATGGTATGATCACTTTTATAACGAGCATATGACATGTGCATGTATAGAAATCACCTCATGCTGCAAAAATTTTTCACTGAAGCGGACGGACATAATGTAATGCTAGATCTCCAGCATGCTGAACTAAATATATTTTCATACAAATTCTGGTAATAATAATATAAAATAAGGTCTGCAAAAGAAGGAAAACTTGAAGCGTAAGCATAATAACATTTTTTTTTAAAGCGAACGTCACGTTTTATTCTGCTAAAGTTGGTGCCAAGGTCAGTCTGTTAAAATATAATATTTTAAATGAATTAATAATTATTTCATTAATTGTAGAGCAAAAAAAACACAATTCATAAAAAATATTCAAATGTTATTATAACAACAGAAAAAACATAATAATATTTATATATTATTTATATATTGATATTTAAAAAAAAATATTCAAATCTAATACATCATCATCATTCTCCTACTCTTATCAGGTCGATACAATATGTTCTCTTCTTTCATAGTACATATTGTAAAAGTTATTGACAATAGTTTTGTGACCGGCCGCCTGCCATATTGACGTACGTCAACTTTTCTTGGGAATATAATTATTGACCAAACGGCATCAGATGGAGTTGATCCAGGTCGTTGTAAGGCTCCTAATCGTCTTTTAAGACATCCACGAACAAAGTATGGGTTGGTTTTGTTGTTTGTTGTTTTGTTCTTAGCCGCTATAACACAGCTAAGCTAATCAAGTCATGCCTAATAGTGTTGAACAGGTCTTAAAATCTAAGAAGATGAATAAAATGTCTGGTATAAAAGGCATTCATCTGTAGGTACTATGAGATTCATAATTTTGTGTTTGTTAATTTAGATGTAGAATCTCTGGTAACATTATTTAAAGGTAAAATCATAATTGTCTGTGAGTTGACGGAGTAAAATTACAATTCACCATCGCCTTTCTTGCCCATGGGTGTCGTAGTTAACGACTGAGTGCGTTGATATGCGGATAATATCTATGTAAGAGAGCTGTGTGGTAGTGGCTGCGAATTCTACCAACTCTTATTTTGCTCGTGGATGTCGTAAAAAACGACTAAGAGCCTTATAACGACCTGGGCCAACTACATCTGATGCCGTTTAGTCAACAATTACATTCCCAAGGAGGGTTGACATCTGGCAGGCGGCCGGTCATAAAACTATTGTCAATAACTTTTACAATATGTACTATGAAATAAGAGTACCTACATATCGCACACCTAGTTAAAGACTAATTCAACTCTAGATATCACTTTTTTCAGAAATCGATGAAAACGTTTTACTTCATTCCTATTTAGTAAATTAAAAACTTTCTTATATATTCTTGTATATAATTTTACGTAAATATTTATTGTGATAATGGTCTTCCATCAAGTAACAGTAACAGTTAATAATTTCAGTTTTTTGAGTTAGGTTGGTATTCATTACAAAATCATTGTTTAATATTTTTACTAAATCGAATTGAGTTCATATTAATGGCTTTTTTTAATTAGTGCACTATTAATCTGTATTTATTTTTCTAGTATTAACCAAAAATAGTACATCTATATTATATTTAATGTACTTTCTGTACGATTATCATAATAAAACAAATATCTTAGAAGAAATTACCCTTATTTAGGTCACAAGGAAACTTAAAAATCTCAGATAAATCCAATAAACCTTTAAATAGGTTTATTACTTTGTTAAAACATAAACATACATTTAACATTAATTGTATTAAAATGGTTATTTAAAAACAATACACAATTCCTTTTAGCAACATATTTAAAGAATATTTGTGGTGATAGATATAATTACAGACCTTGCTTTGATACAAAAACATTTATTATTAATGCAACTAGTATTATTGCTAATTATTTTTTAAATCAGTACAAAAATAGATTTTCTTCTTTATTTATAAAAATAAATACAACAATGTATTTTGTTTAACATTTTGAAATTAAATAAACGATATTTTAAATTGGCACGTCTATTAAAAATAACTAAAAACAATCAAATTTGTCTTTGGTATGTAATCTATAAAATAGTTAGTAATCAAGATCTACAATCTATAATAATCAGACTTTTATGTTGAGCGTTATGAAATATCTCGTATTTCTAATCATCACCTAATAAATCACAGAATACGATTAATAATAACACTTATACCTCCTACTAGTAGAACTTTATAAAACAATTCAAAATAATACTTTTACTCTATTCTGGAAAGTTAATCTACAGCAAGTGCATTTTTGTAATAAGAATCGAAGTACATCTAGGAAATAAGTTTGTTATCAATTAATTCCTGAATGTCCCGCTTTTTATTAGCAACCAGCGGTATTTTTTGCAGATACGCTTGTTTCAAATTTGGAGAAAATTCGTGATTTTGTGCTCGTCTTAGATTTCTTACAAAAGCTTTCTAAAAAATCGGCTCTTCGCAAGAGGTTTTATAAAAAAATGATCGGCTGTTGCTTTTCAACGCGGAGTTGTTTGATGTCATGCCATTTGATTTGTTCTCTGTCTACATTTACAGTGAAATTATTAACCCACTCTTCTTGAAGGGTCTTCAGAACTTGTCATGTATTAGTTCTTCCACATGATAAGTATTGCAAGTTCTTTTTAGCCGACCTTATCAAGATAGCGTATTGTTGTGGACAGTATATATTATAGAGCCTGACTTAGTATAACGTTTGATTTGTTTTTCATCAGTAACGCTATTATGCACGTTATCTCCCTCATTTTGCGAATGACCACGCACCAAAAACTTATGTGTAATTGAGTTGACTCTCATGATTGAAACAGCAAAAGCATAGGCTGACAGTAGATATTTATTATTTTGCTGACCACAACAGTTGTTGCTGTAATATATAATATCCGGATGTTTATCTGATAGGTTTTTCTCAACTAACATTTGTCTATATTGTAGCACACAAGATCCTATTTCCACAGCAACACGTTTGCCTTTAATTTCATCCCAAAAAAAAACAAACTACATTTTTTTGCAAATTTAGACAATTTATTTCTTGATTTGAAGGTGTAGGTGTACTCGGTGTGTTCTCGTGAAGCTCCAGCTCGTTATTAATGCCCACTAGTTCATTTGCTACGAATTTTTTTTTATCACTGTGGTGCTTGTTGAAGGCGATGGTGTACATTCTTGAGGCTTCAATTCTACATTATTGCACTCAGATTTATTTCAACGAACTGCCATAGCCTTTTTTACTAAAAGTAGACCACGACCCTTCATCTTCTGAAAAATAAATCATTAAATAGATTTAGTCATGAAGACTACACTAACTCAAAAAATACCCATAACTCGAAGTCGACCCTCATTAATAATAATTTTTTGAATTACTAAGATAGATACAAACTACAATACAAAATATTCTTATATTCAAACAAATCCTAGCACCTATTCTTACAACAATAAGCGCGATTTCCATTTAACCAGCAATACTCCACTAAGTCAAATATTATAAAATAATTTCAACAATAATAAACTATTTGCAATTAGTAAAAAAAAAATACTTATATTTGTAAACTAACACTCCACTAAGTCAAAATAATCAGAGAATCGGTCTTAGTTGATCACAAGTTCGACCACGAAGACCAGCTTAACTAAAAATAATTTAGGTATTCAAAACGCGGTTAATCACGAATACACGCCCAACTCAAAATAATCCGGTCTTTACGTGTATTAACAGCACCTATCCCTTTAGCTAACTTTTCTCAAATGGCAATGCGTTAGTGTTATTGGCGGAAGGTGTGGACCAAACTAGCCCGCAATACTAAGTTATAGCGTCATCTTCATTATATTTATGGAGCTATTTCTACAGGTATCTGTGGAGATTATGTAGTTTTGAACGCAGATTCCGGTAATGATAATAAGTCATTTTGGATTTTTTTCGAGTTGCGCGAGTCTTTAACTAGGTGTGCGATATTATATCGACCCCAAGTAATTGGGATAAGAGTAGGGGATGATGATCTATGTAAGAGAGAGAAAACTCAAAATAAAATGCGATACCAACATGTGTGACCAGTGTGTTATACGGTAGGCCAGTTATTCTTCTATTTTGGAGAAGACTTGGACCCAGCAGTGAGGCGTATATTAGCCGTCGGGTACCGGTGGCCCGCTCGCACGGCGAAGAGAGGTGTTTGCAGGGTGGGTCCAAGGGGTTGCGTGCCGCCTCTTCTGTCGCCCCGGACGTTTTATCGGGGCGCGACCACATCCATGGTCCACCGTGCGGGAAAAAAAAAAGAAAAAGGCGTATATAAGCTGAGATTATGAGTATTAATCACAATTTAAGGTAATCTCTCAAGGTCCTTTTTTAACGATTAATTAATTAATTAATTAATTAATTTTTAACGATCGTAATAAAACTACTTTATATCCGTGTGGTGAAGAAGTAAGAATACAATTCACCACCCCCTATCTTACTCGTGGGTGATCGTACGAGGCGACTAATGGATATAAAAAGCATATAACATCTATGCTAGAGAAGGAAAACTCGAAAGAAAACCCTATACCAACACGTCTGACCAGGATGGTATGGTAAGTTAATTTCCCTCCCGTTATGTAGGAGGCCGAGCTCAACAGTGGGACATATATATGAGCTGCAATGATTTTTTTTTCTTATGGTGGCAAACGAGCACACAGCACACCTGATGGTAAGTGTCACTGCCGCCCATGGACCTTTGTAATACCAAGGGTATAGCTTAGGACGCTGCCTAACTGCCAAATCCACCCAGTTGGGCTTCCGGCTCTCTTGCTCACCGAACAAAGTGCAATAGCACATTGCCATTACTCAGACGTCGATCTTCTGCGAGACTGTGGTACTACCATGGACGATCCGGCCCACGGCTGTATACAGAAAACTGTTAACAGCGTGGTCCTACCACTATTAATCGTAATAAAACTACTTTATATCTGAGTAAGAACTTTTTAAACAGGTTTTAGGATAAGGATTCTTACGAGAAGGCAGTAATCATCAATGCAGAACCGCATAAATGTAGATATTTTGTATGAAATTACAAAATGGAATTTCGTCATTCACGTCTACCTTATCTAATATTGTAATCAAATATTAGCATTCTAGTTTTAAATGAAAATTTCAGAAACCGAATGGGTCAAGACAAAAATGAATTTAAATATCAACCTAGAAACTCACAAAATATATAATGCATTATATAAAATATTATTATTCACTTTAGATAGAAAATGTTTTATAAAAAAATTTAAATTCTAGTCAAGTTTATATAAACCTTGCTTATATACAAAAAAACCTAGCACTTATATATTGTCATTTTATAGTTTGTTATAATTTTAATGGATAATTATTTGGTGATAGATCTATCAATAATCAGATACCGGTTCAGAAAAACTCAGTGCGTTATTTTTTAAATTGTTTTTATACAAAATTGTATAAATAGTTATATAGTACTTCCAGTGCTTCTTCGAACCAAGATTTATTTTTTATTCAAAATATAATGTCAAAAGCGCCTATTTTTTTTTTTTTTTTTTTTTTTTTTTTTTGGGGGGTGGGCTACGGTCGGCGCACTCCTCGCACCACTCCATCCGGGGTGACAGAGGGACGTAAGCGCGCACACCCGTAACCCACCCGTGACGTCGCCTTCGTCGTTGGGCCGACCACCGGAGCAGAGTGACTTGACGTCAGTGGTCGGCCCGACGGAATACCCCTGAGGAGTACCCTCTCCTCGACCGACATCCCCCCCTCGGGTAGGATGTCGGTCTTTCCTCACGCGGTCGGCCTCTCGGCGGGTGACGGACTAATTCCCCGATCCAGTCACCCGCGGCCTTGGCTAGGGCGGCATCAGGCGCAGGTAATCGCGCCTGCGCCGCCCCAGTCGCCGTCAAAAGCGCCTATAAGCGACATTCGATTACGAGCTTTACAACTATAGAACTGCCCTTAACCATAATGCACGGAGATGGGCAACGGGAATGGGAATTGCCAATGCTAGATGGTGAAACAGACTAACCATAGTCTGTTTCACCGTATAAAAACTTATTAATATTGATTTGAAGATAGCTAAATTGTAATCGTACGTGATGAGGTATTATGAATGTTAATTTACTTAATGGAATATCTGCAAGGCAACGTCTGTAGGTCCAATGATGTGGGAATTAAATTATGTAATTTTAACCCACACTTTCCAAACACAGCCTATAGAAAGGGACTGGCAATTCTGTGCTTAAGCTCAAGTTTCAAAAGTTGGAAATTATGGAAATTGCTACCGTTAGGTAACCTCCTAGTTCGCTTATTGAATTTAGAAACAAGAAACTGTAGAACTCCATACATAATCGAAAACGCGTTTTAGAGAATTATGAGCTGCTTCTGCATCTTAAAAAGAATGACAAACTTATTATCAGCTTTGTATATGTTGGTATATATCTGATTGCGATAAAATGTCGGTAATGCATTTCAATAAAATTCATATCAAATTTTGAAGATTTTCTTTGTTTTTTTATTTTAAAACTTTTATTTAAATTTTGGCAATCCAGAAATCAAAGTGATATTGAACCTTTTTTTTTAAATAGTGTTCACTCGTAGTAGATTCTAATCATCCATATGAAACGCTCAATATGTACCATCTATCAGCCCGTAAACTATATACTACTTGCATTTAAATGTTCTTTGGGATTTGTAAGCTGTTGTCGGTTTTCCTAGTGAGGATTTGTCCTATTCTGCGTCGTTTAGTTCGTGGTTGCCATCAGGGTCGGCTCTAGCACATGCGCCCGGGTGCAATCAATAACCTGGCGCCCTCTAGTATCAAAATGGAATATGATAATAGTTACAACACGTTCGACTAGACTCTAAACCTCGCTGGAATGCGTTGTCGCATGATTAGTCTCGTTGTTTTGACACAAAACCAGGTAAACGCGATCGGATTATGAAGTTACAGTGAGCATGGCGACAAAGCAACCTACCCAAACCTGTCAAATAACGCACCCACTACGTTTATAGATTGGTAGACACTGGCTGCGTACGGTGTGCCCGCTCCGTGCGGATCGTTACAGTGGAGGCTTTATGTTTCCCGAGCGGCCCTCGGCACCCCCTAAAACCCAGCACCCGTGTGCACCGCACTATAGGTAAAGCCGCCTCTGGTTGCCATTTGAAAATCTTTCCTCTGCAATGGTTGTAGGTTGTTGGGTCAACAGGCGATGCAGCCCACTCATTGCCACTTCAATGTGCGTAGAGGAGAGTGGGGTAATTGGAGCCATGTAAGGCAAAATAAAAAAAACACTAATTTAAGTTTTAATTATTTACTTTTTTAAACACTCAACCAGTCTTTTAGTTATCTATTTTTCAGTAATAAGTTAATAACTAACAAACATAAAAGACGAGTACGACTATATCGTAGTTGGTTAAAATTATGTATTATATAAATATCATTTTCCCCGTACCCCTCACATCGGGCAATAAGAGCTATCACATAATAAATAAAATTAAACTTATTTTTATCCACATAACAGGAAGTTGAATAAATAAAAAAATAAATAATTCAACAAATTATAATCTACAAGAAAAATTAAGACTATTAAAAGTAAAAATATGGTAACATAACGTATTTTAAGAATTTAAACAAAAAATGCAAATACATAATATCTTTAGGATCATTACAACAAAAAGGATCATTACTCTACGTACTAATTTATAACAATCTCTGCAACGGTACCATAATACTTCATTTGCCAACATCGTTGCATATCATGCATTAGTTTTCTTCTCTGAATATTCAAGATCATTATTACATACATAGACAAAAGGTTCAACTAGCTTTTAATGTCATCGATTTCCTAGTTCATAGCATCTAAAAAGTAAAATTTAGAAAGATTAGAATTTTGCGTCCCGAAAGGCATAATAGGCAACATGGTAAGGTAATGGTACAGTGAGTAGCTCCCATTACGAATGGTAACAATGACAAAATTAAAAAAATCAAAAAACCCGACTGCGTAAAAAGTCACCAAAACTACGTACATAATAAAAAAACTGAAAAGAAAAAAACAAGCACTTAGTTGTCCGGTGGTCTAGAATTCCATAATATATTATTGAATAAATACTATTGCAGAAAATGAAATATATTTTAATAATAGAACATGACAACTGATCAGTGGGGATCCATTGAAAAATTAGATTTAGATTTGCTGTCGAATAAAGGATCCCGACTGTTCAGTTGTCATGTTCTATTATTAAAATATAGTTCATTTTCTGCAATAGTATTTATTCAATAATATATTATGGAATTCTAGACCACCAGACAACTAAGTGCTTGTTTTTTTCTTTTCAGTTTATTTATTATGTACGTAGTTTTGGTGACTTTTTACGCAGTCGGGTTTTTTGATTTTTTTAATTATTTTTTTTATTTTATACTTTTTAGTTATAAATACCTAGGTAGCTATAGTTATCTTATTTATTAATAAGTAGGTAAGTACCTAACTATATATAGTTTTTCGACTGCAGTTGAGTACTAAATCGTTAGAAATTGGAGATGGGCGACCGCGTCAGCCATTAGATACTTTAGGTAGGACTTCCTATGGTATATTGGACAATATACCTACTAGATACTTCAGTATATGTCCATCCACATCCAGTTATATGAATTTTTCGTCTTTTCATCGTAAATTTCTACTGTCTAAAAAACGTATATGTGAGAAAGGTTGTTACGAAACTTTAAATCGATATAGATCCTAAACGGCCAGTCAAATCGAAAAACGTTGAGAGAAAACTAAAAATGTTTTTTAAATACCTATTTAACGATACCCCACTCGATATAGTTTGTTGACTTTAATTTTTTTTACTTTCACAATATGGCGTCCAGTAGTCGCCATATTGCATTTTCAATAACGTCATATCTTTAGTGACACTCGCCGGATTAAGAGGAATTGATTGACGTGCGAGTCATAAAAATCGGCCCAGACGTTTGATATATATATATAGTGCTTCAAAGGAACATACAAACATACATACATAGACTGTTAAACACAATACCACTCCTTTGCAGTCGGGTAATAATGAAATCAATCTAAAAAAATAACACAAAACAGTCATGAGGACTGCCGACAGAAGTGAAAACTTAAACCTATGAAATAAAAAAAAACAAGTACAAAAAAATAAAAAGAACGTGCTCCAGAGAGTATGTATGAGTGTGACCATACCATAGCTAGCCGTCAAAAAATAATTATTAAATGCTATTGAATAAAAACTTGAATAAAAGCTGTTGAATAATTGATAATAATAACAATCATTAAATATAAATTGAATTTAGTAAACACAGCGACACAGCAGTGAAGAGCAGCTGACTGTATCTTTATCGCTCGGGTACGCTCGGCGGTCCCGAATTCACCTTATCGAGCATTTCACTTTTAGAGCGTGACGGATCAGCCTCACTTACAGCCTACGAAAAAATCTGTGCGTGGTGCTCCAAAAGAAGTTTTCACTTCACAAACATTGCAAAATAATTTATCTTTGACTTTTATCGTAAAAATAATGCGTATAATAAACATACAACGAATAGTAACAGTGTAGGTACTTACTGTGGTTACGAGATTTGGCACTTTTTTAAAACGAAGTTCTCTGGCACTCTGTGCTCTCTGCCTACCCTGCAAAGGACTTGGCGTGATGGTATGTATGTATTTAAAACGATGTCTACCAAAATTAATGAATGCTTGTCACCGGCATGCATGTGCACTGCGGTTACGTGATATAGCCAAAGATTCCCAAAGCCATGAGTGTCGATTTTTGGTGATTTGAATGCTCCTGTCTGTACTATTGTAGAGGTTCCCATTCCCCCACTATACCCTACCACATTTTTTTTTTGTCGGAGGGCTACGTTTCTTCAAACCCCGCTTATCCGTCCGGAGTGACAAGAAAAACGGCGCAAGACCCCGTAGACCCGCCCTACAACATACCTCTCGACGCCGTACGGGTGGGTCACTGGGTTCTTTCCTTCAGTGACCCATCCAGCGGTCTACCCTCGCGGCTATCCTCTCGGTTCGACGTCCCGACAGTTTTTACCATCGGGGCGTCGTCCTCACGCGGTATCCCCAACCACCCTAAGTGACTTTCGGCCGGGTTATGAGGCCGATATTGCGAGTCCACGTTTCAGTGCTATAAGTCACCGCTGATAACACACACTGGTAATAGACCTTTGTTTTTAGATACTGCGGCATATTGGACAAAAAGAATCTCCTAAGTTGTCTGAACGTTGCTCAACCGAGTTTGACTAACCTCCTTCTCAACATTAAATCACCTTAGCTGAGTCCAATTAGTGTGATTTAATGTTGAGATTAAGGTTTCATGTGATGTCCTAGTTAACCTAGGACAAGCAGTCGCTTGTACTATGTAAACTAGGACCGGTACACGAAACATACATATTCGTTTAAAGCTATTCGGAATCCGACTTGTTTAGGCGGTTAGAAATCGTCTAGGTTGTGTGCTAATGGGGTACGGTGCCAGAAAACCTCCACGTGGTGTACCCTGGGTGCGGGCGACAGTCCCCCAGATCGTTCTTCTGC
The DNA here is from genome assembly GCA_905163515.2 of Lymantria monacha. Taxonomy (NCBI): domain Eukaryota; kingdom Metazoa; phylum Arthropoda; class Insecta; order Lepidoptera; family Erebidae; genus Lymantria; species Lymantria monacha. The sequence continues at coordinate 45,108,714 of LR991081.1, read as the reverse complement.
TGAATTGTCGCCCGCAGCTAATTTCTGGCGAGAGGGCGGGTTCCCCACCAATGGGTTGAGCCCCAATTCGCTCCTGACCCTCTAGTTGTAGAGGGTACAGGAGGCGAAATTTCGGACGGGCCCGGTCACTCATTCATTTGAGGGCTGGGCAGGCTTATGCCACCGCCGACATATCGTAAACCTGATATCTTGCTTCAGGACAAGTTGTCGTGAGGCGTAGTATCAGGAACGAGGGTCTTGGCTTAACCGCCCGGACCGCGAGGAAGACAACCTCTATAAAGAATTCGACCTTCGAATTCGGAAATTACCCAGAATCCTAAGTTCTGGCGTGCGGCGAGAGGATGCATGGCAGATGGGCTGTTCTGTTCCTAGCACGCTCCAGCCAGGGTACCGGCCGACCCTCTGGTTGGTAAATGTAGGCTTGCCCGGGTACAGGGATCTCTGCCCGGGTCGACGGTTTTTCTCCCATTCTCGTGGGAATAGTCATGGATTTGCCTAATTTACCAAAAAAAGACGGGGATCCTACGGATTCCCACCCTACGGCCTTGCTAAGCCAACATAAAACTGGCACAAACGACGCCTCGTCCTTAGGACTGGAGGCGTCCGCCGAGGGCCCGGCACCGACCACAGAGGCCCCCCCCTCGAAGAAGAAGAAGCGCCGGACGGCGCGGTTCACATGGGGGAAAGCTGCGAAAGCGAACGCTCGCGAAAAGAAGCGGAACTCTGAAAACCGCGAGCGTTACGCGCGCGAGCGGGACAAGGACGGCGGCAGATCCACTGCAGAGCCGTCAACGGACGAGGGCGACAGTTCTGTCGCAGAGCCGTCCAGAGACGAGGGCAGTGGATCTGCCGATGTGATGGAGGAGGGCGTTAGTTCCGCAGAGCCGTCCAAGGAGGTCAGCGGGTCGGATGAGGAAGTCGCCACTGCCAGGTCGTCACCGCGTCCTGCGGCGGCGGCCCTGACGGTAAGGGAGGAGGCCCTCCCTTCGAAGGTGCGGAAGCGCCCCCTGAATAAGGAGGGCAGCTCTGGCGCCGATTCCGAAGGGAGCGTGGTAATCATGCCTCCCCCCAAAGTGCCGGCGTCGCGCAGAGGGCGAGGGGCCGCGATGACGGGCAGAACGACCCACTCCCCGGCCGGCGGAGTGCGTGGCGTGGTGGAAGGCAGGCAGGCCGATAACGAGGCGGCCGCCGCGAGGGTGCTGGAGGTGTTGTCCGGCATCCCCCCCACCGAAGTGGCGGCCGCTGGTGCCCGCGCGAGCGCCCCAGCCGCGAGTATGGAGGCCCTGCAGGCCGATAACGCCCGCCTCAGTGGCGAGGTGTCGGACCTACGGGCCCAGAATCGACAGTTGGGAGCCGAGCTATCGGCGGTGCGGCGAGCGAACCGCCTGCTGTCAAAGGACGTGACCGACCTTAGGGCCCAAATGGCGCGGCTCATGCAGACTGCGCCAACTGAGTCGTCGACCAGCGCTAGCCGCCAAGAAGTCGAGGTCGCCGCCGCCCCTAAGAAGAGGACGCCAGCCATCGCTAGCCGGGCCGCTGCGGCAAGGAAGCCGCCAAACGTCGCGGAGCGGGCCCCGGCAGAGGTCCAGCCGGCGACAACAACCCTGCTGCCCGCGGTGGAGGGCGTGCCGGACGAGGCCTTGCGCGCCATCATTGACACAGTCGGCAATCTGGTCGATGCGCGCTTGGCCGTTCTGGAGGCAAGGCTGCCTCCAGAACCACGAGTTCGGCCACCTCTCGCCGCGGATAAGAGACCATATGCGGCACCAGCCCCCGCCCCTCTGCCTTGTCAGGGTGGCCGCGTGGGGGGCAGCTACGCCGCGGCCGCGGCTGGGCCCAAGTCCAAGGGGCCCGCCCCCGCTCCCACGACGAAGAAACGGAAGGCGGCACCGGCTCCTGCTGGACCGCAGTCGTCGCCAGCACCAACACCGCCAGCGACGACTAGCGCGACTGCGACTGCGCCCTCAGCGCCAGGTACGCCCGCTATGCCCGAACAGGGTTGGCAGGTGGCCGAGCGCGGCAGAAAGAGTCGCGGCAAGAGAAGGAGAGCGGCGGCCAAGCGCGCCGCTGAGGTCGCCGCTCCCCAGGCAGGAGCCGGAGGAGGCGGCACGAAGAGGAAGAGGCCGCGCAAGGGGCTCCGGCCGCCGAAGACAGCCGCAGTGGTGATCACTGTGCTGCCTGAGGCGGCAGAAAGGGGCCTCAGCTATGAGGCCGTTCTGAGGAAAGCCCGGCAGGAGCTCGACGTCTCCGACATAGGAGGCGTCGAAGCCCGGACCCGCAAGGCTCGGACAGGGGCTCGAATTTTGGAGTTCCCTGGGGCCGAGGGCACCAGAACGGCCGATAGCGTGGCGTCGAAGCTGCGAGGTCTATTCGCCGAGGAGGGTGGCGTCAAAATCGCCAGACCTGTAAAGTGCGCCGAAATGCGCATCGCGGGTCTGGACGACTCCGTGACGGTGGAAGACATCCGGGAGGCCATTGCCTCGAAAACCGGGTGTCCCCTGGACACCGTCCGGGTTGGCGCCATCCGGCCCGGTCCGGGCGGCGTAGGTGCCGCCTGGGTGCAATGCCCAGTGGAGTCGGTCAGGCAACTGGCCGGCTCAGGCAGGCTCCTCGTGGGCTGGAGCTCAGCGCGAGTCACCGTGCTGGAGCACCGGCCTGCGAGGTGTTTCAAGTGCATGGCGGTCGGGCACACCCGGCCAACATGCACTAATTGCTTTGACTGCGGCGGACTCTGTTTCCGCTGCGGTCAGACTGGGCATATGGCGGCATCTTGCGCCGCCCCGCCCCACTGCCCCGCGTGTGCGGCGGGTAATAAGCCTGCCAAGCACCGCATGGGCTCTGGGGCGTGTAGACCTCCGGCTTCGGCTCCAAAGGGGCGGAGCGGCCCTTCGACTCCGGCCGCTCCCGCTCCTAGCGCGGCCCGATCGCCCGGCGCAAGCCAGGAGGTGATGATGGACACGGCCCATTAATGGCTGCCCAGTCCACTCACCTCCTGCAGGCCAACACCAACCACTCCGCCGGTGCGCAGGATCTCCTCCTGCAATCCATGGCGGAGTGGTCGATCGGTGCAGCCGTAGTCGCGGAACCGTACTGTGTGCCTGATCGCCCCAATTGGGTGGTCAGCCGTAACGGAACCGCGGCAATCGTCACCTCCACGCAGCGGCACTTCCCGTCCTTATCCCTCTTGGATAGGGGCGAGGAATTTGTCGCTGCGGATTGGGGAGGGGTCACGCTCTACAGTGTATACCTCTCCCCTAATAGGAGAATGAACGATTTCGGGGCCTCCCTCACCACCTTGGAGGCTTCGATACGGCGACTGGCACCGGGCCTCGTCCTGGTCCTGGGGGACTTCAACGCCAAATCCACGGCGTGGGGGTCCCCGATGACGGACGATCGCGGGCGGGCGATCGTGGAGTGGGCGGCGTCACTGGGCCTCTGTGTCCTAAACAGAGGCTCAGTGAACACGTGTGTGCGACAGCAGGGTGGGTCGATAGTGGACTTGTCGTTCGCTAGCCCTGCTGTCGCACCACGAGTGAGGAACTGGCGTGTCCTGGAGGAGGCGGAGACCCTGTCGGATCACCGTTACATCCGGATGGAGGTCTCCCCTCTCCGGGACCCCAGCAGGGGTCACAGGGCGGACCGAGCTCCCGCATTTCCGCGGTGGGCTGTGGGGCGTCTGGATAGGGACCTACTGGTGGAGGCGGCCATCGTGAACACGTGGCTGTCCTCACCACCCCCAGCGGACGGAGTGGACGTTGAGGCTGTCCGCATCCGCAGTGCGTTAACGCAGGTCTGCGATGCGGCCATGCCCAGGGTGCGGCGTCTACCTCCGAGGCAGGGGGTCTACTGGTGGTCCCCAAGACTGGCGGACCTTCGTGCGGCGTGCATTAGTGCCCGAAGGTCCTACACCCGCAGTCGGCGGCGTCGCCGCGATGTTGAGCGGGAGGGCCAGCTGTACGAGGCGTACCGCAGAGCGCGTACCGCCTTTCGGCTGGCCATCCGGTCCGCCAAGGACGCGAGTTGGCAGGAGATGCTGGACGGTCTCGACCGTGACCCCTGGGGTCGCCCGTATCGCGCGTCGCTGAATAAGCTTCGCGCACAGGGCCCCCCCCCTCACCGAGACCCTCCAGCCCGACCTCCTTCGTAGAGTGGTCGAGGAGCTGTTACCGCGGCAGTCGGAGCACACGCCCCCGGTCATGGCTTCGCCAGATCACAACCGGGAGGCCGTCGAGAGTGTTCCACCCGTGACGGAGTCGGAAGTGGGGGCAGCCGTGGCGAAGATTCGTTCCGCCACCACGGCCCCCGGCCCGGACGGAGTCCCAGTCCGGGTGTTGACGTTGCTCCTCGAGCATCTCGAACCTCGCCTCAGGCGACTGTTCAACGCCTGTCTGACGTCTGGACAGTTCCCTGAGTGCTGGAAGGAAGGGAGGTTGGTTCTCCTGCCAAAGCCGGGACGGCCCCCGGATTCGCCGTCGGCCTACAGGCCCATTGTGCTTCTGGACGATGTGGGTAAGCTGCTGGAGCGTGTCCTCGCTGCCCGCATCGTCCAGCACCTGGAGGAGGTGGGGCCCGATCTGTCGGACGCTCAATTTGGGTTTCGGAGGGGGCGTTCGACCATCGGGGCCCTGCTACGCCTGAGGCAGACGGCCGCGGAGGCTGTCGCCGGCAAAGGAGTGCTGTTGGCGGTGTCGTTGGACATCGCCAACGCCTTCAATAGTCTGCCATTCAGCTGCATCAGGGAGGCGCTCCGGTTCCATGGAGTGCCCCTGTACCTCAGGCGGCTGGTGGCAGACTATTTGGAGGGGCGCAGTGTTCTCTACGCGAGCCCCGCAGGGGACATTGTGCGGACGCCCATGTCGTGCGGTGTTCCGCAGGGTTCGGTTCTGGGGCCGACTCTGTGGGACATCGGTTACGACTGGGCGTTGAGAGGGAGTCTCCCCCCCGGGCTGAGCGTTATATGCTATGCTGACGTCACGCTCGTCACAGCCCGGGGCAGGACACTCGAAGACGCGGCGAGCCTGGCCACTCTCGGCACCGAGGAGATGGTCAGGCGTATTGAGGCGCTGGGGCTCAGGGTGGCCCTAAACAAGACGGAGGCTCTACTATTCCATGGGCCCCGTGTGAGGCTGCCCATCGGCGCCTCGTTAGTCGTCAACTCCATCCACATCAGTATCCAGGCCCATATGAGGTACTTGGGTCTGGTGCTCGACGGGCGATGGTGGTTCCGGGAGCATTTTCGTCAAATTGCTCCCCGGCTGGTCGGCGCGGCGTCCGCCCTTTCTCGGCTCATGCCGAACGTGGGCGGACCCAGTTTCGAGGGCCGACGGCTGTATGCGGGGGTGATCCGCTCAATGGCCATGTACGGCGCACCCGTGTGGGCGAGGGCTCTGAACGCCCAGCTCAGGGCGGTGCTGTGGAGGCCACAGCGAGCCATGGCGGTCAGAGCCATTCGCGGGTACCGCACGGTGTCTACCGAGGCGGCATGCCTATTGGCCGGGACACCCCCGTGGGACCTAGAGGCGGAGATGCTCTCCGACCTCTACCGGCGGGTTACCTCAATGCGCGAAGAGGGTGGCTCCCCATCGTTCAACGAGATAGCCACCTGGCGCGAGGACGCCCGCCGAGAAGTCATCGCCCGTTGGGCTACGCGGCTGGAGAGGCCTAGACACGGTGTTTTTACCGTTGAGGCCCTCCGGCCCGTACTGATGGAGTGGATGGAGCGGCGGCACGGAGTTCTCTCTTTCCGGTTGGTGCAGGTCTTGTCGGGGCATGGTTGCTTCGGCAAGTACCTGCACACGGTCGTGCGGAGGGAGTGGACTCCGTCCTGCCACCATTGCAATAGCGACGAGGACACGGCGCAACATACGCTCGAGGTATGTTCGGGCTGGGACGGGCAGCGCCGTCACCTCGTCGCTGTCATCGGTGCCGACCTGACGCTGCCGGCTGTTGCGCGAGCGATGGTCGACAGCGTCAGGAATTGGGACGCGGTCGCCGCCTTCTGCGAGGCTGTCATCTCGCAGAAGGAGGCGGCGGAACGGGCCCGGGAGGATTCCCGTGACCCGGGCCGCCGCCCGCGGCCGGGGCGGCGCAGGCGCGAGTACCTGCGCCTGATGCCGCCCTAACCGAGGCTTCGGGTGATTGGACCGGGGAATTGTCCGGTCACCTGACGTGAGGCCACCGCGTGAGGACGACGCCTCGACGGCGAAAGCTGCCGGGGCGTCGACAGGAGAGGAGCCCGAGAGGCCATACCGCCGAGCGGGCCACCGAAGACAAAGATCGGGTACCGGTGGCCCGCTCGCACGGCGAAGAAGAGGTGCTTGCAGGGTGGGTCAATGGGGTTGCGCGCCGCCTCTTCCGTCGCCCCGGACCGATTTGGCGGGGTGCGACGTCCATAGCCCACCGCAAAAAAAAAAAAAAAAAAAAAAAAAAAAAAGGTTGTGTGCTAATCGGTTCTTAATAACTCTTGAAAGCAATTTGTACATGCTTAAAAGTGAGATAGATCAAATCCTGAGGAGCATTTATCTCCCTTCTTAAAGATCACAGAAATATTAATCAGCCTTGTGGGCGGTACACGCATGCATATAAAAGCAAATCTCGTCAATATCAAAATTCGTATTACCGTCTAATAGTCGCGATCATATTATGAAATTAAGAAAAAGCTCCATTGGCTACTTTGGCTCTGCCATGATACACCCTAACCCTCTAGTAGTTGATGCGGCTTCCTACACGCCCTCCCGTATCCCAAAAATCCGACGTCCGCAGCACTTGATCGATGAAGACGACGACGCCATCGCTCAACTAAGAGCTTACACGGCCCGCGAGGCCTTTACACATAAATGCCCGCGGTTTCGCCCTCGCCATCGAGGTGCGAAATCGCGCCGCGCAAAGGTCACTAATCCAAACGTGGGCACGCCCACGCGCTGGTTTGTTATCAGCCTCGCCCCAGGCCGAGGTCCGTTCTCCACAGCAAGAACCCTTGAGCGATGTCGCTTGGCTTAATTTAATCGGGTGGAGAGCCCTGAGCGCTCACCCATAGTCCACGTAAAGCTGTTAAAGCCATCTTCAGCTAACAGCTAAACACATTGTCTGGCGCTGTTATAACATGTCGAAAAAGAAGTTATAGGTGTAGTGTAATCCAAGAAGGGATCTCTATTCATCGGTAAGTCCAGAAACCCATTAATTCAGTGATATTTGTTAATATTGAAATAGTATTATATCGTTTATAGACGAAAACGATAAAATTGCAATCACATGAAAAATTATACATCGTCTGCAGCACACTGCCACTGCTCAGGTGTCAATTTTCTGTGAAAGGTTGGTACTAACCCGGACGGACCGGCCCGCGGCTGTAGATAAAAAAACTGTCAACAGTGTAATTCTTCCACTATTAAAGTTAAAATAGTTAAATAATGGAGCAATTTCTGTAGGATTATAATTAAAACACAATTAAAAAATAGTTCATTACGAAGATTTACTTACCTAAGTACTCATTATATTGATTACTAAATATTGAAATATGAGAATTATGATATTATTTAGAATAAGGATTCAAATATTCATTAAATTATGCAAAATATCTATTCACATAATTGTCTACCACAGAAAAGATAATAGCAATTTATTGTATTTTGAAATTGTGTTCAACGCGTGTTTAATTATGTTGATAGCATCGGTTGATAGTTAATATTTTAATGTATAATAAATGCTACCATTAAATTCAACATTGATACGAATCCACAGTGTACATCCAAGTAGATGTTACTATACCTGTAATTTGACCGCAACTCTAGTTAAAAGAAGTACGGAATGGGAGACTATATTGCTCGGGTTGAAGGCCCTCAGCGCTCACCCACAGTCCGGATAAAGTTATCATCATAGCCATCTGCAGCTAACAACTAAGTCACACAAAAAATGTATTGGTATTGAAATGTATTATACCTACTGTAATAAATTTCCATCGTGCGTGTTTCAAGCTAAAAAATAGTTAATAAATCAGTCTACCTGTGCGAACGGCCATAGTACTCTATTTAAAATTTATATTAATTAATCTATTCTAAATTGTGAATGAAAATGTTGTGGGTTTTACTTTTATCAATTTGATTACTAGTTTTAGTCTGATTTCCAACTAAATAAAGTAGCCAACGAGTGTCGGAGAAGTCAATAAATTAAAAATGTAAAAAAACCTCCGACACTAAAACCTATGTTTAAAAAGTAAAAATAAAAAAAAGAAACTCAATCTTAAAGTACCTAAGTATGTATTAATATTCTAACAAAATACGGGGTATTTTGTTGGAGCGGTCCCCCAACGCGAGGTATTTTGTTAGAATTATTAATACACACTATAGTTCATCTAATCTAAGAAGTGCATTTTGACGTTTCGCATTTTTTAATACACAATAACCTTGGTCAAACGTATACACATGATTGCAAACAATAAATCTGAAATTTTAAAGAACTATTAAGTTATTTACATAAGTAACGTTGCGAATGACTTTCTTGTACAATAATGTAATAAAAAAAACATGATAAATAGTCATTATTATTGACGATCATACAATATCACGTCATAACGGTCTAAACAGTAGGTAGTGCTTGACAATCTCCAATTCACGAATATCCAAATAATCGGTAAAAATATTAGATTAATATATTTAATCGAGTAGAGATTTTGACAGAGATGTACGTTTCGACAATTTTATTGATAAGGAAATAATTATTAATGTTCTTGACGATGATAATTCAAGTAATAGTAGTGATTCTGAATAACTAGCTATTTTCAAATCTAGTTTTTGTTTTTATTTAACCTAATCCTACTAAATATGATGAATAGATTTTATAATGAAATAATTAAATTTGTTTAGTATTAATTTAGCACTTAATATTTCATCTCCTTTTTGAAAAATAAAATAAAAACCGATTATTCATTACAAAGAATTAATATCGATTTCTTATTAAAATCGGATATTTTCGATAGCGATTATTTGGTGCACATACCTAGACAACTTACTCCGACAGCTGTCAAACTGCACTTCTTAGATTAGATAGACTATAGGCCTTTTGATGGGAATTTAAAAACGTCATGTGGTGCTCTTGTATTATATTCGATATCTTAGTGTTTTAACGTGTTATATTAGATAATTTTTATGGTATTTTATGTAATATGATGTGACAGAACAGCTGGGATGTAGTGAATATCATATAAAAGTGCTTTACAACGTTTTCGTTTTCCATCAAAATTCCTACAACATACCATTAACAGTGTCACCATAGCACTGTTGATGGCGACAATTCGACTGACTGACAGACAATGACTAACCTGAAGAGATTAAGAACGTGAAGATAATTATAACTCGACACTGGCAAAAATGGCTCGTATAAGTAGCTGATTGCCAATACATAAAAAGAAGAAGAAGAAGAAGCTGTCAAAGTGCACTTCTTAGATTAGATGGACTATAAGGTATATTACTTTAAGATTGAGTTTCTTTTTTTATCGTTATTTTTTAAAGGGAACTTAGGTTATTGTGTCCGGGGTTTTTTAAGTTTTTAATTTATTTTTTTTATTTTATACTTTTTAACGTTTTCCGTGTGATGACGGAGTAAGAATATAATTCACCACCCCTTTCTTACCCGTGGGTGATCGTAAGAGATGACTAAGGGATATAAAATGCATATAACATCTATGCGAGAGATGGAAAACTCGAAACAAAACCCTACACCAACACGCCTGACCAGCGTAGTAGGTCATTTCCCTTCCATTATAGACGAGGCTCGATCCCAACATTGTGACATATATGAGCTGAGATGATGATGATATACTTTTTAAAGGTACCATATATACATTTTAAAGGTACATACTTATTATAATGTAAATTTTGTTAAGTTGTCTACATATATTCTTATACATAGGTTCTTGTCGAAAATCTTTTAATTTATATTTAAGGTAAAGATTACATCATATTTTTTTGTAATGAGGACGTGACGCGCTTTCATTTGAGACCTCAGTTGAGTATATTTGTAGACATTCGGTTATTCTTCCCCACTTTCACTCCCATAACTTTTGAACGGCTGAACCGATTTTCATTAAACATGTCTAAGACCGCTCGTAAAGAAAAAAAGAAAACTAAATTGAAATCGCTTCATCCGTTCGGGAGCTATGATGCCACAGACTGACAGACAGATCCACACAGCCACAGACAGACACGTCAAACTTATAACACCCCTCTTTTTGCGTCGGGGGTTAATAAAAAGGACTAAGTTGTAGATTAATCTGCAAAAATTCCACCTTTTGTGTATGTGGTCAACAAATACTTACCTATATTGCTAAGAATGTTAGGCCTTATGCTTAAGATCAACTATATGAAACAGATTACGTAGTATGTTTTATGATTTTAAATACAGGAATTTATACATATATTCATTTTTTTAGGTCCGTAAAGGAAATAGAATATTCCATTTGACCGAAACCGAAGTGGAGGAATTTCTCATGGCTGATAATAGTGATACTGAAGATGGACTCACTTTGGACAACGAGGATCAGTCATTTTTACAACAAGATATGCAAGCCGGATTGTCGGTTGTGATAATCGAACCCGTTCTTCCAGAGTCCTCTCAAGAACAAGACCCAAGTCCAGGTCCTTCATCGACTACCTCTCTTGATTCACCATTATGTGAACCGGTTCCTGAGTACATGTGGAAAAAGAATATTTACCGGCCTTATGATTTTTCTGCCGCTGATTATGAATTTGGGAAGATAAATATCTCTCAGCAATCTGACTCACTAAAACCAATTGACATTTTTGAGACGGTTACTAGCATTAATTCGTTGATAGAGGAAATAATAATACCAGAGTCCCTAAGATATGCTCATCAAAATGGTTCAGTATACACTACAGACCTGCAAGAAGTTAGGGCTTTTATCGGTATGAACTATGTCATGGGTTACCATGTATTACCTACCCTAAGAAGCTACTGGACAACTGAACCTGATATGGGCGTGCCTTACTTAGCTAAAATTATGCCTCTTTCAAGATTTGCGGAAATAAGAAGAAACCTGCACTTCTGTGATAATGCAACGCAACTGTCTCAGATATCGCCAGACTTCGATAGAGCATATAAAATTAGATCAGTTATGAATCATTTTAATTTAAGTTTCCAGTCAGCTCTGAATAACACAATAACTGAGATTGTTCACCAGTATAATATAAACATGGGTGGGGTGGATCTTATGGACCAAAAAAAAGTTACATATGAAGTTGACAGAAAATCAAAAATTAAATATTATTTAAGACTTTTCTTCGATCTTTTGGATCTTGGTATGAATAATGCTTACATTATATATGAAAAACTATATGCGCAACATCGCATTGAAGGTAGTTTGCTATCGTCGCTTGAATACCGACAGGTTGTGTCTAGAGCCATGATTGGTAACTTTTCTATTAGAAAGCATGCTTTGCCATCCACATCTATGACAAAGAAGAGGACTCAAAACTTAGGACATAAACAAGCGTTACTTTCACACGTGATAACAAAAGGGCCTTCACGTAAACGATGTGTGCAGTGTGCAAAACGAGGAATTGAAAATCGTACAATCAACATTTGTAACATATGGAATGTAAATTTATGTTTTACAGCAACAAGAAATGGTTTTGCAGACTTTCATATTTTAAATTAATTAATAAATTCCTATTATTTTAAAACAAATTAGATATTTATTATTAGGATAACACACACATTTCGTTCAACTGTAAGTCCTTACAATCGATGGATGCCGCCCCTTATCGCATATTGGGACACATTTGTCCCAAGCAATTTCTCGAAATCTACTAAAATTTCTTATTTTCTTATACTATATATATTTAAAATACCCCCTTACACACTATATAATCCACTAATAATCATAAAAACTTTAGCGTAATTGTTTTGTGCGTGAAAGGGTTAAGCATAAGGCCTAACAGTGTTTATAAAACTAAATGCAGCTTGTTTCGCTCTTCTTCCACGTCCATTACAGGTAGAAGATATGGCTATAAAATCAGGCGATCTTACATAAAGACGGATAAGGTCAGAGAGATGAAGAGTTATCTTTTTGAAATAAAAATCTTTTGTGAAAAATTCAAGATATAGATAAACGTAATGGGCACATCCGTATCACGCTACTGCAGCATGTTATGAACGAGAAGCTATCCTGGATGTCGTTGCTATTTATAAGTATATAAAATCAACAAAAACAGCCATAACGGAGATTTGAAGAATCATTAAGTCTCTCTAATTTTTAGATACAACCTAACCTAACCATGTATTAAATATTGAGTTGATTAAACTGTGGACCAGTGGTAGGCCCCTACGTAGCAAAATTCCGTTTCATGCATGGGTTCTATACCTAAAACAATACCTAATGCCATTACTTGAACATATTTATGAGGTTAACTATATTAGAGAAATAATTATAGCTTCAAACAATACTTTTTACGAATAACTTTAAGTTGGAATGGTATTTGTTGCTTTTTAAGAACACCAGGCATTTAAATTTTGGAGCTTGTATTTTAATTTCGATTTGTTTTTTGCTTATGTAGAGTGCTGGACTGTCGCAGCTGTTATCATTTATATTATGGTTTAACTTGTGCGTTAATTGGAATTTATCTATTTAATGTTCTACGGTCATGAATCTCATCATTTTCAGACAAGAAAATAATCAATCATAATCTCTAATTATGAGTAACAAAACCCAATTTGGTTTATTTTTTCAGGATATATTTTCCTCACGATGTGTTAAATATCAACACCTTTTTGAGGTCTACCGTAAGTGCTACTCCATACAGCGTAATGAATTAAAGGAGACTTAGGATTTTGTAAACAATAATACCAACAAAACTGCACAACGTGATACCAATAACACAATTTATTGTATATTACAAAACACCTTAGTAAGCCGGTAGTTACATTTGTTGAAATCGGCGTACCGTTTTCCGTACATTAACGCTTTTAATCTAATGCATTCTACATCAGCTATTTTAATTGACCACATCGCCTTCGCTACAATTTCTTACACAGAATTTATATTTAGTAAATTTACTTAATGAAATGTATAATATAAGACTTTATGTAATATATTTGAAAATGTATAATATTTACTTAATGAAATGTATAGTAATAAGACTAAGTCCTCGCATATGAAGAATATACAATAAATAGCAGTAGATTCCATTTGTTAATAAAAAAAAGCACTTATTTGCTACTGAGGTCTTGTATATACCTACTTGAAAACTTTCATAGAATAGAAAAATAAACAATTTGATGGCTCACTTGTGGCTCTTAAATCACGTACCTACCTACTTAAGTAATTATCAGCAACAGTAAATAATATAATCTTTTATACAAAAAAGACATTTGCATATTAGCTATAAATTTTCATTCATTAAATGAACTACCGTTCTTTTTCTTTTTCTCTAATATAAGACCTATTGGCATAACTCAAAGAGAACTGGCAATACTTTTAGTTCGATCTCAAGCTTCAAATTTCAACTATAGATAGTTAGCATTGCCATTCAACGTGGCAATGCTGCTAGCCTTCTGGGCACATTACCAGTGGACAGTGATGCGGAGGAATTTTTCGAAGCCTGATTGCGTCTTTTGTTTCTCCTTTTATTTATTTATTTTTTATTCCTTATTATATTTTCTTCTATTTTTCTGTAAATATTTTAATTTAAAACTTAGCTTTATTTTTTAATTTAAAACTTAGCTTTATTTTTTGCTTCTGGCTGAGGTGGTGGCTGCCGAGAAGTTGCCCCAACGCTCCGTTCACTCTATTTCCCGCATTCACTCTTCGCTCTATATCAGTGGTGTACCTTCCATCTCGGCTAAATCCACATCCAAGATATACAAATTCATCCACTTGCTCTAGTACATCATTACCTATTGTTACTCTTACATCTGTTCTGGCTTCATCTCTTTCAAAGACCATTATTTTGGTTTTGCTCACCTTCACGCGTAGACCCTTTGCTTACAATCTTCTGTCATTGTGTCGATTAGGGTCTGCAGGTCAGTCGCTGACTGTGCCAGCAGGACTGCATCATCTGCATAAAGCAGAGCAGTGACCACTGAGTCGCCCATCTGGACTCCCACATTCATACCGTTCAACCTTTGGAGACATTTATCCAGATATATGATAAACAGCCTGGCTGACAGAACGCACCCCTGCTTAACGCCGATATTGACGTAAAACCGAGGCGACATTCCATCATCCAGCCGCACACAGGCTCTACAGCCCATGTAACTGGACTGCACAGCCTGTAGCAGTTTACCGTTAATACCATACTCCGGTAAAATGTCCCAAAGTTCCTTTCGTACAACCGTGTCAAAAGCTCTCTCCAGATCCACAAAACTGCAGAAAACCCTCTGACCTAGAGCCAGATGCTTCTCCACAATGTTGCGCAGAGAGAACACTTGATCTATGCATCCCCTTCCACTCCTGAAACCTCCTTGTGTCCCACACAGTAAACCATCGGACACCATCCTCATTCTCCTTTCAATAATTTTACCATACACTTTTGCTGCCAAACTGGTCAAGCCTACGGCTCTGTAATTTGCGTAGTCATAACGTGAACCCTTGTTTTTAAACAAAGGCACGATGACTGCGCTATTCCAGTCCCCGGGAACCATTCACGAGCTCCAACATAAATTGAGGAGCAACAGGAACGCCTCCCAGACACGAGCCACCAAGCTTGATCATCTCGGCAGACACCATATCAATGCCCGCTGCCTTACCATTTTTCAAACTTCTTATCGCCCATTCAACTTCATCCATACTGAAGCCATCGGAGGACGCCGCTGTCGAATGTTGATCTACTAAACCACATGCAACACCGGCGCCAACCGTAACATCCGCATACATATCGCCAAAATATTCACTCCATCGGCTTAACACGTCTTGTGTTTGTGTAAGAATGTCTCCACCTTTAGACCTTCTTTTATTCATTCTGAAGGTTGAACAACCACCCCGAGACTTCTTCACCTACCTCCAAAAGAGTTTGGTGTTACCCTCGAAGTTTTTAGTCAGCTTATCTTCTGCACTCATACTTGCTCTATCACGTTTCTCTTTCACTAAGGCCTTGGTGTCATTCTTACATTGCCGATATATTTCTTTCTTCTGTTCAGTCATACTGTCATTCAGATTCAAAGAAGAGACATAGTCCAGCCACGCTTTCTTCTTTTGCTCTACGGAAGCTGCCACTTCCGCAACCCACCATGCATCACCATTTGTTTTTCTATGCTTCTTTGAACTTCCACATACTTCTTTCGCTGTATCTACCATGCTCTCTTTCAATACTCTCCAGCATTCTTCAATGTCCGATTGCGGCTGGCTTGCCATCGTCAGCCGTTCTCGGACACCCTCTGCATACTTTTCTCTTACACACACTTCTTGCAACCTTTCAACCTTTATTCTTTCGAGCCCTCCGAAGTGGACAAGCTCTCGCCAGTGCCTCCACTTTCTGAACAGACCACTAAATCTCGCAATAACGAGATAGTGGTCCGTATCGACCGTGGGGCACCTGTAAGCTCTTGCGTCCAATATTTTGCTTCGGAGGCGACTGTCTACCAAAATTAAATCTATTATACTTTTCTGTTCATTCCTTCTCCATGTATACATATGGATGTCCTTATGTTGGAAAAATGTATTTGACACAATAAGGTTTCTCTCCATGCATACATCCGCTATGAGCCTACCTGCGTCGTTCACTCTCTTATCACCAAATGGACCAAGTACGTCCTCATATTCGGGACACTTGGTCCCCACCCATCCGTTCAAATCTCCGCATACAATCACGCGTTCACTGGTTTCTGCCATATCCAGAACTTCCCTAACATTATCCCAAAACTTCTCTAGGTCTGATGCCTCCGAGGGTCCTACGGGAGCATATGCTACAACCATCTGGTCACATACAAGAAGTCTGGGATCATACATTCCGTAATCCTTCACACCTGAGGCCAAGCGAGAGGACAACAGCACTCCTACCCCCATGCTGGCTCGATCGCTCTGTGGTACACCAGACCACAGAGCCATCCCGCCACCAGGAAGATCGCAAGCGTCGCTGCCCCTTTGCTTGGTCTCTATTACACAGAGCACGTCTAGCTGTTTGTCCGCCATGACGGATATCAGCTCGTGCAACTTACCTTCCACACAACCTCTTACATTCCACGTGCCCACCCGGTACTCTGCTCTCCTCGACTCGCCTGACTGGGCAAGGCGTGATGGGTGGCGGCCCCCATCGCCGCAATTAAAAAATTGAATCTCTATCTGTATAAAAATACTAAATAAATAGTTAAAAATAAAATTAAAGAATAAAAACTAAAATCATTTTTTAAAAAACAAGCTTTTTTTATTGCTAATAAAATAAACTAAAAAGTTAAAAATAAATTAACTCTAATCAGATATAACACTTGTAACGTTATACGTTATAAGTTCATTGTAACCTTTAACGATAATTAAGTTTCTTCGTCTACAACAAAATAATTCCATATCGTACATAATTATATATTTTTAACACCATAATTATTAAATCTTCCTGTTTTATCACAGTCCCAATTTTATAAATAAAAGTGTGTTGCATTTTTTAGCAAATAATAAACAGCTTGCTTTTAAAAAAGGATTTTTTCTTTAATTTCATTTTCATTTCTGGCATTGACTAATAGTACTTAAATGATGAATAATATAAAAATTATGAGGCGTGCACTTTTGGATTTTCCAAATTATTATCAATTGTTCTCTTCAAAAATATGTTAATGCCGTACTGTATCAGATGACCATAAAGTACCTACCTACCCTTAAAATAGTAGCGTTATTTTCATCAGCCTAAAAGATATGGTCTGCATTAAAATCTACGGCATCATTTTTTCCTAATTTATTTATGTTAATACTATTTAAAACAAGGGATAAAATGTAGAAAACTGCTATATTTCATTAATCTATGATATTTTAAATTATACATAATTTGAAATGCCGAAATGTTATAACGATAACGAACCGCCTGATCGTGGCGCTGATGTATTTCGTCTAAGTCAATTAAGACCACGCTTGCCACCGGCCGGTACCAGCAGACGTGCCCTTTACAATGAGCCGTCGCTAGCTTACGTTACTCCCGAGCCGAAACCTTTACCGGTACCTAGCGCGATTAATTCGTCACCATTTAGTGTCAGCGACGGCGGACAACCTAATTATTGTGAACTAGTTTCAGAGTCCTCCACATTTCTGTCAAAAATAAACGAGCTCGTCAATAACCAGGGTTCACGTATGAATAACGCGAATAAAACGGCAATAATGGACTACAGTCAATGCATTACTGCCATCGTATCATTACTAGCGTTAAAATCATCTTGCAATGAGACGAAACTGGCAAATACTGAACGGCAATTAAACCAGACCCAACAACACGGCCTTTAAACGATATTCAGAAACCATCGTACGCCGATAAATTAAAACTATCAAATTTCGTGCCATAAGTGGAGGTTCGTTCGTCACGCGCTCCCTGTGTAATCGCATATCCTACGGCCGAGCGTTCAGCTGATTACGCGTCGTCTTCAGCTACCAAACAGGCGCTACTGAAGGCAATTAAACCTATACACGATGATTTTCAAATTGTAGGCGTTAAAAAAGCCGCGAAATCGGGTGTCGTTCTTCGCGTCACAAATGAGAGGCAAATTAAAAAATTAGAATCTGTTGATGCCATTAATGCCGCTGGCTTGCGTATAGAAAAACCGAAAGGTAGACGACCGTGCTTACTAATCAAGGGTGTTCCCATTTCTATGGAAGACAACGC
The DNA here is from genome assembly GCA_905163515.2 of Lymantria monacha. Taxonomy (NCBI): domain Eukaryota; kingdom Metazoa; phylum Arthropoda; class Insecta; order Lepidoptera; family Erebidae; genus Lymantria; species Lymantria monacha. The sequence continues at coordinate 45,090,904 of LR991081.1, read as the reverse complement.
GTTCCTTGTCGCACTTTACCGTCAAAATATTAAAGACGAAATGTCACTTAACGAAGACGATTTTATTAAAGCCACGAAAATTATTCGCAACCGAAAATTACAAAACGGGCGTAAATGGATCGGTATCGAACTCGATACCGAAGTGCGCGTTCATCTACTAGCCACCAAGGAAAAAATATTTATAGACTGGGCCAGCTGCCGCTTCTACGATGATTTGGAAGTAGTACGCTGCTCAAACTGTCAGGTACATGGACATGTCGCGAAATATTGTACGGAAAAAACACCTACGTGTGGTCACTGCACAGAAGGACATATTACGAAGTCCTGCCCAAATAAGGACAAACTAGATTTTAAACCTAAATGTGCGTCTTGTAAACGTTTTAAAAAACCGTATGATCATTCTTGTGGTGCATCAGATTGCCCCACTTACGAACTGAAGCTAGAACAACTGGTGCTCAATACTATTAGAAATGGATAGTTTGAATATTAGGCAATTAAACCTTCATAATGATAGGGTTGCGACTTCAGAGTTAGATCGTATAGTTATGGAATATAACCTAGATATAGTACTTGTACAAGAACAATACCAGAGTAGTTGCTTACGTAATAGGGTTGTACAATTGGACACCAAAGCACGAGCCGGCATCTATGTTGCAAGTTCTAAATTTACGGTGACGTCACTACAAAATCTCATGACGTCCCACTGTGCTGTCGCAGAGGTCACATCCCCATCCTGTAGGGTATATATTGTGAGCTGTTATTTTCAATATTCAGACCCCGTTAGTCCACACTTACACCATCATCGTCATGTCTTGCGGTCTCTTACGGTCCGTAAAACAATAATAGGAGCTGACGTGAATGCGTCATCTACTTTCTGGTATGGCAAATTTAGATACACCGATACGGACCGACGGTGTGCTATAGAAGATTTCATCGCTGAGATGAATCTGTCCATCCACAATACACCCGATGCACCACCAACTTTTTGCAGCCCCTTGGGCGAATCTTCTATTGACGTCACAGTTTCAAGTGCAGACGTCCGCTTGAATAGGTGGCGCGTTCTTCCTGACGCGTCATGTAGTGATCATCGCCTGATCGTGTATGAATTTGGATCGAGACTGTCACAGGCTCCTCCCAGACAGAGTTATAATTTTAGATACAAATCTAAAGGCGCAAATTGGGACTTTTTCAGCTCTCTCTTTTCCTCGTGTACCAGAGATTTCACTCGTAGACAATTAACCGCGGAAGAAAGCGCTGAATTAATGTCACATTCTCTAATATACTGTGCTGATGTAGCCCTAGGCCGAACATCCCTGCCTAATAATAAGAGGTGTGACTGGTGGAACAATCACCTAGTAAAACTCCGCAAACGCTTTCGAAGGACGCGTAGGCAGCATAATAAACTTAAAAGTCACCTAACATGGGAAGGGCCTTTGATGAATCTCTATCTGTACTGAAAGCTGCCAGGTCTCGCTACCGGATTGCAGTAGAAAAATCGAAAGACGCTTTGTTAAATAGGATTGTGGAAAGATAGAAAGTGAAGGTCCATGGTCTCCACTTTATCACGAGTTTAAAGCGAATCGATCAGTCGACTTAGCATACATACTTAGCTACTTAGAATATTAAAGTAAACGATAAACACACTATGGATATTGAGGAGACCACGGAAGTTTTATTAAATACCTACGTTTACTACGTTAATCCCAGACGATAACGTCTCAGTCGACAGCAAACATCATAAACAAATACGTGCATGGGTCGCCGAGCCACCTCTCTCGCCTAGGTCTGATCTTCCATCTCTTACCGAATTCATGAATACCATTATAGCTCTTCCCCTCAACAAGGCTGCTGGTGAAGATAAAATATCAAATAAAATGATCAAAGAAGCTAGTCGAGCCTCCGGCAATGTTAATGGCTTTTAATCGTTGCATAACTGAAGGCATATTTCCTCGTATATGGCGTCGCGGTTATATACGTATAATTCCTAAAGGCGGTGATAAGCCACCAGACGACCCGAAGTCATATCGACCAATCACCTTACTGCCTTCATTAGGCAAGCTCTTAGAACGTCTCATTGTTACTCGTTTATTGCCAGGTGGACCAACATTCGATCATAAACAATTCGGCTTCACTCACGGTAAATCCACTATCGACGCGGCCATTGCGGTAAGAAGTCATTAGCGCATCCGTTTTTAAATACGTACTAGGCGTCTTCCTGGACATCTCAGGTGCTTTCTATAACGCATGGTGGTCAATGCTACTTCTTAAATTAAAGGCTCGTGGGTGCTATAGAAATATCTACCAAATCATACAGTCGTACTTTTTAAATGGCTCGTCTAAATTGAAACTTGGTCACCATGCTGTGTCGAAGCCACTGACGATGGGCTGCCCTCAGGGTTCGGTGCTAAGTCCTTATCTATGGAATTTAGGTTTTGACGATTTTCTCGGGTTACGTCTACCGAAGAATTGTCTACTGATCGGCTATGCAGACGACGGTCTTTTACTTATACAATCAAACACTAGGGATGGCTTAGAGAAATTAGCGGAAAAATGTCTCAATGATATATTCGATTGGGGTACACGAAACCGGCTTGCTTAAGCTGATATCAGACGGTTCATTTTTTGTTCATTTTTGTCTTTCATTTTGCATCTTTCACTCGAAGTGACGCATCTGAACACAAAATGAAACATTAGTGCCGAATGAATTCATTAGTGAAACGATCCAACAGTGTTGGATATTGGCATTCGGCATCTTTCACTCGCACTCCGAGTGAACGAGAAATGAACAGTCTGAACACTGAGAGAACTTTCATTCGGGTCCGGTCATTTTGTTTCAAGTTCTGTAGCCGAAGGACGTCCCGTGTTGATAATTTTCTGCGCTGCTTTGCACTGGTCGCACGCGGCAAATGTGTGTGTATGTGTGTGTGTTGATCGATCGAGTGGATTGATCAAAATACATTACATTTTTTGGAGAACTTTAAAAAGATTATTACAATATGAATCAGGATCTTCAACTGCTAGTTCTCTCAACAATGTATTTGATGCTGCTAATATTTTTTCTTTCAATCCATGGTAGCACCCATCACCGTCGACGTTTTCTTTACTTCTTTTTTGTCAACTCTTTGATTTTTTTTAGAGCTCTGGTGGCAAACGAGTAAGCAGCACACCTGTTGTTAAGTGTTACTGCCGTCCATGGATCTTTACCACACTAGAGGTATAACTAGGCCGCTGCCTGCCAATAATCCCAAACCCACCCAGAAAGATGGGCTTCCGGCTCTCTCGCTCACAGAACGAAGCACAGCAGCATATTGCCACTGCTCAAGCGACGATTTTCTGCGAGAGTGTGGTAATACCCCGGATGAACCGGCCCACGGCTTTAGACATAAAACTGTCAACAGCGTGGTCCTACCACTAAAAAAAATATCAGTAAAAATTGATTAAATGATCATAAATTAAAGTAATTCCAAGACGCACGACTTCATTCGATGATATATTGAAAGAAATAAATAGTGAATGTTCATTTTTAAATCATTCCCTCTTAACCGTGTGAACATAAAATGAAAGAAAAATGAACCATCACTCGAGTGAACAATCACTCGAGTGAACCGTCTGATATCAGCTTTACACACCACAAAAAACATATCATCTTTTATTAAAAGTAAATTTACAATCGGCGCCGCGTATAAAATTCAATAATGTGACTGTCAAAAAGAAAGAATTAGTTCGCTATCTCGGCCGTCTTAGAAAAAAATTTTTCATTTATTCAGCATATTAAAACTGTAGGTGAAAAAGCGAAACGCAATTTCTACGCACTGACTAGAATATCCACATCTACTTGGGGCCTTCGCTTTAATACACTTAAAACCATATATATGGCCACATATTTGGGGTGTATTTGTTACACTGCACCTGTATGGGCCGATAGGGCCACCATAGGGGCGGCTCGCCTTAAATTACTACAGAGCCAACGATTGGCCCTAATATTCTTATGTAAATCCTATAGAACGGTTAGTACCGAGGCCTTGCCAGTGCTAGCGGGTGTGCTTCCGGTTGATTTGGAGATTCAGAGACGAGCGTCAATGTATTACACCACAAGGGAAACTATAAATACCGATTTCCTTCTACTGCGCGACCGAATTAAAATTGCTAGATTGTTTGCGCCACAATCCAATGTCTTTGAAGAACTTTTAACTGAATGGCAAAAAAGATGGGATTCATCATCGAAAGGCCGTCATCTTTATCAATTTTTGCCATGCATTCGAAAGCGCCTGGAGAAAGTGTGGCTAGAGGTTGACCATTTTGTGGCCCAATTCTTAACTGGACATGGCAACTTTAAAAGTAGGTAAATTATTTTCTTTTAAACTCGTACCTTCACCACTATATCAATGTTTCATACCTGACCATGAGTATGAACAATCAGCACATCACATTCTCTGGGAGTGCGATCTCTGGCGAAACGAGCGTAACCTTATGTTAAACAGTTTGCAAGTCACCTGTGGAGTAGAATACTATACGGACCTTGTGGCAACTCGAGAAAATTTCCGTGCGTTCATGCGTTTCTGCCATACCTATTGTAGCAATCAATCTTAACGCTCACATATAGGCCCCGTTAAGCTCTTCCGTATCCGTGGTGCGTACGGCACCTGGCTGCGCTTATCGTAGCGGTACACCTCTTTAATTATTGGCTGACTAGTCATTTTGTTTTCCTGTCTCCCGCTTTGCCTTGGAGAAAAGTGGAATCACTCTTTTCAACTCCTCCTCTTTAACCTTTTCTAATTAAATTTGTTGCGGGTTCCAAGACAATTAAAATCATATCCCAGGACTGGTGTCATTTATAGTGACCATTGTGGATCCTGGCTTACAGGAGTTACAATGGTGGGAATGTGTGGTGGGATTAGTGCCAAAAAAAAAATGAGGTGAGGCATGTAATGTCTGAGTACTGAACATGCCCCACGCGACACGAATTTTGAGCGTATTAGGAAAAGATTAGATGAAAACTCTCAGAGGTTCTTCATGTTTTTTTTTTAACTGAAACCAATGATCTAAATAAGCAATTCACAAATTATTTTTAGTGCTAATTAATAGTATACCAGACTTCATTATCAGTATACTACTTAAAAATTAGATTTCGTTAGTTTAAACCTCAAGTATGGTATTCCGTGTGATGACGGAGTAAGAATAAAATTCACCATCCCCCTATCTGAGCCGTGGGTGATCGTAAGAGACGACTAAGGGATATAAAACGCATATAACGCATCTATGCAAGAGAAGGAAAACCCGAAACAAAACCCTATACCAACACGTCAGACCAGCGTGGTATAGTAGATCAATTTCCCTCACATTATGGAGGAGGCTCGAGCCCAACAGTGAGCCATACATGAGCCGAGATGATGATAAAGATTCAATAATAACGCAAAATTTATTTTCGTGTCCGCGCTTCTGACGCCATTTAATATTGGAGTTATCATCAAGGAGTCATGAAATTAATGGCCATAAGGATCTGTTTTGAAGGATCTGTTCAAAAATCATTAAACAACTACTTGATATGTTCTTATTATTTCTTTTACTTTTTTTTTAATAAAGCTAACACCAAAGTCTGTTTGCATTACCCAACGGCACAACCGCGTTCTTCTGTAATAAATAAGTTTTAAAAGTTTGTAAAAAATAAGAATACTTAATAAACTAATAAAGTATCTATTTTAAGACATTAGACAGTCTACTTGATTAACAATAAACAAAAAAAAACACCGAAACACATTTCTAATAAACAGTAATAAGAAACCAAACAATAATACGATTTCATTACATATTAGCAAATTAATTTGTATAACTGACGAATCCGTAATAAAAATACGGAAACCCATCTGGACCAAAAGTTTAAGCTAACGCACGTTTTCATCTATGAATTTATATAATAATAATTATTATTATTATTAGTTAAATTTAGATAAGATCTGAGGCAGTTTAATTATTATCTTTGATGTTGTATGACACAACACCAAACAATCTTCGTTGTAAGGGTTATATAGATTGCCTTAGTTATCTGGTAAATTACCACCAACTTTGGATGACTCCCATTCCCAGGATGTTTAGGAACTATAATAAAATGTAATGTACCAGTATATTTTTCTATGGACAATTAATATTGTATCAAAAGAGAATCAACAAATAATAACAAAAACAGTCATGGATACCCTGATAAAAAACTTAATATTAAAAAAAACTTAGTCGTACCATGAGCTCTGAGGTCACGTATACTATAAAATATCAGAATTGTCACTATGATAATAAAATGGACGCGATAAATCTGATAAAACTGTTTTAATTACATACTTGTTGGTCGATGTTTTCTTAATAAGGAAGATTATTTATTTTTTTAATATTACTTGGTAGTTAATTGGGTAACAATTTAGTTGTAGTTAAAAATATTTGTCCTATATAGACTACTAGCAGACCGGGCCACGCGTTGCTGTGGCTTAGGTTAGCCTCAGTAACACTTTTTGTTTATTCTAACAAATTTTAGCTTATATGAAGCGTTTGTACATCTAACATAGTGCCATCTATTAAATACTTACTGAATCCAGTCAACAGATTCCGCCATATTTTAAAATCCTTTTGATGTGACATACGATTTTGACTGTCAAATATTAGACAAATAATTTGCAATAAAATAATATTAAAATAAATTGAGATTTAAGCTATCCTCTATTTTAATTTGGATCAAACTACACATGCTGTGCACATTTGGTTAAAATCGGTTAAGTACTTTATGAGTCCATCGCGGACAAACAACGTGACACGTAATTTATATATATTAAGATGTGAGTAGATACATATATATAGTATAGTATACTCATGATACTTGTAGCAAGCACTTGAAATATTGTAACTTATTCAGTTAAAGTTCTTTCTTATAGGACATAAACATTCTGATAATGTAATTAAAACTCAGTTATACAAGTTTTCAAACACACTTAAAGAAGGGTGCTGCAATTTCATATTACAAAAGCTACATTTTGTGTACATTGCACTGCAAAGTCAAATCGTAAATTAATTTATTATATTAATTGAGGGCATCTTAGCATTTTATAATGAACCATGGCATTTGGTAATATCTTCAGTTCATTATGAGATGTCTTTTAAGTAATGTATTACAAATTAATTCTACTGTTGATATCTTTTCATTTTCCTTTCCATTTTTTTCTTTTTCTTCTCATCCTGTTCGACATCTTGAGGTGCTTCTTGGAAGAACCATGGTCCCAGGAAATTGACCCACACTAACCAAAATGCTCGAAGTGGCAACAATAGAAGTAAGAACCAGAAGTAATTGGATATTACGGCAAGAACATGTGTAATTGCTGACAAAATCACTATATCCTTGACATGCCTGAAAACAAAATGGGAACACCATTTAAATATTATATCTATGTTCCTAATTATTAACTAAAGTATCTATATTAATCCAAGAATAAAAAATTTCAAAGTATCTTACTAGCTTAATAACAATAGTTTAGCAGTAAACTTAACAAAGATTACACAACAAATTAGAACTTTTTGTTTAGGAACATATTTGCTATGTATTCTTTGATGTAATCTATATATATATATATATATATATATATATTAAATGCGATCTCTTCGGAAAATCTGTGGAGTTAGGCTGACCGACCGCATTCGTAACGACGACGTAAGAGAGCGAGTAGGTATGAAAGAGAGTATTGGTGTAAAGATGCGAAAGGGAATGCTCCGATGGTTCGGACATGTGGAAAGAATGCCGAACGAACGTCTGGTTAAGAAGATATACAATGCGAAAGTGGAAGGATGTAGGTACCGAGGGAGACCGAGACTAACCTACCTAGACCAGATCGGTCAGGTACTGAAGGAAGGTGGAGTCAAGAGTCTCCGAAACCGGCGAGCGTGTATGAAGAGAATTATGAATGTTGAGGAAGCGAGTGAAGTATGCATAGATAGACTTCTCTGGCACTCTGTTCTCTCTGCCTACCCTACAAGGGATATGGCGTGATGATATGTATGTATGTATATATATATATAAGAGCTTGTAAATACATAAATAAATAAGTAACAAATATATATTCAAGATATTAATTAATT